>CM050513.1:72887307-74137307 GCA_027563665.1 Antrozous pallidus
AACCAACGGAGGTTAATAGCCTGCAGAAGTTTCTATTTCAAATTAAAAATAATCTGTTAACATGCCCTGAGGGAATGATGGGTAGAGAAAATACGAAGGTAAGGAATGGTGTATGATATTTCAAATACCAGTTTCACTTTATTGCTTACATAAAAATAGCACTTTGTCAGTTCACAACATTATAAGGCGTAAAAAGAAAGAGCATAAAAACTTACCCTTTGTTTTTCATTTGAACCCTTTTTATTGTTCTCTTTTCTACTTTCATCTTCATACACTAGAACAAAGTCGATTCTTCGCTGGCCGTCATTAAAATACAGTGAGTTGGGTTTCCCATTAAATTCTTCCTGTATAGAATGGAGAACAAACTTTAATATAAATTTTTGAAAAAAATGTTTATTTTCCAGCTTTAATGGGCACATGAACATGTTTACAGAGAAAGAGAAATACAGCCGTTATTAGTTACTTGACAAAGATCATGGTCACCATGATCTTCGCAAGCATAATTTTTTTCTTGGTGAAATTAAATCCTTGAATTGAGCAGTTTAGCATTATTCTGTAAGTGCAGTAAAGAATATCAGTATTGTGAATGTAATACACTCATCCCAGAATTATTCCTGCCTCAAACAGCAAAATGAGGAGCAAGTGTGGAAATGAACACAGTAGCCAGAGATGCTTATCCGAAGGACGCAAGTTATTTTAACAAGAGGAAAAATCTAAGTAAGACAAAGCACAGTTGATAAAAATCTCCTCCTTCCTATGTCTTATTTTCCAACTCTTCCATCATTTTTCCTAAACTCTCTTGACCTCCCGCTCTATAGAAGGTATCATTTCATATCCTTAAACAAATATCAGAAGATGCTCCAATATACACAAAAGCTACTGTGTGGTCTTTGGTTGTTTGTTCCCAAGTCCACAAAAGATACCCTCTCACTCGTAGGGAAAAACAAAATAAACAACAAAACCAAACCAGCAATAGCAACAAAATAAGTGAGCTTTTAAACTGAGGTCTTAAAAGCTTATGGGTTAAAAGCAAATAATGGCAAAACACAGACTGATACAATTGAAAACAATCCCTACTACTTATGGACTTGAATAGAATTGTATTAAAAGCCTTGAATTTGTGTCTCACACAGCTTGTCAGGATGCTTACATTAGTTTTGTTGTTATTTAAGAATCAGACTGCTTTTTCACTAAATAGTATTTTATAATTTTTTGGTTTTATAAAAGTAAAAACTCCTGGGGAGATTGCATTTTGCAGTCATTTGGTAGAACTACTTAGTCATTAAATGTGACCAATTCTCCTCTGCATTTACCATCAATTAGTATAAAAAAATCACCTAATTTTATGACCACTTCCTGCTTTTCTTCACATTTTTGAGATATATTTTTTGCTAAGTATATCCAACCTGGTATAGGTGATTCCTCCCCTTTTCCACCAGGGAGCCTGTGAAGGTTTATTAGTAGTTGAAGCTCCTACCATTTAGCAGGTCATTCATCAGCACAATGCCTGCTACTGCTGCTGCTGCTGCTGTAACCTAGCTCTAAGCACCTTCATCTCAGCCTCATTTAACCAGGGACTCTAACCTCAAACATAGTGGTTGTGCCTGGAGATCTTCCCTAGCCGAGGCACCTGAAGAGACACATCAATGCTTCGGGCCACTATCCAATTCCGTTATTTGCAATTTCAGCTATTTGAAACCAAAAGTGTTCTTTCAGAGTGTTTAAAGCTATACAAAAGTGCTAATCCTGTTTTCATTTCAGCTACAGAGTCCTTGAAGCCACTTTGATTTCTTTTCCTTTCAATGAAGATGTTACCATTGGTAACAACCAGGGCAGCTGCTAGAGGGAAAATGTTATGCGGGGGCGGTCCTCAGAAAGGCAAATAGTAGGTGAGGCAGGGTGGAACAGAGTCACGAAGACATGATCATCATGGCAGATGCTGGTAAACTGTACAAAAGCAGCTTGCTCTCTATTGCCCACATTATGTTACTGTTGGTGGTGGCCAGCAGGTGCTCAATGAAGTTATGTTCTGAAGAATTAGGCCTGGAATGAGAACCATATTCGCACACACAACTCCAGGCACTCTTTCCTGCATGGCCATTGGCTGCACAGGTTGGCAGCTAGCTCTCAGGTAATCTGGTCTGCACACAGGTCTCTCTTATGTGCTAGAACACCATGGCCATATGTTTGGAGGGAAACCCCAATGGACTTGGCAGTAGCTGTCTGTGAGAAATAACGAGGTCAAACTCTGATACGGTGTTACTAGAATGCAGTGCCAGGGAAAAGGTGCCAATTTCCTACGGCTGTGAAATCCAGGTTTCCCATCTCTTGGCAGAAGACATTCTACTAGGCAACTGGGATGAAGAGAGAAACTAAATGCTGGGCTGGAACAAATATGTAATAAACAAGGGAACTGGACTAAATAAAGAATGTTGATTTATGAACAAAGTTTTTTTTTTAAAAGCTGGATTTTTTAGTGATACGTTCTACTACAGGCCTAACTCCCCAAATCAGACAGAAATGAAAGAAAATTGAAAGAAAAAAAAAATCCTCTCCTAAACTTTTGCTTTATATAAAGTAAAATTTTGATAATTTCTCAGGGTATATACAGAAAATCTTTAAATGACTGATGGATTATTCAGAGATAGATTATTCATGTCCTGGTCTCCAAGCCTTCTCTTAGATCTACTAAAAATTTTATCTTTAGTCTTTGCTATCAAATCAAATGGCACCAAGATGAAATACAAAAACCCTTGAAACACAACTCTTCCTGTTCAGCAGCTTAAATAAAAAATAAAAATTAAAAAAACATGACGAAAAGGTTTAACATTTATCAGGTAAGATCATGTTCCAGATTAGAATTTATATATGGTTACTGACTTTCCAGCTAAGAAATTTATCAATCCTTATAATCAGCTGGGTGACTTACTAATCGTCACTCTGAGGATCTCAGACAAATGTTTTTAGTGTCAAGGAAGTCAACAGAATCACTAGCTGTTAATACTTCTTTCTTACTGGAAAACACATCAAGCAAATTTCTAATTACAGGTAGGGGTCTATAAAACCCCCCATCTGTTCACATCCATTGCCCTCCCTGGTCCCAAGGAGACAGCATTCCACCAATCTAGCATTCATTTACCCATTCATAGTGACCTGACCTAACACTGCACTAAATGTTCAAGGTGACTGGTTAAAAGGCCGCTCTATGTTCATCTGTTGACATAACAAATAAAGCAGAACAATGCTGCCAACCACTGCAGAACGATGACCTGACCACTCCTGCCCCTGGTGTCAGCGAGACATTTCCCTTCACAGGGGGATGTAGAGGAGGCACACTGGTCTGAGCCAGGGGAGACCTGAGAAAGGAGGGCTTAGCCGTGTCGTGGAGAAGAGACTAGGAAGGAGGGAACATGCGGTTTACCCGAGTGATGTTTTCCAGGCCTCCCTCCTCTCCGCTCGCTTCTCTCCTTTTATTTTGGGCGGCTACTTCAACAAAAAGGGCAGGATCCTCCTTAACCAAATCAGGACAAAAAATGAGAGCCGTAAAATGACTCTGCCCAGTGCTTTCAAGCAAGAGTTATGACTTTAAGAACATGAAGAAAGCCGAGACCGGTTTGGCTCAGTGGATAGAGCGTTGGACTGGGGACTGAAGGGTCCCAGGTTCAATTCTGGCAAGGGCATGTACCTTGGCTGCGGGCACATCCCCAGTAGGGGGCCTGCAAGAGGCAGCTGATAGATGTCTCTCTCTCATCAATGCTTCTGACTTTCTATCCCTCTCCCTTCCGCTCTATAAAAAATCAATAAAATATATTTTAAAAAAAAAAAGAACATGAAGAAAATATGATTTTTTATTTGATTTTTTTTTTTTTTTGCTATTGGTAAAACCAAGGGTCCTATGACTTTGATTAAATCTGGTTTTAAATCCTAGCTCTAGAAATAATCTCTCCCTCTCCGTCCAGACCACTGTCCCGCCCCCAACTCCCTTTATCTTTCTTTCTCCTTTGGCAGGCTAAAAATAACATCTTGACCTACCTATGTTTTAGTTCCTAAGCCCTAAGGTGGAATGAGCTCCTAGCTACTTTCCCATAAAAGCAGACAGAGGGACCCTGGAACAGACCCCAGAGCTGTCCTCAAGACTTTTAGAAATTATTCATCACCCTTAACTCGCCCCTGATCAATCAATCAGCTCCCAGAACAACCCCAACCCCTAACCACTGAAGTCTCCTGATTTTGCCCTCCATAATCTGTCAGGGAGTTAGGCCTTTTGAGCAGTAGGCTCCAGTTCTCCTGGGGGGTGCCATTTATAATAAAATAGGCAATATTTCTCCCCTGCCATTCTCAGTGTCCCGTGTTTGGCTGTGCTAGTGCTGGGTGGATGAACTCTTTCTGATCTGTACTACTGGCCAGGAAGCATGTGTGGGCACCAGTCCTGTGCCTGGAGTGGTTGAGAAAGGATGTCTTAGGGCAGCGATTTTCAACCCCCCCCCTTTTTTTTAATCTCATGGCACACATAAACCAATTACTAAAATTCTGCAGCATACCAAATAATATATATTTTGCCTATCTTACAAAAAATATAGATATTCAGTAATTTGATTCATTCACATTGGACGGCTATTGTTGTGTTGGCTGTTGTCATTTTTTAATTGGGCAATCTAAGTAAAAGAGTGCCCCTGACTAAATAGTCAGGTATTGTATGTTTTAAAAATTCTTGTGGCACAACAGTTGAAAATCGCTGTCCCAGAGGACAAACAAGTCCAAAGAGAAATATTTTCCAATAATTACTCGGTAGGAAAACTTTTCATAGCCAGTCTCTGAATGAAATATGGCACTGGTCTTCCCCTTGGACAGGATGGTATTTTTCAAAAAATGAAGGGTCACATGCATGCCTCCTGGGCAGAGAGAGAAGGGCTGGAGTAAGAGAGAACCTGGGGGAACCTGTCTGAGTGGCCTTCTTCTGGGTGCTCAGGTCGGTTACAGGTGAGCAGTCCTGAAATCCCAGGCATCGTCAGCACCTGGCGAGGCCATGAAATAACCTGCTGCTTAACCTCTGCCCAACACTTCTCAAGTCTCTCGTCTAACCCTGCAAATCAGGATTGGAGTCCCATTTCACAACAGAGGTCTCTATTCCTAGCCTTTAAAATGCTGCTGTTTGCCCCAGATCTGGATACAAAGTAGTCAGACTGGGATCTTTGCTCAAATTCTTGTTTCTGTGCAAGGGTGTTGGAAATAAGCCTTGGGCAGCAAGTGATATTATCTGATTTTATCTCTAGAATTTCCAAATAAACTATTCACTGGCGAGGAGACTAGAGAGCATTCCAAGACTATTTGGGCTAATGGTCTTGACCTCTACACAAAGCAGAATGCAAAGGAAGGTTTACTGGCTAACAATAACAGTGAAGGAATTACGCTATGGAAAACAATATTAAAACACAATTAAAGAGCAACTGATAGGTGCATGTGGCAAAAACCATGTGGCTCTCTGTCGTCTCTAAGACTAGCAAAACAAAATAATTAATTCCAAGAAATACATAACAAAAAGAAAAACAAACTTTAATCAGAGCAGAGGACAACAGTGAAAATAGAGGATCTTCAGTTTCTCATTAAATCCTGAACCCATACACATAGCAAGTTTTAGGGAAACAAACATGTAGAGGCAAAAGCCTTTATGTAAATATTTAGCTCTCACACAATATGGAACATATTACAAATAGTTTTATATGTACATGTCACACAGTTATGAATGAGATATATTCTGAAATGTTTTCCCTGACTGCAGCAGAGTTCAGGCAGATTCAAGGCACAAGTAATAGTGAAATTTTTTTCTACTTCACAACTGCACAAAATTCTGAAAATACAAGAGACAGCAGGTGGAATTTTATTGCTTATGTTTAGATCAGTGGTTGCCAACCGGTGGTCCGTGGGCCACTGGTGGTCCGTGAGGTCCGAAAGGTTGGCGACTGCTGGTTCAGATCATCTCCGCAGCCAGTAAGAGCAGCGGATAGGAGAAAATGCAAAGTGCAAAAAAAAAAAACAACCAAGAACTGGAGGTACAAAAACCTGAACACTGAAGAGGAAAGACTAATACTGTAAGAAGGGTGGGGGCGGGGGGGAAAGAAGTTAGGTATTAGTAACAGGGATAAGGAGAGGTTCACGGACACGCAGGGGTGCCACGCGGGAAGCCAGCCCAGTAAGTGACATGCTGCAGGGGATGTGTGAGCATGCCTTGGAAGGGACCTAGGCATTCAGGACAGTGTTGATGGAATGGAATTGTGGTGGGAAAGGGGCTCATTCGAGGAGCAGGGTGCATCTAGAAGCCAGAACTCCAAGTCTCTTATGGTCCAGTGTCAGGATGTTCCAAGAAAGTTCCTTGGTGGTGACTCTCAGACCATCAAGATATGCTCAGGAAGGACCCAGAATGATGATTGTATAAATTACACTTTCTCCTTCCCCACTCTATCAACCACACTACTATCTTCTGAAAGTCAATGGTCAGGTCTTGGTCTTGTTCACCCCGAGTTCACATGCTGACACTTTGCATATAGCAAGAGCCTGGCTTACTTTTGTCTCAGAATAAAAATAGCTTTTTCCCACCTGACAATAAACGTAATAGATACTCAATACAAAAAAAATTCTGAAGATAGAGAAAAGTCTAAAAAATAATAGGAGTCATATGTAATCTCATTTCCCAGAGATGAGCAGAACTTATTTCGGAGTACATCTTTTTAGGGTCTCTCTCTCTCTCTCCCCGACTTACACACACACACACGTATGTGCATGTACACACACATTAGCCAAATGGTACCATACAATACATATTATAGTTTTATATACATCCATCATAGAGATTTTCTACCTTTGTATTAAGCTCTGCATCATCACATTTAATAGCTGCAATATAATTTAGTTAAACGTTGCCTTCACTGATGAATACATAAGTTGTTTCCAATTTGTTGCTTCTATAAACACTGCTGCTATGAGCATCTTTGTGCATATGTATCTGTGCACATGTTCAATTACAATTCCCTTAGGCTGAATTCTAGAGGTAGATTTTAACTAGCATGGCCTTCTTAGAAGCTTTTGATATGTAGGTTGCTAAATTGTCTTTCAAAATACTATTTGTAAAAATGAACACTTCCACTAGCAGAGGATAAACATGCCTTTACCCACCATCATCTGATAGCAATCCTTTTCACTCTTCCCAGGATGGTCAATTTTTACACATGCATTTTTTAACTAGAGAACTCTTAACAGTTTTAAGGGGAATGCCCAACTGAATTACTGCTTTTGTGAAGTGCCTATTTCAATTCTTGACTTAACTGAACTAGCTTATTAGGCAATCACTTTCCAGTACATTCTCGAGATCCCCAAAACCATATAGGCAAATGATTAAATAGTGATATGAAAGAGACCCATAAAAATACCAAGTAAGTCTCCAGAGAGAAAGTGAGAAAATAGTCAGGACCCTGACAGCCAGTCCTGGCTTCAGCAATGTTGAGGTTTAACTGGAATGTGGCATGCTGGTGTTACAAGGTCCCCACCCTTCCCCCCGGCCCCCCCCCCCCCCCCCCCGCCTCCCTGCATACACTTCCCAATATAGTGTATCTACCAAATGTCGGTTATATCTTTTGACTCATATGTTTCTTTAGATTTAGAACCTACTAGTTATTTGGTGTGTAAGTGACTTCTGTTTCAAATTAAAAACGGATATACGAATTCTTTAAAAATAGTCTTGCTATTTCATATTGGGAAATGGCTATAACCAATTCTCAAATAGCTGAACTTGTTATTTTCAGTCATTTCTCATCAGGGGTAAGTGCAGTTGACATAAATACAATTAGATTGCCCATAAAAATGCTGCTGCTGCTTCTTTTTCCTTTTCTGTCCACACAGGAGGGAATGTTCACAGGCCCACAGATTCCTCATTTGGTATACGCATTTTGCCTTTATTTCTCTTTGCCTGTGTTAACATAAACTTTAGAGTTCTGTTACTAGGGCATTGCCTTTCAGATGTCGAGTGACTGCTGTTAAATATTTCCCTCTGGCCCATGCCAAGGAAGCAGTAGTTTTATCAAGTGGAGTTCTCATATGATTTTAAATATTATATTCTTAAAATTTCTGAAGTGGGCCATAGGAAATATGAATACAGAACTTTGACATGGCTTTTAAAATAAAACTCGCTGAGAAGGAGTTAGGGAAGCAGGGTGGATGACATGGCTTTTAAAATAAAACTCGCTGAGAAGGAGTTAGGGAAGCAGGGCGGATGATATGCTTACTTGGGAGCCTTCACAGAGAAGTAGGACTCTGAATCTTTTCCCTAAACCCACAGTTAGGAGTTGGAAATGGGATTCCCAATTAGCATCATTTCAAATGTTTTTTGGCTTTCCTATCTCCCCACAGGCTTTTCACCATTTTAAAACCTCAGTTTAGCCTTTTTATAAGATGATCTGCAAGAAAGAAGGGGAACAAGTGAAGATAAGTCAAAAAAAAAAAGAAAAAACATGCGGAAATGCCTGTAGTGGTGATTTTCATACTTTTCCTTTTCTAGAAGAAGCTATCATCTGTTTGCACTGTGCTCATCTGGCAGTGGTAACACTGGTGAAAGAACTGTGGGTGAGATTAAGCTATAAGATACGCTCAATAAAATCTTAGGAACGATAAAGTGATAGCTATATTAAAACAAGACAAGTGGTACAACAGGAATTTGTGAGAATGATTACCTTCCAGGGCTCTTAAGGTTTCAAAATGTCTTGCTTTGCTTTAATATCCCATTATAGATTTAACATCCAGCCACTTACCTTAAACAATTTTTAACCTATTAGCATTTTCAGGTTGCACCACCTCCTGGGGAAAAATGTTTTTCTTGTGCTGTTAATCCTCAACCGAGGATATTTCTCCACTGATTTGTAGAGAGAGTGGAAGGGGGGGTGGGGAAAGGCAGATAGAAACATCTATGTGGGACACACTGACTGGTTGCTTCTTGCATGTGCCCCCAACCAGGGCCAGGAATTGAGCCTGCACCTGAGTTACGTGCTCTTGACTGAAATCAAACGCAGGAAGGACCCTTCAGACCAGCTAGGGCTGGTTTTTTTTTAATCCTCACCCAACAATATGTTTTTATTGATTTTAAAGAAAGAAAAGGAAGAGAGGGAGAAAGAGAAACATTGATGTGAGAGAGAAAAGTCTGTCGGTTGCCTCATATATGTACTCCAATCAGGGATGGAACCTGCAACCTGGGTATGTGCCTTGGCCAGAAAACGAACCTGTGACCTTTCAGTGTACAGGACCACTGAGACACACCACCCAGGACGAGGAAGAAACTGTGTTGGTTTTCCACCTACACATGAGGGGTCTTCTAAATTACATTTTTTGGACCTTTAAGAAATAGCTCCCAATCTTATATTATGGTTAGGACCAAAACAATTTTGCTATAATAAAATCCTTCATGATGTAAAGGACTTTCACAATATTCTATCTACAACTCTAAGATCTTTAGTCTTAAGGAGTAATAATTTTAGCTTGACTTAAAAACTACATGTTCCACTCCCCCTATGTTCTTATTCCTCTTTAACAGTATCTCAAATGTCTTTGCATATCTATTTTCAATTCTTGAAAAAGTAACTGATAATGACTCAGAAATATTTACTGGTACTTCCCATTCACCAAATCCATAGCTGCAGTCCTAAAATGTTATGCTTTTGAATGAAGAGCCAATCTCATAGGTGACTATAATCTGAGAATGAAGAGAAAGGGAATTTCAAGCCATAGTTACAAAGACTGTTGAGCTGAAGAAGATACATAAGGTACAATTGAAGATGTAAGTAAGGCAACAAGACAAGCTCTTTACAAAGTTCCTGTATAGTTCTTTTTCTGCAGAATCCCTTAAAGTTACAATCCGTCATTCCCAGAAAGCTCTTCATCTTTCACAGGAGATTTCCATTCCCAGTCTAAGGACTACCCTGAGTTATTTTTAGTGTGACAGCTGCTCAGGGTTTACAGCACAAGAGTTCTGTCATTAACTGTAACTCCCTTGTCAAACTGTTATGTCACATGTATCCTTTGGCCATAAACTTTTCAAACCACTTGTCTGGGAATTTACGGTTGCAACCTCATTCAATGCAAGAGAAAGATAAACAAATCAGAGCATCTTGTGCTCAGCAAAGCAAAGAATTGTGACAACTCCTATCAGCTGGTTCATGTTTTATATAGATAATACTTTCCTTTAACTCAAGATGCAGTTTACAAGAATGACTCTTCTTTGTGGTATGAAAAAGAAGATGCAGATATATTTCGAAAACAAAATAAAGAAAAAAACAAATGACTCATTTAAAACAATGACACAAAAATACTTTAAACTGACTATCCTATATAATAAAAGGCTAATATGTAAATCAACTGAACAGCAGAATGACTGGTCGCTATGATGTGCACTAACCACCGGGGGTGGGAGGGCAGATGCTCAATGCAGGAGCTGCTCCCTGGTGGTCAGTGCACTCCCACAGTGGGAGCACTGCTCAGCTAGAAGCTGGGCTCAAGGCTGGCGAGTGTAGCAGTGGTGGCAGGAGCCTCTCCTGACTCTGCGGCAACGCTAAGGATGTCCGACTGACAGAATCCCTGAGGCGTAGGCTGGGCTGAAGGAAATTCACCCCCTGCCACCGAGTGTATGAAATTCATGTAGCAGGGCTCTAGTCCTATATAGTAAAAGGCTAACATGCAAATTGTTCCCTTGAACCAGAGTTCAACTAGGGGGCAGGGGCGGCCGTCCAATCACCCATGGCCCCTCCCCCAGGCCAGCCTGGCCTGATCGCCCCGATTGGGGTGGGTTGGCCAGACCCCACCTATGCACAAATTCATGCAGTGGGTCCCTAGTAGATAATAAAAAACCTTTCTAATAACCTCCCATCAGTTATTAGAAAATTTCAAGAGATAAAGTACTCCAAGGCAATAAGTTTACCAATAAACTTTATACCAATTTTCAAAAGGTTACTGTAAGAGTTTTGTGCTCAAATTTTTCTCAAATATATTACATAGTATTTTTTTTATTTCCCAAAGAGGGAAAAATAAATATAGTTATTATTACACTATTCTTATTCTTCTTATTCTTATTATTATTGAGGTAAAAATGAAGGGAGCCCAAAATAAGAATAAAGAACATGGGTTTTGACTTTCAGTCAAGATGGCAGGAGAGGTAAACACTGTGTTTGCCTCCTCCCACAAATACACCAAAATTAGACCTAAATTATAGAATAACCATCATTGATAACTACCTGAAAACTAGCTGAACAAAAGTACTATAACTAATGATATAAGGAAGCCAGGAGGATATTGGTAGGAGGGGCAGATAAGTGAAATGGGCTGGTCCTACACTCACACGTGATAATTAGGAATCAGGAGGGATAACTTGGCTAGGGTCACAATTCCACATCAGGCTCACCAGCCAGAGGCACCAGTGCTGGGAAAAGGAATCTTCACAACATATGTCTGTGAAAAACAGTGGAGACTGTATCTAAGAAAGGTGGAAGGCTGTTAGAGTCCCAGGAACTCCTCTTGAGGGGAATGCACATGGACATGCTCACTCACAAAGTCACCTGCTCTAAGCTTACAGGGGCCATACCTTCAAAAACACCAGGGAAATATAGAGAACTGAATTGATTAGTTTCAAGGCAAGGGCTCGAGGGGATGGGCTAGGGCAGCTCTCTCCAGGGAAGTAAGCACAGGCAGGCACCAATGGTCCTTTGTTGAGCCCTTCCCCCATCAACTGCCCTGATATAGGGGTTGCCAAGTGGAGGTGGAGGTCTCCATTAACCTAACACCATTTGCCCCAACATGGCGAATCCCTGAAACCCACTACATACAACTTGCACACTTCCAGCAACTTTTCTACACAAGTAGCCTGCCTTGCTTTGCACTACAAACTTTCCTAAAAACTCTCAAAGGTCTACAAATCCCAAACAAGCAGTGTCTGGTCTTGGCAGGCCCTGTACATCTTTCTAAGAGACCCCAAATCTGGAACAATCAGTGACCAGCCTCAACTTGCATTGTAACTCTCATCATATGGCTCTAGGCAGGCATAAGCTGCAGCCAGTGTTGGCTTGAAATGTACCTTCCAGTAAGTGGCCATAAGCCCAGCACAGTGGTGGCTGGCTTCAGGTCACATTGTGGTGCCCACCTAAGGGTCTGGCACTAGTGGAAACTGGCTTTGGTTCACAGCATAGCCTCCAAGCACCTCCAAGCACAGCACAAGCAGCAGATCATTTTGTAGCTCCTACCAGGTGGCCCTAAGCAAGCCACAAACAGAAGCTGACCTTGGCCTGCACCCGAGTCCCTCCTAAGAGTCTACAGAACCAATGCGCCTGGTGGGCAGCTTCAGAACACACCAGAGCGCCACCCAGACAGCTCTACAAATGACACAACTGAAGGGAAGACTCAGCTGGCACAAGAGCCCTGCTAAAGAGATGCCTGCTCTCTGGAATCAGCTCATATACAATAGCTTGTCCACTACAGCCACAGCCTGTCAATCTGAGGGTCAATTTTATCTACTGACATTCCAACAGAAATCAAAGCTCATTTACAACAACAGGACATACAATCCACACAAAGAACACCCTTGGAACATACAGACCAGGTGACCAGGGAGACTGTGTCACACGCCTCTCGACCACACCCCTTGCTCCGACTGGCTGGTAGCACAGCCAGTCAGGAGCCAAGGTATGGCCACATTTGCATGTTACTCTTTTATTAGATAGGATTTTCCCCATCCCCTCAATCTGTTTTAAAAGAGGTCTTGTGGCATCTGGCACCAAACAGAATGAAAACAAGAAAGATTATTGAATTATAAATAGAGAAAGAAAATCAAAGCCAGAGAAAGTAGGAGGAAGAACATGTACTAACCATTGGGACAATTATTATTGTTGTGATTTTAACATGACATTTGGCGCAAAGCCTCTGGTGGTAGGGCAGAAAGGAAATGTGTTCTATGATACAACCCTTGTTATCTGAAAAAAAAGGAAGCATCCGATTTGGAGGGAGAAGGAAAAAGTCTCATGTCAAACCTTATTTAGAAACACCCAGTTTTCATCTACTTCCCTAACAATGTCCTTGGCCTGAAATTGGGGTTATAAAATATAATCATTTGGTAACCTCTGACTTTCTTGTTTTTAGTTCTCCTATCTCTTCTCCCTTTGAAGCAGTTAGTCTACATTTCATTCTCCCATCTACTGCCATCATTCTAGTCTTCGATCTTAACCCTTACTACCTAAATTACTATTAATATCCCAATCGGTATCCTTGCATCCACTTTTCCTGTTTGCCAGTTCACCTAACACACTGCCACCCTAGGGATGTTCCTAAACCAACATGCTCAAGTCAAAGGCTCCAAACACCTTCCAATCAGAGCTTTGACTATGTAGTGCTGCTTCTCACCTCCAGTTCTTTCCTTTCTCCTTTCTCCTGAAATCCCTTTTTTTCTCTTCCCAACTTTCCTAATCTTAATTGCTCAAGGTCCAGCTCAATTCTTCTTCCATGAAGCCTTCCTAACAACCTGGGTACATGTTTCCATCTGCCTCACTGTGTTACTGTTTATGCCAATTGATGTGTGGGTCTATGGATTTCCGGACATTCTGAGACCCTTTCAGGGGACCCATGAGGTCACAACCATTTTTATAATAATACTAAGATGTTATTTGTCTTTCTCATTGTGTCCACACCCACAATGATGAGGCAAGAACAATGGTGGGTAAAACTGGCAATGCCTTAGCACAATTCAGCAATGGTATCAAACTGTATGGAGTCGTCACTGTATTCTTCACCACCACATCCAGTAAAAAAATAAATAAATAAATAATTCATGTAAGAATGTTCTTGATGAAGTTGTAATAACAAGATTTTTTAAATCTTGACTCTTGAGTACACAGCTTATTAACATTTTGTGTGAAGAAATGAAAATACCCATAAAGCACTTCTGCTGCACATCAAGTACGATGGTTGTCTTGAGGGAAAATGTTTACACATTTGAATTGCCAATTTCCACACAGACACTACTTTTACTTGACAGATGACTGACAGAAAATGCAGTTATACAAACTTGGGTATTTGGCAGATATTCTTCCAGGAAGTGGGCAATGAAACTGTCAGTTCAAGGAAAACAACGGACACTTTTTTTGCTAATGATAAAATTTGAGATTTCAAGCAAGTATTAGAATTTAAGACAACTTGTATTCACCACTGAACTTGACAGCTTCTCAATATTCCATGGCTTTTCTGATGAGATTGGACATATGCTAGCAAATGTAGTTTCTTTCATATTGTATAAGAAAATAGGTCAACATTTATAAGAGCTACTGAACTCAGTGAACCTGTATTTTCCAGGTGCCTATGGTTAGTGATAAAAATCATGCTTGGGTTTCAAAATGTAACATAGGTTTTTAATAAACAACAAGTTCACTGATATGGTTTTACATTCCATATTGCAACCAACCTTTACGAAACTACTACATTCTTTTAATGTGTATTAAAGAAAAATATCCACAACTGTCTAACAAGTCTTTAAAATACGAGCCTTTTCTGCCCCAGCTCGTTTGGCTCAGTGGATAGAACGTTGGCCTGTGGACTGAACAGTCCCGGGTTTGATTCCGGTCAAGGGCACAAGACTGGGTTGCAGGCTCAATCCCTAGTAGGTGGCTTGCAGGAGGCAACCAGTCAATGATTCTCTCTCATCATTGATGTTTCTATCTCTCCTTTCTTCCTCTCTGAAATCAATAAAAATATATTTAAAAAAATAAAATAAAATACAAGTCTTTTCTGACTATTTGTATAAGGCTGGATCTATTTCGCATACTTCAACGAAAAAAAAACATATTGTAAGTTTTTCACTGCAGAAGCAGATCAGATACAAGAATCCACTTGTCCAAAGGAAACCAACAAAATAAAAATACAATCTACTGAATGGGAGAAAATATTTGCAAATGAGGTATCTGATAAAGGGTTAATATTCAAAATATAAAAAGAACTAGTACTACTCAACATAAAAAAACTAAGCAGATTTCTTAAAATGGGTAGTGGACCTCAATAAACATATATCCAAAAAAGAAATGCTGATGGACAACAGACACATGAAAAGTTGCTCAACATCACTACCCACCAGGAAATGCAAATCAAAACCACAAAGAGATATTACCTTACACCTCCCAGGAAGGCTATTATTAAAAAGTCAACAAATAGTAAGTGTTTGTGGGTATGTGGAAAAAAGGGAATCCCTGTGTACTGTTGGTGGGATTGTAAATTGGTGCAGCTACTATGTAAAACAGTATGGAAGTTCCACACAAAAAAATAAAAACAGAACTACCACATGATTTAGTAATTCTACTTTGGGGTATTTATCCCCGCCCCCCCCCCCAAATGAAAACACTAATTTGAAAAAGATATATGCACACAGATATTCACTGTGGCATTATTTTCAATAGCCAAAATATGGAAACAACCTAAGGGTCTACTGACTAATAAATGAGTAAAGAAGTTGTGGTACATATACACAATGGACTACCACTCAGCCATAAAAAGATGAAATATTGCCATTTGCGACAACATGAATGGATTTGAGGGTATTATGCTAAATGAAATAAGCCAGATAGAAAAAGACAAAAACTGGGTGAATTCACTCATGTGGAAAAGAAAACAAAAAAGAAATACTGATATGTGGTATATAAAAATGAAACTCAGACACAGACAACAGTTGGTGGTTATCAGAGGAAAGGGAGGATTGGGGATAGTAAAGGTAAAGGGGGCCAAATATAATGGTGATGGAAGATGATTTGACTTTGGGTGGTCGGTGCGCAATGCAATATACAGAACATGTATCATAGAAATATACACTTGAAACTTACATATTATTTTTATTTTATTTTTTTTAGGGAGGAGGAGAGACAGATAGAGAAACACTGAGAGGGAGACACATGGATTGGTTGCCTCCTGCAAGCACCCTGACCAGGGCTGGGGATCAAGCCTGCAACTGAGGTATGTGCTCTTGACCAGAATTGAACCTGGGACTCTTCAGCCGTGGGCCAAAGCCCTATCCAATGAGCCAAACAAGCTAGGGAAAACCAAATAAAAACAAACTCATAGATACAGAGAGCAAATTGGTAGCTTTTAGAGGAAGGTAGTCAGAGGGGAGGATGAAATGGGTAAAGGGGATCAAATGTATAGAGACAGACTCCAGACTTCTGGTGATGAGCACACTATAGTGTATACGAATAGTGAATTATACTGTTGTATACCTAAAATTTATATAATGTCATTTACCAATTTTACATCAATAAAAAACAACAAAAAAGAATCTAGCTATCTTCTCTTAAAGAGATTTGTAAAGTATACAAAATAATGCCACCTTTCTTACTAAATTTTGTTTTAGAAAACAGTTACTTTTCATAAAATACCTTAATTATGTTAATGTGCATTGAGTTTATTATTGGTTATGTTTAAATGAATTAATCATTATTTAAAATTTTCAGTTGTAAGTCCCAATACAGTAAATCTCGAATGATACACCCACATCAAAAATGTTCCTTGGTGTCAATACTTTAAGCATGTAAACTATAAGAATATATAATGTTTAGAACTGCTGTTCTATGCCATTCATTCTGGCTCCTAACTTGGCATTATATAAATTACAATAACAAGATATAATACTTATATAATATAATGTGATATGCACATACTATCATTTTAATTGTACTAACAATAAAAGAAAGAAATCCTACTTTTTGTTTTTTTTTTAGAAAAGTAAGCCATCAGAGGTACTTTCTGAACTGACTTGAGATAACAGATTCAAGTCAAAGTATTTAATAGAAACATCTTATTCACATTTTACAAAGGTTCAGTATCCTTGGCTTCCAAAGGCTACTCCAAATGGCCCGGAAAATTTAAGGCCCTATTTCATCCCCACGCAGATGTGTTTCTGTATACCAGTGAAGATTTGTAATGATTTACACTGTATTCCATTGCAGTACAGTATTGCCCTCCTATCTTTGCACATGCAGTTCCCATTTCGTGGAATCTTCTCTCCCTTTCCCTGGCTCACTCCTCCTTATGGAGCCCTTCCTTCCCTGACCTTCCTGGCTGGCTTAGGTCTCGACCTTCTATATGCTAGTATTGATATACTCTCAGAGCACCGCATCCTCCTCCTGAAATGTCACGTCTCGCAATTTTAATTGCCTAGCTATTTGTGTAATTATTTGATTAATGCCTGTCTTTCTCACTAGCACATATGTCCCAAGGGATATTTCCGTTGTATTTCCCAACTGCCCCTGCTTAATAGGGTTATAGAACTATTAAGTGGATAAATATTATCAGATAAATCAACTGAAATTCATTAACCCTTTGTCCTGTGACACTTTGTAGTATGACAGATAAAGCCATAGCAGGGAAATAATGACACAGTATGATTTCTGTTTTTAAAGGAATTGTTTAGAAAATAAATAGTGAGTAACAAAAATGGTCATGGAGAGACTGAGAGAGCCCAGAGAAAGTGGGCAACCTATTCTGCAGGGAACGGGTGGGTAGCAATGGGGATGAGAAGAAAGAAACAGATTGCAGCTGTAACTTTTACTGAGCATCAGCAGGTCACAAACAAGGTGTCAAGAAAATTCTCAGGGGACCAACTTGAGCAGCTGAGAGGATGACAATTATATTTACCCAAATTCGGAAAACTGAAACAGAAATATGAGTAGTATGGGAAAACGAAGAGTTTGTGAGATTTCCAAGTGGAGATATCAGGGGTCTGGGGTAGACTGCAAGTATGAACTTGAGGCTTATGAGCACCGAGCTTGTCATTGAAACTAAAGTGAGCGTGACAAGAGGAGGTGAGAAAAGTCAGCTGGAATGAGCTCTGAGGAAACCGGACAGGCAGGAAGGGCCTGGATGAAAGGAGAAGGTGGAGAAGTGGCTGGGAAGATAGAGAAGTGGCTGGGGAGATAGAGAAGTGGCCAACCATAAGATTTTTTTTGGTTCCCTTCTTCCTCACTTCTCATCTCTTCCTTTCTACATCCCCTGCCTCTGTCCCCACCCTACACCGGGACTGTGAGTATAACCGGACTGCTTGCTTTCTGTTTTTCCTCCCAGTGAATCCTGACTGCTCCTGTCAGATCGAACTCTCTGCAGTTGTACTCTCCATGTGTGGCTAATTCACAAGAATTAAAACTAAACAGAATGAATGATTCAGTTCCTCTGTCTCAATAGCCAACATTTCAAGGGTCTCCACAGCCACATGCAACTAATGGCAATCCTGGTGGACAGCATGGAGTCAGAACATTTCCTGCATCTGAGAAAGTTCTTTGGACAGTGCTGCTATAGCATTGTTTTGTCCTTTCAGCTCACAAGTCCAAACCCTGAGTTCAAGGCTTCTATGTTCGACCCCAAGCTATCTTTCTAACTTCATCTCCTCCCTCTCTCCTAGATCAACTCTGCAACCTGGGCACACGCCTTTCCACTTTCATTCCTTTCGTCATGCAATGCTGTCAGGATGCCCTCTTGTAGTATCTCCGCGGCAGAGGCAGGTTTGCGTCATCTTGACTGGGCTGCAGTACCCAGTGATGCAACCGAACACTGATTTAGGTGTTGCTGTGAAGGTATTCTGCAGAGGTGGTTAATGAACTTTAAGTAAAGAAGATTATTCTCAGTGATCTGGGTGGGACTCAGCCAGTCAGATGAACGACCTACAGAGAAAATCTGGAGCTTCTCTCGCAGAAATTCCATCTATAGACTGCAGTGCCAGCCCAAGAGTTCCCAGCCTGCCCTGCCTCCTAGAGTGCCCTATGGATCAGACCCCACAACTGCAGAAGCCAAGTAATTCTCTGTCTCACCGTGCCACGTGTGGATATGGACATAAATATAGATGATATAGATATATACACATATACATATGTGTACACACACATACATATACACATATATGTACACACGTGTGTATGTAAGTATATATTGTACTGTTCTCTTTTCTGGTAAAACCTTGGTTGGTATAGATTTCGGCACAGATTTCAGTACTTACACACCTGTTTTTTCAAAAACAACGATTCTTTGTTTTGTTAATCCTCATCAGAGGATATTTTTCCATTGAGAGAGAGTGGAAGGAAGGGCAGGAGAGAGAAAGAGAAACACCGATGTGAGAGAGACAAATCCATTGGTTTCCTCCTGCATGTGCCTGGACCCAGGTCTGGGAGCTAACCCACAACCCTTTGGTTCACAGGCCAACACTCTAACCACTGAATCACACCGGCCAAGTTGAAAACAATGATTCTTCTACGAGAAAATTCTTACTCCAGAAAAGAAAATTCCATTTGTAAAACCAACTGCAGGACACCCATGAAAAAACACTCATGGTGTCAAAATAAGCCAAAGGAAAATCATTTAGGCAAAAATAAAAAGAATCCCAAGTCTATTTTGCAGAGAGGATCCCTTTGTTAACCTTTGGTCGAGAATGTGTTTGTGTGTTTGCAGAGAACAATTCCAAGACCATGTGGGTTCCTGCGACTGTGAGGAACTGACGGGTCTGTTCCAGCCACGAGGATGGTCCAGAGATGGCGGACGCTGACGACACCTTGCCATGCTAGCAGTTGGCAGCTGTGCGTGGCTGCAGGTGGCCCAGGACCATACCAGAGAGGATGGATCTTGCATTGCCACGATGTGTCCACCATCTGGATACCATTGCTCACATATACACATGAAGAACTATTTGACATTGAAACTGGGACTCAGAACAGTTGGACATTGAAACTGACACTCAAACTTTTTTTGCTTATATGTTTGTTTTCAGTATGCAGAGGCAAGATATTTTTGAAGAAAAGAAACAGGGGGAAGTGATTGATATAGAGGCAGGGTGGCCTCGAACAGGCTGTCAAGCTACAGGGGGAAGGCTGGAGTGGATGGGTGGCAGATGCTGGGGGAGATCAACCGAAGGACTTGTATGCATGCATATGAGCATAACCAATGAATGAAAGACACTGGGGCGGGGAGGGGGGCAGGTGGGGACATGTGCTGGGAGGTAAGGGAGGCTGGGGGGAGGATATTGGGGGGGGAGGAAAACATATGTACTACTATTAAATATAAGTTATATTGTAAATAAAATAAAATAAAATAAAATAAAAAGAAAACAATGATTCTTAAACCTGGCTGCACAATGAAGTCATCTTTGTAAACTTTATACCAACATATACGGGAGCTTGGGCCTCCACTTTTCAAAAGAGCTCTCCAGGTAATTGTGATACAGAGCCGGGGTTGAGAGATACAGTCCTATCTATATTCCTCTAGCACTTTTACCATAAAAGCACCGCTGGGACTAATCAAACACTGTACACTGCCGGATATTTTCCATCTAACCAAGCTACCAACCAACGAGCATTAGTTGCATGACTAACATTTGTCAGATAGTAAGTCAGAGGTAATGCTGGCCTTGAGGGTAAATATTGAGATACATGGCTTGGCATTCCTCAAACTACATTGATTAATAAATACTAAATGACCGAACAAATGAAAAAGTTACTGCAAAACTTAGCTGATAATGGTTTATTCAAAATAGTGCATAATTTAAATAGCTCTTATTTCTAGTTCTACTGAAAATTCTATTAGCAAGTGTTATGTTCAACATATTTATTAATTGATAGACAGTACCATGGGTATTTTATAATATTGCTGGCTATGATTAATTCTCAACCCACTGATAATTTGGGAGGCACCTAAGGGCCCGATGACTTTCTCAAGAGCATAAGTTACATGTGCTCCTGTGTGTTCATAAGAACCAAGTTCTGATGCCAACACAAACTGATTTCATTTGAAAGGAAATAAGAAGGTGCATGACTGGGTTGAGCAAGGGAGGGCTATGGCCATGTGAAGGCTGGCCAGCCCCCAGCCTGCAAGGTGCGTTGCCAACTATAAGCATCCATAAATGTGAGGTAAGACTTCTCGCTATATTATTATTTTATGAATATGCTTTTAAGATAGCTAAAATGCTTTCCAATCACTGTTCAGTCACAGAACGACACCTCGGTGAGGAAATCTACTGCTGATTTTACAGCTCTTTGGTACAGAAGGAGACTGAGGTCCAAAAAGGAAAAGCAATTTGCCCACAGGGGACAGAAAGCAGAGCTCCTTGGGAATAGAGGCTTCTAATTCCCTGAAATTCCATCTTCCACTCAGCTTGGGGGGAGTGAGGGGAGGGGAAGGAGTAACGACTTTGAAAATGACTTTCCCTTACTAAAAAGAAAGCATGTGTGTTTAAAAAAAAAAAAGTAAAGACACTTCTCAAAGTCTCAGAAATATCTCACCTCATTAACCTATATTCTTCAATCTTATTACTTCCTATTTTACAAGACAGTACATTTGCTTTTTAAAAACACTTAAGACTAATGAAAGTACATGAAATGGTGGTGATACCAGTTGGATCACTGAATGATCTGTCCAAATTTTCATGATGTGTTTTTATTTTAAAAGATTTGGACTTTGCAGTCAAATTTTACTCTGTCTATAATGATGGTCCTGATCTGATATGTTCTAATTCATACTAACATCATAGAAAGAGCCACATTATTGGCCTGCCCATTGTAATTAATGAAAATGCTCTTTGGTTGTTATTACATCTGTCAGATCACATTAATCTATATCTCAAAAAAATGACTTGGGAGAAGGCACTATAAAATGCATTTTTTCCCTTTTGAAGGAGCTATTAAGAGTTTTCTGGATAAAAGCATATTTATAGTTTTCTTTCTTTCTTTTTTATTTTTTTAATCAGAAACAGACTTAAGGAATACATTTGAGGCTTACAATAAAAATATGCTTACTTTATTTATATTTATTGTTGAAATAAGGAAGATGACAGTTAACTAGCTGAACTTCAGAAATAAAAGGATTTTAAATCATCTCTCCAAAGCCCTTAGTACTCCCAAATTAAGAGTTCAAAATGTAGGATGGACAATTGCAGTTGAAATCCCACTAGTTTCTCTTCTGACTTTCCAAGAATTCTGTTAATTCATATTGCATATACATTTCCACCAAGTCTGTATTTCTCTTTAAATTTTAATTTAACGTGGCTTTTTTTTTTTTTTTAGGTCATGGCATGGTCAGGTTATTTACTAGCAGATTCTCAACTTTAACTCAATTCTTTTGCTTTTGTGGGCTTTTTGTCATTATTGTGATATGCTTCTAGACGACTTATAATCAAATGAGTTCTATAGTAAATATGATATCACATCTTTGTTCAGAATGCCCCCAGAATGCCCAGAGCTCCATGCCTTCCTCATGCATGTTTCTGTCAAATTAAATTTGACATCCCCCAGATAGTAACAGATAGCTTGCTGAATTTCATTTGGGCTACTTTGTGGGGCAGGAATTCACAAACCATTTTGCAGTCACGGGTTTCTGAAAATCGGGGAATAAAACCAGGTAGAATGAACACTGCTATATGGAGGAAAGGGTTTTAATTAATTTCACAATTTGGCTGCTGCTGATAATAGGTTAAATGAAGGAAAAAAATTAAAAAGCAATTCATACGTCGGTGAGCCACATGCATCTCACTGGGGTGGTCCAGTCCCAGAAACATCCTCTCTTTTTCTCATTCCCCACTTTCCACCATCTACCAAGTCCAGCTACACATAAAGCATGTGTGCCCACTGACATCCTAGTCCAAGCACTCATCATGTCCTACCTACATACATTGTTATGCCGTTTGTCTGTATTTGAACTACTCCAAGGAATTAAGGTATTTTATTTATGAGAACATTTTTTATAAATGAAATCCCTCTGCGTATATATACTTTCTATTCATGGGTCTTAACACTACATTTACCAGTTACTATTGTCAAATGTTTACATTTGTCAGTAAGTTCTTGCCACCACCATGTTGATTCTTCTCCTTTCAATAGTCTTCCTTTTAAAATGGAGAACCCAGATTAGGAGGTGGATTTACCAATACTGAACAGGAGAAGCCTAGTGCTTCCTTTGTTCTGGCCACAGAGGTATGAATGCAACCTCGAGGTACTATTACATTCTCAATTCATATTAGTTTAGTTAGCATAATACCTAGCCTTTTCCCGTGTCAGTCAGTAGACTCGGCCTTTGTGATCTTTAGTTAAGCAGCTGATATTTATGAATTAGGAGCAGGAGCTTACTTTAATTCATATTGATTTTTGTCTTCTCTAGAAATTGATTTCCATCCAGTATTCCACAGTCTTTGTAAGATCAATTGCCCAGATAAGCATACACTCACTAGGCCTGCATTTTTTCATTTTGTATTAAATGCAATTTTTCCCACACAACTTGCTAAAATCAAAACACACAAAAATATCTGTGGCTTTCTTCTCCTCTACCTGTCTAATAATCCCCCCTCATTAGAAAAAAGGAGGGGGGGGGCAATGTGCTCACTTTGACATGACATTTAACTCATATTGGTTCCTGATGCTAACATTCACCAACTATGTGTTTCAAAATTTCATTCTGGCCCTAACCGGTTTGCTCAGTGGATAGAGCATTGGCCTGTGGACTGAAGAGTCCCAGGTTCGATTCCAGTCAAGAGCACGTACCTTGGTTGATGGCACTTCCCCAGTGGGGGAGTGCAGGAGGCAGCTATCAATGATTCTCTCTCATCGATGTTTCTAACTCTCTATTCCTCTCCCTTCCTTTCTGTAAAAAATCAATAATATATATATTTAAATCTCATTCTGTAATATTCCTAGAGATTAATGCTCCAGCTCCAGTGTCTCTATTGATCAGAATATAGTTTATGCCCAACTTCTACCGTAGCCTCACCCCTTTGTAAAAACTGTCACAAATGTCCCTTTACTATTTTAGAAAGTGTCCTGTTCTCCATATTGCCTTGAGATTACTAATTGTGATTCCATGAGCAAATCTACAAGCTCTTTTAATAACCTGGTTGATATATAATTTTTTTAGTTGGGAAATTTAAACTCCTTGGAATAATTATATTTCTTTCTGAAGTAGTTTCATGCAGAAAGGGCTTCTGCAGCCCCTTCCTCCCCAGGGCTCAAGCCATTCAATCAATCTAAAGTTCACCTTCATTAGCAGAAAAGACAGGAGTAATACAGAAGCAGATGAGCTCTCTTCTCTGTCTTCTTGTACCACTAAGCTGTCTTCCTCAAGTTTTGACCCGTCGTTGCATCTTCAGGGTCTAACATAACTCAAAATCAATCAACCTCTATCATGTTAAGAATTTTTTAAAAAAACAAGCCTCAACTCACTCACTCTTAACTTGGATTTTACTCCCTTTTGTTAGTCAAAATGGAAAAGATTGGGGTGTTCCAAAAAATTATTAATACAGAATGACAGTGTGTTGGCTCTAAGTAAAATTGGCTTCAGTGGGTCTATCCTGGCAGGACCTAAATGCATAATCACCATTTATGACTGTTTCTCTGGGAAAATGCATTCTGCATTCCAACGAAGTGACTCAGAAATAAATTTCTGACCCAGATCTGTGCGTGTTGGGACTGCCTGCTTTTGCTCCTACCCCCTAATCCTAACAAATGTAGCTTCTGAATCAACCACATAAAGCAAATGAGTAGGTCCTCTTTCCTCCATACTTAGGAAAAGCACACATTCCATTACCTTTGCTCTTGAATGCACAAAAAGCTTTCAACAGGAAAATGCCACGAGAAGTTGTCTCATAGCAAATGAGCCAATGGAGCCATTCTTACTAGCTAGTTTATCTTTGACCTCATTTCTCTTCTATCCGTCCTTTTTGCCAAAATAATGTTCCTTTGTTTGGTTTCCCTTTGAAGCAGAGTTTCTTTTCTTTTTTGATTTGCTGAACTTAGTGCCAAAAGCTATAAGGCAAATTGCCCTATTTCTTTGTTCAGAGCAGGCCCAGTAAGAAATGCCTGAATGGAAGAGTCATCCTTTTATCCTGTCTTCCAGATCCTGAAAATCCTGGGAGCTGGAGGCAGACCTTGTGATTTATGATGGGTTTCTGGGATTAGCCAGAAAGGCCGTGGACTGACCATAAAATCAACTGTAATCTCTTTGAATAGTCCCAGCACTGAGTTACTCACTGCAGGGCTACTTAAACTAGAAATAACCAAACTGAGGTCTGGATTTGTAGAGAAAGAGAAAAACAGAACGCTCCATTGAATCCATTTTGAAACAAACCTAACTATCTTGAAACAAAACCTGCGAAAACATGCAGGTTGGTGGGCAGCTGGTTCTGACTCTTCTCTCACACCTTTCATACACCAGAGCAAGGAAGTAGGGTTGCTCGTTCCCTAGGTCACTGGCAGACCATTACTCCCAATGCTCTTGGGGAAAAACATTTAGGTCCATGCTAACAGAATATACTTTCAGAGTTCCCCAGAGTCTATCATCTCCTCATCTCAGCAGTTGCTCTTGGTTTACTACAAATCTGGCCTGGCTCACATTTCCCTCTCCACTCCGAGTCTTCCATCATACCCGGACATCCGCATCCATGGGCGTGGCCCATATACATTGATGCTCAGTCAATTGACTTTTTATTACTAATGATCGTCTCTCCCTTTCATGAATTGTTAAGAGTCCCACCATGGACCTTGTCATCACTTGAAACATTCTCTTTCCAAAGTCACTTATTCGAGAATCCCTTTTGTTGACCACAACTAAGATTGTTTCTCATTTCAGTGACTTCTTGAGCTGGGGATCTTTTCTCATCAATCTTCAAATCCTTTTTCTATCCTCCCTTCCTTTTTTAAGGTTCCATTTCCCAGCTCATCACTTCAGTAACAGTCTCTCTACCATATCCATTTTTCAAAAGGTTTTTATTAACTTTTAGAGAGATAGGGAGGGGGAAGGAGAAAGATAGAAACACTGATGAGAGAGAAACATTGATGGGCTGCCTTCTCCACATCCCACCACTAGGGATTGAGCCCAAAACCCAGGCATGTGCCCTGACTTGATGGGGAACTGAACCCGCAACCTCCTGTCACATGGGTCTATGCTCAACCACTGAGCAACATCAGCCAGGCCACCATGTCCATTTAGCACAGCTTCAACTCTGGCTGAAGCCTCCTGCTTGCTTGCTGAGTAATACTGGAGAAAATCACAGCAGGGTGTTTTGGAATCTCTGTAAGTTCAGGCTCCCTGGTCCACACAGGCCCTCACCACTGCCTAGAAGCCCTAGAACTTTTTCTAGGTTTTTCCAGGTCAGCCATAACTACTCTCTGCTCTCCATAACTACTTCAGAGCATTAACTCTTCCCTCTTCTCCCAGTGTTCTCTATGCTCTCAGCAACTGAAAATTGAAGCTGTAGGATGGGAATTCCCTCAGCTTCTCTCCATCAAATCCACAGACAAATAGCACCAACCTTCTCACTCCTTCCTGGTCCTTAGAAGACACTGCACCTCCTATCTTGTGTTGATTCCTCCACTGCACTCTGCAAACAATTTCACAACCCTTTCAAAGTCATTCCTCTCTAGACTCAGTTGTTCCTCTCGCATGGATCTTCTTCAATCCTTTAACCTGTTTAAGCTTCTGCATCTGATGGAAGAAAATCATCCTTAACTCTCCTATTCTCCTCCAGTTCTATCTCCCTCATCCTTCATAGCCATCCTTCAAACCATTCCACAAACCTTCACAGTTAAACTCCTCGAAAGATAGGTCAGTACTTTCTATTTTCTTTTCTCCTGCTCATTCCATAATCCTCAGAGGTTCCACCAGTCCCCAACACTCCTAGAAACATCTCTTTATAAGGACACCAGAGACCTCAACACCCTGTCCTTTCATCTAACTCAGTGGTTCTCAAATAGGAATGGTTTTGCCTCCGGGGGCATTTAGTAATGTCTGGAAACATCTGGTTGCCAAAACTGGGGAGAGGGTCCTTTGTATCTTGTGGGCAGAGACCAGGAAAGCTGCTAAACCATTCTACAATGCACTGGAGCATTCCCCACAATGAAGAGAAATCCGGCCCAGAGTTTCAGTGGCGCTGAGGCTGAGCAATCCTGCTATGATTGAATCCCTACACAACACCCCAAACTATCAACACTTCATCTGCTTCTTGACATTCTCCCAAATTCTTCCTTCTCTCTGGTCACTTCCTTTTGCAGCCATCTGCAGATCTGAGTAACTGCCCCCTATTCCTTGGAAACTTAAGCTTTGGCTCACTGTTACTTTTTATTTACATTTAAATACATTACGCCTTGGGGATTTTCATATCCACATATGTGATCCTCCCAATACCCTGTTCTTGCAACTCCACCCTGCCTCAGCCATTCATTCCAATATTCAAACCCCAGACTTTGTTTGTACTTGTTACTGTAACTCCTCCCTCAATTATAAACATCTGACTCTCCACCTACTGCCGTTTATTATTCCAGTTCACTTTTCCCCCAATGTCCAACTCCAAAAATGATCAAACCCCACTAAATCTATTGATCTAAATCTATTGATCCTATTGCCACACCTCCTCTTATCCCTGGTCCTATACACTAAGAGAGTTATTAGATGTTTGCAAGAGAATGAATACTCTTGTAAACATCTAGTAACTCTCTTAGTCTTGTTTTGCTTCACTTAACTGACCTGGTGAAACTCTAAAATAAGTTAAATCAAACTCTGCTTATTTCATGTCTGCTTCTCAAAGCTGGTCTTGAATGGAAACAGCATACAAATCATTATGTCCATTTCAAGTGGGCTCATAGGGCCATCCAGCAATTATATCACATTTCCCAGTGCATTCACTCTCTTATCTTCCCCCACTCTCTCTTCTCCTTTCCTTTCTCAATCTTAGCTAATGCCATGCTTCCCATTTTACAGATAAATAAAAAGCCTCAAGAGAAAAAGTTCATTAAGTTCTTAACATCGATTCTTCCCACCTGAGGCCCCGCAATGGCTCTAAAATGAATAATCTCTTTAGCTATGGGGGTGAGGGGGGGCGGGGGGAGAGGAGGCCACTTCCTCCACTTAAGGACCAGATTCCATCCTCTTCCTGTCCTCTCAAGAGGGCATTCCAGGAATTCTTCCCTTTCACTCTGCAGTGCCAGATTTTCTCTCCTTACAGAGTTATTTTGATTATTTTACAAAAGGCAACTCCTGCCATCTTAAAATGAACTAATTAAGATAAAACTATTTTCATCCTAATCCCCTTCCAGACAATACCTCTTTCTCTGTCATCTTGTTCAGCAAAATCTTTTGGAAAGTGTTATCTAAACTCCCTCTATCCAATTCCTCTTCCTCCATTCCATTTTGAATTATCTTTAATGAGTTTTAGATCCCACCACTCAGCTAAGACTTCTTGTCAAGGTCAACTTAATGTTGCTACATCCAATCTCCCACCCTCACCAGCAGTATTTGGTCACTCTCTCCTATTTGTACTTTCTTCACTGGCTTCCAGGACTCTCCTCGCTTGCCTCTTATACCATTGACTCTTCCTTCTCAGTCTCCTCTGCTGATTCTTCTTCATCTCCCTGATCTATAAACACTGGACCAGGGATCACTCCATGGTCTCTTTTTAACTCTGTCTCCCTCTTTCCTTTGATGCTCTCATCCAGTCCCACAGATTTTAAACACCATTGTGTGCTGGCACCTCACATCTCTAGTTAGACTCCTAATTTTTGACTCATATAGCCAATTGTATATCAATTTCTCTACCTGGATGTCTCAAACTTTACAAATACAAAAGAGAAATGTGATTTTCCACTGAACACTTTTCCCCCCAACTGCTCCTTAGCAGTCTTCCCGTTCGAAAACCTTACTCATCCTTGACTGCTCTTTCTTGCACACCTCACATCGGATCTGTCAACAAATCCTCTTGGTTCTACCTTCAAAACACACCAAGAACGAGCATATGTCTCATTACTGCCATCATTAATACTCAGGACCAAGCCACCATCATCTCTCACTTGGATTCCTGAAAAGTCCAACAAGTCTCCATGCTTCTGCTCTTGTTCCTCCACAGTTTATACTCCCCACAGTCAAAGTGATCCTGTTAAACCAAAGGTCAGATCAAGTCTCTCCTCTACTCAGAACCCCTTGTTACCCCCCAGTAACTTCCCACCTCACTCAGAGTAAAGCCAAAGTATTTAGAATGGCCTATAAAGCCCCTACTGTCTGCTATTCTCACCATCCTTCTCTCTACTCCAATCAAATTGGCTTCTTCCCATTTCCTCAAACATCACAAACTCCTACCGCAAGAACTTTGTCTAAGCTCTTCTTTCTGCCTGAGCTGCGCTTCCTCTAGATTTCCAAATAGTGTGCACCCCTGCTTTCAGGTTTTTTCACTTGTCACCTCTGCAGTGGGATGTGCCCTGAACACTCTTTCAAACTGTAACCCTTCTCCCTCAATGTACACATACAATCCTTACTTTATTTTCCTTTAGGATTTGGCATGTGATGTATTTTACTTATTTTGAGTATTTTATGTATTTAAGTTACCATGTTTCTCCTAAAATGTAAGTTCCACACGTACAGGGATATTTTGTTTTGTTCACTATAGTGCCTGAAATAGTAGGCACTTCAAATACATATTTGTTAAATGAATTAATATTTTATCTCCTTCTTGAGGATCACATATACAGGTAGACCTCGGGTTATGTCGGATCTGACATACGTGGTTTCGTGGTTACGTCACCATCTCCATTTATTTTTTAAAAAAGGTTCTGTCATTTTAACATATGTACATATGTGCTTTATGTTTTTTATTAACCACAAGTAAAGGTCAGGAATTGTTATCTTTCTTTTAAGTATTTTTTACTGTTTCACTTCATTACTGCTGTGTGTGCTCCATGTGAGTGCTATGGGTGTTTATATAGGTGGGTCCCAATTTAACGGTGAAAATCAGATTACATAGCGCCATAGGAATAGATCTCCGATGGAACTCGAGTACTTATTGTATTTTCATCCAGTGAAAGACAATCAAATTTGAATTTCAGGGAATCAGCAGTATTTTCTAGAAAGTAGCATCTTCCCTCAAAAAGGGAGCCAGTTATACAATGCGATATTCTTCAGACCTCCTTCTCTCTGCATAACCATGAGTGCTGAACGAAGGGGACATGCATTTACTTACTTCACTTTAATCCTCATTTTCCTGAGTCTATTTTTCTAATTTAGTCTCTCTAAATCCTGGTTTCTCATCATCTTCCTTGGTTTATCCTATTGTAATCCTAATATTCTTTTACCAGCCCACACTCACCATTTATCTAAATTTGGTAGAAGCTAAACAAAGGAAAACATCACTAACGACACGAGACAAAAGGTGATAAGAATCTTTCTGCCTCCAAAAAGCCAGGAAAGTTAAATATAAATCTTAAGTCTGAAAAGGTCTGAAACGGGATATTATTAGCGAGACTCAAATCATAAAATACAATCCCTTAGCCTTCTCCTTCTTTCCACATGTTTTCCTGTTGACCCAGCCTGGTTTCTCTCCAGCTTGCTGCAAGCAGAGTCCCCCCCTAGATCCGAGTTCTTCCTACCCACATCCTCACCCCGTGTGCTCAGGAAATCGGGCCTATGTGAGTACCTGGGCCAATACCAACAGAGATGGATTTTCTAGAAACAGACTTGACCACTACCCAACCCTTCTCCCTACGAACCCCTCCACTGCTTGAGGCTCGGAATAAACCTGAGGTTTGCAAGGTCAGCCATGACTGCATACTCAGGTCACCTTTGCTCTTAACCAAACTTGAAATGGAGAGCACTGGGGGGAGCTTATGTGCCCTCTATCTACATGTTACCATATTGCAGAACCACCTTTGCTCCATGCCATGTTGATGCCTTCCATCCTCAGCTCTGAACAGACAGCCTGGGTCTGCCGCCTCTGCTTCAAAGTCTGAACTCTACAAGGTTATCAGGGATGTTTGATTCCCAGCCTCACTCTGGCTAGTCCCCTTCCCCAGCGTCTGAGACCTTGTCATCATGTACCCAGTCTATGTTTGGGGTCCATGTCCCAAAATGATAGATGCCAATCACCTGGTTCCAGGGCATCTGGCCATACCACTCTTTCCTTGACTAGGACCTTCATAAACTAACTGTTCTGAAAACTATAAATTAATTATACTTTATTGACACAGAGGAACAATGTTAGAGGGGGAAAAAACAGTATGGAACTGTATACCTTAAAAAGACACAGTATTACATGTCAATTATATGTTAATTAAATCTCAGTCAAACTGGGAAAAAACAGCCAGGGAAACATTGAGGATGAAACATTAAGTTAATAAAGCAGGTTATGAAACTGATTTTCATTGTTGTAATACAAAAACCTGCACTGGAATGACATAGTTTCCCAGCATAGCAAGATCACCAAGTTCCTCTGTAAAGTCAGCATTTAGCCGGGTCTCTTCAACCTCACTCCCGCGTCCACCTCACCTCAGAGTGAGTCCATGTTTAGTTTCAACATGATCCCAGCACCTCAAAGCTTCAGAGTAGTGCGCGCGCGCACACACACACACACACGCGCACACACACGCACACACACGCACACACACACCCTGTGTCCACATCTCTGTGCACCCCTTTCCATTTCAGCATGCTCTGGCTAAACTCGCCTCATCTGCAAAGTGGGGTGGGAGATGGCGAGGAGCAGCACAGACACGCTGGTGACAAAAGCGTGAATGGATAATCTCTACAGTGAACGAGGTGAGCACAGAGTGGGCTGCTGTCTCCAGGCCACACCGGGGTTCACAATAGCATCTGTTTACCCGAAACTTACAGTCATTTATATGGACCATCTGGCAACACAGGCTCTGCCTGACTAGTCACTTCATAGACACCTGAGCTGCGAAGCAAACCTTTTATGTGCTTATCATGCTGGTAACCAAGGCTACTCAACTAGCACTGCTCTGAGGCCTTGTTTTAAAGGAAAGAAAAATGGAAATTCTGAAGGAAACAAATGAATGATGATTAGCATTTTCGTTCTCCCTGTTGGCCAAACTATATAAATACACTCCATTGTATAAGAACACTAGACTCTTGATCTTTCTAAAATCTGAACTATTTGAGGATAAGGCCTGAGTAAACGCAGTCTGTGCCTTGCTTTATTTCAGTTCAGCTCAGCAAACTGCCAGATGGAGAACAGAATGCTGACTTCACAGCTCCTTTGACTCTTCTCTGTCTTCTCCCCGTTTTCAATTTTGCTTTGCTTTTGGGTTCTCCTTGCTCCCAGGGTCACAGTATCACCTGTTTCTGATTTTAAATTTGGGGTTGGATCAACTTACCGGATTTTGTTCTGGCGTTGGCCCAATCCGCCTGCCTATATGGCCCAGTGAGCCACCCATTTTCACTGATGCTGTAACAGTCTGCCTACAAAAAAGGCTACCCTTCAATATTACGCCTGATTCCCTCGAGGACTTATTCTCCAGGCACCTTGTACACCTCCTGTTTTCTACCATGGAGACAGCACTGGGGAAATACATGTTTACTGTGGAACTGGGAGTATACAGCCTACAGCAATGCTGAGGAGAAAATAGAAGTAGCTATGCATAGGCTACACAGGGATGTGGCATGCAGTGAGCATCGGATGCGTGAAAATCCATAAAGCACAAGAAAAATCACAGATTCCTTCCTGAACATGGGTGCGAACACACAATTAGAGAAAGATAATAGCAAGGCTATAGACATCAATATCAACCGTACACAGAAGGAAACTGTGATTAACAACTTCAGCTCTTCTACTGTGGTCTAAAGAAATGACTGGATATTCTTGAGTGGAAAATAAAAATATGAAGACAGAACCTAAAACTCTCCTTTCAGTTTGGAGCTTCTCAGACTCATTGTTAAGACAAGTCACAGTAAGTCTATTCTGTGATCCCCAAGTTCCAGGCCTGGTCATTCTAGTTTGGACAGGCCAGTCCTCACACCTGAAAAAAAAGGGACGTGGGACACTGAAGGTAAAACAAGATTACCAGTGTAATTCCCAATGTAGACTGTCTGTGGCAAAGACAACACTGAGACATGCCAATCTCCAACGTCATAATATACTAAGGTCTGTTCTTGAGAAATGCTTTTATTTACACGCAGGGCATTGGTGTGACTATATGTGTTTACCAAGCACAACACCACCTTCCTGCACAGGGCTCTTTTTTAGATTAGATATGCTGCTTACAGGTTACCAGAAAAAAAAGCAGTTCGAAAATAACAGAACCAAGGAGGGCCACTTCTACGAGCCTGTACCAATATCATACTCAAAGGTGAAACATCTGCGTCAATTCCACTTTGGCCTTTTCACTGCAGAAATTAGAACCACCACAAAAGTGCTCTGCCCCTTTAAGATGCAGGAATACTGGTGAGCACTCCCAATTTTCCTTCACTGAAACTCTCATTGAATATAACAGGGAAGCCATCGAACACTATGTCTTTCTATTACAGCCAAGTGATTTTCGCAGTAGGCAATCTGCTAGTACACCACAGGAGCCCACACTTTGAAATACAATGGCACTGTGGGTACAGTTTGATGTGCGATCTTTTATCAGTCCAGAGCTCTTCCTCCTGGCTGAATCGAGTGGGCAATCCATAAAGAGTGAGTGAGAAGAGAGAGGAAAAACACATAATGAGTTTTGGGTTTTTTGGTTTTTTTTGTCTTTATCAATAATACAATGGTGCTCTGCCGATTGCCGGAGTGGTGACTGCATATTACACTTTGAAAATAAATCAGAAAAGGTTTTTGCATTGCTAAAGTGGTAGACAAGCCTGCAGCAGGGGGCAAAAACCAATCCATGGAGGTGGGTCCTGGCATGCTTTCCTATACATCTGGTGAATAACAGAGTACAAGAGTCAGAGAAACACTTCTTCCCACCCCCTCCAAGTGAATCTAATATAAAAAAATCTATTTAGTGAGGACATTCTGCATAAAGCATAATATGTGCTTAATTTTCTTTTAACAAGGCATTAATAAAATCACAGCAGCTTCTAATCATATTTTTCATTCCTTTAGGGTAGGAACCATGGCTAGCCTTTAATGAGTCTAATTTAGTGGAAGCATTAGTTCCTCTCTTGGTAGGAATAACCAGTACAATAATCCTAGCCCTATAAGATATACCTATAGAGGTTGTATGACTGAAGGTTCCAGAATGAAATGGGAATCAGACTGGTCAATGGATCTGTACTCAGCAAAGACTGGTTTCCTGAGTTATTAACAACAGAAGCTGATACCAAGGGTATGGACGAATGATGGGGGAACTTCAGAAACATGATGCTATTGTGCTGCAGAATGAGTTCCCATTGATGATTACAAGTAGCAGGATGAGCCAACAGAGCATGACGCCAAGACACTAAGGTTCTATAGTCACCTGTTCCCCAAAGAACCACGGCACTGCCAGCCTGACCTGTGCCAGATGAAGAGCCACTGAAGGCAAGAATCCATGAAAAAAGCCACACATTTCCATCCGCTTGGTGAGGAAGCTCTGGCTAACCATTAGAGATTCAAGACAGAGGAGTAATACTCACAAACTCCGGGGATCGGAAATCAGGCTGATTTTCCCGAGTTCCAAAACTGGAGCCAACCATCTGATCGAAGTTTTCCAACGCTAAAAATAAACAAACACACAAACAAATGAAGCATGACGTTGCATCAGCTCACATACTTTTTGTTTTTAATCAGCAGCACTGGCTTACCAACTATATTTAGCATGTGTGGTACACTTATAGCTTTATATTATTTAATACTTTCAGCTATCAAAGACACTCAAAATAATCAGGAGCTGTCTCATCTATTGAACAATGCCAGGCTTGGAGGAAATTAGGTCTGAAAATGCTTTAGGCTAGACCTACCATGGAAAATCTGTTAGCTCCTACCTAGAAGGACACAGCAACTGTGTTATCACACTCTAGCTAAAAAAAAAAAACTTTAGTCTACCCATGTTCTTTTTCCAAGACATCTCAGAGAACTGATTGTGAAGTGATTCTGGAGGAGCAATTTTGTTTTAAAATCTGTTGAATACCACTGTTGAATAGCACCATCTGGTACAAAAATATACTGAGAGGCAAATAAAATTTTCCATTAGATACACTAAGAAAATGAAAAGAAACAAATAAAATTAATTTTAGTAGTATGACCTATGGATAATATATGTTCAGATTACCATTTGAATTTGTATTCAATACAAAAAATTATCAGTGGACTATTTTACCCTTTTTTTTTTTTGTACCAAGTCTTAGAAATGCAATGTGAATGTTATACTCACAACACACTGCAATTTGGACGAGCCACATTTCAAAAGCTCAGTGGCCATGTGTGATTAGTGGTCACTGTAGTGGAACAGTGTCAGAGGGACAAAGGAACCAAAGCCAGATGGGCCACTGTGCGCGATATTACCCTCATGGGCAAGTTCCTGACATGAATGAACAGTTTTTGTTCCAGATTAAAAGGTATTGAGAGAACAAAGCAACCACTTGCAGCGTGGTTTCACCAACAGAAAGTTCAGGTTGTCACCTGTGCTTTCTGGCTGACTGGCTCTAAACCGGAGGTTCCCTCCACCCTCTCCTTGGGATTTATTAACTTGTGAGAGCAGAGCACAGAATTCATAGAAACATTTCCTTCCATTTACCAGTTCATTATACAGGGTTTGAAGGAGTCCAGAACAGGTCTCCCCGAGATGAACCACTGTGGCATGTGGATTACTCTGATCGGAAGACAATCAAGACCCTGAGGCCTCAAGAGAAACTTCAATCTCTCCCTTAAAGAATTTAAATTGGGGCCGTGCCCATAACAAGAGCTACCACCAGAAATAAATTTTTATGACCCATCTGTATGGCAGGGCAAATATCTAATCACTGAACATCTGCTCTTCTCACCATCCTGTGAATGACCCTCCTCCTCTCGGCACCCCTGTCCAGCCCATTGGCTCAATATGGCAAGTCTTGTGGAACAGAGCCCTTCACCTGTGGAATCTGGTGCTCTCTCCAGATAGTGTCAGAACTCAGCTAATTGTTTGGGGGTGTGGACTCTTTAAATTTCTAACCCTCTGCCTTTTTCATGTCATTGATTTGTTTAAGAGGTTGGACCTGTTTCATTTAAATTTATTTAATTGTTTGTCATTGTTATTTAACCGTATTTAAATATTTAGGAATAGTAATTTAAGTTTATTTCATGAAGAACATGTTCCTATGCAGCCAAAGTTACCTTGCTACACTTATGCCTCCTGTTCCCTTTCTGTTTCCAGGCCTCTCATGTCTATGAGGGTTCCTGTATGCACAAAATTAAACATGTTTTTCCTCTATGAATCTTTTAAATATTGATTTGATTATTAGGCGGCCACCACCACCACCACCACCAACAAAAACCGTTGTGGAGTGGAGGGAAAATTATTTCTCCCCAACAAGGTAACATAAGGACACAGACAAACCGCCAGACAAAGCAGGACCTAAGCCACGTGTGAGGGAAGAGGGACAGAGTTTCCATGACCTCGCCAGTGCGCCACTCCTCATCGCCACATGCTCACCAACCCGAAGCTCTCCAAACCTATCCTTTGGGTTTCTATGGAGCTTCATTACATAAGCATGAGTGATAGCCTCCAGCCACTGATATAACCTCACCCAGGTCAGGGGGTGGGGCTGCAAATTTCAACCCTCTGATCACCTGAGGGTTCTTTTGGCAACCAGTCCCCAAATTTGTTTACCCAAGGGCTTTGCAAATGTCACCTCTCTAACCTAAAAGGCACATTTATCATTCTGTTCTTATCCAATAAGAAACTCCTGGGGTTTTTCAGGGTTCTGTATTTCCTATAATAAATCACAATATCAAAACAATCATTAACAATATGTGGCACTCAGCTGGATAGAATTAAATTATGTTAAGAAATTGCTTTTAATTTTATGAAATATGATGTTAATTTGCTTTTGTAGTAATTTTTTAAATGCAATCTGATTTGTTGTTGTTGTTAACCCTTACCCAAAGATATTTGCTTCCACTGATTTTTTAGAGAGAGTGGAAGGGAGGGGGAGGGACAGAGATAGAGAAACATGATGTGAGAGAGACATATCAATTGTTTGCCTCCCATGTGAGTCCCAACTGGCCCAGAGATTGGGCCTGCAATAGAGGGAATCAAAATAGGGTAGGGTTCCAATCTAATCCTATCTAATAGAAGAGTATTATGCAGATTGACTATCACTCCAACACACAAGATGGCTGCCCCCATGTGGTCAAAGAACCTGCCCCCATGGGGACACAAGATGGCCACCACAAGATGACCAGCAGGGGAGAGCAGTTGGGGGGTACCAGGCCTGCAGGGGAGGGCAGTTAGGGGCAAAAAAAACTGGCAGGGGAGCAATCAGACATCAATCAGGCTGGCAAGGGAGTGATTAAGGGTAGGGGTGATCAGGCTGGCAGGCAGAAGCAGTTAGGGGCAATCAGGGAGGCAGATAGGCGAGCATTTTGGAACCAGCAGTCCTGGATTGTGAGAGGGATGTCCAACTGCCCATTTAGGCCCAATCCTAAGCAGGAGGAGTTGGATATCCCTCAAGGGGTCCCAGATTGGAGAGGGTGCAGGCTGTGCTGAGGGACACTCCCCCCATCCCCACCCTGTGCATGAATTTCGTGCACTGGCCCTCTAGTTTAAAAAATAAAATCCATTAAAAGTTATGTAAAAGAGAAGGATGGGTTCCTGGGTTCCAGAAAAATTTCCTTCCATGGCCCAAAAGAAGGCTGGATTCACAAGACCTCTCCAAGTGATTGTTTAACAAAACCAAAATATCAGCTAACGGTTCAGCTACCCCAGTGGTCAGCAAACTCATTAGTCAACAGCGTCAAATATCAACAGTACGATTGAAATTTCTTTTGAGAGCTGAAAACCAACTTCTGCACATGGGCCACGAAGTTTCAATTGCACTGTACGTGCGCGCCCACACATGGTATTTTGTGGAAGAGCCATACTCAAGGGGCCAAAGAGTTGCATGTTGTTCAAGAGCCACAGTTTGCCAACCACTGAGATACCCAATACTTGGGTTTGGCAGAGCACTAAGAAACCTCTCAATATCTGGATTCGATTTTAGGTCCACTCAAAAGGTCTTGTCACTAAACTCATACCACTGACAACATAAACAAATGGTTCCAATTCTTCCCAAAACACGCAGCTCATCGCAGGACCCCTACATGTGAACTAGAGCAGAAACAAGAAACAGATGAGGCAGCCAAGCCTTTCAGAGCTGCAACCAAAGCCAGATTGAGGTGCTTGCCTCTGAGGCCTCCACGAGGGCAAGGGCTGTTACACACTTCAAGAACTGCTATGTAACAAACCAGTTATTTCCAACATCAGAGCAACAGTTGCCCAAGATAATTACATCCCTGCAGACCGCCTTTAAAACGTGCTCAAATGTGCTCATACTATTGGCCATGAGGATGTGTTTCAATTGGTGTTTTGCAGCTTGATTTACATTAGGAAGAAAAGACCTAACCATTTTATAGCACTTAAATATTGAAAAAATTGTATCTTTGGTATCTATGATATATTGTTGTTGTGTTTTGTGTGGTTTTTTTGGGGGGGGTGTTGGGGGGTAGAACCACAAGTCAGTGAATTTGGAATTTAATAGATGGGACAAAGCTGCCTTTTTTTTTTTTTTAATGAAAGGACAAACTTAACAAAGTATACATTTTGCCTAAAGACAGAGTTGAGAAACAAGATGTATTACCCAGACATTCTATCAAATTAAAGGCATACATGCAACTGGAAAGGATTTGTGAAAGAAAATATAAAACTATTTGCAGTGTTATTCTGCTGGTAATGGGAACTAATAGATTCACTACTTAATGTCAACACAAAGGAGAAACTGTGAATTTGAGTGAATAAAAACAGAAACAGCTTTATTGAAACATCACTTAGGTAGAAAAAAGCTGGAGCTGTTGCTCTCAGGACCTAATACAGTCCTGAGAAGCAAATAATTTATGAAGCTAATATGATAATTATACCTCCACTACTGAAGGGCTCCAGTTAAAAGTGAACATTCTTGTTTCTGGTCATCTAATGCAGCTGAAAAGTTCATTTCTCAGCAAAAATAAAATAATCAAAGTCAAGGTGATGCTGTTGGGGCTTTTTATTAAAATAGGACAGGGGTTGGGGAAGGGAAATTCCAAAAAAGCAAAAATGTTTATTTTCTTTCTTTCTTTATATAAGTCATTTTTTAAAATGTAATATGTTGAAATGTACCACCATGAATAGCATTGTGATTAGCTCGTTTTATTTGGGCACTTGAAATATAAAAATAGTTGGACCTCTATGTTATCTGCTCATCAAAAAGCTGACTAGAGAGCCCAGCCAGCATGGCTTTGATGGGGAAAGTGAGACTTTTTTTTTGCGGGGGGGGGGGGGGGGGGGGGTAGCAATCTTAATGTGTGCTATTAACCTAATTAATACACATTGTTGTTAGCCTATAGTGTAGTCACTGCCCCTTTAATTATGTGGTCCTGTAAGATCTGTTTACCTAAGTACTACCCCCATTTTAGAGAGGCCATGAACAATACACAACCATGAACCATACACAACTCCCAGACGGGAGTTATCAGTGTTGGCGCCAGGCCAGGCCTTCTCACTACCCCCATCCCAGCACGTGAGGCTTTTTGCAAAACCCGCAAAATGTCCACAAGTCCCATCCCGTATTTGGGGGACAAGAAGAGAAACAGTCCAGAGATGGAAAATGCTAACGACACCTTGCCATGCTAGCAGTCAGCAGCTGCGTTTCTGCAGGTGGCCCAGGACCGAACCAGAGAGTGGGACCTGCATTGCCACCATTTGTCCACCATCCAGATATCACTGCTGACATGTACACATAAGCGACTATTTGACATTGAAACTGGGACTCAGAACTGTTGAACATTGAAACTGAGACTCACACATTTTTTGTCCTTTTATGTTTATTTCTAGTATGCAGATGCAAGATTTTTTTAAAGAAACAAACAAGGGGAAAAAATAGAAACAGAGGCAAAAAAAAAAAAAAGCATTGAACAGACTGTCAAACTACAGTGGGAAGGTAGAGGAGGTTGAGGGGGGCTGAAAGAGATCAACCGAAGGACTTGTATGCATGCATGTAAGCATAATCAATGGATGCAAAACACTGGGAGAGGGTGGGAGGGGACAGGTGAGGGCATGTGCTGGGGGTGCGTAGGGGAGGCCAGCCTGGGGGGAGATCAATGGGGGGAAAAAAGGAAACTTATGTACTACTGTTTGTAATACTTTAAACAAAACAAAACAAAACAATTAAAAAAAGAGAGAAAAGAAACCAAAGGGATATAAAGGGAAAGCTTCCTCCATATTGCTTTGCTCAGTTTTGGAGAGAAACAGCCTCCCCTGAGTCCTATACTAGTACATGAGAAACATCTGAAAATAAATGGTTTTGTCCTGTGCCTCAGGTACTCCTGCATATTTTTCAGTCACCTGGTAAAATCTATAACAGCTTAGTGACTGAGTGTCCACCTATGAACCAGGAGGTCAAAGTTTGATTACGTTTTGTGGGCTTGATCCCCAGTGTGGGGTTGCAGGAGGCAGCTGATTAATGATTCTCTCTCATCATTGATGATTCTCTCTCTCTCTCCCCTCCCCTCCTCTCTCAGAAATCAATTAAAAAACACACATTGTTTTCTAAAAAGCTGACTAGAGAACTGAAAACTAGTTATTCTCATATGATGAAAAATCTTTGGTATTGACTTGTCAATGGAATATTGTATGGGTGCACAATGAAAGCACAGTTCAAAGTCAGGTTTGACAATGCAATGGCCATTTTTTTAAAACCATTATCTAGGATTTTATAACAAAGATAATTTATTATCTGTCATAAAACACAAAATGAGCTTTCAGAAAATTCATGGGTAAAAACTGAAGTGCCTGATAAGCAGTTCCCTAGAAATAACAGTAATCAGAATTATACATCTACACGTCATCTAACTACAGCACCAGCTTGGAGGTGGTTGGGCCCAACTGACATGTTTATTATAGTGGCTGCTTGACACTGAAATGATCTGAGATGTAGTGAATATATGACAGACCTCAACAGGGGTCTGGTGCAAAGGGCACTGGGCATGGATCAAGGGAACTAACTGCCTGGATTCAAGTCCTGATTCTTCAACTTAGCTGCAAGATTGTAGGCAGTAACTTATTCTCAGTTTATTTATCTGAAGCAGATAATAAATTTACTCTCCCTAGTTATCTGACAGGGTTGTGTAAAGGATACAAATGACAATTCAAAAGCATGGTGTAAAACCACAAAGCACTATATAAAGTTCATATATACAAACCCAGAGATATGAAAAAAAAAAGTAATCATAATTTTGTGAATGTGTTTTTTTGTTTTGTTTTGTTTTGTTTTGTTTTTGGTGCCTGGCACTTCTAAATGTCTGATCTTACCTAATCTCCTTCATATCCTTGTTTTCACCAAAGATGAAAATCCAAGGTTACTAGTTGCCTGAAGTCACCTACCAGAACTGGCACAATAAGAATCTTAACCTTTCCAATTCCAATTTTTTAATAGTTTGTCTTTTGAGCTACTGTGAATAATTCTAAGGGGGCACCAATGCTAAATCTAAGTTGACAAAGAATTAACACAGTTCAGGGGTTGAGCATCACCCCATGAACCAGGTCACCGTTCTATTCCAGGCAAAGCACATGCCTGGGATGTGGGCTCAATCCCCAGGAAGGGGTGTGGGGCAGGCAGCTGATCAATGATTCTCTCTCATCACTGATGTTTCTATCCCTCTCTCCCCTCCTCTCTGACATAAAATTTTTTTTTAAAAAAAGAATTAAGATAGTATTGTAAGTATAAGTCAAAAGAATTAACAAATAATAGCTTAACATATTTTGAAAACCAAAGAAGTGAAATTCGGGCAAATAGCTAAAGACATTCATTCATGTGCCAAGGATATAAGATAATATGAGCATATAAATACTAAGATGAAAGCTCTGACTGGTTTAGCTTGGTGGATAGAGCATTGGCCTGTGGACTGAAGGATCCTAGGTTCGATTCCAGTCAAGGGCATGTACCTTGGTTGCGGGTACATCCCTAGTAGAGGGTGTGCAGGAGGCAGTTGATTGATGTTTCTCTCTCATCGATGTTTCTAGCTCTCTATCCCTCTCCCTCTCTGTAAAAAAACCAATAAAATATAAAAAATAAAAATTAATACTAAGATGAAAGAAGTATAGAAATTGTCCTCCAGCCAGAATCCCATGATCTAGTGAATGTGCAACTAAAGAGATGTCAAAAGAATGGCCCATATCACCTTGGGAATGAGGTTGTGTTCACATATTGAGATTAGGCAAGATTTCTAGTGATCTGCCGAACAGTCTTGTTCCTGAAAACTCTCCTCCCAATTGACTAGAAGTCTCTTAAAATTGGTCTCAGAATACATATAATGCTTGACTTGAATGCCAACACTCCCAACCACCATTCTTAAAGCAATCACACCCCTGAGCCACTATTTCCCATCATTCCATACTTTCCAAATATTATGAAGCCTGCCCAGTATCACTCCACACATCACTTACAGCTCAGTCTAGCCCTCACCTCATACTGTGGTAGTCACATTTGATTTCCAGTATCTCTTTCTCTTGCCTCAGTTTAGCAGGATCTACAGTATTTTGGTGAATATTAGGTTGGGAAAAATCAATTTCCCATATTACAGAGAGGATGTAAACCGGCATATTATAGGCCCCATAACATTAAATGAGGTATTAAATTCTAAAATAGAGCCAAAGAATCGGTACAAGTGAAAAGAAAGTCAATAATGAAACATAAAACACAAAGACGGGAGACTTTCTTTCAAGACTCAGATGGCTGTATCCACCTAGGACAGTGGACTTGGATTTTAACACCTTTACACAGTATAACCTTGTGGCTTTAGACACATCACTTAGCCCTATAACTCAGCTTCCTCATTAATAAAATGTATAATACCTACATCTGAAGGTCATTGTGGAGAATATATCAATATAAGCTTTATTATAATACTTAGACCAGAAGATCATTGTGGACAACACATAAATAAAATATATATTATAATACCTATATCAGAAGGCCATTGTGAAGAATAAATTATGGACACATAAAAGTGACTTGAAAATTGTTCAGTACTATGTAAATATTGGCTATTATTACTTTTTTTACTTTAATCTCTAATAAATTTTGGCACCCTTAACATTGTTAGGCACCAATTTTTTAATGTTATTTTTTACCTTGGCTATCCCTGCCATTCATTCCCCTTTGAACATAGAAATAAAATAAATTACAACATAGAAAAAGATAACACTAATTTAGCAAATATTTTTGAATGACCTCAATGTCCTAAGCACTCTTGGCTATTACTTTTAATAAAAAGAAATGTAAATCAGGAAATTTTTCCTTTTTTTTTGAATCTGGATGACTCGATCTGACACCAGCTTGTTACTGGCATATAAATTCAATGACCATAATATTTAAATGAAAAAAAAATGAGGCATTCTCCTCTAATCATTTCTGGAATGCAAATTCCAAGTTCAAGTTGATGGTTTCCATTAGAGTTCCCATTTTTCTCATCTTGAGAAAGACAAAAGTGCTCTTTGTCACTCTGGAAAGTTAATAGTGTTCTTCACTTCCTCAGAATGCAATTTAATTACCTACATAATAATGAGAGTTTTTGTATTGCCAGAAACCTACTGCCCTGGGCCACACTGAGATAATGTCCACACACAAAGCAGGCTAATAATACAGTGTTCCTTCATAATTATATTCTTCAAATATTTGGACAATACTTATGAAAAGGAGGGGCTCAGCCTCTCCTCCACTCTGCCCACTGCTCTAGCAACACATCAGACACATGCTCCTACCCAAGTACAAGACTCCACAGCTGAATCGGGGTCTGAAAGGTTCAGGAAGTCCCTTGGGCATCTCACCTTCCCAGCCCTACCCTAAGTGATTACTCTAAGGATTTCTTCCATTCACAAGTAACATTCCTGCCCCTGAGAAGATCTCTGGTAAGCACACTTTTCTTCATCCTATTGCATTTCCAGTATGTTTGGCGTTGTTTCAGCTCCTCTGATGCACTGCCTTCCTTTTTTTCCACAATCCTCCCCCTTCTTCAAATTCAGCTCTAAAAAATGTGCCCAGAAGGTAAACATGTCTCCTTCTGAAGAGCTGGGAACAACCACCACGTGATTCATTCTCACACCCCAACCAGATTAACTGATGCCTTTGTAGAAAAGCCCAATGACTATCACAAACCTATCAGATTTCAGCTGAATTCATTGGTCCCTTTACCATCTTAAAAAAAAAAATAATTCTTTATTGTGGTAACATACACTAAAGATAAAATTTTTGTTAATTTAACTATTTTTAAGTGTACAATTTGGTGGCATTAGTTCCATTTCCCAGGTTATACAACCATCACCACTACTTCCAAAATTTTTGTATCATCACAGTGACTCTGTAACCCATTAAGCAATAACTCCATTTTCTCCTGCCCCCCAGTCCATGACAGCCTCTACCTTCTGCCTATATGAATTTGCCTCTTCTAGATATTTGTAGAATCATATATTTGTCCTTTTGCTTCTGGCTTATTTCACTTAGCATAATGATGTCAAGATTCATTGATGTTGTAGCATGTATCATTCTTTATGATTAATATTCCATTGTATGCATATATCACATTTTGTTTATCTACTCATCTACTGATGGACACTTCAGTTGTTTTCACCTTTTGGCTACTGCGAATAATACTGCAATGAACAATGGCATACAATTGTCTATTTGAGTCCATTTTCAATTTTTTTTCTTGCTAATCCTCACCTAAGGACATTTTTCCCATTGACTTTTAGAGAGAGTGGAAGAGAGGGAGGAAGGGAGAGGAGAGAGAAACATTGATGTGTCTGGATTGAACCTGCAATCCAGGTACATGCCCTTGGCTGGGAATCGAACCCAAGACCCTTTGGTGCACAGGCTGACACTCTAACCAAAGAGCCACACAGGTCAGGATCATGCTTTCAATTCTTTTGGGTATAAACTTAGAAGTAGAATTGCTGAGTCATATGGTAATTTTATGTTTAGTTTTTTGAGGAGCAGTCAAATTATTTTCCACAGTTGATGTACCATTTTACATTCTATCAGCAATGTACGAGGATTCCAACTTCTCAACATCCTTGTTGACACGTTATTTTCTAATTTTTAAAGATATTATAATTCTAGCAGGTATGAAGTGGTGTTCTGGTTTTAATTTGCATATCCCTAATGACAAATGATGCTAAGTATCTTTTCATGGCCATTTGTATATCTTCTTGGAGAAATGTCTACTCCAATCCTTTGTCCATTTTCACTTAGAATGTCTTTTCATTGAGTTGTAGGAGTTCTTTATATATTCTGGGCATTAAAGCTTTATAGATATACTAATAGCCCTGAGCATGAATTTGTACACCTGTAGCTCTCAGCGGGGCCTGGCCTCTCTGTGCCTGCTGCCCAGAGGCTCTCTGCGATCCAGTGGCCCATCCATGGCTGGGAGCAGGACACTTGCCTCATCGCTGGGGCAATGAAGCAAGCATTCCACCAAGCTGCTCACACGGCCCGCTCTCGGCGGCTGCCCCCGCAGGACCAGCGGGTTCCAGCACAGCTATGGGTGCTGCCATTTTTGTGACGGTGGCAGTTATTTTGCAATTACCCTTTTATTAGACAGGATTATTTCCAAATAGTTTCCTACTCTGTTAGTTGTCTTTTCATTTTCTTGTGAATGGCCTTGAGGAATAAAAGTTTTTAATTTTGATAAAGTCCAATTTATCCATTGTTGTTGCTCATGCTTTCGGTGTAGTATCTAAGAATCATCACTAAATCCAGGGTCATGAAGATTTATCTCTAAGTTTTATTCTAAAGAGTTTTATGGTATTAACTCTTACATTTAGGTTGTTGGTCCATTTTGAGTTAATTTTTGTATACAATATGAGGTAGAGGTCCAACTTCATTCCAATTTATAGCATGTGGAAATCTAGTTGTTAAAGGCTCTCATTTCCTCATTAGATATACTTGACATCCTTTCAAAAATCAATTAACCATAGATATGTATATTTAGTCCTGAACTCTCTAGTCTATTGGTCTATATATTTACCTGTATGCCAGTACTACTGTCTTAATTACTGTGGTTTTATAAAAGTATTGAAATCAGGAAATGTGAGTCGTCCAACTTCATTTATCCTTTTCAAAATTATTTTGGCTACTTAGAGCCTCTTACAGTTCCACATGAATTTGAGTCAAATTTTCCACTCCTGTAATATTTACTATTTTAATGAAATTTTTATTTAGATTTAATAACATTAATGATAGGTAATCATATAATTAAGTGATGTTATTTCATTTAACTAATTTGATGTTGCTTTTAAAAATATATATTTTTATTGATTTCAGAGAAGAAGGAAGAAGGAGAGAGAAACATCAATGATGAGAATCATCAATTGCCTGCCTCCTGCATGACCCCTACTGGGGATTGAGCTCTCAACCCAGGAATGTGCCCCTGACTGGAATCGAACCTGGGACCCTTCAGTCTGCAGTCTGGCACTCTATCCACTGAGCCAAACCAGCTAGGGTTGTTGTTGCTTTTTTAAAACTTGTCTAAGACAATTGATGTTCTTAAAGGACGAATAGTTTTAATTATAGAAATACTAGAGACCCAGTGAACGAAATTTGTGCAATAGTAGGCCCCGGCCACCTGCAGGCAGCGGGACCTGGGTACCCTGGCAGCCCTTGCTTCGTCTGGAAGGACGTCTGGTCTAATTAGCATATTATGCTTTTGTTATTATAGATTTTCTAACAACATCTTGGAAAGCTATCACTATCCCTTCACAGTTCAATGGTTTCAGGTCTCCTAAGACTCTCAGGGTTCCCAGCTGAACATCACCCCAAATTTGCAGTGGGCTATGGCTCAATTGAAACTTGGTTCCAGCCACTGACCTGTCAGTCCCCAAATTACAGTGATTATACACGTCCTGGGGATAAAAGACACCACTCTTAAATTTCTACTGTCTTTAAGCTCAGAGCATGTGTGAGTCATAACCCCTTGCTTCACTACCAGAGCTGGCCTCATTTCAAAATCAGTTTTTGTTGGATAGGAGGGATGAGAATATAAAAAGTAATTAAAGGGAAAAGAAAAACCTGTAAGTCCACATTCCCTCATCCAACACCTCTGATGCAAAGACTTTTGTGTTTCAGAATTCAGAATTTTTCAGAATTCCAAAAGAAAATAACTCAACAGGCTTCAATGGAGATGGCAGAATAGGTAAGCACTGCCTTTGCCTTCTTTCATGTCCACTTTAAAACTACAACGAGAGAATAACCAGCATTGGGAATTGCCTGAGTCTAGCTGAACAGAAGTCCTATAACTAAGGACATACAAAAGAAGCCACTTTGAGACAGGCAGGAGTGGCAAAGGCATGAAATGGGCTGGACACTCAACACACACACACTCAGCAGTTTAAAAACTGGGAGAAATATCTCAACTGCCGAGGTTCCCCTAAAGAGTGAGGGGATCCCAGCCCCACACCAGGTTCTCCAGCACAATGTTCCAGTGCCAGGAAGAGAAGTACCCATAACTTTTGGCTTGAAAACCAGCAGGAACAGTGGCTCAGACTGAAGGCTGCTTGAGTCTTAGGTGGCCTCTTAAAGGGCCCACATGGACTTACCTGTTGAAGGAGTCACTAGATCTTAGCTCCAGAGCTGGGGCAGCAACTTGAAAGGCTCCAGGGACATACTGGGAGGAACTGAATTGTCTGGCTTCAAGGCAAGGTGGGAGGGGCAACGTTCTCGCAGAAAGAAGCCTGGATCATTGCTGAGCCCTTCCCCTGCAGGCCCAGACTGGCACCATATCTGAGTTTCCATCAACCTGGCTAACACTGTTAGCCCGCCCAAGTAATTCACTGAGACCCTAACACACCCAACTTGCTGGCCCACCCAAAGCCTGTTCAGGTGCTTTTCCATACAAACGACCTATCTTGTCTCATATTGGGATGATTCTTCTAAAATCTCTCAAAGGTTCATAAACCTCAAACAAGCAGCATCTGGCCTTGGCATGCCCTGCACTTCCTGCTGAGCAGCCCCAACTACGGACTAACAGCAGCTAGCCTCAGTTCACAGCTTAGCCTCTCCGAGGCATTTCCAAGGCCAGCACAAGTGGCAACCATCTGTAGATCACTTTGTAGCTCATACCCCCAACTTCAGATCACACCAGAGTACCACCCAACCACCTTCATGAATGTCACACTCAAAGGGCAGATTAGGGAGGAATCAGAGCCCTGCTAAAGAAAATCCTGCTACAAATGGTCATCCACTGTAGTTATGGACAGTTCTTACAACTAATCAACCTGAGGGTCAATCCCTCCAAACAGCAATCAAGGCTCAACTAAAACAGGAGAGCACACACAACCCACACTAGGGACACACCAACTCAGGTGACAAGGGAGACTGTACCACAAGCCTCACAGGACGCCTACTAAATAGGGCCACTCTACCAAGACTAGGAGACATAATAGCTCCACCTAATACATAGAAACCATGCAGGACGTCAGCCAAAAATGAGGAGACAAAGAAATACGCCCCAAATAAAAGAACAGGAGAAATCTCCAGGAAAGAAAACTAAATTAAGTGGAGGCAAGCAATCTATCACATAAAGAGTTCAAAACATTGGCTATAAGGATGCTCAAGGAATTTAGTGAGAACTTCAACAGCATAAAAAAGAACATAGAAACTACTTAAAGAATCAGTCAGAAAGAAAGGAATACATTATAGAAAATCAATAGATCAGATAAAGCAGAGGAAGGATTGAATGTGCAATATGGAACACTAGGTAGCGGAGAATACCCAATTAGAACAGCAAAAAGAAAAAAAGAAAAAAAAAATGAGGATAGTTTAAGGGGCCTATGTGACAACATCAAGCATGCAAACCTTTGCATCATACGGGTACCAGAAGGAGAGGAGAGAGAGCCGGGAATTGAAAACCTATTTGAAGAAATAATGACTGAATATTTTCCTAACCTGGTGAAGCAAATACACATACAAGCCTAGGAAGCACATAGAGTCCCAAACAAGAGGAACCCAAAGAGGCCCACACTAAGACATCATAATTAAAATGCTGAAGGTTAAAGACAAAGAGAGAATCTTAAAAGCAGTGAGAGAAAAGCAGTTAATTACCTAAAAGGGATCTTGCATAGGACTGTCAGCTGATTCTTAACAGAAACTTTGTAGGCCAGGGGAATTGGCACAAAATACGTGAAGTGATGAAAAGCAAAGACCTAAAGCTAAGATTACTTTACCCAGCAAAGATAAACTTTAGAATAAAGAACAGACAAAGAGCTTCCCAGACAAGAAAAAGCTGAAGGAATTCATCACTACCAAACCAATATAATATGAAATGTTATAGGGTTTTCTTTAAGGAGAAGACAGAGAGATTAAAAAAAAAAACATGAATAATAAGAAGGCAATAATATCTATCAATAATTACCTTAAATGTAAATGGATTAAATGTTCCAATTAAAAGACGTACTGTGACTGAATGGGATAACAGAACAAGACCCTTCCTTATATATGCTGTCTGGAAGAGACTCACTTTGGATCAAAACACACACACAGACTGAAAGTAAGGATAGAAAAAGATACTTTACGAAACCGAAAACAAACTTGGCCAGAGTAGCTCAGTTGGTGGGTCATTGTTCTGTGCATCGAAATATTGCTGGTTTGATTCCCAGTCAGGGCACATACCTGGGTTTCAGGTTCGACCCAGAGTTAGGGTGTGTACAGAGGGCAACTGATCAATGTTTCTCTCTCTCTCTCTCTCTCTCTCTCTCTCTCTCTCTCTCTCTCTCTCACATACACTAATAATAATAATAATAATAATAATAATAATAATAATTGGGGTCGTAATACTTATACCAACAAAATAGTCTTTAAAACAAAGGCTATATTAAGAGACAAACAGGGACCCAACAATTCCATTTCTGGGTACTTATCTGAAGAAACCTAAAACACTAATTCGAAAACACATCCACATCCACATATTCATTGCAGCATTATTACAATAGCCAAGATATGGAAACAATAGAAGTTTCATTAATAGATGAGTGGACAAAGAAGTGGTGCAACCATAAACAATGGAATATGACTCAGCCATTAAAAAAATGAAATCTTGCCATCAGCTACAACATGGATGCATCTAGAGGGCATTGTGCTGAGTGAAATAAGTCAGATGAAGAAATATGGCAGGTGATTTCACTTACATGTGGAACCTAAAAACAACAACAAACAAAACAAAAACAAATTCAAAGACAGAGAACATTTTGGTGGTTGCCAGATGGGAGAGGGATCAAGAGATTGGTGAAAAAGGTGAAGGTATTAAGAAGCACAAATGGTAGCTACAAAATAGTCACGGGGATATAAAGTACAGCATAGGAAATCCTATCTAATAAAAGAGTAACATGCAAATGTGACCGTACCTTGGTTCCTGATTGGTTATGCTACCAGCCAATCAGGAGCAGGGGGTATGGCCAGCAGGATGGGAGGCAAGGCCGCGGTGCAGCGTGCGCTCCCCAGGCTGGGGCTCCGTGGAGGGACGGGACGAGGTGGGCCCAGCGGGCAGGAAGGCGATGGCGGTGGCAGCGGCGAAGCGTGCCTGCGTGTGCTCCCCAGGCAAGGGCCCCATGGAGGGGCAGGACCGAGCTGGCGCCGCAGGCTGGGCGGAGGCAAAGCATGCGCTCCCCAGGCTGGGGCCCCGCGGAGGGGCGGGACGGCTGAAGGAGGCCACTGTCTGCGAGGTGTGCTATCAGAGAGGCACCCGCCTACTGGGTTGGTGTGGGACCCCCCGCCCCCAGTTCTGGATGCATTTCTCTGCTCCTTCAGTCTCCATGACCTCATGCCGTTGTCAGTGGCAGTGTGTGCAAGTGCAGTAAGGTCACCCTTTCCCCAAGCACCACGCACACTCCCCGGCTCCCCGCCTCCTCAGGCCAGGATCTGGGCCGGAAGCCTTCCAACCAGGTGCTCCGGCTTCTGCAGAAGCTAAGGAAGGCGCGCCCTCAGTGGGGCTGCAGCATCTCCAGTTTCTCAGTTCACACCCTCTCCCCAGGAGGCTGGGGAGAGCATATATGGCAAAGTTCTTTAAGCCACAGCAGTCAGAGTGGTGGGACTCGGCCAGGCAGGCACATAGAAGGGTTGGGGCCCTTTCTGGGCCTGGGGTTAGGCAGCATGCCCTGTGGTCCTGGGTGCCTGTGGGTGCCTGTGGCTGCAGCTGGCCTGAGTGAAGCTGGCCCAGGTCCTGGGTGCCTATAGCTGGCCAGAGGGAGGGAAGCCTGGGTCTCAGGTGTGGGGAAAGGCAGAGGCAGTTAGGAGCAATGAGGCCAGCAGGGGAGCACTTAGGGGCGATCAGGCAGGTAGGCAGAGGTGGTTAGGAGTCACACATCCCCAAAGGGGTCCCCTATTGGAGCAGGTGCAGGCTGGGCTGAAGGAACCCCCCTCTGTGCACGAATTTCGTGCATCGGGCCACTAGTATCTATATAAAAGCCTAAGCGACCATCCGACCGTCCAACTGGTAGCTATGACACACAATGACCACCAGGAGGCAAACACTCAATGCAGAAGCTGCCAAGCTGCAGTAATGTGGCAGCTGCGGTTCTCAGGTGACGTACCTGGAACCAGAGAGGTGGGAGCCTGTGCACTGGGCCTCTAGTCGTAAATAATATTTTAACAACTATGTGTGGCGTCAAGTGGGTACTGGGTTTATTGGATAATCACTAAGTAAGTTATATAAGTGTGTAATCACTATGTTGTACACCTGAAATTAATATAATATTGCATGTCAACTGTAATTGAAAAATAAATTAATAAAGAAACAAACTCTTACATGTTACTTGTATGTTACTACGCACCCCTAGACGGCTCTGAGATAGCACCCCCTTACACAAACATCTTCCTATTTTGCACTAAAAAATATGAACAGTCACTCTAAGTGGAATGAGAAAAAAAAATACAGTCTCTATGCTGGTTGAGGTCAGGTTTTTCCATCCAATGAGTTCAGACTTGTCAGGTTCCATCAGCAAATGAGTTAGTTTCCAGCACTTTTTTGATTTTTGAATTTGAAGAAATTGTGGAGCTGTAACTAAGAATATATTCAGCATATAACAGCAGAACTCAAAACCCTATTGCAGCAAGCACTCTGTCACATATAAACAGAGAAAAAGACTTGCAACTGCCTTAGAATGAAAACCTCAGAAGAACTTCACAGATTGTCATTTTTTCTCATTCTCTCACAAGTTGAGTATTTACCAAATTGATTTCCCCTAGTAATCAACTCTAACCCAGAAAGTGAACCCTAAATTTGTCTAAAAGGAAAATCAGAATTGATATGCCATTTTTAATTATCAAAGTGACAGGAAAGAGTTAATGCCGTCTAATTAGCTGATGGACAGGGAGCACACACAGGTATCACCCATGTCAGGTAGTAGGAGCTTTCTGAGTGGCATCTTGGCAAAGGTAGCAAAAACTTTACTACCAGTCATATCCTTTAATCTTATTTTATTTCTAGGAAATATAACTGCTTGCTTAAATACACTACATGGTAGTATATAATGTAATCATTTAAAAATCATTTTGTAAAAGAGTATTGATGACACGGAAAATTCCAATAATACATTTCAATGTGAAAAAGTAGATGATAAAACTATATGGTATGTACTCAAAAGAATGAAAAAGAGGAAGTTGAGCAAATATTTGCCCACATATGTTAACACAAATATTATTCACAATAGCAAGAATGTGGGAGCAATCCAGGTTTCCAACAACTGATGAATGGATAAACAAAACATACAACAGAGTATTATTTAGCTTTAAAAAGGGAATTCTGACATATGCTAGGTGAAATAAACCAGCCACAAAAGCACAAATTTTATGTGATTCCACTACTATGAGGTCCTTAAAGTAATCAAATTCAAAGATACAGAAAGCAGAATGGTGATTGCCAGAGGTGAGGGGTAGGGGAAGAATGGAGAGTTGTTGTCTAAAGGGTGCAGAGTTTCAGTTCTGCAAGATAAAAAAAAGTTTAGGAGATGGATGGTTGCACAATAATAAGAATATTCTTAATGATACTGAATTATACTATACCCCATATCTTCCCTGTTTTGATAAATGGCCCCCAAATCCACCAGATTAATCAGACCAAAATTCCTGGAGTCATCCCTGACTTCTTTCCCTCATACAGACAATTTCTCTAAATCCAGTTAGCTGAATTTTCACAATCTACCCAGAAACCAGCTCTTGACTTCTCACCACCCATAGGGCTTAGATAATAACTGGCCTTAACGCTAATATGATAAGAGTGCTTATCAAATTCTAGTGCCTGTTTTATATCTAAGTTCTTTTCATATATGAACCCACTTCATCCTCACAACAGCCCCACAGGGTAAAGGTAAGTACTGTGGTTAGCTTTCCATCACTAATAAAGAGGCACGGGAATGTCAGGTACTTTGCCCAAGATCACACAGCTCCTGAGCTGGAGGACTGGGATCTGACCATAGGTTGCTATGCTTGTAACTACTATCTCAGTGATCGGCAAACTCATTAGTCAACAGAGCAGCAAACCTCGGCCAGCAAGCTGTATTTGCCGACCGCTGTACTATCTGATACCGCTTTTTGGTCTTAGGAAACTTGCTCTCTTGCTATCTGGTCAATATCCCTGCCTCAAGAGAGGCTGTTCCTGAAACTCTAAAAGCCTCAGGATAGAGTCCCCATTCCCTGTAGCCTTGCCCTGTGTACTTTCCTTTAGCACATAATTAATAATTACTTGTTCTATATTCTTTGAGTTCCATGAGGGCAGAGATTTCACCTGCTTTGTAGGTGAGTCCCAAGCACCTACAACAGCACCTAGGCCATGTCAGGCACTCCATACTGACCTGCTGAAAGAATGCCTTCTGTCAGTAAGGTTGGCTGCAGGGATCAGACACACCTGAGGTCAAATTTCAGACACCACTTCCTAACTATTGACCTCGGGCAGCCCTTTCTAACTTTCGATATTTCAGTGTCTGCACCTGAAGAACAGCACTTCCCCGTGGGGTTGTTTTGAAGATGAAATGAGTTGTGGCATATGAAGTGCTTAGCATTGAACCTGCACATAGTAAACACTAGATAAATATTAGCTGCAAGTGTTACATAATGAGAAGAAAAATGTTATGTTTGAACCTTCCTAAAGTGTGTTGTTTTTTTTTAAAGGGGCATACAGTATGTAGCCCTTGAGATATGTCAAGTAATAAAGATGCTAATGGCAGTTTATTAAATGTTGTGGAACAGAAATGAGGAAAGTGCATAAAAATTCAATCTAATATTGAAAACTAAGAAAACTCAAGAAACATATAGACCTCATGTTTATGCATTTTCTACTGTGTTATTATTTAGATACTAGAGGCCTGGTGCATGAAATCATGGACAAGATGGGATGGGGGTCCCTCAGCTCAGCCAGCACCATCTCCAATCCGGGACCCCTCGGGGGATGTCCAACTTGCAATCCTAGGACTGCTGGCTCCTAACTGCTCACCTGCCTGCCTGCCTGATCACCCTTAACCACTCTGCCTGCTTGCCTGATCACCCCTAACCTTTCTGCCTGCCTGATCACCCCTAACTGCCCTCCCCTGCTGGCCTGATCACCCCTAACAGCCTCTGCCCCCATCATCAGGTTTTGTCCAAAAGGAGGACCAGACAACAGGAAAATGTCCAGTCTATCTGGTCTAATTAGCATATTACCCTTTTATTAGTATTGGTTTCTAAATCACATCCATTTTTAAAATTTTGAAAGTATGTGCATATTTCCTTAAGCCACCAGTTAAGAAAGGACTGAAATGACAAAATTTCCTTCCAAATACATCAATTTTAGTAGGTCAGGCTATCATTTGAGGCTACATAGTGTAAGTGCCTATATCCAACTACTGCCCATTATGCTGGCTCTACTCAGGGTACAGGCAAGGAGGGAGTCAGGTGCAACCCTGGCATCAAAGCCTCCTCTTCCTCAGGACAGTGTTCAGAAGTGGGGCATCCACAAACGACCCCAGTCACTCCCTTCTGCTGAAGAAGAGGCCAGCGTGATGGCCATTCTAATTGCTGTGGACACATCCACTGTTCTACGAATAGGTGGCTGTTTAAGGGAAACTTTGACCCAGCTGGGAGGGAGGAGCCACAGCCAGAAGCATCTGATTCCAGGCCACAGGTCTCTTTTTCCAAGACTGCAAGCCTGGGACAAGCACCTCTCTGCAAGGTCCCAATGATTCTCATGGTCTTCTGACCACAGCATTTCTCAGCTGCAAATCTAATGCTTTAGAAACTTTGAACCCTGCTGTTTGCTTGACTAAATAAATAAATAAATAAGCAAGCAACTAACTCCTTGTGTCTTTCTTCTCATTACTCTTTTGATTATGTAACTTGAAATTCTAGCTCAGTTGCCAGCTGGTAAGGACTTGCTACTACTCTCCCAGTAGATGGGGGTGGTGCATGGAGATTAAAAGGGAGCACGAAGATCCAAATGGAACATTCCTTCCAAATTTGGGAGCTCTTTATTTAGTGGACTGGAAGGCCATTCCTTTTAGAATCCCACCAGGGAGTCCAACCATGTGATTAACCTCTGGCTGGCCAGATGCAGCTAAGAAGGTTGAGGCATTTCTACTCTACGAAATACCACAAAGCTCAGTTCTTTAACTGTAATTTTTAAAAATATACAAATCAACTAAATATAGCCAAATCACCCGAGATGTGAAGCATTTAAATTTTTTCAAAATATGCATTTATCATGCTAATTATCAAAATAATACAAATGATACATAAATCATATTGCCTCTCCCTAGGGAAGGAGTAATAATACTGAAGCTTGTTCAAGGATCAGATGTCTTAAATTCCCTGTCCTTTGTGAGTTCATCTCATGCCTGTTTTTGTCCTTGTCCTTCCTTTTCATGTATCAGTACAAGCATCAGACTTCCCTATATAAAACAATATCTCTTGTTTATTTAGCATGCACTACGAGCTACGCAATACAGTAGGTTTTAGGGGATGTAAAAATGCCCGCTAAGGCATTTACTTGTGAAGGCTGTAGGTAAATAAAACATAGGAAGTGACCATCCAGGGAGAATAGGCGCCTGCCTGCACAGGGCTGGGGAGTGGAAAAAGAGAGTCCTGAGCCATGCACAAGAGGAGACGGGAGACCCTCTAAAAGGCTGCTCTGATAAAAAAGTACAGGCTGGCTGGGCCCATGAAGGTCAGTGGTTTAGCATCAATCTATGAACCAGGAGGTCACGGTTTGATTCCCGGTTAGGGCACATGCCCAGGTTACCGGCTCGATCCCTAGTGTTGGGCATGCAGGAGGCAGCCGATCAACAATTCTCTCTCATCATTGATATTTCTATTTTTCTCTCCCTCTCGCTTCCTCTCTGAAATCAATAATATGTATGTATGTATAGAACAGGCAGGCAGATGCAGGCTGAAACTAACAAAATGACATACACACACATACATACACACACACACACATACACACACACACACACACACACGCGCGCGCGCTGAAACTAACACAATGACCATAATAGTGGGGGTGAACAGAATTAGATAGAGTCCAGAGATATAAAGGCCTCAGAACCAAGAGGCCTTACAGGGTGACTGGAGAGGAAGGTAAGAGATACCTAGACCTGGCTTCCCATCTGACTGGGGCAAGTGGGTTCACTAAGCAAGAATAGCCTTCCAAATCTCCAACTCCTCCTTCACCAGTTTCAGTAGGAAATCCTAACCTTCTATTACGCAGAGGAAGAGAGAAACTAGATGCTTCCTGATGGAAACATCCGTAAGTTGCATTACTGAATCAAACAACATTCCTTTATGCACTCAACCAACAGGTATTTGATGAGGCCCTGCCCCCTTTCATCCTATCCACCCCCTCAGCCCAAAGGCTCCACCCGTGTGTTCATTTCCATTCCCACTGGCCTTCTCACTCAGAGCATTCGGCACTTTTCCTGTGACTTCAACCTACTCTTCACTTGCCCCTCATTGACATTTTTCATACTCAAAGTTCTTCCATCTTTTTTTTTTTTTTTAAAGGAAGAAAAAGCCCTTTTCTTTGGGCACTGTAGCAGTTAACAAAATGTCAAATGTACTTGCCCTTTGACCCCACAATTCCACTTTAGGAACTTGTCCCGCAGAAATTTCCGTACACATCTGAAAGGAATGTACAGTATGCACAAGCATGTTGAGGGGAGCACGATGTGAGAAGCAGACATGCCTAAATAAAACTCCAATGTCCAGAGAATATACTACAGCATAATAGAATACATCTGCTTAGATAGGGAGATGTCTGAGATCTACAGACCAAAATACAAGCTTTAACAGACTGTCGGTCAGTCAACCCGATCTTTAAAAGTAAAGGTGTGAAAGTGTGTGCCTGTGGTAGCATGGGCCCAGAAAAATCCTGAAGGATATGCCTCAAATGATTAACAGTGATTATATATGAGGGAGTACGACTATGAGGATTATTCTGTCATATTTTTCAATGTTTAAAACTTTTACAATGAGCACATACTGCTTTTTTAAAAAATAGATTTTATTGATTTTTTACAGAGAGGAAGGGAGAGGGATAGAAAGTCAGAAACGTTGATCAGCTGCCTCCTGCACAGCCCCTACTGGGGATGTGCCTGCAGCCAAGGTACATGTCCTTGACCGGAATCAAACCTGGGACCTTTCAGTCTGCAGGCTGACACTCTATCTCCTGAGCCAAACCAGTTTCAGTGAGCACATACTGCTTTGATAATCAGAATAAAACAATAAAGAGGCTATCATAAAGAGGAAACATGACAACCTTATCAGCCTCGTCCACTGTATAATCCGAAAGTATTCCCGCTACTGCCAGAGAGTTTCAGGTGAGTGGGCACCTTGCACATGGAGTTCGGCCTCTACTCCCACCACCCAGCTTGGGCAAAGGGCGTCCATGACTGGCATCCTAACCTCCATTTCACACTTCTGCCTTATTTGACGTTGCAACAACCTTTGATACAGCTGAATGTGACTTTTGATGAGTCTCTTCTCTTGCTTTCCCTTCTCTTAGAGGTTCTTTCCTTTCCCTTCCCTCCTCTGTTGGTGCCTGTTCCCTGCCTAGACCTTCTGAAGATATTCGGGGCTCCACGGGGGCCGCTCCTCTGTAACCTATCCCATGGCATATGAACACATAAGGGTCCCAAATGCATCTCTACCTCAGAGGTCTCTTCTGAATGGCAGGTTCACATATCTAACTGCCTACGTGATGCCTTTACTTGGAAACCTCCCAGCCATCTCAGACTCAGAGTGTGCACTCAGAGCTTATGTTCACACACACACACACACACACACACACACACACACACACCCCTACTCTTTCCCCATTATTTACTGTCTCAGTAAATGGCACCACCATCTACTCAGCTGGCCAAGCCAGAAATCTGGGTGTCATCCTGGACTCCCCTCAGTCTCATCCCACAGCCAAGCTTTTACCATCACTGGTGCTGCGTATTTCTTGATTCTGCCTTCCTCTCTTCATTTTATGCTGCCAACCCTCCCCACCCCCAGCAGTAGCCCCACTTAGGACTACAGCACCAATCTCCTGACCCATAAGCGGCTGAGCTTTCACCCCTCCCCATCCTTCCTCCCTTCGGCAGTTTAAGCGATCTCTGAAAATGGAATTCTGACCCATTAGGAGCCGACTTTCAAATTTATGATACAAGCACATGTCTTTTTTTCTGTAATGAGGAAAAATTAGAAGAGTGAATTTTAAAGGAGTCTGGCTAAAAAGAGACTAGAAGCATCACAAGAGCAGGGGCTATGTCTGTTCAGTCTGGGGAGAAGCCCAGGGCCTAGTCAAGGTTGACCCTAATAAATAGAATGAATGAATGAATGAATGAATGAATGAGAGAGCTACATCAGGACCTAGGATGGCCATAGAATTGAGGAAAGTACATATTTGCTTGCTGTGCCTTGTTTTATAAAATGAAATACGCATTCATTAACATATATCACATATTCATACACACAAATGATGCGAAACAATGAAAAACACATAGAAGGATCATTGATATGTAGAGGGGTTAACCCTCATTAGAAAAGTGAAGATGAGTATAAATACACATTTATATATACATTACACACCCACACAAACTTTTTTTTTTTTTTTTTTTGAGGGAAGGAGAGAATGTTTCTATTTCCTCTCTGGTTTCAGAAGCAAGATTATCTAAGAATGGGGAGAAAAGGTGTAGAGCAGAGATAAGAGGTAAGCAGAGAATTTGAAACAGTTCCTGTGACTGATAGAGTGGCAGCCTGCTAGGTGTGCTGGGTGCAGATCCTGTCCTGCTGTTTTTCTCCTGATTCTGCAAATGGTCAGATTTTCTTTTCGGCCTCCTGTCCCGATGACGATAGTTCCCAGTATAAGAATCAACTGCATCTTAATAAGCCAGGGAACTGTGACAAAATGACTCCCACGCCCCAAAGCAGGAGGCTGTTCTAATAATGGGGGGCGGGCAGCTCTACTGTACCACTCAGTGAAGCACAATCCTAAGGTCTCTCTCTGGTCTCTGAGCACAAGGTCACTGGCTTCAGAGAGAGTATGTTCTCCTCAGTCATTACACTAACCACCACTGAGCACACTGGGTTCCTGATCAAAGCCAGCAGTCAAAACCACAGTGACATGCAATAGCCATCCGACAGAAACAGCAACGTGGAGGAGAGAAAAAATACCGATGGGACTATTATCTACTCACACAGGGCTGGGATGAGAAGGACACATTTCCTGTTACCAGGGATGGCCCTCCCTGCCACAGGGAAAAAGGGGAAAACTAGGCCTCATTCTCTATTCTCTCTCCTGTTTTTCTGGCTCAAAACTAAAATTTTATCTAACTACTGAGAATATGAGTCCAAGTATGCATTGGAGCTGAACTATTAACAGCTGAAAATAGCCCAGAGGAAAAAATTTTAGAATTTTTAACCTTTTACCAATTTCTTGTTCAAAGAATAAGGACTGCAATTTTACTTTGAACTTTCAAAATGTCAGAGTTACAGAGAATGACTAACATACCAAGGAAAAGCTTACATCCTGCATTTCTTCAGCTGGTTGCTACAACTCTATTTCCTAATATGGTGCTCAATTATACATGAAGCCTGCCTATGTTCAGTGGTTAGAGCATTGGCCCACACACTGAAGGGTTGTGGGTTCAATTCCCAGTCAATGCCACGTACCTGGGTTTCAGGTTTGATCCAATCCCCAGTCAAGGTGCATGTGGGAGGTAACAAACCTATGTGTCTCTCTCACATCAATGTTTCTCTCTCCTTCTCCCTCTCCCTCTCCCTCTCCCTCTCTCTCTCGCCCCCCTCTCTATTTCTCTCTCTCCCCCTCCCTCCCCCCTTCTCTCCCCCTCCCTCTCCCCCTTCCCTCCCCCTTCTTTCCCTTCTTCCCTCCACCCCTCCTTCCCTTCCACTTTATCTAAAAATAAAATAAAATTACACATGAGTATCTTAATTTCTTGGAAATAAAATCAACCTGTGTTTATAAAGAGATTTTAAAATAATCTATTCTATTTCAACTCCCTGGTCTTACAGATGAGGAAATAATGACAAGAGAATGCCCATATCATTTTGTAACAAATCTGGAAATTAAACCCAAATGTCTTAATTCCCAGTTCAGGGGTTTCCACCATGCCTCACCCCACCTTAGGCAAGAAAAGATTGATGTAGGGGAAATGGAGGTTTGCAGCCTACCCAGAAACCTGTTTCACACGAGTGATCAAATGCCTCATAAACAACAATTAAAAACTCATGAGAGAAACTTTTATTTGAATATAGAGTACTCAACACAAGCATTTAGTTCTGCTCTCTCCTCAGATACTAGTAAAACATAAAGACAAAAAGAATAGAAAAGAGATAGCAACACAATTTTGGAAGATGGAGAGCAAATAGACAAGGGGCAACTGGCTTAGCAGACTAGAGAAAGCGTGGTCCAAAACTAGGACCACCTTAGAAGCAATTTCATCTACATTACAAAACCCCCAAAAGGCTGAGGACTGGCAGCACTAGGTTCCTCTGGAAGTGGGGGTGAATGTAAAGTGGAAAACTGGCTGAAAGTCTTTTAAAGTAGCTCAACCTCCAGAATCTGCCCCTCACTCCTTATGGACAAGTGATTGCCTCCAAAGCCTCAGGCCCCACCTAGGAGTCTGGAAATGTACTGGCTGAAAAGAGTGAAAGAAGGATCTTTGGATGGAGGATTCCATACTGAGGAGAGATTACAACAAAAATTACTGCTGCATGAGCTAAAACACACACACACACACACACACACACACACACACACACACACACACACACACTAAACAAAAACATAACATCAGGGTTTTCTAAACAAAACAGCCTGATACCCTATAACAGTAATCGGCAAACTGTGGCTCTGTTGACTGAGTTTACCAACCGCTGCCCTAGAATGAAGTCCAGAATTGCCAAACCCTATCCAAAGAACTTTTAATGGTCTTTTTAGATAATTACTCTAAAACAGGAGGGAACAGCAAGACTTTTCAACAGTAAAGAAAGTAGCTGACAGAAACATCAAACCAACTTAGAGAAGAAAAAAATCACAGGAAGAAACAATTTAAAGAAACAAATAAAAACTGTAGCATCTTTAGAGACCTGAGAAAATGACATGAAAAACAAGATGTGTGTGTGTGTGTTACCTTAATCAATAAAGAAAGAAAAGAAAGAAAGATGTAGAGTTTAGGGGCTAGTTCAGGATAGCCAATATCAAAATAATAGTGCTCATTATCAAAGAAAATGGAGGGGAAATAACTGTCAAGGAAAAAAATCTCCCAGAATCAAAGGACATCTTTCCCCCAGAACTAAGGACATCTTTCCCCCAGAACTAAGGACATCTTTCCCCCAGGACTAAGAACATCTTTCCCCCAGGATTAAGGGCATCTTTCCCCCAGGACTAAGGACATCTTTCCCCCAGAACTAAAGGCATCTTTCCCCCAGGACTAAGGACATCCTTCCCCCAGGACTAAGGACATCTTTCCCCCAGGACTAAGGACATCTTTCCCCGAGGACTAAGGGCATCTTTCCCCCAGGACTGAAGGACACTGTTTCTGTTTAAAGAAAGGACCGAGGTGGGGCAAGGGTGAGCAGTAGAGACTGAGGTTTCCACCATGAAAAGGCCAACCAGGTTTCCATCATATTCAGTGCAAACAGACCCATACCAAGGTACATCATTATGGAATTTCCAGAGAGAAAATAGTTTCATACAAAAGATCTCAAGTCAGAATGGCAGAAACTTTGCAAGAGCAGCTCTGGAAGGCAGAGGCTTCAGAATTCTGAGAACAGATGGCTTCTATCTTCGAATTATAAACTTCATCAAAGCCAGCAGTAAGGGCCAGAAGGCACTGTCAGATCTGCAAGACTTAAAAAATTACCTTTCTTACCTCCCTGTCCATAAGAAACTGGAGAATGTGCTCCACCAAAATGAAGTAGTAAACCAACAGAGCGGAAGCCCAAAGCTCCAGAGATTGACAACTCCAATGGAAAAGAGGCAAACGGAGTCCTCAGGGAGGGTGAGAAGGGGAACCCTAGCTTTTGGGGGGGCCGCGAAAGCAACCTAGATAGAAGATTAGAAGACTCAAGGAGGAATTTCCCCAAATAGGATGGACTGGATAGATTATCTTAAGTAGCTGACTACCATGAGAGGAGATTTACAACTGGGGTAGAGTTGGGGGTTGAATATTTAGAAGTACATAAAAAATTAAGAGAAAAATCATACCTGCTGAGTCATCTTATGAGGAAAGTTAATCAATCTGTGTTTGAGGGCTTTTCTGTGGAAAGTATTACATAAGGATAATACACATTGCATATTGAGCTCACCAAAATTACAATACGATTACAATGGGAGGATGAGTGTTGGGAAACTTTTTGTGAGAAGGGGAGAGGGACAGGGGTAGATGAAAGTGAATTCAATACTCACCTTTTCCTCAAGAGAGAATTCCTTTTTTAAAAATATATTTTATTGATTTTTCACAGAGAGGAAGGGAGAGGGATAGAAACATTGATGGGAGAGAAACATCGATCAGTTGCCCCTTGCACACCTCCAACTGGGGATGTGCCTGCAGCCGGAATCGAACCCGGACCCTTCAGTCCGCAGGCCAACGCTCTATCCACTGAGCCAAACCGGTTCAGCAAGAGATAATCCTAAAGCTAAAAAGCAGGTAAGTAACATTCTATGGATTTTAATTAAAAAATACAGACGTCATTAGTAAGATAATCAGCTAAAGCTGAAAACACTTGCCATGGCAAACAGAAAATGGAAGGGAAGATGCTGTTGTTTTCATAACAAATCTTACAGTATTATTTTTCTAATTATGTAAACTTTACTAATTATGCAAAACCTTGAAAAAATAAACAAATTTTTTCTCGATTTAAAAAAAAAATAGAGGTGAGGACTCGCATCAAACACATTATACCGTGAGACATGGAAACATAAGCATCACTGTTCTGGCATCTACTACTGCCAAGCACTGTGCTAGATACAGAAGACAGAACAGTTAATACACCAGAGAAAGTCCCTTTTCAGGGTACTTATCTATAATAGTAAAAGTGTAATATGCAAATCAACTGAACCACTGAACAGTGGAACGACTGTCTGGATGACCGTCCAGATGACCTTCCAGACAAAGCTGGGGCTGTGAGGGCCAAGGCAGCAAGGACTGCGAAGGCCTACTCTTGCACAAATTTCATGCACTGGGCCTTTAGTATTCTATAATAAAATCTAAATGTAAATGGTTTTTAATGACTGACTTGGTTAGTGGATAAGAAGGACATAAATAGGTTTCTATGAGAGAACATAAGAGAGGGAAGTATTTTGGGCATTGTGGTCAGAGGAGGCTCCCTGAGGGGTGATATTTAAGTTGAGACTTGAAAGATGAGAAGTTGGCCATGCAGGCTAAAGAAAGAACATGCAGGGAAGTGGTGGAAGCAAGCCAATGGTTCTGAAGCAGAAGATACCTTGGTGTGCTCAAGGATATGACCAAAAGAGTTCAGTGTCCCTGGCTGGGTAGCTCAGTTGTTAGAGCATCCCCCAGATATGCCAAGGTTGTGGGTTTGATCTCACATCAGAGCACAGACAAGAATCAACCAATGAATGTATAAGTAAGTGAAACAACAAATCACTCTCTCTCTCTCTTTCTCTTTCTCTCTCTCTCCCTCATTCCCTCCTAAAATAAAAAAGGGGAGTGGATTAGTATGATTGAAAAGTAATGGAGAGACAAGAGGCTAGGAACAAAACCAGTCTGAAGAGGAGACAGTTGCCATATTCCACCACATGCTGACAGGTAAGCAGCATCTGGCACCACAGCATGGCAGAGCATTCTGCTGTGACAGAGCAGAGGCAACAGACCTGTTACTCGATACTGATGAGGTCCAGGCAACAATGTTGGCCTAAGATATGTGTGTGTGTGTGTGTGTGTGTGTGTGTGTGTGTGTGTGTGTGTTAATCCTTACCCAAAGATACATTTTCATTGCTTTTAGAAAGGGAGAGGGCGAGGGAGACAGAAATACACTGACATGAGGGCGCAACTTTGATCCGTTGTCTCCCATACACACCCTGAAAAGGACTGAACCAACAACCTGGGTATGTGCCCTGACTGGGAATCAAACCTGCAAACCTTTTGTTGCATGAGATGATACTCCAGCCAACTGAGCCGCATGTGCCAGGGCCAAAATATATTTTGAGGGTAGAAGTAAAAGTGCTGGGAAAGGAGGACAATAAGATGAAACTAAAAATGACACCCAGGTTTCTGACATTGGACATTGGGTGGAGGGTGGTAGCACTGACTGAGATAGCAAAGACAGGATGTGCAAAGCCAGGTTCAAAGAGAGCCAAGAGTTCTTTCCTGAGGATTAACATGTACAAATTGCCAGTTGCAAAAATAGACATGCGATGTAAAGTACAGCATAAGGAATATGGTCAATAATATAATAATTATGCCTGATGTCAGATGGATACTAGACCTGTCAGGGTGATCATCTCATAAGTTATGTAAATGTTTAATTAGTATGTTGTACACCTAAAACTATTATATATCAACTGTAGTTGAAAAATTAAAAATAATTTTTTTAAAGAGTTCTTCCTTGGGCATGATACATCCAAAGAGATGGCAAGGAGGCAGTTAGATGTAGGGTCTGGAGCTCAGAAGAGGTCAGTGTTGCACATAACATTGGGAAACTATCAGCTCATGAACAGTATCAAAAGGCCTGGGAATAGACGAGCATGTAGAGAGAAAAGAAGGCCTAAGCCACACAAGAATTCTCAAAACTGAGGTCCCAAAATGAAGGAAGTGGCAGGGAATGATCAAGGAATGAGTACTTGGGAAGGGGGAAGCTAAGTTAGAAGGGAATTTCAAATGTAATGGCAAATTGTTCTTATAGCTTCTCAGAGACCCTGTAAGACAGGACAAGACTATATCTATGGGTAGCAGCAACACACATATCTTGAATGACCCTGAGGAATGTCACAAGAGTGTTGGGAAAAGACATCAAATTATAACAGAGTAAAGAGTGAGTGGATATAAATAGCTATAGTAGCTCCAGATAACATTTGAGAAATTCTGCCTTAAAAGGAAACACTAAAATTGGTGAAAGACAGGTATATGAGGGTCCAGGAGGATGTTTGGTTCTTTAGTTTTTAATGTTAAGATACCAGAGCACTAATTCACTTACTCCTTCAGTTGTTGGGCAGAGAGGTAGCAGGGGCCTTATAGGGCATGACTAAGAGTTTGGACACTATATTGAGTATAGAGAAGCCACTGCGAGTAGTATAAAAGTATAAAACAGAGTAATTCGCTGTGACGGTTGTGTGAACTCAGACCATGTGGTACACAGAAAGACAGGAAGATGGCTTAGGAAGCCTTTGCAGAAGTTCTAGGAAGACTCGGGGGTAGCCTGGGCTCAGATATAGGGGTTGAGGGGGGAGATTAGGAATGCTTAAATTGAGGATAGATGGTAATGGATCGAATATGAGTGTGGGAAAAAGGAATCAAGGATAGTTTCAGGTTTCAGGTTTTTGGACTGACCGACTGGGTGGAGTTGGCTGTGGGCTGCATGCCTGGTTTATTTGGCCCGTGTCCATTCATGCTGCTGAGATGAGGAACCATGGAGCAAGTGTAGACTTGGAAAACAACTCAAGAAGCTGGTTTTGGACATGTTACATCTGAGATGTCTTATTAGACAACCACGTGGAGGTCATCAGCATACAGATGGTATTTCAGACCATGGAAATGAATGAAATCATCTCAAGAATGAGCTGAGATAGGGAAGTGGTCAGAGAACAAAACTCGTGGCACTTCAAAGTTTACGGGCCAGGAATAGGAAGCGAAGATCCAGCAGGGAAGATTAAGAAAAAACAAGAGAGTTGTAAGCAGAATCAAGATGGAGTAGCATCACAAATGCCAAATGAAAAAAGAATTTGGGGAAGGAGGGAGCTGCTGAGATAGACCTGAGCTCCATGAGGAAGTGCCAAGGGTCGCTGTGACTCATGATGAATGAACAATGCTCTGAGATAAGATCCCTTACTCATAAGTGTTCCCCGACTACTTAGTAATCTGGAAAAGTAACCCTCAGTTCATCTAGAACACAACGGTCTGTTTCCACAAATGCCTTACCACACGGCAAGCCCTCCCTCAGGATTCTCCCAGGAAGCAACCCAGGGGAGCCCTGCGCCTGCAAAACAGAGACAGCTCCAAACGGGTAGGCTTCAGAAATGGGGCGCAGACCAATGCTCACTGCAGAGAATCGGTTATGTTCGGGCAGGACAGAACTATTTCATAGGATACTACATTTTTCTAACTCATAGACAGTGAGAGAAAAATGAATGAAACCACCCCTTCCATCTTACACAACCACTGAAACCATAGAACAGCTGCAGTTTCTGATCATCCATTGCGTCTCACCCCTTTTTCTCCCACCATTCTTTGTTCATGTTGCAGCACCTTTTTAAAAAATCAGTCTCACTGGGGTTTAACTTATAAAGAGTGAAAATCTACTCAAGTTTGATGTGTTTTGACAAATATATACAATCATGTGAGCTCCACCACAATGAAGACAGGGTATTTCCATTACCCCCAAATGCTCCCTCTTGCCCCTGCACAGACAACCTCCATCTACTTTCATTTCTTGGCGAGAAATGATCTGATTTCTGTGTCTACAGTTTTGGCTTTTTCATTATAAATAGAACCACATGGGATGCTTCTGGCTTCTTTTACTTAGCATAACGCTTTTGAGATTTATCTCTGGAGTGCCTGGATCAGGAATTTGCTCCTTTGTGCTCCTGAACAGTATTCTACAGCATGAAGGTACCACAGTTTATCCATTTGCCAGCTGACAAACACTTGAGTTGTTTCCAGGTTTTAGTTATTATGAAAAAAAAAACCACAACACTTCTATAAACCTTTGCCAAAGGGTCTTAGGTCAGTGGTTCTCAAACTTTTTAATGCCGCGACCCTTTAATACAGTTCCTCATGTTGTGGTGACCCCTAACCATAAAATTATTTTTGTTGCTACTTCATAGATGTAATTTTACTACTGTTATGAATTGTAATGTAAAAATCTTTTCTTAGGTGACCCTGCTAGTGACCCACAGGTTGAGAAACGCTGCTGTAGAGCCTAAGACCATCGGAAAACACAGATATTTACGTTACGATTCATAACAGTAGCAAAATTACAGTTATGAAGTAGCAACGAAAATAATTTTATGGTTGGGGGTCACCACAATATGAGGAACTGTATTGAAGGGTCACGCATGGCATTAGAAAGGTTCCACTGCTCTGGAGTCAATACCTCGGAGGGGATCACTGGGCCAGGTAGCATCTAGCCTTTGTCCTCTAAGAAGAGATAAACATTTATTGAGCATTAACTTTGCTTCACACAATGTTCTAAGCTCTTTGTATACTTTCAGTTATTCAATTCTAAAAATGCCATCAAGTTATTATTGTTCCCATTTTATTAAAAAGAAACAAAGACACCAAGAGGTCAGGTCACTTGCTGGAGATCACACTGCCAACAGCAGGCTGCAGAGTCAGGATGCCCACACCCAGGAATTGCATGGCAAAGCACAAATTATTGAGCATTTTGCTTTGCTGCCTCCCCCAAATCAGATGCACGTCTGAGAGATAGAGCACAAAATCCTACCTGATGCTCTATGTCTTTTGAACAGAAATGGCCATTGCTATTCCTTTCTTTCCTTTTAATGCATGACAATGACACCACTGCAATAACAACATGTCATTTTTAAAGTCAGCACTTTATAGGATATCATGAGGAAATGCTCTTAACTGTTTCATAGACGTTTATAAATGTTAATTTTATTGGTGGTAAATAAACCCTAAGGGGAGCAAGGGTTTAGCCCTCCTCTATCAGCATGCTAAATACTCATAATTAACAACATCTCTTCTGTAGACACTGCTACTCTCATAACATCAGAGGCCACCTTTGGTGAAAAAAGTGGAGTCAGACAGACCTGCTCCCCAGTGGACAGGTGCACATGTACCTCCTGACACGCTGAAATCTGTGTGAATAGGCCTAAAGTGCAGGTAGTCATAAAGATCCTATGGCACAACCTGGGTGAAACCACTGACCCTGATGCCTTTCTTAGTCAACAAGCCCTTCTCCCTCTTTCTCCTCTTCCAGAATATACTGCTGAGCCTCTGAAATTAGGATAATAGAAGTAGATTATTTAGCAAAAACTTTTATTGGTTTGTTAGTTTTATATCCAAATAACAACAAAAGAGAAACTGGAAGACAGTGGTTCTTTAAATTTTCATATTATATCATTTTTTTAAAAAGCAACAAAGTCTTTGTACTTTACTCCACAATATAATCAGTTATTTTTTGTTATGTCCTGCATCTGTAATAGATTTTTTTAAAGCAACTTATACCCCCTTCGCCCCTTCCTCCCAATACTCTGCCCCCCACCTCTGCCAACTGCTAATTTGTTCTCTGTATCTATAATCGTGGTTTGTTGTTGTTCAGATTCCACAAAGGCATCATACATATCTGTCTTCCTCTGACTTCACTTAATATAATGCCCTGGAGGATCCATCAATGTTGTCACAAATGGCAGGATTTCATTTTTTATGGCTGAGTAATATTCCATTATATATGTAGATTTTCTCAATCATTCAGTCATCAATGAACACAGGTGTGTGTGTGTTTTTCTTTCATATATTTGCTACTGTAAATAATGCTGCAATGAACATTGGGGTGCATATATATTTTCTAGTTAGTTTTCACTTTCTTCCATAACTACCCAAATGGCATTGCTAGATCATATGAAAGTCCTATTTTTAATTTTCTGAGGAATATCTGCTGTTTTCAATAGTGACAACACCAATTTACAATCCTACCTCCAGTGCACAAGGGTTCGCTTTTTTTCTATGTCTGTACCAACTCTTGTTATGTCCTGTCTTTTTAATAACAGCCATTCTATCGGGTGTGAGGTGGATAGCCCATTGTGGTTTTGATTAGTATTTCCCTGATGATTTGTGATGTTGACCATTTTCCCATGTACCTGTTGGCCACCTGTATGTCTTCTTTGGAAAAGGGTCTATTCAGATTTTTAATTGCAGTGTTATTTTTTCTTCACTATTGAGTTTGATGAGTTCTTTACATATTTTGGAGGTTAGTTCCTTATTAAATATATGATTTGCGAACATTTTCTCCCATTCAGTAGGCTGTATTCTCATTTTGCTGGTTTCTTTGCTCCACAGAAATTTTGTGGCATGACGCAGTCCAACTTACTTATTTTTGCTTTCATTGCTTTTATTTTGGTGTCAGATTCAAAAAATCCTCACCAAGACCTCTATTGAGGAGCTTACCACCTATTTTTTCTAGAGTTTTACAGTTTCAGGTCTTACATTCAAAATTATTTTCATATGGAAATGTTGTGCACATCCCTCCAGCTCAATGAATTAGTGTTCTCCTGCAACTTTTAAGAATATTTGTTTTAGGAAGATTTCCCTTGATAAGTGGTGGCTTTACTTATATGCTGCCACCATGCCACTTACCTGGGACATCATGACTTCCAATTATAAAGCTTGAACCTGCAAAGTCTTAGGAAGACTTCATAATGCTCTCACACACTCGGCATCATTCTCTCCCGTCTGCAACATCTTAAACGTCTACCCTACAGTGCTGCCCAGTGTGCAGTCTTGGCTCCAAAACTTTTAACTCTGAATTCTCCAAAGAGAAAACAGCTACTTCTGGTGGCCTCTCTGTGGAGCCTGCTGGCCACCTGTAAAGTGAAGAGATACTGGCTGCAATCTGCTTTCTGAGACAAAACTCTGTTGCAGCTTTAAGAGTAACCATAAATACTGTACATCCAAACCATATTTTTTCAAATATAAATAAGACCCTAGCCAAGCATAACCTTAAGTAAACTGGGATGAGTTTTTAAAACTCAACTGAAAAGACTTGATCATGTTAATCCAGAGAAACCCAAGAATTTAATTCTACTATGCTAACTAAATGTGGCCGCTCAGTGATATATACACTATGGTAAAAGAAATAATTTAGTCCTTAACACCTATTTTCATGACATTGCATTATTTTTCTTCAGACACATTTTCATCCTAAAGTAATGCCACACACTCCATTTTGTTTATGACATACACACTTGTATATTATTCAAAAGATCCTGGTTGTTGTAAGTATTTTGAGCAACACATAAAGTGAGTGAAATCTTTTCATTATTTTGTCACCAAAACCCTTTGATAGGCCTTTTTTTTTTTTTTTTTTTTTTTTTTTTCCAAAAAGCCCTCTCCTGGAAGGCAGGGGTAGGAAGTCCTTGGGTATGAGACCTTGACCCACAGTACAATGGGCTGTTGACAGGTAAAAAACAACTTTTGCTTTCAGAAGCTAGCATATGGGAATAGATTTTTTTAAAAGCAATCCATGTGGAATAACTGATGAATAAAAGTTAGGGAACTTCAATACTACAAGCAGTGTCTGGGACTCAGTGACATGCCAGCAAGTTCCAGAAAGAACAAGAGAGATTCAGGAGGTGGCTGACACCCAGGACAGATAAGGAAGGGTGCGGTTCAAATAAAGAGGCATCTTACCCAGACCGGACGGGAGAGTCTGAGTTCTCAGAAAAGGCCTCTTGGAGGCAGGAACATCACCTAAGGATGAGGAGGCATTAATCAATATACAAGGAGGCAGTGTCACAGCAGCAAGAGCAGCTGGAGGCCCCAGGCCTGAGCCCCAGGCCTGCCTCCACAACAATCTGAGCGAATCCTGTGGCCTTTTCTAGCTCTCATTTTTCCTTTTCTGTGAGATGGGATGGTTAGATATGTCAGTTGACCTTAACCCTTGCCATGCATAAAAATCATCTAGAAGCTTTCTAACAATCATCCTGGAGCTCCCTCCTCTAGAAATATGGTTTCAATTAGTGGGACACCGGTGTGTCTTTAAGAACCTTTCCAGGTAACACCCGTCTGCAACTGAGGCTGAGAACCACTGAATGCAATGACCTCTAAATCCCAGACATCTATGTCTGTGGCTCTCAATTAACAGTGCCCCTTAGCCTTCTCTGCAGAGCTTTTAAATATCCCAGTGCAGGCTGCATTCCAGACAATTAAACCAGAATATCTGGGTTGGGCCCAGGCATCAGTATGTTCCAATGTTCCCAGGCTGATTCCAAGGGGCACCCAAGGCTGAGAGCCACTCTTCCAGGCCCCTTTGGTACTTCCGTTTCCTATTATGGCCCCTGAAGGAGGATGAGGAAAGGGAGCAAAGGAAAGCTCTTGAGTTCTTATTCTCTCATTCTTGTCTGAAATTAATAGTTTGTTTAACCAACTGAAAGGACTTTAACACATTAATCCAGAGAAGCCTAAAGATTTAATTCAACTATGCTAACGAAATGTGGGTGTTTAAAGCTATAGATGCAATATGGTAAAGGAAATAAGTTAGCATTCAACATGTTTATAAACTTAATACCAGAGGCCACTGGTGCATTTTAAATGGGGTTGTACCACACAGTAGGGCTGGTTTTGGACACGTGCATAATTCTTGGTGGTGAATGACAGGCAGAAGAAGCCCATTCCAAAATGCTCTCAGTTCTAAATTTAACATTTAATGGAACACATCTATAAACTGGCTCCATGGAGTGCTCTCTGCAATACTTAGAATGTGATTTGCATGGCTGACTACAATATGAACATTACATTCCCCACCCCCAAGGTTACTTAAGTCCTCTTATTAGGTAACAGTGAACTAAACAAACATTCATTAGAAACACTCCAAACTACCTTCTCAATCTGTTGCTAAATTATACTTTTTCTGCACCCAAGCCTGTACACACAGCATGTCTACAGGCCTCATGAAACCAAAGCCTCAGAAACATTTACACGAATAAGAGCACAAGCTAATCCGGGGCCTCTACATCAGGTTCCACGGGGAAGTCAGCGCTCCTTTAGAAGAGGACTGCTCATTCCTCTTGTTCCTCACGTCTGGGTAAATGAAGCGCTGCCCACATGTGGTTAGAAATCCCAGGAGAAAATGAAGGCTCGGGGGTCTGGAAATGAAGAAACACCTCTGACAGACTGCCTCTTCCTAAAATGAGTCAGAAATGAAAGTAATTCTTCAGCAGAGAACATCTGCATCGTGGCCCAGCTTGTAAAACAATGCCAGATGATACCTGTGGCCAAGCGGCAGGACCTGGGGAAGGAGGGGGGCGGAGAGCCCAGGACTGGGACCTCCGCACTGCACTGCACTGCACTGCGCGGCACTGCATCGCACAGCTGCACTGTTAGCTGGGAGGGTCTGCAAATGCAAGGAGCGCCAGGTACCCCCCTCTCAACTGTAAATCTTCATGAGCAGTAAGACTGCTCCTATTCCATTAGCAAGCTGGCCCCTCTCCAAAGGGCGGAAGCAGCCAGGAAGGGTTCATGTGCCGCCCTGGGCACGGAAACAACAATTTTTAGGAAAAAAAACTGTTCTACTTAACAAAAATAGTCTATGCTTGTTAATGATTCGAACTGACCCTTCCTCCTGAGGAGGAAGGATTGCTGGTGAGAGATGAGCTAATGCTGCCAAAGGAAGCCAGGCAAGAGAGGTACGCACTGGCATTTGTGGTCAGGTATGGGAAGGTAAGAAAGCCCGGAACACTTTCCCAACACCCCTGGTAAGAACCAATAAACAGAAAGGAGGAAAACAAAGGCTGGATTCCCCCAAATAGGGGGCTGGTCATTTCTGTTAGGTGGCTCCTCGCGATTCTTCTGATCATGGTTTTTTTTTTTAAAAAAAGGAATCCAACTCTATTGCTTGCAATTGCAGCAGTTGGGGGAGTGGGGGTGGTGGGGAGCAAGGAAGAGGGAACCTGGAAACAACCTAAATGCCCTTGAATAGGTGACAAGTTAAATTAAAATCTGGTACACACACAATGGAACACTATGCAGCCTTTTAAAAGAAGGCCAACAGAGAGCATGAGCAGCTACAGAGATAGCTGTACTCTGTATGATACATTAAGAGGTGAAAAAAAGGTGCCTGCTGCCTGTATAGCAAACATCGATGTAAAGGTGTTGAAAGAAGTTGCCTTAGTGGAGAAGGAAGGGCCAGGAAAGTATTATTTTGCCTTTTATACCCTTTAGTACAGTCTTAATTAGCTTTTCATGTACTTATATCCTCCTCCTTTTAATAACAAGCATTAAGAGGGTAGAAGGCTATTTTCGGTTTCTTCTTTATCCTAGTTTCTTTATATATAATGTAAAACAAAGAATGCTATTTTAAATAGATGTTATAGGCTCAATCGGGTCTCCTCAAAATTCATAACCTGCTAAGACCTCAGAATGCAACTATATATGGAGACAGGGCCTTTACAGAGGTGATGAGGTTAAAATGAAGCCGTTAGGGTGGGCCCTAACCCAATCTGGCCACCGTTCTTTTCAGAACCCAGAATATGGATGCATGCAAACATGCCAGGGATGAGCACATACAGGAAAGACCGACCTTATGAGTACACAGCAAGAAGGTGCCTTAAGCAAGCCAAGGAGAGAGGCCTCCAAAGAAACAACTGTGCTAATACCTTGACCTTGGACTTAAAGCCTCAAGAATTCTGTGAGAATCGATTTCTGCTGTTTAAACCACCCAGCCTGCGAGTGTTTTGTTACGGTAGCCCTAGCCAGCTATCAGAACATATAAATAAGAACATGGATAAAATTCACCTAACACCATGGAGAGAAGCACCCATAAAAGTCTTTGCTGAATCAGAAACCCGCTGTGTCTGCAATGATGCAGATGGTCTCCTTGAAGTTCATGGTGCTTTTGATGACATCAGGTCACTGGCTAAGGGATGCAGCCAGGACTAAAACAGGTTTCTACTTCCTGATTCAGGACTCTTTCTGCTCACACCCTTTATTCTTTATGGTCATTTTAACAAATCCCACAATGTGAAGGACTACAGCCCAGGACACTTTATTTATTAGTGCCATTTTAAGGCTTGGCTTATATCCAAAAGGCTTTCTTCTTGTGCTGATAACTAATGAAAAGCAAGATGTATTAATATTAATAACTTGATTTTTAAAAAAGACTTGGCACCAGGGTTTAAACATCCAGGAAAATAAATGATATGCCATATATGTGTGCCAGCCTAATATTTCATACTTTAATACATGTGGTCTCAGAACACAATACAATGCATCAAAAGTATGGTAGTCCAAGGCTAAAGTTTTCTTTGTAAAGTCTTATGGATTTTTACAAATTAATCAATCTTCCCTTTAAATATGAGAGTTTAGAGATCAAAGATCCATTGAAATCCAGACTTTGCCTATGAGTCTATAACCAAAAAGTGGGTTAAGATCCAATCACAGGAAAAGAAGATCAAAACCTGAAGATGCCAGCTCAGGCTGCCTTCAGAGGAAGGCAGGATCGTCTCTACCTTGAGCAATCAGAGCAAGTTCCACCAAGGGCAAGAGCGCTATGCCAATCTAGAACTGTAATAAAGGTAAAGGAGATTTAAACAATATGTGAATAAGATTATTTTAATAGAAATATTGTACCCTCCTTTTTCTTTTTTACATCATTGTCATTTAACTTGCCGATATTTTTAATTTTAAAAAGTTAAAGAAGTTTTTCCCCATTACTTATTTAATATTATTTTGAATTAGTTATAGGTATACAGTACAATGGTTAGACATTTATATACTCTGCAAAGTGTTCCCCCTAAAAAGCTTCTGCACAGCAAAGGAAATCAACAGAATGAAAAGACAACCCACTGAATGGGAGAACATATTTACCAATGATACATCTGATCAAGGGTTAATATCCAAACATAAAGACCTCAGACAATTCAACACCAAAAAACACAAACAACCCAATTTAAAAATTGGCAAATAACCTAAATAGACATTTTTTAAAAATATATTTTATTGATTTTTTACAGAGAGGAAGGGAGAGGGATAGAAAGTCAGAAACATCGATGAGAGAGAAACATTGATCAGCTGCCTCCTGCACACCTCCCACTAGGGATGTGCCCGCAACCAAGATACATGCCCCTGACTGGAATCGAATCTGGGACCTTTTGGTCTACAGGCCAATGCTCTATCCACTGAGCCAAACCGGTTTCGGCTAAATAGACATTCTTCCAAAGAGATGGCCAACAGACATATTAAAAGATGTTCAATGTCACTAATCATCATAGATATGCAAGTCAAAACCATAATGAACTATATCACCTCACACCTGACAGAATGGCTATCATCAATATATCAACAAACAACAAGTGTTGGCAAAGATGTGGAGAAAAGGGAACCCCCATGCATTACTGGTGGGAATGCAGATTGGTGCATCTACTGTGAAAAATAGTATGGAGGTTCTTCAAAAACTTAAAAACAAGACTGCCTTATGTCCCAATGGTTCCACTTCTGGAGGTTTACCTGAAAAAAACCCAAAACATTAAATAAAAAAGATGTATGCACCCCTATTCTATGTTCATTGTAGAGTTGAAAAAATTCTTGCACTGGGGGCGGGGGGTGTACCTCAGCCCGGCCTGCACCCTCTCACAGTCTGGGAACCCTCGAGGGATGTCAACCTGCTGGCTTAAGCCTGCTCCCCGGGGGATCGGGTCTAAACTGGAAGTTAGACATCCCTCTGGCAGCCTGGGAGCCTTCAGGGGATGTCTGACTGTGGCTTAGGCTCACTCCCCATCAGTCGGACATCCTTGCAGCCATCAGCCTGGCTTGTGGCTGAGCTACGTTCCCCCTGGGGGAGTGCACTGACCACCAGGGAGCAGCTCCTGCATTGAGAGCCTGCCCCTAGTGGTCAATGCGCATCATAGCAAGCAGTTGTTCCACCATTAGGATCAATTTGCATATTACCCTTTTATTATATAGGATTTACAATAGCCATGCTATGGAAGCAACCCAAGTGCCCACCAATAGACAAATGGACAAAAGAAGCAATAGTGTATATATACAATGGAATAGTACTTGACAAGTCCAGGGTGAGGTCTAAGAGTCTCCATTTCTAACAAGCTGCCAGGTGACACCATGGCTGCTGGTCTGGGGTAGCACTTGGATTAGCACATGCAATGCCTCAGGATTTCAAAGAGGGCAGAGATCAATGTTGACCCTCCTTGTTCTTAATATTAATAAAAGAAAGGAAATGTGGGCTTCTTCTACATCATTTCCTAGGTGCGGGTTTACTATTTTTGTGCGATAATGAGAACGATTATACTTTGCCAAGAACACCAAGGCAGTGTTTGCAAACTCATTCACAGTAATCTTGAGAACCATGAAGCATGGGATAGTTATATTTGCTGTCTTCTTCCTCTTGGGTACTGTTGTTGCTGTTTTTCAATTTCTAACCTATTAATTTTATTATGCATGTTTTTTATTGTAAGTTGCCTCAAACCTTTACTTGAACAAGGTGAAACCTAAATGCACTTCATTACATTGCTTTAGTCAGTCATCACTGGTTTCAAAACAATTTGAAGGCTTTTAAGTTGAAAATTTAATCCAAGGTTAATAAAAAAGAATGAAATCTTATCCTTTGCAACAAACATGGACCTAGAGGGTATTATGCTAAGTGAAATAAGTCAGTCAGAGAAAGACAAAATAGCACCTGATTTCACTTCTATGTGGAGTTTAATGAATAATGTAAATGAACAAACAAAACAGAGACAGACTCATAAATACAGAGATCAGGCTGATGGTTCTCAGAAAGGAAGAGGGAGGTTGTGGGAGTGTGTGAAAAGATGAAGGGATTGAGAAGTACAGATTGATAGTTACAAAACAGTCATGGGATGTAAAATACAACACAGAGAACGTAGTTAATAATATTGTAATAACTACATAAGGAGAAGTGACTTATGCCCAGGTCTGTCTTGCCACTAAGCGTAAAGTTTTAAAGGCAAGAACTGTCTCCCTAAGATTCTAGCACAGTGCCTGGCAAAGTAGGTAAGCTGGGGCAAGGGAACAGGTTGGAAAGTACACAGTATTAATCACTTTAGGGTGGGTATGGACTGCAAGTCATTAGAAGAAGGTTGTGGGATACAAGGTTATAACATTAAAGAAATAGGGCCAACCTGAATATACTGAAGTTTGGGCTTTATCCCTATGCAGGGTGGAATCTTGAAAGAGTTTCTGAAGGAGAATGTTATAAAAACATGGATGGGATCAGCTGTGGTGTTCAGAATGGAACAGGGGTGATAAGAATGACAAGAACCAATCAATCAAGGGGCATCAGGAGATTAACCAGATGATTCGTTGAGAAAAATCTCAGTTTTCTAATCTGGAAAACGGACATCACCCTAACCTCTCTTAACAGGGCTGTTATGAATAGTAAATAGGATGTAACACATGGCCCGCTGGGCACTTAAAAAATTTAACTGTGCCCTAGCTGGTTTGGCTCAGTGCATAGAGCTTCGGCCTGTGCACTGAAGGGTCCTGGGTTCAATTCTGGTCAAGGGCACATGCCTGGGTTGCAGGCTCAGTCCCCAGTAGGGGTCGTGTGAGAGGCAGCCAGTCAACAATTCCCTGCCATCCCTGATGTTTCTGCCTCTCTCTTCCTCTCCTTTCCTCTTTGGAATCAATAGAAAAAATATATTAAAAAAAGAAAGAAAAATTAACTGTTATGATGATACCCAGGGTGTCTCTTTGGGCTTTCAAAGTACAGAACGGCAGTGGCTACCCATCTTTCTTGGAAGTGGAGTTTGCTATATTTATTCCTTAGTTATTTAGTTAATATTCCCATACAGTAGACCCAACACAAGAGAAACAGATGTCTGAAATGATCTTTAAAATTATGATACTCCAAAATCAAATTTTAAGTTGCTTTTGTATAAAAATAAGTATCCAGGCTAATGCCAATCAGTTTTGAAACACTACAGTAATAGACTCAGATATAAATTCAGGAAAACTATTTGCACATTGAAAATGACACTGCCTTTTTCATTAAGGATGAAGTTATGAACATAAAGGACTTAAGATAAATGAGGAACTGTCCCTTTCTCTCATAACTGAAAGGACCTGAATTATTTTGAGATACTGATTATCAGAAATTGTATAGAAACTAAGCTATAGGATTTTCCAACTACATGACAACCACTTCCTATTGGGGTTGACATCCTCAGACCAAATTTGGTGCTCTGCTTTTTAAGTTCCTTTTTCTAATTATTATCAGGAGTCCATAGTCCAGAGTCATTGTGTAGACATAAAGTTCTACTGAAGATAATAGCACTTTGTCTAACATAAAGCAATGCTAACTTTTTTCTTTTTGTAAATTTGATCTTTGAAAGAAGATCGACTACACATAAAAATAGTTTATGCACATGTACATAAAAATAGTCACATGTACCCATGGTAAAGCTTTACCAACTAACCATTATCTACCCGCTATCAATAAAATGAATACATCAGAAATCTGTGCTAATATTCCTATTCTCAACATCAGTGATCTATTTAAAAACTGTTTCCTCTTTGGCCCTCGACCAGGTTTTCACATTTACTGTATCACAGGAGGGTGTCTTACCTCTTAAAATTAATTTTTAAAAAATACAAAACCCAACAAAATTACCCAAAGGGACTAACATGAAGAGAGCAAAGGGAGAAAAATAAGACATTACTGACTGATAAAAAAAAAGCAAAATAAGACATTACTGATTCCTTTGGCCAGAGTCAACAGAAACTTTCCAGTCACCAATGGGCCAAGATAAAGAGAGCAGTCAGTAGTCAAACAAATTAGTAGGCTAAAGACAAACATGGAATAAGGCATGCAAACACACTGGCATAATGTGTTGATGGCTGACAGACATTAGCCAGCACGAGTATGGTGTTCAATACTGAAAATGAGTACCATCATAGAACCAAACAGCAGCAAATAAAACCAGGAATTTAAAAGTGAAAAGAAGAAATGAATTCCAGTAAACAGAAGAACACAGGCTGAGACAACTTCGGGCAGGTAGGTCATGGGGTGACCACCAGATAAATCAAGAGACCTGAGTTTTAATCCCTCTTTGATGTTTATCCAACTGGTTTCCTTCAGAATATTTCTTAGCTTTGTAAGCTTCAGAATCTTCATCTGAACAGAGATTACATGACGCTCGGAGGTCTCTTCCTGCTCTGATAATAAATGGAGTTTCTGTTTAAATAATAAACATACTTTTTTTTTTTGAGGCTACTTTTAGTTCACAATGAGCCTCGAATTCCCACGTCTGGAATTTCACAGAAGGGAGCCATGCTCAGTCAACACGCACTTGGAGCACAGCCCAAAAGCAGGGTCAAACCAGAGCCTGGAAATGTACAAACAGCCGGACAGTTGGCAGGATACTTGTGACACAGTGTCAACCTCAGCCAGGATCCTTTGACTCTCCCCTCCCTAGCTCTTCCCTCAATCCTGCTCAATGCAAATTAGATACACATTTATAAAAAGAGGTTAGTAGAGCTCATCAGGTATAAAAGGCAAAGAGAATATTTGGGGGCAGCAGCTCCCCATCTTGAGAATGGCACCATGGGTAACGCTAACTGGCATTTCAGAAAAGCACCTCTGACTGCCCCTTTACAATGAGTGGCCCACTAAGGCCACTTCTTTTTGCCATCTTCATAAAATAACCTGCAATGTGAATATATATTTATACCTACAAATATCTCACATTGTTTATAGAAGAAATCTGCTACACATGAGATGTGCAATAATCAAGAAATGATCACGGAAATTATACTGCAAGGTTCTCCTACGACATGCTCTCCGGGACTCGCACTGCCTGCTGATGGCCATTTCCTCCATCAGATTTAAGGTCTCAGAAGGCAAAAGCCATATTTGATTCACTGCCTTAGCCATAAAATCTACCTTACAGGTAAAGTAAGTTACCTGTTGAATGTTTGTGAGAAACGCTTTCAAGTAAATACTATATGGTGAATGAAGTATTACACCACTATTAAATGTGGTCTGTGAAGCATTTTTAAGCATAGGAAATGTGGATGGTGAAAAAGTTCAGGAGATGGATAATGATGATGGTTGTACAACATTGTGAATGTACTTAATGTCACCGAATTGTACATTTGAAAATGGGTAAAGTGGTCAATTTTGTGTTATGTGCATTTTATCACAATGCTTATGAGGCAAGGTAAGTGAAAAGGCAGGAAGCTATATGTCTAAACCGTATTAAATCACATCTGTGTTTTTAAAAAGCTGGAAAGAAGCACACTAACATATTCATGTTTGTTTTCTATTTGGGCAGTGGCATTAGAGGTAATTTTTGTTTTATCTGCAATTTTCTGTATTTTCCAAAATATCCACAATGGCTGGCATATAACGCTTATAATCAGAAACGGATGAGGCACGGCAGACATCAGGGACAGGAAGGTCTGGCCACCGGCAGGTTTCACCTGGGCGGGGCCTGCTCACGTTGCTATGATCCTGATGTGCGTGCATATGGCACACATCTGTGCTTGCCTTCCCTGTGCACAGTCCAAAGGCATGCTGTGGGAGTTCAAATTTTATATTTATTATTTTGGAATGTATTTTTCTTCTCTTTCTTGTTGCTGTGCCAGAAAGCATGCAGTACAGATTTGCTGCTTTATAAGTATGTTGTGTGCAGACTGAGAGGTAATAGATGGTTGTTTTGGACATACAAGTGCCAAACTGGATCGAAGTGCACTTGTTCTAGAGGGGAAGCTCTCAGGAGCTGGACGGGCCTCAGAGAGAGGGAGGCATCCACAGGGCCTCTGTAAACACTACATTCATCCCATTTACAGATAAATTAGAAGCCAGAACTTTGGAGTCACACAGATTCAGCATTGAAGGAACACATAATATAGACCAAGGCTGCCACCTATGATTGTCATCCTGAGGGCTCCTGGTCTGGTTCTCCACAAACAAATGGGGATCATCATACCTACCCCTTAGGTATTGAATGGGATGATGTTTTCAAATCAGGGAGGCAGGAAAACCCAGTGCCTGCTGGCAGCAGGTGCTCAATCAGTGTCACGAGTTCCCTTCCCTTCCCTGCTCCAGATCAAGCGTCTGGTCCGGGAAAACAATAGTGCAGGAGTGACCTGAATGCTGAAAGTGACCAATCATCTATAATAAAGTTAACATGACAGGAGGATAGGAAGATCGTTTCAACCATCTTCTCATTCACCCCATCCAATTCAGGAGCCTTTACGATACAGTTCAAAACAATTTTTCTGTTCTTTGTTCTCCAGTAACTGGAAAAGACCAATCACTGTTCTCTGTGAATTTCAAATACCTGAGACCTGAGATCATGAAGCCACCCTTCAGTTTCTTCGTCAACATTCCCATTTTTAAATCCTTACGTCTGTGGTTCCTCGGAGCCCTCTGCATGCTCACCCTGCACTGTCAGCTGGGATCCTCTGACGCCCTCTAAACGGAGCTGTGCACCCCAGAGTACAACTTTGGAAAACACAACTAACCATTATGGTTCCAAAGGTTACATGCCTTTGGGTGACAGATGGGGAGGAGGGGGAAAGGGTGCCTCTGAGCCAGATGCCAATCCCAGTGTGACCAACAGCGCCCTCCAGGTCTGCTCCTGTGACCTCTGTCCTTTGCCCTGCCTCATGGTTATCAACATTTGTTTAGCAAGCTGAGTGTCTGGCATCAGGTTCCACATGCTGCCAAATACCTCCCTTCAAAAAAGCAGCCCTTATCCTTGCAGATCTCTCCCTTCCTTGATTAGCTCTTCCACTTGAGTGCCTCACATTGGGCAAAGGATAATGGACATTTTCAGCAGTTTGGGGTTTCCTTTGCATATGGTAAACTATGAATTCCAGTATCTTCAGGCTAGAAAGCTGGAGTTCATTCTTTAGAAAAACATGAACTGAGCCCAGCACTAAACGCTGGGCATTCAAAAAGAAGGCAGGCTCGCCTTCAGAAGAAACGGATATCCACAGTTACACCACAGTGGTGTGTGTTCTAGGACAAAGGTCTGTGCGGGGTATTACTACAGCAGCACAGCAGGGCAGAGGATCTGCCTGGGCAAGACTCTGGGAGTTAGAAAAATCACATATCTCTTCATCAGAGGCTGAGGAATGAATGAGCTGACCTACACAGTCGGGGGGGGGGGGGGGGGTGGGAGGAGGGTTGATGCTGTTTCCATCTTTTAATGCAGCCTATTGAACAGCATTGCCACTGACCTGCTTTGGTTACCATGTTTGCTTTCTTCTCCTCACATACTCACCTCATCAGTTTAGTTTAAGAATAGAACTTATGGTGCTTCCATTGTTTCCAGCCCTGGGGAGCTGCTTTGACTACCAGGGAAAGAACGCCGGAACTGACTTCACTGAGGCAAACCAAAGATGCAGGATTGAGCCCGCTTGCCAAAAGGAGGTAGAAAATGGTGACTGGAACCATGAACAGAATTGCCCTTTGTGACCAGGCCCTTAGTGGCTCCAGCAGGTGAGTGCCTTGTGGATGCCCAGGTGCACCCCACCTGCTGCCACTGGGACAGTTGACTGTAGAATTCTTTTCTAGCCTTTACCCTCACCTCACCCATTCTGTCTGTCAAGAGTGGTTTAACCTTTCATAGGCCGTGCGACACTTTGGGACAATCTGCACGATGGGTGTAATTCAAGGATCTTCTCCTAGAAAACCTCTCAGAAGCACATAAACATCAGGATTGTACATAACTTCTGAGGATGCACACCCCGGGGGGCGGGGGGGAGGGCAAAGACAGCTACGGAGGAGCAGCAATTTCTGTTCACCTTGGTCTGAGCATCTCTGTGCCAAGCAGCATGGAGAGGCCTCCTCAAACTCAACTCATTGCCATCCTGAATGTTGGAACATTTTCCCACACGCTGCTTGGAACACTTGTCCCCAAGTCTTCTGCCCAGGAAACACCTATTCAGAAGCGTCTCACCTCTTGAATGAAAACATTCTGCACCCTAACTCACCCCTGTCACGCCTGAGAGAAACTAACTAAACCCTTGATTCTCCCCTACTATGCTCTACAGGTGCTAGTGTCAGAGATCCTATAACATTTATCACCTTCATCATTTACATGCCTTTCTCTTTCTGCCAGAAGCAACCTGAGGGCGGGGACTCTAACTTAGTTACCTTGAATTTCAGGTTCAGGTAAAGTCCTCATTCTGGAGAAAAACATTTGGTAGAGGGAGACAGATACAAAACCAGATAACTTAGACACAGAAATCCTAATGCTGAACCTGACTGGATGAGTGATTTGTCTAAATCTTAGACAGAGGAGCTACAATAAATCAAAGTCAGGAGTGGACATGCTAGGCAGAGGAGGCAGCAAGGCTTGTAGACAGAAAGGAATGTGAGCAAGGAATTAATTCAGGATTCGTGATGACTAAAGAGGTAGGCAGGAAGCAGCTGTAAGGAAAGGTGAGGTTATGGAGGACACTGAATGAGGTCTAAGGAAGCAGGAATTTATGTGTAAAGGTGGGAAGGCATTGAAAGATTTCTTTTCTACGTAAGAGTAACATGATAGTTGTGGAGAATGAAGACACAAGTGAAGAAAATTATAACTCTGCCACATAGCGACAAACACTATTACTATTCTTTCATCTCTGTGTTAGATAAATGTGTATGTGTTTGAGTGTGACTTTCATGCTCTTATAATTCTGCTAATATTTATTAAGCATTTATAGGTATCAGACATTGTGCTAAATACACCACAGGCATTCTGTCATGTTATTTAATCCTCACAAAAATTCTTAAGAAAAAGTTCCTATTGTAATCCTATTTTAAAGAGACAGACATAGGGAAGGGGTGGGAGTTAGTACACCTATGCATGTCCACACAGCTAACGTGCAGCAGAACTGATATTTACACCAAGTTTTCTTACTGCAAAGACTATACACTTACATTTCAAGTTTCATTTAGTCTCACTCATTTAATGTGTAAGACAAGTGAATAATTTTATCCAATTTTCTCAGAAAACTGCTTTGTGCTCTTGATTAGCCTTGTAATAAAGCAAAAACATAAACCTGGAAAGCATGAACACCTCACTGTACTGTCTTCCTACATAGGGAGCACAGAATACCCCTGGCATTTATTTGGGTCTTTTTGCAGTCCTAGTAATGTTTCCAGTTTTTTTGTAACCTTAGGAGGGTACATGTTAAGATATATACTTTGGACAGATTAGTCTGGCAGCAGTATGAAGAAGACAGATTTGAGAAAACCAAATAGGAAGGCTGAAATACAAAATGAAAGATCTGGCCACAATCCAGGTGAGATACACGAAAGCCGAGGACCAAGGCAGTGAGTGGTATGCAGGGTGAAGGGGAAAAACTGGACTCACCCACAGAAGTCAGACGTTACAAGACTGGATATGGAGCAAAAGAAGCAGCAGAGCAGTGCTGGGCAAGAGAGGAGGTAGGGGAGACTGGATGGTGGGTGTCATTCATTGAGAGACGAGACACACATAGGAAAGGGGGGGGGAGAAAGAGGGAGAGAGAGAGAGTCAGGGTTGGGAGTGGGGAGAATAATGAGTTTAATTGTGTGCATTAAATCAGCAGATACATCCCTCCATGCTAGGGGCTTGCTGAGTGCAGGGGAGTCAGTACTGAACCAGACTGAAGAGGTCACAGGATAAGTGGAAGGAGGGTGACAAGGTGAATGAGAACAAAGGGAGTTGTCCTGGTAGAGGTGGCCTGGAGAGGTGTCTGAAGTCCAAGGACAGGGAAGCGCCTATCAACTGTAAGTATGAATGAGAACGTCCTCAAAATATGTGCCCAATGGAGTGAGGACAGAAGTGGACTGAGGCTGGCACGGTATGTACACCAGGGTTTTAAGTGGAGCAGAGGAAGCTCCAAGAAGGGACCAAGAAGGAAGTCATGCAGGAGGAGGAACAAGAGAGCCTCAATCACAGTAGCCAAGAGGGGGGCAGAAGGAATGATAACCCATCTTGAGACCATCCTGCCCTTGGATTTCTCAGGAAAATGATTTTGTTTTCTTTTAAATTGGAGGTCACTCAATTTTAAATATTAATCAAAATCACATAAAAATTCCATGATGAGGGTAAGAATTTACATCTCTTAGCTGCCTCTCTGAGCTTTATCCACCAGCCATTTGGAGTTGATGATTAATATTCAGCAGAAAGTAAATTTATAATCATGTGCCTGCCATTCAAATGTGAAAAGAATGTTTTCTGCTCAGTATACCCAATAATACATTAATATTTCTCCAGTTTAAAACACATTTATGAATAATTTTATATATTTTATAAATTTCCTGGCAAGAATAATAATAGAACAATCTATTTTCATTGCTACATGAAACAAAAAAAGAGAAATGAAAGGTTCAGTTAATCAAGGGATTTAATATGCTTTATAATAAATATCAAACAGTCATTATGTGAGCTATATAAAGGATGGCTAAGGTCAAAAGACTGTTATAATAGCAAGCGTTTATACCCATATTTATTCTGTCAGTAGCTTACATTTGCATAAGAAGTTTCTTTTATTCATGAATTTTTTAACCACATTAGAATGCTAAAAATCAAATTTGTTTTTCCTGATTTATATATGGGCAGTAATAAGATTTTTGTAATGATTAAGAGTAGTAACAATCAAATAAATAAAAAACATTAGCCCTTCCAAGGTACCAACAGACAGATATGAAAATAAATGGCCTTCGCTGCCTTAGGTAAATGTGGTTTGGAGAGCACCAGGATCTGAAACGACTACTGGGCAGTGTTCGAGAAAGCCAGGAAAGGCAAAATAATGAGAAATCTACATCTTTTGTCATCTTTGTCAAAAGGATTATTTGTGCACAACGTGCACACTCAAATTGATGGTATCCCGGTCATAAGAAGAGATGCAATAATGTCAAGATTGTCACAGAGACCTGGGTCAGAAGGATCTGCAAGATCAAGCCCTCTTAACAACCATCTAGATCTGAGAGTCACAACTAGTCAAGACTAATGAAACGAATTTAATAAACCAAAAATGGGTTTTGGTGGTTTTTCCTAAATTGATAGAAGACCACATTTTTAGCATACCATAGTTAAAATGTGAGAACTGCCCATGACTTGGTGAAATATAGAAGACAATTATTAAACACCGGCTAGTGTGGGGTGGATATAGGGCTGCATCAGGTATTCTGACTCATGTTGTTGATGCTCCTCATGACAGCTTCTAATCTTGGTAGGTTTTCAGTAAACTATAGAACCAGCTACAAAAATAAGACCATAAATAAACAACACACCAAGCTAAATATTTTCCCATAGACCACAGTAAAAACAGTGGAGATACAGTCAAAACATCCAAGCGCACAGTTTGGGCCACACTGTGATGGTGTGTGAAAATAGGACAGGAAAATAATCTTCACTGGGTCAAAGCCATGATCTAGCAGGTCCTGCCGCCCAGACAACGAGCAGCAACATCCCCACCCTCCTTCCCCCCTACTCTGCAGCCCACCTTCTGAAGCTGTGACAAATTTGGCTTTCCAGAATCCTGGAGCAACCTTCCCCTGGTTCACCTAACTGTAACTCATGCATCTTTCCCTACCACCCTTTCCTGTCTGTACCATTTCAGCACCCATCAAGCCCCTCCTAAGATGGGTGAATTTTCTGAAATGGTTACATGGAAAGTTCTGGAAAGCTTTTGAAAATTTAAAGTGTAAACCAAATACTCAAATACTACTAGCTCATTCATTATAAGTGTTATTAATATACAATTATGTTATAGCAAGCTGTTTGGAATCTTGGATACACTTTAGTCTAAACTCCTCGATTTACAGACAAGGGAACTATGATGCTGTGTTCACCTGTCACCAAAATAACTACTGACTCAAAGTCATCTAATGCAACCATTAAGGTACACCTTAATTACCCATTTTTATGTTTTAATGTTGCAAGAGTTTAAATCCAGGATGTTAATGATATTGTGTATCTCTTAATCTATAATCATATGTAGATTGAAAGCAATACTTAAACTGTTTAAAACCTGCTTCTTTCATGGACCCCAATTTCACATTTTGTTATTAATGGCATCAACATGCCTCACATAAATTATTTTTGAACTGTACAAATGTCAAACATTTCTGAATTATTCTCTGCAACTCAATCTGTGGCAAGATGAAAAGTGGACCCTCACTGACTTCCATGGGGAAAGTCCTCTGGGAATGGACAGGACCAAGACGCTCTGAAAGGCTACCCTCTCCCTGAGATGTGTTCTGCTTTTTAAAAGATGTACGTATCATCTTACATTTATTAAACAAAGTCTTCCATCCTTATATTTAATAGGCTAAGTCAAAAGTAAATTCATAAACTAAACAAATAATTTTTTTAAAATTCTGCGGACTCAACTTCTACTTCTTTTTTTTTTTTTTTTGCATATTACTTTTATTAGATAGGATATTTCTCAAATCTGTTCTCCTCACTACTACAACTATATAATCCAGAGCATCATTTCCACATATATGAATGTCACAGCCTTTTAATTTGTCCTTTCCTCTAGTAATGCCCCTCTTTTTTTTTTTCCTCTTTTTTTTTTAAATTATTTTTTATTGATTTTTTGCAGTATAATAGTAGTACATGTTTTCCTTTCCCCCTCCCCCTTATCCTCCCCCCAGCCTCCCCCACCCCCCAGCACATATCCCCAGCTTCCCCCCTCCCCGCCCCAGTGTCTTTCATTCATTGGTTATGTTCATATGCATGCATACAAGTCCTTCCGTTGATCTCCCCCCGCATCTGCCTCCCATCCACCCAAGCCTCCCCCTGTAGCTTGACAGCCTGTTCAAGGCCACCCTGCCTCTATATCAATCACTCTCCCCTGTTTCTTTTCTTCAAAAATATCTTGCCTCTGCATACTAGAAATAAATGTATAAGAACACTTCTTATATGTAGTTTTAAGTTGGTAGGATCCAGCTATCAAACATTCCAGATGCTTTTGTTGGTGAAGGGAAGAAAGCTCATTGCTTAAAACATAGCGCTTATCTATTTGGTACGGGAAGCCATTCAGAGGAATACAACCCGAGACCAGTGGTGACCAGGCGGCAGGCGTGTGCTGTGTAAGGCTGGAGTCTATTCTAACTAGTTGGTGCCTGTGCCACACTGGCCGTTAAATATTTTTTTATTTCACTTCTGCAATAATCCATAATGTTAACAGACATTATCAGGTGCTGTCATTGTTTTCTTAATTTGTATATTCTTAATTTCTTCCGGCAATCAAACAATACTTATACAATTAAACAAATGTGATATTAAATAGCCTGAATTATAGAATGCTCCCTACTCCCTGTAAAGATCTTAATATACATTATGCCAGTCTGTAGCAAACCTTGCCATCATTAAAGTAAAGATATTTATTGACAGACAAGAAAGGACAGTCAGCAGACACAATCAGCTTTTAATAAAACAATGTCACTTATGTCATTACTATAGGGTAAGCAGAAAAAAATATAGTAATTAGTATTTTCCCTAAAGAAGTCTCAAAAGAAATCAACATTCAAATAAGTCAGGAACCATGACTTGCATAAAGGTTTCCACAATTTCCAAAGCTAATTTAGAGAAAGCGATTAAGATTGCATCCTCACTGTGATTTTCCCCTCAGAGCTGATATTTATATGTAAGAATGTTGATGACCAAACCATTACATACACAATGTAATGAAATGAAATCACACAACCTGGTATTTTTAAAAATTAAATTAAATTAAAATAAAATAAATGCTTTTCTACCAACTCCTTCTGGTTAACTGTAAAAGCTGTTCCAACCTGTGGCCAAGTGCATGTCTATGGCTTTGCACTCCAACAAGACTAAGCTTTATGGGCCTGGGTATAGCTATGAGATGAATATTTAATGAAAATACAGCCTGCCATCCAAATTTCAGCATGTGCCTCTGTCTAAGAAGCAATGAAGAGTTGCCATTTCTTATAAATTATCCTATATAATAAAAGCCTAATATGCAAATCGACCAAACAGCGGAATGCCCAGTGGAACAACCAGTCAAACAACAGGTCACTATGATGCACACTGACCACAAGGGGGCAGATGCTCAATGCAGGAGCTGCCTGGAGCCCGCAGGCCCCAGGCCAGCCAAGGTGAGTGGAAGTGGAGGCCCCCAATTACCCCGCAGAGGGAGGCAACCAGCAGTGGTGGCAGGGGATGGGGCTGGCAAGTGGGCAGCACCAGGCTGGCCAAGGTGGGTGCCAGCGGGGGCCCCCCAATTGCCTGGCCAGTTGCCCCACATATCGGACCTGATCACTGGCTAGGCCCTAGGAACCCTACTCGTGCACGAATTTTGTGCACCTGGCACCAGGCTTCTATTAGTTAATAAAAATGGCAGTTTTTTTTTTTTTTAAATCACCTAGATTATTTTTTAAGAAATGATTAAACATCTTTGGAAATATAGATGTGTTTGTGTTTAGACTTTCCTGAAAAATTTGCTTAAATAATTTCTTTATAATACTGCCTGTTATATTCAGGATAAATATGGGTCTCCTGGAGAAATGAGATCAAATTATTTCAGTGAATTTCAAAATTATGGAAATAAGATGCATCAAATCACCAGGCAGTTTGGTTATTTAATCCCAAATTACTTCTATTTTCCAACTGCTGAAATGATTTTTGGTGACTGCCTGTGTGCTTTGCCCAAGGAAGATGGTCATCATCAGCTTCTTCAAGCACTCCCTTATTGGAAATGGAAAGGCTGGGAAATGTCCTGTGTACTTCATTCACTCCAAGTCAAGCCCACAGAAAATGCTGTCAAAGTCCACTTTTCAAGGCATCAGTATTCTTAACATTAAATAACAATCTATAATAATGAAAGCATAATATGCAAATAGACCGAACAGCAGAACTGTCTGGACGACCACGCTATGACACACACTTGGCGCTAGGCCAGCCAAGGCGGGTGCCATGCCACTGGTTGGGGACCCCGCCATTGCCCCATGATCACTCCGCAGTGGAAGGCCCAGGACCCTGGCCTGCAGGGAGATCAATCAGGTCGGGGGAGGGGAGGAGGGGCAGAGAAGGCTCCATGATCGTCCCACAGAGGGAGGCCCAGGCCACTCTCTGTGGTGCGATCGATCAGTGTTCCACGGAACCAGAGGTGTGTGGCAGTGGACGTGGGCAGCACCAGGCCAAGGGGGGTGTGGGGGGGAAATGGGGCCAGGGCTGCAAGAGCCAGGCTGTGAGAGCTGGGGCTATGAAGCTGGCAGCCAAAAGAAGGAAGGCCTACCCTTACATGAATTTCGTGCATCAGACCTCTAATACTATCTAATAAAACAGTAATATGCTAATTTGACCATACCTTCGCTATACCCATAAGCCACGCCCACCAGCCACGCCCACCAGCCAATCAGGAGCAGGGGACAGGGCTGAGGCAATGGTGCGAGGTGTGAGGGTTGGGGCCGAGGGGGCTGCCATGGCACGAGCCGCTGTGCTGGTGCAGGGTGCCCCTGGGGCTGGGCGGTCGCCGCCAGGGCTAAGGCCTGGGTTAGGGGAGTGGGGCCGAGGCGTCTGGCAAGTGCAGGGCTCCCAGGGCCGGGCGGTTACCGGGCGGTCGCCAGTGGCCAGGGCTAAGGCCAGGGCTGGGAGGTTGAGCTGAGGCGACCGGGCAGAGCCAGCCATCTGCCCCACTGAAGGGGCAGGTTGGGCTGAGGTATCATCCACCCCCAATGCACAAATTTTGTGCACTGGGCCCCTAGTAATAAATAAACTAAAAAGCTGAAGCCAACCCACCTGGCATGGCTTAGTGACTGAGTGTCGACCTAGGAACCAGGAGGTCACAGTTGGATTCCCGGTCAGGGCACATGCCCAGGTTGCTGGCTCAATCCCCAGTGGGAAGGCGGGGGGTGGGGGTGGGGGGTGGCAGGGAGTGTGCAAGAGGCACTCAATCAATAATTTTCTCTCATCATTGATGTTTCTATATATCTCTCCCCTCTCCCTTCTTTCCTGAAATCAATAAAAATATTTTTTAAATAAAAAGCTGAAGCCATGGTTGAGGAACCTGGGATGTAGGCTGAACAGATAAAATCTAAGATCAAAAAAATTTAAATGAATATGTAAATATTACAGTCTGAGGAAGAAAGAAGGAATGCAGAACAGGGTGTTAATTTTGGTCATGAGCACTCTCTCCTTGGGCACAAGAATGGCTTTTCCATCTAGTCAAGTGTTTGAGAAGGCTAAATTTAAAACAGCAAGTTTACCACAGCTGAACACACTTTACCATACATGGTGAATGGAATTAGAGCAACTTTAAAATATGGCCATCACTCTGACTGCTTTGGCTTAGTGGATAAAGCTTGGCCTGTGGACTAAAGAGTCCCGGGTTCGATTCCAGTCAGGGGCACATGCCTGGGTTTCGGGCTCGGTCCCCAGTGGGGGGTGTGCAGGAGGTAGCTGATCAATGGTTCCCTCTCATCATTGATGATTCTATCTCTCTCTTCCTCTCCCTTCCTCTCTGAAATCAATAAAAATATATTAAAAATAAATAAACAAAAATAAAATATGGCCACCAATCCTTTCAAACTCTTCCTATTAGGTGGTGGAGGCTATTTGCCCCCCCTTGATTCGGAGCAGGCTTGCACGGCTTTTTCTAAGAGAGGATGATGGGAATGCTACTTGTGACTTCCAAGGCTAAATCTGTGAGACCATGTAGTTTCTGTCTTGTGCACTGAAATACTAACTAGTCTCTGAGTCTAGTTAAGCCCCACTACCTGGAGCCACCATGCCGAAAAGGCCACATGTCGTCACTTTGATGAACAGACCCAGCTGAGCCCAGGCATCCAGACAACCTGCCACCCTCAGAGAAACATGAGTGAGGGCCATCGGACAGCTCAACACTCCGCGGCTGAGCCCAGGCTGAACCTGTGCAAAACCACAAGACAGAAGAAAACGGTTGCTGCTTTAAGTCACTAAGCTTTAAGATAATCTGCTATGCAGCATAGAAAGTCACAAAATTTGGAAGGGACTTTAACGATCTGTTGGTGAAGCACTGCTTTTGAGCAAACAGATCCAGGCTGGTTAGGTGTCCAAGGTCACTAGCTACAGTCAGGTTAAAACTAAAATCTCGGTCTCTAGGCTCCCAACTCCGTTCTGGCAAAGAGCCCATCTTGGTTCCATCACCTCCCACCTTCCCCGCTTTCTCTGTTGTTGTGTGAACTCGGGCCATGGTTTCAGCAGTTGTATCTTCTATCTATCTTTAAAAGTTAAGGATAATTCTGACATATTTCCTTTCTTATGCCTTTATCTTAAAAACGTTTTCCTTGGGTGAAATGGGAAAAGAATTACTATTTGGAGATATGGAATAAAACTTTGAACCAAAATTAGCTTCACTATGTAGACAGTAGTATTAGTTCCGAAAAGCATGCATAAGATTTCATCTCTTTATTTCCATTTCAGGAGAAATATCTTCAGGTAAACTACACCTCTGACACACAAGTCAATATTTTGTTCCAACTATATGACCCTTTATTAGATTTAGTAACATAGTTAAAGTTTATTTCTTCAATCAGCCAAAAACACATTAAAGGGTAACCCTAAACTTCTTCCCAAGGTTAGCTTACTATTACTACTGTTTTTGTACTAAGGTTAGCTTTTTGTATGAGCAGTTTATAGGAAATCTTTCAGGTATTCCTTAGGCTCTATATGAACCTGAAATTGCAGATTAACAATTAAGTTTTGTCATTAACGAGTAAGTTTTGTCATTGAGTATTTAAGTCTTTTAGATACTGTGTTCATTAAACTGTTAATCAGTAAAGAAAAGGACACCAAAGATAAACAAGTTCTGGGAGCCACTGGAAAAGGAAAAGTAGGTAAGATACTGGCATGCAAGCACCTGGCTCCTCTGTTGGTATCTAGAGATTATACAGCCATGAATGGCTGACTGACTGGAGAATAATCAGTTTCTAACATTTCCCCCTGAAGAACCTTTACTCTAAATTTGCATGGAATATGATCAAGATTTTTGAAAATCAAGTTTATTATCTGATGAATATCCTCCCCCCTTCTTTCAACAGACTTATATTCTCCATATTCTATTATCAATACAAACAAAGAGATCCCTCAAATGCCTGGTCCTGCCACTGAGTTTATCCTGAGAAAACAAATGCATGGCTGTATCCCAAGAATCAGAATTCTACCACATTAAAAAGGGTTTTCCAAATTTGCAAACCTATATAAACTTGCAGGATATTTAATAAGCCAAATTCAAAATGGCAGATTGCAATCCAAAGAAACAAACATCTCAGAATTACTCAAGGTGAAATGCTAATCACAACTTCAAAAAATATTTGTGAATATCTCATGAATGTGACATAAGTTAGGCCATTTTCCTGTAAATATATTGTTTCCTATTCTCAAGTAACTGTCTTTACGCATTTTGCTGTTCTGCTTCTTTGATGCTAAAATTGCAGCTCCAGTTCAAACTAAATTATTGTATTTACAAGGCATTCTAGTTCTAGAAGTTATAGACAAGGCTCTATTTCAACTTGCAATTCAAATCTTTCAAAGCAGTTTAACATGTACTGTATCATTTCATTCTCACAAAAAGTCTGACATGATACCACTGCTAAATACTAGAATGATTTTAAGACAACTTGAGACTGCCCAAAGCAAGCTATAGATTCAATGCAATACCTATCAAAATACCAGTGGCATTTTTTCACAGAACTAGAACAAATAATTCAAAAATGTGTATGCAACCACACACACACAAATAAAATAAAAAACAACAACGAGGAGACAAAGCAATCTGGAGAAAGAAGAACAAAGTTAGAGGGATCAAACTATACTACAAGGCTATAGGAATCATAACAGCATGGTACTGGCATAAAAACACATAGATCAATGAAGCAGAATAGAGAGCCCAGAAATAAACCCACAGCTATAGGATCAATTCATCTATGACAAAGGAGGCAAGAATCTACAATGAGGTAAAAAGACAGTCTCTTAAATAAATGGTGATAGAAAAACTACATGCAAAAAAATAAAACTAGATCACTTTCTTACAAGACCTATAAAAATAAACTCAAAATGGATTAAGGACTTACATGTAAGACCAGAAATCACAAAACTTCTAGAAGAAAAGACAGGCAGTAAACTCTTACACTGCTCTTAGTAATATTCTTTTGGATTATCTCCTCGGGCAAGGAAAACAAAAGAAAAAATAAACAAATGGGACTACGTCAAACTAAATAAAGTGTTTGCACAGCAAAGGAAACCATCAACAAAACAAAAAGACGACCCACTGAATGGGAGAAGATATTCCCGTGATACATCAACAGTACAACAATTGAAATTCCTTTTGAAAGCCAAATTTTTTAAACTTAAACTTCTTCTAATACCACTTCTTCAAAATAGACTTGCCCAGGCCGTGGTGTTTTGTGGAAGAGCCACACTCAAGGGGCCAAAGAGCTGCATGTGGCTCGCGAGCACGGTTTGCCGACCATGGGGTTAGAGCATCATCCCAATACACAAGCCAAGGTTACAGGTTCAATCCCCAGGTCAGGATCAGGGCACATACAATAAACAATCATTGAATGCATACATCAGTGGGACAGTGGGACATCTCTTTCTCTTTCTCTCTCTCTCTCTCTCTCTCTCTCTCTCTCTCACTCACTCACTCTCCTCACCCCCTCCATTTCCTTCTCTCTAAAATCAATCAATAAAAAAAAAATACGTGGTACATACGGTATATACAATGGGTTATTACATAGCCACAAAAAAGAATGCAATATTTCCATTTGCAACAACATGGATGGACCTAGAGTAAAATATGTGAGACAGAGAAAGACAAATACCTTATGATTTCACTTATATGCAGAACCTAAAAATAAGATAAATGAACAAACAAAACAAAGACAGACTCATAGATTCAGAGAACAAAACTGATGATTGGCAGATGGGAAGGGGTTGGGGGCTGGGTGAAAACGGTGAAGGGATTAAGAAGTAGACATTGGCAGTTACAAAATAGTCACAGGGACATAAATAAGAGCACAGGGAATTGTAGACGCATTTCAAGGCTGACTCAGTGGAGACAGCATCTCCTCCTTAGTGACACAACCCTTTATTTAAATGACTTGCTGGTGACTTCTTCCATATTCCTTCAGGTCAACTAACACCAAATATGTGATTTTGCTTCTTTTTGTAAGTTTAGTTACCATTACATACATTTTCTTTATGAACTCATATATATTCCCTGTAGATGTGAACACACACACACACACACACACACACACACACACACACACACACAAATAATTCAGCTGTACTACTTGGCAAAAGCTTTGTAAACTGAATAACAGAGCAGTGTATGGCCAAAGTTCAAGGTGACTCAGCCCTTCAGCTTGCTCATCCATAAGACAGTTGTCCTGCCCACTTTACATGAGTGTTGTAAGAATCAACTGAGACAAGTTTTCTGTTAATTGTAAAGTGCCACAGCTACACAGAATGAAGTTACTGCCACTATATAAGCATGCCAGAAAAAAAATAACTTTACAGTAATATTTATCAAATTTTTCTTTTCATTAACTCCAAAAATTCACCATCATGTCCAAATCAGCCTTCTAAAAGAGGAAACCAGCAGGATTTTCAAGTGCATACAACAAAATTGAAATGAGCTTTCTATAGATTACGGAAAACATTCATAACCCCCCCAATATATTAGCTAATCAAATGTTTACTGTTCTTGTTTTATTTTTCATTCTTGTACCCATATTTAGACTAAGAATCAGCTTAATAATTGAGCCTAAGTTCCAATTCTGCCTTCGCCATTTACTTACTGTGTGACTTTAGTGAATTAACTTTCCTGACCCTCAATTTTATCATCCATAAAATGGATATAATAGCACCTACTTAATGGCACTGTTATAACTATTAAATGTGTTAATATGTAGAAAGTATTCATATTTATACCTGGCACTTCTAATGTTATTTTTGTGTACCATCTTAATCTTTAACACTGATAGGCATAGAACAGGAACTTAATAAACCCTGGTTTGATGGATTTTATTAGAAAGTAGGATGGAAATACCCCACATGAAGTCATCTGGTCTACTCCCATATGACTTCATTGGAAGCAAGGCTGTATCCAAACAGTTGGGCCAATCCTTGCCTTGTCTATTTTTAAACATCTTCAGGGGAAACGTCTATATTTGGACCTCATTATGTGTTTAACAATCTAAACCATTTAGGTTCATTATAAGGATGAATTCCTTAAATCCAGTAGGGCTCCCTCTACATCCATTTCCTCAGCTGGTTTCTCCTCATTACAGGCTACTGTACCGGTCAGCTTTCCTTTTCAAAGCCCAACAACCTGGGCTCATTACTCCTTCCTCACAGTTAGTAATGTTTATTTTTACTTGAATTCCCAAAGGTAGAAATATTTCAGGCACCGTATTGACCCAGGTTAAAAAAATCCTGTAGAACTCAAAAAGGATTACTCTGGAAAGAGTAAGAAAACCAAAAACCACAAAGTAAACTTTCCGTAGGTTTCAGTCTTGTCCTCATTGGCTCCACAGGATGTCACTGATTCGACAATTCTGACAGGAACTATTTATTCTAGAAGGTAAATGAATATATTCATTTTTATTCAATCCTATTATAATGTTATGAAAAATGAGCCCCAGTATTAACTGAAAAAAGTCACCCAAGGAATAAAATCAATTAAAGATGTACTGTGTACTTACACGCAGACAGACTTGGATATTCAATGCTTTAAGCTAATTTCCCTCTTGATATTTTCAGCTCTAATTCAGTAACACAAGTAATACTTATTAATAATATTAATATAGCATATTCTATCTCTGTCAACTTAATATCTTCTTGGTTTTTTTTTTTTTTACTAAAATGTCAATCTAACTTCTAGAATCCTACCCAAGAGAATCTATGCAAAATTACAATGAACAGATTGATTCTACATACATAGTAATTAGCCATGGGCCTATTCATAAATGCCTGTAATTAAGTTCTTGTACATATTATAATAATTTTATTTGAAATTATGAGATTTGCATAATTTGGCTAATGTACACAGGGACTGTACTAAGTCTTTTATGTACTTTATCTCATCTTTATGAGAAAAAAAGAGCTCACATATTCAACAATTTAAGATTGTACCATCAGCAAGCAGCACAGTAAATATTTTAATTCAGTCATTCTAACATCAGAAAACCCTTCCAATGAGCCTTTTCTATAGCTTGTACTGCAGCAATATTTGAAAAATAATTGTGGTAACACAGTGAAAAAGAAGTTAGGGAAAGACCTTTTCTATGAGGAGTCGCCACCACACCGACCCAAGGAGAGAGACGAGGGCTCCTTTGAAGTCTCCCAATCAAATCAGTTTTAATTTATTTTAAAGACAGTAAAAATATTAAAGACAATAAAAAATATTATTTATCTCTATTTTTTATATTAAGAAAAACAAACAATGCCCTGGCCAGGTAGTTTGATTATTTAGAGCATCATCCCCATAGGCCATGGTTGCAGATTTAATGCCCGGTCAGGGCACATACAAGAATCAACCAATGAATGCATAAGTAAGTGGAACAACAAACTGATGTTTTTTTCTCTCCTCCTTCCTTCCTCTCTAGAATCAATCAAATATTTTTTAAAGTAAACATAAACAACTAGATTATTATGAATATTAAAAATTACATTTCAGAACAGTGAATTAACAGATGATTTCACTGCAGTTTTAGGTTTAGAAGGTAATAATACAAAAGTTAAGAAAAATGTATGCTTTCCCCATTTTCATTTATGGGGCTAAGTATCTCCACTCTCATTTAGAGGTGATCAACATACCCTATAAGTCATATCCACTATTTCAGGAATGAGTATACAATCCCAACAGAGCCTTTAGCTGTGATTTCTAGGGAAAAGGTTACCAGAACTCTTTCTCCTGTGGATGGCATGGTGAAGGGGGATTAACAGGTGGAAGCCACCACTGCCACTTAGCTACAAGGGAGGAGCTGGAGCTGCTGGACTCCCTGGTATGCAACCTGAGGGCGAGGCTGGCCCCTGCTGGTAAAACTACCTCTAAACCTTCCAGTTAAGGCATTAATAAGTTCCCTTTATTAGTCAGGGCATTTGTTCTGGCTTCCAGTCCCCTCTGACCAAAGATTCCTAATTAAAACAGGCAGTTAAAGAAATATATCCTATATAATAAAAGAGAAACATGCAAATTTGACCATACCTTTGCTCCTGATTGGCTATGCTACCAGCCAATCAGGAGCAGGGTCAGGGCCAAGTGGCACGAGCGCTGGGCCCGGGGTTGGAGATGAAACGGCGATGGCGGCGAGCGCTCGGCCCCCGGGGGGTTGTGCAGAGAAGCAGCGGCAGCAGCAGCAGCATGGAACACTGGCCCCTGGGCGCTGTGAGCAGAAGTGGTGGCAAGCACCCAGCCCCTGGGGCCAGCTGGTCGCAGGCAGCTGGGGCTAAGCTGAGCAGGGCAATGGCTGGGTGCCCAACCTGAGGGCGAGGCGTTAGGCCTTTGGCAGGCTGTGGGTGAGCCATCAGTAGGACATCCCCTGAGGGCTCCCAGTATGTGAGAGGGGGCAGGTTGGGTTGAGGGACGCCCCCCGCCCAGAGCATGTATTTCATGCCCCAGGCCCCTAGTTTTAAAAAATAATATCCTCTATTCCTTCTCTGATCTTCCACCAATAAAACAAAGTGAATCCACTATAGTGCACACATTTTAAAGCATTTGGACAGACCTAAGAAAGGTCAGTGTGGGAACTAATGACAGCACAGGAAAATGGAGATGCTCAGTTTCAAAAAGCAGCCAGTGTTGGTTAACAGTTACAGTACTATGCAGTTGATCAACCTTAAACTCATGAGTTCTGTATCATAATCACCACAGTTTTATTACACTGGTAATTCAGTCCTTTTGGATCAAGGATCCCCTTAAGAATCTGATGAAAATTCCAGATTCCTTTCAACAGAGACCTGAAAATATGCAGACACATTTCTCAGACAATTTAGGGGTTTCAAGAAATCCCCCACCTCAAGCCCAACCATGTAGATCCACAGACCTCATTGTAAAAACTCATGTAGTACCAAATGCTTGGGCAATTTGGGAAACAGAAATAGAGCAACAAGCATCTTCCTGGTCAATTTCTCAAAAAGATCTTTCTCTGTATCCAGAGACCCCAACACATGTCCTCAAAGATGCCTAACCGTCATTCTTTCAAGAACTTTTCTCCATCCTACCAAACTGTAAAGGCTTTCATTCCTCACCTTCCAGTGGTTACAACAAAAATAAAGTAGAAATCATGAAAAACATGAATAGAACATTTTGTATTCTGTAATCAAATATGATTTTATATTATTTCTACATTTCCCTGTCCAATCAATTTTAAGTTACTGAAAAAGCTTCATGAAAGTATTTGTAATTATTTCGATAAAACACAGGACAAAAACACAGTATATTCTCCTTTTTACACTATTCCTTTTAGAAAATGAGCTTCAACTTATTTTTTTCTCTAATGCACACTTACAGGAGATGACTGCTGTAAATGAGAAGGCAAAGAGTTCTATAGCTGAATCTCTACCATTTAATCTGCAGTAATTAATTACACTAAAATACATGTATAAGCATCTCTAATATGACAAAGAAGCCAGTAAGTTCAATCACTGCTTTATATATCAGGAAACAGAGATATGCAAAAGAATTAAATGCTTTATTCCCGGCTATCTTAGTTGAATAATATTAAGAAAGTAGTGCTTTCAAAAGTTCAGAATGCATGGCCAAGGTGATCCCTATGTACAATAAATATGTCACACTGCAAAAAGCTACAAGAAAATTAAATGCCACAATTATTTATTATCCAAATAATTTCTCACTAATTATGGACAAATATACTAAAACAAGGTACACAGCAGAAATTACAAATGATATATACAGTTGACTCTTGAACAACACAGGTCTGAACTATGTGTGTCCGCTTATAAGCAAACTAAAGGCCCAGTGCACAAAATTCGTGCTTGGGGTGTGTGTCCCTCAGCCCAGCCTGCACCCTCTCCAATCTGGGACCCCTCGAGGGATGTCTGACTGCCCATTTAGGTCCAATCCCAGTAGGACTGCTGGCTCCCAACTGCTCACCTGCCTGCCTCCCTCATTGCCCCTAACTGCTTCTGCCTTCCAGCCTGATCACCCCTTAACCACTCCCCTGCCAGCCTGATTGATGCCTAACTGCTCTTCTGCCAGCCTGTTTGCCCCTAACTTCCCTCCCCTGCAGGCTTAATCACCCCCAACTGCCCTCCCCTGCAGGCCTGGTCACCCCCAACTGCTCTCCCCTGCAGGCCTGGGTCCCCCCCAACTGCCCTTCCCTGCCAGCTCCCCTGCTGGCTATCTTGTGTCCACATGGAGGCAGCCATCTTTGACCACATGGGGGCAGCCATCTGGTGTTGGAGTGATGGTCAATTTGCATATTACTCTTTTATTAGATAGGATTTTTTCAATTTTCTCTTCCTTGTAATTTTCTTTCTTTTTTATTGTTGTTAATCTTCACCTGAGGATATTTTTCCGATTGCTTTTCAAAGAGAGTGGGGAGATGGGGGAGAGGAAGAAAAACATGTATCCAAGAGAGAGACATCATCTGGTTGCCTCCTGCATGAGTCCTGACTGAGGGTGGGGAACTGGAGACCCTTCAATATGTGGGATGATGCTCTAACCACTGAGCACACCAGCCGGGGCTATAATTTTCTTAATTGCATTTTCTTTTCTCCAGGTTACTTTATTGTTAAGAATACAGTATATAATACATATAACACAAAATATGTTAATTGATGGTTTATGTTATCAGTAAGACTTCCGGTCATCAGTAGGCTATTAGTACTTAAATTCTGTGGGAATCAAAAGTTATTATGTGGCTTTGCAACATGCTAAGAGTTGGCCCCTTAACCCCTGTGTTGCTCAAGGGTCCACTGTATTTGTGAAACAATGACAAATATATACTTTCCTAATTCTAGTTGCAGATCAACAGTCAGAAATGGCAATCAACTTTTAAAAAAGGCATGTGAAACATTATCACCTTCCTCATTTTATAAATAAAAAGTGCAGAAGGAAACCTTTCTCAATCCACGTTGAACTTTGTACATGAGAGCTCACACAAAGCTTAAAACAAATCTCAGTGGCACACACTAGTTCTACTGGAGTCAGACAGTGAACCCCACAGCTTACCAGGTCACAGCATTTTTTGCTCCTCTCTCCCCCAAGTTCCACTTTGAACCAGATGCCTTCTAAGTTCTGCCACAACGAGGTTAGGTCTGTTTAGCCTGTGCTTTCACCACAGCTCATTTCCCTTTCCTAAGGCAGACGTGAGCGTCTCCCTGCCTTCCCTTTAATACAGCCTCTCCTGCTCCCAACGGTAGCCAGGCTCTGGCTCAGGACAGACCCAGGAGCCGGTGGGGCTGAGGCTGACTGGGAGGAAGGAGGCCTGCCTCTAGAGTGGATCTAGCACCCCGGGAAGAAAGCCAGTGCGGGAGGCCGGGGAAGCCACCTGAGAGAGGATGTGGTAACCACGAAGAGTGGGAACACACAGGCATGCGAGTCCAGGAATGCCACCAGCGTCAGGCAGGGCAGGGAACAGCCAGGAGTGGTTCTCAACTTTTCAGGTTCCCAAAGCATTTCCAAACATGGGAAATTCTGAACAGGAGTCTTTTCTTCAAGCTGTATGTGCATTCAATTGAGAAAAATATTTGGTTTTCATATTGGAAACTAGGGAGGAGTGGCGGACAGCCACAACCATAAGTGTTATGGGGGCTGCTGACAGACAGCTCTGCTGGATGTCCCGCTGTTCACACAGGTCACTTGTCGGTATTGGGGAACCTGACTGAGAATAGAAGCTCACTGCCAGGCACCAGTGTGCCCTCCAGGCAGTTTCCCCACATTCCAGTAAACACTTGATCTTTCTCAGGAGCCAGGCTTCAGTCTCCCATCTCTCACTGCAGGAAACCAAATCCCACTCTCAGACTCAGACAGCTAGTGGCAGCCAGCAGGGCATGACTAACAAAGGAGTGAAAGTAAATACGACACTTTGATGACAAAGCAGGGCCCAGATTTAAGGTACACCTGGTAGAGCAGTTGGAAGAGGGAGCAGAGGTGCAGCTGATGTTATTCAATCTGGGGACACATCAACTGCCCTCCCCCACAGCCTGTAGCAGACCCAGATAATAGTCTGGGTTGGCTACAGGCTGTGGGGGAGGGCATGGACAGGTAGCACCATAGAGTTGCCGGGGGGACTTCATGTCCAGGCATGACAGCAATGAGGAGACACTCACCGGAGTACGACGGGACCTGAGGAGTAAAGACACCAGGGTCCTGAGCCTATTTCTGAGAAGAATTAAATGCTTTATTTAATTAAATTAAATTAAATGCTTTATTCTGGGCAAATGGGGGAGTGGCGGGGGAGAGAGAGAGGAGGGGAGTGGACAAGCCAAATTATAAAAATGGAAACACAAACACAGGGTTAATACTGAACCAACAGCTAAATGCAGAACTTTAAAATCCCGCCTGCCTGGAGTCAGAACTGGTTCCAGAGACGGCTGTGTGGCTAAGCCAAGAGATGGGAATCACAGAGGGGGTCTGGAGGCCAGGCAGAGTCTGAACGCCTGCTTTAAGTCGAGCCATGAAGATGACTAATAGTGAAAACCAGACTCAAGAAGTCGTGAGTCACCCTTAAGGGAAACCATCGTCAGCGTCAGTACCTTCTCTGGGAACTTGGAACACATGCGCTTGAACAAATATTTTGGAATGTAATGTCTTGCGTCAACATGGAATCGTTCCTTCACTCTGGATAGGTCATCGCTTACTTTTCTGTTTTTAGAGCTATTCCGTTACCACATGAGGCTCATAATACTTTCACTGATATAAAACAGCAATAAGAGCTGATCTTTTGGCAAAACCAAGTATTACACTTGAGCTCCTTCTGCAGAAGGAAGGTGTCCGCCAAACATCCACTCCGGACGGGTCTCACCCTCACCAGGAAAGCGCCAGTGAACCAATGCTCAGAATGAATGCGCAGGATGGTTTCACGGTCGCAGCTGGGCAATTAAAATCTGAATTTCTGTAAAGTGAGATGAGCTCATTTTCTCACACACACCCTTCCAGGTTAAGAAAATGTTTGCTAATGTCCTATGATAGGCCAGGCATTGTGTGGGCTGCTAAAGGGATTACAAAAATAACTAAAACAAACAAACAAAAAAAGCTTAAAGTAAAAATAGAATTAAAAGGTTAAGGATTATTAGTTCACTACCTATGAGAATATAAAACTTCAGGATTTAATTCAAAATATTTTCCCAGATATTTTTACAAATACAACAGCCTGGGCTGCTGCTCAGAATCACATCGACATGGATAAATCTCCAAAAGCATTATGCTACGGAAAAGAAGTCAGGCACACAAAATAGACTACATTCCATATGACCCCATTTATAGGATGATCAAGAACAAATTTATGGCCGTAGAAGTCATGTGTGACATCTGGAGCATGGGGAGAAGGCTTGAGTTGAAAGTCCAAAGTTATACAAAGCTTACCAAACTGAATGATTATCTGTTTTACTGTGTGTAGAACATGACTTTTAAACATTAAGAAATACCCTCAGAGTACATGAATATTACTAGGAACAGAGTGGTCAGATAAAATCATGGCAAAGAGCTAATGGTAATATCTGGTATACTTGATCTCAACAGCTTTTATAAAGAAAATATCCCCAATTTGGAAAGAATTTGATGTAATGGCTATGACAAGAAATTTAATAATACATTCATATTGCCTCACAGATTTCAGTCGTGGGTGAAAGATCCTAACATGGAAAACTAACAGGGTTTTAAAATAGTAATGAAAACAGAATCTGCATCCATTTCTTTCTGCTCTATCAACTGGAAACAGAAGTTTTCATTTGCATCTCCACATCACTCTACTGCCAGGGCGCTCTGGCTCTTGGCAGGAAAGGCATTCTGGAGAGCGATTCTCTAGTATAGGAGTCCTGCCACCTCCAGCCCCTTATCTATGAGGGGTATGTTCTAAGATCCTTATGGATGCCTGAAACCAGACAGTACTGAAGCCTATATACATATCATGTTTTTTCCTAAATATACATACCTATGACAGATTAATGTATATATTAGGCACAGCATGAGATTAACAATAATAAATGTAAAAATTGTATGTTCTCTCTCTGTCTCTCTCTCTGAGCACCAATCAATAAACTAAGATGACTGACTATAAGTGACTAAAAGGCAGAAAGGATATACAGTGTGGACACACTGGACAGGGGGATGATTCATGGCCTGGTGGGACAGAGCAATACTTCATGTACTCAGCATGGCGCACAATTTAAAAATTGGGAATTGTTTATTTCTGTGATTTTCCATTTAATATTTTCAGCCCGTGGTTGACTGTGGATGACTGAAAACATGTAAAGCAAAACCTCAGATAAGGTGTGTGTGTGTGTGTGTGTGTGTGTGTGTGTGTGTAGGGGAGGAGAGATACACTGCTTAATATCAGGATTTCTCAAAGGGAAAATCCTTGGTGGAGCAGGTCAGAATCCCCGTGGGGCTTTTCCATGCTCACACACATTCTGATTCATATCTCAGGGGCTTGGTTACAACTCCCAACCAATGCCAGTCACTTCCGACCGGAATGAGTCACACCCCTCAGCAGCATGGCCGGAAGACTAAAGAACAGTTCCTGGCTGAGAATCCAGGAAGCAGGCTCTTTCCTAGCTCCCTGCCCTTTTCAAGCTGGGAAAGGAAAGGTGGAGTGCAGGGAACAGGTGGACCTGTTTCACTCCTCTTTCCTCCTCCTCTGTCAACTCAAGGCAACGGCACAGATTGCTTAGGCCCAGCCTCTCAGCTCCTTCTCCTTTAATTAAAGGAAGGGAGAAGATGGTGCTGCACTGAGTTACAAAGGGAGAATAAAGGGAAGTGGAAATGACCTACCAAGTTTCGGTCCTTCCCTACTCAGTACTAACATTTTAGCCCATTTACTAAGAAATAAAGGGACATACGATTATACACTGAGTGGCCAGATTATTATTATCTCTGAACACATAATAATCTGGCCACTCAGTGTATATCCTATATAATAAAAGGCTAAAATGTAAACTGTCTCCTCGACCAGGAGTTCAACCAGCAGCAAGCCAGCCATCCACCCATGTCCCCTTCCCCTAACCAGGCTGGTCAAACCTCACCCATGCACAAATTCATACTAGTGGCCTGGTGCATGAAATTCATGCACATTAAAAGGAAATTAATTAGAGGAAATATTTTAATATTGCTATTTCCCTTCCTCTATAATAGAAGTGTCAGAGATGAAAGAAAATTAATAAAATGTATATGAAAACCTCCATTCCTGTCAGAGTCTGGGGCATGCTGCGGGACCCAGAGTCAAGTCTCCGCCCACCCGTGTTCACCTTGAAATTGCGCAAGACCCACACTCTGCCAGTCCCACCTCCATGAAGCCCCGCAGGGCAGGGGGCACAGACTCAGGTCCCCCGGAACGGCACTGGGTGGGGGGTACAGCCTTAGGTCCCCCATCAAGTCCTATTCACAGGGAGCATGGCCTCAGGTCTCCCAGCACAGCCTTAGGTCCCCTGGCCAGGTGCCAGGTCAGGGGGTGCAGCCTCAGGTCTCCTAGCCCAGCCTCATGTCCCTGGGCCCTGGCACCAGGGCAGGGGGTGCACCCTTAGGACCTCCAGCTTGGTCTCAGGTCCTCCAGTACTGAGGTGGGGGATGTGGCCTCAGGTGCCTTGTCAAGCCCCTCCAGGCGGGGGGTACAGCCTCAGGTTCCCTGGCCTGGGACAGGAGCAAAGTGCGCAGCCTTAGGTCCCCTGGCCTGGCCTCAGGTCCACCGTCCTGACGCCAGGGGACCTGGTGCCACAGCGACACCGCCCCCACCGCAGCCCACGCCTAGGCCCTGCTCCCAGCCCTGCCCCCCTTGGCCCCACCCCACTGGCCCCACCCCCTTGGCCCCACCCCATCTCAGCATGCCTCGGCCCCGCCCCCTGCTCCTGATTGGCTGGTAGCGAAGGTACAGTCAAATTTGCATGTTTCTATTTTATTATATAGGCTATATATTATATACACACACACACACACACACACACTTACACAATGAGTGGCCAGATTATTATGCGTTCAGAGATCATAATAATCTGGCCACTCAGTGTACAGCAACAGTGATTACTTGCTCACCTTTGCAAGTTGCATTAACAGCTATAGGAATTAATATAAACAAAGCTCCCAATGGAGGATTCTCCCAGCACAGATGGAATTGTGAGTCTAAATACATTTGTGGTGTTTTACACATTAATCTAATGTACATCTTGAGCCTTCTCATAGACCTGCTTGTTCAAGAGTCTATGGCCATGTTATTGCTAAAATTATGAAAACAGCAGCTGCACTGGTTAGCCATCCCCAAGTAGGGCCCATCCTGGCTTTGGATACACCCAAGTTCTGTTCTCAGCCGTGCTATCCTGGGTCAGTCTCCTTTTTAACTATCTTCAAGTATAATTTGCTGATAATCTGTCAGCACATTTATCTTGCCTGTCAATCTGCCTACTCATCAAGGGTAAAGGCTGCTTCTGCCTTGTGTATTGCTAAATACCCAGTGCTGAGCACAATGCCTGGCACACCAAAGGTGCTGGATAGACATGGAGAAAATGAATGAGTTTCAGCATGCATTTCTGATTTATTTTATCGCTTATCCTATCTAATAAAAGAGCAATATGCAAATTGACCATACCTTCACTACACTCACCAGTCACGCCCACCAACCATATTTACCAGCAAATCAGGAGTGGGGGTGGGGCCGAGGTGGCCTGGGCTGAGGGGCAGGGCCCAGGCCACCGGGGCCAGGGGCGGGGCCAATGTGCTCGGGGCTGTGGGATGGTGCTGAGGCCTCCTAGGCCGCAGGGATGGGGGTAGGGCCAAGGCATACTGGGCCATGGGGGGTGGAGCTGAGGTGGCCGGAGCTGTGGGGGAGCAGGGACGAGGTAACCTGGGCCAAGGGGGTGGGGCCAAGGCAGCCTGGGCTAGGGGGGCAGGGCCCAGGCAGCCAGGGCCATGGAGGGTGGGGCCAAGGTGGCCAGCGCACGCTGGCCAGGGAGAATGCCTGGGCCAGGGGGGCAGTGCTGAGGCCTGTGCTATCTGGGCTCAAGCTGGCTGGGGCAAAGGTGTGGGCCGGGGGCGGAGGGGGGGTAGTAGCTGGGACAGAGCCAGCCATCAGCCCCATTGCAGGGCAATGGCTGGGTGCCTGAGGCCTAAAGCCTCAGCCAGAGTCTTTAGGCCTTGGGCAGGCTGGGGTGAGTGGTTAGTAGGACATCCCCTGAGGGATCCCAGTATGTGTGAGGGGGCAGGTTGGACTGAGGGATCACCCTTCTCCAGTGCACGAATTTCGTGCATCGGGCCCCTAGTTAGAACATAAACTCCAATGAAAACAGGGTCCTCTATACCTGATTTGGGATCCTCAACCCCTAAAATGACCCACAGGTGGTCTTCCGTAAATCCTGAATGAATCAAGATTGTGAGACAAGATCAATCCAGGGCTCTGAGCTAAATTAAATCTCTATGCACATGAGTTTTTAAAGGGGCAACAGACCTGATTTATGAAGGCCAGTGCGAGGACCTTCCACAGTCAGTTTTCAAAGGGACGTTTCTGTGTGTGCCAAGTAAGTCGAGATTGTGATGGAACGCCTCAAAATAAGTATGTTGGAGTGTAAAACAAGCCTGTAGCCACAGTTCAGGGAACTGTGCCTCTCAGGAAAACCATGATTACCCCGTTGCTCTAACACCATTTGCTGTGTTGCTGACCCTTACAGCAGATGACAAGGCCAGCTAGAAATAGTCACGTCTCCTGTGCTCTACAAGCTGCGATGTGCTGGTTAGAGAAGCACAGACCCGGTGGGTACTGGATACTATTTCAATTTAAATGGAAGCAGGAAATACGAGCCAATCTGGCAATCTTCTGAATGGAGTCCAGGCTGAAACCCCTGGATGACAGGAACTGCACTTCTAAGTGCAGTCACTGAAGAGCGGAATTTTGGTTTTTACTGAGAAGTCACTTCAATGGAAGGCTTAACTATACAGCAAATACCTTAAATTCTACCAGATCTGGGGGGATAAAAACTGCCTTCTTCCTTTCCCTTTGTTGTCTCCTATCCAAACAGAAAAAAGAGTTTCTCACTTTCCTTAGGGGTGGTGCTCCTGAATACTGGGGCTCTCTATTTCTATAAGAAGCAGGCTAAGTGTCCGATGAAAATACTGGGACGGAGGGAGAATAAAGGACTCTCCGGAGACTGCTGGGCAATTGAAGAGCAGGAAAAGGAGCTGACCTGGGATAAATACAAAGGACCACAGGCCAGAAGAGAGGCCCTTTTCTTCCTCAGCACAGTCAGCTGCAGTACAACAGGATGCTAGCCCACACCCTGGCCCGGTCAAGGTGAAGCCACCCGCAGCAGGTGGATAAAGTTCATCTTTCAACACAGAGAGGAGTCATCTTTTTACTTCAATCTGCAGGAGACGCACTGCTATTCAAAGTCAGGTCTTCGCCTCAAGAAAAGATCACTTTCACGTAAGGCTCTTGGGGAGGGAGAAGATGGAGCTCTTCAGGGTGAAAAACAAAGGACCCACTCTCTCCCTCACCCCTCCAGACCCAAAGGGGTGCAGATTCCCAAAGTATCCCCACAGCCCTCGAGGGTGGGGTTTGGGTGTGCAGGATAATAAGGTAGTTGAGAAGGTCACCTCTCAGAGACCCAAGATAATCTCCAATGCTGAAGACACTTAGAGAAGAGATGCCGAAAGTGAGCTGCCTGCATACACAATGGTCGAAACCTGGGAAGGGGATGGAGGGAAGGATGTCAAGGTCAAATGGTTTTTTAAAAAATATATATTTTATTGATTTTTCACAGAGAGTAAAGGAGAGGGATAGAGAGTCAGAAACATTGATGAGAGAGAAACATCGGCCAGCTGCCTCTTGCACACCCCCTACTGGGGATGTGCCCGCAACCAAGGTACATACCCTTGACCAGAATCGAACCTGGGGCCTTTGAGTCTACAGGTCGAAGCTCTATCCACTGAGCCGAACCGGACAGGGCTCAAATGGTTTTTAACATCAGGTCAAAGGTCACTCCCCTCACATGCCTCGTGACTGCCTTCCCTCCAGTGAACGGTGAATTCTCTGAATGAGCCTCCAAGTTCCCACAATTCAGTGGTGACAATGGAATCTCGGAGAACTCTGAGCCCTGAGAATCTCACCATTAACCTTCCTCTCCTGTTATTCTAAAGGCTTACTTTGCAATAAAAGCCATTTACTTCTTACTTGTCTCCTTGCTCATGTCTTGAACATTCGATGCTAGTGACACAGGGGAGCACACAGACTTTGGTTACAACTGCCTGGCAGCAATTAGGAGAATGGGAGAGGCCCCAGGCGCCCCTGATGGAGCTGCAATCCCTACATTCATGAGCCATTTATTGGAACGACAGGCCCCAGGACCTCTTGCCAAGATTCCCCCCGAAATAGGTTTCCTGGAATTTGGAGAACCCAGTCGGCCTGAAGATCTGTGAGAGTACAGGAAACACCGCAATTATCTCTTTGCAGAAACGACATGCTATTCTTCAAGTCCTTTATCTCTAAATACACGTGTCTGCATCACAGCCACTGTCGCGATCATCCTTAACCACAGCGTGACCCAGAGCGACGCCAGACAGCAGGCAAGGACCGAGAGCTCGCTGAGATTAAGAGTAACAGTTCCCATGACCGTGCTAAAATACAACTCATTAGGATGGTAAAACTGTAACTGCCCCTCCTGGAGTGTGAGTGAAAAAGCTCAGTGCCAGCACAACCTCTGCCACCTTCCCTCCTCCTAACAATCCCACAGGCTGAAAAACAGGCTGGGAGAAGCCCAGCAACTTGCCCCAGGTGATCGATTCTAGGTGACAGAGTCAAATGCAAACTCCAAGTCTTCTGAGAACAAGATGTTCCTTTCCCTTCCTCACTGCTAAGATCAACACAGCCTTCACTCCTGCTTCCTTCTTTTGATTTTTGTGTCCCTATCCTCCTAGGGATTAACCCCACCCCCCTCCAAGAAATGCTGTTTCTTTACGACTTGTATGACTTAGAAACAATGGTGGGCTTCATTGGCTGGCTTATCTTTTTCCGAGAAAGAGCATCTTGTTATGTTTTACACACGTTAAACAGGCAGGGTTTGTTTCCTAAGTAACAGGAGGAAATAGAATAAGGAACATGACTGTTTCCAGTCAGAATAAAAATAACAAAATCTTTACAGTATTGTTTTATATGTGGGAAGGGCGCCTCATTTTTGTTTAGAATTTAATGGGAAGTGATTTTTCCTGAAGACTTAGCACAGGTCAGAGTTGCAGGGGCGTGCTCACGGCGTGTCTGTGACGCACAAGGAAAACCGAGCCATCATTTTGTCCGTTCAAAGACTGTTTTACAAACCGCTAGATAGAAAGTCTGGAGAAATCATAACAAATTCAATTATGTAAACACGATCTCAGTTTATATAAAACAAGCTTGATAAACAAACCTATGATTTGCATAATTATACTTTGTGAAAGAACATCTATTTAGACGCCTATGACCTGTGGCCAAAGTTCTGCCAGAGTTAAAATAAAAACTACAGAAAAGAGAATTTTAAAGCGCAATATCCTTTTTCCTCTCCAATTTCAAGTATGTGTATCTCAAAACAATGTGGGAAATAGTAGTTTCAATGTCCTAGACTGAAAGCGTAAAATATAAAAGCAACATCTGGACTTCACAAAAGAATACATTTTCTTTCATTTGGACTTTTGGCTACTGAATAACTTACTGCAGCAAGTTCTTTCAATTAGTATTCAGATGTGTAGCCAGGGCAGTAATAAATACCATGGAAGAGAAAGTTGCCTATTAACCCTTGACCTTGCCTTCCATGCAAACATTTCTTTGGATGTTTTGGCTGAATAGTATTTGATCTGCTCTTTGGTACACGTCCAAAAATATTTTATTGTTGACTTTTTCAGCCAGTATTCTTTAAACTGGCTGCTTCTTAGAATAAATGCTAATTAATTTCACTTGCAGTATTAAAAAGCAAGATCAAACTAAAGGAAAGCAATAATAAAAGTAATGATAATGACTTAATCACTTGATTTATTAAATTCTCAGTCTCCATCTTTACATATGAGTAACCTATTAGTCAAGAAGTACAGAAAAAAAGCAAACATTTTTCTAGTGTGCTGATTCTTTATCTGTCTTTGGGTTGAAATATATCATATTATGCTTGATATAATATTGTCTAACAAGCATGTCAAACTTGCATCCAATAGGCCGCAAGTTTGATAAGCTTGGTCTAAAAGAATAAGAGTATTCAAGAATTGATATTCTCTTGATATTATTGTTCTCTCCATTAAAAAAAAAAGTGTATTATGATTGCATCTTCTGTCTTTAGTGAGAGTCATCAAAATATGGGGCTATATTGTTTACTAATAATTTGGGCAAAAAATCAATTTTACTTGTACTTATTCTGCTGTTAAGAAGACTACTGGAGCAATTTTAGATGATTTTTATGTTTTAAGAGATTTTAATGAAGACAACTAAGCACTTATTCGAAGCATAAAAAAAGAAGTGCATTTCCTTGACTAAAAGTAATTGGAAATGATATTTTCCAGTTCTAAAACTAGTGATTTTTCCCCAGACCCACTGTATCAAAAGCAGCTCAAGCAGCTTCAAACCCTCCATTACAGTTTAAGATGGGAAAAGGAAGAGGAGGAGGAAGACGACAACTAAAAGGCTATCCTGTAATAGTCTGTGGAATGTGTGTGTGCTCAGGCATAAGAATGTGAATTCAAGTGCCGCACAATATTAGTTTCAGTATAAAAACTGTACAGATTTTTGTATAACCGATAAGATTGTTTGTAGAGAAAATAATTTTTAAAAATTGCAGGCTGTAGATTTTTGAAGGGCCACTATATAAAGTTAGATTTTAAGGCTTCTGATGTTAAATGTTTCTAAATATTTAATGGTTTCTTCATTTCCTGACTTGTCTATAATAGCACAGCAAACTTATAGGAAATTAGTATCAACAATAAGTGTTGGGTTTTTTAGAATGTTGCAAAACATTGTGATATGCAAGCTGTGGGGTACAAAGGTCAATAAGATAGCCCTATTGACCCTCTAAGATGTATTCAATTGCCTGGAATACAAAACAACTAAGAAGTATGATAACAGAAGAAAATCTAAAGTATTATTAGCCAGAGTGAAAACTTTTATTAAAATATAATCCTTTTAATTCAGCTTGCCACAAATACCACTTTGAGAGATCAAGACCATCCTTTAAAGTTAGATTGTGGGATTCTTAATAATATAATATAATTCCCCCTCAAGAATTTCTGAATTTAAATAGTATCTCTGATGGAAACCTTCATAGGAGCTTTTAGTCTGAATTTCTTGACTTCTAAAAGGAAAACAACATGTACAGCAATCAGCATATGTGACTGTTGTAGCCACTGAAGAAAAAAGAAAGGGGTGTGTGTGGAACTCCTTTACTCTCCTAGAGCTGACCTGTCAGACCCAAATAATCATGAGAATTCTAAAAGGAATCTTTTGGAAAGTAATTATCTGACCCATGAGTTAAAATCTGGAAGGTAAATTGTGACTGGATTTTAAACTGAAAATAACAAAAGGTTTATGAAATAAGTCAACTTGACTATGCTCAAAAAGAAACACTTTAAAGACAGTTTGTTTTGTTTTTCAGCTGTCATCACCCTGATAGAAAAATAATAAAGGGGAGGAGGTATCATATATATATATGATCCCCTTGCCCTAGCAAACAAGGCAAGTGCAGCATCAAGGTTTATTCTTTGAGAAATCATGCTGCATTTCGAAATACTCAGGACACTCCCTTGTCCTTGTCCTAGTCCAATTCCCTCCTTATCGTCTCATTCCTTCTAGGGCCACCTCTGAGAACTACCTTGGATTTGCCCAAGTTGCAAACTTTCTCCTTGGTACCAGGACTGACCCTGGTACACATCTTGATTATAGCACTAATTACAGATTATTGCAATTATCTATTCCCATATCTGCCTCTCCCATAGATAGTGAGGCACTGAAGGTCAGCTAGGTCTGAGTATCAACATTTTTATCACAGATGACTAAGGGAATCTCAAATACCAAAGAAGAGAATTCTACTAGGGCCATAAAACGCTGAGCATTTATGTTAATCAAATTATTTTAAAAGAGCAATTCATTTACTCATTCTTTAACCATGATGTGCTTGACTTCTATCAAGCACCATTCTAGACACCAGGGACATTGCTTAGAACACAAAGTACAGACATCTGCCTTCAAGGAACTTACAATGCAGAGGACAGCGAGGAAGAAAAAAGATTTTTCTAACTATACAAGATTTGAGCTATTTTGCATGATCTCTAGAAAGCCCAAACGACCTAGTTCCAATCCCCAAGAAATTGACACTCTGGTTGTGGGGATAATTAATGCAAAGATAACGAACAACAAAGACCAAAAACAAGGTGAATGCTAATTGGGTAGAACAGAAAGACAAGGGGTGTGAGAATTCATTGGTGGACCCGTTGGGCTAGGTCAGTGGTCGGCAAACACATTAGTCAACAGAGCCAAAGTATCAACAGTACAACGATTGAGATTCCTTTTGAGAGCCAAATTTTTTAAACTTAAACTTCTTCTAACGCCACTTCTTCAAAATAGACTCAGCTAGGCCATGGTATTTTGTGGAAGAGCCACACAGTCAAAGGGCCAAAGAGCCGCATTTGGCTCTCCAGCTGCAGTTTGCCAACCACGGGGCTAGGTCAAAGGTGTGGGAATCTTTTTTCTGCCAAGGGCCATTTAGATATTTATAAATCATTGGAGGGCCTACAAAATTATCAACTTAAAAATTAGCCTGCTATATTGAGTCAAACATTTAATTAACTCACCCCTAATGCGTTGGGAGGCCAGTCCAAATTATTTCATGGGCCTTATACGGCCCTAGGGCCAGATGTTCCCCACCCCTGGGCTAGGAGGGTCAGTAATAGCTTTCAGAGTGTGTGACAGGCTTGAGGAAATGAGGATGTGAGTCTGATATTACAAGGGAGGGAGATGTCAAAGCCAAAGCAGGGGAGACATGTGTAAGACTTGTTGGAAGAAGAAAAAAATTCTCCCCTCCTACAAACATGTTCTCCTCCACCTCTTGCCACCACTTTCCTCCTAATCACTCAATTCAAGTCCGAGACTCACCCAGATCTCCTCTCTGCTGGAAGCATCCAGTCTCTTGAGACCTTACAGATGGTGGATCTTTTAAAAGCTCTCAGACTCACTCCTCTCTAATTGCATGGCCACTGTGGGCATTTCTGAACTTGACTACTCGAAAGGCTTGCCTCTATCATCTCTTTCCCATTCATTTTCCAACATGCTGTCAGGGAGAGCTTTCCAAGAGCAAATCCACTCTTATCACTCCTTTCCATGAAACCTTTCAGGAACTCTAAATCACAGACACAGTAAAATCACAAATCCTTAAAATGCGCGGAAGATTCTTCATGGCGCCACACCCTCCTGCCTTCCCTGGCTTGTGCTGGTTCCCTTCCACCACAGGTGACTGCTTGGAATTCCAGACTCTCCTCTCTAAGCCACTGCACCTGCCCAGTCCTTCAACACCTGGCCCACTAATCCCTCCTGAGGAGCCGACTCCCATTCTCTGCCCACGGCTGTACATATACCTCAACAATGGCACTTCCTGCAAATGGCTGGTTCCAGGGAACCTATCTCTCCAAGGCCAAGAGGTGCATCTTTAGTCACTCAACACCCAGCCCAGCACCTAATCATACACCTGGCACAGCAGCTTTGCTCAATTAATGTTGTTAAAGCAAAACTGAAGCTAGGACAAGATTTACAGGCAATTAAGCCTAAAGTAGGGCCCTCCCTGGCTGGGTGGCTGGCTCAGTTGGTTGTAACGTCATCCCCAACACCAAAAGGTTGCAGGTTCCATTCCTCGTAGGGACATATCTAGGCTGTCAGTTCAATCCCTAGTTGAGGCACTTATTGGAGGCAACCAATAGATTGATGTTTCTCATATCGATGTCTCTCTTCTTTCTCTCTCTCTCTTCATCAAATCAATAAAAGCATAACCTCCAGTAAGGATTAAACACAAAACAAAACACAAAGTAGGTAGTAAGGGGATAGAGACTGTGTGGGAAGACAGAGAAAAGGGATCCAATAAAAACTGAGAAGTGCAGCCGGCTCAGTGGATAGAGTGGTCAGCCTGCAGACTGAAAGGTCCCTGGTTAGATTCCGGTCAAGGGCATGTACCTGGGTTGTGCACACATTCCCAGTAGGGGGTGTGCAAGAGGCAGCTGATGGATGTTTCTCTCATCGATGTTTCACACTTTCTTTCCCTCTCCCTTTCTCTCTGTAAAAAAAAATAAAATAAAATAAAATAAATCAATAAAATATATATATTTTTTTAAAATTGAGAGGTATAGCTGAATCATCATCTCTCAGAGATAATGGGCCTCTGCCCACCGCACCTACCCCTGTGACAAGACCATTAGCTGTGGGGATCAGGCAGTAAGGGCTTTCAATAAGCAGCCTGGGAGTGCAAAACAACCAACCCTACACCAAAGACTTTTTGCCTGAACTATGTGACTTTTTTCTGTAGCCCCCTTCTTTTTCAAGAACACTTTTCCTCTCTCAGTAAAGTCTGAACCGTAGAGATGCAAGAAACAAAATAAAACAGCATACTAAATACAGCAGCTACATTCTGGCTACAAAAAATGTTCGCATCACTTTCTACATCAACGGGTAGAGATGTTGGATTCGATTCCGATTAACTTGGGGGTGGCGGAGGGTGCTCCCGGAGGCACAGCAGCCACAGACCCTCTTCCGCACACCAGGCCACACAAGCTGCCTCAACATAGGACCTCCACCAGCACCAGTGCAATAGGGCTGCAGGCCTACCGAGTGCTTCCCACCACTACATCCTGGATGTAACATCTGTGGTTGGTTGTTGAAGTTCATGGGGAAATGAGTGGCCTTTTGTAAAAGTGCTCATGCCAACAGATTGCCTCATTTGCAAATCTTTGGGCATAATGTCTGGTGGCCACGAGTTAAGCAAATATGGAAAAGATACCCATGGTAAGACATATCATCTTTGATTCTCTAGATTGGTTCTTCATGCCAAACAAGGAGGACATCTCTTTGCTTAGAATAATGAACATCTCTTCAAAACTAAGCAGAAACTCACTAATTTTTTTTAAAATGCCCCCAAATCCCAGTCTAGTAGAAGGTATATAAATGTATGTAAAACATCTCTATGATGTAACCAGGAACTACATGTAGTTCAAAAGTTTGTCTTTCTTTTTTGCATCTTATAAATTAAGCTGATGGTAGCTGTCTTCTATATCAAAATCACTCTTCTGTTCTGACTAATAAAGTTAACACTATAGAGAGATTTCATAGAAATCTTCAGGACCTGAGTAGGTTTAAATTATTATACAGCTATTAGTAGTAACAATCACCTACTAGGGAAAATATGTTAGCCAACAGCTTTAACACGGCCTTGCATTACAAAACTAGAGGCAGAGGTTAAATTTATAATCATTTCACCAGAGTCTCCTCTCCCACAGTTGGAAATTACAGTTATTTCATAAAAATAACTATCAGTCTACTGTGTACTATCAGCCTACTTCTGGTAACCTTTTGAAAGGCTTGTTACAATGACATCAACTTTCCTTTGGAAGGTAAAGGTTTTTTCTTGATATAAAATCACTACATCCCACTTTAAATGTATGTAATAACCAAAAATTGCTGAGACATATTTAAGTGATATTTGGTGCCTGGCATAAAATATGTTGAATTGATCCCTACACACACTTAAGTATTCTTATCAGTAGCCTATACAGGGAAGGATGAAGGAGAGGCGAAGATATTTTATTTTTGTTAAATTTATCTACCTTGTTTGACTTGAAAGAACTAGCATAGATTATACCTATAATCTATAATAATAAGAGTAATATGCTAATTAGACCAGATGTCCTTCCGGACGACCTTTCAGATGAAGCCAGGGCTGCCAGGGAAGCCCAGGTCCTGGATGCCAAAGGGAAGCCAGTGCCAGCAGCTGGGGGAAGGAAGGCCTACTCTTGCACAAATTTCATGCATCGGGCCTCTAGTTATAAATAAAAAGATGAATTTTATGATGCTTCATCATGCAAGCACAGACTAGACCAAGTTAGCTTTCTTTCTAAACCGAGATGTATCAATGGCACAGAGGAACAAACAAAGCTCAGAGTGTCCTTTCTACTTTCATTTCCATTTGGGTTTTTACCATTATTTATTCACCATACTCAATATAAACAGTTACACTTCACCATAATAAACAGGAGTATTTTCCAATGAAACAGACAGCTAATTTTATATCTTTTTAAAATTTGCTCCTATGATTTATATTTTTATGTAATCACTAGAGGCCCGGTGCATGAAAATTCATGCATTGGGGAAGTGGGGGTCCCTCAGCTCGGCCTGCCCCCTTTCACAGTCCAGGAGCCCTCAGGGGCAGGAGGCGACCCAGCGATCAGGGGAAGGTGATGCTCCATCACACCTCTGCTGCTGCCACTGCCAGCAGCACAAGCCTGGGGTGAGCCTGGTTATCTGAGCCTTGGGCAGCCCTGGGCAGCTGGGGAGCTGCCATCTGAGGCTTGCCTGTACCTCGGGCTGGTCCTGGGCAGCTGGGAGACTGAGGGGACTGAGGGACTCGGGAGACACACGCGTGGAGTAACCAGGCCCACCTGGGGGTGGGCTCAGCCTTACCATACACCTGTCACCACTGAGGGGCTGAGAGGACCAGGCACCTCCATCTTGTGGCAATGGGTGCCGCCATCTTTGAGGGGGTGGCAGTTAATTAGTGTATTCCCTTCTTATTGGCTGTGGGCACCACCATCTTTAGGGTGGGGCAGCAATTAACATATTCCCTCCTTTTGGCTGTGGGCACCGGCATCTTTGTGATGGTGTGAGGTCAATTAGCATATTCCATCTTTATTAGATAGGATGATTTACTACGAAAGCCTGCCAATAGCATTATATCTAACAGCTGGAGTCACCAGAGGGAAAGTGCATTTATCTGTACAGGTCTTACAAATCAGAAAACCTGGGTTTGAACTTGAACTTGCTGTGGGAGAAGCAGGCAGATCCACTTGTGAGCTTCAGTTTTCTTTTATACAAAAGGAAAACACTATTTGCTCTCTCCATAAGGATGGATACCTAATAAGTTGTTCTCAACTGAATGACAAGTAAAGCTGAACCATGGAATAAAATCCTATTCATTTTGCTCTAATCAACAAGTAAGTTATCACATTCTATGAATTTTTAAATGAGCAGTGATTATAATAGATGATCCATAAAAACAATTTAACTATCTGGCTACAGATGAATGGAGATATGGGGTGTGTGTGTGTGTGTGTGTGTGTGTGTGTGTGATATATAAAGTAACAGTATTTGGCTATGAGAAAGAAGGAAATCCTGCCATTTGTGATACCATGAATGGAACCTGAAGACATTCTGCTAAGTGAAATAAATCACACATAGAAATACAAATACTGCACATATATGTAAAATCTAAAAGAGCTGACTGAACTCATAGAAACAGAATGGGGGGTGGGGTGGAGATGTTGGTCAAACTTCCAGTTATGAGTAAGTTCTGGGATCTAATGCACAGTATAGTGATTATGGTTCATAATACTGTGTCATATACTTTAAAGATGGTAAAAGAGTAGATGCTCAAATGTTCTTAGCAGAAAGAGAAAGAGAGAGAGATGGTAGGTGTTAGCTAATGATGGAGGTGTTAGCTAAGTAAAGCTCGGGTAGTAATCATTTTTGCAATATATGAAAATCAAACCAACACATTGTACACCTTAAACTTATACAGTGTTACATGTCAACTACATCGCGATAGAAATAAAAAAATAAGTTAGCAGTGCCAAGGCTGTGAAAGGAAGAAAAACCACACCTAACTCCTAAAATTATGTTACTTTCTAAAGTTATTAGAGAAGACTAGGGCTTTAAGACATGAACAAGAACTGTTATGTTTTAAAGTGATCTGCATCCAGGGAGGGAAGTGAGGCGGAGTCTGTGGAGCAGACCAGCATGGTAATTTAATTGCCAGTCTTCTGAAGGGACCCAAGGTCTCCATCATTGTCTGAGACTGTTCTCTTGAGACCTGATCTTTCCCTACCCCTCCAATTGCTCTCCCCCTTCCCTGCTTCCTTCCACCCTTTTGTTAGCTTTCAAACAGCTCTCCCTCCACTCCTTTTACAACTTTATGCATCTTTAACTCTAATTAAGAATGGACTTGCCCCGCCCCACAGGCTCTAGGGGCCTTCTGGACTCTAGGAAATGCCTGCGGTCCACCTACCTAAGGGCTTCCACCTCTGATTACCACCTCGCGGGCTCTGCGGAAGAAAGAAGGCTGCCGGCCCGCGGCCACAAATCAGTTCCCCGGCCGCTCCACCGGCCCCCATCCTGCGCCCCCCCCCCCCCCCCCCGAGCCCGGCATTCGCCTTCACGGAAGAGGATTCAGGTGGTCACACCCCAGTCCTCCCAGTCCCGGCTGCCCCCGCCCCACCTACAGGCTCGCCGCCCGCGGCCGCTTGGCAGAAACCCGGGCGCAGGTTCCAGGCGGAGGAAATGACCCAAAAGTTGTTGTTTCTGAGTCAAGTCTTCCGCACGCAGCGGCGTCCCCGTGTCTCCCATGACTGTTCCAGGGCTGCGTCCTTTCCTGTCCAGAGTCTGTTCTCGGGGCCCCTGCGCGCCCCGCGCCCCCCTGTCCTTTCCGGGGGCCGTCGGCCTCCTCCAGCGCCGCCGGGAGGCGACCCCGATCGGCGGCCCGAGGCGTCCGCATTGCGGCCCCCCGGACGGCGGCGCGGGCTTCCTTCCCCCGGCCCCGGGCGCCCGCCCGCCTGCGCTCTTCGGAGCGGCCGAGGGTCCCCGCACACCTCCCCGCGGTGGGTGCAGCGCCCCACACGCAGTCCCCAACTTCCTCCGCGTGGGCTCGGGCTTTCGGGCGGGGACGCGGGGCCCCGCGCCGGCGCACCACGGGATCCCCTGGCTCACCGATATCTCCATCCTCGTCGTCCTCCTCATCCAGCTCCAGGTCTAACAGAACGTCCCTGGTCATCATTGCTTCTTGCCCCCCGCTGAAGGCGGCTCTGAACTTGGCACGAAGTTGGGGCTCCCGGGTCCCGGAACGACGCGGCTGCGGCGGGCCCGGCGCCCGAGATGGGGACCGCAGGGCGGGTCTGGCTGTCGGCTCAGGGGCCGCTGCGCCCTGCCCAGCCCGCGCTGCGGGAAGCCGATCGGGCCGCCGATCCGAACCCAGCGCCCAAGCCTACCCCTCGCCACTGAGCATGCCCAGTGCGGCTGCCGCGGCGCGATCGCCTTCCCCCGCTTACTAGGCGCCCGGGAGGAAGTCAGGAGGCAGGGGGTGCAGTCGGCGCTCGCCTTCTGCACGCTGGTGACCTCGTGGAAGGGCGAGGCGGGAGCACGCGAAGGGGGGGGGGGGGGTTCACAGCTCTCCAACGCTGCTCCCCGGGCGAGGCAGCTTTCTGATCTAAGGCCACAGATGCGTGCTTGCGCGGGGCTGGCTCGCTTTGACCCTGTGACTGCAGAAGGGAAGACGCCGCCGCGGCTCGCGGGCAGAACCCTGAGGGCGAGCCCGTTTGAGTGGTGCTTAAAGGCGACGTGGAGCCACGGGAGGATCTTCAAGTCTCCACGTCTCTGGCTCGAAGGGGGGAGATGAATATTCTGTAGGGAAAGTGGGGAGGGAGATGGCAGAGAAAGAGGCTAAGCTCGTAGAGGATTCGCCGAGAGAGAGAGAGAGAGAGAGAGAGAGAGAGAGAGAGAGAGAGAGAGAGAGAGAGAGAGAGAGAGAGAGAGAGAGAGAGAAAAGAGCCAGATGTAAAGAAGCCTATTCTCCCAAGGCAGGAGGATTTCCGCCCCGAGTGAGGTTAGCCAGGGAAGGAGAGGAGCGCCCCCTAGCCCCGCCCGCGGAGCGCGCGCAGGGAGTGGTCGGAAGATGACAGCCGAGGGTCCTCTCTCCCACCGGGGCCTGGGCAAGCTCCGTCCTACGCGTCAGAAAGGCAAAGGAAAGCGAGACCTCCACCGTGTGAACCCCGAGGTCGTGTGGAAAACTGTAATAAAACCGAGGAAATAAAGAAGGTGCTGAAATAAGATACAGGCACAAGAGTGAAAGGATGCATTCCTGGAGACCAAAGGGAACAATAGAGCAAATCCAAAGGGATTCTATTTTGAACTCACATGGCTCCTAGGATCATGTTTCTGTGGATCCTTTTTTTTTCCCCCAAGAAGGCTGGTGAATTTAGATGGGTCAGTTTTGACTTCTCAAAAGGGATAGAGGTATATTTGAAATTCTTGTGACAATCACTGTCTCATACACTTCTCATGGAAACTTTCTGTATTTTTCCCACGGAAGTACCAGAGTTATTATGATAATTACGAGAACACGAAAAGCTTCTGTGCATTTTATTTTCCCATACACATATTGTTGATGTTTTTATGTGGAAGAAAGAAAACATTGAGATGAATCATAAGTGGGAAAACAGCCATGAATATGCATTTTAAGACATGAGAAAGTTGCTTTTTAAGAAAAAATCCAGGAAACACTATACTTACTTCTTAGGGAAACTCTCTGAATAAAGAAACTTCCTGTTGCCCTAACAAAGTGGTCGGCAAACTGCGGCTCGCAAACCACATGCGGTTCTTTGGACCCTTGCATGTGTCTCTTCCACAAAATACCACGTGCAGGTGCACACGTACAGTGCAATTGAAACTTCGTGGCCCATGCGTAGAAGTCGGTTTTCGGCTCTCAAAAGAAATTTCAATCGTTGTACTGTTGATATTTGGCTCTGTTGACTAATGAGTTTGCCGACCACTGCTAAACGGTTTGGCTCAATGGATGGAGTGTTGGCTGGGGACTGAGGGGGTCCCAGGTTCGATTCCAGTCAAGAGCATGTACCTTGGTTGTGGGCACATACCCAGTGGAGGATATGCAGGAGGCAGCTGATCGATATTTCTCTCTCATGGATGTTTCTAACTCTCTAAACTTCTTCTTTCTTCTCTGTAAAAAAAAAAAAAAATCAATAAAATATATTTTTAAAAAATAATAAAAATTGTTTAAAAAAAGAAATTTCCTTTTAATATACAGAGAGAACAATAGAGTAGTTTAAAGATGGGTGAGGAGGGAAAGATGGAAGAATACACACAAAAAATGAGAAGAAAAAACTGGGGTGTGTGTGTGCATGTTTTATTTTATTTATTTTTTATTTTGTGCGTGTATGTGTGTGTGTGTGTGTGTGTGCGCGCGCACACGCATGTTTTAGAGAAAGGAAAGTGAGAAACATCGATCAGCTGCCTCCTGCACAGCCCCCTACTGAGGATCCAGTGGCAACCACAGCATGTGCTCGGACCCGAATCAAACCAGCAAACGTTTGGTGTGCAGGACAATACCCAACCAATTGACCACACTGGCCAGGGCAAAAAAAAATGTTTTATTTTAGTGAACTCTCTCTCCCCAGCACTTGTGGGATAACTCCAGAGCTATTTTAGTTACGTGATCTGCTTTCACTATTTTCATTTAACAAGTGCATATACCGTGCTTTTTATGTGGTAGGCACAATTCTAAATGTTTTACACTTAATTATTTAGTTCTCATACCAACCCTAGTAGTCATTACTACACTCAGGGCAAAATCACACAGGGAGTAAATAGCAGGGCTAGGATTCAAACCCAAGCAGCTTGTTCCAGAATCTGTTCTTAGCCATGTTATAAACCGCTTCCAAAGACATTTCTAAATCTGTTTAAAAATACACACACACACACACACACACACACACATGCACAAACTCCCTCCACACCAATTCCAAACTCCCAAATGCTCATCAACTCCCAACCAGAGTTTTCTCACCAAATGGTCTGGTGTTTATGGTCCTAAGACTTCGCTCAAAGTTAATTAGTAGTTAGAAAACTCCTGTGGTTGATTTTGCAACATGATTCAGGGAGTCATCTAAAATTCTTCACAGATTTTAGAGTTTACATTTTTTCTTGCTGGATAAATGTTACAGAGAGACTCTGCTGGCCTTATGTAAAAAGGTGACTGTGGCTGGAAGGGAAGTGAATTATTTACTTAGGTTAGCTGTGAGTCTATTATTAGTAAACATCATTATTTCATTTAACACGTTTTCTTACTTGCAGTTTTTCTCATGCATTTTTTTTTCAACCAAGTAATATATGTTTCAAAAATAATCAAGGTAATAAGCCAGGTGTTTGTGAGAACCACACCTATAACCCTGAAAAAAATGTCAGTTATATCATGAAGAGTTTGTGAAATAAAATGTTCTTAATATATGGCCAGGTTATTGGATTTGCAAAGCTTTTCCAAGTCAGAGATCATAGGCCAAGTATTTTCTCCGTTATTGGTCTCCTTCATTGGTTAGTTGCAATCTTTGGCCACAGCATGTGCTTTCTCTGCCCATCCCTTAAATCTTGGTGTTTCTTGGTTTCAGTTCTTGGACCCCTTTTAAACTCATTCAGTCTTATAACTTGACTATCCCAAGCAAGGCCAAGTTCATAGGCATTCAAATATCGCATTCACACAGGGTCCTGCATGCTAACAGGCTTAATGCTTGGGGTCTTAATGCTCTGTGGTTGCTGGCTTAAAATTTTTAATAATGTTACCTTTGAATTTTGTTTTGAAAGTGAAGTTCAGAGACAGCAGAGCTTGTGTGAGTCCACATGCACTCTTGCCTCTTTGGGGTGGGTTCTCATTGTCAGCTACCCTATTCCCTGACATCTCAGCCCTGCCCATCCTCACTTTTGCCCCACTCAGGACCAGGATCACCAGAGCCTGGGGAGACCTGGGCAAAGGCACAGGGAAGGTCAAGGTCATGTGTATGTATACATGGTATCTTAGGGTGGGGCATGGTGGCACCTATCCCTGCCCTAGACTGGCAGTGTCACAGGGTACCCAAAAGTGACTCAGTGGAGATGAGTCTCTTACCCATCCCCTATTCCTGTGCATCCTGGCAGGGAAGGGCCAATCTCTTGGATGTTGCTCCTCCAATGTAATTTGGAGCATGGAGTCCACGAGACTTCCCTACCCTCAGCCAGAGCATTGTCTGCCACTGCTACAGGTTGGCGGGAGGGGGCCCTGGCAGTTGATGGATTTCAGGCAGTCTTTGAACAAGGGACCCTGCATTAATATTTTCCACTGGGCCCTGAACATTGTATAGCTGGCCCTGATTCTAAGATCTTACTTTCTAGTCTAGATCTGTCTTCTGTGTTACAAATGGTATATCTGCCTGCATGTTGGACATCTCCATGTGGATATTTGTTAGATCTTTCAAACTCAGCAGGTCCAAAACTATATTTGTAATCTCTTCCCCAAACCTGTTTCCCTAAACCCAGGAAACTAGTTACATAAACCAATAATTTGAGGATCATTTTGACTCCTTCCTCTGTCTTTTACCCCTCATATCCAATCAGTTGCTACATCCAGGTGCATCTGCCTCCTGGATATCTCAAGCATATCCTGTATTTGTTTTCTATTGTTGCATTGCTGTATAACTGCATCTCATGACATTTTAGCAGAGACCTGATGGAACTAAGAGAAGACATGCAACTCTCTGAGGGAATGGAAGCTGAGGCAGAAGGAAAAGCAAATGCAAATGTCCAGAGGAGAACCAGCAGAGGTGATGGCAACTGTGACATAATAGGTTAACCCAAACAAACTTGTATTATATCATATAGTTTCTGTGGGTCAGGAATTTTGGGTAGCATAGTCGTGGGGTTCTGGCCTGAAAGCTTGAGAGGTTTGAGATCTGCTCCTAAAATAATTCACTCTCAAAACAGTGGTGCTCCCAAGTGGTGCTGCTTGTGAGCAGGAGCCCTGTTCCTTCCCACATGGGCCTCTCCACAGGCTACTGAGTGTCCCCATGACACCAGGAGCAATGCACAGGAGAAGGCGAGGTGGACACCACAGCATCCCTTATGACCTAGGCTCGGAAGTCACACACTGTCATTTCTGCCATAGGTTCCAGGGGTCAGCCGCTGTACTCACTGTGGGAGGGGCTTCTACAAGAACATGAATAGCTGCATCAGGGATGGTTGGGAGCCATCTTGGAGGCTGGGGGACACACATCTTCCGTGTCACTGTTGATAAAATGAAAAAGGCCTAAATGGACTCACCTTTGGTAAACCACACCACCAAACCAAAATGTACTAACTAATCTTATTGCAGTTTTAGTCTCTTCCAGGAGTGAAACTTTAAACCAGTTAATCTGGAATTTCCTGATCAACTCTAGTGAGGTAGTCTGCCCAACAAGACCCCCTGCCTTCTCCTAAGGGAAAGTAACCCACTCTTTTAGCCTCAGATTCCCTCCTTCTCTCTGCATGGAAACATCTTCCATTTTGTAAAGCTCTTTGGAGCACCCTTCTAGTTGTTAAATGGGATGTTCCCTGATCCATGAATTGTTTATTAAAGCCAATTATATCTTTAAACTTACTTGGTTGAATTTTGTTCTTAAACACTACCGTCATTCTTTATTCTTAGTTACTGAAAACAAACTATATGCTGGTTACTTTTCTGGTGTTGGGGACTAAAAAGGAAAAACAAAAAACAAAGATAGAAAACATCCCTGCCCTCCTGACTTCCCATTCTAGTGGAAAGAGACAAATAAATAAGTACGCATCAAGAAATGATGGATACTAGTGCGAAGAATGAAGCAGGGCAAGAGCAATAGAGAATTACGGTTGGTGAGGGTGGAGGGGACTGTATATCAAGCGGTGAGAGAAAGCCTTTCTGATCTTTGCTAAGATGTCACTGTATCACACACCTCTGGTTTGTTATCATCAGCATCTCTGTTTGAATATGAAAGGGCTCAGACCCGCTGGCCATGTGGGGAGGCAGTGGCAGGGACAGGATACCTGGGGTGGGTACAGTGTACCCAGCTGAGGGTGGACCAGATTGGAAATTGAAAGCTATTTTTAAATGGTATAAAAAACATACAATTTAAAATTTACCATCTTAACCATTTCTAAGTATACAGGTCAGCAGTGTTACATATATTCCCATTGTTGTGAAACAGACCTCTAGAACTTTTTCATCTTGCAAAACTGAAATTTCAGTCATTGAACAAGTCCCATTTCTGCCTCCATTCAGCCCCTGGAAACCAGCATCCTACGTTTTGTTTCTCTGAGTTTGACTATGTTAGATGTCTCATATACATGGACGCATACAGTATTTATCTTTTTTTGTGACTGGCTTATTTTATTTACACAATCTATCTTTGGATAATTTCTATTTTCTTAGTAAAATAGAAAAAAAATGTCAGTAGAAGATGAGAATGTGGAGCAAGATTTAAGCAGAGGGAGAGTTTGGAAGCCTTATCTAGGACAGCTAGAAGAAAATGGACTAAGGCAATGCATAGGATCACACCAAAGACTCACATAAGGTCATGGATTTAAGTTGAAACCTGTCAGCAATGTCATATATATTTTCCCCTAATCATATTTTGCTACTGTATGTCAAATAAGTGGGCATGGCTATAACTATGTTAGGGTTTTGTCAAGTAAGTTCAACAGAGGGATGGAAGGGGAGGGAGCTGATGGTATAAGCAAGGGAATTCTTTTCAAAAAGTGTTTTTTTCTTGATTTCAGAGAGGAAGGGAGAGGGAGAGAGATATATAAACATCAATGATGAGAGAGAGTCATTGACTGGCTGCCTCCTGCATTACCCAGACTGGGGATTGAGCCCACAACCTGGGTATGTGCCCTTGACTGGAATTGAACCCAGTACCCCTCAGTCTGCAGGCTGATGCACAATCCACTGATTCAAACCAGTAAGGACAGGAATGCTTTTAACAGGATCCAAAGTATAGAGCAGTGAGGACATGACTCAAAAAAAAAAAAAAGGTAAGATCAGAAAATTGTATATTCTGATGGGCGGGATTACTGCAGTGAAGATCACTGCAGCTATTTCTCACCTGGATTGCTGCTGAAGCTTCCTTACTTTTCTTCTTATTCTTTCCAATCCATTCTAACTGGTGTGATCTTGACACGAAAATCTGATGAAATGACTCCTTTTCAATCAATCACTTGAGTCCCTGTTCATTTCCCAAGCCTCATCCTCAGTACTTCTTCAGCATCTTGAATACCTTTAGAACCTTCCGTTGAGATTTCATTCTCTATCATACCTTCAAGACTTTGCACATGCTTTCACTTTAATTTGATCAATTCTTGCCCATCTTGAATTGGCTTTCACTCACCCAACAGATCTCAGCTTCAATTTCACTTCCTCCTGGAAGACTTCCCTCCTGTTCCCAGTCTATATTGAATGCCTCTGATACACATTTGCAAAGCATCCTGCATTTTCCCAGGCTAGCATTTAATATTAATGCTTATTTGTTACTTATATTTTAATTTTCTGTATTTTCTATTGGGGAAGGAGAACTTGTATGAATAGCTTAATATATATATATATGAAGGCTATGGTATTTTATATATGATTGGATAAAGAAGATATAGTACCTATATGCAATGGAATATGACTCAGCTAGAAGAAAAGATGAAATACTGCCATTTGTGATCATGTGGATGGATCTTGAGGATATCATGCTAAGTGAAATAAGTCAGAAAAAAATAAGAAACATAAGATGTCACTCATATGTGGGATACAGAACTGAAAACAACAAATGAACAAACAAGAAAAAATAAAGAAAAACTCATAGACACGGACAACAGTGTGGTAGTTAACAGAGGGAAGGGCCGCTAATAAAGGGCAGAGGGGTTAAATAAATATATATAGTAAGCTATTCATATTAAATAAATGGTGTGGAAAATTTGGCTTTGGGTGGTAGACAGTGCTATATACAGATGATATATCATGGAACTGTACACTTGAAACCTATATAATTTTATTAACCAGTGTCACTCAATAAAGTTAATTTAAAAAGTTAAATCCTAGCACAGGAGATGCTTCATAAAGTGATCCTACTTCCTCCTTCTTGAACTCTTCTCTAGGCTCCCAGGACATCTCACTCATCTGACTCCTCCATGCTCAGTAGCCACTCCTCTGTTCTCAGACCTCCAGCTATTTTTTTTAAAAATGTTACTACTTATTATTATTAATCCTCACCTGAAGATATACATAGAGAGAGGAAGGGGGAGAGAGTGGAGAAAGAGAGAGAGAAACATTGATGTGAGAGAGAAACATTGATCGGCTGCCTTCCATACATGCTCCAGCCAGGGATTGAACCCACAACCCATGCACATGCCCTGACTGGGAGTTAAACCGGCAACCTTTCAGTGCACAGAACAATGCTCAACCAACTGAGCCATTCTAGCCAGGCCTCACCAGCTTCTTAAATATACAAATATCCCTGTAAAAGCATCCAACTAAAACCTAGTTGGCCAATATCTTTCTTATTAGATAGTTGCTAAAATCAACATGTCTCTAAAAACAGTGGTAGTAGAGATACACTTGGAGAGAAAATGTGTTGGGGAGAAAAACCTTGTCTTCCTCAGAATTTCATCTTAAGCCAGTCCTAACCAAGCCATTCACAAGCAATTTCTCTGCCAATTTGGCTCAGGGAATGGCTCTGCTGAGGGCAGTGAATTATCTTGCTCAACATCAGTGGCTCATCTGTTGCTCTGATATCTCGATGCCAAGTAAAGGGCACTGCAAACCAGCTAGAGTGAGAGCACAATAGCTCTGCCCATGGCTTCTCTTTTTTCTCCTCTCCAATGTAAACATCACCTGGGGCTGAGGACTGGGGATTTGTTACCCCTGCCACTTAACAGAGTATTTAACAATTATTTAAACCTTTTGCCCATAGGGATTCAAAAGTTCTAGTTACACCATAGATGGATGAATTGGGTGTTTTTTTGTTTGTTTGTTTTGTTTTTAAGAACTGTTTATACCATCTAAGAAGCAAGGAATGGAAAGAATGACCACCGCTATTGGGTTGCATTATCGAGGCAAATTTGTAAAATTAGAAAAGAAAGTATTCCAACCATCTCAAGTTCCCCTTCAAGTTGCCTTTCTTCATCCACTGGTATACAAATATCTTACTTATCTCAAAGTCTGCTTTCAAGAAAGGCTATCTACCTAGGCTCAAGGTGAAAAGACTTCAAAATGAGGACCCAGTACATTCTGGGTTTGGTTCAGATCTTGACTCTGCTACTTGTTAACTGTGTCGATGTGGGCAAGTTGCTTCACTTTTGCATATCAGTTTCCTCATTCATTGGAGCAGGGGTCAGGGTAGAAGAGGGAAGTGATGGAGATAAAAATGACTAACTCTCATTTTTTATCAGTGTTCTCACTCAACAAATATTTACTTAGTCTTACTATGTGCTGTGCACTTCGGATACAGCAGAAAACAAGACCCAGCACTGGCCCTCAAGAAGCTTATGGTCTCATTAAAACTTTTGAGTGCCAATATATGTACACCGTGCGATTGCTAGGAACTTTCACGTGCATGAACATTAAGCAATTCTCCACAACAGGAGTTGTTATCCCTCAGAATCCCAAGCACTCACAACCTTCACTCCCAATGGCCTGTGGCTAAGTAGTTGTGTTTTCCATAAATATCTATCGAGGGCCTACTTTGTGCCAAGCTTTGAGCTAGGTACTGGAGACTTAATGGGGAACCTATTGCTGGAGCAACTGGATTTCATCTAATTAATGTGTGATTTCCTGAGCATATTCGAACAACACTTGGGATGTTTTAGAGTGAGTGTCTCCTGTTACAGTGTGAATCCTATTATTCAGCAGCTTGACATGAAATCTCTGTATTTTCTACATTCTCTGAAAAGATAAATAAAACACAAGCTCCCAAATGGATAAAGGGAAGACAACAAATTTTTATCATGCATCTTTCCTGTCATTCTCCCATGCATTTTCTCATTTAATCTGCACAGCTAGGATGTGAGATAGACATTATAGTCAGTTTACAGAAAAGAAATGGAGATGGCACTTAATAAGTGTATTTTCAAGGTTGCAGCTTGAAACTGTTGCAATTAAAATACCACAAAATATCATGGCTTAATTAATTAAATTAATGTTTATTTCTTAACATCCCCAACGGGAACAATCCTAGTTGTCAGAGTAGTTCTCCTCCATGATGTCCTTCCAGGACCCAGGTTCCTTCATCTTGCCACTGCCATTTGTTGCCAAAGGTTGGTGACTGTCATGTACATATTTCAGCCTATGAGAGGGGGAAAGATAACATTTAAGGCAAGTAGGTTTGTCCTGAAGGAGATGAGAAATCCTTTCTACTTACACCTCACTGGCCTCAGCCTGCTTGTATGGCCATACCTAGCTGCAAAGGAAACCTGGGCAGCCATGTGCCCTGCTAAAACACATGATGTTCTATTACTAAATATAAGTGGACAATGAATACTTAGATCAGTTAGTAGTTTCTGGCATAGCTAGTAAACGATGGAGCAGGAATTCAAACTCAGATTTTCTGCTTGAATCCAATTTCATGCCATGCCTCTTAGATAAAAGAGCTAGAGAACTCCGATTTTCCATCCATTTGTCTGCAATGCAGAATAACAATAGCAACAACATTTTATTGTTATAGTTTAGGAGTAATTGGAATTGTGTGTCAACTTCTCAGAAACATAGGGTATTATTTTTTTAACTTTTCTTCCCATAGATTCTGATATTCCTCCCCACTCCCAATTTTCCTGGAAATACCTCAAACTTCTAGTAGTCTGGCCTTGTGACTAAAGGGAACTACTTGTTAAGCAAGTTACAAAAGAAAGAGGAAAAATATAGCCACTTCAATAAAATTGCTATTTTCTTGCTAAGTCCTTAAGAGGAAATATTTTAAATATTTTGATGTCAGTAAACTATAGTTAGCTAATATGGAAGAGTCCATCAGGAAGACTAAATGAAATCACTCTTATTTTTTTAAGGTTACTTTACCCCTATCAGTCCTATAAACCATATTCTTGAAAGTATATCTTAGGATACAAAAGAAATATACCTTGTTTGTATATTCTTGGCAAAGAAAAAAATAATGATATTTTTAAAAGGGGGGTTAAAAACTACCCTGCCTATTTAAAACGACTATTTCTATAATATGGCAGGCTTTTGTTTGTTAGTTTGTTTCATCTTTTGAGTGAATTATAAAACCCTATATTTCCTATCTTTCATTTTCTATATTTTTTCTTAAAGAAGGCCCCTCAAATTGTTTGAACTTCAGGTCCTACAAAACTGGGCCAACCTTGTTAATTACTGTATTCCTGGGGCCTAGAGTGCTGCCTATCATAGAATAAACACTTAATAAATGCTTGCTAATGAATGAATGATACCTGACATGTTATAGGAATTCCTAATGTGTCTTCCCATTCTAGGGAGGGAATTCCCTTTCCTCTCTCATGTGTGTTGGACTTGGCTTCCACATGAATCTTTCGAAAATACCACCTTTATCATGTTACTTCCCTCTTCCAGAAATCTTCAACAGCTTGGGTCCACATGAATGGAGAATACAGTTCAAATCTCCTAGCCTACGGTTCAAGCCTGCCACAGCTGTTCCCATCCTTATCTCCTCCCTCTTGTCTTCATGAACACCCCATCACAGACAGATCTACTTACTACTCCGTGAGCATCCTTACTCCTTCCATCCTCCCAGCCTTCACAATTGCTATTTACATCATTTAGATATCAACTTTCTGCCTGTGTCTGCAAGAGCCTTTTCCTTGGAGCCCTCCCAGATTCCAGCAGACCCAGTGTTCCCTCCCTCTTTTGAAGTCTCTCCAGGCACACCATTCATTCAGAACTGTGATCTATGACCAGCTACATTCCCTTGTCTCTGGTCCTTCTGCCCTTCTGGGTGACACCAGCACTTTTCCAAGGGACTACTCTCCCTCACTGGAGCCATCCCTAGTTTAAGGCGCCGCCCCCCTCCACAACCACCCGTGTTGAGATTGTAGAGATCCTAACAAGATCTGTTGGGTTGTATATTTGGAGCCAAATGGGAAGAAATAACAGAATTTCACAGCTTCCCTGGAATCAAATAAAATCACCAGGAATGTCAACAGAAAAGAAATAGAGTCATGAAAGCATGGCAATATAATACTTTAATGCGAGTGTCTAAATCATAAATTCTTCAAGGCAGCTCTATAATAGTTCCCGAAAAGTACCTGGTTTGGGGGATTTTGTTGCAAGATTGTACCCCTAAAGACAGATATCACAGTGTAGCGATTGGTAAAGTGGTGACCATAGAGGTGCTGGTTGATGGCAGCAGTGTGAAGAGAGCTCTGGTCCTTGGAGGTGGAGGGCCTCCTCAGCAGAATTTACTGTGTTACCGCCTTCTTGCAACAACAAAGGAAACAAAGTTCTTCCAAAGGTAAGTATAATTTCTATTTCATTTTTTTAAAGTGGTGACATTTCCCCCCATAGCATAATGAATCTTCCTCAAACTGCACGTTTAGGAAATGAGGAAGAGCTTTTGTCTCCTGCTAGCATCTAGCTTCTGTGTGCGTGTGTGTGTGTGTGTGTGTGTGTGTGTGTGTGTGTGTGTGTGTGTGTTAGGGATAGCAGAAACAAAAGTCCTTTAGTAGAAGTTAAAATTACAGCCCTAAAAAATTCACTCAAATATACTATTTTATTTCAGCTCAGACTCATTTCCAATTGTGCTTAATCTTTGCCAGGCTCGTTATTACTTTCTCTTGTAGTTTCCACTGTGAAATGACATTTTTAGTCTCTTTTGCCCTCTATTGAATTGCCCTGGTAATAGCAATAACTAGCAAAATGCTAGTTCTCTAGCAGACGGGGAAGACATAAATATTTGATCTCAGATCAGTGGTGTGTATAATTGTTGCTATGGAGAAAACCTTTGATTGCTGCCCAAATCTGGAGGCCTATTAAAATTTAATTTCTGCGTCTTCCCTACCTATTTAAAAGTCAGAATATTTTATAGCATATAAGCAAACCCTTCCCTGTTCCTACGACAAACTATTTCCCATCTGCAAGGGGAGGAAGCCAGAAGAAATGCAACTCATCCACCAAAGAAATTAGATATTAGAGAGTAATTTCTTCAATAAGTACTAAAAATTTTGGGAAAAAATATTGTCTTCTCTAAGCATCATTAAAAATAGGATAGATTCATTTGTCTGCATATCTTTCTGTTAATATTGACAACTTCTGAAACAACATACAAAAGCAAAATAGGAAAAAAATAGATCTGAAAGTAATTAATATATTAGCTTGCCTTTATAAAAATTTGAAAAAAAAGTCAATACTAAAAAATTGGAAAACTATAATTCCATTGTAATTAAATGCTATTCAACCAAAATCAGTTTGGCTTAGTGTGTAGAGCATCGGCCTATGGACTGAAAGGTCCCAGGTTTGATTCTGGTCAAGAGCGTGTAATTTGGTTGCCGACACATCCCCAGTAGGGGTTGTGCAAGAGGCAGCTGATCAATGTTTCTCTCTCATCTATGTTTCTGACTTTCTATCCCTCTCCCTTCCTCTCTGTAAAAAATCAATAAAATACATATATATTTAAAAATAAATGCTATTCAGAATTGTATTTACAGAATTCCAACCACAAAAAGAAAAGATTAAAGCAAATGTTCTTAGGGCAACAATGGCAGATGTATAATACATGAAGTTTTTTTTCCTAATACGTCACAATTGTAAGTGGGATTTGGTTACTGGCTGACTCATCTCATTATATCCAGATGAATGAAGTACTACAGAAGTAGATAATCCTGAAGCTTAATTTTATGCATCCGTTTCAAAGGCTCTCAGCTGCACTCAAAGCCGTTATGATAACACAAGTAACTGATCTATCGTCTACCTCTCCTAATTTTCCTCCTAATAGGATGGGGTATACATCCTAAAGGGATAAAAAGTTTAGCCGAGCATAATGATACATGAGCTATACATATATGCCCCCCAGAACACTCAAGACTAATCAAAGGGTCAATGTAAAATACAAGCTAATGAGATTTTTAGAAATTTGAGATTTCCCTTGTTGATATGTGTTATGCAGCTAATTACCTTCCTGGGATTTAAGATAGGAGAGGCCAAAAGTACTACTTAAGAAAGTAGGCTCTGGCGTCAGTACTGGTTATGCCACTTATTGTTGTGTGATCTTAAGCAAGTTTTTAAACCCTCCAGGCCTCAATTTCCTCATTTAATGAAAGAGATACAACTTCATAGAGCTGTTTTATTTTTTCCATTGATTTTTATTTTTTAGAGAGACTGGGAGGAATAGGGAGAGCGAGAGAAAAACATCATTGTGAGAGAAACACATCGATTGGTTGTCTTCAGCACACACCAGGACTGTCTGGGCCATTGCAACTGAAGTAGGTGCCAGAATTTAACCTGAGACCTTTCAGTCTGTGGGCCAATGCTCTAACCACTGAGATAAATCAGCTAGGGCTTGAAGATTAAAAGAAACAATATCTAATGAAATAAACTACTAGGAAAAGGCTTGACCAGAACAGAGTTTTATTAGCACCACTAACCATGGGCATAATTCTCAACATTATCTTATTATTTTTACTATTAATAATAAAAATAATAGTAACAACCTTAGCAGGGAGAATTTCCCTAACCATTTGTTGGGAAAGAAAGCTAAGAGAAGTCCGACTTTTGTGCTTGCTCTTTCCCAATTCAATAGACATCGTGTTAGACTCGCGGTGGTTCTCAACCTTTCTAATGCCACGACCCTTTAATACAGTTCCTCATGTTGTGGTGACCCCTAACCATAAAATTATTTTCGTTGCTACTTCATAACTTAATCTTGAAACTGTTAATGAATTATAATGTAAATATCTGTGTTTTCGATGGTCTTAGGCCACCCTGCTAGCGATTCTCAACCTGTGGGTCGACCTAAGACCATCGAAAGCAGATATTTACATTACGATTCATTAACAGTAGCAAAATTACAGTTATGAAGTAGTAACAAAAATAATGTTATGGTTGGGGGTCACCACAACATGAGGAACTGTACTAAAGGGTCGTGGCATTAGAAAGGTTGAGAACCACTGCTAAAGGCTGTGGCCCAGGACAGGGAAAGGCCTGCAGGATTCCTTGGCATCTCCCAGGGGACCCGATCTGGTCTCTGCCTCCTGCACACTTCTAAGCAGGAAGCTTAGAAGCTATGAAGCTATTTAGGTTATTGATCATCCTTGGGAGCTTTGAGCTGTCAGTTAACTGGTTCTTTGTTTCAGGTAAGCATAGTCCTGATTTAAGCCAAGAATTAGAATGAGGGGATTATTAGATTGAGATTGTTTAACTTTTTTTTTCACACAGAAAACTGTTGCACAACCCTGAGCCCCAAAAGTCAGACAGGATGAGATTTGTATTGTCAATACTGTACATATCTATAATTCTGAAGTAGCAAGTAGCCATTTGTTTCAAATTCAATAATTTACAATTTAAATATAAAAAGTCTTTTACTTTTTTTGTCATTACCTTGTGTGTGAGGGTGAGGGTGTTGAGATATATTATCTTCTAGTGGAGCATTAGCTCTTCTTTCAGATGCTTTTTGTGAATTATACGTGCAGGTGAGGAAGGGACGCTGAATTTGGAAGAAGTTACCTCCAAGAACAAAGTAATTATCTATTAATATGCACCCAGGGTAGGGCTGGAAAAGTTGGGATTTCATCACCACTAGTGTAATCTCTCTGAAGAAAGTCCAAGTTATAAAGAGAATGAGGAAGGCTGAATAGCAATGCTAAAAGGCAAAAATAATTCAATTAATTTTATTTTTCTCTAGGGGACAAGTGGAATTTGAAGAACTAGTTTGAACTAGTAAATCGGCAACTATGTTTTCTGAGAAGGCAAGATGGAATATTAAGCTTTTATGATCTGGATGACATTTCACTCAGAATTATATCCTTTCTCAGTCTACTCCCTTTCTCTTCGCTTTCTTGGTAAATTTAGCAAATACTTATTAAATAGCTGCTGTGTGCAAAATTCTGTGCCAGGCACCTTGGTCACAGCAGAGAGCAAAAAGAGACCCGGTTCTAGCCAGCTTAGCTATTATGGTAGCAGGAATGACTACATATTTCTTTATTGCAACCTAATTGGGATTTTGATTTATGCATCAATCTGAAATAAATTGGTTAATGTGAGTCTGTAGGAGGCTGATTATCTAGATACACGGACCAAATTGAGTTTCCAAACCTACTAAGCAAGAGCCAAACCATCAACTGTGGAGGCACACAGAAGACACTGTGGCCATAGGCACTGCCACTGTGGGCATATTTCTCTGAGAACTAACCTGTTCTCATTACTTTCACCAGGAAGGAGCAGTTCTTTTTTATATATATATATATATTATTGATTTCAGAGAGGAAGGGAGAGGGGGGAGAGAGATGGAAACATCAATGATAAGAGAGAATCATTGATCGGTTGCTTCCTGCACGCCCTACACTGGGAACTGAGCCTGCAACCCAGGCATATGCCCTGACCAGGATCCTCTTGGTTCATTGGCTGATACTTAACCATTGAGCAACACTGGCTGGGCTTGAAAGGAGCAGTTCTTATTCCATTTCATACACACTACCATACAAATGCACGTGTTTTGAAAAATATGAAACACAAACATTGATTTTTGTTTTTGTTTTTAGTGGCAGTGTCTCCTGCCCTGCCCCGGACTTTCTGTGTGATATGCATGTGGAACTCCGAACAGGTAAAGCAGCAGGGAGAGGGTGCTGGAAACAGAGATGAATGTGAAGGGGATTTTTCTAAGTACAAAAATTGGCGCTAAAAGCCAATGGATATAATCCAACTGCTAAAGAAAGTGTGATGAAAACAATGATTGCACAGCATCAATCAAGCTCTTTATATTCCAAATTTCAAGAATTAATTCTACAATATTTTTATTATTTTATATCCTGAAATTACCCAAGGCACTGATCTAAATCTAACCATGTGATTATAAATTTCTTAAAAAGTCATGAAGTCCTTCACAAATTATTCAGTTACTTAAGATTAAGTGTCATACTGGCTACTATACTCTGTAATAAATCCTATTATCGATTATTTGTGCAAATGATTTACACATTTTACTATATATTTTTTTGCTTTCTGCTTATTAAGTCTTGAGCCCTTAAAAGATGAGATTAAAAATTGCTTGGAATAATATATTTTACATGAAGAAAATGATTCAAAAACAACTGCAAAGAAGTAATTTAAGTGCATCTGCTTAAAATTGCTAAAAAAAGCTCCATTTATGGGACTTAAAACTGTCCTTTATTTTATTTAGTGTTTTATTTTTATTTTTAGCCAGTGCTTTGAATTTTTTACTTATTGACTGATCTTAAAATATATTCTTATCGACTTTTATAAAGGGAGAGGAATAGAGAGACAGAAACATTGATGAGAGAGAAACATCATCCATTGGCTGCCTCCTACATGCCCACTCCTGGAAATCAAGCCTGAAACCCAGGCATGTGCCCTAACCAGGAATTGAACCACTAACCTCTTGGTTCATGGGTCTACACTCAACCACTGAGCCACACCAACTGGGCTATTGACTGATTTTAAAGAGAGAGAGGAAGGAAGAGAGAGAAAAAGATCAATTTGTTGTTCTACTTATTTATGCATTCATTGGTTGATAATTGTAAGTACCTTGATAAATGATTGAAGCCACAACCTTTGCGTATTGGGACTATGCTTTAACTAATTGAACTACCTACTTAGCCAGGGCTACCCAGTTCTTTATAGAACTATTTGTTTTCCTTAATTACTCTGACCTGACCCTACAGTGGGAATGGGAATAAATAGCACAAACATACCCTGATACACTTATGCAAAAAGCTCATATTGAACTTGACTAATGTGTGCAAAACATGTCCCCAAGGCTCTTTTTCCATGGCACAGCTCTGGCAGTGATCAATAGATTGTCTCTCTTCAAAGGCCATGACTCTTCAACCAGGTGTAAATAGAGTAGCCCATTTTCCAGAGGGGATACCTTCCAAGATGGATGGATGAAACTATGGATAGTACTGAACCCTATATATACTATGTTTTCCTTAAACATACACACCTATGGTAATGTTTAACGTATAAATCAGGTTCAGTAAGAGAGTAACAATCATAATTAATAATCAAATAGAAAAATTATAACAATATATTGTAATGAAAGTTATGTGAATGAGGGTGATCTCTCTCTCTCTCTCTCTCTCTCTCTCTCTCTCTCTCTCTCTCTCTCTCAATATCTCATTGTACTATAACTACCTTTTCAGTTGAAGAAAGCACTTTATGGCTTCTCTTTGGCATATTCAAGTTGCCAGCATCACCACTCTTGTACTTTGGGATCACTATTAAGTAAAATAAGAGTTACTTGAACACAAACACTGTGATACTGTGACTGATCTGAAAACCATGATGGCTGCAGAGTGACTAACAGGCAGGAGTGTCAAGGGCATGGAGATGCTGGACAAAGGGCTGACTCACATCCCTGGTGGGATGGAGCAAACCAAATGAGATTTCCTTGTGTACTCAGAATAGCCCAAAATGTAAATCTTATGAATTATTTATTTCTGGAATTTTCCATTTAATATTTTCAGATAGCAGTTGACTGTAGGTAACTGAAAATGTGGAAAGGGAAACTGTGAATAAGGGGCGGGGGGTGACTACTGTATTTTCTTCTACCTAAGAAATACATGCTCATTAACTTTACAGTTTTGTTTGAGTATGATTCTTTACAATAATACTGGTAATAATACTTACTGTTAAAAATTGGCTAGTATGCCAACTAACTAATAAGCATGTAAAATTAAATACTTGACTCTGTTATAAAACCACCTTGTTATGAAACACAATAAGTAGCTACTTATATTAAACTCATTAAGACCTCAAAAAATTGCAAAGAAAAAGGCAAGCACATTCTCAAAATAGCGAACATCTAAGCACTCACTATGTGGCAAGAAGTATGTCAGGTATTAACTCATTTAGTCTTCATGACAGTTTTGGAACCCTGATACTATTATTCTCCCATTTTAGAGATGAAGAAGATAGTGTCACAGAATGATCAAGTAACTTGCCCAGTGGGCATGGCTGAACCCAGGCAATTTGCCACCAGGGCCAGAACTCCTCTACCATTCAGCTATGCCACTGCTTGATGACACCCCAGAACCCTATATAATAAAAGCGTAATTGCAAATTGTTTGACCAGGAGTTTGACTACTCACTATGATGTGCACTGACCACCAGGAGGCGACGAGGAACATAGTGGGCATCGGTGATGTGGCACTGGCAGCAGCGGCGGCAGTAGCAGCGGCAGTGGAGGTGCTGCTGGCCCCATGGGCCCCAACAAGAGCGGGACTGCAGTGGGATGGTGGAGCAGGTGAGCAGGCAGCAAGGCGGGTGTGAGCATGGGCCTGATATCCCTGATGGTAGCCGTAGACAGCGAGCAGTGGTGGTGGTGGGGGCATGGAAGGGGGGTAGGGGCAGGGCTGCTGCCTAGCTCCCAGGTGCTGAGGGAGGGGTGGGGGGAAGGGTGGGAGCCAGCCCTGACCAATTGTACTGCAGGCCGGATTGTGGAACAGGTAAGGGGAGCAGCTCTAGGCCACAAGTGGGGTGCCAGGTAGGGCTGCGGGGCTGTGAGCTGGGGGCATGAGCTGGGGGTCACTCCCCGCAGGCCACCCCAAGGGACCCCACCTGTGCATGAATTTGTGCACCAGACCTCTAGTCACAAATAATAGCTCAGAAGAGAAATCAGGCATCATTTATTCAAGTTTTTTTTTAAATACACATAGCCATTGTTCTCCAAAGGCCGTCCGTAAAACAGCACTGGTGGCCAGTGTGTATGTCACATCAAGAACAAAAAGGGGTTTTCTTTATCAGACTTCAAAAGTTCTGGTCCCAGTAAGACTGGGCCAGGGGACACAGATGCACCATACCCAGATGCTACTCCCCAGTTGTCACCCGACAACTTTCTGACTGCTGTTTGACTTTTCATGTCAGTCTGCCCAAAAGGGAGAGAATGCTCTGATTACAGAAATAGGAGTATTCTAATCCCTGACACAGTAATGTCCTCATACAAATTAGCAGACTGATATTTAACTGCATGCGCTCTGCCCTAACAGTTGAACACATCACCTCCTGCATTATGTGTCAGAGGAAGGAGCACACCCCTGCCTGTGCTCAAAGTCCCTCCCTTTCCTGAGCTTCTCACTAAACTTGGACCAAACCATTGTGCTTTAGAATGAAGTGTCTCCAGTAGGCTCCACCTCTCCTCAAACAACTAGACTCTTGGTGGTCCACTCTTGGGTTCCCATCTTGTGTCCACCAACACTTCAGGCCCTCCCAATCGGTCATAGTCACAACAAAATCCTAAAAGCAGCAATAACAATAGATATATTAAATTCTGGCATGGTTATGATGAAGGAACTAAAGCTCGGAGTTTATTTATTTAAAACAATATTTTGTCCGTACTGGTGGGTATGTTCCTTGATTTTAGAGAGAGAAGAGAGAAAGAGGACATCTACCAAGAGTTCATGAAGCTCAGCATTTAGATGGCCAGCACCCAAGTAGACACAGCTGGTGACCAGTTGGCCCAAACCCAAGGCTCTTGATTCCTAATTTTGTGCTGCCCCCTAGTGGTCTCCTGTTAATAGCCCCTCTTCCCTTCCCTCAGAAGAAACAAAACAGATAAATTAAATGAATAAGAAAGAAATCTTATTCATAGTTTACATTAGTTTTCAAACTAGTTCTTTCAAATGTTTTTAGGAATAATGACCCTAACAAAAATTCTTCTAATTTAGCTAAAATGCCATGGTTGCATTAAATTTAAAATTTGGTGTTTTAAAAGGTGAGAAAAATAAACACAATAGCATTGGAAAACATTGTAGTGTGTTTTCACCTGCAAATTATGTTCAAGGGACACCCTATAATTATTTTCAAGCAACTCTCTAGAATCTTAGGATTCTGCCTTTCTAGACTATATTGTTTGTAAATTTTATTGACCTTCAAGACTGTGAGAAGGACTCCAATATTGGCAATATATCACTGCCATATAAAAATACTGTTTCTCTTTAAAGTCTTTCAAAGAAATAGACTGCATTTGGCCTGTGTTCTTTTCATTCTCTCCTATGTCCCTATTAATATATATATATGTGTGCAAATACTATGTGACAATATATCAAGTAGAATTTCCACTTTCAATCTGAAGCTTCAGAGATAAATGTCCAAAATTTCACATATAACATATTCACACTCACACATGTATACACATACAGCATGTACAATTAAATATTAATTATTTTATTCTATCAAATATTACAAAGGTATGAGGAAATAAAGACATTCTTCTCAAAAGCAAACCCACATATTATGATTTAGGTTGAAAACCCGAGTGTAACCTTAGAAACCATTGTTCCAAATTCACAAGCCAAGAACAAAGGGTTGACGTCCTTTTTCTTCAGTTTACCCTAAGAGATGGCAGGTTCTGCTCACTTAAAACTTTGCAAAATCTAAGTTTAAAGCCAGTTTTACAAAGCACTTGAACCCAAGAGGAAAAAGCAACTCAGTAAATGGCCTACTCTTGATTGGAATCGACAGCGTGGTCTGGGGATCAACTGTTCTTCACAACAGGTGCAACAGATGGTACCACCCTTCCTCCCCCAACTCCCCCAATCCCCTTCCTCCCCCCACCCCGCTCCCCCCATCGCCACCCAAGCGCACACATGTCTTTGTGCTGCCCTTCACCAGTGGGCACAAAAGCTACCACTTACTTTGATGAGTTGTGTTCATCTCCTGGGAGGGCGGAGGGCTCAGTTTTGGCCCTTTTTCCAATGGCTTGGTTGTCCATAGTGAAAATACCAGGAAGTCTTCAGGTCACACCACTGTCTCTAGGCTGCGAGGGAAAAAAACACACACACAAAAATAAACAGATCGAGCCTCTGCAGGTTCAATTTAGGAGATGTGTAGGTCCTGTTGTTTTCTTCTCATAAATTTGTCAAGCTATGATTTCCTCTGCATTGGAAATAATGGTGAGGAGGCTTTCTACCTAGTAAGTCATGGTGCTGTTTGCAGAATGCTCAGCACAAAATCTGCCAGAGGCAGAAATGCTGAGATATATACATAACAAAGGGGCTCCCGTATGGCATAGAAAAATTCAGTCAATTGTTTATGTAGTCAAAATCATTTAGGCAAAGAGATGTGAGTGGAGGCTTAGAAACAGGATCTATTAAAAAAGTGAGGATTTGAAGTCCAAATGGTGACTTAAACTATTCCAAATACATGAATTGTTTTGAAAATGTCAGAGATGTAGACAATCACCTATTTTCCACCTCCATTACCTGTAAATTATAAGAAGACTTCAAGCTGTAAACGGCACAGAGAAAATCCTCCTTACCAAGAGCAGCGCTGTTCTTCATTGGTTTACTAAAGGAATGGGCAGTGTAGGAACATAACATAGACTTTCGGCAGAGTTAAAACCCCCCCAGTGAATTCACAGGAATCCCTTTTACAACTTGCCTCGTGGATGTCAAATAGGTTTTCCTTAACTGCTTTCAGTAATAAGAAAATCTCCATCTCAAAGGGCAAGTAATTCTCTTTTCAAATAACTTGAATCATTAGACTTTTCTTTCTCACTTTAAGTTGAAATCTATCCCTGGTAACCTCCATCCCCTGGTCTATTCTATGGAGCTATAAAAATAAGAGTTGTTCCCCTTCTATATAACAGCCTCCTAGATCTTCAAAGTTAACTCTTACCTTCTGCCCAAGTCTCTCCTCTTTCCTGGTAAATTCCCCATTTCCTCAAAGAATGAAGAACATAATCAATCATCTTTCCTGCCTCATTTATTCTCCCCTGACTGTGCTCGTTTGATCTTTTGAAAATTCAAGCACATTCCTGCATCTTGAAACTCTTTTCCTCTTTTATCTCTCAGTGTTTTCTCCCTGACAAACAAGCAAGCTAGCAAATGAATTCTTTCTCTCTCATTATATTCTAGTTTTCATTTTATTGCTCTTTTCTCTTTCAAAGTCAGTTTTTTAAAAGGTATTTTGCACTCACTTTCCCCATTTCCTCCCTTCCAAAGCCACTGCAATGTGGCTTCTGTCCTCATACTCTGCTGAAGTTATTTATGAGAGTATCACTGTTGACCCTTGAAGGTGAGCGGCAAGGTGGCCCAAGAATGGGCCTAGGTCAATGGTTGGCAAATTCGTTAGTCAAATATCAGCAGTACAACGATTGAAAATTCTTTTCAGAGCCGAAAATTGACTTTTGCGCATGGGCCACAAAGTTTCAATTGCACTGTACATGTGCGCCTGCCCATGGTATTTTGTGGAAAAGCCACACTCAAGAGGCCAAAGAGCCACATGTGGCTCGCGAGCTGTGGTTTGCTAACCACTGGCCTAGGTGTCAGACTGATGTGGTTTCTTGGATCCACTTGCTCCTTGTGACCTTGGCAACATACTTAACTTCTTCTCAATCTTAGTTTCCTCATTGATGAAATAGATTATTGTGATGAGCAAATAAGATAATGTAGGAAGAGTGTTAAAGGGCCTGGCCCACTGTTGGTGAGCAACATCTGTAGCAGTTTAACAGTATTATTATTATTATTATTACTAAGGGCCCGATGCACGAAATTTGTGCACGGTGTGTGTGAGGGGGTGTCCCTTGGCCCAGCCCTCTCTAATATGGGACCTCTCAAGGGATGTCTGACTGTCCATTTAGGCTGAGGGATCAGGCCTAATGGACATTCCTCTCACAATCCAAGACTGCTGGCTCCCAACTGCTCACCTGCTTGCCTTTTTGATTGTCCCTAACCTCTTCTGCCTGCCAGCCTGATCACCCCCTAACCAGTCCCCTGCCAGCCTAATTGATGCCTAACTGCTCTCTTGCCAGCCTGTTTGTCCCTAACTCTCTTCCCCTGCAGGCCTGGTCACCCCTAACTGCCCTCCCCTGCAGGCTTGATCACCCCCAACTGCCCTCCCTTGCAGGCCTGGTCCCTCCCAACTGCTCTCCTCTGCTGGCCATCTTGTGTCCACATGGGGGCAGGATCTTTGACCACATGGGGGCAGCACTCTTGTGTGTTGGAGTGATAGTCAATCTGCATATTACTCTTTTATTAGATAGGATAGAGGCCTGGTGCATGGGTGGGAGCCAGCTGGTTTGCCCTGAAAGGTGTTCCACATCAGGGTGGGAGTTCCCTTGGGGCATGGGGCAGCCTGGAAGAGGGGTCTGTGGTGGTTTGTAGGCAGGCCACACCCCTTGACAACCCAAGCAGAGGCCCTGGTATCTAGGATTTATTTGTCTTCTACCATTGAAACTCTGTAGCCTGAAGCAGAGCCAATCCCTCTGCTCCCTCCGTGGCTGCTGCCATTTCTGTTGGGATCCTATAATTGAAACTTTGTTGCTTTAAGCAGAGGCCTGAGCAGGCAAGGGCAGGTGGAAAGCTTGGCTTCCTCCATGACTGGGAAACCCAGGCCTCCCTCCTGCTCTCTGTGGCTGGCAGCCATCTTGGATAGATTTGCATATTTGCTCTTGATTGGCTGGTGGGCATGGCTGGTGGGTGTATCTTTTATTAGATAGTATCATCATCATCATCATCATCATCATCATCATCATCATTGCTCTCCTCAGTGGCTATCAGACTTCAGAACACATCAGAACCACCTGGTAGGCTTGTATAATTGCGGGGCCCCAACCTCAGGTCTTCTACTGCAGTGAGTCTAGGCTGGGGCTGAGAATGTGCTTTTCTAACAAGTTCCCTGGTGCTGATGCTGATGCTGCTGGTTCATAACTGCACTTGTAGACTCTTCCTCACCTAAACCTTTGGCACTCTAAGTGTAGCAGCAGCACTGACATCACCTGAGAGCTTTCTGAACTGCCACACCCTCCTGAGTCACATTCTCTATGTTCACAAGATACCAAATGACTCCTATTCACATAAATCCTCCAAGATCTTACTTTACCGTACACAGATCTTGTAACCAGGTTTGAGAAACATGGACCTACCATTAGCTATTTCGTGGTCCTTTTGTTAGATTCAGGAATATCTAATGCTTTGTTTCTCTTTTCATTTAGATATCCTTTAGCTTCCCAGATAAAATTTCCTAATCACTTTTCTTTGACTGCTCCTTCTCAATCTGATTTTTCTGCCTCTAAACTAAAATCCTCTCTCAGGTTCTGTTTTTGTCCTGTCTGGATTCTGCATCCCTGTGTTGGTTAAGATTAGATTCCACAGCAAGTAACAGTAATCCTCCTCTCCTAAACAAAACAAAACAAAACAAAACAAAGGTTTAGATGAGCTAAAAGACCATTTCTTGTTTATGTCAAAGTCCAGATGTGGGCAGTCCAGTATTGGTATGATAGCTCTGCTCCACAAAGCTTTTAATTACCCACATTCTTTTTATTCTGGTTCTTCATCCTTCATGGCTTCCATTCCCAATGCCACTCTTAGTTTAAATACAGCCATCACTTCCGTATTACAGCCACCAGGAAGGAGGAAGGATGCAGAAAAAGGGCAAGAGACAGCTATCAACTATCTTTTACGATAGGCTGCTGGGAGCTGCCACCAGGTACAACTCATTAGAGCTCATTAGCCAGAACTTAGAGCATATATAGCTGCATGTCTCAATATGCAACTACAGAGGTAGCAGTCGCAATGTGCAACTACAGAGGTGGCCAGTCAGTCACGTCCCACAATTCATCCATGTATTATCCATTTTACACATAGAATACCCTCCACTCTCCCCAGGTTAGACGTATTAGTTTGCTAAGGCTGCTGTAACAACAAGCTGACTGGCTTAAACAACAGACATTTATTATCTCACAGTTCTGGGGGCCAAGGCCAAGGCCAAGGTGTTGGTAGAGTTAGTTCCCTGTGAGGGGAAGAATTGTTCCAGGTCTGTCTCCTTGGCTTGTAGAAGATCCTTGTCATGTCCACAGGGCTTGTTTCTGGATGAACCCTATGCCCAAATTCCCTCCCTTTCAGAAATACATACTAGAATCTGGATTAGGAGCCCACTCAACTCCAGCAGGACCTCATCTAAGCTAAGGACATCTTCAACTCTATTTCCAAATAAGGCACATTCTGAGGTATTAGAGGTTAGGACTTCAACACATGAATTTGGAGGGGAACACAATTCAACCCATAACAAGCTCTAACCCCTATTTTCTATTCAGTTATTGAAACCAGTTCCAAATCTCTGATACCTAGGGTCATGTGTTCATACCTGGCTCAAATGGTTGTGGCTGGAAGAGGAGGGTGGGACATGTTACAATGAGTGCCCATATCTACCAGATGGCCCACGATTATGTTCAAGGTAGTTGCCCTTGGAAGGAGCTGTGATTGGGCTCATCTGTATCATAGATCTGGTTGCTAACTCTACTGACTATGCCACCTGCCTAACAGCCCCCTTTCTGTAGAGAACATAATTATGACACCTGCTGCTCCCTCTGCTTCATACATTTTTCTAGGCATTCAAGTGGCTCATTTATATTCTTTTCAAATATCACCTTCAGAGAGAAGCCTTCATGGACTTCCTGTCTAAGATAGTCCTTTCCTCTTCCTCATTACTTCCTAGCTCTGTTTTATTTTTCTTTCATAAGATTTGTCACTACTTGAAATTATATTAGACATGTCTGTGTTTATTCTTTGTGCCCCTCACTAAAATGGAAACTTCATGAAGGCAGGGTCTTTGTATATTTTACGTACCTCTGTAGCTCCAAGACCTAAAACACAATACATTGTTGAAGATATGAATAAATCCTCCAAGATCTTATTTATTTACTATAAATAGATCTTGTAACCTCTAGAAAAAAATATTCTGAGAGTGGGAGAATAATTCATCTAAATTTTGCTTCTGGGTTAGAATTCCTATGAGTTTATAATTCTACAGCCTATACATTAAGTAACCATGTAGACATAATGGCTGATTTTGAGGTTTCACTTGGTTTGAGGGTTCCACTTAATTTTACCACTTTCTCTAATAGATGCACCAAACCATAGGTTCTCATTAGCACAATGATTTCAAACTATGGGTCATGACTCATTAGGAGGCATGAGATTGACTTAATGGATCAGAACCATCATTATTAAAGAAAAAAAAGACTAGATGTTAGACCTTGTCAGATTTTTTAAAGAATATCTATATATCCTATCTAATAAAGAGGTAATATGTAAATTGACCATCACTCCAACAACAAGATGGCTGCTCCCATGTGGTCAAAGATGGCTGCCACAAGATAGTGGGCAGGGTAGGACAGTTGTGGGCAATCAGGCCAGCAGGGGAAGGCAGTTGGGAGGGACCAGGCCTGATGGGGAGGAAAGTTGGACGGTGGGGGGGGGGGGGACCCAGGCCTGCAGGGGAGGGCAGTTAGGGGTGACCAGGCCTGCAAGGGAGGGCAGTTGGTGGTGACCAGGCCACAGAAGAGGGCAGTTGGGAGGAACTAGGCCTTCAGAGCAGAACAGCTGGGGGCAATCAGGCCTGCAGGGGAGGGCAGTTAGGGCCAACCAGACTGGCAAGGGAGGGAAGTTAAGGGTGACTGGGCCAGCAGGGGAGGGCAGTTGGGGGTGACCAGGCTGGCAAGGGAGGGCAGTTAGGGGTGACCAGGCTTGCAGGGAAGGTAGTAAGGGGCAATTGGGCTGGCAGGGGAGCAGTTAGGTATCTATCAGGCTGGCAGGAGAGTGGCTAAGCATTGATCAGGCTGGCAGGCAGAAGCAGTTAGGGGTAATGAAGAAGGCAAGCAAGTAGTTGGGAGCCAGCAGTCCTGGATTGTGAGATGAATGTTTGACTGGCCATTTAGGCCCAATCCTAGTGGCCTAAAAGGCAGTCGGACATCCCTCTAGGGGTCCTAGATTGGAGAGGGTGCAGATTGGGCTGAGGAACACAAATTTTGTGCACTGGGCCTCTGTGTGTGTGTGTGTGTGTGTGTGTGTGTGTGTGTGTGTGTGTGCGCACGCGCGTGTGTGTATACACACACACACACTAGAGGCCCAGTACACAAAAAGGGAGTTATCTCAGCTTGGCCTGCACTCTCTCCAATCTGGGACCTCTGGCTCCTAACTACTCACCTGCCTGCCAGCCTGATCCCCCTAACTGCTCTCCCCTGACAGCCTATTTGCCCTAACTGTTCTCCCCTGCTGGCCTGGTCCCCTTAACTGCTCTCTCCTGCCTTCCTGATTGCCTCTAACTTCCTCTGCCTTGGCTTTGTTGGGAAGGATGTCTGGAAGGACACCTGGAAGATGTTCAGTCTAATTAGCATATTACCCTTTTATTAGTGTAGATGTCATCTTGTCCTAAAAATGTAGGTTGTTCCCAGGTTTTTCTATCGTGGAAGAGGAGCTTGCAATAGCATCCTGGGTTCTGACCAGGACTTTATGCGCTTGTGCTTTATCTCAGCAGATGTGATTCCTAGAAGAAGACTCTTGGATGTACCTTGAACATTTCTATTGAATTTGCTAAATAATCTTCCAAAAATGTTGAACCACTTTACACTCCCACCAGCAACCATGTATGTGCCCACTATCCCACTTTGATGCCAATATCATTGATTTCTTCCTAGAAGTTTCCCTCCCATCAGCCAGGACTTCTTGGTACTGGAGCCAACCTCATTGCTCAGCTGGAGACTTGATTTCCCGAGATAGAATTATGGAAGAGGAAAAATTGTTTTCCTCTACCTTTCTGAGTTCTTAGTGGAGCCCCTTGTAATGAAAGAAAGATCACCAAGAAAAAAACAAAAGTTCATTAACATGTGTGCCTTGTGTATATGTGGGAGATCCCAGGGAAAAATGTGTAACTCTCTAAGGTGACTTAGGAAAAGGGTATGGGAGATATAGGCCTCTTAGAGGAGAGTAAATGATATTTAGGAAAGATGAATGGGGTGGGGGAAATAGTTTATAACCAAGCTTGGGTGCGATGTCAACTTCTACTCCCTTGTCCTGTGACAGGAGTCAGTCTTCTCTGTCTGATGACACTTCTCCCATCAAGGGGATCTATGACACTTAAGTTCCTTTAGGGGGGGTCTGATTTTAGGGAGATCAGGAGACTTGAGTGAAATCGTCTGCATGCATTTGCTGCTTTTCAAGCATTTACAGCTCAAGATCATCAATATAACAACACAGCATATGTTGGGGTGGCATGTTCTCTGACCTTCAGAATAAACTCAACAAAAGCTTGTTTCCTCTCTTAGATGATTTGTCACAATAGCATTATTTCCTAGAGACGGTATTCTGACCAGACCTTCCTGGGAGTGATCATAACATTAATTACCCTGTGCTTGTAGAAAAGTGTGGGCCACATCACTAAATAATCCAGGGACAGTTTTCTCATCTTGTGAAAAGGGAGATAAAGTTATGATAGTTTATCTCCCTTTCTATAGGTTTCTTGTGAGTTTGTGTCTCTGCTGCTCCAACCCATGCCCCTCAGCAACCCAAGTGCCTCTGCTCAGGCCTTGGGGCTGCTGGATGCCAGGCCTGCAGGTTTGTGTCTCCAATCCGTCCTCCCCCCACCCCATCCCCAGCCCCAGGTTTGCCATGGCTAGGCTTGAGTGGGTGGAGGGCCGGCCTCACTGCTGGGTTTGGGGCTGAGATCCTGACCCCGCCACCCCAGTGCCACCTTGGCTGAGCTTGGGGGGGGGGGGACCAGCCCACCATCTTGGTTGGGTTAATTTGCATACTTACTCCTATTGGCTGGTAACGTAGCAAAGGTATGGTCAATTTGCATGTTTCTCTTTGATTAGATAGGAAATATATATATATATATTATAGAGAAATGTATATATATATATATATATATAGAGAGAGAGAGAGAGAGAGAGAGAGAGAGAGAGAGAGCTAATGTGCAAATTAGCCAGGACGCCGTAATAGTCAGAATCAGCTCAGGAGAAAGCTGCATACATAGATGGGCCCAGAGCAGAGATGCAACACACAGGGGGTCCTGCCCTCAATGGGAGACAGTGTGCCAGCAGTCTGGCTTCTGAGCGAGAGCTGCAGATGAAACACCTTTTCTGACCACTCATTGGCTAAGCTCCCTGTATGCTGCTCTCAGCATTTTTGGTAACTTGGGTAATAAGAATCCAAGAAGGTGATCTAGGGTTTTTCCACCTCACTCCTGGAGGAGAAAGTGAAGGTCCACTGCTGGAGGGGCTAAGAAATGTCACATCCTGCCCTTGCTGGTTTGCCTCAGTGGGAAGAGCCTCAGCTTGCAGACTGCAAGGTCCGGGTTCAGTTCTGATCAAAGGCATGTACTTAGGTTGCAGGCTCCTCCCTGGCCGAGGCCCAGGTCAGGGTTCATGCAGGAGGCAACCAATTGAAGTGTCCCTCTCACATTGGTGTTTCTCTCTGTCTTCTCCCCTCTCTTCCATGTTCTCTAAAAATCAATGGAAAGATATCTTCAGGTGAAAATAAAAAAAAGAGAAAGTAATGTCATATCCTATGAAAGACACATCTTGAAAATGCCTAAAGAAAGTTGTCATTTTTTCATGGTGAAGGGACTGGAATCTGTGTTGATGAAAACACCTTGGTGGCTGCGACAGCCGGCAGTGTAGTAGCAGCAGGGTGATGGGGGTGGCATCTTTCCTTGATCAGCCAGTCACCTCCCACAGAGAGGGGTTGAGGGACCCCACCCTCAGTGCACAAATTTTGTTTTATAAGTTGTTTATAAAATTTGTTTCAGTTTTATATACCTATGGACATGCATACTGTATTACAAAGTAAAATGTATTTCTTACTTTGGGTCATGGCCAAAAACAGTCACTGTTTTTATCCCCAGGGAACAGAAATATAAGGAGCTTATCTAAATGTAATTTTTTGGCTATTGAATTTTCACTCATTTCAATTCAGTTTTTGTTGTTGTTTTTTTGAGGAGAGAACAAACAATTTGGTTAACACATTGTTTTCAAAAACAATCTTTGCTCTTGAAAAGCTTGCATTCCAGCAGGGAAAATGGAAATACTATACAGTATGGTTGATTCAATCTTATAGGAGTCCGGAGCAGGGAGAAATTAATTTTGAGAGTAGAGTTTCCTAAAAAAATCTGTTCACAGTTAGATTTGGAAGATGTACATATCTAGTCAGTCCTCATGAGAAAAGCACTGAAGATAAGTTTTGCCTCTTTCACACTTTTTGATTTTCACACTGAGTGGAGAAACAGTTTTGGACTCTTAGCTACTGAGTTATTTTGCTTAGAGATTGAGAGCATTTAGATGCATTTTAATGTCATGTGTCATCTATAAATAGTCTTTCTTCATAGTTCTGTACATGAAATTCTCCAGGGCAATAATCAGATAATATATAATTTGTTCTGGCACTCCTAGGAGTAGAATGACAATCTTAATCTAAATTTTGGGCACTGGAACTCATTTTTTCAAATCAGAATTGTTTTCATTTATGAAGGAACAGTCCAATCTGTGTCTTTTCATATGATGTCTATTGCTTTCATCACCGCAGATTATGGCACCCAAACTTGCTAGCTAGTTCAGGCACAGAAATGTATTCCTTTTTAAAAAGATGATATATTAAATATTTGACTAAGTATTACTGGACATGAATTGTAAGAATTTGATATAGGAAAATCCCAAATGTGAGAAATCTTGTTTCAGACTAAGTACTTGATTTGAGGGGGTCTCTAACATACAGTCAATAGGCTCAACAAGAGTATTTATCATTATTGAATTGTTGCTAGATACTGGTGTATGTTAGTCAGAACTTTGGGTTGCAAGTGACAGAAACCAGGACCCAGCTGGTGTTAGAGGCAACAGGAATATGGACTCAACAGCTACTAGGTTGTCCTAACTTTCTTCTCTTGACTTTTCTTGGCATATTACTTTCATTCTCTCAAACTGGCTTTCACTATGTAGCAGGAAACAGCAGCTGTTCTCTTCTTTCCTTCTCAATGTGCCACTGAAAGGGACCAAAGTGTCCTCTCTCTCTCTCTCTCTCTCTCTCTCTCTCTCTCTCTCTCTCTCTCTCTCTCTCTCTCTCTCCCATAAGGAAAACGTTAAATTACTTCAACAGATGTCAGGTGCCTTCTCCCAGATCAATAACTTTTGTCCAGAATGTAGAATATTCTTGCTAATCTAGTTTCTGTTGGATAAACAACCTTGGGCCAATCATTGGTGGTGACTGAGATATGTAAGAAAATGATAACTTCCCTTTTAATCGTGTGGCTAAGGAGAGGCAAAATATCCCAGGAACAGATGTTATTTTGGGTGGATCAGACCATGCACACATTACCACATGGGTGTAGTTGAAGTATCTTATGTGTATTACTTAGGAGAATCTGGCCATAGTATGCAAACAACCTTTAAGATTCAGCTCAGTTTATCACCCAATAGGTTTGTCTCCAGGTGTAGAAACACAGGTGCTTTGGGGCCCATCCTTGAAGAAAAGCAGGATAAAATCTTACTTTCCTGGTCTTGTTTGCTAATGGTTCTTAGTGATGGGAGAACAGACTTTAGATGACACAGAAAGTCCTATTAAAAAAACTCTGCGAGAAGGTTTACCTTGAATTTTTTCTGTGTAAAAATGCTGATTTGACCTCTTCTCTCCTTGTGGGCTGACCCTTATTCTCTGCTGCTCCTAACAGCTGCTCTGAAGGGTACAGTTGCTTACACAGCTGCTTTGGCAGAGAGCCCCAGGCAGAGCTCCAGCCTCAGACTGCTTGTTAACCCCTTAGCAGCTATTTTAGAAGCCTGATGAGGGATAGGATTTACAGGCCGGAGCTTCTCTTCCAACTCAACTTGAACCAGTGGGATCTATGATACTGAAAGTCTCCTTTTCTCCTCTTTTTTTCTCCCTCACCCACCTTCCCTCCTTATCTTCTTGCCTTTCCTCCTTCCTTCTTTCCCTCCCATCCTTGTTCCTTCCCTCCTGACCTCTTTATTTTTGTTGCAATGACAATTTCTTACACATATGGGATAACAAGTTGATTTTTAAATTAATTTATTTATTTTTCTTTGCGGGAGGGGGCGGTACCAATTTTTTTTTTTAAGTTACCTGGTATGCCCTTTCCTCCACTATCACAATTTTGGATTCAAGTTATTTTCCCTTTACCCTTCTTCCTTAGAAACATTTTAATTTAAAAATTCCCTTAACACACTAAAAAATAAGCTCTGGCATGTTATAATTTTTTTCTTTTTTAAAAAGTGTATTTTTATTGATTTCAGAGAGGAAGGAAGAGGGAGAGATAGAAACATCAATGATGAGAGAGGATCATTAATCAGCTGCCTCCTGCACACCCCCTACTGGGGATGGAGTCCACAACCTGGGCATGTGCCCTTGACCAGAATTGAAGCTGGGACCCTTCAGTCCACAGGCCGATGCTCTATCCACTCATCCAAACCAGCTAGGGCATAATTTCTTTTTTAAATTACTATTTCTTATTGATTTTTAGAGAGAGAGGAAGGAGGAAGGAGAGAGAGAAACATCCATCAGCTGCCTCCCACATGTCCTTCACTGGGGATTGAGCGGAGCATAGGATGATACTTAACCAACTGAGCCACACCAGCCAGGGCTATCATTTCTTTTAATATTTTTGTTTGCATATGGAGTACCATAAATCAATTTCTCAATGTTACTGCTAGAGATATAATAAGGAAAAGGTAGATTGTTAGCTATCACTTCAGATCGGTGACGTACTTAAATGTACTGTAATAATAAGAATATGAGAAATAGACTAGATTCTATAAAGACAAGAAAATTGTTTCCTCAACTAAGGCCACCTGCCATATCAGAAAGGCTCTAAAATATGATAGTTTTATTGACATTGAAATAAGATAAACAGTGTGTAAAGCCTGATCCAGTCAAGTTGTTTACTCAAGCACTTATGTCAGACATGTGCTGGCCATGAAGGTACAGAAATAAACAAGATGGACCCTGTCATGCTGTGATGGAGCTAACTCTTTAGTGTAAGAGCCATGACATAAACATTTTCCCAACTTAGTAAGTTAAAATTTGTATGAGTCCTTATGAAAGAAATGTGCAGAGTGAGGTGAAAATATGTAACATGGGGATGATTCCTAGTCTGGTACTTGGGTGAAGAGAAGTTTTAGGGCTGGTTTTCCTGAGGCAGGGACATAGAAGGATAAACAGAATGGGAGTTGGAAGTGAGGGAGAGAGAGAGAGAGAGAGAGAGAGAGAGAGAGAGAGAGAGAGAGAGAGAGTCCAGGCCAAGAGAAGACTCCAGGCTGGGAAAGGGCTTTGGTGTACTGAAAGGACTAAAAGAATGGTTACAGTATAGTGTGGGGAGGAAGAAGAGAAAGCATGCTATATGGTGAGTCTAAAAACTCATAATAGACATTTTAGGCCATGGTAAGAATTTTTAAATTGATTTTATATGAAGTTATATCAGTTAGCTATAGCTGTATAACAAACCACCTCCAAATCTCAAGAGTATAAGACAACAGCATTTATCTCTTTGTTATTCAAGTCAAATGTGTAGGCTTGGCATCAGGCTACAGGTCTGAGGATTAGCTACTGAAGCTCTGTTCTACATGCAGCATACAGGAGCACAGGCCTAAGGTCCAGTACTTACCCAAGGAAACTCTGTTCATGGTGAGAGCAGAAGCACAAAAGAGTAAGCCTGATAGCACACAACAAGACAGCTTCAGTTTATGTCAGAAGAACTAACATCCTGTTGATCACAGTAAGTCATATGGGCATATCCAATATCAGTGGGATACAGTGGATAATCTCCTAAAGGAGGTAGATGGAAGGAGGAGGAAGTACAATCTACATAATCTAATCTACCACAGAAGACACTGAGGGATTAAACCCAGTTATGAAGGAGACAGATTTAGTTTTAAAATGGGTATATCAGGGTATGTGGAGAATGGATTAGAGCAGAGATTTTCAACCTTTTTCATCTCATGGCACACATAAACTACTTACTAAAATTCTGTGGTCCACTAAAATATATATATTATATACTTTTCCAATCTGATAAAAAAATAGGCATAATCTTGATTCATTCACACCAGATAGCTATTCTTGTGTTGGCTGTTATCACTTTTGATTTTAGAATTAAGGGGAAAGAAGTCAGTGCATCTAACTAATCAGGTATCTCATGTTTTAAAAAATCTTATGGCACACAGGTTGAAAATCACTGTAGTAGTCCTTGAGCGAGAGACACAATGGGAAGTTTTAGGGAAGGAGATGATGCTATAGAGGGGGAGATGATGATGTAGTTTTGTATATATTCAGTTTTGATAAGGGTTAGATATCTAAGTGGAACATCGCGTGTGTCATCATATGAATCATATCTTACACACCCAGTACTTATTTCATAATTTCTCCATAATAGTATATGTTGTTGTATTTGCTTGCTAGTAACTAATAGAAACTACAAATAGATATTTCAACAAAAAATAATTAACTCTAGTAATGAATAACTTTATGAGTTTTGAGAGAATTGAGTTTAATCCCTTCATTAGGCAAATAAATAAAAAAGATCCAGAGAAGTATTTTATTCCTTCTTGTATAGAAGCATTATTTTTAAAAGCACAGCCTGTATGGATCACTCAACAAATTTCTTATTAAAATTTATGGTACTTTCCATACTTTATTGATTTGTGGTATAAAAATTAACTATTAATAACAATTATGACAGTACAACATAAAATATTTCTTAAGTGCTATATGCCAGGCATTTACCCAAAAATTGCATTTTTAATGCATTATCTCATTTACTACTTATAAAGGAAGGAGTTTTGAAGAAACTGAGGCTTATAATGGTTAATAAATTGTCCAGTATCCGTTTCTTTAACTATTATGCTATATCAGTTTGGTCCCTGACTTAAGGCATCCAAAAGTATGATGGGAGGGACAAATATACACAAGACATAGAAAACTGTATAGGCAAACATATTTAATTACTAAGTTTAGGGGTTGCAGAATAGAAATTGCCATAAAATTGTATAAATTGGGGAATTCAAATTATAAGCTTTATGTGAAGTTCATTCATCTTAGAATCAAGATGATAATCTTTTTTGTTGGATATTCTATAGGGATTGTTGAGTAAGTAGAACTTTGATCTTTCTGTATAACTTGCTTGTTGGAGGACACAAACCTTGTGAACCTTCTCAGAGTTCCTTGGCAACTTCCTTCTTTTTCTTGTTCAGCATTTCACATACACTGCAGTTCCATCACTTTCAGACTCCAATTAAACCCTCATTATAGAGCATGAGCCCTAGTCTCTTGAGCAGGTAGTTGCCCAGAGAATAGAGGTATGGATCGGTTAGATCCTGTTGAGAGGAAGCTGGAAGACAGGAGGCAGGTCAATTCTCTCTCTTTTCTCTCTCCCAGGGACTACTCTAAGGTATGGTTTCTCCTTCTTACTCTTGACAGAATATTGTGGATCTCCCTTCTAGCACTATAGCTGGGCTAAATGTAATTCATTATATTGTTATGTATTGAACTAAATGAACATATTAGAGTGACATGCAAAATGTGAATTTTAGAAGATAAAATATAAGACTCTATAGAAACAATATGCTTTCCGTAGGCTGTTTTGAGATAAAATTCCCCATTCCTTCTGGAATTTTCACTTGTTAGCAGTAATTAATTTGGAAAATTAGAGAAACATTGTGTGGGGGTGTGTATGTGTATGTGTGTGTGTGTGTGTGTGTGTGTGTGTGTGTGTGTAGTAAATAAAAATGTTATTTCAAAAACTGCCCCCAAGTCTGTGTTCTAGGGGGATATAGAAGTGTCTTTCAAAGGAAGATTGTTTTTTAGTTTAGAAGAAAACATTCAAGTGAGCCTTTTAAGTTTGCCAAGTTAAATCAGTCCTGGGGGCTAGTCTAGAAGGGAAAAGTTGAGTCACAGAGGAATGAACTCCTTCTTTTTATAGTCTTAATAGCTCTCATTATTCTGCATAGGTTGGCAACTCTTGCAGATTATTATAGGCTCCCTGGTTTAGCTCCCACTGGTTGGGGTTAAGAAGAAAGGAATGTTTAGGTTCTAGAGACAGGGAGAGGGGTTGGGCAACAGGAGACTCATGTGAACTGACATTGGTTCCAGCAACATAGAGCTGGCTGGGGAGTTTGGTGCAGACTGCCACTCAAAGGGTGTGGTAATAGTGAGATGATAACCAAATGTTGGCTCTGCCTTTCTTCCCTGTAATTACCCTCTGTTCCTGAGTCTCCAGCTGTGCTTAGGGGCGAAGAAGGGAGGTCTGTGTTCGGCAGCAATGTGAACGAATTCTGGGACAGCATATAAAATGCTGAAGAGACTATAAGAAATGATTAGAGAACTTTGGGGAGCAGCAGATTGGAATGAGAGAACAAATAATAACAGGGGAATGGGAGCATTTTCTGAATGTTCTCAAAATTGTGCAGTGCTCTCTATTTTCTGAGGCAGGAGAATTCAAACTTACTTGTTTATATATATTACTAGAGGAAGATTCCTGCAAAAATAGGGCTTTCTGTGGCTAGGCTTCCTTCCTTCTCCACTGTCTCGCTCCCTCTTGTCTCCGCTGCTTTGCTCCCTCCTGTCTCTGCCGCTTCGCTCCCTTCTGCAGCACTTGGCTTCCTTCTACCCTATCTTCAGTCTTTGTTCCACGCATGTTATGAAAATTAACTACCAACATTGGGTTAATTTGCATATTCACTACTGATTGGCTGGTGAACATAACAGATGGATAGTCAATTTGCATGTTTTTCTTTTATTAGTGTAGATGGACACTAAGTCATGACACAAGTGAGGAGAGTCTTGGGATTTAAGAGACATGTATATCGTATTGTCAATTAAGATATATGCTTATGATTGAAAGGCTACCTGGAGTAAGAATCATGGAAGAATGAACTAAGTCATTGTCTGGGAGACAGTAATGCTGCCCTCTCTGTGGGGAACAGTGGGCATGCTGGAGAGGTGCAGAACTGTGATAAAGATGTCTCAATAATGGAACATTATAGCAAGCAGAAGGGGGAAATAGAGTGTAGAGCAATAGGAAGATAATGCGAATGAAGGCAGCACTTTTTAAAAATATATATATATATATTTATTAAATTGATTGGGGTGACATTGGTCAACATGAACACATAGGTTTCAGGTGAGGGTTTCTATGTTACAAGATCTGTATATTGCACCGAGTGCCCCCCACCCAAAGTCAGATCTTTCCCTGTCGCCATATATTAGGACCCCTTTCTCTCCCTTCCCATTCCCTCTGGCGACCACCACACTGCTGTTTGTGTTCATGAGGTTCAGTTTTATTATATCCCACATGAGTGAAATCATATGGTTCTTAGTTTTCTTTGACTGAATTGTTTCACTTGACATAATTTTCTCTAGGTCCATCCATGTTGTTGCAAATGGCACTATTTCATCTTTTCTTATGGCTGAGTAGTAGTCCACTGTGTATATTTATCTAGTCCTCTATCAAGGAACACTTTGGTAGTTTCAATGTCTTGGCCACCACGAATAATGCTGCAGTGATCATGGGGGTATCATATATTTTTGCAAATGAGTGATTTCAAGTTTTTCAGGTATATACCCAGGAAAGAGATTGCTGGGTTGTATGGTAGCTCTAGTCTCAATTTTTTGAGGAATCATCAGACTAAAGTCAGCACTTTCTAACATCAGCTACAAGGACCTCTCTCTATACCAGGAGGGATCTTTTAAAATAATAAATCTGATTTACATCACCCATATGCTCAAAACACTTCAATAGTTTCCCACTACCTGTAAGATAAAGTACAAAATTCATAACTTGCTTGGTGAAATCGTCTGAGCTGCCACTTATATGAAACTTTCAACTACATCTCTTGTCAGTCTGCTCTATGCTCTTTTTACATCAGCCAATATGGGTAGGTAAGTGTGTATTTATAAAACTTCAGTTCTTTTACGTCTGGGGCCTTGTTTTCTTCCACTGGCATCGTGCTTCTGGTGCTTCTTCAATTCTTCATTTAGGTATCAGATGAAATGGCATTTCTTTAGGTTGACTTCCCTCAGCTCTCCAGACTGGATGACACCCCCTAACATGTCCCTGTGCACACTCTGCTTCCTCTTTCCTACTATTCACCCAGCAAATATGTATTGAGCCTGATATTGTTATGTGCATGAGAGATACAACAGTGAAGACATCACACAAAAAATCCTGGCCTTCATTACACCTAGAGTTATTTGTTTACTGTTTGTGTTTTCTGTTAGATGCAGCTTCCTGAGGGCAGATAACACATCTGTATGGTTTATCATTTAGATCCCAGCACACAGTAGTGAGCCTGGAATACTGTAGGTACTTAGCAAGTTTTTGTCAAATGGAGGAATAGTATATTAGAAGTTGGAGATTCACTGCGGCTGACCACACCTGTAACCTGGAGGCCTTCAAATATCTTGGCTGGTAGTTTTCACATAGTCAATGGCAGAGAGTGATTTGTCAAACTCAGAAAGCTACAAAACTTACTAGGAATTATGATTGACATAAAAATGTAGCTTGACCTATTAGGCAGACACATTTCAGCTTTCAAAGCAAGATATTGATTTTAAATGCTTTAAGGGGATTTGATGTTGAAGGAAGTAGAATGGATCAGGAGCAAAAGCACCATGGCCCCAGTGGCTTGTCGGAAGTCTAGGCTGCCCTCCATAAATCCTTACCACAGGAAGTATTTTTAAAACAGTCTTATGTTTGTTTGGGAGTAACCAACAGTTGTAGATGGTTTAGAATTTTTATTTCTTTTACCTCTATATCTGTTGGCAACAAAGAACTAAGTGGGAAAACTCTTTTTTTATTACCCCCAAGAATGTGTTTCTTTATAAATTAGTTTTTAACCAAAAATAAACACTGGTTCTGAATGAGAAATTTCAAAAATAACTCCTTGAGGATAGGGTCTGTTCCACATTAATTTTTCCGTACTGAGCACAGATCCTGAAAATAAAGAATTACCTAGAAGTACTGCTTGTCCTTTCTTGAATGAAGAAGCACAGTCCCTTGAATGGGAAAGAAAAATCAGTCAAATTGGTCATTTTGGTTAGCATAGAAACCATAAATTATTGATTGGCTAAAGTTTTCATAATTTATAGATTATTTTTATGTAGACAGTCAGGAAATATAGTTAATTAAAATAAAAATAAAATATATTAATTCAATTACATTATAATATTTATTTATTTACCTACTTTTATAAGAAAATCATAAATACAATAGAATAAAACATATATGAAAAAAAACAGAGAAGAGAAACTTGAAAAGAAAAAAAATCACATTAAAAAACAATTTTTGAGAAAAATCATAGCAATTCAGCATGACACTTGCTTTTGACTTTCCTGTTTGCCAATGCCAGGAGGAAAACATACTTCTCATTTCCAGTAGAAGGACTATGTATCTTTTCCTGGGACAATTTATTATATGGGTTTTTGTAAAGAAGACGTTGAAAAATGTTGGGAAATGCCCATTTTACAAATAAATGTAAAAAGCAAATATATGTGAGGTCACTTTTTTTTAAGCAGTGGGAGAGAGATTAGGACATAGCATTAAATCATGGCTCTAGGGAGGCTATTCCTGGGGTTGAGATGAGTAGTTTTATGTTTCTCTGAAAATATGTGGCATAAACTGGGAGATTAAGAACTATTCTGTACCAGCCTTGCTTCTGTGTGGCTCTGAGCCCAGGGCAATAGAGGTGTGTCAGAAGCCATGGATGACTTTGTGCAGCGTGAGGGCAGAGGCAGGACTCAGCCATGTGGCAGTGGGAGACCTCAGTCTTCACCTCTCCTTCCACCTCTGCTTCAACCAGGGATGTTCCTGGAGTCTAAGTTTTACCTTTTGGGGTTTCTTGCCAACTTTCCTCTGAAAGCAAAGTGCTGCTGGGAGATGTGCAAATTTGTAGTGTTATATATTTTTACTATGTAGCCTTCTCTGACCCACCTGTCCTGACTCAGCATGCTTTAGTCTCTGTACCCATTTTCTCAGCAGCATTTATCAATATCTAACTTACTATGTAACTTCTTCATCTTGTGGATTGGTCAGGGTTACACTAGGAAAAGTATCCTTGAACAGGGTGATCTTAAGATAACATACTAACAGAATGATTAACAAAAGTGTGAGCAAGTCTCAGGGAAACTGGCAGGGGCTAATGTAGTGACTTGGGACTAGCAACAATGCTGCTGGTGGAGGGGAGCTTGAAGGAAAAACTGTAAGACTGGTTATGGGGATGGAGAGAGGAACCTAGAGAGCACACAGCATGGACAGGGCTGCCTTTGGAGGAAGAATGTAGCTATGACGAATAAACACTACAACTTGATTCTCCTCTTGTGCCTCGAGTGCCTCTTACCGGCCAAATCCAACTGGAGATAAGCCAAGTGAGCTTGTTGACGTGATCGGTAGAGATGCACAGATCAAGGTGGAGAAAGCTGGAGAGGGGGCCAGGAGGAGCACACAGAAGATAGGCACAGAAGTCTAGTTCTCCTCCAACTAGGAATAGCCACAGAAGGACATTTCTTGCCCAAGTACAAGTAGCCACAGAAGGACATTTCTCCTCTGAGCAGAAACATCCACAGAAGGACATTTCTCCTCCAACTAGAAATATCCACAAGATAGTTCTCTTCAAACTAGAACCTAAGTTCCAAGAGGACTGGGATTTTCACCTGTTTCATTCTCTTCTGTATCCCCTGTGCCTGGCTCATGATTGCTGCTCGATAAATATTGTTTTTGAATGAAGGAATAGCAGTTGTTGTAATGTTGAGCTTAACAACTTAACAAAGGTACTGCGATTATAGGCTACTTATAAAATCATTATGGGAGACACTTTTTAAGTTGGTTCTCTGTCTCCCTGACTTACATGGGTACTAAATGCTTGATACCTAATGAATTATATATATATATATATATATATATATATAAAGATATTTGTGCTTGTGCATATGTGTAGCCCCAAAATGATATATTTAAAATTGTTATGTTATTAACACTTTTAAAATTATTTTCAACCAGATTTGGAGTGGTTGTATTTAGAAGAACTTCTTGAAAGGCATTCTCTGCATATTAATATAATTAAAATCATTAAATTATTTTTATTCCATATGTGTCTCACAATGCTGAGGACAGCATTAACTCATGAAGTCCTATATATTTCAACATAGCAATAAACATAGCATAAAACATCAAGCACAACCACGTTTATGCTACTAAACTGGTAAAGGCTTATCACAGAGACAACTGTCATGAACAGCCTACTGCTAGGGTAAAAAAAAATAAAGGGGAAGGTCCGTGATTTATCTGAATGGACAAATGGTCATAATGTATTCCTTTAAAGTGATCTAATTTGGTCTTTGACAGGCTGCAGACATAGGTGACTCAGAGTGGAGTGTCCTTTGCTGACACAAATGTGGGCTCTGATGTAGGGGCTCCTCTCCCTACCCTGCCCCAGGGACTGGGAAGGGCTAAGATCTGCTTCTTCAGGCATTGGGATCACAGACCCTAGGAATTACAAAGACCAGGAGCGATGCCTGGCCTCACCTTAGGGAGTCTCCAGGATAACCCGCCCCATCTGTCAATGTCAGGAACTCAAGTCAATGTGGCAGGCGGCCAGTGAGGTTGAGAAAAGGAGCGGGTCTCCCTTGCCCTGGCCAAATCCTGTGAAATCTTGAGACTTGGGCTCCATAGATGGTACTCCTTTTAAGCATGAGAGGTCTCAATCAAAGTGAGAGTGGTAGACTGTATTAATTCTCAAAATGTTTGCTGCCCTGCCCTGGGGGACTGCTCCCTGAGGGAGGGTTTCACATCCCCTCTCTGTTGATGCCAGGAAAGGCTGTATGACTTGCTTTGCTGACCAAGTGGGGCCAGAAGCTTTAAGAACTAGCTTGTGTTTGTCATGCTTTATTTGTCTTTGCCACAGATTTAATGTTCCCCAGAGAGGTTGCCCCATTAGCCTGGATCCTGAACAACATAGTGTAGAGCTGAGGCTAACCCACAATGGCTATAAATATAAATGCAAAATAGAACTACTTATTATTATTGTAAGCCGTTGAGATTTGGGGATCATTTGTTACCACCGCATAATAAACCAAGCATACCTGACTGATACAGGGAAATCACATTTCTCACTGTCCCTGTTCGCCCACCCTGAGACAGGAAACAGTTCCTATTGTGGGCAAAGAGCTGGCTAGTCAGGCTCCTTGGCCACTCAGGCTACAGACACAATGCAGGCTGATGAAGGTAAAGCAGGGACTGTCAGGTTAGTGGGGCGTTAGCAATGCACAATGCTTTGTTTACTGAGAAACAGTTTGAACTGCCTGATCAAGGATACGCTGGTTGTTTCAGAGGCTCTGGCGGGTCATTTTGTGCTTCTTGGATACTGCATTGGGAGGGAGCCAACCAGAGAACGGTTACAACAAGACTATGCCCAAGACACAGAAACCACTGGCACGCTTGGGTTATGAGTGCTGCCACATGTAACAATAGCATCTGGAATTGGCACTCCAGAAGAAAAAGCATTGGGAACAGCAGGAAGTGGAAGCATTAATAACTGTCAAGAGCAGGGCAGACAGGCTAACTTAATGGGTGAGCTCAGTCCACGCAGGGCCTGATAAGTCCTATCACTCTCTCTGTCTACAGTCACTGTTCCTAGGAGACATATAAATCATAGCCAATGACCTAATAAAATAATAAGGTTTGTCTGAGTTTTGACAACAGAAAATAATAGAGGACCTCAAATTTAGAGGGAGAGTAATAGAAGGCTTTTTAAAATTGCTTTCTCACTGGAATAGAGGAAGTCTATAGCTGAGCAAAAGTTACGCGCCGTCTACAAGTTGTCAGTTTTCTGAAAATACCCACAAATCTATGACATTTATAGAGTTATAGAGAAGAGTCAGGTTAAGTGAGAATGTTTGTCAACTGGATATTTTCTTTGTTAGATACTTGAATTGTCTCTTTCTGTCATGAAATGAATTTATTGGAGATTAAACTTCCTTTCTTTTACTTTACTTTTTATGTTTGCACTGTTGTCCAGTTGAATGTAAAAAGAGAGGGCTTTTAAATGAGGCAGATCTAAATCTGAGTCCCACCTCTGCTTTTGAGATCCATGACTTGACAAAGCACTTAATTTCTTTGGGTCATTTTCTTCAACAGTGTCACAGTGAGGAGTTAAATAAAACAGTGTTAGGACAGTGGTTGGCAAACTGGGCTCGTGAGCCACATGTGGTTCTTTGGCCCTTGAGTGTGGCTCTTCCACAAAATACCACAGCCTGGGTGAGTCTATTTTGAAGAAGTGGCATTAGAAGAAGTTTAAGTTGAAAAAAAAAATTGGCTCTGAAAAGAAATTTCAATTGTTGTACTGTTGATATTTGGCTCTGTTGACTAATGAGTTTGTCAACCACTATGTTAGTGTATTTGGCATAGAGGCTGGCACTTAAGTTCTCAATCCTTGTTACTTTATTTCTTTAATCTTTTGGAAATGTTTAAAGGTGGGAGAGGGTTTGTGCTGCTGGTGCAGGTCAGTCCTGGTATGTTAAAAAACAATGTACATATGATAGTCATTGGAATTAAAAGAATGGGTGACTACTAAGGATACCATTTGCTCTACTAAGTCAGCTACATTGACTCTAAATATCTACATTAACTTCTCCTGGGCTGACTCCTGGATGTTTCACTGACAGCTTTCCTTATGCCTAGGATCTGGTAGTTGGTGTCACTAGTTACCCTCTACTGAATTCAGTGAGTACTTGAGTTCCTATTAAGTACAGGCACTTTGATAATTTACCCAAGGCTGCCTTTGCTCCTTGCTTGCCCGTCTGCTTTCCAGGAAAGTGTTCCTATTCCAATTCTACCTGTGTTCTCAATTCTATCCTTCCTAGACCCTCTGGGAACTTTTTCTCTTTGTCAACTATTTCTTCCTTTCTTTATCATCAGTCACCTTTCTGCGGGTTCATTCTCCTCAGCAGGGGCAAAAACAGAATAATAAACAAACTCAAAATACTCCCAGGAGCATCCTCAAGCAAGCCAGGCTCCTTCTCCAGCTCAGGGTCATACTCCAGCCCAGGGTCAAGGGGGTTGGGGACAATGATCAGGATAATTCATACTATCTGATGGAGCTGGACTCCTTTTCTCTTACCCATCCTGAGCAAGCTGGTTGCCTCTAGATCAGCGATTTTTAAGCTGCGTGCTGCAAAAACTTTTACAACATGCAGTACCTGACTATTTAGTTAGGTCACTGACCTCTTCTCCCTTAGGTTATCAAATAAAAATGACAACAGGCAAAACAACAATAGCTGCCCGGTATGGGTGAATAACAATTACATTTATTTTTTTATGTGTGAGATCAGCAAAAGAATATAATTTTGGTGTGCTGCATAATTTTAGTAATTAGTTTATGTGTTCTGTGAGATAAAAAAGGTTGAAAATCACTGCTCTAGATTAAAGGGGTAATAACTTTTATTTAAATAAAGTGAATAAAAATCTTGGTGCTGGTCTAGCCTGAACTGGTGGTCTAGAGAAAGGATCAGAGTTGTCTGGAACTCTAAAACAACTAGGGGCAGGGGGGCAGGGGGAAGAGTCAAGGGAACCAGAGAATTCAGTATGTTCTCCTAGCATAGACATACAGAGTTGAGCAGACATTGTGACATGGGAGGCACACAGCCAGGAGCTAGGGGAGAAGAAGCACAGGGAAGTCCTACTTCCAGTGGACTGGCCACCATGTCTCTGCCCTATTGAAAGTTGGATTCCTCTTCCAGTCAGAGGAGGCAAGAAGTTGCAGCATTTAGATGTGATTTTTAAACAGATCCAGTACTCTCTTTTTGTACAAGTGAAGAAAATCAGCCAGTAATGGCAAAGACCACATGCTCTACCATTGTGCCATTTGCTTTGTATCATTAAAAGCTCTGACATCCTGCCCAGCTGGCATGGCTCAGTGGTTGAGCGTTAACCTATGAACCAGGAGGTCAAGGTTCGATTCCAGGCAAGGCACATGCCTGGGTTATGGGCTCAATCCCCAGAAGCAGTTGATCCATAATTCTCTCTTATCATTGATGTTTTTTTCCTCTCTCTCTCCCTTACCCTTCTTGTCTGAAAAAAAAAAATCCTGACATCTTATTTCCCATATACAGTGGACCTGTGACCAATGTAAGGGATTAGGGTTGTTGACTTTTCACACAACTGAAAATATATATGTGGCTTTTGACAACCTTAAAACTTGATTACTAATAGCCTGCTGTTCACCAGAAGCCTTACTGATAATATAAGCAATTGATTAATAGCATATTTTGTATGCTATATGTATTATGTACTGCATTCTTACAATTAAATAATAGAGAAAAATATTATTTAAGAAATCATAAGAGAAAATACATTTATAGAATTGTGTATTTATTGAAAAACAGCTGCATAGAAGTGGCCCAGTGCAGTTCAAACCCATGTTGCTCAACAATCAAAGGCTATTTCAATCTAAAGTGACATGTCAGACTATTCAAGATAATAATATGTTGGACAGCCATTCAAAAATCATAAAGTTTTCTTTTAAAAATTCATAAAATAAATCCTATCCTTGCCCGGCTAGCATGGCTCTGCAGTTGAGCCTTGGCCTATGAACTCTGAAGTCATGGTTCAATTCACTGGTCAGGGCACATGCCCAAATGGTGGGCTCTGTCCCCAATGTGGAGTGTGCAATCAATGATTCTCTGTCATCACTGATATTTCTCTCTCTCTTCCTCTCTGAAATCAATAAAAATAAATAAATAAACCCCATTCTTTATTTAGTTGTGACCCTTCTAGATTCTTTGTATTTTCATATGCATCTCAGAATCAGCTTGTCAATTACTACTCCTACTCTTTAATATCACACCGTTGACCAGCTGACCCATTTTGTTGAACTTGAGCTTTCACATAAAAAGTAAATGCAAATATAGCAAATGCAAATAACATGCAAACAAGGTCAATATATGAATATTATGCAAATAAATGTGGAAAAAGCTAATTTCTACAAGTAGAGCACACAGGTAGAAGTTGTCACAACTTTAATCTGGAGGCAAATGATTTGTTACCAGCTGCTTGGTTTGGGGAAGAGAAAAGAGCTCTAACTAGTCCAGCTCCTTTGGATAAGATCCTGTAATAAACAGAAATGTGCAATGATGTGAAAATACATGAACTGAGAGGAACTTCACCTGTTAACTTCATGTTAGCGGAAATGAACTGACATATGTCCTTCCAGAACTTGCAAAGCGTTCAGAAAACATAATGGTTATTAGAGGGTAGTGGGATTCCTGTGAAAATCATTTTTAATTAGAATTAATCATTCTAATATTTCAAATTTGGAAAATGTATGTGCATAAGATGGTTTCAATACTTTTGCCTCTAAAATTGAGAAACTGCCAGCAGACCATTTGACAGACTCCTGGAGACAACCAGTTATCAATAAATCACACTGGCAGTGTTAATATCAGATGAGGTGAAATTTAAAGTTGAGAATAAAGATGTGTAATTTTATACACACCAGAAGGAACAAAACAGAATAAAAAAACATTATTTCATAATGTCATAAAAATTTCTTTAGCACCTCCCATTAATTGGGTATTTAATATTCTGTTGTGCAGTTGGACTAGCAAACTGAATTCCACACAGTATTATAATATTTGTCCACCACAACAATAATTTACTATCAGGACTTTTATTAATACTATGAAACAAATCAATAGGCTCAGGAAAAAAATAACATCAATGGGTAGTGAAATGGCACTGATAAAATTCAACACCAAATTTCATGTATTATTGGGGACTTGTGCCAGACTCATTGTGTGTAAAAGAAATGGGGACTATAATAGATCCCCAGACTGTAAAGATAAGCTCTAAAGGGGCATGGAACCTGCCAGAGCTTTATAATTTACACTAGAGACCTGGTGCATGAAATTCGTGTACGAGGGTGTGTGTGTCCCTCAGACCAACCTTCACCCTCTCTAATCTGGGACCCCTTGAGAGATGACAGTAGAATTGGGCCTAAATGGGCAGTCAGATATCTCTCTCACAATCCAGGATTGCTGGCTCCCATCTGCTCACCTGCCTGCCTTCCTGATTTCCCCTAACTGCTTCTGCCTGCCAGCCTGATCACCCCCTAACCACTACCCTGACAGCCTGATTGATGCCTCACTGCTTCCCTGCCAGCCTGTTTGCCCTAAACTGCCCTCCCCTGCAGGCCTGGTCACCCCCAACTTCCCTCCTCTGCTGGCCTGGTCACCCCTAACTGTCCTCCCCTGCAGGCTTGATTGCCCCCACCTGCTCTCCCTTGCAGGCCTGGTCCCTCCCCACTACCCTCCCCTGCTGGCCATCTTGTGGTGGCCATCTTGTGTCCACATGGGGGCAGTCATCTTTGACCACATGGGGGCATCCATCTTATGTGTTGGAGTGATGGTCAATTTGCATATTATTCTTTTATTAGATAGAATTAAATAGGATAGAGGCCTGGTGCATGGGAAGGGGCTGGCTGGTTTGCCCTGAAGAGTGTCCTGGATCAGGGTGGGGGTTCCCTTGGGGTATGGGGTGGCCTGGATGAGGGATCTATGGTAATTTGCAGGCCAGCCATAGCCCCCAGCAACCCAAGCAGAGGCCTTGGTATCTGGGATTTATTTATCTTCTATAATTGAAATTTTGTAGCCTTGAATGGAGGCCAGGGCTGCAGAAGCTTGGCTTCCTCCATTGCTGGGGGCAACTCAAGCTTCCTGCTCTCTCCAGCTCCATGGCTGCTGCCATTTTTATTGGGATTTATTTATCTTCCATAATTGAAACTTCACAGCCTTGAGCAGAGACCTGGGCTGGCCAGGGCAGCTGGGAAGCTTGGCTTCCTCCATTGCCAGGGAAACCCACACCTCCTGCTCTCTCCATGGCTGCAGCCATCTTGGTTGGGGTTTATTTGCTCCTGGTTGGCTGGTTGATGTGGCTTGTGGGTGTAGTGGAAGTACGGTCAATTTTCATATTACTTTTTTATTAGATAGGATAAAGTGGTCTGTATGGTGTGGTAAGATAAAATAAAACATTTGAGCAGTTATCATGTGCACCAAATTGGTCGTGTGAAGACTCAACCAGTGATGTCCCTCAAATCATGTCATCACAGAAGTAGAGATGTGTAGGGGACACTATGATGCACTACCTACATTCCCCTTCAGTGAAGGACTCGTTTGTTCCAATTCCTTGGAGTTTTGTTGAGAGACAGAAGTATAATTTTATGCCCAGCTAATGTACTGTTCAAGATTTAACTTAAAATATAGACATTATTTAGATCCACAAAAATAATTTTCTGTCCCTAGTCCCTCAACTAAAGAGCTTTTTATAAAGATTAACAACAAAACAAAATTGTAGGGAAAAAGTATGATGTCTAATTGATAAACACACTCATAAATTAATTAATGCTTGTATTTGAGAAAGGGAAGCTCAGTATACAGCAAAAATTATAATTTAATATGAAGAAAGAGATACCAAAACCTTTAATTTTTAAGAAGTAACTTGATCAAATCAACTAAAGAAAAGAAACAGTAGAAAGGAAGGAAAGAAAAGCCTGGTAAATAGGAAACACAATATGACAAGTAATTCTAAATGTTTCAATAATCAAAATAAATATCAATTGATTAAACTCAACTATTAAAATACCAATAAAGGATTTCATAAAATCAAGCTACTTACTCTGTATAGATATTCTCATAAAAAGAAAACCCCTAGGTAAAGTACACCAGGATAATAATCAAAACAGAATCTATTATGCAAGGATAAAGTCAGACCAAAAGGACACATTAATAGGACTGAAGCATACCTACACATAATAAAAGAACAGCCCACAAAGAGCATAGTAATCATGAGCAAGGACAGATTTGACAACAGAGCTTCAAACTATAAAAAGCAAACAAACCACAAAGAGAAGTAGAAAAATCAACAATGATATTTGAATAATTAAAAAAACACCTTGATCAAACACAGATAGATAAAATAGACAAAAATAAAAATTTGTAAGAATAGATAATGTCTGGTTTACTGATATAAGAGTTATCATACACAGACATGCAAATCACACACAAAACCTTTTGCCCTATGTATGAAGAATAGACATTCTTTCAAGCATAGATAAAATATTTATAAAAATTAAATATATATTAGGTTGCAGAATATTTCAACAAATTAAAAAAATACTATCAGATAGACAATATTTTTTTAAACTATAATGTAATTAAATTAGAAAGTAATAACAAAATGATAGTTAAAAACAAAACACCAGTACTTCTACAAAATCCATGGGTTAAAGAGGAAACTTCAAAGAAACTGAACAAAACTGAACAAAAAACAACAACATTATATTTCAAACTTTGTATTATGCAGCTATAATATTTAGGAGGAAATTTATACTTTACTGCATTCACTTATAAACAATAAATATTATTTTCAAGAAATGATTTCATGAATTAATTGAAGATGCTATAAATATAAAACATTAAACCTTTGGGGAAAAATATAAGAAGTTCACAACCATAACTGTAAAAATGAGCAGAGAAAACAGCAAACAAAAGTTACCAATGGTAATAATTAACAAACTCAAAATCGATTTTTCCAAAAGATAAATAAAAATATATATCCTTATGAAAACTGATCAAATTCAACACAGAAAACTATACCTGGGTACAGCCTAACCAACTATTTTGCTGATGAATTTAAAAACAAATGAGATAGACAATTTTGTGCAAAAAATAAATATTAAAACAAACTCAGAAGAAATAGAAAACCCAAATAAATGAATAACCACTAGATAAATGGTATCAATTTTAACAATTCTACTCTTCCAAAAGAATATCTTTTAGGGAACAAAGGATGAGTTACATGAAAGTTTCAAGAAACAGGTAAATAAACATTTGTAGACAAGGAAAAAATATTCAATTCATGTATAACAGCAGCATAACCTTATACACTGAAAGTAAGTAATCAATTTATTGAAAAATCTCATCTATGGATACAGATGGGAAATTAAGAAACAAATTATTAGTAAACTAAATCCAGGTAGCAGTATTTAAAAACAGTAATCATGACCATTGTTGAGTTTATGTCACAAATCAAGGATAGTTTCATATTGGAAAACTCTATCCAGGTAAATTTAATGCATTGACTTATTTAAAAAGTAAACATATATAAACATCTTAGTAGATAATCATTATAATAATATCTGATAAAATTTAAGATTTAGTTATTGGAAAACATCCTACATGATGATAAGTAAAAAGAATCTTCTTAAATTTAATAAAGGGTGTTTCCTAAAAATCTACTAGCAACAGCCAAACACTAGAAATAATTTAATCGCTTCCCGTTGCACAGTCCCTGATAATCTACATGTGACTGATCATCTCTTTAACTCATTCTTGTCACATTTGGGCAAGTAAACTGAAGTATGAAGCAGCAGTCCACTTCCTAAAGATTTTTTTATCTGGCAAATCTCTCTGGGAGGAAGCACATTATTTCCATCATGCTTTGGGTAGAATACATTGATAAATGGGGTTTTCCCAGTTGAAGGATCTTAGTGCTAACTTCTGCTTCATTTCCTCATCATTCACACCTCACCTGAGCCCATCTATCTTAACTTCAGGATCAGTCTTATCCATTTCCAGAATTATCTTTTCCAATGATCAAGTAATTTTTAAGAAGAAGGAATTAGAAAACATTTCAAACATACACAAAAATAGAATAGTACTATAAATCCCTATATACCCATCATCCAAAATCAATAATTAGCAAAATTATACAACACTACAATATGCATTGTTTTTCCTTTGCCAAAATATTTTAAAGTATATCCAAGGTTGCATGTCATTTCACCCCTATATGGATTGAAATAAAGATGTTTAATGTCATCAACGCTTTTCTAAGAAGTAGGGACTTTATTCTCTAGGTTCATTATTTATCAAATTATTTCACAGAAACCTCACTCATTTGGTATTCAAATTTCTAATTCAACTACAAAAATATAAATTAAATGAATCAATAGTTTGTATTCACCCCAATATCTTGAAGAAATAAGTGTACATAATTTTAAAAATGGATTAGTGAGTCAGTGGATGCACTGAGCAATGGACCAGCTGGATGGAGAGGCCAGAGGATCCAGCTAGGATGGCTGCTTCTCCAACCACTGCTGAACAGGAGACTCTGACCTCCCCCTTCCCAGCCAGGCCACCAGAACAACTGCCAAGTCCTGCTCCCTCCCGCCCTCTTTCCACTCAGCTGTGCAGCGACAGGATGCCTGCCACAGTGAAGCCATTCTTTATGCCCAGTGACAGTCCCACCTGCTCAGCGAAGGCTTTCATAATTATGGCCTCCACTTGGCTCTCTTTCTAGCACACAATCAGCAATTACTGTTTTACACATACATCGTGTCTTCTCAAGTGGACTGCAAGGACAATGAGGGTAAGGATTGTGTTTAGCCTTCTCATATGTAACTTATGCTGCCTAATAATGATGGTACCACTGGTTCTAAATATTTATTATGGAACAAATGAAGCTCAGCTTGAGTTTTCATTTGTGCTGAAATTATTAGTGTCAAATTTTGTGCTCAAAATCAAGTCATAAGAAGAGAGAAGAAAAAAACTCCATGGAGGCATTTCTGTTTAAGACTATGGGTAAAAGATAGGTCTGGTAGACTTCCATCCATCCACTTGTTCAACCTGTCCTACAAGTCCACTTAAATCCTGCTCTGCCTTTACTTGAACAATCTACACATACTTTTTTCTTTCTCTTCTCTTGGACAAATGACTAGGGCAATTGTCAGTTGTTGGCACGTATTATGGTATGACCACATGTTTAAGAATCGCAAAACCCTCCATAAGAAATCAGCCCCTAACTGGACCTTTATCCAAATCAACAGGCTCTTTCTTGAAGCAGCACCACGGTGCCACCAAGTGGACAGTTTTTGAAAAATTCAACTCATTTTGGAACTGGAGCATTTGTGACTAGCTTGTTTACAGAATTACAGATTTGATACTCTACCTTTGTATATCGTGGATGCTTGATAAATTAGAATAATTGCTTCATTTATGCTTCTTGAAATCCTATTCTCTTTAACTCCTATTTGTGATTTTTCTTTAAGAAAATTCCCAATGAAAGCATTTATGACATACAATAATATGGGCACTTACCTTATTTTACCATATTTTAAGATAAAGCAAGTTCCTCATTTTTCTCTGGCTACATGTATAAAAGATTAATTCTATTTCCTAGAGAGGTTTATTTAAAGGGGAAAAGAGCTTGCTTATGGAATATGCATGTTGCCTATATGCAGATTTGATGTTTGAGATATTTCTGGAGTTAATTTTATATCTTATTACTTAAAATATCAAACAAATGGTGCTGGGACAATTGGACATTCATGTACCAAAAAATGAACCTCAACTTTTAATCTTGCTGCATACACAATCGTTAATTTAAAATGGGTGTGATTATCACAAATACCCCAAGCTTCAGTTGACTGTCCAGTTTAAGAACATCCTTAAAGAGACGAGACAATTGAAGTACACATTACTCTCTCCCGAGGCTAACGGCATCTCCCCATATTTTCTGCAGTAGAGGTTCCAAACGATGACATTCTTTTTTTTAAAAAAAATAGTATTTCCTCAACTTAATATTTAATTTTGCTAAAAGTCTAACTTGGCTCTATATAGCTTAGGTCAGTGCATATTTTTGTGCTATAAGACAGGACTAGAACATTTTCAAATAACTCATGAAAATGTAGGCAAGTGTCTACTGAACTAACAGCAGGTGGTACAAGGTCTAAGCCCACATCTGTCACTAACACCCAATGTGGCCACATACAGGATACTTAAGATTCTCTCTTAGTTTCCACATTTGTAGTTAGTAATCCGCCCTTTAAAAATTTTGTGCATTTCTAAGTTTTTTTTTAAGGAGCATGTTATGCTGTTAATAAGAAAGTTGGGCAGGATCCTTTAGATCCCTTCCCTGTCTCTTGTTTGATGTTTTCATGACTGTGTGTTTTTGCAAGTTAATATCTTCGAAATATGAGCTCATTTAAAAGCTATTATTCGTGAAATCTCACATTAATTTTGATGAATACTTATGGAAAATTTCTGAGCTGTATGTTCCAAATTTGCTAAGTGCATATTACAACAAACATATTTCTCTATATTTGCCAAATTTCAAATTTGTTTAAATAAGAGTTTAAGCACCATATGTCCTAAATGTGCCTCTACTATTTCTGCAAAAGAAAAGGCAGCTTAACCTCAGTGTCCTGCATCTTTGGTCACTATGCCATGGGGTCACACAGGATCTGTAGATGGAAAGTTATTATAAGGAGGCATCAAGCTGTAGTGTGAGGCATTGGATAGCAACCCAAACTCATGGATTTCACCCTGAACCTATAACCCTCTAGGCATCTGAGTATGAAGAAAAAGGCTCAATGGGTCTGAGCTTCTGTTTCATTATCTACAAAATAGTGATAATAAATGCTTTCAAACACATTTGGTTGCTCAAGGGTTTAAGTGAAATAAAGTTGCATGCTGGAAAAGTGCAATATGATGGGAACCTGTCATTTAGTAGGAAGAAACTAAGGAGACTAAGAAGGTGAGAGATACAGTGGAAGAATCAAGGATGAGCCTTTCTGGTCCCTCTCCCCCTTTGGAATGATGTGAACAGATATGACATTCTGTTCATGATCCAATTAGTGCAGATACCAGGAAGTTGGATGTCACAGTCTAAGGGTTCATAGAAAAACAGAAAAATGAAGGGAAGAAACAGGGCAGGAGAGAAGGGGATGAAATGGACACTACGTTATCACTGTGGCAAGCCAGACACCATCTGCATGCTACTGTTTTTCATGCAGGGATGGCTTTTGGATTCCCAGTGGGAGGAATAGAACCTTCAGTTGATAAATATAAAATAACCATTAAAATGTGAAACAACTAAAGAATGAGAAATCTTCTAACTTACAAAATATAGGAGAGCTATATTCTTAAAAATTGTCCACATCAGACAAGACAAGGAAGGGGTGTGAAATGTTTCAGAATAAAGGAGGCTGAAAAGTCATGACAACTAACATGAATGTAATGCCTGATCTAAGCTGAAGCCTGGACTAGATAAGACAAAAAGGAACTTAATTGGGTCAATTGGCAAAGTGGAATAAGGATGCAAATGAGATAACAGTACTATTATCAACACAGTTTACAAAAGTTGAAAACTGTAATGTGATTATGTAAGCAAATATTCATACTCTTAGGAAACACAAATATTCAGGAGTGATGGGCCTTGATGCATGTAACTTAAGTTTAAATTGTTCAGAAAAGAGAGGGAAAGAGTGAGCAAATAAGGTAAAATGTTATAAGTAAGTGACCTTGGTTAAAGATATATGGAGATTCTTTGCCTATCTTTCTGTAGTTTGACTTTATTTCCACATAAAATTTTTAAAAAATGAAGCAAATATTTTAATGAGGTCCTTATTCATTAAACATCCTTGTCATTATTTTAGCTGTAATAACATTTGACATCTGTATGACTGCTAGCCATTTAAAAAGTACTTTAAGCCCAGTGGTGTGGCTCAGTAGTTGAGCGTTGATCTATGAAGCAGGAGATCATGATTCGATTCCCAGTCAGGGCACATGCCTGGATTGAGGGCTCGATCCCCAGTGGAGGGTGTGCAGGAGGCAGCTGACCAATTATTCTCTCTCATTTTTTTATGTTTCTAACTCTCTTTCCCTGCCTTGCTGAAATCAATAAAAATAGATTTTAAAAACAGTACTTTAACGTTTTTTATTTAATTATCATCATGAAAGCCCCATTTTACGGATAAGGAAAATGAGAATCAGAAACTTCTGAGACCTTGGCTAAATCATATTTGTATTTTAACTGGCTAGCACAGGGAACAAATAAAGGCAGGCAGGGAGAATAACTTGACTTGCTCCAAATCACAAACCTAGAGTTAAACAGGTACTGAGACTCAGAGCTCAGTACCTTTGTTCTTCTTTGCTGCTATCAAATACCATAAAACACACTTAAATCTTAGATCAGGATTAACCATTATTTAATTACTCTTTGATGATTCCCAAGTCACATAATTTTACAGTGCCTGAGGCTAACATTTATGTATGTCGTTTAACATCCTGTAGCTAAGAGAAATAACAGTTGAAAAATTGTTAATTAAATCCTAGAAGAGTGAGACTACCCTTGGAGTAAACCCCATTATATTGCTTTTTACTAGTGATACTATTTAAGATAATATGAAACATTCTTTTATATAGATATTTTGCTTATACATGAAAATGAAGATTTATCAAGATATCTATACTGCATGATTTTGGTGGCAAACCTTACCCTTCCATAATATAAAATTTTGAGTATTACTATTTTGCGCACTTTAAAATTTATTATTTTTCATTTTCAGATTTTTTCAGCTTTATTTTCAGCATTTAAAGTGAAAATTATAGACAGTGTTACCAGCAGCAGAAATGGTTTCTTGGAACTGGTCATTAATCCTCTTTGTTTTAATCAGTGCCAAGCATTTTTTTTGAAATTTGCTAAACCTGGTTTTCTTTTTAAAGTGCAATAAGTTGTACAAACAAAAGCAACAGCAGCATGTACATGCAGAACAGACGTGTAAAGAACGAGAATGGAATTCCAGACTGCTGGTGCTGGGAAGAATTCCCTAGACTAAGTGTACCTATCTGGGTGATGAAGAAAGTCTAGATCCATGGCAGCCATGGGAATGCCTTACGACTTGGCCCACTTTCAGGTCTGGGTCTTTAGTCAGCCTGGATTGACCTATCTTTCATTATGTGAGTCATGATTCTAATTCTCGACACTCATATGTAGAGAGGTATGTTACAGTTGGGAGATGACAAGGTGTCAGGTGGGGAGGACAGCTGGCCATCTGACAAAGCCTGAAAGGTGAGTAGCCAATTGATTGTTGCTTGTTAATCAACTCAGTGAGCAGCCCTTTAGGACAAAGAGACATGATTTATGGCTCCTCAATCTGCATTCAGCTCTCCATTCCTTCTTTGATATGTTGAATTGCCCTCCTGGTCAGCACATTAAAAACCAGAGCAAGTTGATTCTTAATGCTTAAACAAAAGAAAATGTTTTAAGCAATTATCCTCATACAGATTCCATTTGCATAATTTATAGCAAGAGAATCTTCTCCTGTGAGTTATCCATCTCCATGAGCGCTCTATTTGGTAGATTAGAACCTCTTGCTAATATGAGCAGACAAGTCTTCATTTTAGAGAGAACAAATTTACTCCTTAATTCTTCAGTATGTTTACTGAGCACCTACCGTGTGTTATAGAGAGAAGATTCAAAGGTGAATAAGGCTGATACTCTGCTTTTTAATTGGAAAAATAGATAATTAAACAGATGATTCCCCCAAAATGATATGCACAAAGACGGGATGGGGTAAGCACATGGTCCTAAGGACAATTTTCAATAGGCTCCTAACCTACTCTATGACAATCCCTTGACCCCTTTCCAGACCATGGAAAGTTCTGGGGAATAAGATAGTTAAGCAGAGCCCTGAAGGATATGAAGTTTATCCAGAACAGGGAACAGAAGGAAAGAAGGGAATTCCAAGTACAAGGACTAAAACATGCAAAGGTCAGGATATGACAGACAGCAGAATAGATTTCTTGGACTACAAGAAGTCAGTATAGAGGAGGAACCAAGATGACGCATCGGTAAACACCTGAACTTGCTGTCTCACACAACCACATCAAAACTACAACTAAGAGAAAAAACGGATATCATCCAGAACCACGGGAAGGCTGGCTGAGAGGAAGTTCTATAACAAGAAGGAAAGGGAAAAGCACATCTAAACTGGTAGGAGGTGCCGAAACCGGTTTGGCTCAGTGGATAGAGCGTCGGTCTGCGGACTGAAAAGGTCCTGGGTTCGATTCCGGTCAGGGGCATGTACCTTGGTTGCAGGCATATCCCCAGTGGGGAGTGTGCAGGAAGCAGCTGGTTGATGTTTCTCTCTCATCAACATTTCTGGCTTTCTATCCCTCTCCCTTCCTCTCTGTAAAAAATCAATAAAATATATTTAAAAAATAAAAATAAAAATAAAGTGGTAGGAGGTGCAGAAGTGCCGAAGAGTGAAGGTATGGAGGTGACCATGGAAATGGGCTGGCAACTGAGTACGCTGTAATCCTTTTCAATTGGGAGGGAGAAACAAACTCTTGACTGCTCTGAATTCCAGTAACAGGTGAGACTCTGGGGACCTAGATTCATACAGGGAGAAACTGGACTATCTGGCATCGGGCCAGAACAAGAGGACACCTTTCTCTCAAAGGTTGTCACAGCATTCATTGTTCCTGCACAGTGCTGTGGGACACAGAAACCCTGGGTCCTCTTTGGGGCAGGGTTGATGGGAAGCCATTGCTGTTTGCTCTGCCCCATGATTCCCTGAGACCTTCACCCCACCCAATTTACAACCCCACTCAAGCTGAGCACAGAGGCATTTGCATATGAATGGCCTGGCCTTTTGCAACCTAACCATAAAATTGCAGCTGGTTTAAAGAACCCCAGAGCTTCCAAAAGACTGCCTTAGGCTTATCAGGAGCCTGCATTACTTCACAGCTGCATGCCATCTAGGCACTCCAAACCCCAAACTAAGATAAGGAAACTGAAGATCTCTCTGTAGCTTCTGCTAGGTGGTCTCAGGCAGAGACTGACTTTGCACCTCCTTGGAAATCTAAGAACTAGTGCACCTAGTGGTAAAAGTGAGACCACATCAGATTACAACTCTTCAGATAAATAAGAGACACCTATGGAAGGGGACAATGCGGGGGTGGTAAGGGCATGGAGTGGGGTGGGAACCGGGTGGAGGGGAGCTATGGGGAGAAAAAAGAGGAACAACTATAATAATCTGAACAATAAAGGTTTATTTAAAAAAAAAAAGAAGAAGTCGGTATAGCAGTAGCTGAGGAAAACGAATCAGATGTGAAAGTCTCCAAATACCTCTCCAGGAAGTTTGGATTTTATATGGTTGGTTATAAAACAACATTGAAGGGTTTTAAGTAGATAAAATGATGAGTATAGAGAGAACGGATTGGCATGTGGGTGAGGCTAAGGGCAAGGATTCTAGTTGAGGGACTATTGAAAAAATGCAAGCTGAGAAAGCATGCTGGGTTAGAGGCCCACAAATCAAATCAGCAACATTGCATACCATCTCACAGTTGTTCTGTGGATCAAAAGCTTTCTGGAAAGAGAAGAGATAGAGGTGGAGAAATTTTGAACTGATCTGGAACTGTTAAATCACATCATCTTCATTTTTGAAGAATTACATACTCAAAATGGCATGGTCTAAATAATGTAATGTGAAAGAAGGAAAATGTTACTCAACACTGAATACTAACATCTGAGTACCTAAAAGGTGGATGAAACAAGTTAGGGAAATTATCAGCATTGTCAACTTTCCCCAGCAATTGCTATTATAACCTTTATTTTCATCTTGTGAATTCTACATGGAATAGCTACAAATAAATATATGCATAGGTTAGAGCTAAAAAATGTGTCCTTTTATTAATTCCTAGTTTTAGAATCAAGAAGACTGTACCTTGGTTCATTTGACACACCGGTATCTCAGACAGAGACTGTCATATAGCAAAGTGTTTAATAGGTGGTTGAAAGTCAAGAGTTAAAACCACACTGACTGACTAATCTTTATTCCCACCAACAGTGTATGAGGGCTCCTTTTTCTCTACATCCTCCCCAATACTCACTATTTATTGATTTATTGATGATAGACATTCTGACAGATATGAAGTGATATTGCATTGTGGTTTTAATTTGCATTTATTTGATGATTAGTGATGTTAAGCATTTTTTATATGTCTATTGGCCATATATATGTACTCTTTGGAAAAGTGTCTACTTAGGCCCTTTGCCCATTTTTAAAATATTTTATTTATTTATTTATTTTAAAAAATATTTTTATTGATTTTTTGCAGTATAACTTATAATTAACAGTAGTACATGTTTTCCTTCCCCCCTCCCCCTTATCCTCCCCCTAGCCTCCCCTAACCCCTAGCACATATCCCCACCCTCCCCCCTCTCCGCCCCAGTATCTTTCATTCATTGGTTATGCTCATATGCATGCATACAAGTCCTTCAGTTGATCTCCCCCAGCATCCACCTCCCATCCACCCAAGCCTTCCCCCTGTAGCTTGACAGCCTGTTCAAGGCCACCCTGCCTCTATATCAATCACTCTCCCATGTTTCTTTTCTTCAAAAAAAAAATCTTGCCTCTGCAAACTAGAAATAAATGTATAAGAACAAAAAATGTTTGAGTCTCAGTTTCAATGTCCAACTGTTCTGAATCCCAGTTTCAGTGTCAAATAATTCTTTATGTGTACATGTCAGCAATGGTATCCAGATGGTGGACACATCGTGGCAATGCAAGATCCATCCGCTCTGGTTTGGTCCTGGGCCGCCTGCAGACATGCACAGCTGTCGACTGCTAGCATGGCAAGGTGTCGTCAGTGTCCCCCATCTCTGGACCATCCTCGTGACTGGAACAGACCCGTCAGTTCCTCACAGTCGCAGGAACCCACATGGTCTTGGAGTTGTTCCCTGAAAACACACAAACACATTCTCGACCAAAAGTTAACAAAGGGATCCTCTATGCAAAATAGACTTGGGATTCTTTTTAATTTTTGCCTAAATGATTTTCCTTTGGCTTATTTTGACATCATGTGTGTTTTTTCATGGGTGTCCTGCAGTTGGTTTTACAAATGGAATTTACTTTACTGGAGTAAGAATTTTCTAGATGTATTTTACTTACTCGATATTTTTTTCCTTACATGATATTACCCCACTGCCCCCTCCCCTTTTTTGATTAATGGGGGCTTTTGGAAATTTTATATTGCAGTCTTGGTAATTTTAAATTTTAATTTTTGCACACAAATATGACTGCTTTAGGTTCTTTGGATGTTAGGCAATTTTACAGTGAGATGAACTACAAATAGATTTCTTAGTTAATGTTTTAGGAAAAGCCTTTTGTCCAGTACAATAAAATTTTCTTGAGTATTCACTTATTTCACTTGGCCAATTTAAATTAATCTGAAAACTTGATTACTATTTTCCTGTCAATTTTAATACTCAAGCAGAAATCTTAATTTACCCTGTAAATACTAGTGGAAAGGAATATTTGCAATTTTGAGTAGGTCCTGAGCATTCCTGGTAATAGACTGAATTTAGATATAGAGCAGCTATTGCTGGCCAAGTCTCTGTCTGCCACCTGGGTCCCGGTATGAGTTGTGCGTGGGAGGTGAAGCAGCCGTGGGGGTAGGAGACCTCCCTCAGGAGGGGTGAGAATTCAAGCCCCTGCAAGGTTTGTCTGTGAGGTTCTGTGCCCCACCTCTGTTGACCTTTTACCTCTCTCCTGTTGGCCCCTCTGTGACTGTGCCTGTCTTAGGTTGTTCCTTCCCTGAGGAATCTTACCCGTCTCTGGGTAACCAGCCATCCTCCGGGGCCAAACAGGGTGATGTGAGGTTCAGTTCTGTCTCCTTTGTAGTCTATGCCCCCGTGCCTTTGCCCATTTTTTAAATCAGATTTTTTTTTTTTTTTTGGTATTGAGTTGTGAAGCTACTGTGGAAAACATTATGGAATGGAAGTTTCTAAAAAAATTAAAAATGGAACTGCCTTATGACCCAACAATTCCACTTCTGGTTATATATCCAAAGCATCCCTAACACTAATTTGAAAAACTATAAGAACCCAATGCTCATTGCAGTGTTATTTACAATAACCAAGCTATTAGTAGTACCCATTAGTAGAAGAGTAGATAAAAAAGTGGTAGTATATATATAGAATATGTTACCTGGCTATTAAAAGGAACAAAATGTTATCATTTGTAACAGCATGGATGGACCTAGAGGGTATTATACTAACTAAAATAAGTCAGTCGGAGAAGGACAAATATCAGGTGATTACACTTATATGTGTAATCTAAAAGACAGTATAAACAAAAAATAAAACAAACAGACTTATCAATATAGAGAACAGACTGATGCTTATCAGAGGGAAGGAGGGTTGGGTGCTGGGTGACAAAGGTGAAGGGATTGAGTAGCATAGATTGGTAGTTACAAAATAGCCATGGGGATGTAAACAAGTAATATTGTAACAACTATCTATTGCAATATTACCTAGTTGGGTATTGGAAATAGCAGAGGGAATAATCTATAAAGTATATGATTGTCTAACTACTATGCTCTATACCTGAAATTAATACAAAATAATATTGAATATAAACTGTAATTGAAAAACATACTGACTAAAATAGATTTTCTAGGACCTTTGATAATTTTCATTAATATTCTAAGAAATTTCTTTAATATCAAAGAAATATTAATTGAAAGTAAAATACATAAGTGCCCATATTCATTTGGGATAAATGTAGCTTCAGATGTGTTTATACAATTTACTGGAAAAGAAAGAAAGAAAGATAGAAAGAAAGAAAGAAAGAAAGAAAGAAAGAACCCCAGTGGGAATTGTGTGGGTGTAACTGACTGAGAAATTTGGTCTTTTGTAATTGTGAGCTATTTGAAATGAGAAGGGTTGAGTAGTTTAAAAAAATGGATGGGAGGAGCTGAGGCTTAATGGCACCTCACACTTTTCTTCTCATGTCTGTGACTAAAGAAAGGACATTTCTAATTTTTTCTAATTATCAAAAAGATGATTCTAGATCAAGGACTGTGAGAGACTTTGAGTGTAAGAGTTGAAAAAATCTTACATGAATATATCTATACTTACCCCTCAATTGTGTCCAAATTTTAAAATACAAATTATAACACATAAATGTATATAATTATAATTTATAATTGCATAAACCTTTTAGTTTTAAGAAAATTATATTATACACTTTTTAAAATGTTAATATTCCATTTTTTCCTGGTAATTTTGAGTGATGCTTTTGTAACATTTAACCTTTATTTTTGTAATAAAAGCAAAACTGCAGCATGTGGAGTGCAGATTATACATCTATACTCTTATAATGAAACTATATTTTGCCAATCAAATTCCTTACTAATGAATGTTAGTGTTTTTTTTGGCTTTTAAGAAATCTGTATTTCAATCATATAGACAAGGAAGAAGATTTTCAGGGAGACTTCTTACTGTGATGCACTTTAATGCAGAACACTTGTTTTTTAGTCTATTATTTCAGAATACTGTTTTTTCTTGTTTATTTTTGCTGTTATAGAATGTTATTTTTCTTAGTTTTTACATTTAATTTTCATTCATCTGAAGACCTCTTTTCCATTTTTTTCCCTGTTGTGCATAGTATTACTTAGTTTATTTAACAAGAGTTCTAAGTAGAGAAAATGGAGAAGTGGGGTTTAAGTGGAGTTACTGGGACTTCCATTTTCCTGTTGGTGGCAGCACTGCCTTTTCTTTCTGTGTCCTGAAAAGGAGGGCTGGACAAAGTAGTCACTACCAAACTGAGCATGTAGGAGACTTCTGTACTTCGAATCAATGAGATGAACAAAAATGAAACTATCCTGTATATATTCAATAAAGCAACCTCATTTTAAGAAAACCAAATAAATTCACAAAACAAATTGATTTAGAATGTGTTTTGCATTACAAAAAAAACCCCTACAAAATCCTTCAAGTAGTGAGTTTTCTATTGAATTTAAGTATTGAATTTAAATATTCTATTGACTTTTGACATTGGCATTTAGAATTTTTACTGAGGCACAACACAATACAACACAAATAAATTTGACTAATATTTCATCCTACATTATGGAGTACTAATTTGGCATTACTTTACTCTATACTGAAAATTATTCACTCATCAGATTATGCCATGCCTATTGATTTTTTTGAGGAAATATTCTAAGCATGCCTTTGATCCAATAGTTTAAAGAAACATGCATAATACACAAGCAGGATGAGTAGAAAAAGTTATGGTCAACATCACCACTTTCATTTACTAAGTGGAGCACAATATAATTTTATTCTGCCAAGAATAAAAAGGAGATGGAGAAATGCATTGGACATTCAGGTGATGTGTCTCCAATATCAGTCCATTACACTAAGTACTTTTTAAAAACTCGATTTAGCCAGCGCTTTGCACATGACGGGTGTTCAATACTGCTGTCTGTGATAAGGTCAATACCTTTGGCTGGTTTAGTCCTTATCTCTTTTCCTATTTGTTGTCCTGTGGGTCCATCTCTTAACTAGTTACCACATTTAGGTTAGGCTTTTCACTTGAAAATGAACTTCTAGCTGCTCTTTTGTTTCATTTTTTGAAATGTCCTTCAACAGCTTTATTTTTGAGCAGCAGAGATGTTCAATTGTGACCAGATGTCCTGTTAAGAAAAGCAGTGGCTGTAGTGGCTGCTCTGGGAATAGGAGGGAGATCAGTGCAGGCAATGCAGAAAGGCAGAGCAAAGCCAGGCCAGCCAACTGATTTCTTCAAGGTGATTCACTACGCATGTCCCCCCTGATGGCCGAGCAGAACTTATTAGCCAAAGCAAAGTGTGAAGGTGTGGCCCTCTGCCTCTTACACTGCACTGCTTCCCAGGTGGGAGGGTCTTTCCAGTTATCTGCTTTTCAACCTGCCCAACTCGCCAGGCTCCTGGCCACCAGCATTGTATTTAACCTCGGCTACCCTGAGTTGCTGTCCCATTATCCACATCCGTTTCCATCCTCATGCCCCACTGCCCAAGACCAAAATTTTATATCAATAGGGAATTCACCAATGAGTTTTAAGAGTAGCAATTATATCGATTCACACCAATATGTGCAGTAATCTTTCTAAGGGGATTTGCATTTTAGAAGAGTAAGTTTTTAAGCCAAAAAATGAAGTTATAATGACAGAATTTCATATCCGTAAAGATGTATTTCAATCAGAAATCTTCCAGGAACTTATTCAGTGGAAGTTTATTCTCATTCTTATTTTACCTAGGTCTTTTGAAGGCAGAAAAATTTTTTTAAATATAAAGGCTAACGATTTGCTTGCAAACTGGTGCCATGCTCGGTCAAGTTCTGTCTGCATCTGATAGCCTTGTAAATAGTTACGCTGCTGTGTACTTGAGTCAGGACAATCTCAGTAACTTAATTTATCATCTTCCTTCTCTGATATGAACAGAGAAGGTAACTAATGCTGTGAACTTTGCATCACGGTGACATTTTTACCCATATATATATATATATATATATATATATATATATATATATATTTATTCTTTGAAGTATTACAAATAGTAGTACATATGTTTCCTTTTATCCCCTCATTAACCTCCCCCTGGCCTCCCCTATCCCCCAGCATGTGCCCTCATCTGCCCCCCACCCCAGTGTCTTGTATCCATTGGTATGCCTATATGCATGCATACAAATCCTTCAGTTGATCTCCCTCAGTCCCCGCCCCCCACCTTCCCTGCCTTCCCACTGTAGTTTGACAGTCTGTTCAATGCTTCTTTGCATCTGTATCTATCTACCACCCCCCCACAACGTTTCTTTTCTTTAAAAAAAATCTTGCATCTGCATACTAGAAATAAACATATTAAGAACAAAAAATGTTTGAGTCTCAGTTTCAGTGTCCAACAGTTCTGAGTCCCAGTTTCAATGTCAAATAGTTCTTTATGTGTACATGTCAGCAATGGTGTCTGGTGGCAATGCAGGTGCCCCCCTCTCTGGTTTGGTCCTGGGCAGCCTGTAGCGACGCACTGCTGTTGACTGCTAGCATGGCAAGATGTCATCAGCGTCTTCCATCTCTGGACCGTACTTGCTATTGGAACAGACCTGTAAGTTGCTCTTTGTTGCAGGAATCCATATGGTCTTGGAGTTGTTTTCTGAAAATATACAAACATATTCTTGACCAAAAGTCAATAAAGGAATCTTTTCTGTAAATTAGACTGGGATTCTTTTTATTTTTGCCTAAATGATTTTCCTTTGACTTATTGACACCTTGCGTGTTTTTCATGGGTGTCCTGCTGTTAGCATTACAAGTAGAAATTAATTTTCTGAAGTAAGAATTTTCTAAATGTATTTTTTCACAGGATATTTTTCCTTACATGATATTACCCCACTATCCTCCCGCCCCCCCTTTTCTTTTATTAATGGGAGCTTTTGGAAATTTTAGGTTGCAGTGTTGGTAACTTTAAATTTTAATTTTTGCACAAAAATATGACTGCTTTAGGTTCTTTGCATGTTAGGCAATTTTACGAAGAGATGAACTATGAATAGAAATTTTAGTTAATATTTTAGGAATAGCTTTTTGTCCAGTACACTTAAATTTTCGTGAGTATTCACTTATTTCAATTAGCCAATTTAAGTTAATCTGAAAACTTGATTACTATTTTACTGTCAAATTTAATACTCAAACAATAATCTTAGTTTACCCTGTAAATATTTGTGGAAAGGATTATTTGCATTCTTGAGTAGGCTCTGAGCATTCCTGGTACTAGACTGGATTTAGCTTTAGGGCTGCTGTTGCTGGCCAAGTCTCTGTCTGTAAACTGGGTCCCGATCTGAGCTGCATGGGAGGCGAAGCAGCCGTTGGGGCAGGAGACTTCCCTCAGATGGGGTGAGAGTTCAGGCCCCGCATCAGGGTGACATTAAAGGCAGCTTCTGTCTTTTTCCAGCTGTGTGGTCTTGGATAAGTAACAAAACCTTTCCAAGCTGCAGCTTTTATATTAAACTCATGTGGTGGATCTAAGTGACTCTTGAATAGAGATAATCATCAACAGTCCCAAATATGTATACACATTTAAAGCAGTTTGGATCAGAGTCCCATTGTTGTTATTTTAACTGGTTAAGATAATTCTAAAATTGATATGGAAGAAAAAGTGTAAATTTTTGTCAAGAAAATTAATATATATAAAAGGCTAAGCAACCATCTGACCATCCAACTGGCTGGTAGGTATGATGCACACTTACCACCAGGGGGCAGATGCTCAATGCAGGAGCTGCTGAGCTGCGGTGACTAGGCAGCAGTTGTTCTCTGGTGATGCATCTGGAACCAGAGAAGAGGGAGCCTGATTCTGGGATGCATCACCAAAGAACTGCCCTCTCACAATCCGGGATCCCTTGGGAATGTTGGAGAGCCGGTTTTGGCCCAATTCCTATTGGTCAGGCCACAGGACCCCACCTGCCAGAGGCACCTTGTTCACTCCACAGTTGACCTTTGAGCCTCAGTGCCGCCCCAGATGCAGCCAGCCAGGGAGAAATCACAGGAGGTTGGTTCTAGGGTGTGTCTGGCCCTTCTTTCACTGGGGCACTAGTTATGAAATAAAAAACAAACTACTAACAACAAAGAGTGAAGGAGAATTTGCCATATTGAAACTCCCCGTATGGCGATTACAATCCAAATAATATGGATATTGGTTCAAGGATGAACAAACTGACCAGGAGACAGAACACAGTACTGAAACAGATTCAAGCATTTTGTAAAATAACAACTTGGTGTATACTAGTAGTGATGCTTCCATTTCAATTTAGTGAGAAAAGGAAGAGTTACTTTAATGCAGTGTTAAAGTAATGGAATATTCACCTGGCATAAAAATATAGACTTGTAATTTACAACAAACAGAATATTAGAATATAAGTAAGAAGATCAAGAACCTTAGGGGTGAGTATGAGCATTCATGGGCAAGACAGGAAAATCCACCAATCATTAAAAATATAATGGAGAGACTTCACTACCTAAAAACCTAAAATTTCTGAATGGTGAAAGGCACCGATGTAAAGTTAAAAGAGAAGTAATAGTTGGGAAAGAATATTTGCAGCATATTTGACAAGATATTAGTTTCCCTTAAATATAATGATTCCTGCAAATGGATAAAATAGAAGATATATAATAGAAAAATAGGTATACATGACGATGGAGCAATTCTGAGATAAGGGATACAAACAGCCAGTTAACATTTGAAAAGTTGCTATACTTAAGTGATTGTCAGAGATATGTATATTAAAGAAATAAGGAGATTATTTTTCATGTATCAGAGAGGCAGAAAATTTAAAATTCTGATCAAATCTACTTTGGCAAAAGTGTGGGGAAAACAAATACTTCTTAGGCACTAATGATGAATGTGTGAATAGCTAAAACATTTTTGAAAGTCACCTGGTAATATTAAATTTAAATGTGCATTTCTTTGACTTAAAAGGGCTATGTTAGAAATCTAACTTACATAAAGAAAAGCACTAGTCTTCTGGGAAAAGCTGAGTAAAACTGCATATTGCTGAATTTTAAAAAAATGAACAAACCAAACCATGGAATTACACTGAATGTCTACCAATAGGACAAGTACAGAATAGATTATTATTAATTCACTAGAGGCTGGTGCATGAAAATTCATACACTGGAGTGGGGGGTCCCTCAGCCCAGCCTGCCCCCTCTCACAAGTCTGGGAGTCTGCAGGGGTGGGAGGTGACCCAGAAATCAGGGGAAGGTGCTGCGCCCAACACACCTCTTCTGCTGCCACTGCTGGCAGCACAAACCTTGCCCGGTCCTGGTTACCTGACCCTTGGGCGGCCCTGGGTGGCAGGGCCGTCACCATCTGAGGCTTGCCTGAACCTTGGGTTTCAGCTGGACAGCCACCATCTGAGGCTTGCCTGAGCCTAGGCTGGTCCTAGGCAGCTGGGGAGCTGAGGGAGGGTCCGGCTGCACTGTGCACCTGCCAACCCCTGGCTGGGCTGAAAGGACTGTGGGACTGCAGTGGGGCTGAGAGGACTGGGTGCCACCATCTTGTGGCTGTGGGTGCCACCATATTTGTCACAGCATGATGGTCAATTTGCATATTCCCTCTTTATTAGATAGAATACTATAAGATATTATGCAAATATTTAGATAGGTCTATAATCATATATTTAGAAAAATATCCATGTGAAGTGAAGAAAGCAAGGGGCTAAGTAATAAGTTTAATATAACTGGATTTAATAAAAACAAAAAACTATGTGTGTGTGTGTCTACATATAAGACTATATAATGTAATATGAGGTGTGTGTGTATGTAGGTATGAAAAGACTTATGGAAGGATTCATTTGAAAATGTTAAAAGCAGAGAAATAGGATTAGATGGGGGGAGACTATAAATTTCTTATATTTCTATATTGCTTGAATTATTACACAAAGCCTGCATTACTCTTATAGTTGAATTGTGCCCCACCCCAAAATTCACATGTTGAAGTCCTAACCCCCAGTGTCTCAGAGTGTGACCTTATTTGAGATTTGTTGCAGATGTAATTAGTTAAGCTAAGATGAGATCATGCTAGAGTAGGATTCCTTTCAACTGGTGTCCTTAAAGGAGGGGGAAACTTAGACACACAGGCAGACACAGGACGAAGACAGTCATCTACAGCCCAGGAGAGAGGCCCAGAGCAGATCCTTCCCTGATGGCCTCAGAAAGCGCCAACCATTGCTATCAACAAATTCGCCTCAGACTTCTAGCCTCCAAAATCGTGAGACAAATTTCTGTTGATCAAGCCACCCAATTGGTGGTCTTTTGTTATGGCATCCTGGGAAAATGAATACAATTGCTGTTGAAATTAAAAATGAATACAGTATTGCCCTAGCTGGTTTGGCTCAGTGGGTAGAACGCCAGCCTGCAGACTGAGGGGTCTCAGGTTCAATTCTGGTCAAGGGCACTTTCCTGGGTTGCGGGCTCAATCCTCAGTAGGCAGCATGCAGGAAGCAGCCCATCAGTGATTCTCTCTCATCATTGATGTTTCTATCTCCCCCTCTCCATATATTTCTAAAATCAATAAAATGTATTTAAAAAATAAATTAAAACCAATACAGTATTCTTAAAAAAAGGTGAAAAATGAAAAGAACTGTATTTTGTAAGCTTATTCATTCAAAAAGCATTTATTAAACATCTACAATGTTCCAGATATTCTATACTAAGTATTTTACTTAATCCTCCAGAAAAGCCAGAGGATAGGACTCAGTGTCTACATTTAACAGAAGTTCCGTGACTTTGCAGTGTCGCTGAACACACTGTGAGGTGGGAGTCTGGCTGACTCCAGCGCCTACGCTGTGGTTGCTTTTCTGTGCTGAACCTGCCTGCTGCTTGATTTCCTCATTGCCCGTCTCTAACCTTTAGTGCGCATTCGGGAAAAAGTTAGCTCCCCCTTCCAATGTCTATAAGACCAACAGGAGACAGAACAAAAATGCCAGAATGACACCACTCATAATAGATGATACCAAAGTGGAATGATTTTTATGGAACCTCCTTTTATTGTGTTGTACTGAAGGGAGAGGCAGTGAACAATGATTATAGCTTTTTCTGGGTTGTACTCAACATTTCATGTTCATTTTTATCTTGCCAGTTGTCTAAACTAGAGAGCTAAACTACAGGAAGATGGACGAGAGGAACACTTCAGGAGCCATATAGATGACTTAATCATAGATAAGCGGTTTGGCTCAATGACATATTTCAGAGTTTTATCAAGGATACGCCAAAGAGAAAATAGCCGTGACCTTGGGATACAGATGTTACGCGTTCCAGATCTTTAGTGCAGGATAGAGGTTCCTTTGTTGCTGTAACTATTTGGAAAGGGCACTTCGATACCCTTGTCTGTTACTAGTAATTACAGTGATGGCGATTATGCATGCGGGATGCTATCATTTACAAATTCTTATTGTCTTTAACATCCAGTTCAATTATTTTCTATCATATTCTCTCAGGCCAAGTTGTCGCACCCTCTTCTTTGCATCGGTACATTTTTACATAAAGGATATACGATATATTCCCTCATATTATTTATGTACCAGAACCTCTTGCTGAATTGTAAATTCATTAGGACTCGAGAACACTCAGTCTCTATGTTCATTAGTATCTTATAACGTGACAACTAAAAAATGACCAAGAGAGCAGAGAGAATTAGTGGCACAGGGTGGGTTAGAAATGGAACCGGAAGGAGGCGTCACCATGGGGATCTGAGAGCCCCTCATCATTTGTCTTTCCCACATGGACTGTACCTCCTGTTGGCATGATCCCAACTCCAAGGTCCGCAGGCCATTCCCTTTCCAAATGCTCTCTCTTCATCCATTCTTCACCTGGCTCCTCTCTCCCTGGCAAAATACAGTTGCTTTAATAGTATCAGTGCCATTACTAGTATTAGTAACCGCTAACACACAGCATTTATTGTGTCTGGCACTTCTAAGAGCTTTGCATATTCTAAATAAGTTTGTCCTTAAAAGAAATAGCATAGATAGGTACTGTTATTACCCCCATTTAATAGCTGATAAAACTAAAGTATAAAGAGATTCCTTTGTCGGAGGGCACATAGCTTCTAAACAGTAGGACCAGTATTTGGCCCAGGCAATCTTGTTCCAGAGCCTGGGGCCCAAACCATGGTGTTTTCTTAGCTAAGAAAATCACACATGCAGCTGATGGTGTGGTAGAAAAAGGGATTTAATACAAGAGCATATGTATATTTAAAATTAAAACACATAAATGTCTCACTTCCTTGTCAAACCTTAGTGACCAAGGTTTTCTTCTTTGAGAATGAGTCTGCTCACTCAATTTCCTTAGAGTTCATTGTGCATTACCTGTGTCTTTTTTGCAGGGTTCTACAATTTCTAACTTCGATTTCACTGAAGAGGAGGAGGAATTAGGTGCACTTGCAAAGTAACCTGAGTGCAAAATCCATCTAGATGTTTACAATTTTCTCCCAGCATTTTAAAAAATATATATATATTACTGATTTTTTTATAAAGAGGAAGGGAGAGGGATAGAATGTCAGAAACATCGATGAGAGAGAAACATCGATCAGCTGCCTCGCACACCTCCTACCGGGGATGTGCCCGCAGTCGAGGTACATGCCCTTGACCAGAATCGAACCTGAGACCTTTCAGTCTGCAGGCCGATGCTCTATCCACTGAGCCAAACCGGTTTTGGTTTCTCACAGCTTTTGATAGGTAGCTTAGCTATAACCAATTTCAACTTTATTTTATTTTATTTTATTTTATTTTGTTTTTATTTTTATTTTTTTGCAGTATAACTTATATTTAATAGCAGTACATGTTTTCCTTTCCCCCTTCCCATCATCCTCCCCCCAGCCTCCCCCACCCCCCAGCACATGTCCCCACCCACTCCCCTCCCTGACCCAGTGTCTTTCATTCATTGATTATGCTCATATGCATGCATACAAGTCCTTGGGTTGATCTCCCCCGGCATTCACCTCCCATCCACCCACGCCTTCCCCCTGTAGCTTGACAGCCTGTTCAATGCCTCCCACCCTCTATATCAATCACTCTCCCCTGTTTCTTTTCTTCAGAAATCAATTTCAACTTTTTTATAGTGACTAATTTATGGAGCCTTTCCAAAGCATTTGTTTTTGTAGACCAACAATTCTCTTCTTCCTCATGGTGACACAGAATGGGCTTACACAATATCTTTTGGTTGGGGAATTACCATAAGTTCAGCAGTATAAACACTGGAGAATCAGTGCCTCCGACTCCTGAGAGGCACACAAGTCATGGGGGACAGGGAAGTCCAGAGCACTCTAGAAGACAGTTACTCTAACTGCAACCAGTAGCATGGTTTACAGCGGGGGCAGAGGAGTGTGTTAAGTGGAGGTGATTGAACAGGCACTAAAGGATTTTGTGTCCTCTGAGGCCTCACTCAGCCAGCCCCTTTGCTGGAAGCTTTCTCTGGCCACCACCCCATCCAACACAGAGGTAATTCCTCTTTCTTGACTCAGCAGTATGTTCTTTGTGTTTCTATTATATATTCATAATTTTTAAATGTAGGTATTTTCCCCATAAAATTTTATTGATAAAGTATACCTGGCATAAATTTACCATTTTTAGCATTCAGTGTACAGTTCAGTGGCATTAAGTACATTCACATTGTTGTGCAACTATCATCACCATCCATCTCCAGACCCTTTACATCTTGCAAAACTGAAACTCTACCCATTAAATAACAACTCATTTTCCCCTTTCCTCAGCCCTGGCAACCACCCTTCTACTTTCTGCCTTTATGATTTTGACTATGCCAGGTACCGCATATAAGAGGAATCACACACGATTAGTTTTATTTTGGCTTATTTCACTTGATGTAATGTCCTAATCTATGTTGTAGCCTATGTCAGTTTCCTTCCTCACTGATGCTGAATACTACTACTCCACTGTGTGCATATCTACATTGTGCTTATCCATTCATCTGTCCAGGGACACCTGGGCTGCTTCCCTGTTTAGCTATCCTATATGACAAAAGGCTAATATGCAAATTGACCAAGCAGCAGAACAATTGGTTGCTATGACATGCAATGACCATCAGGGGGCAGACGCTCAATGCAGGAGCTCCCCCCTGGTGGTCAGTTCGCTCCCACAGGTGGAGTGCCGCTCAGCTAGAAGCCAGGTTCAAGGCTGGCAAGGGCAGCAGCGCAGCAGTGGTGGCAGGAGCCTCTCCTACCTCTGCTGCAGTGCTAAGGATGTCCAACAGATAGCTTTAGTCTGCTCCCTGGGCACCAGGCCTAAGCCATCAGTCAGACATCCTCCAAGGTCTCCCAGACTGTGAGAGGGTGCAGGCCAGCCTGAGGAACCTCAGCCCCCCTCAAGTGCATGAATTTTGTGACCAGGCCTCTAGTTGTTAATAATGCTTTTATGAACATACATGTACAACCACTTCTTTTAGATCCTGCTTTCAATTTTGGTGGGTATTAAATGTAAATTCTTAAAACTATATATATTTTTTTATTTCAGAGAGGAAGGCAGAGGGGGAGAGAGATAGAAACATTAATGATGAGAATTATTGACTGGCTGCCTCTTGCACACCCCCTACTGGGAATTGAGCCTGCAACCCAGGCATGTGCCCTTGACTGGAATTGAACCCAGAACCCTTCAGTCTGCAGGCTGATGCTCTATCCACTGAGCCAAACGGGCTAGGACTGTAATTTTCTTTTAAAGGTAGCTTTTCCCAGTAGAATGTGAACTGAATTTTACCTCTTTAGTGAATAGTACATTTCTTGACATAGCGTAATTTAATGAAGGCTTGTTAAATATTCCACACTCTACAGATAGCTGGAGGTTTTATCTGAGAGAGACCTGACCTAGAGTTATGATTGCTGTGTTTATATCATAAGAGCTGCTCAAATCAGAATTGAAGTTGCTTTGTGACCTTTACATGATTCTTGTCCCAAAACAGTGATTGTATATCTCAAATCTCCTCTCCTCCTTTCTCCCTTGAAATGATGAGGTCTATTTCATTTCTATTTCATGTAGATTTCTGCATTTAAATTCTAGGTGGCAGAATTTCCCTAGGAAACCACTAATACCTATTAATTCTTGATGCCTACTTACAAAGGAGTTTAAGACTTCAGAATAAAACACGAAATATCCTATTTTCACTTAGAGTTTGATGCAGAGCTTTGGGGTAGCTACTGAATGTTTATGTCAGCCAACATCATTATTACTGCCATTAAGGGATTTGAATTCCAACAGCTTAAAGGACTGCATGAAACTTCTGTAGGGAGAATAGACATTTTAACATTAAAACAATAAAATGCTTTGAAGCCATTGGCATAGGCACACCACAAGCAATTTAGTGAAGAAACATTTCAATAGAGAAGGAAAACCTAACTTTGATGAGGTCAATCACTGTCAGGGGCTGTTTCTGTTAAACTACTGACCCAGCGAATCTATGTTATTAGTGAGGTGTTAGTAATAAGCCCTTCAATGGGACGAGTCATGTATTGTTTTCTCCTTCACTGCCATTGTAAGGAAACTGTATATGTTTGGCTTCAGTCATGATATATTAACTTTATTTTTACAATGACTTTCTTTATGTACTTCTTTTACTGGTATAATCTACAAGTGATGGTTTGAGAGAAACAGACTATAGGAATGGAAAAGGAAGGTCAGAGTTTCGACGTTCCTGTATCACACACATTCGGCTGGCTCCTAGTGCCCCTTCTTGAGGGTCAGCCCTATCAAGAGGTAAGTGCTTTCAGCTTTTTTTTTTTGTTAAAAAAGATTTAATTGGCTTCCATTATTAAATTTCTCTGTATTCCTCTAAAATATAGCAACAAATATAAGTAAAATAATTATGTCATTATTTCCATCCTCATTTGTCAAAGAGAAATGGTGACACTTAACCTTGGAACTTATGGAGTCCAGAGGCATTTCTGTTTGTTTGTAAATGACCTTGCTTCAGGTACTTCCACACTGAAACTAGTTTTCTAAAACCTGTGAGGTTTTTCGCTGATTAGAAACCGGTCTAATTTTACAAATGTAGAAGTAACATCTATGTAACTTCTGAATTACTGGATTGGGAAGACTCCTGGATTGCAAATCAACAAGGCAAAATTAGTAGTTAATAATCTGCTGAAACTTCGTGATAGCATATTTTAGCTAACTAATTTGGCAATAGAATGTCTGCATTTCCTGAATAAATTTGATTTTCCACTTTTGTGATAATAAGTCCTAGAAAAAAGAGGAATTGGTGAGTAATGAATAATAATTCTCATACAGGGTGTCCCAAAAATGTATACATACTGATAGCTCAATTTTGAAAATGAAATGTATTTTTAATAAACACTGCCTTTATGCCGAAACCGGTTTGGCTTAGTGGATAGAGCGTCGGACTGCAGACTGAAAGGTCCCAGGTTCGATTCCGGTCAAAGGCATGTACCTTGGTTGCAGGCACATCCCCAGTAGGGGGCGTGCAAGAGGCAGCTGATGGATGTCTCTCTCTCATTGATGTTTCTGACTTTCTATCCCTCTCCCTTCCGCTCTGTAAAAAATCAATAAAATATATTAAAAAATAAATAAACACTGCCTTTATAATTATCCAAAGTGTGTGTATCCATTTTTGGTAATATATATGTATAAAATCTCCACGAAATGTGGCATGTGTAAACAATATGGCGGCTTTGTCTTTGGTGTTGGGAATGGAAGCATAAAACAGCAGGAGACAGGGTCCTAGTCCTAAAATAATTTATAAACCACTTGAGTCAACTCCAAAGAAAAGTAACCCAGCAGAAAATGAAAATATGGAAGGTGAACAGCACAAATATTTTTACTGGCGGATACTCTCACATCTTCCCATTCTTACCCATATTAGAGAGTGATGGTGCTTTTAATGTTAACTTAGAAACAAAACCATGAATCACAGTGCTTTCAGATCCCGTCTGTGGTTTATATCACATCATGTGAATTGCAAGTTCATTGTAATAACAGATGAGGCTTATCATGATGAGTCAACAACTACATGGATGAGGAGTCTGGTGAAAGAGTCCTATATTTACACAAGTGGTTCTGTCCATGACATCATACTCAGTGTGGTTATGTTTTACTCATTTCAAAGCAAGAAACATCTGTCCTATCCTCAAGGAAGCAGAGCACTAGAGGAGAAAAATTTTTCTGTTTCATTTAGAGAAAATTTACATTTCAATATGTGAACTGCAAACTCAATATGAAGGGTACAATACATTTCTATTACTCTAGTCTGTGTGTGTGTGTGTGTGTGTGTGTGTGTGTGTGTGTGTGTGTGTGTGTGTGTATTGCTATTATTCTAATTATTCCTCTGGGCAAGAGATTTTCAATATCTAAAAATAACTATAAGTAGTCCCAATAGTTGCATAACTTTTTACTCTAATTTATTATTTGCTGTTGGAAAGCAAATTTGTCTATTGCAATCTAAAGATGTGTTACAGGGTTATTTCATACATGGCAGGTTTTCAAAGTCCTGAAATGATGACATTGATATAGTGCCACTACTCTGTTATAACCTTTGTATATTATTTAAGTGTAACAAATACTTCATTCATTGCTTGCCCTAAACTTTGCATTTGGTGACATTCTTGCTGCTGTGTTAATATCAGGTCTATTAAGCTGGACCTCATGGTCCATTACCCTTTCTTTAGATTTGACCCCATGAAGTTTAGGGGTCTTGAGCACAGTGTGAAAAAGCAAAGGGTTTCACTCTCACCCAAGGAGCTCATTAGGACTTTATAGAAACACAATAAATACTCACACAGTACTAACATTTGCACTGAGAGATGCTCACCAGACACACAGCCTGGTGTCAGAAGGTGTCCATTGTTCCCTTTATCTAGGCCTGCACACTGATTTACCGGCCAACTAAAGAGAGTGCTCATTTGTAATCTGGCATCCTTTTCTTTGTAGGAAAGATTCACTTACTGGTATCTAAGCTTTGTGGGAATTTTTTTCTATCTTTCTATGTCTTGATGCATTTCTTAAGAGTTCCACTTAAAATTTGGATTGCATAATTTAAATTAACTTCCACAGTTAATGAAAGAATTCCATTGGGAACTGCTTACAGCAGTATTTGAACTGGAGGCCTTCATTCTCTCATAAATGACATTGTAATTTGCTAATCCCATTTGCCTTATTAAATACAGTTTTATAATGCAGGTAAATATTATTAGATTGATTAGGGAGACCTACACAGTGCTACCTTTAATTTTAGTCTAGTGTGTATTAACTCTCTAATATACCTCCTAATATTTTGAATTTTTATGGTAAAGAATTATGTCATTACATAAACCAACATTTGATTATATCATATTTATTATGCCCAACCAACTACATTAGCAGGTTTCCCTCTTTAAAATACATTTCAGTGTGAAAGTGCCATGAAACACTTTCTTCCAGAGCCTTGCAGGCAGCAGGAAAAGGGCTTTCTGTCCTGAAGTAGCAGCTTGTTACTGGCAAGTCCTTTCCTTCAGGGATGGCTTGTATGAGGTGTGCTCGGAACCTCTAACTCTACTGTTCAAATTAATCATATTTTCTTGGGTAGAATGCCTCTGGAAGTCCCTACGAATACTCTTTTCCTCTTCCTACTCTGCAAATGTACTTAGTGAAAACACTGGATTATACAAAACAAAAGGGTTTTTCTGCTTATGTCAATCAAGCATTGATGGCTTTGTTTTTGTTTCTAAAACAAGAAAATAAAGATGGAAAATAAAATTTCCAAAAAAATTTTATTGGAGGCTTGGGAAAAAATATTGGCAAATCAACAATTTCCAATCCAAGGCCATGTGATAAGATTCAAATTTAAGCTAAAGTAATCATCTTCATTTACCAACCAGCTATTATTCTTTAAAGAGAAAAGTGACTTAGAATATGGGATATTCTTTATTTTTACAAATGCCAAGAACATTCACTAATTTTGCTATATGATAGGCACTCTACTATTTATATTATAGATGCAAAAATGGATGAGACTACTCCACGAGTCAACAGACTAGTGCAATAGATTCAACTAACCATCACCCAACAAAGCAATAGGAACCATTAATGGAGGCTGGGCAGCAGAAGGGGAGAGAGTCTGGGGGCAGAAGGAGGACAATTTCTCCAGACAGTTAGTGGAAGAAAAGGCATTCAAAACATGCTGCACAGCATGAGGAAAGACACACAGGTACAGAAGGTCATGCTATACGTAGTGAGTACCTTGTACCATATGCCTAAAGCATAGCTAGGAATTGGGGAAATGATGAGAAATATGCTTGAAAAGTAATTTAGTACTAGAGGGTCAAGGGCTCTGGACATCAAGCAAAGAAGAAATATGATATTTCCCCTAACGACAATGAAGGATTTTAAGGATCCACCGAAGGAAATGAAAGAAATCATTAATAGGGTCAGATAATTAGCTTTAGAAATATAATTCATGACAAGATGGATGGTAATTTGGAATGAGAATAATCCATTCAAGAAGAATGATAAAGAGTATTACAAGCATCAAGGTAGGCAATCCATGATAGCTTAAATTAGGAAAGTGCTAAAGGACAAGTGATAATATACTTAAGAAACATTTATAAGTAGAATGAATATACTTAATTATATTAAGTGAGGGATAAGAAAAGTAAAGATAAGTTTCTGGGCTGAGTTACTGTACATAGTAATTCCTAAGAGCAGGTTTTATGGAGAATATAGTAAGTTCAGTTTTGGACAAGCTGAGCTTGAGACATGAAGTGGAGAAGGTTACTGAAACTATGATTCTAGAATTCAGGAAAACTATCCGGTAGAATTTGGGGATCACTTTCATAGAAGTGAAAGTGGAGGCCACAGGTGCAGATGAAATCACTGAGGGAGAGTGTTGCAGGGGGAGCAAAAAGATTTCCTGTGGCACATCATCTCCAAATGCCTTACATGAGAGGCTGCTGCATTGAGAAAGAATGTAAGGCCATCGGCAGGCACACTGTGAAAGAGGGCGGGGAATCGTAACTTACTAGTATCCGCACTGGCTCCAGAGACGGTAGGGACTGCATCTGTGTCAGGTGCTAACCATTCCCACTAATAGAAGAAAGAGACTCAAGAACAAACCCCTGAAAAACATCAGTTCTTAAGGGATAGTGAGAAAGTTGTCCTGGCAAAAGAGAATAAGAGCAAATGAGCCAGTCTAGAGTACTATAATATTTAGTTCAATATCTCAGATATTATAGTCAATAAATATTTGTTGAAGGAATGAATGAGTTAATGAAGTCATGTTGACAACGCTACTGCAATTGGAGCAATATAGAAAGCTAGCAGCATGACTCACAGCAACACCACCAGGATGACTCACAACAATAACACCACCACCCCAGGCACTCTGGGTTAAAAAAATTAAAGCTTCAGTTAATATATATATATATATATATATATATATATATATATATATATACACACACACACACACACACACACACACACACACTAGAGGCCCAGTGCATGAAAATTCATGCACTGGAGGGTGGGGATCTCTCAGCCCAGCCTGCCCCCTCTCACTGTCTGGGAGCCTTCAGGGTGGGTTGGTGACTGAACAATCAGGGGAAGGCAATGCCCCATCACATCTCTGCTGCTGCCACTGCCAGCAGTGCAAGCTTTTGTCAGCCCTGGTTACCTGAGCCTCAGGCAGCCCTGGGGGCTGGATAGCTGCCATCCAAGGCTTGTCCACACCTCAGGCCGGCCCTGGGTGAATGGGCAGCCACCATCTGAGGCTTGCCTGTGCCTCGGGTCAGCTCTGGGCAGGCTGAAGAGACTGGGGGACTTTGGAGGCAGGTGCACAAAGCATCTGGGCCTGCCTGGGGCAGGCCTGGCTTTGCTACATGCCTGCCACCCTGGCAGGGCTAAGGAGATTGGGTGCTGCCACTTGTAGCTATGGGCGCTGCCATCATTGAAGGAGTGGCAATTAGCATATTCTCTCCTTATTGGCTGTGGGTGAAACCATCACTGAAGGTGGGACAGTCAATTAACAAATTCCCTCCTTATTGGCTGTGGGTACTGCCATCTTTGTGATGGCAAGAGGGTCAATTAGCATATTTCCTCTTTATTAGATAGGATAATTGATTTCAGAGAGAAAGGGAGCGGGAGAGAGATAGAAACATCAATGATGTGAGAGAATGATTGATCAGCTGCCTCCTACATGCCTCACACTGGTGATTGAGCCCAAAATCCAAGTATGTTCCCTGACCAGGAATTGAACAGTGACTTCCTGGTTCATAGGTTGATGCTCAACCCCTGAGCCACGTGGCCAGGCTGGATATTTTCTTCATAAAAGCATTCTACTTTTCTATTTTTTAGATATACCTATAGAAATTATTCTAGTGTACAATCATTTGAAATTTAGGGTTAATAATACAGAAAAAAAACCATAAAAATAGTAACAGAATACAAGTTTGTATGATTTAATGTAGAAAATTTAATTGAGAAATTAAGTATAGAAAAATAATGGCTATAGAAAAAAATGGAAATGAAGAAAGGATTCTCTTCAGGACATATTTAGAGAAATGTGAGCTGGATTTTCCCTTTTATACCCTAAAAGACAAATTATTTTAAGAATAAAAAAAGATAAGACGCTTCAATCATATGCTTCCAGCTCTAATAAAATACTTCCAAATCACTTATATGTGGAATTTAAAAAATCAAAACAAAAAGAACAAAAAAATCAAAAGCAGAAACAAAGAACAAACTGGTAGTTGCCAGAGGGGAAGTGGGTGGGGGAATGGGTGAAAGAGTTGAAGGGGAATATAGCCAAAAATGATGATAATTTTGCACAATGACAGATGGTTACTAGACAATGTGGTATTCACATCATAGGGTATATACATGTCAATTCACCATGTAATATAATATGACAACTATACTTGATTTTTAAAAAATCATTAAAAAACACACACACCACAATTTTAGCTTGCAGTGGGCACGTAAACACCACTACCCTGCTATTAAGGTATTTGAAAAGACTTCTTTGCCTTTAAAATTGGAGTCTAAAAATAAGTAAGTATACGTCTATTTAGTACTTTTTCCCTGAGTATCAAACCTGTATACAACACTGGTCAACCTGTCATCAGTGTGGCACAATAAATGAAAGAATGGGAAGGACTTACAAATTCAGTGGAATGTAGTTGCTACCATGAGGAGACAACTTTTGGGATTGTATTATGCTTGTCGGATGTTGGTAGGACACGGGGAACAAGTACCAATCAAACATACGAACAACTAGGATATGCAGCAATTATAACAAATACAAGAGGCCCGGTGCATGAAAATTCATGCACTGGAGGGGGGCATCCCTCAGCTTGGCCTGCCCCCTCTCACAGTCCAGGAGCTCTCAGGAGAGGGAGTTGACCCAGCAATCAGGGGAAAGTGACGCCCCATCATACCTTTGCTGCTGCCACTGCCAGCAGTGCAAGACTCAGCCGGCCCTGGTTACCTGAGCCTTGGGTAGCCCTGGACAGTGGGGCAGCCACCATCCGAGGATTCCCTATACCTTGGGCTGGCCCTGGTTGCCTGTGCTTTGCACTGGCTCTGGGGGGCTGGGGGGCTGGGGGGCCTGGGTGTCACCATCTTGTGGTTGTGGGCACCACCATCTTTGTGAAGGTGTGGCAGTCAATTAGCATATTCCCTCTTTGTTAGATAGGATGGTGAAATAGAACTCAAACAGGGAAGAAACAGTAACTTCCTTCTTTGGGAGAAAGAATCAGCAGAGCCTCTCTGGAAGGCTTTCCAAAGCCTTCCGAAGAAGAAAAAGATCAGTAAAACCTCTTTAAAGGCAGTAGGGTTTGCAGCTTTAAGGAAAAACAGAAAAAATTTTAGTCAGTAGGCAGCAAGAAGTAAGATAAGGCAGCTAACTTGAACAAGGCAATGGGAGAAGTCTGGCAAGTTTTGGAAGAAGGAATGAACCCATTGAACCAGAGAAGACACTTGAATCTTGAGTCTCTGACCGCCCTTCACCACACCATCTTTCTCAGCCTCACCTCTCTGTGCAGCCTTTGGCTCTGAGTCAGGCATTGGCTGCTTGGTCTCTGGTGAAGGAGAAAGAGGTGTGAAGGTTCTTCCCACTTCCTGTGTTGCTTCTATCTCTTAGGCTTCATATTCTCTGAGATGAAGCCAGAGAAAGGTTTTGCAAGCCAATCTCCGCTAGCTGTTGAAAGGAGAATTTACTGATGTAAGTCTGAAAACCTCAGAGGACCTGAAACAGAACACTCACTAAAATGGGAAGGCAGGAATTAGTTATCTGACATATGCTGGAGGAGGAATTCCAATATTTCTGAACTCATGGCTTCAAGGTTTGGAAAATGTGATTTGTCTTTGGATGAAGGTCTCTTTTTTTTTCCCTCTCCTGGGCAGCACAGTTTTTGGTGAGCTTTTTAATCATGCAGATGTGATGCGCCCTAGTTATTGTTCTAGTGGCAGCCCTGAATCAGTCATGTAAACTCGGCTGTTTCTGAGAGGCAGAGTAGCCTTGCCATGATGAAATGCTGGACTCTTTCATTTCCCAGAATCCTATTTAATAAACAAGTACTATGCAGATTGACCATCACTCCAACCCACAAGATGGCTGCCCCCATATAGTCAAAGATCCTGCCCTTATGTGGACACATGATGGCTACCACAAGATGGCCAGCAGGAGAGGGCAGTTGGGAGGGGCCAGGCCTGCAAGGGAGGGCAATTTTGGGTGATCAAGCCTGCAGGGGAGGGCAGTTAGGGATGACCAGGCTTGCAGAGGAGGAAAGTTGGGGGTGACCAGGCCTTCAGGGGAGGGATGTTGGGGGAGGACCAGACATACAGGGTAGGGCAGTTGGGAGGGACCAGGCTTGCAAGGGAGGGCATTTGGGGGCAATCAAGGCTGTAGGATAGGGCAGTTAGGGGTGACCAGGCCAGAAGAGGAGGGAAGTTGGGGGCAAACAGGCTGGCAGGGGAACAGTTAGAGATCAATCAGGCTGGCAGGGGAGTAGTTAGGAGGTGATCAGGCTGGCAGGCAGAAGTGGTTAGGGGCAATTAGGGAGGCAGGCAGGTGAGCAGTTGGAAGTCAGAGCTATATGAACACATGACATTGAGATAGAGAAGGCTTAGTGAAATATTTTCATTATCACTTGGGGCTTTTAATATTTAAATAAAACTTATCTTTAAAAGTATAAAATTAATACATACTTCACAACAGTCCAAAGGTGAAAACGCCCAATAAGTCTATCTATTGATAAACAAAATGTGGCATACACATACAATGAAATGTTATTCAGTCACAAAAAGGCATTCTGATACATGCTATAACATGATGAACAGTAAAAACATCATGCTAAATGAAGGAAGCTGAATAGAAAAGGCCACATCCTATATAATAAAGAGGTAATATGCAAATTTACCCTCAAGCCCTCACAAGACTAGGCCAGCAGGGGGTTTAGTGAGGGAGACAAAACAACTGAATGACAGGCTGTTGGCAACTAGGTTGGCAGTGGTGGGGGGGAGGGAGGAAGAGATGGAGGCAACCAGGCCAGCAAGGGGGGCAGTTAGGGGCAACGAGGCTGACAAGCAGAGGCAGTGAGGGGTGATCAGGCTGGCAGCGGGGACAGTTAAGGGCGACCAGGCAGGAAGACAGGTGAGCAAATTGGAGCCAGCAGTCCAGGATTATGAGAGGGATGTCCGACTTCCAGTTTAGGCCCGATCTCCAGGGATCAGACCTAAACCGGCAGTCGGACATCTCCCAAGGGGTCCTGGAATAGAGAGGGTGCAGGCTGGGCTGAGGGGACCTTCTTCTTTTGCATGAATTTCATGCAATGGGCCTTTAGTCTTATATAATTTCATTTATGCAAAATATACAGAATAGGCAAATCTGTAGAGACAGAACGCCGATTAGTGGTTGCTAGGCACTGGGAAGAGTAAGGAATGGGGAGTGAATTCTTAATATGTACAGAGTTTCCCTTTTGAGGTGATGAAGAAGTTCTGGAACTAGACAGTTGTGATGGCTGCACAACATTGTGAATTAACTTAATACCACTGAATCGTACACTTTAATGTGGTGAAAATGATACATTTTATGTTATGTGTATGCATCCTCACTCATCGCTTCGCACACGCTGCAGCCCCACCTTGCACGCACCGTGGCCTTGCCCCCTGTCTTGTGCGTACCCCCTGCTTCTGATTGGCTGGTGGGCGTGGCTGGTGGGTGCAGCAAAGGTGTGGTCAATTTGCATATTACTATTTTATTAGATAGGATATGCACAACCCATGGACACAGAAAATAGTGTGGGGAGGCCTGGGATGGGGCAGGGGCTGCGTGGAAGGGGACAGAGAGGAAAATGGAGACCATCTGTAATATTGACAACAATAAATAAAAGAAATACAATTCAATATAAATTATTACTAACTTGACAGAGGACAATACCCTGTTGCTTCAACTGATAGTTTAAAAAATGAAAATTGAACATTTCCCCACATATTTGCCAATCAATCATTTCTTCTTTTTTGAATAGTCTTTCCTGACTTACTCAGTGGGAGATCTTACTGTTCTCATGAATTTGTATGCACTTCTTATTACTGGAGTTATAACTCCAATGCCTGTCATTCTCTTAACAAATAGTATTTTCAGTTTGTTGTTAAATTCCAGTCATTCCTTTTGTGAGAAGGACTTTATTAAGGGACTAGAGGCCCAGTGCATGAAAATTCATGCACTGGAGGGAGGGTCCCTCAGCCAGGTCTGCTCCCTCTCACAGTCCAGGAGCCCTCAGCGCAGGAGGCGACCCAGTGATCAGGAGAAGGTGACACCCCATCACATCTCTGCTGCTCCCCCTGACGGCAGTGCAAGCCTTGGCCAGTCCTGCTTACCTGAGCCTCAGGCAGCCCTAGGCAGCTGGGCAGCTGGCATCTGTGGCTTGCCTGTGCCTTGGGCCAGCCCTGGGCAGATGGGGGGCTGAGGGGGCTGGGGGACTCTGGAGGCAGATGTGCAAAGTGTGCCTGGGCCCTGGTGAGGCTGAGGGGACTGAGTGCTGCCATGTTATGGCTGTGGGCACTGCCATCTTTGAGGGCATGACAGTCAATTAGCATATTCCCTCCTTATTGGCTGTGGGCGCTGCCATATTTGCAATGTGTGAGGGTCAATTAGCATATTTCCTCTTTATTAGGTAGGATTAGATTATTGGTTTACATATTACTATATCTCATGATTTCCTTTGGTCTGAATTGCTGGCAGGGTCAGCATTACTCACGGTCTCAGTTTCCTGGGGAGGACAGAAGGAATGTATGTAGAGAAAAAAAGAGAGAATTTGCTCACTGGAGACCATCATTATCCAATTGGCTTCCCTTCCTCCTTTATGTGGGGTTACATTTGTCTTCGTCAGTGACAGCCTGAACCCTGCTATATCTACTTTGATGTCTATAGCCTTATTGTCCAAGCCCAGCCATGCCACCATGCGTTACTTTTCCAATTTTTCATTTTTTTAAAGAAAATTCACTTTACTGGTTTGATGTTAGTCACTTTTACACTCAATCGGTGGTCTGGGGCACTACAGACAAATATTCATGGCACTTACACAATGAAAGGTTTGATGCTGGAGAACTCAAGTGAAGATGTGGTTACCAAGAACACCACATTTCTGAAGTTCAGGATTGGCCTGGACGACACTGAAAATGATGCACTAAAAACAACTTAACTCAGATGGGCTGATGGTCCTAGGACACAGACCAGTGCACAAGATGCTCATTAGGGAGAGGGGAAGAAAATACTGCAGTATGTACTTACACTTAGTATAGATCACAGTTTAAAGTTTTTAGTATTTACTTTATAATGCATATATTTTAGTAAATAAATAAACATAAAGAGGATAAATGTACTTTTTAAAATAAGGGTGCACAAAAATGCCTTGGAAACGACTAAAGGATAACTAGAAAGTATAAACACTGAGTGAATGGGTCACGGAAGAAAAGTGTAAAAATGAGAAGCACTGAGTAAGGCTTCATTCACAGTTACTAGTTCCCCATCATAGAGCTAAATGGCACACATGTAAGATGGTTTTTCACTTGCTTTTAGAGTATTTGAATGAAATCTGCTTGCACTGAGGAAACTTTGGCAGGGAGTCTGAACTCTGCCAATAATAAACCATCAGTAATTTTAGAGTAAAACTTTTATAAGCTCCAATGGAATCATGTTATTTTAAATCAGTTCAACTCAGTTTTATTTCTAAGAGCTATCCTGCTTAGCAATTAAGGAAGACAAATAAATGAACAGTTAGGGTTTGTGGGCTAGGAGTTTCTGATGTGTGATAGTACTTTCCATTTTGTGGATTATAATTATTGAGCATGCTTTATTACAATTCTGAACTTGCTTCATCACAAGTTTAATATCAGCATTTAACAGATATCTAGCATCTCTAGTATTTCCTTTTCTAAGTTTGTCTTAGGCAGATAAGACTTAGAGAAATAGTAGCCATGACTGTGTATAATCTATACCTTTTGTAGTGTTCTGCCCACCTAGCAACAATCACACTGAGGCTGGGTTCCTGGGACACTTTGAGAAATCTGACCCTACACTTGAAGAAAGCTCTATGGTGCTGACCTCAATATAGTCGGTCAAATCACCCCAAAGATTTGGGAGCAGAAGAAACAGATGGCAAAAAGAAAAAGAAATGAAACAACATAGATGGAGAGATTTAATCCTGAGAAGCAGGATTATACATTTTCTAGATTCCCATGTCACTACCCATTAGTCTTTTCTTCCCTTGGATTCTGAGAATTTCTGGAATCATTGTGTCCTTGTAATGCATTCCTCTTTATTTTCTGTTTCTTTTAAAGCTACCTAAAATTGGTTTCAGTTACCAGCAATCAGAGTCTTAAGGAGTACACTGTTTACATCTGGGGCTTCCCAACAATATGTTTACTAAAATGACTAACATCATTGGCTTTATCCTAATGAGTTACTTTTCTTATATGTTGTATGGCTCGAAGCTTATTCCCTGTGATTGGTCAATTGTACTGTCTTAAGTGAGTCTGTACTTCTGTGGGAGTGTTTTTCCAGGGAAACCATGGGCTCCTGGGAGTTTCTGCCTGAAGTAGAGGAGTAGAGATTCGACAGAGGCTAGGCACAAAGATCATAAGGGGCTTGTTCTCACTGCCACATGAGGCAATAAGAGCACCCTTCTGAGGAGCAACAAGTTCCTTATGGGCAACTGGAATCTCACCTTGGCTGTAATTTTGGATAAATGGGAAAATTACTTTGTAATCAGAATGGTGAGGTCTAAACATACTCATTAAACTTCTGCAAATAAGAGATTCTGCTTAACTCATCACCAGACAGCTGCTCACATAATTTGATTTAAAGGTTACTGCAAGGTTTCTCACTCCAAAAAAATATTCCCTCACAGAGTACATCACCCACTCTTACAGGAAATTCCAACCTTCTTTAATCAGACAACTTAGGGGGAGCCAGGAATTGTCCTAAGAAGGTTAGTGTACAACTGCAGATGTCATCTGAGACCAAAGAAGAAACCTTAGGGTTCTATTGATCTCCTGTCGCTGTAGGATGGCAAGTACTGGTTTATTATTAGACTAATAAACTGTTACCTAGGAAACTAGAAAAGAGAAGAAGTGAGGAGGAAAGCTAAGTGTGGGTGGGGGATAAAGTTAGAATTTGTTATCAAATCACTTGGGATAGACAGGAATCCTCGGGGCCAAGCATGGAAAATTGGCACAAACAGAGCCCACACAATGACCCCATTGTGGTTAGGATGCTAGAGAGACAATAAAAGAGACCAAGGGCAGCATGAAGAAATGTCCTGAAGAAAAGCAGAAAGTCTCAATGACCTCAAAGATTTATCTTGGCTGTATTGTTAATCTACCAGCTCTTTGAAGAATTTGCATTAATACCTGGAATTATTCTCCTGGGTTTCTCAAATATCCACTATATTTTGTGTGTGAGAATATAAGGATCAGGTAATAAATGACTACTTTTGTTCTTCTGTCCTTCAGCCCTCCCCCAAATATTACCTTCCCCTTACACAAAGAGAATTCATGGTGGCTAACTACACAATGCAACAGCAGAATTGGATGGAAACATATTTACGCCCACATTAATTCACCCTTGCCCAGAAGTTAACCCTGACAGTGGTAAAACTGACGTGTTTCTGAACTAGGGTATCCAAATTCAGCAAAAACATCCCATTAAATTTGAATTTCAAATTCAAATTCAAATTCAACTCAGTGTTCAGTATTTTATTTTGCCATCCTATTTTGGAACCAATGAAGAGTATTTTTTTCCTCATACTGGAACTTATCATACTTATATAGAAAGCACTAAAACTAATAATTGAAGGTTCAATTTATGAAACAATTACTTGGCACTTCCTCTTTGTGAAGTATTGTGGTAGGCTGTGGGGAAATCAAACATGATTAAAACATAGTCACCTTTTCTCATATACCTATAATCTATGGGAAACATATTTGTGTAAATAACTATCAATAATACAGGGCAGAAAGAAATGTGCCAAATAGATTGTGTATTAAGACTACAGAGGAAAGGGTGATTAAATGTGAGAAAGAATCTGGGTAGGACTTTGAAGAATATATAGGATCGCTGTCAACAGAGAGTGGAGCTTCGAAGGGCTCAGGGGACAGAACTGGAACAAAGGCTTGAAGGAATGAATAGTCACGGTCCATGTTTGAGAAGTAGTGAGTAGACCAGCATCTGGAGCACAGAATACGCAGAGAAATGGGATGAAGTTGATGCTGAAAAGAATAGGTTAGAGCTAGATAGATAAGGGTCTTGAATGTTATACTAATAGTGAAGACTTGCATGAGCAAAGGAGTAGAGGCATAGAAAGAGCCAACCATTTTCTAAGATGGGAAGAGCATAATCCATCCTGTGGTGTAGAGTGACAAATCCATCACGTTGTAATGATGGACTGGTGAGGCATGAGGTTAGAGGTATGAAGTTGGTTTAGCAGGATCATTGCAATTATTGCCAAAGGAGGATTTATACTCATTTGGTATAAGTTAACCATTATATCTTTAATGTAGTAAAAAGCCTACTTTCTGGTTTTGAAGTGAAGCAGGAGCAGATTCAATGGCCCTTCTGTTGCTGGTCCTGGCCTCTGAGGTCACACTTGGCCCAGGCTTGGATTGGTCTTCCTGTATCTGGCAGCTCTATGCATTGAAGGCTATAATGTTCCCCTACATACCTACGAGGTGCCCAGGACAGTTCCTCGCATAACAGATATACTTTACTTCTATGGATTGAGAACTTGGACTCACTACTCTCTTCCCCAAAGTGAAGGGAAGTGCTTGTGATGGTTACAGGAACTGGGAGAGGAATGCATCAATTACTGAGCAAGGACTTCTTCCCTCCACATATTGGTGATTTTGTGCTTTTTTTTATGGAAAGGGTACTTTTATTTTACTATTACATGTATAATTTCAGAATAATGGTAATGCTATCTTCATTTAAGCTGAATTTCTCTACTGACCACATTTATATCTGTAATTCAGAGATTAAAAAAAAATCAATACCCATAATTATAAGTAAACTCATTAGCTGTTGTTAAATACTGAAGATTTTCTAGTCACTGTATTAAGCACTTTACATGAATTATCTCATTTAATTATCCCACTAACCCTATGAAAGGATCATGTGTTTGTTTCAGAGGCTATTTTTATTGATTTTTTTTAGAGGGAGAAGAAGGGAAAGAGAGAGAAACATCAATTGGTTGCCTCTCTTGAATGGGTCCGAGAGGGGGTTGAACTCACAACTTGGGTTTGTGCCTTGAATGTGAATCAAACCCACAACCTGTCAGTGTACCAGACAACATTCCAAACCACCACCAGCTAGGGTGGATCAGACAATTTTTTTTTTGTAGTTGCTGTTAATCCTCACCCAAGGATATTTTTTGGATTGATTTTTAGAGAAAGTGGAAGGAAGGGAGGGAGGAGAGAGAGAGAGAGAGAGAGAGAGAGAGAGAGAGAGAGAGAGAGAGAGAGAGAGAGAGAGAGAGAGACATTGATGTGAGAGAGACATATTGATCAGTTGCCTCCAAGCATCGAACCTGCATACCTGAGTTGACTGGAATCAAACCCGAAACCCTTCAGTGTATGGACTGACTCTTTAACCACTGAGAACACCAGCCTGTGCCAGATATCTTTTTAAGAGGCACTTCATATAAGAACCATGAATGAATCATAAAAATTAAAATTACAAATGGTACATCAGAGACACACACACATTTTAAAAGATGCCATTTTCATTCATTTGGTATTGATTAAGATAACACCAAATGCTGGTTCCCTGGTTCCATGTAGTCTCATGTACCACAGGTAGGAAGAAAATTAGTAAGACTTTCTTCGAAGTCCATTTTAGTAAGTGAAATTTTCATGCTCATAATCTAGAAATTACACACACACACACACACACACACACACACACACACACACACACACACTAGAGGCCCAGTGCATGAAATTCATGCATGGGGTTAGGGGGTCCCTCAGCCCATCCCACACTCTCTCCAATCCAGAATCCCTCTTGTAATCTGGAACCACTGGCTTCTAACAGCTCACCTGCCTGCCTGCCTAATGCCCCTAACTGCTCCCCTATCAGCCTGATGGCCTAACTGCTCCCCTATGATGGCCTGATCGCCCTAACTGCCAAACTGCTCTCCCCTCCTGGCCTGATTGCCCTGCCTAACTGCCACCTTCTCCCTTCTGCCTTCTCGTGCATGGCACCTACCTTCTCACATTTTCCTTCTGCCTTCTTCCATGGTGTTGGCTTTTCACCTTCTCACTTTCTCTCTTCTCCTGCAGTGCTGGCCTTTTCACCTTCTCCCTTCTGCCTTCTCCTGTGGCACTGCCCTCCCTGGAGTCACCTCAGGCTGATCCAGCCTTCTCCTGGAGCCTCCCTGCTTCCCACTCGTCTCTGGAGCAATCCCTGGCGGCACGCATAGGAGCTAATAAAGAGCTAATGGTCTGGATGAGAGCCGTTATGGCATACTGGCCTAGTTTGCATGTTACATATACACACATGAACACACACACACAAGGATTGTGATATAAAGATGGTATCTATATCTATATCTATATCTATATCTATATTTATATCTATATCTATACCTCTATCTTATCTATACTAATAAAAGGGTAATATGCCAATTAGACTGGGAGACTGGTCAGGGAGGGCAGTAGGAGGCCATGAAGCCAGCAGGGGAGGGCAGCTGGGAAACATGAGACCGGCCAGGGAGGGCAGTTGGGGGCCATCAGGCCGGTGATGGGTGGGGGGGGTTGTTGGGGGTGAGAAGGCCAGCAAAGAGGACAGGTGATGAGCAGGCCAGCAGGAAGAGTGGTTAGGGGTGATCAGGTTGGCAGGCAGGTGAGCAGTTAGGAGCCAGCAGTCCCGGATTGTGAGGGGGATATCCGACTACCGGTTTAGGCCCGATCCCCTAAATCAGCAGTCAGACATCCCCTGAGGGGTCCCATATTGGAGAGGGTGCAGGCTGGGCTCAGTGACACCCCCCCAAAGCACAAATTTCATGCACCGGGCCACTAGTGGTATATAATTTATACACACACACACACACACACACACACACACACACACACACACACATACATATACATACTAGAGGCCTGGGGCAAGAAATTCGTGCATGGGGCAGAGTGGGAGATGTCCCTTAGCCCAGCCTGCATCCTCTCCAATCTGGGACCCCTTGAGAGATGTCCAACTGCCCATTTAGGCCCGATTCCAGTAGAAATGGGCTTAAACGGGCAGTCAGATAGCCTTCTCACCTGCCTGCCTCCCGGATTGCCCTTAACCGCTTCTGCCTGCCAGCCTGATCACATCCTAACCACTACCCTGCCAGCCTAATTGATGTTTAACTGCTCCCCTGCCAGCCTGTTTGCCCCCAGCTTCCCTCTTCTGCCGGCCTAGTCACCCCTAACTGCCCTTCCCTGTAGGCTTGATCACCCCATCTGCTCTCCCTTGCAGGCCTGTGCCTCCCAATGGCCCTTCTCTGCTGGCCATCTTGTGGTGGCCACCTTGTGTCCACATGGGGGCAGCCCTCTTGTGTATTGGAGTGATGGTCAATCTGCGTATTACTCTTTTATTAGATACGATAGAGGCCTGGTGCATGGGTGGGGGGCCAGCTGGTTTGCCCTGAAGAGTGTCCCAGATCAGGGTGTGGGTTCCCTTGGGGCAAGGGGCGACCTGGGAGAGGAGCCTGTTGAGGTTTGCAGGCTTGCCACACTCCCCAGCAATGCAAACGGAGGCCCTGGGATCTGGGATTAATTTATGTCTACAGTTGAAACATTGTAGCCTGGAGAGGAGCCAAGCCTTCTGCTCACTCCATTGTGGCAGCCATTTCTGTTTGAAACTTTGTAGCCTAGAGTGGAGGCCTAGGTTGGCAACAGCAGGCAGAAAGCTTGGCTTCTTCCATTGCCAAGGAGACCTAAGCGTCTGCTCTCTCCAGCTCAGTGGCTGCCGCCATATCTGTATCTTTTATAATTGAAAGTTTGTAGCATTGAGTGGAGGCCTAGGCCTGCAATGGCAGGCAGAAAGCTTGGCTTCCTCTGTTGCCGGGGAAACTCAAGCCTTCCTCCTGCTCTCAGTGGCGGCAGCCATCTTGGTTGGGGTTTATTTGCATAACATGCTCCTGATTGGCTAGTGGGCATGGCTGTGGGCATGGCTTGTGGGTGTAGCAAAGGTATGGTCAAATTTGCATATTACTCTTTTATTAAATAGGAGACACACACATACAAACACACACACATCTACACTAATAAAAGAGAAACATGAAAATTGACCATCCCTCCGCTGTGCCCACCAGCCAATCAGGAGATAGTATACAAATTAACACAACAAAGATGGTGGGGCCATGGAGCTGGAGTGAGCAGGAGGCTTGGGTTGCCCCCACTGATGGAGGAAGCCAAGCTTCCCACCTGCCTTGGCTGCTGTTCAAGGAGTGCCTGGAGAAAAAAAAAAAAAAGAAAAGGAAGGGCTGGGATCCTGGGTCACTGGGGGATGTGGTCAGCCTGAAAACAGCCCTCAGCCCCTCACCCAGACTGGCCAAGCACCCCAGCAGAGACCCTCAGCCTGACGGGGGTGTGGCCAGCCTGAAAACAGCCATCAGCCCCTCTTTCAGGCTGGTCAGGCACCCCCAGCAGGGACCCTCACCCCATGGGAGCGAGGCTGGCCTGAAAACCACCACAGGCCCTCACCCTGTCCCCCTTACCCCAAGGGAACCTCCACCCTGATCCAGGACACCCTTCAGGGCAAACCAGCTGGCCTCCACCTGTGCACCAGGCTGCTATCTATAATAATAAACTGGTAATATGCTAATTAGACTGGGAGACCTTCCGGATGTTCTTCTGGACAAAGCCACGGTGGCAGGGCTGAGGTAGAGGCAGTTAGAGGCCGAGAGGGGAGGGCAGTTATGGGTGATCAGGCCAGGATGGCATGTCAGTTGTGGGTGATCAGGCTGGTGGGGGGGCATTGGGGGTAATCAGGCTGGCAGGGGTGCAGCTGGGGGGAAACAGATCAGCAGGGGGGGCAGTTGGGGATGAGCAGGCTAGCAGGGGAAGCAGGCGGGGGCAAGCACACTGGCAAGGGGGACAGTTGGTGGTGATCAGGCCTGCAGGCAGAATGGTTAGGGGAAATCAGGCAGGCAGGCAGTGAGCAGTTAGGAGTGAGCAGTCTGACTGCCGGTTTAGGCCCATTCCCTGTAAACCAGCAGTAGGACATCCTTTGAGGGATCCCAGATTGGAGACAGTGCAGGCTGGCTGAGGGACACCCCCTGTGCACAAATTTCATGCACTGGGCTACTAGTGTGTACACACACACACACACACACACACACACACACACACAAGGATTATGGTATAAAGATGGTATATGTGTGTGTGTGTGTGTGTGTGTGTGTGTGTGTGTGTGTGTGTATAATCCTATATAATAAAGAGGTAATATGGAAATTGGCCATCATGCCCTTGCACAAGATGGCCACCCCCACAAGATGGTCAGCAGGGGAGGGCAGTTGGGGGTGATTGGGCCAGCAGGAAAGGGCAGTTGGGGGCAATTGGGCCAGCAGGGAAGCAGTTAGGCATCGCTCAGGCTGGAAGGGGAGTGGTTAGGGAGTGATCAGGCTGGCAGGCAGAAGTGGTTAGGACAGTGGTCGGCAAACTCATTAGTCAACAGAACCAAATATCAACAGTATGATGATTGAAATTTCTTTTGAGAGTCAAATTTTTTAAACTTAAACTACTTCTAATGCCACTTCTTCAAAATAAACTTACCCAGGTCATGGCATTTTGTGGATGAACCATACTCAAGGGGTCTAAGAGCCACATGTGGCTCATGAGCCACAGTTTGCTGATGATTGGGTTAGGGCAATCAGGCAGGCAGGTGAGCAGTTGGGAGCCAGCAGTCCCGGATTGTGAAAGGGATCCCAGATTGGAGACAGTATAGGCTGGGCTGAGGGACACCCCCCTCCCCCCAGTGCATAAATTTCATGCACTGGGCCTCTGGTGGTATCCTATCTAATAAAAGAGTAATATGCAAATTGACTGTACCTCCAATCAAGCCATGCCCACCAGCCAATCAGGAGCAAATTATGCAAATAAATGCCAACCAAATGGCTGCCGCCATTGAGAGCAGAAGGGAGGCTTGGGTTTCCTGGTCAACAGAGGAAGCCAAGCTTTCCACCCACCGTTGGTGACCTAGGCCTCCAGTCAATGCTACAAAGTTTCAATTATAGAAGATATATAATCCAACAGAAATGGTGGCAGAAATGGAGAGAGAAGAGGCTAGGATTGCTGGGGCAATGGAGGAAGCCAAACTTCTGCAGCCCTAGCCTAGGTCTCCACTCTAGGCCACAATGTTTCAAACAGAAATGGTTGTCACCATGGAGCCAGCAGAAGGCTTGGCTCCACTCCAGGCTACAAAGTTCCAATTGTAGAACATAAATTAATCCCAGATCCCATGGCCTCCACTTGGGTTGCTGGGGGGCATGGGCAGCCTAAAAACCACCATAGGCCCCTCACCCAGGCCGCCCCACACCCAAGGGGACCCCCACCCTGATCCAAGACACCCTTCAGGGCATACCAGCTGGTCCCCACCCATGCACCAGGCCACTATCCTATCTAATAAAAGAGTAATACACAGATTGACCATCACTCCAACACACTAAAGGGCTGCCTCCATGTGGTCAAAGATCCTGTCTTCATGTGTACACAAATGGCCACCACAAATGGGCAGCAGGGAAGGACAGTGGGAGGTTCCAGGCCTGCAAGGGAGGGCAGTTGTGGGTCATCACGCTAGCAGGGAAGGGCAGTTGGGAGGGACTAGACCTGCAAGGGAGGGCAGTTTGGGGTGATCAAGCCTGCAGGGAAGGGCAGTTAGGGGTGACCAGGCCGGCAGAGGAGGGAAGTTGGGGGCAAACAGGCTGGCAGGGGAGCAGTTAGACATCAATTAGGCTGGCAGGGTAGTGGTTAGGGGGTGATCAGGCTGGCAGGCAGAAGCAGTTAGGGGTAATCAGGGAGGCAGGCAGGGGAGCAGTTTGGAGCTAGCAGTCCTGAATTGTGAGAAGGATGTCCGACTGCCCAGTTAGGCCCGATCCTGGTGGGATCCCAGATTGGAATGGGTGCATGCTGGGCTGAGGGATAACCCCACCTGCCCCCCATGCACAAATTTCATGCACCAGGTCTCTAGTATAATTACACACACACACACAAACACACACACACACACACACACACACACACACACACACACACAAAGATTATGGTATAAAGATGTTTGCTATAATATTATTATTGGGAAATGAAAAAAGATCTGAATGCTAACAATACGAGATTTGTGAATTTTTAAATTTCAGCACAAGAATATTTAGTTAGGAGGATGAAAGTTGATGATGTTTTGGTTTATTCTTTAATTTTATTTGGGAAAAGGATATTAAAACACTTTCAAAATGCTCTTCATGTAACTAAGACACTGCAGATTATAATATAAATAGAATTTTAAAGAAATTATTTAAATTTAGTAATGTATTATTCTTTGTAATCTATTATAGTTATGCACTGGAAGAATAAACATGGCTTAGAAGTTTATCAGTAAATTTGTCTTTTTAATTAGCAATTAATATTCTCCAAAGTAAAAATTTAAGTAATTGTTATATAGTAAATCTTGTATTTGAACTCCTATAAATCAGTCCATCAGATAAGTCTTATCATATTATTAATTTTTTATTTTTTTCTCTTCGAGTTTTTCCCATAGACTTGATTCTTGCTGTGATGAGCCAGTGTTTTTGTTTGTTTGTTTTATTTTATTTGGAATTTGTTTTATTTTTGAAAGACAAAAGGAGATTTAGCACCTACCCAAACCATCAAATCTTTACTCCCTGTGTAAATGAAATACCAAATATATATCTTGAGCTCCATTGCTGTTTTAATATGCTCCTGCCAATTCTTTAGATTTTTATTTCTCCCTCGTTGTACAAACTTGGCTTCATTTAGTTTTTTCTTAGTCTAGTAGGCTTTCTGTCTAAATTTTTCTATCCACCTGACAGTGAAAAGAACTTCTGATTTCTATAAAGATTAAGTCAGGAAGCAGTTTTTAACTACAACAAATTGAAACGTTTGCACAAGGAAGTGTTGCTTTTATAAGTGATGGGAAACTTCAAATTTGATTACAAGCAACCTTTGGCTTCCTATCTGTTCAACAATAGGCCATGTTGTTAAGGGCAATTTCCATGCACAGCATGTGGGTCCCATTTTTTCATCCTTAGACATGGTTGTTTACTGTTCAGCACTGTTTATGCATTTTAATCAGGCTTTTTCAGTCTCCCTTAATAAATCACTACAAAGTGAATGTACCAAAACAAGAGCTGTTATGCAGTATTGGTTGCCCTTACACACTATTTGCTGCCCTGGAGTTTTACTTAGCACCCAAGTTAAAAAGAAAAGAGAAAAAAAAAGACAAGTAAAAAAAATCCATAGCCAACAGTATTATATTTAGAATTGCAACATTTCTGGGTAAAGAACCTCTTTGAGCTCCAGTCTTTTAACAGTAGGAGCCTGGCTTTAAAATTCAGTTCAAGCAAGAATGACTGAACAATTGGAACCTGCTCTCCGTCCTTGGGACTGAAAGTCGTTTTGATGGGATGAAGCTGACAGCCTAGTTCCTGCTTGGCAGGAATTCACATGAAATGAGCCTGTATTAGTACAGATAAATGTTTAGACATTCAGGTATCTTGCTGTCTGAGAAGAGTATTATGGGGAAGACAATGGTAGGTGAAGAACAAGTAGTTTTCAGGCATTTATGCTTGAGTGAGAAAAGACAATGACTTGTTAGCATCATCTGGCAAGCAGGCAAAGAAACAGTCTGACCTATCTCTCTTCCCCTCTAAAACTAAACTTTCATTTGCTTTTAAATGAACTAGCAAACAGTACATTTTTGCCTCCAAGAACACTTTCTTACTGTTGAATTAAGTAGATTTCCTTAAATTTGGTTTCTAGCATCAAAGACAGATTATTAGAAGTTACAATATTTTTAAAGCCCAGGACTGTCTGGGAAAAGAAGGCAAGGGGCACGGTACAAGGCAGATTTGCGTCCTAAAACACACATTTCAAGTGACAGCACTTAGGATTTAGATTCAGTGATCCACACTGACATATTTTAGAATAGTCACTGGGAAATGAATAGCATAATACAGGATGCTCCTAAAAAATGAATACACACTATGGATGATTATAAAGTCGGTGTTTATTAAGTACAGTTCTTTTTCAAAATTTAAAAAAATCCACAGAAATGATTTTTTTTTTTTTTTGCCAACGCCTGTTTTCAAACTCATGACCATTCTGGTCCAGGTACTGCTGATAACATGGACCAATGGAATCGCAAACATCAAAAATAATTTCTTTCGATACTTGCGTGCCCTCAATTTGTTGACCGTTGCGGTTATGTACTGCAAACTTTATCTTTTATGTATCCCCATAAAAAAAGCCCAGTGGCACTTTAGGATAAATTTTATTTGTTCAAAGCTTAGCCTGGCCTCACCTATTATTTCGAATCAGTTAAACCTAAAAAGGAGTGAAAATTAAGTGAGTTATCAGGTGTCCAAGCTTCCTTTAAGTCGATATAAAAATGTGTTACTGACCAGCCTGTGCACGGCTGCTTTGTGGGGCTACTTTGAAGAACTGCTTTGTCTAATGACTCCTTGTTAGCAATGACTGCTTAGTCTACAATAAATTCTCTCCTATATACCTGCGGATACTCATGTCTTCTTCCAATTCCCAGCATCCGTGGGGGTCCAGCTTTTGGCAAAGGAGCTGTGACCCGACAGGCATTTAATTTACACGTTTTCTAAACTGTTTCAAAATGCTCAGAAATTCATCCTTCACCTATTCCTTTTTGCCTACAAATTTTTAGTTCTTTCAAAAAATTTTTTTTCTTTAACACAGGTTCTCCAGATTTTATTTCTTTCTTCATAATGCCCTGTTTGCTACTGGCTGAGTTGGGGATAAAGTAACCTGGAAAAAATATATATTCACAACAACTGAATTTTATTTTTCAGTAAATTTACTATAATTATCCTTATTTCTTAGTCCATAGTCCTTTGAAGCATAGACTGTTAATTTCTATAAACAACTTGCCCCTTCCTCTTTAGTGAATGAACTAATTTCAACTGGGCACATTTTGCACAAGAAAAGGACTAGTACATTTCTCAACCCTTTTTTTGTGGCTAGGTGTGACTATATTCTGACCAATAAAATCTTAATAAAAATATTGTGTGGACCCTTTAAGAAGTTTTATTAAAAGGAGGAAAGCATCCTCTCTTTCACTAACCCTCTTCCTCACTGTCAAGTGCAACTGCCTGTAATATAGATGGAATGTTGGAGCTCCAGCAGCCATATTGACCTTGAGGGTTAGAATCATAGCCTGTAAATAGCAGAACAGTAAACTGGAAGAGTCTTGAATCTCTCTGATAACTTTATGGAGTTTGTCATTCCAGTCCAGAGCAATGTTAGTTTTCTCTGTTATATACAACTGAAATAATCTGCCAAGGATGTTATGAGAAAGGAAAATTAAAGGTCAATCTTATTTATAAACATGGATGAACACAGCAAACCAAATCCAGCAGTATCTAAAATGGATAATAGATTGATTACATCATAAACAAGTTGGGTTTCCGGGAATTCTAGGTTAGATACAGTTTGTAAATATATTAATGTAATTTGTCACATTAACAAAATAAAGAAGAAAAATTATATGATCATTTCTATAGATGCAGAAAAAATCAATCTCCATGTTAATAACAGAGAAACATGTAAATTGACTGTACCTCTGCTATGCTACCAGCCAATTAGGAGCAGGGGGCATGGTCAGCAGACAAGGGGCATGGCCAGTAGACAGGAGGGAAGGCCGGCAAAGCCAGCAAGCTGGCAGGGGTGTTGCTGTAGTGCCGTGGAAGCAAGCACCACACTATAAGCTCTGCCTGCATGGTACTTAAGGGCCAGCGAGATCCCTCCTTACAGTTACTGTGACTGAGTTGCGTCCTTTTGCGGTGACCTCAGGATGGTTAGGGGAATTTGATACCATGGGATCCCCTCATGAGCCTCGCATGTTGGTTGCTCTGATAGTTAGGCTGTGACTGAGCTGTGGGATTTACCTGTCTTGTGGGACATGCAAATGAGTGCCCGGGGCACCTTGGGTAATGAGCACCAGGTGCGAGGTGGGGTTGTGAGTCATCAGGGTTGCAAGTTCTGAATCTAAGCAATAGTTTGGGTCCACGCCCCCAGCCCAGTGCCAACAACAGGGAGCTGGCTACTGGCCTTTGGAGCATGCAGATACACTGGTGGCTGCCGCTGTGTGAGGCCCGGGGTCCCTGCATGTCTCCCAGCCCAGTGCCCACGATGAGGTTGGCTGCTGGCATCCGGGGGCCTTGGGAGACAGGGATATTCCTGCCTTGCCCCCAACTGCTTGCATGTTCTCTGGCCCCAAGCAGTGATTTGGGCCCATGCCCCCAACCCAGCATCCACAATGGGGGTGAGGAGGCTGGCTGCCAGTCTCTGGGGTGTGCGGAGACTCCGGTGGCCACCACCGGGTGGAGAAAGTTCACAGTGTTCTTGGTTTGTGCAGAATGCAGGGAGCACCAAGAATGCTGGGAAATGTAATTCTGGTGGCAGACACACCAGAGTTTAAAGTGCTGTGATGTATGGAGGCGTTTCAGAAAGTTGTCTCTTAAAACAAATATGAGATCAGAGGATTCTGCTTATAGAGAATGGTTAATAAAAGTTGGAGATGGCAAACTTGATAGCGGTTTTCATTTAGGAATGAATATTATTGAAATTCTCCATGAAATGATTTGTAATGGATCTATTATTGAAGCCACCTTTGGAAATAGTATATCCTCTATAGGTAATATTAAAAATATATCTAAACGTGCAATTCTTTGTCCAAAAAATGAGCATGTTCAAAAATTAAATAAAGACATTTTGGATATACTTGATGGAGATTTTCATACCTATTTGAGTGATGATTCCATTGACTCAACAGATGATGCTGAAAAGGAAAATTTTCCCATTGAATTTCTTAATAGTATCACTCCTTCAGGAATGCCATGTCATAAATTAAAATTGAAAGTGGATGCAATCATCATGCTATTGAGAAATCTTAATAGTAAATGGGGTCTTTGTAATGGTACCAGATTTATTCTCAAAAGATTACTACCTAACATTATGGAATCTGAAGTATTAACAGAATCTGCAAAGAGAGAGAGATTGTTCTGATTCCAAGAATTGATTTGTCCCCATCTGACACTGGCCTCCCATTTAAATTAATTCGATGACAGTTTCCATTGATGCCAGCATTTGCAACGACTATTGATAAATCACGAGGACAAACTCTAGACAGAGTAGGAATATTTCTACCTGAACCCATTTTCACACATGGTTGGTTATTATGTTGCTTTCTTTTGAGTTCAAAGAGCATGTGATGTTAGAGTTCAAGTTGTAAATACTTTATCCCAAGGGAAATTAGTCAAGCACTCTGAAAGTGTTTTCACTGTTAATGTGGTATACAGGGAGATATTAGAATAACTTTAATCATTTTATCAGTCATTATTTGGATCAATGTTGTTTTTATATCATGAGTTTGTTATTGTTGTTATATCGTTTTGTTATTATTTATTTATTAATGAAATTATGTATTATTTTCATATACATTGTACTCATTACCTTTTATTTGTCACACTTTTATTACAGAGAAAGGGCAAATAGCACTATTAAAATATTTCCTCTAATTAATGTGCATGAATTTCATGCACTGGGCCACTAGTAATTTAATAAACCTCTTTAGTTAACCAGACTGGTTTACGAATAAAGGATTTCTAAAATATCCTATAGAGGTCAAGAGACATATTAAAAATGCTCAATCATCAGAGAGATGCAAATTAAAATGACAATGAGATATCACCTTATACCTGTCAGAATGGCCACCATCAACAAATTGACAAATGACAAGTGCTGATGAGGATATGGAGAAAATGGAACCCTAGTACACTGCTGGTGGGAATACAGACTGGTGCAGCCATTATGGAAAAGAGTATGGAGTCTCCTAAAAAAAATTAAACTTGAAACTTTCATTTGACCCAGTGACCCCAGTTCTAGGAATGTATCCTAAGACACAAGAAATATCAATCACCCCTATGTACATAGAAGCACAATTTACAATAGCTAAAATCTGGAAACAGCCAAAGTGACCATCAGTAGATGAGGGATACAAAAGCTGTGGCACACTTACACCGTGGAATACTGCACAGCAGTAACAAAGAAGGATCTCTTGCCTTTTGAGTCAGCATGGAGGGACCTGAAGAGTATCATGCTAAGCAAAATAAGCCAGTCAGAGAAAGACAAGTATCACATGATCTCACTCATATGCGGACTATAAAGAACAAAATAAACTGATGAAGAAAATAGATCCAGAGACATAGAGCATGGAACACACTGTTGAATCTCAGAGGGAAGATGGGTATGGATGGGAAGAGATTAACCAAGAACTTGTATGCATACATGCATAACCCATGTTCAGAGACAATAGTGTGGTGAAGGCCTGGTGGGGGCAAGGAGGGCTTGAAGGGGTCAATGGGGAAAAAGGGACATCTATAATACTTCCAACAATAAAGATAAATTAAAAATAAAATAAAAAATACTCCATAGACGTCATCACATTTAAAGGTGAAATGTTGAAACTTTCTCTTGAAATAACAAGACAAGAATATCTGCTATCATTGTATCTATCTGACATTGAACTGGAGAGTATATCAAGATACTTTTCTGGGAAAATTACCAAAATGCCCAGTTAAATACAGATTAAATAATGAAGAAATTTTTTTTTGTCTCCATAACGGGAACTTTGGTAAAAAGCTCCCACATTTGCCCAGTGACTAAGTGATGACATCAAGGACTAAAGCACAGGTTGGTCCTTGGGATTGTCCTTGTGCAGTTCCCGAGGTGCCTGCCACAGCTTCAGGAATCAGAGACAGAACACTATTTGGCCAAAGAAGAATTGCACTGCCTCCTATTATCTATTTAACAGGAAGGGAAACCTATCCTAGAATATCTCTGGCAGAATTTCTTCACATCCCATTGGACAGGATTGGATTATAGGCCAACATCTAACTTCAAGGGCAGCCAGGAGAATAGTTGGTATTTTGGGTTTCTGTGGAGGTGTGAAGGCTCTGCCAACAAAAAGGCAGAGGAGAATAGGTAGAGAACGTCTTTTGTATAAGGGACAATAATGCTTGCTACAGATAGCTTAAGTAACTCACCCAAGGTCACATTTCTTATAAGTGGTAAAGCTGGGATTCCAGAGACCACACTCTGAATGCCTATGCCTTCTAAGCCTAGTGTATGACTTCAAAAGCAGTACATTTTAACTATAACTTAATTCTCCACCCAGAACCCATAGAATTATCTGGGTACATTGATTCTCAGTGCCACTCTCAGTCTTTGTTGTACTCTATTACAGTATTCACAGAAATTGATTGGCAATCATTGAGAAGCTTAAGTAAGCTAAAATTCATTTGTTTTCCACAGAAGAGTTTTAATTTCACATAGAATTATTTTAGAAATAATTATTTATAGCATTTGTGAATTTAAAAACCAATCTATTATGAATGTTTGAAAGCATGTGAGAACAGCTCATCAACTTTGAAAAGCAGTAATATGCATACGAGTCACATGGAAGGTTTACAATAATAAGATTAAATATCACTAGGCAGAAAAAGAAACACAAAATAAAAGGACACATTTAAAAATAAAAAGGGCACATCTTAAAATAAATATTTTCAGCAGTTAAAACAGTAAAATATGCTTTTGTAGGGAAAAAGTTTTAAAATTATGAAATTACATTTCGTTTCACAGTGCCTTTAATATTATATGCATGCTATTAAATGACATCATAACAGAATACTTATACCTATTTTATCACCTGTTGCAATAACAGCAGGTATAGTTAATTGACTTTAAATCTAATTAGGTAGTTTTAATTATATATAAAAAAGCTAGTGTTTTATAAGCCTGTAATGTGTGTATGTGTGTGTGTATTTTGCATTGATAAACAAAATGTGAAATTAAGTTACTATTGGCTCTAATCATTACTATGAGCCCAGAATTCTTTGGCCTCCATAGTTCATAATTCTATTTTCATATTTAAACCAGAGGCCCAATGCACAAATTTCATGCAAAGAGGTTAGCCCTCACAGCCTCAGTGGCTTGCCTCGGACCTTGCAGCCCTGGCTTCGTCCAGAAGTTCATCCATAAAGTCGTCTGGAAGGTCGTTCAGCTGTCCAGTCTAATTAGCATATTACACTTTTATTATCCTACTAGAGGCCCAGTGCACTAAATTCATGCCCAGGGTGTGTGTGTGTGGGGATGTGTCCCTCAGCCCACCTGCACCCTCTTCCAATCTGGGACCCCTCAAGGGACATCCGACTGCCAGGATTGGGCCTAAACGGGCAGTCAGACATCCCTGTCACAATCCAGGTCTGCTGGCTCCCAACTGCTTGCCTGCCTGCCTTACTGATTGCCCCTAACTGCTTCTTCCTGTCAGCCTAATCACGCCCTGCCAGCCTGATTGATGCCTAACTGCTCCCCTGCCAGCCTGATTGCCCCTAAATGCCCTCCCCTGCAGGCCTGGTCATCCTTAACTGCTCTCCCCTACAGGCCTGGTCCCCCTCCCACAACTGCTCTTGCCTGCAGGTCTGGGTCCCCCATAACTTCCCTCCCTTGCAGGCCTGATCCCTCCCAACTGCCCTCCCCTGCTGGCCATCTTGTGGTGGCCATCTTGTGTACACATTGGGGCAGCCATCTTTGACCACATGGGGGCAGCCATGTTGTGTATTGGAGTAACAGCCATCTTGTGTATTGGAGTAATTGCATATTACTCTTTTATTAGCTAGGATAGAGGCCTGGTGCACAAGTGGGGACCATCTGGTTTGCCCTGAAGGGTGTCCTGAATCAGGGTGGGGGTTCCTTTGGGGTGTGGGCAGCCTAGGCGAGGGGCCTGTGGTAGTTTGCAGGCCAGCCATGCCCCCCGGTGACCCAAGGGGAGGCCCTCGATCTGGGACTTATTTATCTTCTATAATTGAAACTTTGTAACTTTCAGTGGAGGCCAGGGCAGGCCAGGAACTTGGCTTCCTCCATCACCAGGAAAACCCAAGCCTCCTGCTCACTCTGTGGCTGCAGCCATTTTTGTTAGGATTTATTTATCTTCTATAATTGAAACTTTGTAGCCCTGAGTGGAATCCAGGGCCTTCCAGGATGTCTGGGTAAGCTTGGCTTCCTCCATTGTCAGGGAAACCCAAGTCTCCTGCTCACTCCTTGGCCAGAGCCATCTTAGTTGGGTTAATTTGCATACTTGCTCCTGATTGGCTGATGGGTGTGGCTTGCAGGTGTAGCAGAGATACAGTCCATTTGCATATTACTCTTTTATTAGATAGGATATAATAAAAGGCCAGGGACTATAAGTGTAATGTTCAGAACGACTGCTCGACCAGTCACCATGAAATGGATTGACTACCTCTCAGTCCCTCCCCACCCTGGCCCATGAGCAGTTGCAGGTGGCGGTGGGTGGGACTGGGGACTGGTGAGTGAGCTGAACGGGTGACTCTTGGTCCCTTCCCCAAACCTGAAGGCTCTGAAGGATCAGCGATGGTGAATGGGGAACTGGGGTGGGTGGTGAGAGGACTGGGCTGGCTGTGAGGCCATTGGTATCTCCAAGTCATCCCCGGCTGCTCAGGGGCTCAGGCCAGTGTGAAAGCAGGCACTGGCGACTTTACCTCCATGTGTGTGTGCTGAGCTGGCTACTGATGGAACGTGCTGTCCACTCAGGGCTGCTCACATGGGCACTGCCCCTGCTGCTGGGCCTTGCAGCACTGACAGAAGCTGTGGGGCATACCTGTGACCTACGTGCCACAGCAGTGAAGATGGCATTCAGCCTGGGGACTTGTGAATGGGCAGAAGATGGCCCTGATCGCAGGCTAGGCCTAAGGACCTTACTTTCAGGATTTTGTGCACTGGGCCTCTAGCTATAGTTTAAAAACATGGTAATGATAGTTAGTTTTTTTCCAGTTTTCAGGCCAGCCTGGACAGTACTTTAATTTACATATTGTGTGGGTACAGACATGGTAGACAAATACAAAATGCTAATTGACAGTCCTATGCTGTGTATCCCCCAATGGCACTAGCTAGGCTTGTTTAGGATTGGGGAGAGTGAAGCAGAGGCAGCAGGACCACCTCTACTTGGGTCTTCTATGGGTAATCTACCACCATAGTGCATATAGTGCTAAAGTCCGGAGCCCTCAATGTGAATAAAGGGGAGAATTCAATTACTGTAATTACATTTCTATTGACCTTTCATGACCCTTCTAGGTACTAAGGAAACACAAGCCACCCTATATTTTCAGTTTAGGAGCTCATAGTCTATTGTGGGAGCAATGATTATACATACTAGTAAATGAATAGGTAACTGGCAGATACATTAAGCAACTTCAGAGGTATGTGGGGAGATGAATGATGACTAAGAATGTAGAGAAGTTTCTTAGAGGAAGCAGGAGAGAGGAGTTATGAAGAAGGATCAATTCGGGGCAACAGGTATATCACGGGGTGGGAGATTTCAAATTGAATATACACGAGATTTCAGGGAAGTGTGGCTGAGGTCAGACTGTAAAGGTAGGGTCAAATTCTCTAACAAATCCCTCTTCTACCATATTTCTCCAGTGAAGTCATCATAAGGAAGTCTACGCCATGAAGGTCTTCTTATATTACCTGGATCCTTATTGCCATTGTACATTCAATAATTTAACCCAAATCTCACCTCAGGTGCTGGGAGTTTTCCTCCATGTTCAAAGAAGGAATAGTCTCATTACCTACTGAATCCAAACCAAAATCTCATCCCCCCACCCCCAAGAACAGAGAGAGCATAACTATACCTTCCAATGTGATGGCTGTCCCCACCCCAATCTGGAAAACCTTTGGGCCTAGAAGTGCGATAAATACTTCTTTTTGTTTTTTACCAATAACCATTCTTACAGTCTTGTGTTTTTTTTTTAATCTTCTTTTTGAAGAATTATATTGGGCTATCACACTTCATTCTACCATATTACAGGCATCCGTAATTCTTCTTTTTTTTTTAAATCTTTATTGTTCAGTTTATTAATTACATTGTTCCCTTTTTTTCCACACTATAGTTCCCCTCCACCTTGTACCCATCCCACCCTCCGCCCTCACCCCCCTCCACTGTCCTCTCCCATAGTTGCATGATTTTTGTCCAGTCTCTTGCTGCACTTCCCACACCCCCTTTCTCCCCAAGAGTTGTCAGTCCATTCCCTCTCTATGTCCGTGATTCTGTTACATTCACCAGCTTATCCTGTTCATCAGCTTATTAATTCACTTGATTTTTAGATTCATTTGTTGATAGATGTGTATTTGTTGTTTCCTAATTTACACTTTTATCTTTTTCTTCCTCCTCTTCTTAAAGAATATCTTTCAGCATTTCATATAATATTGGTTTGGTGGTGATGAACTCCTTTAGCTTTTTCTTATCTGCGAAGCACTTTATCTGACCTTCAATTCTGCATGATAGCTTTGCTGGATAGAGTAATCTTGGTTGTAGATTCTTGCTGCTCATCACCTTGAATATTTCTTGCCACTCCCGTCTGGCCTGCCTCGTTTCTGTTGAGAAATCCGCTGATAATCGTATGGGTAATCCCTTATAGGTAACCATCTGTTTTTCTCTTGCTGCTTTTAATATTCTCTCTTTGTCTTTTGCTCTTGGCATTTTAATTATGATGTGCCTTGGTGTGGTCCTCTTAGGGTTCCTATATATTGGGGTTCAGTGCACTTCTTGGACTCCTAAGTCAATTTCTTTCACCAGGTGTGGGAAGTTTTCGGTCACTATTTCTTCAAATAGGTTTTCATTGTCTTGCTCTCTCTCTTTTTCTGGCACCCCTATAATTCGGATGTTGGTATGCTTGAGGTTGTCCCAGAGGCCCCTTACACTATCTTCAATTTTTTTGATTCTTTTGGTTTCTTGCTTTTTCAGCTGAGTAGATTTTACCTCTTTGTATTTCACATCTTTAACTTGGTTCTTGGGGTGCTCCATAGCACTTTTAGGTCTTTGTATAATATTTTTTATTTCAGTCAGTGTATGCTTAATTTCTGGTTGGTCCTTTTTCATATCCTTGAGAGTCTCCTTTATATCCTTGAGGGTCTCCTTCATTTCCTTGTAGGACTCATTCATTTCCTTTGCAGTCTTGCTTATTTCCTTATAGGCCTCGACCTTTTGTTGGAGCCTCTTGAAAAACCCTATAACCGTGGTTTTGAATTCCATGTCCAGTCATTTTTTTTCCTCCATTTCTTTAACATCTGATTTCTTTCCATGTCTCTGCATGGTGGCTGCTTCCCTGAGTTAGTCAATTAGCTTTGTGTGGTAGACTTCCTACTAGGGACAGTGGCTCAGCCTCCCCAGTTATCTGAGGTGGATATGGGTTGCACAGTCTTGCTGAAGTTAAGCTCAGTTAATCGATGTTAACACTTGGAGGGGTTGACCTCTAGGCCAATTGTCTGTGAAGCTCAGCTGTGCTCAGGTTGGATGGGCGGAGTCTCCGGGCCAAGCAGACAGCATTAGCTTCACCCTATGTGGCCCCAGGGACCCTGCTCCGGGGGCAACGCCAGCACCTCTGAGAGAGAGCCGCTGCCGAGCTCCACCAGCTGCCGGGGAATTCAGACTCCCCAAATGACTCTGGGGAGGCACACCCAATGTCTCACCCAGGGTTGTAAAACAAAGCAGACTGACGGTTTTCCGAATGAGAGACAAGTCGCAGAGCGCTCTCTACACAGTCATGCAGCTGAGCTGTTCGCTCGCAAGCTGCTTCTCCACAAGCCGGGAAAGCCCTGCAGCACCCGAGCTTCGGCATGCCCTCCCACTGTCCAGTTTTCAACCCGTATGATAGTGGGTTCCCTGGACTTCACCCAGAGCTGGAGAATCAGTCCAGTGGGACGTCTTTGTCTCCCCGTTCAAGAAAACTGGCCGGTTTTCAGCCGCCCGCCCTCTCTGCTGGCGCGTGCTCCAAACCTCTCTCCGTGCGAATCTTTCAACGCTGTCCACCGCCGCTCCTCCGAGTCACAGTGTCTTATTTTTACTTTTATTTGTGGAATTTTCACTTGGCCAGCTTTCTGGTGATTCTGGAAGGTGTTTGTTCTTTCGTTAAGTTGTAGTATTAAAATTGCTGAGCATGACGGCAAGATAGGTGTTTTACCTATGCCACCATCTTGGTTCTCTCCCATCCGTAACTCTTCTGATCACTTCTCCTTGTTCATTAAAATATTAGCACATCACTTACTGCTTTTGACATGATTACATAAGACGTAATGACCTGTCATCATTCTTGATCATTTCTGTTTCCACATGACTGTTACATCCCAAACCCTGAAATTTTAGTTCTTCCCTGACCTCCTTCCCTCCTATGATCTTGTTCTTCACTCCATCCCATCCACTTACTTCCATAGATTAAAATACTAACTGTTAAGTTTCTTAAAAATCTCACTTTTGCCAAATCTAAGAGCCAGTTTTTTTTAATTTTTACTTAAAAATTTTAAATAAAAACTATACAGGAGAGTTTAGTCTAGAAGAGCCTACCTATTTGATGGAATCTATGACCAGCAGTATCTTTCGTACCTGGGGTCTTATTAGAAAGGCACAATCTCGAGCCCTATCCCAGACTTTGGGCAACCTCTGTTTATCTCAGTCTGTTTCTCTCTAAAATGGGTAATAGTCAGTTCTTGGTCCTCATCCTACTCAACCTTGCTGCAGCAACTGATTGATTCATCCTTCTTCTTGAGTTACTTTCTTTACTTGACTCTGGAATACCATATGTCCTGCTTTCCCTCTTTCTACTTTCAACTCTTTTTTAGTCTCTTTTGCTAAATCCCTCTTCTATTTAATGATCTCTAAATGTTGATGTGACCATACATTCCCTTTTACTATAGTCTTAACCAGTTCATATACACAGGTTTTAAATTTTTCCAAGATGTAATTTCAGGAAGCTCTGGGTCATCACCCCTAGCTTTAGACAACTTTATCTGTTTGTCTCTTCAAGTATACAAACATCATAATTTTCTATGTGGGCCATGACATGAAAAAGATTGGAAAGGTCTATCCTGGATGACCCTACCCAAATTCATGGTTTTGAAGACCAATTATATATTGATGATTTCCAAATTTGTATCTTCAGCTCCAACTCTCCCATGAATTCCAAACTCTCGGATCCAGTTTCCTAAGCAACATCTTTACCTGTATGTCTAATAGGCATCCCAAACTAAAAATTCTCAAAAGTTATCTCATAGCATCTCATGACATACATAATGACCAGTTGCTATGATTTGCACGACCACCAGAGGGCAGACACTCAATGCAGGAGCTGCCCCGCTTGTCAGTGTGCTTCCACAGGAGGAGCGCTCCTCAGTCTGAAGCCAGGCTCACAGCTAAGTGCTAAGGAGCAGTGTTAAGGAGCAGCAAGCCTAGCAGTAAGGAACAGTGAGCAGGCAGGCGATAAGGAGTGAGGGGACCTGGACTGCACGAGGGCGGTCATTCAACAGGGAGTTCAACCAGGAGACCAGGAGTTCCACGACTTGCTATGACGTGTTCTGAACACCAGGGGGCGGCACAGAACATGGCGGGTGTTAACGACGCAGTGCTGGCAGCAGGCGGCAGTGGAGGCACTGCTGGCCCTGATGGGCCCTGACAAGAGTGGGGCCATGGTGGGATGCTGGAGCAGGTGAGCAGGCAGCATCAGGCCAAAGCAGGTGTGAGTGTGGGCCCAATCACCCGGCTGATTGCCTGGCAGAGGCACTGCTGGCCCTGCTGGGCCCTGACAAGAGTGGGGCCATGGTGGGATGCTGGAACAGGTGAGTGGGCAGCATCAGTGCCCAATCACCCTGCTGTGACCAGTGGTGGCAGCAGGGGATGGGGCCTCCACCCAGCTCCCAGGTGCTAAAGGAGTCAGGTGGAGGGCCTGGCTCTTTTTAATCGCCCTGCAGGCAGGATGGTGGAGCAGGTGAGGGGGCAGTGCCATGCCAAGGCAGGGTGCCAGGCAGGGTTGTGGGGCTGCAAGGCTGGGGGCACGAGCTGGGGCTGTGAGGCTGGGAGTGTGAGCTGGGGCTGGATCTCTGTAGGCCACCCTAAGGGATCCCACCCATGCATGAATTCATGCACTGGGCTCAAGTATTTATATAACAGCTTGATTAATGAATACATATAGCATGGACATAGGAATTGTTGAGAATTGTTTCCTTTAACAGGCCTAATTCTATAGAATCTTCCAGTGCCTTCTTAAATTGTTTTATTTATATTTATTTGTCTCATAATTTAAATTTATTTATTTTTCCTTTTTATTGAGTTTGTAATAAAATTATACAGGTTTCAGGTACACAATTCCACAACACATCAACTGTAGACTGTATTTTGTGTTCACCACACCAAGTCAAGTCTCTCTTCATTACTTTTCCTCTCCCCTATATCCTCTTCAACCTTCCCTTCACCATCTTACCCCACACTGTTGTCCATACATTACATTAGTTTGAGGTATACAACATAGTGATTAGACATTTATATAACTTATGAAATGATTACCACAATAAGTCCAACACCTATCTGACATGATATATAGTTACTACAATAGAACATTGACTTTATTCCCTGTGCTGTACTATACAATCCTGTGACTGTTTTTATAGCTGACAATTTGTACTTATTCCCTTCACCATTTTCACTTATCACCCCAAGTCCCCTCTAACTGGCAGCTACTGATTTGTTCTCTGTATATATGAATTTGTTTGCTTTGTTTTTTCACTCATCAAAATGTCCATTCATAGACAAATGAATAAAGATGTGATATATATATGTATATATATATACATATATATATGAAATGAAATATTACTCAGCCACATTAAAAAAGAATGTAATTTTGCCATTTGCAATAACATGGATGGACCTAGAGGGTATTATGCTAAATGACAATAAGTGAAATAATGTTAAGTGGAATAATTCAGACAAATCTACTCTAATAAAAGAAATATATAAATTGATCGTACCTCCATGACACCCACCAGCCAATCAGGAGGAAATATGCAAATTAGCAGGACAAAGATGACAGTGGCCCTGCCCCCCAGCCATTCCAGGTGCAGAGTGGCCAGGAGGGCGAGGAGTGGGGGAAGCAGAGGGAGCTACAGGAGTGGCGCTTCAGTAGTAGCGAAGAGAAGACTCCCGCTGGTCAGAGTCAGCGAGAAGCCTGCAGACTCCGGCTGAAGTAAGTGAAGACTCTGGCCAGAGTGAAGGCCGGGGTCCCACGTGCCAGAGGAAAACTGGCGCCAGCAGCCAGGTGAAGGAAGGCTTATTGCACGAATCTTTGTGCAATGGGCCTCTAGTACCATATGATTTCACTTATATGTAGAATCTAAAAAACAAAATAAATGAATGTCTCATAGTCTGATCTCTATTGTTCAGAGTTTTAAATACTTCTTTACAGCCACTGTCCTGATAAATGACTTAAATGATTCCAGATAAACACAATAAAATCATACCAATTAATGCTTATCCAAAAATTAGATCAATACAAAACACATCTCTAAGGAGAATCAACATCTGTGGTAAGATCTGGAAAATCATTGATTATCTCTTCTAAAGCTCTAGATGAATGAGAAACAAAAGTGAGAACTGAGAATTTTAAAGTTTTCACACGCTTTTTCTAAAAGTGATTGTTCTGTAACCATGGTAACAAATAGTCACCTAAATCAATTTTTAAACTGTTCAATAGATGAACAATAACTGCCCTCAGTGAATACACATTTGCAAGTAAACCAAACAGTATGAGCAACATGATACTAAAAGTCAGTAAGGAACAGATTCACTCCAAAAATGTAATATATCTATAGTGTCAACAAATCATCCATTGTTTTACCTGAGAAATCATATGTCTACAACTACACATATTAACCCACTTATCCATGATTCCACACTGACCAGCAGGGGGCAGCTCCTACATTGAGTGAGATCCTCATTTCATACCATACACAAAAAGTATCCAGTTAATATCCTGGATAGGTTCTGTGACTGAGTAAAACAACATATAATGAAATCAATTGTACCATAGACTAATTGATATAAACAAGAGTTAAGTTCCTACTGCATTTCATCAGCATTAAGTGAAATGATATTACTTGAGGACCTGCTGTAATTGGCAGATGAATTAAATATTTACAAGTGAAAAGCAAAATTTTTAAACTTTTGAGGGAAAATAAGAGATAATATTAATAAACTTGATAAAATAGATTTAAATCATAAAGGAAAATAATAATATTTTGATCATATAAAATTTTAAAAGTTATACAGTAAAAGACATTTTACAAGTAAAAATAAAAGCAATGACCTGGAAGAAGAAAATTTAAACATATACAACTGATTCAGGATCAACATCATGAAGACAGAGAGTTTATCCCTTTTTAAAAAATATATTTGTGTTGATTTCAGAGAGGAAGGGAGAGGGAAGGAGGAGGACAGAAGGAGAAGAGAGTGCATAAGAAATTGAAAACCTATTTGACAAAATAATGAAAGAAAACATATCTAACCTGGTGAAGTAAATAAACATACAAATCCAGGAAGCACAGAGTGTTCCAGACAGGATGAAACCAAAGAGGCCAACACCAATACACATCATAATTAAAATGCAAAAGGTTAATAAATCTTAAAAGCAACAAGAGAAAAGCAGTCAGTTACCTACAAGAAAGCTCCCAAAAGACTGTCAGCTCATTTCTCAACAGAAACTGTGCAGGACAAAAGGGAGTTGCAGGAAATATTCAAAGTGATGAAAATCAAGGATCCACAACCAAGATTCCTCTACCCAGCAATTCTATTATTTAGAATCAAAGGAAATATAAAGAGCTTCCCACCCCTTGCCAGTGTGGTTAGTGGTTGAGCGTCAACCTATGAGCCAGGAGGTCAAAGTTTGATTCCTGGCCAGGGCACATGCCCAGGTTGCACGCTCAATCTCCAGTGTGGGGCACGCAAGAGGCAGTCAACAGATGTTTCTCTCTCATCATTAATGTTTCTATCTCTCTTTCCCTCTCCCTTCCTCTCTGAAATCAACAGAAATATATTTTTTAAAAAGGGATAAACTCTCTGTCTTCATAAAACATAAATTAGAGTGGTTATTGCAGTAAAATCAACTAAAAATAATCAAGGCTTGGATTAGAGTGTTGTCAGATGGTGATAAAGTGAAATCAACAGATCGGAGAAATTTTCAAAAGACGAAAATCAACAAAATTTAGTGAGTGATTGGATATGGGTGTGTGGGAGTGGGAAATGTCAAGTGTAACTTGAGAATTCTAATATGAGTGTGGAAGGATGGTGGCACCATTTCCTGAAATGTGAAACACTGTCTGCCAACATATTGGGATTTATAAACTGTATTTGAGTCTAGCTTTAAATACTTACATTAGAAAGAAATAACAAAAATTAATTGGCTAAGCCCTTAACCACCAAATTTAGAAAAAAGTATACCAAAATAAACACAAAGAAAATAAAAATTAGAAATGGATAAAAATAAAACTAACACAAAATAGGAACAACATAAAATAGGATTAAAGAAAGCCAAATTGATATCTTGTGAAAATTAATAAAATCAACCAACAACCGTTAGCAAGACTATCCAAGATAAAAAGAACAAATAAACACTATTATGAATAAAAAGAGATATAATTAGAAATGCTGCAGAGAGTGGACAGAAACATTTATTTGTTGCCCATAAATTTAAAATTAATAAATTTTTAGGAAATCCAATTTACTAAATTCAAGGAAAATATAAAAAAACCAGAGTAATTATTAATCTTTAAAGAAATCAAATCAATAGTTAAATCTCTCCTTCCCCCACCAAACACCTGATCTGTTAAGTTACATAGAAAAGTCTTCAACAAACACTCCTAAAACATAATGCCAATTTTATATACTCTATATAAATGGGAGAAATTAAAAATGACAGCATTGGAATGCAAAATTATAGGCCAATCTGACTCATCTTAGTCATGTGCCAGTTAACAAGTTCATTGCTGAATGACTAGTCATGGTGTTTAGGTTAAAGGAAGAAAGTATAGCTAGAGCAGAGTTGTTGGAACAGGGCTGGGGGAAATTAGAAGGTGGACGATAGGGTTAAAAATATGTATAAACTTGAAAAAAGGGATGGTATTCGAGTGACATACAATGACACGAGGATTACACAATTTAAATGGCTCTCTGTCAAGCAATACTTACTTCAGAAAAATGTGTAATATTACTCTAATTTCCAAATAAAGCTGTGAAACTCAATAGAGGACTGGGGAACTAAAGAAAAATGTATATGGGTTAATTTGTGTTTATTTGCCTAAAATGTTTATTATATTTTACATGAGACAAATTCTCACCAGAGAAATGACACCCCAAAGCAAGGCCACTAACACATCTAAATTTTTTGCCAGAGAGCCTTGATTCACAGCCTTACCGCCGAGCTTCATAGGCTCTGTGGGTACTTCATGATTTTGGCAGTGGATTAAAAAAAAAACAATGTTCATCTGAAGGGGTTATTTTGGTGTAAACATTGGGGAATGTGACAAAATTCATAATGCCATGTGCATCCTCCCTTTGGTTCAAAGCAGTAATTCAGGGCAAACCAAGAAAACATTGTAGGATTTCAATATGAATAAGAGGCACCTGTGACTTTGAGGACACAGATAATGAGAAACGGTTGAAAAGACTGCTGCTCAGCAGCATCCAGAATAATTTCCTCAAGATCTTTCAGTGGTCTCACATTTCACTTTGGGCCAAGCAGTACAAGTGGAAAAGTGGTTAGAAATGATCAATGAGCAAGTCATGCCAAAGAAACTGAATGGCCTGGAAAGAAACTGGGAAGTCTCCCAGTTACAGAAGAGTCAGTAAAATAGAGCTTGAAGGTAGAATGCAGGGCACGGAGACAAACAATGCCTGAGGCATGGCAAAATAACGCACAAAGAGCCAACGGGGCCAGCCAGAAAAGACATGTGCAGGAAAAGTAGGACAATGAGAGTATGAGTCCTACCAGATCAAAACCGAGAACATATTTATAAAAGTCTTTCAGAGGTAAGCCAAATTTTTAGAATTTATTACAAAGGCCCAGGAGTATTTGGGGATAGGGTGGGCTGGAAGGAATGGGAAAATGTTTAATTACAGAATTGTATAGAATGTACTTGAGTAATGATTATTGAAGTAGTTGAATGTACCTAACTCTTGACATATTCCTCTACTTGTCTTTAAAATAGATTATTTTTTCCTCTAATGGGAGGATTATAATATAATCTGTCCAAAGCTCTGAGTTGAGTGGGTGTTGGACCGTGGAGAGAATCTACAGTTAGCAGTTACTGGGAAATATTTGTTGCTTCCTGAGTAACCCTGTCCCAGCCAGATTTCCAGTGGTTACTGAAAAGGCTACAATGGTCCCCTTGAATCTCCTTTCAGTTGAAAACCAACCTCCTCTGCCTCACATCTTCTTTTTAAAGATGTGTAATTATTGGAGCAGGTGAAGAGGCTGCCAATGAGAGGTCCGTAGTTCATCCTGGAGTCCTCCAGCCAGAGTCCATATTACAGGGGCTTTGAGAAGGCTTCTCTCTCCACCATCCAGAGATTCTCCTGCCTAAAGGAAAGAATTCAGCTGGTCAGAAGAGAGGAGGGAAGAACTTCTTCAGACTCCATTACAGAAGCTCAATTCTTAATGGAACTACTGGAAGCATATGTATTTAAAATTTTTTAAAATTACTGTTTTTTTTGTATTTATTACCTATAAGAGGAGGCACACTAAATGGGTACACATACAACAGAACATCAAAATAAATATAAAAGATCTAAAGTGAACTAAGGATAGCATGGAAATGAGAGAAACATAGGCCAAAGGAGTTAATGCAATCAAACTTTAAAATTAGCTCAACTTCTTGCCACTCCAATCATATCAGCTAACACAAAAATTATATAGTTTTCACCAAGCACACTAGTTCCTCAGGGGAGAAAGAACTTTCTTGGATTCTAAATTCATAGAATGGCTTCTTCCTTCTAGATATCTCTCAGATATTCCTGTTTCTTTCCATTATCAGGTCATAAACCCAGCCCAAACTCACAACATCTTTCATCTAGATCAGTGATGGGCAACCTTTTGAGCTGAGTGTATCAAAATTCGCCAAAAAACCGAGCATAACTTGGGTGGTGTATCACTTTGAGAAAAAAACATACATATTTTTGCAATATTTATAGTTTAAATAACAAAAAAATGTATAATTGTAATATATAACTGTATTTAATAAACCAAAAACTAATTATTTAACTTACTTGCTTAGTGACTTCTTTGTTCATCTGTCAGTCGGTTTCTTTTGTTGGTCTTGATATTATTTAACTTGTGTGGGATGCCGTGAACTAAGATAAGTGAGAGGGAGAGGGAATTCTTTAACAAACCTGCCTATTAGTGACTTTTTGTTGCTGAATTTCATTGGCTAAACCTTCAATTGAAAGTTGGTATTTTGTACACTTCAAGCCCAAGCAAGTGCTACTAAATTCATCTATCAATCTGTTTCTTTTGTTGGTTTTGATATTATTATTATTATTTTAAATATGCATTTATTGATTTTTTTTTTTTTTTACAGAGAGGAAGGGAGAGGGATAGAGCATTAGAAACATCAATGGAAGAAAAACATCCATCTGCTGCCTCCTGCACACCCCCCACTGGGGACACGCCCACAACCAAGGCACATGCCCCTGACTAGAATTGAACCTGGGATCCTTGAGTCCGAAGGCCAACGCTCCATCCAGTGAGCGAAACCGGTTAGGGTTGGTTTTGATGTTATTTAATGCTGAGAATAAGGTCTCACAAAAGTATGTAGAGGGAAAAATTGTGAGTGAAGCCATTGCTATATTGTTCAGGGTGCTAAAAGTGTCTGGTAATCGGTTCCAGGCACTCCAAATTTCCTGTTAGTAGTGGCACTCCTCTTGATTCTCCAAGCGGCACCTTTCCAGATTCTCAAGCTTTGACCTCAAGTCAACAAATACGTGAGCCCAGATGCTGTCTTGAAATTCTACAAGTTGCATCTCCAAATCATCAATTTGCATCCATTGGAAACCATTTAATTCCAAACTACTGTAGACTACGACATCAGGATACTTAATTATTTTTATGGTCTGTTCTGGGTTTCTAAATTGATTAAATCTATCACTGAACTGGTCAAGTAATGAGTCTAAAACATGTTGGTGCTTTATATGCAAGAGTTCCATTTCATTTTGTAGAGCTGCACTGGCCTTCTCAAAATACTTTGTTACTCAAGGAAAATACTTATAAGTTTTAGTTTCTACATCTCGCTTGAAAATTTTAAGTTTACTTTCAAAAGCTTTTATGTATCCAAACATAACATCAATACTTTTGCCAAAACCTTGTAACTTTAAGTTCAGTTCATTAATATGAACAGAGAGATCTGTAAAAAATATCAGGGTGTTTACCCACTTATCGTCATTGAGCTGAGAAAAGTTTCCCAGATCCTTATCTTCAAGAAATACCTTAATTTCTTTAAAGCACTCCACAAAGCGCTCAATAACTTTGCCTCGGCTCAGCCATCTTACATTATTGTACATCAGCAATCCACTGTAGGTGGAATCAACCTCCAATGAAAATGCAGAAAATTCTTGCTTGTGAAGGGGGCAAGCAGCTATTAAATTAACTATTTCTGTAACAACTGACATTAATTCGTTTAAGTCAGTGCATTGTGCCTTGGCACATAAAACCTCCTGATGAATAATACAATGAAAAGGCACAATTGGATGTCCAATAGCTTCCGTAAATAATTTGACAAATCCGACTTTTTCCCAGACCATGTTTGGTGCCCCTTCTGTCATCATTGATACAACTTTAGAGATATCAATGCTTAGGTCACGGAATGTTTGTATAACAACCTTACATATTTTGCTTCCAGATGTACTTGTTGGCACTGATACTAACTTTATCGACTCTTCTCTCATTGTGAGACCACCAGAATATCGACCAATAATGGCCAACTGAGTATGTGATGTGATATCAGTAGTTTCATCAAGAGAGATAAAAAATATTTACAATTACTTATGTCTCTCTTTAATTGATGTTGTACATTTGTGTTCAGTCTCATTATTCGGTCTTTTATGATATTTCTACTGAGTGGTAACTCAGATATTCTCTTAATAATTGCATTTTTATTCTACATATTGTGAAGTATAACTGGTGCACATCTTAGGAGAGTTTCTGTAATAAATTCTCCCTGACTGAGTACTTTTCCATGCTGAGCTATGGAGTGAGCAATGCGCAAACTTGCAGATGTTAAATTTGTAGATCCTTTTATAAATTTAAGGATGGAATTAGCTTGGCTCTTATAAAGGTGTAGCTGCCTGGAAATGTATTCCTTTCTTTCATCCTCATTTTTTTTCCCCAAGAGCTGGGAATGATTAGTTTCAAAATGTCTATTTATATTCCACGTTCTGCTTACTACTGTTTCAGTACATAAAATGCAAAATGATCTGCCATTTTTTCTATAATGCCATACATCTCGATGCATGTCTCTTGAAAGGGTTGGCTACTGCTACTACCACTTCCTTTACTTAACCTTGTTTTTTTTGTTTTTTGGGTTCTCCATCAGGGGGCAGTGACATTAGATAGAATTATAGATAGCCTGTTAGCTCTGCTGGCAATTAGGGGTTAACTAGCCTAACTGATCACAAGATGGCACGTATAACTGACTTTTAGGAAAGGTGAGGGTAAATAAGCAGAAATAGGGGTTAATAAGGATGCACAACAGTAATAGTGGTGAAATAGAGTCTGCACTATGCTGCAAAATGGCGTTCTTTATATAAAGTAAGATGGCTGCCGCTATTTCTAATGGCGAGGGAAATGGCATCCATAGCACAGGCCCTCGCCTCTCCCAGCCTCCCCCTCACTTATCTCAGTAATCATGGTCGATTAGAAATCCAGGACACCCCAGAACAGTAGGTTGGATGATGGTTGCTGTGATTATGTGGTTTCTGGTAATGACGATCACATGGTCCCCAGAGATGCGTCCTCCACGGCATTCTACTGCTCTCTGCTCTGCCGGCCGGAAGTGAGGTCAAAGATCCCCTAAAGGCCTAACCGGAAGTCCCAGAACTAGGCACTCTGTGCCCAAGTTCTGTTGTTTTGGCCTACGGACCTCCAGCACAGAGGGTCTAAACTACACTACAGCAAATGTTTCATCCTTGGCTACTGCACCTGCCCATGCAGTAGCCGAGGATGAAAAGTCCTTCTTGGCATGTGGTTGCATGTCTTCAAAAATGGCTACGCGTGTCAGTATTGACACGTGTGTCATAGGTTCGCCATCATGGATCTTGATCATCTTAATAGTCTCCGATCACTCTTCTCCAGATCCTAGCATAGTTTCCATACCACAAGGTCTTTTAAAATGCAAATATAAGCACATCTCATTGCTTTAAGGACAAAGTCCCAAATCCTGAATACTACATACAAGGCACTACCTGGTCCCAGCCTATTTCTCCAGCCTAATAACAACAAAGGTCTGGGTGTATGCTCTGCTTAGCAGGCTTTCTCCTTTCCTCCCCACTCCCCCTACCCTCTTTAATAACTAACTCACATTCCCTATTACTTTACATATGTCTGCACAATAGGCTTTACCGATCTGACCCTAACGGCACTTGAGTATGTGAAGATGCTCTTTTTCTTAGACCAGATCTTGGCACAGGACAAAGTGGTTCTCAAGAAAAGAAGACACTGTAGCAAAATGACTTCAGCCTCTTTGGTCATTCACAATTATTACATTCTCTTTCATAAATATCCATACCTTCTAATAGCTAACTAAGCAAATAAGCTAACTAACCAATAACCCCACTACCGGTGTGAAACCAAGTATTAGACTGAACTCAACGACAGTTTTCACCATTTATGTGCAAGCAGTCACAGAGAGTTATTTATACTGTAAACTCAGTGATGCTCATCTCTCAGCTCTTTCAAGTTCATACCCTGCGTGAAAGACTCTCTTGAAATGTGACTGTGATCCAGTCCCAGGATGTGCAATGAGTTCTCTAAGTCAGTAAGGGACAGAGGACTGGTTCAGAATTAGGCCCAGGGCTCCATTCTGGAAAGTATAGATAGGCTTTCAGGTAAAAGTAAGAATGGCTTCCTCCACATCTTAAATGCCACTTATTTATGCTGTGAAAAATAACTTACAATGTCTGGTCTGCTAACTAAAATACCATTGGGTGTTAACTGAAGATAAGGGACCTGCTGGGAAAGGCTGACCCCAATAGGTGGTCTTTCATCCTCAGCAGGCTGAAAAGGAATGGGCCTTGAACCTGGAGTAAAACCCCACACAGCCTGAATTGTGTTTAACTCCTCTCTTTTCTCCGTCCAATACCCCCATCTCTCTTTTCCCTTCTGCCTCTTTTTTGTGGTACCACAAGGTCTTTTCTCTCATCTTACAAGCATATTCATATCTTTTCTTAACTCTGACTCCCTTTAACTTTTCCTGTTTCTTCAACCTCTACTTTCCCATTCCCTTATCTCCTATGGATCATCCATCATCCAAACTGATTTCTACCTCATTTGTTTCCAATGAAAAGGCTCTTGCTCAAGTCACTAAGAATCAATTTACTGTTTTGGTTTGAGGCATTTATAGAAGCAGTATACAGGGGCTAGCAAAAGTAGGTTTCTAGTTGTGAGTACCTGAACCAAAGTTTATTCTTATATTGTTACTTATTGTATAAATAATTATTGTATTATTTATTTATATTGCAACTGGAAACCTACTTTTGCCCACCCCTGAATTAATTAAGGCAGGTGAGGATATGCTGTGGAAACCCACTCCTAGTCCTAATGGCCTTGCTTAATGAATGTTTATTTTTCATGTATGTCATCATCTACTCATAAAAATATTCATCTTTGTTGGCCTTCCAGGTGGTGATTTGGGGACTTAGGCTCCTTTCATCTGTGGTTCCACCATCTCCTCAGCTGATCCTCTAGGTCAGGCAGCTGAAGAGCAGAGTGTGGAGAGCTGTGTGGGGCATGTGGCAGACCTGGAGGAATATACCATTTCTACTCTTATTCTATTGGCCATACATACCCTGAAAAGAAGGCTGGGAATGCATTGCAGCTGTTTTCCAGTTGGAAAAAGAAACTTCTGAGCATAGAGCAGTTCTTTACTAGAGTGTGGCAGGCATTCCTACTTTCTGAAACACTCCCTTCTTTCTTTTTCATGACACCATTCTCTTGGTTCCTATCTTCCAATCTTGTTTTCAGTCTCCTCCTCAGCTTCTCTTTCTTTAATCCCCTAATGTTGGTATTGCCTAGCATTCATCTCAACTCATCTCTCTTCTGACTACATGATTCTTGCTGAAAGATTTCATAAATAATCAGATGTTCATATTCAATGTAAAACCTGCTTCTGGTTTTATAAGTCCTCATCTAGATAAATGGGCGTCTGCTTAGTCACTAAACTAGCAACCTAGAAGTGATCCTACATTCTCTTCCCTTAGCCTCTACAACCAAGGTTTCTCAACCACTACACTAATGACATTTAAGGCTGGATGATTCTTTGCTGTGGGAGCAGTCCTGTGCAATATAGAATGTTTAGCAGCTAAGTCTTAGAATCTAGTAGTTAAGTCCCCCACCTCCATCAAACTGATAACCAACTCTATCTCCAGACATTGCCAAATGTCCCCTGGGAAGGGAGGAGATCACCCCCAATAAAGAACTGCATCCTTCGGTCCTATAGATTCAACCATTCCAATATCTATCCCCTCTCATCTATTTTCCTGCCATTAATTTTATTAAATTCCATACCTAATTGTGTCTGGATTTCTCCAATTGTCTCCTGTCTGGCTGTGGCAAGTTGGCTGACCCAACAGTTATTCCTGACTCAAATCTTCACTGTCTCCTGCTGAAGAGAAGTGAAATACTTGTTATTCAGCCTCCCTTGGTGTCAGGTGATACCATTTTGCATGGCAAATCAGGTGAAGAGGGTGACAGTTGGACTTAAAGGTTCCAAGGCTTTGGAATTATCCAGCCATGGACTGTATCTCTGCTCATCATTCTGGAAGTTGTGTAGCTTTAGGAAAGTTACTTAAATTCTCTGTGCTCCATCAGTGGACACTGGCATAACAATACTGACCTTATAGGATTATTGTGAAGATTAACAAGTTAATATTTATGAAGTGCTTAGTACTATTCCTGGATGACTATAAACACTGGATAAATGGTGGCTATGATAGGGGAATGGCAGTGATGGTATAATACCTCTTTTCCTTGATAATCCCAAAGGTGACTACTACTCATCCTATCTCGGACCACTGATTACCCTGGAAGACACAATTTAGGAGAGACTGCCTCTGGAAGTTTCCTCACACTGTTCCTTTTACATTACCAGCCCCTTTTCAGGTGTTACTTGTTTTTCTCCCTCACGAGGCTCTGAATGTCTGCCTACAAGGCAAGGATCAGACCTTTCTACTTTCTTAATCTTCCCAGGATCACAAGTGCTCGCTATACTCAGTAAAGGTCTGTTGATTATATCAATAAGTGAATTAACATGATTAATACACACCAGCCTTGCAACATCCCTCCCACTTAGCAGCACATGTAGAAGGTGGATCTTTCAAAAGCTTTGGACACAATTAAGGTCAATAAAACACATATCAACCAGGTGAATTTTTAAAAGGAAATTTATCTTTGGCCTCACAACTTCAGCTAGCTTTTAAGTAAATTGAAGCTATGGACCAAATTATTTTTAGAGTAAACAGAAAAATTATGTGGGTAACCCCAAACATTTCAGACATATTTTAAATGGGGGACATCTGCAATCCTGTCAATAAAAATTCATAATAAATTTCTTTAAATTTGCAGAGGAGAGTGGCAATGGAAAACGCCAGTTTTAACACTCCATTGACAGAGACACTTTCCAAAATTAGCAGCTCTAAAGGTTGAAAAGTCAAATACTTTTCCAACCTGTCTAGTCTCTATTAATAATGGAAATCTAATCATATTTCTGGGGGGAGGGAAGTAGCTGTAATCATAAGTAATTCAGTGTTCCCATGCATGTCTCTCTACAGAGGAGGACCCGACCATGTTTGCTTAGGAGAATTTGGGGGTGGCTTTTCTTCCCAGGTTTTGGACCCAACCATCTACCATTTGCTATTCAAACAACTCCAAATAAGATCCTGTTCTTTAGATTAGAATGTGTTAGATCATCTCTTCTGGTGTGATTCTTAAATCAATTTTTTTTAATGGAGGGAGACATTTTTATATTGCCAAGTATTTAAAAATACTCTGTATTTTTGAGTGCTCGGGTAGGATTTCTCTTGGAAGAGTTCTTCATGTAAGCATACTCCATCCCAATTGTTCCTGAGCTGGCTCCTGTGGGACTGAAGGCAGAGATGAAACTGCCACACATACACAGACTACCCATTCTGTTAAGCCCAGGCCCACTTGTGTGAGAACTAGAGTAGGCCTTAGAGCACAGGGTGGAAGACTCCTTCAAGGCCTGGCAGGTATGGTCAAGGGTAAAAAGGTTAAGACCCTGTGTAACCCTGTGTAAGAAAATGACCGGAGGCGTGTGTGAGGGGAGCAGAGGTGAAAGCACTTGAATTCAATTTGTAAAAAACTGCTAAGGTTTGTTTTTTAACCATTTAGCATGGCCAGCTGTCCAACTTAATTATCTGACTTCTTTTCTCAGATTCTTTTAAATGACAGTAAAGAAATAAAAAAGGCAAGAAGCCATGAAGAAATCCCGAGAGGAGATACTGGCAGAGAATAATTTTAAGACAAGGCTACGAAAAACAACAGAAAGTGGAAGAAAGTAACTGAGTTCCAGTGGAGGAAGTTACAACCTTTGGAAGATAGGTTGGGTGTGTAAACAATGAGTGGTTGATGTGTGTAAACAATGAGTGGTTGATGCCACCAGTATTTCCCTGCCCCACAGCCAGGACTCTGTCTGGCCTCAGCCTTCAAAGTGTCCCCTGTGAAACTTAACCGGAGAGGCCTCAGATGTCAGAATATTGGCACAGCTCAGGATGGCCATGAGGGTGAGCAGTGACTTAAAAACAGCTTTTGAATCTCAGTATAAACTCTGAAATCAAAGGTCCCTCCCTCTCTATCCCAATCCAGATCTATCAATCAAATCATTAAAAAGTAACGAAATGAAATACTGGCAACTGAGAAATTTCTTATACGTCTCTAAAAAAAGTTTATTTCCTTTACCCTTGTCAACCAATGGTCGTTGGTGCCAATTCAACACCAAGAGGACTCCCCAGTTTGAAGTGTGACAAAGAAGGAAACTTAATTCAATGCACACAGCTCAACTGTGATACAGCACGGCTCTCAGAACAGCACGCTATGGAACAGTTCAAGAGTTACAGCTCGGGGAACACCAAGATGGCGGCATAAGCAAACACCTATTGTTCTGCCCCGCGCAAAGATTTGGGAACTACAACATAACAGCGGAACAGACAAGCACCCAGAATCGCCAGAAAGCTGGCTGCACGAAAACTCCACTAATAGCAGCGGAGGTGGGACACTGAGACTCGGGACCGGCGGGAGCGCAGCCTTTCAGACGGAAACAGGTTAGGAGCCGCCCTGGTCGCGCGCGCGGGCTGGAGCAGTGACCGGCCGGATTTCTCCGACGGGGAAGGGCGGAGGAGTCCCACTGCCCAGATTTCCCGAGCCAGGCGAGGTCTGAGATCCCGGGTACGGGGAGAGGTCCCCCTGCACAGATTCCCCGGAACCGGGCGAGGTCCGAGGTCCGAGGTCCGGGGGACGCACCCTGGAAGCGGGGCGCGGCCGAGGCTCCTAGTCCCAAGGGTCGCGCAAACCCGCGACTTGCCCCCTGGAAACTTGTCTCCTGGTTCCAGAAACCATCTATTTTACAGCCCTGGGCTGGACTTTTGGTGTGCAGGCACATTTGGGGAAAGGCAGAGTTGTCTGGCAAGGGGAAGAGACTAGCGGCTTTCTCTTGGAGGAGTCTGCAGCCATCCCCACCCAACACAGACCCGCGCGCGCGCGAGCGCCGCATAGGACCCAACTGCTGCTGCCGCTGCCGCACAGCTCAGAGACTCCGCCCATCCAACCTGAACACAGTCTCCCTTCACAGCCAATTGGCCTGGAGGTCAAACCCTCCTAGGGCTAACAACAACAAACTGGGTTTAAATTAAAAAACACTGAATACAACCCATAAAGGATTGCAGTAAGAGTACCCACCTCAGGTAACTGGGGAGACTGAGCCACTGTCCCTTTGAGGATATCCACCACATAAAGCAGCCACCATGCAGAGACATGGAAAGAAATCAGGTGTGAAAGAAATGGAGGAGAAAAGACGACAAGACATAGAGTTCAAAACCACGGTTATAAGGCTTTTCAAGAGGCTCCTACAAAAGGCCGATCAAATTAATGAGAATTACCAGGAAATAAACAAGACCAACCAGCAAATGAATGAGAATTACAAGGAAATGAATGATACTTACAAGGAAAAGAATGAGACCCTCAGGGAAATGAACAAGACCTCTGAGGATACGAACCAGACCCTCACAGATAAAAAAAGGACCAACTAGAAATCAAGCATACACAGACTTAAATAAAAAATATTACACAAAGTCCTAAAAGCAGTCCAGAGGGCCACAAGAACCAAGTCAAAGATTTGAAATACAAAGAACCAAAATCCACTCAGCTGGAAAAGCAAGAAACAAAAAGAATTCAGCTAATTGAAGATAGCCTAAGGGGCCTCTGGGACAACCTCAAGCAAGTCAATATCCGAATTATTGGGGTGCCAGAAAAAGAGAGAGAGCAAGTTAATGAAAACCTACTTGAAGAAATAGTGACTGAAAACTTTCCCCACCTGGTGAAAGAAACAGACTTAAAAGCCCAAGAAGTACACAGAACCCCAAAATATAGGAATCTAAAGAGGACCACACCAAGACATATCATAATTAAAATGCCAAGAGCAAAAGATAAAGAGAGAATATTAAAAGCAGCAAGAGAAAAGCAGTTGGTTACCTACAGGGGAGCACCCATACGATTGTCAGCGGATTTCTCAACAGAAACGATGCAGGCCAGACGCGAGTGGCAAGAAATATTCAAAATAATGAATAGCAAGAATCTACAACCAAGATTACTCTATCCAGCAAAGCTATCATTCAGAATTGAGGATCAGATAAAGTGCTTCACTGATAAGGCAAAGCTAAAGGAGTTCATCACCACCAAACCAGTATTATATGAAATGCTGAAAGATATTCTTTAAGAAGAAGAAGAAGAAAAAGGTAAAAATATAAATTATGAACAACAAATACACATCTATTAACAAATGAACATAAAAATCAAGTGAACTGATAGGCTGATGAACAGGATAAACTGATGACTATAACAGAAACATGGACATGGAGAGGGAATGGACTGACAATTCTTGGGGAGAAGGGTGTTGTTGGAAGTACAGCAAGAGATTGGACAAGAATCTTGCAACAATGGGAGAGGACATTGGGGAGGGGAAGGTGAGGGCAGAGGGTGGGATAGGTACAGGGTGGAGGGAAGATATAGGGGGATAAAAAAGGGGAAACAATGTAATTAATAAACTGAATTAAAAAAAAAGAGTTACAGCTCAATCATGAAGCAGTATGGCTGTAAAACAGAAGTCTGTACAGGCCTTGTGGTGAGGTCCCTCTCCACCTACACAGCTCCTCTGGCTCTGGCCAAACATCTTTGGTATTTCAGCTCCAGCCAGTGGAAAGCAATTCTTAGTGGAAAGGGAAAACAGACTCCTTGAGCCACAGGAGAGCTGACTTAGAAAGAAGCCCCCACCCCTGGTTCCTGATTGGTCTGTCTTCATGCAAAAGAGGTTTCCAAATCCTCTTAATATGATTGGTCCAAAAGGCACTGTCCTGAATAGTCAGAATGGAGCCATTCTAATTGGTCAGTGAAAACACTGGATGGGAATATAGCTGCACAGCTCTGATTGGACAGGGCATGCCTCAGTCCTATTGGTTGAAATACATTTCCAGGAACTCCTTTGTAAGGGTTGGCTCTGGTGGCAAGAACCCATTTCAGGCAATGCTGACCCCTAAACCCTTAAAATGTGGTTTTGGTGAGAGGCTCCTGTTTAGAATTGGCGGCTAAGCTGTTTTTGTTTTATTTTATATTTTTTAAACATAAATTAGAGCCAAAACCGGTTTGGCTCAGTGGATAGAGCGTCTGCCTGCACACTGAAGGGTCCCAGGGTTCAATTCCAGTCAAGGGCACACATTCCCAGTGGGAGTGTGTGCAAGAGGCAGCTGATCTATGTTTCTCTCTAATCAATGTTTCAGACTTTCTATTCCTCCCTCTCCCTTCCTCTCTGTAAAAAAAAATAAAAAAAAAATCAATAAATATATTTTAAAAATAAATTAGAGCTCATCTAAGTCACTGAGAGTCCTTCTTAGTAGATTATCCTTTTTCCCCCCCTCAGGGTTCACACCCTAAAACAAAGAGGGGCCATATTTAATATGCAAACAACCCATTCTTTAAAGGTAACTTTTCAAATGTACTGTCACAGTAGTCTCAGTGACACTTGTGACTTTAACTACTGCCCTTCCAGACACTAACAACTCCGTGTACTTTCCCTCGGTTCCTGACATGGCACCACTGGAGAGCTAGAAGTCGCCCAACAGGTGGCACACAGATCCGACACAGACCACAGGAGCTCCTTGCTGGTGCGCATGCGACTTCACACCCCAGGAGCCACTCCTGCTCCAGAGCCGCTCCCAGGGCAGGGCCCCGAGAGGGGGGCCAAGCGCGCCGGCTCACATCCCCTCCCCTTGCCAAAGCTCGCACTCTTGGGGCTGCGCTTATTGTTGGTCGCGTCTGTCACTTTGTGGGCCGGGTGACATGAATGGATGAGCTGGACACACTTTCCAGCTTTCTTTCTTTAAAAAAAAAAAAAAAAAAAATCCGGTCGGGATCTGCATAGAAAGCGGGAGGGACGCCCCCGTGCGCCCCTGGAGCCTACACCCAGGGCCAGGAAAAGGCACAGCTTCCCCCTCCCACACTCACTCCTCCCATCCTTGAAAGAAACGCCCGATCCAAATAAATAACACCGTCCCAAGTCTACCGCGTCCTCCCTCGGTGGCCTCTCCTCCTTCCCCGGGGTGCGCGAGCTAGAGGCGGCCGTGCGACCGGTCCGCGGGCGCCACCATGCTCCCCAGCGCCCTGGCGGCCCACGCCGGCGCGTACTGGGACGTGGTGGCTTCCTCCGCGCTCTTCAACTTCCCCGCAGCGCCCGGCTTTGGCAATCTGGGCAAGAGTTTCCTGATTGAGAACTTGCTGCGGGCCGGGGGCGCCCCGCCGCCGGGGCTGCAGCCGCCCCCACCCCACGGCCCGGCGGCCGCTCTCGCCACGGCCACGGCCACGGCTACCGCCACGGCGGGCGCGCAGGTCCGGCCCTTGCCGGCCAGCCCGGTGCCCCTGAAGCTGTGCCCGGCTGCCGAGCCGGTCAGCCCCGGCGGGGCGCCCTATGGCACGCGGTGGGCTTTCCAAGTGCTCAGCCCCTCTGCGGACGGCGCCAGGCTGGCGGGCCGGGCTCCGGGGGACAGAGATGGCACCTTCCACCCGTCAGCCCCAGGTGAGTGCAGCGCCCGGGACCCCGGGACCCCGGGATCTGAGTGCGCCTGCGAGGCGCAGAGTGCGGAGGGCGCTGCGACGCCGGGGCGCAGGAATCCGCTCTGGCCCGGAACCTTCCTAGAACATCTCCTCTAGCAGCCACTTTGGGGGTACGGAGAGTAACCACCACTAATTGTGAATCTTCTCCTCCCTCCACATCCCATGCCAACAGCTTCCACTCTCTCCACCAGCTGCTTCCACTCTCTCCACCAGCTTCCACTCTCTCCTCTTCTTTCTACAGTTTGTCGGGCTACCTGGGTTTCCAGGCCTCTAGAAGAAACCCTGGAGGCACCCCGGTGTTAGCCCTGGGTCTCTGGGCTCCAGTTTCAGGGGATTTCCCAAGTTCAGAGTTTTTGCCCGCCCTCTCCTTTCCTGGAGGCCGCGAAGCCGCTCCCTGGAAAGTTCCTGGATGGGAGCGCTTTGGGGGCATTTGCCACTTAAATTGTTGCCATGGTCGGGGGCCTTCAAGAGCCTTAGCAAAGATCGTGGGAAGGAACGTTGGGCAAAGTCAGGTCGACTTTTTCTTCTTGCTGAGTTGAAACAATGAATTGGCACCTAGAGTAGGAAGTTCACCGATAAATGAAATTTTGCCAAAAGAAGGGCATTTGGGGTTTGTTTTAATTCCCGCATGGTGTGAATAGGAAGAAGATGGACAATTCATTCAAATATTAGCTAAAGCGTATGGAGGGGCTGCCGAAATTGGCAGTATAAAGGGGGAAAGCCTTGTAGAGACTCAGAAGCTGAGATCCGGTTGAATTAAAACTTTTTTGGTCTCTGTCCTTAGACGATCTTAACTCATTCTTTTAATCCCCGATGGATTTGTCCAGAATGACTAATAGATGCTTTTTCAGCAGACTGCATTGTCCCAGTAAACTGCCAGATCAAATTCATCGCTAATGATTTTATAGACTTTAACATGTTTAGAACCTGCCCTGGTCTTCCAGTTTGAAATGGTCGTTAACGGAATGGAATATATAGAATTACACGAGCTCCGGTCTCATTTGCAACGTGTAAAAACCTATATTCTAGGAGGCCTTTTTGCACTCTGGGAGAGGAACAAGCCTAGTTAAGGCAAAGTTTATAAGCCTTGGAAATTTGGGTGAGAGTTCTTTTTGAAGTAGTAGGAAAATTAGAAACATATAAAACATGTCCAGGTAGACAAAGTCAGTAAATAATGTCTCATAAAAAGAACATTTTCAAGAAAATGTGGCAATTGCATAACTTTTGGTGTTTTGGCATTATGTTCACAAAAGTTATTTTCCAAGGACCCTTATATTGCTCGTGATCATGATTTGCTACTCAGCAATGGAAAATTACTTAATTTTAACCTTTGTAGATTTTATAGATTAAATTTAAATAGACCTAATGCTAATCAAATGCAGGTATGTCAATAACTCTGAAAAATAATTTTATATACCTTTTTGTTTCATTCAAATTATTTCAGTTTATTGGGAAAAAGGTTTCCTAGCTACATTCTTTCAATTTCTAAGAACATATTCATTCTTGTATGCTTTTAAAAGTGTCAAAATGCAACAATAATTTTTGGAATAATTAAGAGTATAAGAATTTATAATTTCCTTCAAAGTATTCTAATATAGTTTAATCTTTTTTCTCATATTTTATCTAGTCCTCATTGAAAATTTTATGTTCTCTTACGTTAATTTTCATTTGAACAAGTAATCTTTTATTTCCAAAAATTATTCTTGTAAAAAGTGCATTTAATTTTTGAAACTAGAAAAAAAATATTTCAAGAAGAAAATTAAAGCCCTGTAAATTTGTGCCCACATATATGTTGCTTAAAAGGAGCATTTGTGTTCATTTATTTTCATAATTTGACAAAGGATGTAGTTTTTTTTTAACATTGTCCAGTTTTATTTAAATGACAGATTCTGGCCTTATCAAATATTATAGGAATTATTTTATACTGTGTAGAATTATGGAGTCATAATGAGCACCAACAGTGTTACTTTGCACCTGAAAATTAGATGAGGATGAAAGTGATTATGTTCTATAGAGAATAGAGAGCACATAGAAAAGCTACTGTTTTCAGAAAGAACAGTCTTTCTGAAAAGGCAGTGAGCAACCAGTTCTAATCATTAGCCACTAACTTAGGAGTGGATTGCAAAATGCGATTTTTAACCATTTTAGCCTATTGACTACTCATTTTTTCCTCAACCTTAATTTGTGGAGTGCACCCATTTGAATGTTGAATAAGAAAACCAGAGTTCTTTTTAAATGCCTTGGTGAAATGCAACATTGTTTACCTACGGGATTCATTTCTGCTTCATTATTTTTGTTACCCACTATTAATTATACTATATATTTCATTCATTCAGCAAATACTGTCTTGCATGTGTCAGGCTCCGTTCTAGGCCGTTGGGATAATCAGTGAACAAAACAGGTAACTGTCTGCCCATGTTCTTACTGCTTTATGGTTCACCAAGCATTTTTTTTAAATTGTTAGCTGCTTTAATCCTTACAAGAAGCCAATTATTTTTCTACAATGATTACTTCACTTCCTAGTATTGTTTTGGTCTGACGTATCAATTTAAACATCTGTGAACGTGTGAAAAAAAGAAAAAAGAAATTGCCCCAAATCTTTATTTTCTCTATATTTAGTCGTTCACTGAACATGAGAAACTAATGAGGGATAATGAGATAAGCAATTACATGTATCACAATAATAAATCAGTTGTGATTTTGTATCTGAGCCTATAAAAGAAATGGGGTTAGGTTAAACAGTAACGCTGATTTATTTACAAAGGTGTAAATAAGGTGTAGCTGGACAAAGGTGTAGCTGTCAGTGCCTTGTCTCTAAAAAGTTGCAAGTCTGAGTATTTAGTGCAAGAAAAGGAACACGCAATAGCTATATGTTGCTCAAATAGAGTAGTTTAAAAACTTTACTTTAAAAATCAAGGGACAGTCCTCAAGGGTTGAGAAGGGTATATTTAGTAAAATAGTAAGTAGTAAGAAGGGTCACCTCCAGGGGTTGGATCTGGGGGAAAATAAAAAAGTTTTGGATCTGTTACAGTTAATTAATGGACACCAGGAGGGTTTGCAAGTAAATCCTAATCATCAGAGATCCTTCCCCCAGAAGTTTATTGATGTTATTATTTGGTGAATCTTGTGCTAGATGAAAATAGTCATCTTTTTGTATATAAAAGATAGTCTTGAAATGTAAAAAGCTGAAAGATTTAAATGTATTTTGGGTATGCCGCCAGTTATCTTCAAAAGAGAAAAAATGGCCTTGCTTTTTAATAACATTTGTTATTTTAAGAATTTTAGAAAATGTTCGACATAAAGATAATTCCTTGAATATAATTTATTCATTATTAAGTCTACTCTTTATACTGTATATAAAATAATTAAAAAGCAAATATTTATTCTGGATAGGTGAACTGAACGGTTCTTCCCCCTCCCCCCCAAAAAAAAAATTTGTTAAGTAAATTGTACTGTAGAGCACAGAAATGGAGCCAGGTGCCTAGTATTTTTTTTCTGGCACCATTAGGATTGTTTCTGAACATTAGTACTTAATGTGCTCTCTAGTTTTTTCGTCCACCCCCCACTCTCAGGTACTATTTATTAATCCTTCATTCTGTCTTAAACCTATATTTTGTACACCAATTGGTAGTTATTCCACTTTCATTGAGATACACTGGAAGTGTGAAATGAAATAGCTTCTCTTACATTTTAGGCACTTGGGGGAGGGAGAAGATGGATTTGTACTCCAAGGAGGGGTTCAAATGAAGACTTATGATCTGATTATTTTAAGCAGAGTATGTCCCTTATTTTTTGTTAACACTGTTCTGTAGAGTTGTTTTGACAAATTAAAATCATAGCATCCTGAATGTTGATAATGCTGACCCAGGAAAAAGAGAATAAGGAACCCAAATAATGATGGGACCCATTTAGGTGGTTCCTTGCTCAGGTTATCATTTCAACCATTTTCTGTTGGAATTTGTAGATAATATTGAACCATTACTTACTACATCTGAATATTTTTGTAATTTGAGTTATATTAACATATTAATAGTTTCTACATGGATCATGAAGTAAACTCCTTCAGGTTCAAGCAGGAGTTCTTTCAGTAAAGAGAATCAATAGAGCTAATAGTCCCTTTATTTCTGGTACTGATTGAGTTAGCCACAGCCCTTACAGAATAATGTCTAAGTTGAAACTACAGCAGGGTAATTGATGAACATTTAATTTGCTTCTGACTTTAGAACCTCGCCCTTTCCCAATTCCTAACCTTTGCTTCTCTACTTCACCTGAACAACAAGGAATCTCAGTTTGTTAACGTGTATTGAAGCTATTGAGGTTTAATAATGAAACAGGAGTGAATCCAGAAGGCAAGTTTAAGAATGGTTTCAATGCCTAGAAAATTGCATATGGAATTATGCAGAAATAAATTTAGGATTCAGCGAGTTCAAGGTGACATGCAGGAGGCCAAAGGATGCCAGATATTGTGGGCAATTTAAAAGGATTTGTCAACAGTGATTTTATCTACATTTGTTTGCTATAAATGTAGCTCAGATGTTGGAAGCAGAGCTGTCTATTGGACTCTGTTAAATTCCTCTATGAGCATGTCACCTCCTTCCTGTGCTTGTTCCCAAGAAAAAGTTCTCTTTTTGCTCCAAGAAGACATTTTATGGTTAGGTTTGCTGCTGAACAATGATAGAAATGGTAGCAATTTGAAAGTAAGAGGTAACATAGATGTGTTCATATAATACTTTGAGATTCTTTGCTATGAAAATTTTAATGGAAGTGAAGGTTATTTTAAAAATATATAAGCAAATGTGCCCTTATGTTAGGGTGAGAGAGGTATAAATGTTCATTAACTCCACTCAACTTACTTTCCACCACCTGTTTCTGTTGTTGATATTGTCCATAATTTTGGAATCTTCCTTATTTTGTCTTTTGAGGGGACTTGATTTGTAGTTCTTAATGCAGTATTTGTCCACTTAATCTTGGATTAACAAAGACTTTCAAAGATTTTCTCAATTAAACTGATTTTTTTGGTAGTGAATGTTCCCAATTTTTTAATCAGTAAATAATATCATGTTTTTTATTTATATACACCTGGAGTTTGTCAGGAATAAAAAGGCAACTTGTACAAAGAAACAATATGATTTTTATCTAGGATTACTAGAACTTGTTAGCATCCCTATTTAAGACTTCATTAGATCATGCTTCTATTTTATACTCTCTTAGTGAAAAAATTGGATTTTTGCTTTAATGTATAATATGCTTACCAGACCCTTGTATATTTCATTCCAAAATATTTTATTTTACTATCAGTAATGTTTTCACTTTTAATGAAATCTTTCCCTTTCATTCTTTTTAGCCTCCAGTCAATGCTTGATTTGGCTATGCTGAGCGGTTCATCACTTTACTGATTTTATATTTAATAGCATTATTCATTTTGTCAACTAGCTATTAGTTGGGAATATTTCAGGGGCACAATTTTTTGTGAGTTATGTGAACAGTAAACTTATGGTATTAAAATTCCCTCTGAAGTCAAAGATCAAAAAGCTTCTATAAGTTTTTAGACTTTTGTTTCAGGAACAAAGCATCCATGAAAAGGAAAGAAAGAAATATTAAAGTCTTTTTCTATATGTTGCTGAATATTGAGTTGCCTTCTAGTTTAAAAATATTCTAAAGATGAGCTAAATGTTTCACTTTTCTTTTACATGTTCAGGCACTGTGCCATAGCAAAATTAATTTTGTTAAAGCTGGTTCTTTAAAACTTTAAGTCTCTGACATTTCCTTTTTAATCCTCATCTAAGGATATGTTCCCACTGATTGTGAGAGAAAGAGGAAGGGTGAAGGAGAGAGAGGGAGAGAAAAGAAAACATTGATTGGTTACCTCCATACATGCCCTGACCAGGGATTGAACCCAAAACCAAGGTATGTGCCCTGACTAGGAATCCAAGACCCTTTGGTGCACAGGACAGTGTTCCAACCAACTGAGCCATACCAGTCAGGCTAATCTCTGGCACTTTAGATAAAATATGTGAAGGAGTTAGTAAGATATTCCAACTTACAAACATTAAAAGAGAATAAAGATCATGACTGCTGGCAAGATTTTTAATAGACTAACCTCAAGCTGGATTGAGTTTAGGTGTGTTGAACTAATTCTACAGTTATATTGGGTGTGAAGCCAAAAGATAGTCTGATTCTTCAAAGCAGGAACAATCACTCATATTTGCCTATATATTTTCTGTAGGTGCTTTTGCATTACACATTGATCATTGCAACGAACACTGTATGGCCTGCAGAGCTTAATTTATTTGCTATCCGACCCTTTACGGTAAAAGTTTGCCAGTACTTTCTCCAAAACATAATGGCAAATTTCAACATACTGTATATTTTCTAAACTGGTTTTAGCAGCACTTATTTAATTTTATAGCCTAGATTCACATCTAAGGTCTTTATATCACTGATTATGTGGTCCCAAGCAATTCATGTAATCTCCTTGAACCTCTGCTTCATTTCAAAATGAGAACCGATGTTGGGGTCAACATTTGACTTTCAAATAAACCTATAAAAATTACACATATCAAAAGCCCATATATAATATGCAGGAGAAGATACGGACGACTCCTTTCCATCGTTTCACTGTAAGTAAAACATTGGTAAAGGGGTATTGCTGTGTAAGAAACCATCTCCAAACTTAGAGGTTTAAAGCAACAACTTATCATTTTCTCTCTCATTTTTGTGGGTTGGGCTCAGCTGAATGGTTCTCCGTGTTGTAGAGTGGGAATTTCTGAGCACTACTGAGGCCATGGACTATGTCCCAGATGGAGTAGTCAGTGCTGACATCAGGCCAGGCTTTGAGATACTGTCTTATGGCCCCTTCCCAGCACGTAGGCCTTCTTTCATAGAACATTGTCACCTTTCTGAAGAACAGGATGACCCTGTGGGTGGCATGGTCATCAATGGCATGACTCTGACGAAGCTTGGGAAAAACTCTTTTGTCTTGGGTTGCTTGTTCTGCAAAAACGGCATGTGGTTAATGTGCTTAAAAGTGGTCCTGCACAAAGGGTCGCGGCTGCTCTCTGATCTCCCTGAGGGAAGATGGCAGAGCAGTCCCCGGGCCAGCTAATAAAGGCTCCCTAAATTTTAATTTGGTCTGGGCTCCAGTGCATTCACTCCACAACATCCCTTTGATTCTCATTGCAGTTAGATGTCATCTGGGGCTGCCTTCATCTAAAGGCTCAGCTGGCTGGATGTCTGAGATGGCTACTCATGTGGCTGACAGAGTGCTGGCTGTTAACTGGGTGCTCACCTGGAGCTGTTCCAACACCCACACTCAGATTTCCCAAATGTTTTGAGCTTCTTCTAGCATGGCGCCTAGATTCTGAAGGGGATATTTATGTAAGAGCACACTGCAAGAAACTCAGGCTGTAACTCAAGGTTTCTTATGACAGCCTTAGAAGTTGACTGTCACTTATTTTATATCCCTTGGTCAAGCAAGGCAGCAAGACCACCTTGAATATAAGAGAATGGGACATAGACTCCACCTCTCAGTGGGAGGAGTGCCAAATGATTTGTGGTCCTTTAAAACCTGCTACAGGGCAAAATCAGGATAACCATTTTTAAACATAATTCCTCCTGGGACTGATTAAGCTGGGAGCTCAAGGAGCCTTCATTGAAGGCTTTCAGAGTTTTGAGAGCTACAGACACTATTCTGTTAATGGTATTCTCTTCAGTGAAATCAACTTTATAATAAAAAGAACAAAGGATTTTCTCAAACTTAGTTCATTTAAAAAAATGTGTTTGTACTGATCTTTAGAGAGAGAGGAAGTGAGAGGGATAGAGAGATAGAAACATTGATGGGTGAGAAACATCATTAATAGGCTGCCTCCTGCATTCCTCCTACTGGGGATTAAGTCCTCAACCCCAACATATGCCCTGACCAGGAATCGAAACCAGTGACTTCTTGGTTCATGGGTCATGCTCAATCACTGGGCAACACCAGCCAGGCAAGCTCGTTTTTTTCAAGAGATATTATGGAGATTTCTTGAAGGGAGAGCATCAGAGGTAGAGACCATATTGGATTACTGCAGTGAGCTAGGGTTGTGATCAGCAAATTGTGGCTTTCGAGCCACATGCGGCTCTTTGGCCCCTTGAGTGTGGTTTTTCCACAAAATACCATGGCCTGGGCGATTTTTTTTGAAGAATTGGTGTTAGAAGAAATTCAAGTTTTAAAAATTTGGCTCTTAAAAGAAATTTCAATTGTTATACTGTCGATACTCAGCTCTGTTGACTAATGAGTTTGCTGACCACTGAGTAGGGCTTCATGGGTGGAGGAGAAGCCAGACCCAACCCACCTGTTGGTGTTGTAAGGATATGGGAGAAGATGGTAGTGGGCATGTCATTGCCTATTGCTACAGCAAATTGTTAGGGCAGTGGGATCTTCCCATTTAGTTCCTTCTTATTCCACCACATCCATTCACTACTGCCAAGTGAAACTTTCTAAAATACATCTTTCATCATATTACTAAGCTTCTCACAAAAGCTTAATCATCCCCATCTAACTATCAGATCAAATAAAAATACTCAGTCTGTTCTTTAAGACCTTAATTTCAACATCTGCATTTAGATCCTCCAACCATATTGCTTAATGTTCATGCCTTTGAGGTCTCCTTAACCTGCCCCATGTGGCACCACCATCCTTGCCCTCTTTCCTCTTGTCCATGCCACCTTTCCTTCCTGGGATGTATTCTCTTTTTCTTTTGATAGTCTAAATACCTTCCAAATCAAGGTCCAGATTAAGATGTTTTTCCTGCTTAAAGCCTTCTTTGACAAAGCCTTCCTAACAATATTCTTAAAAAAAAAAAAAAAAAAAAAAAACTTGATGCAGTATTTCAGTGGAAGTCTGGAACATGCTGCTGCTTTTTATATGTCCTCTCTCTCTCTCTCTCTCTCTCTCTCTCTGCAGTTGATCTCATATTATATAACTAGAGGCCCGGTGCACAAAATGTGTGCGCGGTTACATAGGCCTGGCCTGCGATCAGGGCCATCTTCCCCAGCTGTTTGAAGCTGGTCCTGCCCGCCCCCCACCCCCACTGTCACCCACCCTTGGTTCCCTGTTCGCCATCAGGTGATTGGTGCCTGAGGGCCAGGGTAAGGGACCGAGAAGTCAGCTGTTCCCACCAGTTGGCTGCCCCCCTCTCCCCTGACCCTGCCACAGATGGCCATCAGGTGATCAGAGCCTGCTGGTCGGGGAAAGGGACCAAGAGGTGGTCAGTGTGTCTCATAGTGATTGTGTCCAGAGGTTGTTCTGGTCATTCTGCTGTTAGGGTCAATTTGCATATTACCCTTTTATTATATAGGATGGTAGGAGTAAAGGCATTGTTTTGTGTTCTTTCCAGTGGTCTCATCCTGGCTATACATTATAATCATTGTGCAGCTTTTGAAAAAATGTTGTGCTAGGGGTCGACTCCTGGCCAGCTTGAGTTAATCCTATTGGTCTGGGGCATGGGTATCTGTGTCTTTGGAAAGTACTCCAGATAATTCTAACGTGTATTAGGGTTGAAAACCACTGGTTAGGAAAGCACACAGTATGAAAGCACACAGTATTTTTTTAGATCTCATCTCCTTGGGGAATGCCTCATAGTTGACAAAACAACATTAAATTTGGAGTATGGATAAATGTAAATGTTATTTATTTGACCAGTGGATTTAAAATCTGTAAGGTAAAGAACCCTAAACAGTAGAAATCCTTTCAGGGAGGGAAACTATCCATTTTTTTAGTCTCAGCACATAGTGAATTACATGGCACTTGATAGATTTGCAATAAATATTATTTGCACGGAATTAAAAGTTCAAATCAAACAAGTAGACACTGCATGTGATTTAACTTCTCATAACCTTTTTTTTCTTTATTTCTGAAATACTCGAGGGGAAAAATGCTGATTTCTGTTGTTTTCTGATAAGCAGAAAGGTCAAGGATGAATTTAATTAACTTACTTTCTCTTGCGATTAAAGGCAAGTTTACATTTAATCATAAATGAATTATTTACAAGTTGTGTGATAAAATAAATAACACATTGGATAACTGATATTTCTTAGGTCTTACTATTCAAGACAGATGGTTGCCATTCATCAGCCTCAATTTTGGATTCATTTTATTCCAGATAGTCTTTTCAATTATGTGTTATTTTTAGGTCAGAAGTTTAGATTTTTTTATTCCTAGTGCCTATGTACCCAGTACTTGAAGGAGGTCATTAAAACCATCCTTTTGAAATTATTTAATTCTCTATTCCTTCCCAGAGGTATTTTTGACCCTTTAGTAGTTGCCTTAGACATCTCAGGACCTTTGCACATTTTTCCTCATCCTTTTTAAAATGTCTGCATTGCAGTGGGCTCCTGTAATTTATTTGAAGGTTTTATTAGTGGTCTTTAATATGCTTTCTTTGAAATGTCAGCTCAAGTCAGTACCTTGGTTTGCTTTGACAATAAAAAGAATGGTGTTTCACCCCCATTTAGATACCTGTTGTTCCTCTTCATCAGAAAAGAATGAAAATTACAAAAACAATTTATTGCTTGCTTTCTAGTCAACTGGATTTTGAAAATAATTTCTCTGTAGGATTAGGATTCTAATCCTTCTTGGTGCATGAAGTATTCTGTGAATAAATGGCTTAGTCACTTGGCTTTAGACAATTTAGTTCCAAATTTTTAAAGTCATTTGTTTATAAGTAACAGTTTCCTACAGTTAGATTTGTTGGCAGTATCCTGAAAATTTGGAGTATCCCAAAGTGATGCACGAAGAGAACCTAATACCATGCTGTGAACCCTGTCAGCATGCATTGTTTCCATAGGAAAAGCCATGTGTTTTTCTCTTATGGCAAGCTTGGGAGATGTGTCCATTTTCTGGGCCTCAGCTCTAATTGAGTAACTGGCAGCCTCTGTGTATGAAATCGTTATCCCTTATGGCTAATAGCTAAATATTATGCTAAAATATGGATATTTCTATTGTACTTAAAAAATTTGCTGAGAACAGTCAGCATTACATTCCAGACGCAGGTCTATTTGAGGTTCAATATTAATGAATTCATGAGATAGAATGTGTTAAATTCATAGCTAGTTCAGTGCCTATTGAATGGTAGGTACTCCTTAAATATTATTATCATAAATATTGTTCAGTAAGCCTATGATGAATTTTCCTAACATGATCAATGATACAGTGACTGCATCTATAATGCATTGATGGGCTTCGAAATGCATATCATCCAGGATGAAATTGCCTTGTTTTCTGCCCTTTTCAGAGCATCTTCAAAGCAGTTCCTAATGGCTTACAAAGTTTTAACACATCTGTCAACTTGTCACTTGGTTTTTATCATGCTTGAGTTTTCTTTTTTTGCTCATTGCTTTAAAAAATATGTGGCTTGCAACTATTTTAAATTATAATATATATTTTCCAATGCATTGCATTACTTTAAATGCTTATTTCCTAACACCATTCAACAACGCCTGCAATGACATGCTCGACTGGATTAGCAATGTCAAAGTAGGAGCATGTAAAAAAAAAATGAAGCACTTAATTGGAATTTCACAGTGATTTCCGAGTAAACCAGCTTAAACAAGGTGTATTTATGTATAGAAACCAGGAATTGACTAATCTCCTGTGTAAATATATCTGTTAAAGAGGTGATTTAAAATGGTGAAGAAATTCTTCACAATAGGACTTTAAGCCTGGTTATGTAACAAGTGGTTCTTAAGCCACTCGCGTTGTCACCATAGATAGCATGTCATGTTGATTACAGCTTTGCTTTACCAAGAGGGTAATATACCACAATATAACAAACTGCTCAATTACAACTCTTTTCCTGGATAAATTTAACACTAAGAAGTAGATCTCAGAATCTCATTGACCACAAATTAATTTAATTGATCATTTATCTAAAATGAACCATTCATTTTTTTACCCTTTATTTTTCCAGTTTTAGGATTCTAGGGTTAGCCTGAGAAAGGTGTTGGCTAGAGTAGTAAAATTTGTAATTTTTACATATCCCACATTATTATTTCAATGGTGTTAGTAGTACTTACTTTATATTGAGCAAAAATATTTTTATGTATTTCTAGCTATCATAATAAATGTTAATTGAATATATATATATATATATATATATATATATATATATCTATATGTAAGTGCAACATGAGTCTCTTTTTAATCTCAGTTTTTAAAATGGCAAATAACACAAAAGCCGTAAGTTAATTATCTATAGAATGTTTACTTTGGAGATGGAATAACTTAGCTAACAGATGAAATAACTTAGCTAACAGAAATGCTTGAGAATAAACACAATGAGGCAAGTTTTATGCACAGAATATATTTCAATTTTTCTAAGTACTTCATATATTCATAGAAATTCTGCCTAAATAATGTCATGCTCTTGTAATATAATTTAAGATGTTAAGTTTAAATAAAATGTTTTATCATTACTATGATGGTGTTATAATCATTAGAACAACTTTGTTTTGTTTTGTTGTGTTGTGTTTTTTGTTTTGTTAATCCTCACATGAAGTTATTTTTTTCATTCCTTTTCAGAGGTAGTTGGAGAAAAGAAGGGAGATGGGAAGAAAGAGAAAAAAACATTAATGTGAGAGAGAGGCAATGACTGGTTGCCTCTTGCATGTGCCCTGACTGTGGATGGGGAAAGAACCTGCAACCCAGGCATGTGCCCTTAACTGGGAATTGAACCTGAGACCCTGTAGTGTGCAGACGCTCTAACCACTGAGTGCACTGGCCAGGGTCGAACAACTTTTGATAATAATGAAATTTAAAGATCCTTTCTGTTGTGGCTCAGTAAGCATGTCCTCAAGTGAGGATTACAATTTTTTTTGTTTTATTGAACTTTTTGCACACCCAAAATAGGTATTTGTTATACTTTGCATAGTTGCCATATTTTCAAAACAACATTAAGACATTTTTAAATTTGAAAATCCAGATATTGAAAAATAAAAATATTAGTATTGACTGATTTCCATTATATTATTGAAAAAACCTGAACTTGTGATTAAGTTGCAAGTTGAAGGCATTAAGGAACCTGAGACTAAAATTCTTACTGGGAAAGAGACTTATTCTGATACTAGTGGCATGGTACATGGAATGATGCACATTGAAAGGAAATTAATTAGAAGAAATATTTTAATATCACTATTCACCTTTTTCTCTATAGTCGAAGTGTCAACCAAATTCACAATCAACAATGATAGATCGAAACACATGCATGCATTTGGCACCAGGAAGAGCTTTATATGTATCATGCATGTGAGAGTCAACTTAGCCTTTTATAGATATAGAATAAACTTGCTTAATTAGAACTGCTTTCTGATATAGCTAAACTTTTTCCTGCCCAGTGAAGCACTCCAATTTCTCTTGCAGGTAATTGTCAGTAACACAGCAGTAAATATCAACACCAAGCAGATTATTATTGTAGATCATGCAGGGAGAACAAAGGGCAAAATATTTAACTACAGCAGTGTTTGACTATATTCTGCACAGTGAGAAAACCGTAAGTCATTTTCAAGGTCCACCATTTCTTACTTCTTTTCAGATGGGTCAAGTTTCTAAGCTTTCTAAATCTCTGTTTCTGGAGAGATTTATGAAAAGAAATGAAAAGAAAAGAATGAAAAGAAAATATGATTCCAACAAGTCTCCTATCTACCTACTCCAAGACTTTTGTGAGGATCAAATGAGATGAGGCATGGGAAATGTTAAATGTTAAAGTGTAAAATGTTAGCACCTGGCTATAAAACAAGTTGGGTTCCTGGGCTGAAGAAACTTTAAGGATGCTAGTCACTAGGGAGAGGAAGCTGGGCGTTGCTATGTGACATAATTATCCAGCACCCACAGTGACAGTTTCTGAGCTGGGCTGGGTCGTGGGCCGCATTTTGCACCTTGTGGTCTTGGCAGTGTTGGCTGCAATTTGGTGGATTATTGCTCCAGAGTGGTGGTGGAACCTGTGTCCCACTTAGGGGAAGCCAAGTGTTGCTTTGTTGGTGCTAGGTCTACAGGGCTGTTTCTCTATAAAATGGCCAGTGTGCATCATGGCAGCTCCTGCGTTGAGTGTCTGCCCCCTGGTGGTCAGTGTGCATCATAGAGACTGGTTGGATGGTTGGACACTTAGCATATTAGCATATAACACATACTCACCAATTATTTAAAATACAAGTCTGAAATTACTGTGTTTTTAAAAGAAGTTATATATTTGTATCAAAATAATTTTTACTATAACTGAGAAAAGAGGTGCCTGTGGAGGGTGTCTATAATGTTTGGACAGGTTCAAGCTTCGGACTAATGAGAGGGCAAGGTCCTCTCATGGCAAAGCCACATGCAGGTCCCAGCTTGGAGGGCAAAGTCCTCCTAGCACAATTATAGCTAAAGGCCATGGTTGTAAACTTGACCTTATGGTTCGAACCTGTAGTACCAAGTGGCTGAGTGATGTGGGCTGTGGGAGGTGCAGCAAGTGTTACCAAATCAAGGCTTGATAGAGTTCTCAGGTTCATGTAAGTAAGTAGATTTGAAACTCATGAGAACATTGTAAACATCTTGACTGTGCCTTTGCTTTGCCTCATGGGATCTGACTATAAAATAAAGACTGGGGTTACAGGTTAGAGCACTGTAGCTCCATCCAAGAACAGTGTCCCACCTGGCCCCAACTGCCTTATTTTGTCTGTCTTCTTTAATCCTTCACCACTCCTCCTCAGGTTAACCACTGGTTGTGCTGGATGTGGTTCAGGTGCCATTGGGTATAAAGGGAGAGTAATAAAAACATTTATTTTGAAGTCATGTGTTAAATTTCAAGGTCATCTGTTAGAGAAGATACTGTATTTCAGAGAGTATCAGGGTAACAGGGATGGGATTAATTCCTGATCCTCATTCTTTTTTTTTTAAGGCCCCAACAGCCCAGTGTCTGTGTCCATTGGTTATGCTAATAGGCATGCATACAAGTCATTTGGTTGATCTGTTACTTCCTCTCCCCTGCCCTCCCCTGCCTTCTGTCTGAGGTTTAACAGTCCATTCAATGCTTCTCTGTCTCTGGATCCATTTTTGTTCATCAGTCTATGTTGTTCATTATATTCCACAAATGAATGAGGGCATGTGATATTTATCCTTCTCCAACTGGCATATTTCACTTAATATAATGCTCTCCAGGTCATCTATGATGTTGCAAATGGTAAAATTTCCTTCTTTTTTATAGCAGTGTGTTATTCCATTGTGTAGATGTACCACAGTTTTTTGTTTTGTTTTGTACCACAGTTTTTTAATCCACTCATCTGCTGATGGGTACTTAGGCTATTTCCAAATTTTAGCTATTGTAAATTGTGCTGCTGTGAACATAGAGATGCATCTGATCCTCATTCTTTATGTAAGAAGATAGGAAGTTTCCTATTTCTTAGATTTGCACATCATTTATTCAGTTAATGAAAATGTATTGACTATTTAGAGTGTGCCAGGCATTCTGCTTGGTGTGCCCTAGTAAAAGGAAATCATCCACCTTCAGGAAATCCCATACATATTTACATTTATACTAAAGCCTATGACATATTTAAGGTACTTAACCAAAAGCTGGCATATAATAAGTGCTCAGCAAAAAAGAGCTATTAATGTTCTATGACATCCTTTATAGGTATTTTTCATCTACTGAGAAACAGAATCTAAAATTTCTTTATTTGCAAGTATAATGACAACTAGCTCATGTATATGTATTGAATATATTAGGAACAGCACAGTTTAATAAAATGAGCAGAACAGAATTATATGGTAACTCCCTATACTATAAACATGAATGCTTTCAAGTTAACTAGATTTCTCTTCTGATTATATGTTATTATTCTTCTCAAACACTTTTAAACATGAAAAAGCGATCAGAAAAAAAAAACTTTTTATTGTGGAAATTGCTTGGATTCTATAATTTATTGTTTTTAAATTAAGTATTATAAACTTTGGAATCCAACTACATATTTCATTGAACCTTCTGAAATTAGGTTAGAGTAGTATAATCTCTTTTAAATATTAAACTCAACATTCAGATTATTTCTTGGAAAGTATTATATCTACTAGTAGAGCTGTGTTATTCAATATGATAGCCCCTAGCCAAATGAGCCTACTTAAACCTAATATAATTTAGTGAAGAATTCCCAGGCTTACTAGCTACATTTCCAGTGCTCAGTAACTTCTGTGGCAAGTGCATATTGGGACAGTGATGCTATAGGACATTTCCATCACCACAGAGAGTTCTTTTGGATAGTGTTGCTCTTGGATCTTTTAAGTAAGGGGATATTTGTTGCCTGATATACACTGAGTGGCCAGATTATTATGATCTCTGAACGCATAATAATCTGGCCACTCATTATATATGTATATGTATATGTATATGTATATGTATATGTATATGTATGTGTGTGTGTGTGTATATATATATATATATATATATATATATATATATGTATTTTAGGGGCCCGGTGCATGGGTGGGATCCAGCCACCCTGGCCAGGGGAGGGGACATGGGTGGTTGGCCGGCCTGCCTTCTGGTCAAACTCCTGGTCAAGGGGACAATTTGTATATTAGCCTTTTATCATATAGGATATACACTGAGTGGTCAGATTATGATGTGTTCAAAGATCATAATAATCTGGCTACTCAGTATATACTACTTACACTTATGACTACACAGAAATAAACGGTTACATTTGGTTTTGATCATTCCAGTCCTTTAACCACATCTTCCAAATCTTGATTAAATTATTTGGCAAGGTCTTTGACAGATAAGGGCTACTTTAAATTCAGTAAAAGGAATAACTAAAGGCTCGGGAAACGAAGGGCTTCTTCTACTCAATGACTTTGGGGAAACTGGAATTTTGAATATTGTCTAAAAGAAGTGGCTAATGAGTGATATCAATGCTTTCTCTGCAGCGCCTTCCAAGCCTTTTTTCCTGACTGCCCCGCCATTCTACTCCGCGTGCTGCGGTGGGTCCTGTCGGCGCCCCGCATCCCCCACTGTTTTTCCAAGTAAGTTTTTATGCCTCATCAGCAATGCCTCAGTTATTCTGTAAACCAAAGCAGCAGGATTTAATGTGCTCTGGAAAACCAATTGGTAATGCAATGGCAAGGAGCTAATTCCTCACTAAAAATCACAGCGATCCTATTCAGGAGGCTCCCAGAGATTTGTCAAACCTCAGCACACTGAGCAATTGTGAGCAGTTTCTAATGGCATTGAAACCCATGGCTGACACTCCAAGGAAAGGGACTTGTTTTCCATTTGATATAAAAGATCTCAGAGGAACCAGTTTGGCTCATTCTGAAATGTGTAGCAATACCCATTTAAAGAAGAAAAAGAGGAAGGCTAAGAAATTGTGCTGTGCAAAATTTCCATTCAGCTTAAGATGTGACACAGAAAGTCACTAGATGTCCATAGAAAATAATTTAAAATTGTTCAGATTGTAAAAAGAAATAAATTCCTCCTCTTCGTGATCTTGAAGAAAACCAACCAGCCTCATAGGACATATTTGCAAGAGAACTTCAAACACTATAAAATTTCAGTCAACTTTAGGGGTGGAGTGAGAATGCCAGCTTTCAAAAACTTATAGTGTGTGCACACACACGCGAAGGAAAAATGGCTCACTGAGAGTCCATCAAGTTCACCTTGGGCTTAAGTTGCTAAACTAGGTAGGAATCTGGTGGCAGAGAATTCGAGTTTATGATAAAGAAGTCCAGTGGAGGAGGGCATTTATTTCAGCTGCCTAAGATAAGCATTGATGCAGGTTAATAACTCTGCCGGGTGAAAAGTGAAATAACAGTTGAGTCAGGCCAAAGTCAGAGCTCCATCATGGTTGACTTCAGATCCCTGCCTCCTCTCTGCGTGTGTTTTATGAATGTTTCAGCAGAGCCCTGGCTCAACAGAATGATTCCTGACAAGTGAGGCAGCAAATGCTGGCCGTTTAATGAGCTGCAAGCTTCTGAGCAGCTCTTTAGGGGGCCGACACTTTCCCACAGAGCACTTTACATGGCTGGGACTCAGCCACAATGGGCGACAGACCCATGACCAATCGTCACTTTCACTTGACTCATCCACACGCGACCTCACCACGATTTTTCACTGGGCAGATGAACTTTAGGAACCATTTCACATGGAAAAGGCTTGGGCAAGGGTCAGTTGCCTTTTTGTATGGTCATAAAGCCAGGCTCTGTGGGCCAGTCTTTTCTCCTGTCTCACATTCCAAGTGAATTTCTGGATACCATTTAAGGCACTTGACTGGAAAAATAAAGCAGTGAATGAAACTGACTTTTATAGACTCATTCTAGCTCATCTTCCCATATAACCCTGTCCACCTGAAAGGGGATTTAGTGGATGAGCTGAGTGCATGCAGGACTTGCTGAATACATAGGGTCCATTATCAACTGTGGGGATTGTTTATTAACCAGGGCTGATACACTACTATTTTGGAAGTGACCTATTAATTGTCCATTTAACTAGAGGGTATTGATTCAAATAGAAAAATAGAAACCATGACTAAACCTTTTACTCGCTCCTTCAAGGTGGTCTCCCATGAGGGCAATTGAAAACTGTTGTGAAAATTAAGGAGACATTTATCACCATATATTTGAGTATCAGGAAAAGACCAGTGGAGCAGAGACTAAAAATACAAATAACTGATACCTTAGCAAAGTGGCTTCTCCGTGGAATTAAATCTTTGGTGTTGTATTCCAGGGCTGGAGATTAAAAAAGGTCCCATACCTAGTTTCAGTTACTTCACCTTGGTGTAACACTGGTCTTCTGCTTTAGAGAACTTCTGGCAATGGAGTTTCAGTAAGTGGAAATGAACAGAAAAATTCTGTGCAACAGGTGGACATGCGTATATGTGTCCATGGATGTTTGTTTTATTAATAAGAGTCTTTAAATCATGAAAGTACTCTAGTGCCCAGGCCTGTTTAATGAACAGAGCACATAAAAACTGTTCTAAAGACAGTTCCTAGATAAGTTCTTCTTCTCAGTGGTTTGAACATTTACTTCAAGCAAGTTTCATTTTCTCCCATCTGCTTCTCAGGTCTCCTCACTTTGTGCTTTCGGGGTAACTATGGTAAATTGTGTTGATCTCTGGAGGCTCATAAATCTCTTCTTTATCCTTTTTCTTTACTTTATTAAGCAGCTGAGATTGAGGATAGAGAATGCTGCACTGGGTTTATTTTTATTTCTAAAGTTGCATTTTAAAGCAGTTTAGAGATGTCACAAGTGTTTTTAAATAACCTTTGGTGTCTCATTAGTTATAATTCTGAAATGAATTCCTTATTTTCTTGCTTATAATGTTCATTGTATTGGCAGCAAATAATAATGAAATGGTGGATTTATGTTGTCAATAAAGACTTTTATATAAATAACCATGATGCCAAGGAGCAGTTAATAAGGCTTATGTCTGCACAGCAATCATTTTTATTTGAGGCATTTACTAGGTCTCCCCATTTTTTCTCTTTTTAATAAGAATGCTTTTTATGCCCAAGCATTTAAATTTTTTCCATTGTACAAAAGGAGGAAAATGAACTGTCCAAATAATCTCATATTATGTTTCAGATTGTTCAGCCAAAATTAAGGTTTATACTAAAATGTTTAGTAAGCGATGAAATCAACAGCCCTCATTATTGTTTCACAGTATTAACTTCACTATTTCCCAAAGTGTAGGATCAGATCAACACACCCGTAACTAGCAAGTGAAATATCATTTTGACTCTTTTAACATGACTCGGTTGTTTATAGTTGATTTAGTTTTTCTTGTTAACTTTTAGATTTATGATCGACTCGTAGCAATGTGGAAACAATCATTCATCCAGTGCCCTTCCCACATATAATAAATAGTTTAATAGGCTATTTAAGCACAACCATTACAGTGGGGGAAAATTAAAAGGCAGCAGTAAAAGTTCTCCCCTCCCTCAAAGCAGTGTAAGGAAAATCTTTGATATTACATCCATAAGGTTCTTTTCAAAATAACACATTTCTCAGCTAAAAGGAAATGGAAAGTTTTTGAAATTATGCAGAGAATGACCTTCAGAAAAACTACCTGAAAAAAGTTCAGGGAGTCTTAATTATGTAGGATAGCTAATTGAATTCATCAGATAATTATTTTGTTTTGCCTTTGAGTACCCAACTTGAACTTAACCTTTTGAGATTTTTTTTTTGCATTAAAAGACAAAGTTTAAATGTGGAGCAGCAGTGTAAAAATATGTGCAGGGAAATATTCTAGGACAAGCTGCTCTGCCTTTTTATTGGGAGATGACCTTCATTGTCTCCCTTTGAGATCATTTTATTCCCTTTCCTTCTTTGTTAAAACTTAAAAGAACATAATACACTCTCCAAGTTTGAATTTAGGACTTTGTGGAAGGCAGCAGGGAAGGGACATTGCTGTTATTGTGCATGTAGATTGGTCTGTGAGTGCTGCTGTCAAAAGGGTTAATCCTCTGGTTAGTATTATTATTTTTAATCCTCACCTGAGGATATGTTTTTATTGATTTTAGAGAGAGGAAGGGGAAAAGAGGAGAGAGAAGGAGGGAGGGAGGGAGGGAGGGAGGGAGGGAGGGAGGGAGGGAGAGAGAGAGAGAGAGAGAGAGAGAGAGAGAGAGAAAGAGAAAGAGAGGGAAAGAAAGAGAGGGAAAGAGAAAAAGAAAGAGAAAGAGAGAAGCATTGATGTGAGAAAGAAACATGTACCAGCTGTCTCCCTTATGTACTCTGACTGGGGATCCAACCCACAACCTAGGTAGGTGCCCAGACTGGGAATCGAATCACAAGCTTTTGGTGTATGAGACCACACTTCAACCTGGCCAGGCTCTGGTTAGTGTTCTTGCCACCTGACTTGGCTGTGCTCGAAGCTGGAGTGGCTGCAGAAACTGACAAGGCCTGTGGAAGTCCATTCAAGACTGCATAAACATTTCTTCTGCAAAGATTTCTCTTTAGCACTATGGTATCTTCAGAGGAATGCAGCACTGTGCTCAAATAGAGAAGGAAGCCTAGTTATTTTGTTGAGGACATAATTGAGTTTGTGCAATAAGTTGAATGTAGGTTTTGACTTCTCGGTAGGGATGGGAGGGGTGCTCCAAAGATAAATGACACTCGGTCAACCAGGAAGAATGTTTAAAGGAGACAGAGTCTCAAAGACAATAGATTTTCCAAGTTGATGACTCTATTCAGCGTTTCTAAAGAGGCAGTGAAAGTATATGAGTAATGTTCCTGAAATGGATATCTCTTCTTCCTAAATGTTCATAAGTTTTGGGGGGTGGGAGATGCGGGAGGGGAACTAGTTAGTAGTATAGCATGCTTGTTCCTGAACTTGTTTGTCTATAGCCTTTGCCTGAACATAATATCTAACAGGGCAGTGAGTAAAAGTCCTGATTTTAGATGCACAAATACAGAACAGGGGAGGAGATAATTGGGTGAATAGAACAAAGTAGGGGAGAACTGTACTTATAGCTCAGTGTGTGTCTACAGAATGATGTGGGGATGTTAGATTGTGCTTTTGGAAGTAGACTATCCAGGGCAAAGGGAGATAGTAGTCCTGTTGGACTCTGTAATGATCAGATTGCCTACACCTATTCAGTTCTATAGGTCCACATTGAAAGGTACATGGAACAAAGCCTATCTAATAAAAGAGTAATATGCAAATTGACCATACCTCTGATCAGGCCACACCCACAGCCACGTGCACCAGCCAATCAGGAGCAAATTATGCAAATAAACCCTAACCAAGATGGCTGCCACCACTGAGAACAGGAGGGAGGCTTGGGTTTTCCTGGCAATGGAGGAAGCCAAGCTTTCTGCCTGCCGTTGCCGACCTAGGCCTCCACTCTAGGCTACAAAGTTTCAAACAGAAATGGCTGTCACCACAGAGTGAGCAAAAGGCTTGGCTCTGCTCCAGGCACAAAGTTTCAATTGTAGAACATAAAATAATCCCAGATCGCAAGGGCCTACACTTGGGTTGCTGGGGGGCGTGGCTGGCCTGCAAACCACCATAGGCCCCTCACCCATGGCCCCCCACACCCCAAGGGAACCCCCACCCTGATCCAGGACACCCTTTAGGGCAAACCAGCTGGTTCCCTACCCATGCACCAGGCCTCTATCCTATCTAATAAAAGAGTAATATGCAGATTGACCATCACTCCAACACACAAGAGGGCTGCCCCCATGTGGTCAAAGATCCTGCCTCCATGTGGACACAATATGGCCACCACAAGATGGCCAGCAGGGGAGGATAGTCAGGAGGGACCAGGCCTGCAAGTGAGGGCAGTTGGTGGCAATCAAGCCTGCAGGGAAGGGCAGTTAGGGGTGACCAGGACAGCAGAGGAGGGAAGTTGGGGGCAAACAGGCTGGCAGGGGAGCAGTTAGACATCAATTAGGCTGGCAGGGTAGTGGTTAGGGGATAATCAGTCTGGCAAGCAGAAGCGGTTAGGGGCAATTAGTGAGGCAGGCAGGCAAGCATTTTGGAGCCAGCAGTCCTGGATTGTGAGAAGGATGGCTGACTGCCTATTTAGGCCTGATTCTACTGGGTAAACAGGCAGTCAGACATCCCTTGAGGGGTCCCAGATTGGAGACGGTATAGGCTGGGCTGAGGGACACCTCCCCCGATGCGATTGGACATCCTTTTCACAATCCAGGACTGCTGGCTCCAAACTGCTCACCTGCCTGCCTCCCTGATTGCCCCTAACCACTTCTGCCTGCCAGCCTAATCACCTGATAACCACTACCCTGCCAGCCTAATTGATGTCTAACTGCTCCCCTGCCAGCCTGATTGCCCCCAACTTCCCTCCTCTGCCAGCCTGGTCACCCCTAACTGCCCTCCCCTGCAGGCTTGATCACCCCCAACTGCCCTCCCTTGCAGGCCTGGTCCCTCTCATCTGCCCTCCCCTGCTGGCCTGATCGCCCACAACTGCCCTCCCTTGCAGGGCCTGGAACCTCACAATGGCCCTCCCCTGGTGGCCATCTTGTGGTGGCCACCTTGTGTCCACATGGAGGCAGAATCTTTGACCACATGGGGGCAGCCCTCTTGTATGTTGCAGTGATGATCGATCTGCAAATTACTCTTTTATTAGATAGGATAGAGGCCTGGTGCATGGGTGGGGGCCAGCTGGTTTGCCCTGAAGAGTGTACCAGATCAAGGTGGGGGTTCCCTTGGGGTGAGGGGCGGCCTAAGTGAGGTGCCTGTGGAGATTTGCAGGCTGGCCACACCCCCAGCGACCCAAGCAGAGGCCCTAGTATCTGAGATTAATCTATGTCTACAATTGAAACTTTGTACCAGTCAAGGCTTCTGCTCTCTCCAGGCTGGCAGCCATTTCTGTTTGAAACTTTGTAACCTAGAGTGGAGGCCTAGGCCAGCAATAGCAGGCTGAAAGCATGGCTTCTTCCATTGCCAAGGAAACCCAAGCCTCTGTTCTCTCCAGCTCAGTGGCTGCCGCCATTTCTGTATCTTTTATAATTGAAATGTTGTAACATTGAGTGGAGGCCTAGGCCCACAATGGCAGGTGGAAAGCTTGGCTTCCTCTGTTACCAGGGAAACCCAAGCCTTTCTCTTGCTCTCAGTGGTGGCAGCCATCTTGGTTGGGATTTATTTGCATAATCTCCTGATTGGCTGGTGGGCGTGGTGAAGGTACAGAAAAATTTGCATATTACTCTTTTATTAGATAGGATTTTTTTTTAATGAAAAGCCTCCAGATATGTAGATTCATTGTTGCTTCATAGATGTATAAATTTCCTTAAAGTCAAAAGGATATTGGGTCATCCCTGAGTCTTTAATACAGAAAGCCTGGTAAACTCAGAAAGAAAACCTGAAGGAGCGTAGCTTATTAGGAGTGGCCACCAACAGCACTTCTTGGGTTGCTGTGGTCCTGAGGTAGCCAGGACTGAGAGTAGAGGAGAACAGGAAACAAGGCCAGTGCCATGGTGGGGCCCAGGAGCTTAGAATGGAGCAAAGCCATGAGCGGTTCAAAAGTGAAAGGATATAGGACAGAGGAAGCTGCCCCACCCAGAATCAATAATCCGGAGATGCCAGTCAGTCAAGTGAGTCTAAACAGCACACCAAGTCCAGGTACACTGTTCCTGGGAGGGGCTATGTTGAATTGGAGGTTTAACAGCCAAGGCAGAGCTGCACTTCTGTGCCCTTGGGCTGATGTCTAGAAAGCAACTTATGGGGTGCCCTCTTGTTCCCTAAGTTTGTTGGCTTCAGAGTTCAGACATGTTTTCTGGAGGTTAAAGCAAAGGGAGAGGCACAGGTTTTCACTAGCTTATCTGATGCTGTGTCTCTATTGCCCCCCCTCTTCACCTCCAAACAGTATCACTCACCACAGTGCACCTCCATTTGCAGTGCCCTTCACTAGGCACATTACACACCAGGGTTCCCAGGGAGATGGTGTGTGGAGGTCATCTCAGGATCTAGGGAATCATGTCTTTGAAAACTTTTCCAACAGGTTATTCTGCCATTTTAATTTGACTCTTCCCCATCTCCTGACTTCCTTCCCTGCCCACTCATAATGTCCAGTCTTTGGTATAATTTTAAAGAGCACTATGGGCCTCACTCCTTTTTAATGTGTGACCTCAATTGCCCGAGTTTTTTTCCTGTGGAAAACATGGATGATAATATATGCCCCTGGTGATTGTTGTAAAGATTACATGACATGCTCTGTGTAGTTAGTACATACATCAGTGCATGTTGAGCCCCAAATATATATGGAAGCTGCATTAGAAAATAATCATCATAATGATACCCCGAATTCGGCAGAGCCTATATGTAACACCTTGAATTGGTGGCCCTGGCTTTTTTTTTTAAACAACATCCATTGATTTAAATATATATATATAATTGATTTTTTTTACAGAGAGGAAGACAGAGGGATAGAGAGTTAGAAACATTGATCAGCTGCCTCCTGCACACTCCCTGCTGGGGATGTGCCCACAACCAAGGTACATGCCCTTGGCCAGAATCGAACGTGGGACCCTTAAGTCCACAGGCCGATGCTCTATCCACTGAGCAAAACCAGTTAGGGCTATGGTGGCCCTGGCTTTTAATGCCTCTTTTCTCCATGCCTTAAGCTCTGCATCTGTTTATTTTTATAATTATTTTTTGTCACCTGGAAGTTTCCATACGAGTCAGACATTTGGCTTAAACTTAGGAATAGTCGGAGGTATTTGTTCAGTAGTTTCTGAGAGATTTTTGGGTCATCAAGTTCTTGAAGCCAATATTTCTTTTGCAGGTGTAAATGTGAGCGTATATTCGTAGTTTTAGGAAGTTTGAAAACAGTGGGGTGCATCAGTGTGTTTAATGTTTAGGTCCAGAGAGAGCTCATAAAATCCTCATGGGTCCAACAGCGGAAAGGGCATTAGTGGTAACACAGCTTCTTGTGGGATCTGAGACACAGGCATGACCACAGGCACGGCGTGCGCCTTAAACAGGCAACTAGCAACGAAAGGAAGAATGTGATATTCTTTATCTCTACCATAGTTTTTGCTTGTCCATTGGCTGTATTCGTGTTTATTGTGGACACTGAAAGCTGAGGGCTGGACCCAGGAGCTAGACCTTTGGCCCTCAAACCCCTCCAGGTCTTTTTTTTTTTTTTAGGGAATGAGGTCTGGTTTGGGTTCACGACTCCCAAAATATTAATACGTGTAACTTATTTGTAGATTCCCTTGATGGAGATTTTATTTCTCTTGGCTTTAAAGTAATTCATTAAGAAAAACCTATGGGTTTCTGTTTTAGGGGCATTTAAATGTGTTACTTCATTATGTCATTTAAACAGATCTTGGTGAAGAAGGAGCTAAATGAGTAGAATCACGACTTCTACTTATAAAAACCTCTACTATATATGACTAGCCATATAGGTGCATACATTTGTTTTGCATTTCTACATAGATATAAGAAGTTTTATAAACTCAGAAAATATTGGCCATTTTAAAATGCTTAGTTGGTCAGGTCCTCTTTGAAAAACTCTCCTTGTGTAGATTATAACCTGGCCCTAATCTGCCTTCCCAGTTTATCCCTGTGCCTCCCCAGTCATACCCTGCAGTCTGGAGACACCAGGCTACGCGAGCTTCCTAGACCCACCATGTTTCACACTTGTCCTCGCCCCACTCGTGTGTCTGCACTGCCTGCTTGTCTAGATGGCCAGAAGGAGAAGTGCTGTTCTGGCTGCGCTTCTCATGGGACTTACTCCGTTGGCCTCTGAGACTCAGTGGCTTCTTATCTGGCAGTTTGAATGCTGTCACTGCTGTGGTCTGTGGGCGTTTATCGCGTGGTGCTGTGGCTGCCTTGTCCTCCTTGGATGGATTGGATTCATCTTCAGTTGCCACTCAGTAGCAACTCAACCACTCTGCCAGATTATTCCCCCGAATATTGCTTAATCATTTGCTGTTTTCTTTAGAAAATAGAATCAGACTCCAAATGTAGAGTGGAGATGAATTATTTGTCCACAACTCTCCAACCATAGCCTTGTCTTACTGTTTATTTTTGCCTCTTCAGTATTTTTCCTCTGCATTTTGCTTAGTTCTAAGCATTGTATATATCTTTGCTGCTGCTTGATCTTCAAAATCCTCATCTTTAATGATTTCTTAACATTTCACTGAGTGGATATAGCATAATGTACTTTCCCTTTGAATATGTAGGTTTCTGTCTCTAAGTTTTAATATATGTGGCTATTGTAATGATAGAGCGGATATATTTACAAGCCAAGAATGCACAGGGCGTGCCCTGTAGGCAAGCTCACAGTCCGATCCGGGACAGGGTGCAGAGCCTGTGCCACAGACTGGAGCGCTGGCTGTGTTTACACATGTTCTTTCCTTCCAAGTTTTGACCCAGTCACGCCCGTGGAGAGAAGCAGGGTGGGCAGAGGAAGGATCTGAGCATAGGGATTCTGAAAGCCTTGTTACCAGCTGAGTTCTGTGTCCTCTGGGCAGTGTTGGACCTCAGCTGCTCTGAACACTTCATCTGTACAGAGGATGCCTGTGGCATGCGATGCTTATAAAAATCAAAAGAAATCCAACAAGGGGGGAAATAAATGTGTGGGATTTTTACTGTGGGATTGGCACTGAAATTTTCTTGTGCTGTTTCATCAAATCCTTAGAGCAACCCTATAAGAGGAGCTGAAAGAGATTAACTTGCTCCAAGTCACACTGCTAAGTGCTGAGATCCAACTCCAGTTTGGAGTTCTATCCTCCCCAGGCCTTTGTCCTGAGGCTTCCTAGAGGGACACCTTCCCACCAGATACCTCTGTGCTCTGAAATAATGCACAAGGTTCAATCCCAAGGTCTCTGTACTGAGGCAAGTTCAGGGAAGAAAAGCACTTAGAAAAAGATGGACATACTGAGATATTTAGAATATTTTTTATTATTGACCAATATTTCATAAAACTCATTAAATCTTTGATAAAGAAATAGTGCATATAGTTGTTAAAACCTGACTTCAAGATTTGACCTTGGCATGAGACAGGCCAAAATAGGTGATTCTATAAATGGAGAGTTGACTAAGACCCTATGCATGGCTGGGGTGGGTATCATTAAAAGTATACTTTGTAAGGAATTGGGTGTGATTATATTCTAGGGATGTGGCATTTCTAAGGAGATGTGAATATTATGGAGCTGGAAGGAAAGAGAGAGAGGCCAGTGGTTCTTCTTGCAACATGAGGATGAACCAGAATGAGGGGTAACCCAGGGTTGAGAGACATGGTGGGCGATGTTTGCAACCTTTTAGACAAATAGGAGAGGGAGCTATCTTATTACAGATGTAGAATTAACCATATTTATTTATTTGTTGGCATTCTCTTTCTAAAATACATGTTGGAATGTGTGAGAATTATGTAGGATTAGGGGCTTTTGTTTTGGAATTGTCTTTCTGGGTTTAAAGCCCTAGCCCCATAGTCAGCAAACTGCGGCTCGCGAGCCATATGCAGCTCTTTGGCCCCTTGAGTTTGGATCTTCCACAAAATCCAATGGCCTGGGCAAGTCTATTTTGAAGAAGTTTAAGTTTGAAAAATCTGGCTCTCAAAAGAAATTTCAATGGTACTGTTGACATTTAGCTCTGTTGACTAATGAGTATGCCAACCACTGCCCTAGTCCATGTGACCTTGGATAAAGTTACTTAAGTTATGTAAGCTTCATTTTATTTATCTATAAAATGGGGAGAATGATAGTAACATTTATAGCATTAATATAATAAAAAGCTAGTATGCAAATTGTCTCCTTGGGAGTTTGACCGACCAGGAGTTCAACTACTTGCTGTGATATGCGCTGACCACCAGGGGGTGGCATAGAACTAAGGAAGGCCCTGGTCAGCAGCCTGAAGGCCCCGATCAGCCCTGATCACTAGCCAGGCCTAGGGACCCTATCTGTGCATGAATTTCATGCACCAGGCCTCTAGTAAATGAAATAATGCATGTCAGTGGCTTCAAACAGAGTATTAGATCTTCACTACCTATTGGGTAATGTCCCAAACTCTTATACTCCTCTATGATTGGGCCCAATTCCATTCCATAATCCCTATGTCAGAGGTCCAAATGTCTTCCAGAGGCTGGCAGGCAAAATGCAGGCTAGGTGAGGCTATGGCAAACTGGAGCCATGGACTCCATCTAAAGGAGCACCTGCGACTCACTCTGGTAGCCATTAGCTTTGTGGGAGAGGGAACCGAGTGTGGTGCCTTTTGAATGGATGCTGGAAACCTGGAATTTACATGAAATTATTACATGTGGACAATTACATCGGAATCCTTAACACTGTAAAACCGAGCAGCGCCCACTTGCAGGCTGGATCTGGCTGTCAGCTTGCACTCCCTGCTTCAGACCCTTCCCCAGCCTTGCCACCTGCTTGCTTGTCCTTGGACAGACTTGATTCTCTTGTGCCACAGTCCTGTTAGATGTGCCAGTCACTCTGCCTGGATCGGCCTTGGTGCTTTCTCTTTTGAACTGGTTTGTTTTTCAGACTTGGCGCAACCTTACTATTTTCTCTGAACTCACCATTTCATCCTTTGTGATGCCATAGCTCTTACAGATCATTCTGTTCCAGTACTTACATCTGTATGCAATGTCTATTCATTCGCTTGCTTATTTAGAAAAAAAAATTATTAAGTGCCAAAATGTGTACCAGCTACAGCTGTAAGAGAGAGTCCTGCTTCCCTGGTGCCTGTTTCTGGAGTGATGGTCAGGTGTCAGTCCTCCTGCAAGAGGGTGAGCGAGCTCCTTGGGAGCAAGAACCATTGGTAGTTGTCTGGTTTCCTTAGCAATTAGCCCAGTGTGTCTGATACCCAGTGTATTAGTGTCTTCTCACTACGATAACAAATTTTCACAAACCTAGAGTCTTACAGCAACATAAACATATTACCTTACAGGTCTGGAAATTTGGAGCCTGAAATGGTCTCACTGGACTAAAATCACGGGGCCGGCAGGGCTGCATTGCTTCTGGAGGCTCTAGGGGAGAAAGAACCTGTTCCCTTGCTTTCTCCGATCCCAGTGGCTGCCTGCATTTCTTGGTTATGGCTGCATCCTCTTCCATCTTCAAAGCAAGAAGTGTAGCACCTTCAAATCTGTCTCCATTATTATCATTATTTTTTGTCTTCCTCTTCTTGTAATTATCTTGGGCCCACCTGGCTATTCCAGGATACTCTCCCAATCTCAAGGTCATCTGATTAGCAACTGTAATTCTATCTGTAACATTCATCCCCCCTTGCCATGTCATGTAACATATTCATAAGTTATGGGGATTAGGACATGGGCATTTTGGGGGAGACCATTCTGCCTACCACAGCTGGGAAGATGAATGAATGAATGAATGAATGATGAATAAATGAAACTCTCATGGGGTGGGAACTAGTGTTATGCTAGCCACAGGAAGGCAGAAAAAGTAGTAAAGGTCTCAGACTTGGAAGAGTTGGTGATCAACTGAATTGCGACATGTGGTGGTGGCTGTGATTGGGGTTTTTCCAAACCTCCCTTCTCAGATGAACCATTCTCTGACTCTTACAAACTTTCTCTGACATCCTGGAGTAAGATCAGACCCCTTGTTTTTTGCTCTTAAGATACCCTCCCTCCAAATACTTTATACTTATGATGCTATTCAATCAATGCCTTTCACTGGATTTCACAGGTAATGAGTGGGATAAGACATATCTGTCTTGTTTCTCAGTGGAGGTAGCATTGATCAGAGTGCCTGGAATATGGTCATTGTTGAAAAGTTTCTGGAGAGGATAAATGAGTGAGTAAATGAAGAAGTGGAGAAAAATGAAGTGTTTAAACCACCTGCTTCTTATTCTACATGGGAGCTTAGTTCCCTGGGACTGTGGACTTTCTGACATGGCACACAAAGTCGGGAGGGAAACATAGATACTTTTTCACCGGGGAGATGGGGGCAAAGAGCCCTGATCAGATTCTCAACAGAGGCCGCGACCAAAACTTGGGAAAGAAGCCCTGCTCTAAGCGCTCAGAGACGAGGGAACCTGGCCACCGTACAGACCAGGAGGACACTGGGCAAGATGCAGGCTTCTCCACTAGCGCTAACTCGGCTTTGCATCTTTTTCCCATCTCCAGATGAGGAGAGTGTGCTGCCTCTCCTGGCACAGGACTCTAACTCCAAAGCTCGGAGGGGCATTTTAAGAAGAGCTGTCTTTTCTGAGGACCAGAGAAAGGCTCTGGAGAAAATGTTTCAGAAGCAGAAATATATCAGCAAAATAGACCGGAAGAAACTTGCCGTCAGCCTGGGACTAAAGGAATCACAGGTACTGAGGAGCAGGAAGATGGCCACTGCTCCTGATTTCTGAATGAATACCATGGGAACATCCGTTTGGCAAATACATGTACCAGGCTGGACCTGAGCATTGTTGAAATGATTTTCATAAGTTTTTTAGTGGGTGGAAATGTAGGTCACAGTTCCTATTTGGAAATGGGTCCATTCACCGAGAGGTCTACGTTTTTGCCTCATTAATTCTTCCCAGATAAATGTAAATGCTACGGATATGGCATTGACATCATTAAATTGTTTGCTCTGCTTTTAGATAAGCAGGCTGCTTAATTCCCTACAAAAACAGGAACTAAGTTTCCTGTCTTTTTCTTAATTTTTAATCCAAAACCAAGGTATGAATGAATGACTCATAAATAACTCTTAATAGATTTTATTACTTTGTACCTTAGATTTATGTCAAGTATAGTTAAACAATTTCAAATTTACAACACTTGCAAACCTTTCTTGTACATCAATGTTTCATATAATTTTAGATGCGAGTTTGTGGCCTTTTGGGAGATATAGAATACTCCATTTAAAGATTGGCCTGCTAATCCTATCTAATAAAAGAGTAATATGCAAATTGACCATAATTCCAACATACAAGATGGCTGCCCCCATGTGGTCAAAGATGGTAGCCCCCATGTGGACACAAAATGGCTGCCACAAGATGGCCAGCAGGGGAGGGCAGTTGTGGATGATCAGGCCAGTAGGGGAGGACAGCTAGGAGGGACCAGGCCAACAAGGGAGGGCAGGTTGGGGCAATTAGGCCTGCAGGGGAGGGCACTTAGGAGTGACCAGGCTGGCAGAGGAGAGCAGTTGGGGGAGACCAGGCCAGCAGGGAAGAGCAGTTAGGGGCAATTGGGATGGCAGGGGAGCAGTTAGACATCAATCAGGCTGGCAGGGGAGTGGTTAGGGGGTGATCAGGCTGGAAGGTAGAAGCAGTTAGGGGGCAATCAGGCAGGCAGGCAGGCAGGCAGGCGAGCAGTTGGGAGCCAGCAGTCCTTAATGTACAGGGATGTTTGACTGCCCATTTAAGCCTGATCCCACATCCCAAGTTGGACATCCCTCCAGGGATGATTGGAGAGGGTGCAGGCTGGGCTGAGGGACACCCCCCACCCCCTCTCCCCCACCCTCATGCACAAATTTTGTGCACAGGGCCTCTAGTTATAAATAAGACACTAGCATTTACCATTTTGTCCTTATCACCATATGAAGTTAAGCACTATAATCACATTTGATAGCTGAGGAAATGTGGAGAAATAAACAGAGAGCCAATGCCCACCCCAGGCAACCTGACTCTGGAGTTTGCACTCTCCTTAAACTAGAGCCACCGTGTGCAGCTGTGAAGGATATTCACTGCACAGGGCACTTGGCTAAGGGGAATGGCAGCGACTGATACTCTGCTTTCCAAGCTGGCTTTCCTGGTGCAGGGCTACATCCGCCTGAATTGCTAAAATCAGCATAAAGGCATTGAAGAGCTAGCAGAGGCTCTGCTCTGTTCTTCCTTGGATACAAATGACCTGGTTGCTAACTCTCGCTTTCATTTCAGCCAGTTATCTTTGGATGAAACTCTCCTTAATCGCTTGCTTTCCTTAGTGATCTGTTTGTTTCCTCCTCCCCACTCCAACTCCTTCTAGTCCTAGGAAGCAGTATGCGGTGTGGTAGAGGGTCATGGACCTACATCAGCCAGTCTGTGTTTTGCTCATTGTGTGGTACTGATGAGTTCATTAACCTTAACTAACTGCTCTGTACCTCAGGCTCTAACTTACAAAACAGGGGGGCAATGTAGAAATTCTTTCTGTGTCACAGGAATTTTGGGTACATGACAGATAAATCAGTAGCTATGTCTTGATGGTCTGCTGTGTGCAAGACATTGTGCTAGGTAAGCAGTAAGAGGGAATATCTCTAAGTACTGATTTAGATACACCACTCCCACCCTCTTGCTCCCAACCAGGAATTCCTACAACTAACTGGGAAAACAAAGCAGAAGCTCATTAACAGTGTGAGACAATAGAGTGGGCAACATCATCTGGTAGATTAGTTACATAAAGGAGTTGCCAAATAAAGGAGTTCGATCAGTGGTCCTCCAGGTTGTATCTCTAGAGCCTCGTGGTAATTCCCATCTCTGGAAGGGACAGCCTTATAGCTGGGCTGCATACACATGGGGAGTTAGTGATGTGACTGTCTGATTCTCAGAGGAGTTGTGGGGTCTGAGTGCGGAACACAGAGGGCTGAGTAGGCCTGGCCTGCATCCCATTGGTATAGATAAGAAGCTCCAGAATCAGAGGGGAGAAAATGTGCAGGTTTGGGAGGTCAGGAATCTCTGGTTAAATAAGAACTTGAAGTAGGTACTAAAAGTAGCTCGGTTTGCCCTAGCTGGTTTAGCTCAGTGGATAGAACATCAGCCTGCAGACTGAAGGGTCCTCAGTTGGATTCCAGTCAAGGCACATGCCAGGGATGCAGGTTCAGTCCCCAATAGGGGGCGTGCAGGATGCAGTCAGTCAATGATTCTCATCATTGATGTTTCTATCTCTCCCTTTCTCTCTGAAATTAATAAAGATATATCTTTTAAAAAGTAGCGAGATTTGATCTGATGGTGCTCTGAGAAGGGGTGAAAATCTGACAATACATATGGTCTTTTAAAAAATTGACTTGGAAAAAGGAATGCAGCAAGGATAACAAAGAATATTTATGAAGGATTAGCATGGTCTCTCCATTCAAGAAGATAAACTGTTATCTTCCAGTTCCCATCCTTAAGCACATAGTTTTACACAATTGATTACATTGTTATTTAAAATTCAAGTACCTCAGGGATGAATACTTTTTATTTTACTGAATTTGGTGAACAACATCTCAGAAGTAATTTAACATTTTGTTATTTGCATATACATCTAATTACACATTTAATACATGGCATTCTTATGCTAAATTCAAACAAAAGAAAATTGGAAAAGTTAGAAATGAAAACTCATCTACTCCCCTAACAATCCAACTCCTTGGTTACTACTGTCATTTCTAAATGGCTCTTGTTTGAGTTTATTGACATGTCATGTTTTTTTTTAAAATATATTTTTATTGATTTCAGAGATGAAGGAAGAGGGAGAGAGAGTTAGACACATCAATGATGAGACAGAATCATTGATTGGCTGCTTCCTGCACATCCCCCACTGGGGATTAAGCCTGCAACCTGGGTATGTGCCTTTGACCAGAATCGAACCTGGGACCCTTCAGTCTGAAGGCAGACACTCTATCCACCGAACCAAACCAGCTAGGGTGTGACATGTCATGTGTTTTTAAAAAAATAAATTTGTATGTGTGTTGTATATGCATTAACATTGCATAATGACTACCATGTGCTCTTACATTTGATGTCGTTATCCTGCCAGTGACTCTATGAGATAGCTGCTTTTATTATTGCTATTTTACAAAGGAAGGAGCTGACACCTAGAATGGTGTATTTATATTTTTTAGTAAAAATGGGATGATACTATGCATATAATTTGACTTTTTCTAAAGGACAATACAAGCCACCTGTATAACCAGCACACAGATCTTACAGTAGAACATTACCTGGGCCAGTAGCCTCTGGCCTATCCACTCCCAGTCACTATCTGTTCCTTTCACCAGTCTAACATCTAACTGCATAGATCAAATTTGCCTGTAAATAGAATCATTTAGCACATATTCTTTGGTACATGACTGCTTTTATGTAACATTATGTTGGTGAGATTCATTTGTGTTGTGGCTGGCATGTAGCAGTAGCTCATTGAATTTCATTACTGTGCATCATCACATGACATACCATGTCATGGTGGGCACTTGGATTGTTCCTGGTTCATGGCTATTATAAAAAGTGTTACTGACAATGTCTGTGTTTTGCTTTTTCTCCCCATTCAATGTTATGGGATGCATCCTTCCAATGTCATAGGTACAGATTTACTTCATTATTTTTTAGTATTTTATAGAAACATTTGCATAGATAGACCTTAATTCAGTTAGTCATTATCAACTTTTGTTTTATTTTATTTATATTTATTGTTAAAAGTACTACAGGTGTTCTCCCCTACACCCATTAGCCATTCTCAACTTTGTTACTTCCAAATTTCACTATTGCATATCTTCATGCACTTTTAAAATATTTCTGTAAGCTAGGAAACTAAAATTGGAATTTACATGTTAAAGTGTATATACATTTTAAATTGTGATAGATTAAAAAATTCCTTTCCAAATATATTATTGTATCAAAATACTGAATTGTATCATATTTGTGCTCTTAGCAACAGTGTTTTTTTTTGCAAACCTTCTGCTATTTAGAATTTTTAAAACATTGCAAACTTCATTGGCAATGACTTTTTAAAAAAATTCTCCTAATTACCAGCACTTTACAGTCTTAATCATTTTCCTGGCTATTTTAAATCTTTGAATTGGCCGTTTCATGGCCAAATCATTTTTTTTTATCATAGTTTCTTTTCATTGATATGCAGCAATTATTCTGGCTGTTAACCAAAATTTTGGAATATTATGGCTAGTAACATTTTTCCGTTATAGTTGTTGCAAAAATCCCTCCAAGTTTGTATTGTTGTTTTCTGTGGTTAACATATACATAACATAAAATTTACCACTTTAACTTATTTAAATGTACAATTCAGTGGCATTAAGAACATTCACACTATTGTGCAACTATCACCTACATTCACCTCTAAAACTTTTTTCATCTTGCAAAACTGGAATTCTGTACCCATTAAACAATGCTTCCCCATTCCTCCCTCCCCCAAGCCACTGGCAACCACCATTTTACTTGCTGTCTCTATGAATTTGACTACTCTAGGTCAGTGATATGAGTGGAATCATACTATATTTGTTCTTTTGTGACTGGCTTATTTCATGTAGCATAATGTCTTCAAGGTTTATTCATATTGTAGTACATGTTATAATTTTCTTATCTTTAATACGTACAGTAATATTTTATTGTGTGTATATACTACATTTTGTTAATCCATTCATCAGTGGATACCTGGATTTCTTCCATTTTTTGGCTTTTGTGAATAATGCTACTAAGAACATAACTAGACAAATATCTCTTTCAGTCCATGTTTGTTTGTTTTTAATTATAGGTGGTGTACAGTATTAGTTTCAGGTGTACAACATAGTGATTTGACACTTATATTTTACTATCTGATCATCACAATAAGTGTAGTAACCAGTTGTTACCATGCAAAGTTATTACAATACTAGAGGTCTGGTACATGAAATTCATGCACAGGAAAGGGGGGGGGGAGTGGCCCTCAGCCCAGCCTTCACCCTCTCCAATCTGGGACCCCTGTAGGGATGTCTGACTGTCCGTTTAGGCCCGATCCCAGTAGGATTGTGCCTAAACGAGCAGTCGGACATCCCTGTCACAATCCAGGACTGCTGTTTCCTAACTGCTCCCCTGCTTGCCTTCCTGATTGCCCCTAACTATTTCTGTCTGCCAGCCTGATCACCCCCTAACCACTCCCCTGCCAGCCTGATTGATGCCTAACTGCTCCCCTGCCAGCCTAATTGCCTCTAACTGCCCTCCCCTGTAGACCTGGTCCCCCCACAACTGCTCTCCCCTGCAGGCCCAATTGGCCCCAACTTCCCTCCTCTGCTGATCTGGTCATCCCTAACTGCCCTCCCCTGCAGGCTTGATTGCCCCCAACTGCCCTCTCTTGCAGGCCTGGTCCCTCCCAACTACCCTCCCCTGCTGGCCATCTTGTGGTGGCCATCTTGTGTCCACATGGGGGAAGCCATCTTGTGTGTTGGGGTGATGGTCAATTTGCATATTACTCTTTTATTAGATAGGATTATTGATTATATTCCCTGTGCTATCCACTCAAAATGGCTTATTTACTTTATAGCTGGAAGTTTATACCTCTTATTCCCCTTCACTATCTTCACCTATTTCCCAGTCATGAACTTTTTTGCTCAGGCACAGTTGACTATCCTATAGGTAAAGAGAAAGGTTAATTGAAAAAGGAGACTCCTGTAGGGGTGGTGGGAGGGTCTGGCTCAAATTAGAAATCATAATCGTAAGTACTTTTGGGTTAATTACAATCAATTATTATGTATTGAACCTAATTACAATCAATTATTATCTATTGAACCTAATTATCCCAGTTTGATAAATTCTGGGAGTAATCAAACTTGGAAACTGTTTAAAGACTGAAATTGATCAAAACATTGTAAAATGTATTCTTAATTTAGTCTCCAAAAGTTCCTGATGAGATCCAAATGCTTATGAATCTGGGAACTAGAACAGGACAGTCATGTATTCTAGTCTAAGCACTGTGTGACCTGGAACTATTTATTGCTCTGAGCCTCAGTGTTCTTGCATGCTAATGAGGACTTCTTGAAGACATTCTGAGGATCAAATTCTGTAACCCATGTAAAGTGCATGGCCTGACCCAGGTACAAAATAAACACTCAGAGGCTATTACCAGTAGATAACATTTCTTTTGAATAAATAATTTAGCATAAACTAAATGATTTAAAATATTGAATAGAGTTAAATCAGTCTTGAAATATGTCAGACTCATAGTATGTAACCAATTTACCACAGTTGTCTTGCTTCTTAAGTATACGTGGGGATATTGTACTAAAGTACTTTCTCAGTTATTTTTGAAGGAGCCCAAGTGAAAAGCCACAAGGACTTTGCTAGACTGGCTGTCACAAGGTAGTCTGTAGAAGGCCCAATAGGAAAAATGAATAGTGTCAAATGCTGAAGTGAATGAATGTCGAATAAGTGAATATTTTATCCAATTATCTTATCAACAGGTGAAAATTTGGTTTCAGAACAGAAGGATGAAGTGGCGGAATTCCAAAGAAAAGGAAGTGCTTTCCAACAGATGTGTCCAGGAAGTAGGCCTTCCGGAGGACACCCTCTCACGCTCCGCTCTGGGCTTCCCTTCTCCGTGTCATGCCCTCTGGAATGGCTCCCAGCAGCACTCGAGTCCCAGATGGAGGGAGAATTTGCCAGAACCTCCAGAAAGACTAATCCAGGAGAGTTCTGGGGCACAGTCCCCAGAAGCCAATTCACTGCGAGGTGCCTTATATTTGTGTTCTGAAAAAGAATCTGGAGACAAGGGCGTACTTACTGGGGCCATCTGAATGGAAGCGTTCCTCCATGCTAATTTAAAAGAACACAACTCATAATGTTTGGACTCTAAAGCCAGCTAGCTTGTGCCTCATCAGTGCCTAACAGTGTTGGAGTGATCCAGGAACTAATGCTTTAGGAAACTTTTTCCAGTGTTCTGTTATTTGGGTCTTAGACTCAGACTTAATTTGTAAGTGGAATAGAGAATCTCCCAGAAAGTATGATGGAAGTGAAAAAAAATGAGAGTGGTAGTTGGCTCAGTCTAAATATGTGTATATATATGATGTCTCTCTATGTGTATATGTATATAAATATTCATTAAAACACATTAGTAAAAACACCAGTTTCTCTTTAAATACCGCATTGAGCAAATTCATCTCCTTTTACGTGAAGAAAAACCAACCATTGGCCAAATGTTACTAATTTTTTAAAAAACTGCTATAAAAGTTGGATTTTAGTTCAAATTTGTGTATCATCAGAACATGTTTTTACAATTTTTCTATTTCCTGGTTTCATTCAGGAACCAGCTGTAAATGAGTTTTAACAACTCAACAATCCCAATCAAATGAGCCAGTGTTAGATACATACATTGAAAGTATATGTTTAAAATTAATCCAACAAGCAAACTAGAAGAACTTATGGATGTAACTATTAGTATTCTTAATTTCCAAGTCTCTGGATTTTATCAGGCCAGCAGTGAGGGAGGTACCCATTTAACCAATGATTCCCTTTTGAGCTCTTTTCTATAAGGATGGGCCTTAATCAGGGTTTGCAAAGTAAAATGCCTCTAAGGGCCTGTCAGATACAGAAAGAAATAAAAAGGGCATGACCCACCTAAAGATATCGGAGTTTTTTAAATAGTGTGTTGGCCAAACAAAACATCTGTGCTAAGCTATTTGTGACCTCCAGCCAAGATTCGAGAAGTGTCACAGTTTTTCAAATGTTCCAATTGGACCTCAGAACACAGTACCGAAGGAATCTACAGTGATTTTTCTTTGCACATCCAGGTATAGACTTGATTTTCCACTTAGGAGGTATACACTATATATATTAGGTCATTTTTATGTATTAACAAACACCATACAGATGTTTTATGTTTTTGAGTGCCCGGAAATAGTATTTTTATAAAATTGCCTTTCTGGTAATGATTTGCTTAGTTAATCCAGAATTTTTATTCCAGGTCCAAGAAAAAATTACATTTTACTTTGAAGGAAATGAGGCAGAGAAAAGGAAATGATATGGTTTGAACTAGGTTATTATTAATCTGCAGACAAGAAACAGTATTAGAAGTTCGTTAGCGGGAAAGCTACATAAAGAGAGTGGCTTCCAATTTGTTTATGTTCTTAACTATAGACTTGGAAGGTTTAGAAAAGAGTATTTCACTACTATGCTGTACACCTGAAACTAATATAGTGTTGAATGCAGCTGTAATTGAAAAATATGACAGTATAAGAAAAGAAAAGGCAATATTTCAGAAGATAACAGTTTTAGTCAGCACCAGGAAATTATTTTCTATGAATGGAGTTTGAATTGGCGTATGCTAGCTTGTGTCTTTATCACAAGATCTTTTATTTAAAAGACATCTCGGCAGAAGCTTCTCAGTGCTTTCTTGTGGGAAGTAGAAGCAGCAGTCTTCTGGCAACAAAGTAAATTTTTAAATTAAAACGTTCTTTATTTTTAAGTTATTAGTTTCAGGTGTACAACATAGTGATCAGACAGTTATATAACTTATGAAGCAATCACCCTGAAAAATGATTTATGGTGTGGTTTCTTTTCTTTATATGATGTTAACCTCATTTACATTTAATGGGTCCTTTCTCTGTGCTATGCCTTTAGGGTGGGTTAACTGATGACAATAACCTTGTGAGTAGGCAGTATTGCTATCAGGATTCCTGTTACCCAGAGAGGGGGCCCGAGGCAATGTGGTTAGGGTGATTGCCCATGAACAAATGAAATTTGGACCCTGGCAGTCAAGTTTCAAATCTTGAAATCTTACCAACTATGTGGGGGTGCATATCACCTTGGGTTGCACTGTAAGACATTATTACACTTTGAGGATTGCAGTGAATTTTATTTTAAAAATTTAGAACCATATTATACTTTACAAGCTCTTATTTGGGGAATGGTTTTCCTTCAGTATTCTCTTCTCTGTTCATTTTAAAGGTTAGGGAAAGTAAAGAATTGCAAAAGTCCTAGCCAGTTTGGCTCAGTGGATAGAGCATCAGTCCTAGGACTGAAAGGATCCTGGGTTTGATTCAGATCTAGAGCACATATTTGGTTGCAGGTTACCTTGCTCTGGCTGGGGTGGGTGCACAGCAGGCAACCACTGGATGTGTCTCTCTCACATAGATGTTTCTCTCTGTCTCTCCCTCTCCCTTCCACTCTCTCTAAAAATCAATGGAAAAAGATCCTCAAGTGTAGATTAACAAAACAAAACCAAATAAGAATTGCAAAAGCCTTTAACTATGAAGCCTCTATAGAGATTAACTCCACAGGAGTGTAAAATGATAAATTTTTAATCACTCATTCCTAATAAGTACTTATCTACAGTCTATTTCTATTGAGAATACCTGGAAAATCAAATGAGAGAAACTGTCATTGCCATTGATTACCCAGGTATTAGAAGGGAGCTAATGGGACTTAAGTGCTCTTCCCCCAGAGTTTTACCCCATCTCAGACACAGCAGAGGTTTCTCTTTGTAAGATTGGCTTGATATTTGAAAATACAAATAAATCTTCTAATTAGTTTCCACTTTGGAATGTGGTAGGCTTAGGAAAAGCACTCTTTGGATGAATATATTAGGAGTACCTAGGAAACACAAGCACATACACACAGTACACATACATATGCCTGCTAACCCTTTAACTTGGCCTTCACTTACTTAAGGTGTGGGAAAGACTCTTACCTTGTGCTCTGCAAGCCCTCCATTCACCTACCATGTTTTACAGGTGTATTTTCCTGTTATCTATATGCTCTCTCCTTTTCTCCATATTTCCCAGACAAATACTGCTCTGGTAGGTGTATTTCCCTGTTATCTATATGCTCTCTCCTTTTCTCCATATTTCCCAGACAAATACTGCTCTAGTAAGCACCAGGACCATAGAAGTCTGGAGGCAAAAGTATTTAAAAAATTTTAAGGAAATCGTCAAATGGATCTTAAGCAGATGAGAAGGACAAAATGGTGAGCACCATCCTTTAGCATCTATTAAGATGACTGACTACTTTATAAAACTGAATATAAAGGGCTGGAAGTCTGTAAGCAGGTAAGAAATGGTCCCTGGATGTGAAGACAGAAAACAACACAATTACTGATGTTTAAAGGATAACTCTTTCCTCAGTAATGAGGTGGTTTGAGTGGGGAACCTAGTTATGTAGGCCAATGATTCTTAAGCTTTAAAAATCCACATGCATAAATAGGCCTTCCCTTCCAATCAATTTTGGGTATGTGCTCAGATTTGGACATATATTTATTTCATACATACTCTTCAACATCCACACCTTCCTCTCTACCCCTGAGGATCATTATGCATATAATTTTTTTCACTTTTAAAGTATAAAATCACAATTAAATATGCTTGTCTAATCCATACATGTTTCTTCTGGCTCCCTTCATTTCTCCATTCTGATGCATCCTTTTATTTATTTATTTTAAAAATTACATTTATTGGGGATAACATTGGTTAATAACACTATATAAGTTTTAATTCTGTAATACATCATCTGTATGTTGATGCATCTTTTTAAAATGTACATACATCCCAACGTGCTCCACAACTCTTCCCTTGATGAGCAATGATTTCATCAAAGTCTGCTAGCCTTTTTTAAAATTGAATTTATTGGAGTGACATTGGTTAATAACATTATATAGGTTTTGGGTACAGAATTCTATAATACATCATCAGTGTCTGCTGGTGTTTTAATGCAACAAAGCTCATTACATTTTGTTCACAAGCCCTGTGTGTTAGATATTGCCTCTGCAGTCATCTGAAATTCACAAATATATTTTTTCTTTCTGGACTTCAACACTTATTGGCATTGTCCTAGGCTCTCTGTAAACAAACAAGGGAGAGCATGGTTTTTTCCCTCAAGGTACTTATAATTCAGTCTTCTTGTCAAACAGCATTTGAAATGTTCCATACCACAGGTGACTGGAACCAGTAAATTTGGGGCAAAAATAATCTAACATCCTCCAAAACACCCATTTCTTCATTTGCAGTGATGGTGGTGGTCGTGATTGGGTTAAGTAATCCACTATTCAGAAAAATACAAGCTACTTTGCATTGCTGGAGTTCTATGCTATCCCTCCTCCATTCAGCTACATTGGTCAAAAGAGGAGTCAGAAAGAGTCCAAGGGAAGAATTCAGTAACTTTCTTTTGTTCATAGTGCACTCTACTGTCTGCTCTTTCTTCCTTCTCTTCTCAGCCTCAGATCAACCTGTACTCGTGGTGGGTGGGAAGGGTGAAGTAAAGGTAAATAACACAAGTAGGGGGATATAAGGATGATGACTATTCTTTGATACACAGGGACATTTTTACAGAATTAATTTCTACATTTTATAAACCATTTCTGAAATAAACAACCTTGTTTAATAATTAACTACCTTAAGGACATAGCACTATCCCCACAAAGATGGTTGTCAGCTTCCAGCTGTTAGTTGGGTTCCATTACATTATTATTTTGGTTATAAAAATTATACATGCCCATTATAAAGAAATACACCTGAAAATAGCTAATAAAGAAAAATATATGTGTAATTCTGCCATTTGGAGATAACCAATTTAGCTCTATTGTGAAAATTTTCCACTTTTAAATGTATGTATATGTAAATATGTGTGTCTAAAGAAATTATCCTGCTTTTTTAAACTTAACTTTATACAGAGAACATTTTCCCATGCCATTAAAAATTCTTTGAAACTGTTTATGATGGTTGCATAATATTTCATTGTTAACTTCACTTCTTGAAGTGGACCAGGGGCCAGGGCCAGGAGATGGTAGGTCATGGAAAGAATGATCATGGGGTCCTGTACCATAAAATGAACTGAAGAATAACAATCCGATGCTTATTATTTCTTTTAACCTCAATAAAATCTCAGCAAACATAAAACAATGAAAATGGAGGGCACTTGGGCTTATACCTGCTTTCAGTGGCGTTGAATATCAAGGAGTACCAAATGTACCAAATGGAGAACCTCTTCCAAAAAGCTACTGTAAAGTTGGTCAAAACAGCCCATTAATTCAAAATCCAAGGGAATGGACACACTTGGATTTCAGTACATAGCCAGCAACAAACATACTAATGTAGGGTAATATTCTACCTCTCTTTGTGCTTTCAGTCATATTTTTAAAATTATAATAGAATTTTACTTATATTGCTTTGGCTTTTATATATTAAAATTTTTTTAAAAATATTGTTGAGAGTACTACAGATGTCCCCCTTTTTCCCCCCACATTGACCCATTCACCAGGCTCCCACTCCCTACTCCTGTGCCCTCACTGCACTTTAGTCTGTGTTCATGGATTATGCATATATGTATATAAGTTCTTTGATTATTCTCTGCCTGTCCCCTTGATTTAGCTTTTCCAAGTATGTATTTTTGTCCACAACATGTGCAGAAGTCAAGCAAACTAATGGGCATGCCACCATTTGAAGTCGGAGATGGTAAGGCTGCTTTGCCTTTTTAGTCTAGACTCACTCAGATGTCACATCTCTATGGATATTCTCTCAAAGTTGCTTGAACAACTTTGAACAACTCTTGAAATTATGGGGAGAGTCTTTGGGGATCAGAATATTCCAACATTAAAAGGGAGCCTTTAATGTTATTTAAACACAAAGCAGAACCAACAAGTGCTTGATTCTAATCAAAAGCAGAAAAATCAGCATGTCAAAGTCTAATAAAACATAGTGATCTAATTAATTTGTGATATATATCTAATTCTATTAGTATGAGTTTTCATTGTAGTTTCCTAGGGCTGACATAACAGATTACCACAAACTGTGTGGCTTAAAACTACAGAAATGTATTTTGTCATATTTATGGAGATCAAAAATATTAGCCCAGCTATGGCCCCGCTGCAGACTTTAAGAAGCTGTCTCTTCCAGGTTTTCGTAGCTCTATGAGATCTTTGGCGTGGGCCGTGTGACTCCAGTTTCTACCTTTGAATTTATATGGCTTTCTTTCCTATGTATCTTGTCACACATTTCCCTTTGCCTTTCTCTAAGATCACCTATCATTGGATTTAAAGCTAACTCTAAGTCCAGGATGATCACACTCAAAATCCTTAACTTGCAACTGCAAAGGCCCTTTTTACAAATAAAGTCACAGTCAGAGGTTCTGGGAGTTAGGATATGCACATACCAGTACTGTTTTTGGTAATCTCTATTCTACAATATCATAGCGAAATATGTAGAATTAAAAAAAACTACTTCTGTTTGCATTACTTGTAATAGAATTTGACTTATATTGCTTTGGCTTAAGCTTTTGTATATCCAAGCGATGCACTACTTGCAAGACTAATTGGAGCAGAGAAAGTTTTGTAAAAACTGCCTCCTTTTAGGATTTCTTTCTACACTGGGAAAATTTAAGAAAATACAGGACTAATTTTTTAAAGCTTTCACATGGATTCCAGATGTTGAACATTTAATCCAAGAAGGTGTTTCCTTATTATACAAATGTGGTGCACATCAAGAAATTGGCATTGTTTAATTTATGACTCACACGTGAACCATTGTTTTTTTGTGATATAGTTATTTTAACTGATTCATAAACTAAACAATGTCAATATTTTGGACACATACCATATTTGTATAATGAGGAAACACCTTCTTACATCAAATGGTCAACATCTGGGATCCATGTGGGAATTTCTTTGAAATTTTAAATAAAGACAAATTTGCGTGGTATACATTTTCTCAGAGATGCAGTTAGTTGGTAATCAAAAGACCCAGTGAACTTGGTACTACATTGTGGTTAAGAAAATAGGGATGTTGTTGATAGAAACATTTAATAATGCTTTTACAGCACTATTTTGGGGGTGGGGTAAATGGAGGTATGTAGTGAAACACAATATGAACAATTTTGAATCAGGGATAAAAAATCAACTCGATTAATTGGAGTGTAAGTTATCAAAGACTGTCTGGAGGGAAACTGATAGCACAAATAAGGTGGTAAATGAGCATACTCCTTAACCAGACAATTCTGTTTACTGGAATTACCTTAAGAAAATAGAAATGTGCCAATAGTTTTATATAATAGGATGGTCATCATAACCTATTAGGCTTTACTTTTTTTAAAGCAGTTTTAGGTTCGCAGCAAAATTTATATGCTCTCTGCTCCACATACACACAACCTCCTTCTCTAGCAACATCTAGCACAGAAGTGGTATGTTTGTAAGAACTGAAAAACTTACATTGGTACATCATTGTCACCTAACTTTCATAGTTTACATTAGGGTTCACTTTTGCTGTTATATATTCTATGGACTCTGAAAAAGGTATAATGACATGTATCCACCATTATAGTATCAGACAGAGTAATTTCACTGCCCTAAAAGATCTCTCATAATTTGCTTTTGATAACAAGAAAAGATTGGTTAAATCAATTTTTAGCAAATTTATATAATGAAGTCCTATGCAGCTATTGAAAATAACTTTGTAGATGAGTGGTGAACTATAAAAATGGCCATGATTCATTGTTAAATGTAAAATTATATAATAAAGCAATGTTAATAGCCTAAAATTGTGTATTTGTGTATGTGTATGTGTATACAGGTTTAGAGACAGGACTATACACCCCTATATTAACTATAGCTGTTTCTGAGTTGGGGTGAAAGATGTTTGCTTTCTTTTCCTTGTTCTTTATTTTCCAAATAATCTGTAAATCATATTACTTTTAAAATTAAAAACCAGACATTTTGACATGCCTGTCTCACAGGTTTCTTAGATTCAAATGAGCTCTTCTGTCTTTTTTTCTTTTCCCCAAGCTTATAAATATCACCTCAGAATACAATAACTGTGCTTAGTGGTCTTTTATTTAGCCTCTTAACAACTTGGTTCCTCGTATGTGATATGATTTTTGTTAGATTACTCCTAAGATCCCTTTCAGAATAAATTCTTAATTACAATAGTGAACTCTCCTAGAGCTTAGCCAGAACAGCTATTCCTATTTCTATACTACAAGGCCTTTAGAGCTCAACTCCTTAGGTGAGCAATTGCATAAGAGGGAAAGAATGCCTTAACCCTTGGAGCCATTTTGCCTAGAATCTAGGGCCATGTGATTCTAAAACCAATTGCTGATAGATGGGACTAGTGTTTAAATCACTATCAGTTTAGGTATTGTTTTTCTTGTTGCCAATTCACACTGTATTTTGAATTCTTCCTGAATTTATTATGTCTTTTCTTCCTTTTTAATATAAACCTCAAATCCCTTCCATTTTTGTTTTCCTTCTAATAAACAGTTCATATACAACACAATATTCAGATGATGTATTATAGAATTATAAACTGAAACCTATGTAATTGTGCTAACTAATGTCACCCTAACAAATTCAATAAAAATTTTGCAATAGAAATTGGGTACAAAAAGTTAAGTATTAGCTCTTCTTTCACCTCAAATATTCACTAGTGTTCCTTCTTTCAGTAAATATCAATATCAAAATAGTTGGACAACATGGGAGTCAGCTAGACACTTTCTTCCTCACTCCCTTTTTGTATAATTACAGCAGGTTTTTGAATAACTCATTTCATTCAATATCGTTTGAGTTGTAACACTGAAAAAAAATTGCTTCCTGGCAAGGCCCAGGGTCACTATTTGTGTGGAATTTGCAGGTTATCCCACATCTGTGGGTTTCCTCCAGGGACTCCAGGTTCCTCCCACATCCCCAAAATGTGCTTGATTAGGTGAATCGAGGTATCTACATTGTCCCATTCTAAGTGTGTGGGGGCAATGGAGGGATCATGAAGATTCTGAGACTTCTGGGCTAAGCAATGAGATAAACAATAAAGGCATCATTTAGGTGGTGAACTGTGAGGAAGAAGTTTGAATTAGAAATATAATTTTGGACCAAACTGGTCAGTCACTCAACTGCATATTGGTGAAAAATGGTTAAGGGTATCTGGGCTTGAGAGGAAACAACCATATTGAAGATATCGATTTTGGAGTCATCTGAGACTATTTTAAAGTTGTTGAGTGGGATTGAATAATAAAAAGTGTAGAGAGAAAAGAGGAGAAGAGGGACATGGGGTGACTCTGAGGAACACCAACAAACTGAGTTTGAAAAAGAGATAGCAAAAGAGAGTGGGAAGAAATAAGTAGTGAGGTAAGAGGGAAAGCAATGTATTGTATCAGGAAGTGAAGAGAAGATTATTATAAGAACTAGTGGCCTGGTGCAGGAAATTTGTGCATGGGCGGGGGGGGGGTGTTGTCCCTCAGCCTGGCCTGCACCCTCTCCAATCTGGGACCCCTTGGGGGATGTCTGACTGCCAGACATCCCTCTCAAAATCCAGGACTGCTGGCTCCTAACCACTCACCTGTCTGCCTGCCTGATTGCCCCTAACCATTCTGCATGCTGGCCTGCTTGCCCCCAGCTGTGCCCCCTTGCTGGCCTGATTGCCCTCAACTGCCCCCCCACTGGCCTGATTGCCCCCAAATGCCCCCCCCAAGTCCCTGCGCCAGCCTTCTCAACTCCAACTGCCCCTCCACCCGGCTGGCCTGCTCACTCCCAACTGGGCTCCCCTGCCAGCCTTCTTGCCCCCAACTGCCCCCCCCCCAGCCCTGCTGGCCTGCTCACACCCAACTGCCTTCCCCTCCTGGCCTGATAATCCCTAACTGCCTCTACCTTGGCCACACCACCATGGCTTTGTCTGGAAGGACTTTCGGAAGCTCTCTTGGTCTAATTAGTATATTACCCTTTTATTAGTATAGATGAGAAGGTTAAACACCCTGGAATGCTGCAGAGAAGTAAGATAGAACAGAGAAAAGTTATTTGAATTTGACAACAGTGAGGTTGGTAATATTGACAAAAACAGCCTTAACTGGAATGGTAAGGGAGTGAAAACCAGACTGGAAAGGGTTGACAAGAGAATAAAAACTGTGAAAGTGGACAGGGTTAAGTATAGAAAAAGTCTGAAGCAGTTTTGTTGTGAAGGGAAGCGGGGAGAGACTGTGAACCTGGAAGGGTTTATCCAATGAAGTGAGTTTTTTTTTAAGTTGGGGCTACTAGAGAATAAGAGGTAACAGTGGAGTGATTTGAAAGGGAACAGTGACAATGTAGAAAAGGAGAGAAGAAGCCAGCCTTGATGACAAAGAGGGATTGGATGAGGTGCTAGATGTGGAGGGGGTGCCTTCCTTTAGGAGGAGAAGGTACTCTCTCTGCTGGACTCTTAGAGGATTGCAGTGGAGAGGCAAGTCTGTTTGTAGGTAGAGAGCAAGATGAGTCTCCCCATTTATGGCTTCTCATTGAAGTATGAGGCAAAGTCATCAGCTGAAAATGAAACTGAAGGATGAGAAAGAGTGTGGAAGGTTAGAGAGAAAATAAGAGAAAATGAAAGAGGGATGGGAAAGTGAATCTATCAGACTAAAATTTCTGGGTCTTTTGTAATACCCATTTGTGGTCTGTGATATGAATTTAAAGTGAAATAAATAAGTTCACATATATAATTTTTCTCTACCAATTTTCAGATGCCAGATTAACAATCATGGTTTAGTCAAGAGAGTGGTATGGAGGGATAAAAGAGTAAGAGAGCTCAGGGTCTTTGGAAAGAGTGTTATTCTGATGGTGGACCATGGGATTTGGCTAGATGAGGAAAGGGATGAGGCAGGCAAGGGCTGACTGTGAGAAAGTGCTGGGGTCAGTGTAGTGGGAGTTTTGGTGAAGGTGTAGGTTTTTAGCTGTGGTGCTACATGAACAAGTGACCTGGTGATTGGAAAGTGCAATATTTGAAATTAAGGTTTTAGAAGTGATGTTGTTTCTAGTACTGATGAAATCTAGGATCAGACCATGGGGATGGATGGCTGACAGGATGGAGAGAATGGTCACTAGTGATAAAGAGGTGAAGGAACTGGAAGATTTCCCATTGCTTTCAGGGTGAAGTTGATATTCTTCATTAGGGTGTACACTGATCTTTGTGAAATGGCTTCTACTTAATTCTCAGCCCAGCCTTATCATTCACCTCCATCTCTTCACTCAAGACTTGATTATTGCATCTTGCTCTTCACACTCTCACTGTTGCCTTAGGTCTTTCTTTGCCCCTGTTCTTACATTCTGCTTAGAACACTCAAACCTCATTGCACTACACTTTCAGTCCTCAGCTATAGGCATTTAAAATTTTTTCTAGCTCTCGGCGTCAGACCTAGTTCGCAGCAACATGGCTAAACGCACCAAGAAGGTCGGAATTGTCGGTAAATACGGGACCCGTTATGGCGCCTCCCTCAGGAAAATGGTGAAGAAAATTGAAATCAGCCAGCACGCCAAGTACACTTGCTCCTTCTGTGGCAAAACTAAGATGAAGAGGCGAGCCGTCGGGATCTGGCACTGTGGTTCCTGCATGAAAACAGTCGCAGGTGGTGCCTGGACCTACAACACCACTTCTGCCGTCACAGTAAAGTCAGCCATCAGAAGACTGAAGGAATTGAAAGACCAGTAGAAGCTCCACAGTTTGAAACATTGTGAGCCTATAATAAATGGGTTAATTTATATAACAAAAAAAAAAAAAAAAAAAAAAAAAATAAATTTTTTTCTAGGTATTATTTATCTCACTAATATGTACCTGAACATAAAATTCTCGATGAGACAGCCCTTTTTTTTTTTTGCTTTCAGATAGATTCTGTACTTTTTATTTTATAATTACAAGTGTATTTTCACACTAATCTGTACAATAGTAATGTTTGAAAATCCTCAAAGGAGGATATGTTTTTATTGATTTCAGAGAGAGAGGAAGGAAAAAGAGAGAGAGAAACATCATAGGCACTCCAATCCAGGATTAAACATGCAACCTAGGTATGTGCCTTGTCTGGGAATTGAACTCACAACCTTTTGGTGCACAGAATGATGCTCCAACTAAGTGAACCACCAAGCCAGGGATACAATAGTATTTTCAATATTTGTCTAGACTTTTTATATCATAGTACATGCTCAAATATCAAAATTATTCCATTTGTGTTTTGACAAGAATATTGGATGCAGCGTTCTATGTATTCACTCATTTATTTGTCATTCATTCATTCATTCTTTAACAAATATCTACAAAGTGTGTATAATGTGCCAGAAATTCTTTAAAGTACCTGAGATACATCAGTGAACAAAACAGACAGAAATCTCCACCCTAAGATCTTACGTTTTGGGAAAGGAAGGCAGATAATAAATAATGAGTATAACATGTAAGTGAATTAGAAGTATGTAAGACTTTGATAAAGGCAATGGGACGCAAAGTAATACAGGGGGGCTTGGAGTGATTTTTTTCCCATTGTAAATAAAGGTGTCATGGAAGGATTCACTAAGTAAATAACATTTGAGCAAACACTTGAAGAAGGTGAGCAGATTAGTCACGTAGGTATCAATCAGTGAGCATTTCCGGTGATGGGGACAGGAAGTGCAAGGGATCTAAGTGGGAAGACCAGCTACACAGACGGAGATGCTGGTAACTGGCAGCTTTTTGCTATGTTCAAAGGACAGCAAGGAGGCGGTGGGACTGGAGGGGTGCAGACAACAAAGAAAATAATAGGTGAAGTCAGATAGTGAGAGGTGCACTTCATTATCAGGTTTTTGGCTTTTACAATGAATGAGATGAGAGGGGGAACAGGAAAGTGACATGGTGTGATTTACATTTTCAAAGGGGCACTGGTGGCTATTGGGTTGAGAATACTCTAAAAGGGAAAGGATAAGATCAGGAAAGTCAGAAAGCTAGTATAACAATCCTCCGGGAAATAATGATGGCTTGGACAATGGTAGTAGCAGGGTAGTACAGAGAAGTGGTTGAATTCTGGATGCAATTTGAAGATAGAGCCAAATTAATCTCTTGACAGAATTGAAAGATAGAGGGGATAAAGACAACTCCAAGTTTTTATGCCTGCGCTCATGAAGGAATGAAATTAAGACAGAGAAGTCTATGGGTGAGTTAAGTTCTTGGGAGGAAGATCAGAAATCTTAAACATGTTGAGGTTTTTTCAATTATTCAAAAATTATTTATTTCTGTTTTTTTCCATATATCTTATTATCCAGGAAACAATGTTCCATGCATATCTGAAATAATGCACAGTTATACTCTGCTTAAAGGCAAAAAGCAGCACAGGTAAAGGTGATCAGCTGTACAGAGTTCTCAACCTTTAGGAACTTGCTTTATAATTTTACATCAATTCTTGAAAGTCAGAAATGTCATCTCCAAATAAATGTTAAGTGGTTTGAAAAAAATCACTGTTAAGTATTTTATTTGTGAAAAACTGAGAAGAGAATGCCACTTAACATCATTGGTATAACAGCATAGGACCAGGAAAAAATACTGTGATAAGCTTGTCTCTGTGATACCAAGAAGGTATTCTAGTCTGAGCTTTAATATGCTTCCGTTTTTTTTAATTTTAATCTTTATTGTTAAGTTTATTAATTACATTGTTTCCCCTTTTTCCCCCTATAGCTCCCCTCCACCCGGTACCCATCTCACTCTCTACCCTCACCTCCCCCCCCGCACTGTCCTCTCCCATAGGTGCATGATTTTTGTCCAGTCTCTTGCTGCACCTCCCATACCCCTTTTCTCCCCAAGAATTGTCAGTCCATTCCCCCTCTATGCCCATAATTCTGTTATATTCACGTTTATCCTGTTCATCAGATTTTTAATTCACTTGATTTTTAGATTCACTTGTTGATAGATGTGTATTTGTTGTTCATAATTTATATTTTTACCTTTTTATTCTTCCTCTTCTTAAAGAATATCTTTCAGTATTTCATATACTATTGGTTTGGTGGTGATGAACTCCTTTAGCTTTTTCTTATCTGCGAAGCACTTTATCTGACCTTCAATTCTGAATGATAGCTTTGCTGGATAGAGTAATCTTGGTTGTGGATTCTTGCTATTCATCACTTTGAATATTTCTTGCCACTTCCGTCTGGCCTGCATCGTTTCTGTTGAGAAATCTGCTGACAGTCGTATGGGTGCTCCCTTATAGGTAACTAACCGTTTTTCTCTTGCTGCTTTTAATATTCTCTCTTTATCTTTTGCTCTTGGCATTTTAATTATGATGTGTCTTGGTGTGTTCCTCTCTAGATTTCTGTATTTTGGGGTTCTGTGCGCTTCTTGGACTTTTAAGTCAATTTTTTTCACCAGGTGGGGGAAGTTTTCGGTCACTATTTGTTCAAATAGGTTTTCATTATCTTGCTCTCTCTCTTTTTCTGGCACCCCTATAATTCAGATGTTGGTATGCTTGAGGTTGTCCCAGAGGCCCCTTACACTATCTTCAATTATCTGGATTCTTTTTGTTTCTTGCTTTTCCAGCCGAGTGGATTTTGCTTCTTTGTATTTCAAATCTTTGACTTGGTTCTTGCGGACCTCTGGACTGCTTTTAGGACTTTGTGTAATATTTTTTATTTCAGTCAGTGTATGCTTAATTTCTAGTTGGTCCTTTTTCATTTCCTTGTAGGTCTTGTTCATTACCACATAGGTCTCGTTCATTTTCTCGTAGGTCTTGTTCATTTCATTAAGGTCTCATTAAGTTCATTGGCCTTTTCTAAGAGCCTCTTGAAAAACCTTATTACTGTGGTTTTGAACTCTATGTCCAGTCATCTTTTTCCTCCATTTCTTTCACATCTGATTTCTTTCCATTTCTCTGCATTGTGGCTGCTTTCCTGAGGTGGTCGACTAGCTTTGTGAGGTAGATGTCCTCTAAGTGACAGTGGCTCAGCCTTCCCATTTATCTGAGGTGGATACTCTTACTGCAGCCCTTTATGGGTTATACAGTATTGTTGAAGTTAAGCCTAGATTATTATTAGTAGTACTAGGAGGGTTTGACCTCCAGGCCAATTGGCTGTGAGGATCAGCTGTGCTCAGGTTGGATGTGAGGAGTCTCCGAGCTGAGCAGGCACTGTCAGCTCCGCCCTATGCAGCACCTGGGTCTTTGTGCTAGGTGGTAAGGGCTGCACGCACCTCTGAGAGAAAGCTGTCGCCGATCTCCACCTGCTGCCAGACAACTGAGCATCTCCCCAAATGAGTCTGCACACCCAAAGTCTCACCCAGGGTTGCAAAATAATGCAGTCCGGTGGTCTGCTGAATAAGAGAGCAAGTCACGAGTCCTCTCTGCGTGCTCACACACCTTCACTGCTCCCAAGTCCACTCGCCCTCTCCACAAGCTCGCAGGCCTCTGCCGCGCCCGGGTTTCAGCATGTTTCCTTACTGTCCAGTTTCACCCGTATGAGTGTGGTTTCCTCGGACCTTGCCTGATACTGGGGAATCAGTGCAGTGGGATGCCTCTGTCTCCCTCCCCATTCAAGAAAACTGGCCCAGGTTTGCAGCTGCCCACTCTATCCACTGGCACACGCACACAGCTCCAAACCTCTGACTCTGCACGTATCTTCAATGCTGCCCTCTGCTGCTCCTCTGAGTCACAGTGTCCTATCTTTATTTTACTTGTGGAATTTTCACTCAGCCAGCTTTCTGGTGATTCTGGATGATGTTTTTTATGTCGTTAAGTTGTAGTTTTGAAATTGTGTGGGGCAGCAAGATAGGTGTTTATCTATGCCGCCATCTTGGTTCCCTCTTCCATGTTTTCTACTAGATGCTTCTTTTCTGCTACTTTTGATCCTTTTCCATATTTCTTGTCAGAGGTTTGGTATAACTTTTAAAACTTTATGAACAGGTGCAAATCTAGTATCCACAAATTTCATCTCAAAGGCACTCTAATTCATCAGATAGCCCAGCAATTTCATTCTCATGAACACTCTAGCCATGAGAAGACTCAATAGGGCACAGATGTTTCCAGTGAGTAGAAGAAGAAATCTATTGAGTTTTGGAATGTTTGGTGCACTGGATCAGTCTAGGATTATGAAACCTAAACTACCATTGTGAACAGAAAATTGGATGTGAGTCCTTCCATAATATATTGTCCATTTATTCTCTAGGCCAAAAGAGCCACTAGTCTCTAGAGGTTCAACAATAGCATTATAAATTATTCCTCTAGTGATGAGAAAGTAAGACACCACCAATAGAGCATACATCATCATAGCAGAGGGCATGTGATCTAGAATGGCTTCTTCATCTTTAGGTTGGAGCATTTGAGCACTGAGAATGGGACTTGGTACAAAGACTCCATATTGGCGGTGGCAAGATGAGTTCATGTTGTTAATGAGTTCTTTAAGTGAAGATGTTCAGTAGGTAATTGTATATACAAACTTAGACTTCAGGACAGAGGCCTGCCCAGATACATACATTTTGGAGTCATTTTTATAGACAGCATTTAGGCCCTAAGACTGGATGAGGTTGTCAAGGGAGTGAGTATGGGAAGAGAAGAGAAGAGCACCAAGGGCTAAGCCCTGAGGTTTGAGAGAAGATGAATAACCAGGAAGAAATGGAAAAGGACCAAAAATTGAGGTAGGAGGAAAACCAAGTGCATGGATGTCCTAAAGGCTAATGAAGAAGGAGAGAGTGATAATTTGGATCAGTGCTAACACCAGCATAGTAAAATGGGAAATCATAAAGAACAATTGGACCCAAACCTGTTTGGCTCAGTGGATAGGGCATTCGTTGGCCTGTGGACTGAAGGGTCCCAGGTTTGATTCCAGTCAAGGACATGTATCCTGGTTGCAGGCACATCCCCAGTAGGGGGTGTGCAAGAGGTGACTGATTGATGTTTCTCTCTCATTGGTGTTTATAACTCTCTGTACTCCTCCCTTTCTCTCTGTAAAAAAATCAATTATATATATATATATATATATATATATATATATATATATACACACACACATTTTTTTAAAAAGACCATTGGATTTAGCCATGGAAATCTTGACAAGAAGTTTCAGTAGAATGATGGATGTGAAAGCTGGACTAGAGTAGGCTGAGAGTATCAGATTAAAGGTGTTGGGAGACTATAGTTACAAGCATGGAGGAGTATTTGTAGGGGAGGAAGGGTCACGCTAATGGGAATAATAATAGGAATGATGCATAATAAAACAGGAGATAAAGGACTGTTAGCAAAACGAAGCAAAAAAGAAACAAGGGGAAGATGGGGTCCAGGGCACAAGGGCACAGACTGAAGCACAGAGAGTCCATCAATAGTAAACATGGGAATGCAGAGTATCGGTGCAGAGGTCAAGTGGGTAGATGTGGTAGAAGAAGTCTGGAGAAAATAATACTGCTTACAATTTTTCAGTGAAGTAGGAAGGAAATCAATTGAGAGAGCAGATAGTAAGGAGCTAGAAGTTTACACAGGGGAGTTGATGTAAAATATTTTATTGGAGAGTGTATTGGATGAACAGAGTTTGAAATATATACTATATACATTAGATAGAGCTTGATACATTATTACCAAACTAGAGGCCTAGTGCATGAAATTTGTGCACTTGGGGGGATCCCTCAGCCTCGCCTGTGCCCTCTCACAATTGGGGAGTCCTCAGGGGTTTGTCTGACTGGGCCTAAGCTATCAGTTGGGCATCTTTAGCACTACTGTGGAGGCGGGAGTGGCTCCTGCCACCACTGTACTTGCCAGCATGAGCCTGGCTTCTGGACTTCTGGCTGAGCAGCACTCCCTCTGTGAGAGTGCACTGACCACTAGGGACAGCTCCTGCATTGAGTGTCTGCTCCCTGGTGGTCAATGTGCATCATAGCAACCAGTCATTTCGCCTTTCAGTCTATTTGCATATTAGCCTTTTATTATATAGGATAGAATCTTTGTGTACTTATTAAAGTTTGTTTGATCCAATTACTGAGAACGTTATGACAAAAATCTCACTGCAACAGGATTTTTCAAGTTGCTTATATAGTTCTGTCAAATTTTATTCACATATTTTGAAGTTATTTTATTACATGTAAATCTAGATTTGTATTCCCAGTGAATCAAACCTTTTGTCATGTATCAAACCTCTTTAGCTCTGGTGTTGCTATTATACTTGTAGTCCCTTTTGTTATATCAACTCTTTTTAGAGTAGTATTTCACACTTACATTTTTAACCTTTTTATGTCCTTATGTTTTAGGGGTCTCCTGAAATAGAATGTAGCTAAATTTTTGTTTTAATACAGTCTGTGTGGGGTGGGAAAGAAAGGTGTGTGTGTGTGTGTGTGTGTGTGTGTGTGTGTGTGTGTGTGTGTGTAGGGCACTAGAGAGATTCTATTTCACTTAAGAATTAAATTTGGAAAAGGAAAAGATGTGGAAAAGAATATCAAGGACAGTACATGATGGGTTTTGAAAGGAAGAATAAAGTAGGTTAAATCTATGGATTAGTTGGCTAAAGGAAAGCAGAGCATGAGAATTATCTCACAGCCCATAGGGTTCTAGTGAAGGTGAAAAGGATATTTGAGATGTTATATGCCTTCAGGAATTCCTGTGACTTCTACATGGGGCTGAACCTCCAGGGAACAAGAATGAACTGATTGCCAATGAGTCCAAATTAATGGAGTGGAATAGACTGACTTGGCTCTGTTCTTCCAGGGATGGAGGTAACAGGCTTCTAGCAGACAGACAGAGAAAATCAGAACTTTTGGAGGGAGTGAGTGACTGCAGGAATATTTCACACTATGGGTCTTTTAATTAAGAATAAGCCCTCATAGATGCTGTTGGTTTCACAGAGCAGTTAACCCAATCATCAACCAAATATGTATTGATTATACAAGTCAGCCACTGGTTGTGTGTTGGGGAAGCAAAACAAGATGAGCAACAAACCTTAACAACCTAGAAGGTTTACAACTCCCTGACTTTAAACACAATCCTTAGACTTTCTGAAACCATCAACAATTGGGAGATCTTAGTCAAAGATTTTTGGAAAAACAGATCTTTAGGTTACTGCAGTTCTCAGAGGGGAGGATGAAGTGGGGACACCCATGGATCTTCGTGCACAAGAATAACAGCAATGGGCTTCATTCTGGGGGGAATCCCAAAGGCCAGACCAGCGTGCTTATCTATGAGGCACAATGGGGAGGTGACTAGGACTCTTGTTCTACATACTAAAGTGGTAGCTCTTAAGCTGTTTGGGAATCTGATAAAAACAGTGGAACCTCTTTCTACATTAGTGGTTTTTCAGAGATGTTTGTAATATTTGGAGACATTTTTGATAGTCATGGTTGGAGCTATGCTAGTGGTGTGTCATAGGTAGAGGTCAGAGATAATGCCAAATACCTTACATTACATAGGACAACTCCCACAATGAAGAATTGTCTGGCCTGAAATGTCAATACTGACAAGATTGAGACAGTTTTCTCTGGAAAAATACATGCCTGTACATACAAAACTTCAAGCACAGTTTCAGGGCTTTCAGAGACTTCCTGAATCCCATTAATAGACCTATTCTGAGTCAGTTGACCTCAGGACAAAACTATCTGCTGGAAAGTTCTATGGACAGTTGACCATTGAGGAACATGGGTTTGAACTGTGTTGTTCCACTTATATACAGATTTTTTTCAACAAATATGTATAGTACTACAAATGTACTTTTTCTTTCTCAAGTTACATTTTACCTTCTCTGGATTACTTTATTGTAAGGATACAGTATATAATACATATAACATGCAAAATGTGTGTTAACAGACTGTTCATGTTATCAGTAAGCTTCTGGTTAGCAGTAGTCTGGTAGCTAGGTTTTTGTGGAGTCAAAAGTTACATGCACAATTTCAAGGGTCAACTGCAGCCCCATATCAGGAAGAAAAGTAGACTTCTCTGAGCTTTATTTCAGACAACCAAATTAAATTTTAGAACCATATCAAAAATATGTTTCATGGTTTACATTCTTTGAAATAAAGCACACATTTTTACAAAAACTTTCCACTTTATTTTCAAATCAATGTACATTTTAAGTCAAATGATGCAGATGTTTTTTATTCATATATTAATACATCAAGATGTTATTTTGTATGGTTAGCAAGGTTGGGCAAGCCTTCTTTTTAGTAAGTCTCCAAAGGGTCATTTAATTTTTGAAGGTGGGAGGTCATATTTTTCCATTAGAAAATTGACTAACAGGGTTCAAATCTTGTTCAAGTACACAGTCCCATTAGGATCTGGAGAAAACAAGTAATCTTTTCCTTATTTTATCATACTTATCCAATATGTAAGTGCTCGGGGGATGACTTAAGTGATCGCTAAGTGGATTTTTGATCTATATATTGCCAATAAAGTTTAGGCTTTAAGCTTCTTTGTAATTTTTGCCTCATTACAACAGTTAAAAATCCCAGAAAATGGTGTAAAGTTCTTTGGTGAACAAGTATGCTAATAATTTTCATAAAAATCACACTATTTGAGATTTATAAAACTTTCTGCTGTAGTCTAGGGATTCATTAAAAAGCTGATTATATCAGCCTGCATATAAGTTAAAAAGCACATTTTATTGATGATTCAATAATATGCTCTGACTTCAGAAATGTTTTATTAAATATGTGCTTTACTATTCATTATATGGGATTGAAAAGCAGACAAGTTTAAGGAAAAAAGCACTCCAAATAATTGAGCGACTTTAAAATTTTTAATGCCATTGAACAAAATAAAAGCCACTCCTTATGCTTTTAACTTTAATTTGTATGTGTGTTTGGTTGAACATGAAGGCATATTATTTGTAGCATTTCCCCTTCTTAAAATGCTGGGAATGGTGATTATGAACTCAGTTAAAATGTTCATTGACTATATTAGTGTTTGAGAAGTGAAAATGGAATACTTGAGAAGGCAATTGTTTGGGTTTTCATTCATTTAGTCATTCATTCAACAAATATTTATTTATTCTAAATGCTAAACTAAGAATCTGGGGTAGTATAAAATGAATTGAACAGGGATCATCTCAGTGGATGAACTACTTGAGCTGGGAGATAAGATAGGCAATTAATTTATTCATTAATTTGACAAATGCTTTTTGAGCACTTCCTATGGTACAGTTCTAGGCCCCAGGAAGCTATCTGCAGATAAAACAGCCAGGATCCATGCCTTTTTCAAACGTACAATTAGTGAAGACAATATTGGGAAGATCAGACAAGAGAATACTATGAAGAAGGCTGTGAAAGAATATGAGTAATACTACTAAGAACAACTCTTGTTGAGCACCTGCTATGTTTCAGATACTGTGATAGGCTCATTTAATTCTTTAACATCCACTAAAGCAGGCATTATATTTGATTTTACAAGTGGGTAAGCTGAGGCTTAAAGGGACTAGGGACTTCATTTAGGGTTGTAAACTATAGGTATCATTGACTGAATTGAAGAGAATTCTATTCGATTATCTTCAGACTAAGATGCCTCTGCCTTATCATAGAACAATTGAGGAGCTACCAGGTAGGGCTTTAGGAAGTTCATATAATATAAATAGAAAAAAAGGGATGCAAGGCAGTTGTAACCTCACTGCCTCCAAATGTGTTTTCTTGATAATGCTCTACAAGACAGTGTCTGATATCTTGGCACAAATACAATTCACCTTCTGCATGTTGGCATGTGAGTATAAATTTAACTTTACACTCCTTTTTATAATACCTTGTAGATACTTCTTTGAGAACATTATCATCTTGAAAATGATGGAAAAGATCTGTGATCTTATATGCCTAGCATTTCTCATCACATCTGTTAACAAATCCCATCTGTTCCTGGAGAGAACTCATTCCAAGTGACTTGAGCATAGACTCTATCATCCAGATGTGGAGGAGGACACATGCCCCAGGCTTGACTAATGAGAGACCCCTGTCCCTTGGCCATAATGCTTAGCTCAGGAAGAGTTATCCCTGGTGATTAGCTGCCAGAACTATTGGGGAAGTTGGTTTATTTTCTGTGGGTGTTTCAGATAGCATTATGTGGCTTTTGTGGGCTACTCCTTCCACTAATAGTAGAAGAGCTGTCCAACATAGGAAGAGTGAGAGCCATGTATTAGCACTGATATTCTGCTGTGCCTGAAGATACAAACCTTCAAACATTTCCTTTGTGGAAGATAATGAAATCTTTATTTTGTTGGACTTAGGTTGAGATAAGGTTTTATTAGTAGAAGTTGAAAGAGTCCCAACAAATAGAATGACATGACATTGATTTCCCTTCTATCATTTACTGTGCCCTTTACTATAAAATACTTTTAAGTTGGTGAGGCTGAAACTTAACTGAACTAAGAGTTAAGGATAAATAGAAATAAATGCAAAATACTTGAAAAGCTTGAATAACTAATGTCTTAAGTACTTACTTTATAGGTCGGGGGAGATATTATACCCCAAAAGTTCCCAAGTAATGCAAGACATACTGATAGAATGTTGTTGCTTCTAAATAAAATGCTGGTGTTTGGGTTATTGAGGTGACTCTAACACAGTTTTCCCAGGTAAATCTGACAATTCAGCTTCAATAGAAGCTCATTAGAAACAGTAGAACTTAGGTTTATTATAAGCAGCTTAAGGTGTTCAGATTTTGAATCACAGAACATTTTCATTCAAAGCAAAGCAAAAATAATATCTAAAGAACTGGAAATCATGTTGAACTATAGAAAGCCTGATGCCTGGTGAGGAGTCAGGATGTGATACTGTATTAACACATTGATGATACTCTGGGATGAAGTAACAGAAGAACATTAGTTTGGGAACTGAGCATGTTTACATAAAGCCATTGCCTTTTAACAAGTGCAGCAGGATAAGCGCTGAGTAAAACCTATTGGAGAACCTGTGAGGAACTGAATAACTATCCTAGGGTTCCTAGTAGGACTGAATGATCCCCAACAAGAAGTTCAAGAAAGTTTCCATGAACTCAGAGATCATGGCTTTGTAATTAAGAGTGAAATGCCACCAATGGAAGGATCTTCATTTTCCTGGAAAAAGAGCAGAAGTTTTCTCCACTTATTATAGTAGTTAAGGAGTTGGCAATATTTTCATGTAATTTATTTTTCTCTCATCTATTCTACCCCCATACTATGCTACATGTCAATGACATATTATTCTTAAAAGAATCATGATAGCTATTGGTAGTATATACTTTAAACACCTTAAAATTATTCCTTACCCCAAATTTATATCCAATAGAGCCATTAGAAACTTTTCTCTAAGAATGGCCTTTCCATTGTATTTATTTCATATTTCAGTTGATAGACTATCCATCTTTGTCACGTAGTTCTCTAATTTAACCAGACCTTACAATTGCTCTTCAGATGTTTCAGAATTTGGGCTACATTTAGGGAGTTTCTGGTGGTGGTGTTATACAATAGAGTTGACATTCTGTATCTACTTCCAGACAGATAATTCTAGAAGTGAGTTTATTAATTGTTTATAGTGTTTTTTTAAATTATTTTTTAAGTTTTATTGAGGTATAATTGATGTATAAACAACTAAAATGGTAAGTTTTGACATATTTATATACTCATAAAGACATAACCACAATCAAGATAATTAAAATATCTACCATCTCCATCAGAGGTTCTTGAAAGACTTTGATGAAATAAACACACAAATAAATTGAAAGGTATTTCATGTTCATGGATCAGAATTAATATTGTTAAAAATGTCAACACTACCTAATGCCAATTATAGATTCAATCTAATCCCTATGAAAATTCCAATGACATTTTTTACTAAAATAGATACAACAATCTTAAAATGTGCATGGGCCCCACAAGACTCCATATATATACAGCCAAGCAATCTCAAGAAAGAAGATGCAATCTGGTAGCATCTGATAGCAACAAATCAATATAGCTTGATTTCAAACTATATTATAAAGCTACAGTAATCAAAACAGTATGGTACTGGCATGAAAACAGATACATACAATGAAAAAGAATTGAGAACCTAGAACTATATAGTCAATTAATGTTTGACAAGGGAGCCAATAATATTCAGTGGGGGAAATAAATGATATTGGAAAACTGGATATACATATGCAAAAAACAAATCTGGACTATATCTTACAATACTCATAAAAATTAACTAAAAATGGATTAAATAATAAATAAATGGATAATAAATGAAATCACAAAATTCCTAGGAGAAAACATCCAAATGGCCAAGACATACATGAAAACAGGCTCAACATCACTAATTATCATGGAAATGCAGATTAAAACCACAATGAGATGTCATCTCACCTGTTAGAATGTATATTATGAAAAAAGACAAGAGATAAATGCTAGGAAGGATGTGAAGAAAAGAGAACCCCTGAGCACTGTTGGTGAAAATGGAAATTGGTACAGCTTCTATGGAAACCAGTATGGAGGTTCTTCAAAAAGCTAAAAATACAATTACACATGATCCAACATTTTATTTCTGGGTATATCTGTGAGGGAAAATAAATCACTATCTCAAAGAGGATCTGTAGCTCCATGTTGACGAAGCTTTCTTAGGTACATCAAAAACACAATCTAACCTGGAGAGCATTATGCTAAGCGAAATAAGTCAGTTGGAAAAAGATAAATATTATATGATGTCACTCATTTGTGGAATATAATGAACAACATAAACTGATGAACAAAAATAGAGACAATCATTAATCAGGCTGTCAAACCTCAGAGGGAAGGCAGGGAGAGTGGGGAGAAGGGGGTGACTTGCATACATGCATATAAGCATAACCAATGGACACAGACACTAGGGGGGGTGAGGACACAAGTGGGGAGTGGGGGGCAATGAGGGTATAAGACACATATGTAATACCTTAATCAATAAAGAATAAATAAATATATAAATAAACACAATCCATTTTAAATATTAATAAATTAGACTCCATCAACATAAAAAATGTTTGTTCTTCAACAGACATTAAAAAATGAAAGCTAAACCACAAGCTGGGAGAAAGAATTGAAAAGCATATATTTGATGAAAAATACTTGTATCTAGAATATAAATATTAAAAAAAACCTCTAAGCCTTAAAACACAAATAATCCAATAATTTTTTAAAGGTGAAAAGATGCTTATCCAAGGAAGATGCATGGTTGGGAAATAAGCACATAAAGAAGATGCTCAACATCATTAGTCATTAGTCATTAAACCACAATGAGATACCACTACATATACACCTTCCTATGACCCAGCCATTTCACTTCTAGACATTTACCCAGAGAAATGAAAGTAAATATCTACACAAAGACTTGGAAATGCGCATTTATAACAACTTTATTTATAACAGCCCCAAACAGGAAACAACTGAGACGTTCACCAACAGATGATAAACTAATTGTGTTATATCCTTTCAATAGACTACAACTCAACAATAATAAGGCATTAATTCTTGATTTTCTACAACATGGATGAACATTAAAAATAATTATGCTGAGTATAAGAAATCAGCTCCCCCAAAATATATGCTGTATAAAATGTAACTAATATTTAGTGGTGAAAGCAAAACATGATTTTTTTTGGCTATTGAAGCAAGGCAGGGATAGGCAGAATGCGTTATAAAGCCGTGTGAGGAAACTTTTAGGGGATGGGTATTTTTACTCTTCATTGTATTGATACATAACTCAAAACTTATCTTCAAGTTGTGTATTTCAAATTTATGCTAGTGTGGCTCAATAATTGAGCGCTGACCTATGAACCAAGAAGTCGATTTCAGGTCAGGGAGCATGCCCAGGTTTTCAGGCTTGATCCCCAGGGGATGTGCAGGAAGCAGCCAAACAATGACTCTCTTATCATTGATGTTTCTATTTCTCTCTCTCCCTCTTCCAAATCAATTAAAAAGTCTAAAAAAATTGTGTTACCTTGTATCCTGTATCCTTAGGCTTGGTCTATAGCTACTAGGATTGTTTTCTCTAATTCCTTACTTTATTTTATATGTACTAAAATGATAAACACCCATCAGCCAAATAACAAGAGATTATCTCAAGGTCTTTGCAAGCATCAAGAGTCTAGCACAGTTGTTTTTAATAAAATATGAGAGGTGTATTCATTAGGTTATGCTGTAATAACTAATGTACAACTCCCAAACCTCAGTGGCTTAACCCTACAGCTTATTTCTGGTGGCATGCCGATCATGGGCAATTTGAGGGTTCTCATCTGCAGGGTCCTCTCTCAGGACTCAGGATGAAGAAGCTGCTCCAGCTGAAGTTGTGGTAACTGTGGCAGAAAGACAGACGATTGGGCACTCTTTATTACTATGCACTGGCTCTTGAAGTATCTGCTTGGCTCTTATGCCCACATTTCATTGGCCAAAACAAGTCACATGGTCCATGTAACTTCAAACATGCCCCAAAGCATATCGTATTACTAGTAGGGGCCCAAATATTTTGTGGACAGCATCCAGGGTGGCCACAAAAGGAAGGGGACATCTGGATGAAACCAGATTATTGTGATTTTGAAGTCATGGGATATTACCATCTTGAGTATTCATCCAAAGCTGTGGACCATTTGTATTACGGCTGGGAGTGATGTAGAGATATTATTTTTCTTGAAACAGTGCTTATAGGTTAATATTTTGTAAGGAAGTTTATGATTAAGCTTTCTTGGATAACATATTCTAGAGGAACCAAGTCACTTTTGCTGTGATAAATTAGAAAAACTGTGACCATGAGGAAATGTTCTATTTTCCTAGTTCAATGAGCTGTATAATAAATTTTAAGTTAATCCTTGATGATCTTTAGGTTTTGAAACTCAGCAGAGTGGCTACTACTCTATGTTAAAAAAAAAAAGAAATACAAATTCAAAGGGGATTAATTAACCATTTCTTCCTTTAAAAAAAAGTCTAGCATTCATTGAGCACTTTATAAATTACATCATTAAGAATTATTGGGTCAGCTGAACCAGTTTGGCTCAGTGGATAGAGCATCGGCTTGCGGACTGAAAGGTCCCAGGTTCGATTCCGGTCAAGGGCATGTACCTTGGCTGTGGGCACATCCCCAGTTGGAGGTGTGCAAGAAGCAGCTGATCGATGTTTCTCTCCCATCGATGTTTCTGACTTTCTATCCCTCTCCCTTCCTCTCTGTGAAAAATCAATAAAATATATTTTTAAAAAGAATTATTGGGTCATTCTAGATTTAAGTAGATACTTCATAGAAGTATCATATAAACATTTTGAAAAAATGTCTATCAGGTGAAGATCTATGAAAATTATTATAAGATCATATACAGCAATAGAGCAAAACTAGCTGTCAGGCATATTTTGAAGTCACACAATAAAACAGAAATTCAATAATGATTATGAGAATTCCAGTGTGGGGAAAAAATAGATCTTGTGTTTTTCCACTGTTCAGAGAAGTTTAAAGACTAAAGGATTGAAATTACATTTTCCTATTTTCAAACAGAGTTCATTATCGTTAAAAGAAATCATGACTTAAATAATAAATGTGCCTTGTATCTTTCGCAGGTCCTTCACTAATTGCAGTCCTCTTTACCGGGTGTGCCAGATGTCGTTGGATGTGGCCACACTGGCATCATAATGTTTTATACTAAAAAATTCTTGGCACGACCTCAGTCCTTTCTTGTACAGGAGAACTGTAGGGAGAAAATAACAGAAATCAATTTCTAAAGACTATAAATCTTCAGTATTTTCTGCTTAATGATTTTTATACAAATTACCCCTTCTTACTTAGTTGCTGTAGAGATTACAAAAAAATTTTGGGGGGAACTTTAATCCTTATAAAAAGCCACAGGAATATTATGGTTAAGCATTTCAAAGCTCTTCCATTAATACAGGAAACTGTTAGAGTGCTTTGAACATTCACTGTTTAGTTTCCTAATTATTTCATCTTGAAAATTTGACCAAGGTTTACTTCGGCTTTGAAAGTTCACACAAAAGTTAAAGAACGCAATTTGCCTCAAGATTTATGAAAGCCAGTAATGGTGTTGGATATTTCCATACCATTTACAAAAACTTTCAAGTTGATGATAATTCAACAAATAGACACTTCTGTTAATGTTAGTCTGGTTATATTTTTAAAGTTACTCATATAGATCTGTGAGTGGCTCCCTGCTGTTATAGAATAATGACAAGCTTTTTAAAGAATGTTTTCATTTTGAAAAATTTCAGTGTTGAATGAACACTTGTAGCATATTGCCTAGGTGCATCAGTTGTTAGCACTGCTGTTTTATTTTCTCTTTCACCTTATATATGTATGTATGTTGGTTTATTTTTCAGAATGGGTTATTCTGCTTGGCCACATAAGAGGGCAAGATTCCTTTCTCTTTGCAATCTCTTAGTGCATTGCCCATTGAACACCAGATTCTGTTTTAATGCTTATTAAAAAATAAGATTCAACCATCTGAGTGGAGAGGATTTTGGGTTCTGAGAAGATTGTGTTTTAAATTATTTTTTTTCACATCAATATATATTTGTGTAATTATCTATACTAATGAAAGGGTAATATGCTAATTAGGGTGGACATCTTCGGGACATCCATCTGGACAAAGCCACAGTGGCTATGAGGCCCAGGGCTCAGGCAGCAGTGGGCTCACCACAGCCATGGGCTCAGGTTGCTGTGAGCCCTGGCGGCTGTGAAGCCCAGGGGCATCAGACCTCACAGCTGCCACAGCCAGCAGTGGCAGCAGCAGTGGGGTGATGGGGGACAGAGTCTTCCCCTGATCAGCCCAGTTGTCTCCCACAGAGGGAGGCCAGACAGTGGGACATCCCCTGAGGAGCAGGCTGGGCTGAGGAACCTCTCCCCCAGTGCATAATTTTTTGTGCAGCGGGCCTCTAGTCTCTATATATAAAAGCCTAAGTGACCAGCCAATTGGCCAACCAGCCAGCTGGTAGTTATGAGGCGCACTGACCACCAGGGGAAGACACTCAATGCAGGAGTGGAAATCACAGGCATGGGAACATGAAACAGACTGATGAATCTCTGAGGGAAGTGGGGAGGGGACAGTGTGAGAAGAAATGAACCAAAGATCTTATATGCATACTAGAGGCCTGCTGCACAGACTCATGCACCTGTGAGTCCCTCAGCCTGGCCTGACATCCCCCAACAGGTCCTGGATTGCAGGAGAGTGCAAGCCAAACCGAGGGACCCCACTGGTGCAGGAATCCATGCACTGGGCCTCTAGTATGTATATGCATAAAAGATAATAGCAGACAAATATTTTCAAATGAAAGATAAGTGCTGAAAAATGTCTTAGATAAAAGATAATATAAACAGGGGTTTGGTGAGATATTACCTTCCTTATATTTCTTATTAATATTTCCTAATAAAAAATAATCACATTATCCAATTTAGGATTTAAAGAAACACAAAATAATTCTTTGTTTTCCTTGACATCTAAAATAATAATTACATTATCTATGTATTTCTAACTTTGTAAAGAGGTTGTCTCTTGATTTAACTGACAATAATATTTTTTCAAAAGTGGAGGATAATTCAAAACAACTTAAACACCAATTAAGTTTTTCGTAAGAAATAAAGAAAATGAGATTTGTTGCACTAGATTTAAAAAGCGAATTCTAACACCTTTTCTGTCACATTGTATTAATATAAAAAGTATTAAAATTAGTTTGGGCCAAAACCGGTTTGGCTCAGTGGATAGAGCATTGGCTTGCAGACTGAAAGATCCCAGGTTCGATTCCAGTCAAGGGCATGTACCTTGGTTGCGGGCACATCCCCAGTGGGGGTTGTGCAAGAGGCAGTTGATCGATGTTTCTCTCTCATTGATGTTTCTAACTTTTTATCCCTCTCCCTTCCTCTCTGTAAAAAGTCAATAAAATATATTTTAAAATAAATAAATAAAATTAGTTTGGGCTATTATGACAAAATACCACAGATTGAGTGGTATGAGGTATGAATAATATATATTAATTTCTCACAATCTAGAGACTGGAAGTCCAAGGTACAGTCAGGTTCTTGGTGAGGACCCTTTCCTTGTGAGACCCACACATGTCCTCTCTATAAACAGAGATCTGTTTCTCTTCCTCTTTTTATAAAGTCAATGATCCCATCAACTCCAAAGGCCCTACCTCCAAATATCACATTGGTGATTAAAGCTTTAATGTATGGATTTTAGTGGGACACAAATATTTAGTTTTTAGTACCCATCCAAGGCAAGAAAATTAAAAAGAGCAAGATGTGGATAATAATAGAAAGGTTCCCACACTTCTTTCTTCTTCCTTTCGATAGCCTTCCTATCTCTCTCCTTCTCCTTTTCTGTGTCCTCTGTCACTTCTGCTTAGGGATTCGGGCCACATGCTGTATTGCTTAAAGGAGGATGACTAAACCATCATCAAGTCTCCATTTTTTTTTCCTGACATGGAGTGTGTCTTAGGGACAACCATTGTGAAATTCAGCATGAGGGTTTCAACAATGGCCATTCGTGAATTGTTTGGAATTTTATGCTGGTGGATTGGCAGGTAATCAGGTAAGCCTGCACTGGCTTGGAGATGAATGCAGTCATTCAGTAGGGGCACTGAGGAGTATGCATGGGTTTTGAATGTGCTAACAATTTAGAATAATCTAAAAGCAAATCATTCTCTGTCATTCCTTAGCTGCATGATTTTGGACCAAGTGCTGAACGATTCCATGGCTTATTCAACTTATTTGTAAAGTTAGGAGAAGCATATCTACCTCATTAGAAAGCCTTTATAGACTGTTGAACTTTTTCATTATTGATGCTTCAGGTTTCTGCACAGAACACCTTGCTGTACACTCCTAGGGCTCTCCACGACTCAGCCTCCAACACCATCGTCTCCCAAGCCCAAGAAATCCATCACCACGGCCAGTTGTCTCCTGTGTTTTTTCTTATGCTTACATTGATTTGCCTGATATATGGCAGGAGGCTAAAAGGCAATACCTTAACTCTGTATCTTCATTTCATAAATAAACAATATATCATTCAATGACATCTCTCCACGTGAGGGTACATGATTAATTCCCTACTTGAGTCTTCTCAGCTGCAGCCAGACTCAGGAGTATGTGCTTGGAATGCCTGTCATGATGTCTGTGTTTTATTACCCTTGTCTTATAGTTTGTCAATGGAAGAATGCAAAGATTAAGGCACATAGATTAAGTTCTCCATCCAAAAAAATCAACTCTAACCTGTCAACTGCTGATATGCAAAGGCCATCATTGTGACATTTTTATTAGACATTAATATCCTAGTACTATCGTTGACTAACTTGGAACCATGGGCAACAATTTTAACCATCTGAGAGAAATGTAAGAATAAATATATCCTCAGCCCTCTTGTAATAATTTCCTTCAGTATATTAAGAAAAAAATCCTCGTTTAAAATGCTAATATTCTTAGTATGAAAAATGCAGTAACTTAATTAGGCATTAAACCTTAGGCCAAGTTTATCAGAGACATTCATTGGGAGGCAATATAGCATAATGGTTAAGAGAAGCAGGCTTTATAGCTTTAATTCATTTATTTTTTTCATTCCATGGCCACTCTCATTGTTACTATTGCAATAATTTCCACGTGTGGGAACCTCTCTATTGTGGGCCCACATTATTATCCACATCTTTTTTTACTTTTTCCTGACTATTTCCAATGTCTAGTCCTATTAGGAGCCAGGGAAATTTAAAAAACAATAACTTTTTAATGAAAATCTGATTATGTCTCTCTTTGTTTAATTATTTTCGTAGTATAACTAGAGGCCTGGTGAATGAAATTTGTTCACTCGGTCCCTCAGCCTGACCTGTGCCCTCTTGCAGTTCAGGATCTCTCAGGAGATGTCCTATTGACAGCTTAGGTCCGCTCCTCATGGAGAGCACCCCTAAGCTGGCAGTTGGACATCCTTAGAGTTGCCACAGAGGCAAAAGAGGCTCCCACCACCACCTGTGCTCACCAGCTGTTAGCCTGGCTTCTGGCTGAGCGGCACTCCTCCTATGAGAGCACATTGACCACCAGGGGGCAGCTCCTACATTTAGCATCTGCCACCTGATGGTAAGTGCGCATCATAGTGACCCGTCGATTTGCATATTAGCCTTTTATTATGTAGGTGTTTTTTTTTTTTTTCTGATATCAACCAAGTTTACCCCCAGTATTTCTTCCTTGCCCTTCATGTAAGGTTAGTTTTGTAATGTTGGTTAGTTTTATAATCTTTGTCTCAGAGAAAGTACATGCCATGAAAGAAAGTAGAAAAGTCCCTCCTAAATTTTGATTTCAGGCTTATTAAGGAGATTATTCTAGATGCCTCCAACAAGACAGAGATCGAAGAACTATACAATGGAGAGAGGGTGCTGACTTTTCCCTGTTAGAAATGATTAGGTCAGGAAGGGTGGAGACAAAGTAGACTTACTAAGATTAGAAATATTAGTGTGTTCTGAATAAATGGATCCTTTGAGTTTAACATAGCAGAATCTCAGGAGTGTTTATTAATCTAGGCAGATATGCCTGTGCCATAGCATAGCCTGTACATATGCCTGTTCAAAACCAGCAAAAATAGTTCTTATTTCCTTATACATGGCATGCAGTTAGCAGAGTCCCTAGATGATAAGAATAAGGATCAGTGTCACAGCAGTAATTTTGTTTAGAAAGAACTATGGGGCAGGGAAAATGAGGGATGGCGTCTGAGAAATCAGCCTCATTGAAATTAATTTTTCACCTTTATTTTAAGCCTGGAGAGAGGAGGCTTCAGTAGGATTACTCCAAGAGCTTGAAATCTATCTCCAGCATTTTAGGAGACCCAGAACTGGGCTCTGATTTCCATCCAGAAGATCTTAGTGCAGGAGAGACCAGGCTGTGAGCCACTCTGTGGGAGTGTGAACATAAGATGCTGTCAGGGAAGTAAGTACACTTTCTCCTGCTGTGGGTTAGATGAGCTATGAGTACTCCTGGTAGATAAGGTGTGTCCACAGAGCAGAGAGAGCTCTCACTAGAGCTATTAGAAGTCCTGTCCAAGGGCATTTCCTGGAAGAGACTCAATGACCATGGACTGAGGAAAAGAGGTGAGAGGAAGGAGATGCTGTTTCCCTCACTGAATTTACAGCTAGAGTGGCCCAGCAGAAGAGCTTCTGATGAACCTTCAAAACCACTCAGAAGTGAAATAGTCATCTGTAAACATTTGTCTGGGCCAAAGAATTGAAGCAATCTCTCAATAGAGTCAGTTCAAAATCAAACAACATATCCCTTGTTTTCCATGGGTGGGAAAGTATACAATTGGCCCAAGGTGGAAGCAGGTGGGCCCAGGACTAGGATGGGGGAGTCTTGGAAAGTAGGAAAGGTACCCACACATAAAAGAAAGGCACAGCTAGTGAAGTTACAAAGACAATCAAACAAACTTGACCTATACCCTTATTTATTTATTCAAGATTTATTGAGAGTCTACTTACAGTGATATGGGTTGTGTTGTGTGCTGAAAATATAGCACTGAACAGGGTACTCAGGGAGCCTGCAGTTCAATCTAATATATATATATATATATATATATATATATATATATATATATATAGAGAGAGAGAGAGAGAGAGAGAGAGAGAGAGAGAGATAGATATATAGATATATAGATATTCATTCTAGTTTGATACATTCACAGAATAGATAAGATACTCAGTTCTTTTATTTATGAACTGGTAGAATCAAAGTTCCATCTTTTATAATGACAAGCCAATAATTACCCAAGTGCAGGGCTTTCTGGTGAATCTGGAATGAGGGAATGTCATTTCAGTCCTGAAGTTAGAACAGATCTTCCCATTTTGGGTTTCCTGTAGTAAACAGCCAACCTGACTTAACCTCTCAGATCCAGGTAGAAAGGCAGACGTATCAATCATGTGCCTGAGGACACAACTTGGGGATCTTATTGAATGCAGTCTGGTAGAGCTAATCTATGTATTTAGTCTTAATTAACACATTTATAAATCAGCCAGATTTTAATCCATTATGAGTACATATTGAAGTCCTACATATTTACCTTCTTGGTTAATATTTATGGTGACATTTCTTCATATAGTTTAATATATACACATATGACATTGAATAAGGGATAGATAAGAGGTTTATTTTTGAAAGCTGCAGGAAAGAGGTGATAGTCATTGCTTTAAATGTGTGTGGCAGAGCATTAGAGGGAAGGTGGGTGGCACACTCTGGGACAACAAAGGGTGATAAGGTGATATTTCAGGGGACTCAGAAGATGAAGATGAGCAAAAATTAGAACAAGAACTTATTTCTCTAGAGTTTTAAAATTACATGAGAAGAGATGTATGTTAATTTTCTATGGCTACTGTAACAAGGAACCACAAACTTAGTGGCTTAAAACCATTTATCTTATAGCTCTGGAGGTCAGAAGTCTGACAGGAGTCTCACTGGACAAATATTAAGGGGTCAGCAGGGCTCTCTCTCTTTCTGGAGGCTCCCCGTTTTCTAGCTTCTCGGAGGGCACCTGCTTTTCTTGGCTTGTGTCCCCCTCCCCATCAATGGCAAGTTGCTTCCATCTTACACTGCTATCTTTTTGGTTTTCTGACAGCAACCAGGAAAGGTTCTCCTTGTTTCAGGACCCACGCAATTAGATTGGGCCCACTAGACAATTCAGGATAATCTCCCCATCTCAAGATTCATAACCTTGATCATATCTGCAAAGTCCCCTTTGCCGTGTAAAATATCATAATCACAGGGCCTGCTAATTAGAGCACGAGCATCTTTGAGGGCCACTGTTGTACCTACTTCTGAAAAATAACGTGTCATTCAGGGCGTCTGTGAAAATTAAATGAGGTAAACTTGTGAGAGTGCCTAGAAATATGTACCTGGCATAAAGGAACTGAATAAATGCAGTTAACAATGAAGCTAGCAATCCAATAATCAGGGGAGGGAGGGAGGGAAGAAGAGAGGGAGGGAGGGAGAGAGGGGGGGGAGAGAGAGGAGAGAGAGAGAGAGAGAGAGAGAGAGAGAGAGAGAGAGAGAGAGAATAGGATTGGTTCATGCAGTCATGAAGGCTGAGAAAGCTCATGATCTGCTGATTCAAGCTGGAGACCCGGGAAGGCCCATGGTGTATTCAGCTGAGTCAGAAGGCCTGAGGTCCAGAACACTTTTGGTTACCTTGGAGCAGGAGAAGATAGATGTCCCAGCGCAACCAGAGTTAGCAAATTTGCCTTTCCTCCATTTTTAGTTCTACTCAGGATCTCAAGGAATGATGCCCATTGCATAGGTGAGGGCCTTCTACTTTACTCAGTTACCTACTCAACTGCTCATCCTTTCTGCAATTACCCTTACAGATATCCCCAGAAATAATTTTTATTGGCTATCTGGGCATCCCTTAGCCTAGTCAAGTTGACACACAAAAGTGACCATCACATATGGAAATAAACACTTTATTATGAACAATTCCCAAACTCTCTCTCATTCCCTTTGACATACAGCTACCAAAGTGTATAGTGCGCATTGGTATCTGACCAGTTCTCACCACCCTACTGGTGTTGCTCTGATCTCAATGTCCCCTCTCCCTGGAGCCTGTAACAGCTTCTGACTCCTCTGCCAGCTTCCACTTGTGCCATCCACAGTCTATTCTGCACACAGCAGCCAGGGCCTCCCCTTTCAAATGCAAGGCAGACCATGGCACTCGTTTTCTTAAAGCCTTTAGGCTGACGGTGTATCAATGTCTCAAGCCCTGAGTCTGAGCTCTCTCTGAGCTCACCACCATCTACCACTCTCTTCCTCACTCAGAGATCCAGCTCCCACCCTTCCTCAAACATGCTAAGCTCCCTACTGCACCAGGGCTTTCTTCTGCCTAGATCCCTCACCCGCTAAATACCTGCGAAATTCCTTCTTTCACTTCCTGCACATCTCTCCCTCCCTACAGGTTGACTCATAAGTAATGCCTTCCCTGACCTTCTATATAAAATCACACTTCCCCATTTCCTATATTTTCCCATCTCCTTAACTTGATTTATTATTATTTTTTACCTCTATAGAACTCATAACCACTTGACATTCTATTTATTTACTCATTTGTTATTATCTGTTTATTGACACATTTATTTGGTTATTATCTATTTACACATTTATTTCATTATTTTTTTCTTATTTATTTTTTAATTTAATAAATCTTTATTGTTCAGATTATTACAATTGTTCCTCCCCCACCAATAGCTCCCCTCCACCCGGTTCTCACCCTTACCTCCCCACCCACTGTCCTCTTCCATAGGTACATACTTTTTGTCCAGTCTCTTCCCACACCCCCACACCCCTTTCCCCATGAGAATTGTCAGTCCACTCCCTTTCTATGCCCCTGATTCTATTATATTCACCAGTTTATTCTGTTCATCAAATTTTTTTATTCACTTGACTTTTAGATTCACTTGTTGACAGACATGTATTTGTTGTTCATAATTTTTATCTTTATCTTTTTCTTCCTCTTCTTAAAGAATACCTTTCAGCATTTCATATAACACTGGTTTGGTGGTGATGAACTCCTTTAGTTTTTTATTATCTATGAAGCTCTTTATCTGCTCTTCAATTCTGAATGATAGCTTTGCTGGGTAGAATAATCTTGGTTGAAGGTTCTTGCTATTCATCACTTTGAATATTTCTTGCCACTCCCATCTGGCCTGTATAGTTTCTGTTGAGAAATCAGCTGACAATCATATGGGTGCTCCTTTGTAGGTAATTGTTTTTCTCTTGCTGCTTTTAATATTCTCTCTTTGTCTTTTGCTCTTGGCATTTTAATTATGATGTGTCTTGGTGTGGTCCTCTTTGTATTCCTTTTGTTTGGGGTTCTGTGCACTTCCTTGACATTTAAGTCTATTTCTTTCACCAGGTGGGGGAAGTTTTCTGTCAATATTTCTTCAAATAGGTTTTAGGTATCTTGCTCTCTCTCTTCTTCTGGCATTCCCATAATTCTGATGTTGGTACACTTGAAGTTGTCCCAGAGGCTCCTTACACTATCTTCTTATTTTTGGATTCTTTTTTCTTTTTTCTTTTCCAGCTGAGTGGTTTTTGCTTTTTTGTATTTAAATCTTTGACTTGATTCTTGTGTTCCTCTAGTCTGCTGCTAGGTCTCTGTATAATATTTTTTATTTCAGTCAGTGTATGTTTAATTTCTAGTTGGTCCTTTTTCATATCTTTGAAGGTCTCACTAAATTTATTGGCCTTTTCTAGGAAATTCTTGAAAAACCTTATAACTGATTTTGAACTCTATATCCAGTCTTTTACTTTCCTCCATTTCTTTCATCTGTGATTTGTTGTTTTTTTTTTTTTTTAACCTTCACATTTTTGCTGCTTCCCTGAGTTGGTAGAGTAGCTTTGTGTGGTAGGTATCCTATAGGGCACAGTGACTCAGCCTCCCCAGTTACCTGAGGTGGACACTCTTGGTGTACCCCTTTGTGGACTGTGTGTACAGCCTTGTTGTAGTTAAGTATTGATTGTTGTTGGTATCACTAGGAGGAATTGACCTCCAGGCCAATTGGCTGTGAGGATCAGCTGTGTCTATGCTGGGAGAACTCCTGTGCTGGAGACACTCTTATGAGACAAGACTTGCAAAATTGCAAAAGCCTCTGTGCTCAGCTTGGATGGGGTGGAGTCTCAGGGTGGAGCAGACAGTCTTGGCTTCTTGTCAGCCCTGCCTTATGAGGCCCCCGGGTCTCAGTGTCCCTTAGTAATTGCTGCAAACACCCAAGAGAAAGCTGCCCTCGAGTTTCGCCCACTGCCAGACAGCCCAGTTTCTCCCTGAATGAGTTGGAGTTCCCAGAAACTTGCCTGGAACTGGAGTTCAGCACTGTAGGAAGTTTTGACTCCCTCCCGCTTCAGATAGCCAGCTGCGCATTTCACTTCTCTGTGTGTGTGAGTGTGCCTCCAGACCTCTGCCTTCTGCAGCTCCCAAGTCTCAGTGTGTGTTCCCTTTTCCTGACAGTCCAGATTCCGCCTCCCCTCCCCAAAACCTCCCAAATGAGTCTGGTTTCCCAGAGTCTCACCCAGCAGTGGAGTTCAGTGCAGTTGGGAGCTTCCTTCTCCCTCCCGCTTTAGAAAGTCAGTCATGCACTCAGCCACCTGTGCACACAGCCACCCTTCTTCTCCATGTGCATATCTCCAAACCTCAGCCTTTTGCAGCTCCTCTGATTCTCAATGTGCTTTCCTCTTTTCTTCTAGGTTTAGAATTTCCACTCAGCCAGCTTTCCTGTGGTTCTGGATGGTGTCCATTTTGTCTTTTAGTTGTATTTTTGATGTTGTATGAGGCAGCAGTTTAGGTGTTTACCTATGCCTTCATTTAATTTCTCTCCATTTATTTGGTTTTTATTCTCCTTTGAAGAATGCAATCTCTATGAGGGCAGGAACTTACTTTGTTTTGGGGCCTGCAGTAAACCCAGTGTCTAGGTCAGAGCCTGGCATATAATAGGTGTCTAATAATTATTTTTACTTTCTGAAAGTAAAATTACTGCTTACTGTAGAAAATGGAAAAATATCGAAAGATATACAGAAAGAACATGTATTTCTAAGAGACATCTACTGATAGCATTTTTTTATTTCTTTCAGGCTTTTAAAAGAATATATATAATTTGAAATCAGAACTAGTCTTTAAATAAAGTTTATATCCAGCTTTTCATTATAATATGTTGTGACAACTTTCACATCATACGTGATCTTTGATTTGTTGCTTTTCTTGCTAAATTATAAAAAAATGGTTCTGTGATCTGTTTCCCAGTCATAGAATGCTAAATTTCTTTAAATGGTGGTAAACACCATTTAAAGAAATTTAACATTAAAATAAAAGTTATATTTTTATGGTACTAAATACTCGAAGTTTAAAAATGTTCATGGTGGCCAACATAATTTCCTAAAAATATAATTTTCTAAAAGAAGCTTACTGTGCTGGTATGTCAATATTTCAGATGCTAGGACTACAAGTTTGAGCTGGAATACTTTAATATTGCTTTATATTAGGTCTGTGGGTTGTTGAAGTAGTAACTTGCTTTTGGTGTCTCGAAAAATGTATGCCATTAAAACACTCTTTATATGCAACCGTGGGAACTTATCCTATGCATTATGTATTCATAAAAAGTTAATTTTATTTACAGCTTGTCACATAATATGGTATAAGGAAGCATAGTTTGGATACACTTCAATTGAATTATGCTTCTCTTTTTGACAGCGTGGGGAAATGTATTTGTAAGAATGAATAAACACACCTTGAACTGCCTACTTTTTGAGAAGGAGGCAGAGAGAAGCACATCAACATTATTCCGTTATTAAAACACGTATGGAAATAGACATTTTGGAAATTTAATAGCTACTTGTTTTCTAAATTGGGTGCCTGAAATACTTTATGTCAAAACCGGATGACAGTGACTCAAGGAAGCAGGGAACTCCTAGAAAAATATTTTCCAGAGTTGCAGTTTTATAATGTGAATACAGGGAAAGAAATCTGTTGTTGCCTTTTCTGGCATCTGATCCCTTGATGTTTCATTCAAAGTAACTCAAAGATTCATTTCCCTAATTGGCTGGTGTTGCTTATTTCCCATTCGGATGGAGACAGCGCTTGTTTTTGTAGAACAGACTGTACCAGCACAGCATTTGAACATTATCTCATATTAATATTGACACACATCTACCCAGAGAGATTAATTTCTCCTCCTCAATGAATCCATTAATTTACAAATCATTAAGAACATAAAATATGGAATGCTAACCTGAGACAGGAGAGGAAATGAGAGGTCTGTAGCACTTTAAGATGAATATCTGTCCATCTATGAGGATGCATTGAGGTCTAACAAGTCTAAATTGTAGTGTAATGTCTGTGTGAACCCTTTATTACCCCTTGCAATCCTTAGGCCACTAATTCATTCCTTATTACTATCTCCTATCTTGCTATCCTGGAAATGCATGTTCTTGGTCACTAGGGGTTCCAGAGAAGAAAATAGATAGATTATAATTATTACAGAAAAAAAAACCATGAAAAAAACAACCCAGCCAGGGACAAAAGCACATGCTTTGCCATAAAGGGATTAGACAAAAGCCACCATATTAATTAATAATATATAGTTACTGTGTTTAGACTACATTCTTGATTAGAGGATGGAGAACGCTTTTAATAGTCAATTCTGTGTGTTTCTGAATTTTCCTAGATAAGAATATTAAAATAAACTAATTAATGAAATCAGTTGACCCTCTGTGTTTAGCCACATCCTCTCTCAATAATCTTATTGCTAGTTTGCTGTCTCCAGACAACAACTCTAGCCCTCATCTTTTCTTATAGAAAACACTGCAGCCATACTATCTGGTCTGTAGAGAACTGTCAGGGAGAAAGGAACAATCTGAGATTAAGAGGGAGATATTGTGTGGTGAGGGCTGGGGAAAACAGATGCTAAAGAGACCTCAGCTTGACAAATCTAAGTTGAGGGTGAAACAATTTAAACCCAGGCTGAATCAGTGTCCCAGGGTCTAATGCAAAGACGATGGGACAGTGGAAACTTCTGGGTAGCAGCATCAGGGAGGATTAGAATCATTAAACAAGACGGCAGATGTCCCTGATGTTGGGATGTTTAAAATGTGAAGCTTAAGTACAGACATCAATACCAGGCAAAGGAATAGGCAGAGGTTAGGGCGGCTGGCCCTTCCCACTTCATTTCCTCCCGCCCTGCTGACTCTGGAGACTGTGATTCAGGATGAGGCTCAGGAATCAAAGTCCCCAGATGTGCAGTTGGAAGTCCATTTCAACATATTGGCTACACTAAGTGGGGGCTTGGATAGATACAATTTGATGACTGTGAGAACAATTAAAAACCTGTGCCCAGAACAAACTGTTGAACCTCAGAGAGAAGGCAGTGGGTGGGAAGAGACCAACCAATGAACTTGTATGCATACATGCATGACCATGGACACAGACAATGAGGAGGTGAGGGGTATGAGGAGGAAGAGGGGAACAGGGTGGAAGAGGGTCATGGGGGAAAAAGAGAACCCATGCAATACTTACAACAATAAAAATTAAAAAACAAAAACCTGTACCCAAAGTACAACACACAGAAGGTTTGGGAGTAGTAGACTTTCCGGAGACACGGTCCATACCAAGCCCGTCTCATTTTCCAAGTCAGGGAAAGTGAAGATTAGAGAGATTTAATATATTATTTACCATATCGTGCTCGTAAACAGCAAGCAACGTTTGAATTTGAATACAAGTCTGACCCCAAAGCCTGTAGACAGTCTGTTATTCTCTAACTCTGACATGTAACTTTTCTCCTTTAGGGCAACATTTCTGGATGTGTGCGAAAAGTTAGCAGCTTCTAGGAGGGATGGAGTGTCAGGAGGCATATTCATCTCTTCAGCTCCAAATGGGGTCCTTGAACTCAGTGCTGGCTGATGTTCCCAATGAAACCTTCCTCACACCTCGCACCGAGGCCATTTCCTCGTGCGGCCCCCAGAGGGCAGCCTGCAGCAAGACGCCCTCTGAGCTCTCCAGGGGTCGCCATGAAACCCAGCCCTTCATTCGGGATCCACGTTCCCAGGAACAATTTTGCAAGCTCCGCAGGTGTTGCTGGGGGAGCGAGGCCGTGTGACACCCCCAGAGTCCGCCTCACCCCCATGTCCCTGCTCTTACGGTGCCTCTGGGCGCCCAGCAGCCCTGCCCGCGCAGGGTGGCGCCTCAGATCCGCCAAGTGCACACTTTCGGATGCTGCAGGGTATTCCATCCCTAAAGCTCAGCAAGAATCAAACGCAGGTATCTGGAGGACAAGGCAGCAAGCCCAGCATTTATTTTTGTGTGCCCCTCAACATGCACAGGGTGGTTTATTTGAATAGACTTTAGAAGCAGTTTTGGATTCTTAGCCTGCCCCAAAGTATTCAAGTAGCTCCAGTAACAATCTTAGGTTATATGGGGTAGTATGATTAAGATTTTTTCTGGTATATCTATTGGTGATTCTAATATAATTATGATGACACATTACAGCTGTTATTTCCTTATTTTCAGTTTAATAGATCAACTGTAGATTATTATTATTATGGAATATAAAAATATATATGTTTTGGTTACCAAATACAGATAACAAGTATATCTTTATGTCACCGCCTCCACTGGAGCTTCTGATATTACCTTATATTTAAAATACATAAAAAAGCTGCTGGTTTTAAATGATTGCAACAGAAAATACTTTGTCACTATGACTTCATAGAAAAAGATATAGATTCTTAATAAAATAAATAAAAATTTTATTAGGAATATTCTGTTTAAAACCACCCTGTTATTCACTTAACTATTTCAAACAAATCAAAGCAAATTTGATTTGTTGAGAAAATATTTACAGGGTGACAGTGCAGCGAAAGTTCTATGTAGACATGTTTTAGTTAGGAATATGACATGATTCCTTCCTTCAAAGTTCAAGGGCAGAAGGAAAGACAAGTACCTAAATAATAATTATTACTAGCTTAAAAGAATGAACAGTGGAATTCCATCGTTTTAACAAAATAAACCAATAATCCCAGAAATATAAAAAGGGAAAATGTATGCTCTCAATAGTGCCGACAGTGACGCCGAGAGCCAGCAGGGCAGGAACATTAGACTGTGGTTTTCCTGGTGAGCCCCTATTCTGGAGGCCTCTGAAGTGCAGCATATCACTGAGCTGAGTATGAGTCTAACTTTTAAAGATAGGCATGTATGCATTTTTCATATAAAATGGGCCCTAAAAGCAAGCCAACTACTTCATCTGGTGCTCAACCAAAGATACAGCAATGTGTTCCAATGTTGGAGGAAAAAGTGGCTATGCCAAACCAACTCCTGGTCGCCAGTCGGAGGACTTTTCCAGGGTAATTATTCATGATTTTTTTAATGATTTTAGAATCTAAGAGGTGTGACTCTATTGTAATATAAGTATCACTAGAGAAATACACACAGCCTTGAGGGTGCTTGAGAGGTTAGGTAGTTTGACTTTATTTTGCTATCCAGTAGAATGTTAAAGATTTCTGAGTAAAGGAGGTTATAGCACTGGGTTTGGGGAGACTAATCCTATCTAATAAAAGAGTGACATGCAAATGTGACTTACCTTGGCTCCTGATTGGCTATGCTACCAGCCAATCAGGAGCAGGGGGCAGGGCTGAGGGGCGTGAGGGCTGGGCCCCGGGGGTGAAGATGAAGCAGTAGCAGCTGCGAGTGCCATGGTGCCCTGGACACCCGAGCTTGGAGGCAGCCAGGGCATGGGGCTGGGCGAGCACAGGAGCACCACCGCTGGAGCTTGGAGGCAGTGCGGGGGGGGGGGGAGCGCAGTGAACGGGGGAGGCGGCCAGGGGGCAGGGCAAGTGGCCAGGTGCAGGAGCAGAGGTGAGCACCCAGCCCCTGGGGCCAGGTGGTCACAGGCAGCTGGAGCTGAGCTGAGCAGGGAGATGGCTTAGTGCCCAAGCTGGGGGTGAGCCATCAGTTGGACATACCCTAAGGGCTCCCAGTATGTGAGAGGGGGCAGGTTGGGCTGAGGGACCCCTTCCCCGTGCACAAATTTCGTGCACTGGGCCACTAGTTTAACAATAATATTCTAGATGGGCTGGAGGGAGGAAACTAAGGCAGAGAGGCAATTAAGAAGATATTACGACTCTAGAGACAAGAAGTTAATTGTCAAAGCTAGGGTGGAGGTAGAGTAAGTTAACCTTTTTAACTGACTAAAATGTATTAAAAATGGAGGTGTTAAATTACAGTGTTCATGAGGTTAGTGGCTTCTTTAATCAAAATTGGGGAAATCAGATAAAGAACTGTTTTTGGTTATGAAGATGAGTGTGACTTTAGATGAAATCTGAGGTGACTATGGGATATCCGTATAAAATGTTTGGTTTGGAAGTCCATGCTGTTTAGGAATGACAGCTGAAACCACTAGAACAGATAACATGGCTAATAAAGATCAACCAGGGCCAAAGCAAGAGTTTTTGCCAGCACATTTCTGAAAGTCATCAGGTTATTATCCTAATTTAATGAACAGAATTTTAATAGCTAAATCAATGCTAGCACTAGAACCAGAATTCTTGGTGGTTCCAGGTCTTCAATTCAGTTGATTAACTTATTTGCCTCCCAGGTTGAAATACAATAAAGAATAAAGTGTGGCTAAATCACAAGTTTAAAAGGCATTCAAGTGGAAAACTGCTGAAAAGTGTAATAAAATAGCATCTACAAAAAAAAAAAAAATCCCCTTGGCATTTTCAACTTTACCTCAAAGCTGCTAAAGAACCGAGTCTTATCTTTTTCAACAAGATCTCAGATTTTTCAACCAGCTGCTGCGAGGTTTCTTGTATGGATACAATTGGATTTTCTTTTTGGAAACTTATTTTTGGTAAATATCGAACAAACTCAACTACAGATGGACAATTTTGTTTTATTAACATCCCAAAGATGACACTTCAAACAAACTCATATTTAAAAATATGAAACATAATTGTTCTTACCTGCCTTCGAGGTTTTGTTGTAACACCAACAAGATTTGAGCATAGTTTGTCTATTTAGATCTGGGTTTTAAAAATATTGTGAAAATTAGAAGTTTGGGTATGGAGTATATATTGAACCACAGTGCTAATAATGATAATTACTTTCTGTGGAGCAACAACTTAAAATTAGCTACTTACGTCTGTTATATCTTTTATCCCTTTTGATGACTGGATGAGGTGGTGTTATAATCCTTCACAGTAAGACACTGAAATTCAGAGAAGTTTAATAATATTGCCAAGGAAATGAGAAACATCCCCATGGTATTTTATTTCCAAAAGGAAAGGGGAAGGAAACAATTAAATACCAGATACTATGCCTGGACCTTGGTGTAACTATCTTGTTTAATCAAAAGTAGGAGTTATGAAATAGATTGTAATATGAACTTCAAGTTAGCATTTTTATTATTACAAAAGTACACATCTGAGTGGCATTTTAAATGAGAGAACTTTGCAGTGCATTATAATGACTTTTCTGCATTTTGGCATTACATTTTATAGGCGATGCTTAAGTCCTTGACCCTATAAAGAGCTAAAGGAATTGTTATTTCACATCAAGACTTTTTCCTTTTTACAGTATTTAATGACTGCTGAAGCATTTCTTCTTTGCACCCCAACTTGTAAAACCATTGGCCTCCACTTAAAAATAGAGATGCTGGGAATTAGGTTCTTGCTCTGTGAACACATGTTGCAAGGGCAGGACACGTTCAACTGGTTTAATGATAGCCTCTCTAGAAAGCTTTCCTTCCATTTTGGTTAAAAGTTGGTGAGCGAGTTGTTTCTTTTTGCAGTCATGTGACTATCTTGAGGGGAGTGCCTAAATGTAGCCAAGTAAAACAGAAATTATTAAAATGAAACAGAAATTATATTCCAAATTGCTCTTTGTGAATGATTCATAAAGAATCCTCTTTCTGTGGCTGCTGATAACTCTTCTGTAATCAGGTGTTATATTTTAGGTCAGGGTGGGGAAGGTCTGGCCGGAGGGCGGTATAAGGCCACCCACTGAAATCATTTGGTCTGGCCCTGCCAAGGCATTGGGGGTGAGGTAATTAAATGTTTTATCAGATATACCAGACGAATTTTTCTGTTGCTAGTTTTGCGTGGTCCAAATTGCCCATTGGCAGAAAAGGTTCCCCACCCCTGTGTTAGGTAAAGAATAAAATCCAGGTGGAGGGTTGGTGAGAACTAAGTTGAGAGAGGACCAGTGAGGAGGAGGAAAGCAAGCACTCCAGGAAGTTTGTCATCTTTTGGGGTAATATTGATTTTTCTTGCTTTTTTTCTTAGTTCTCTAGCAGTTAAGCAATCCACCGCTTTAGATTTTTATTTGTTTAAAGAAAGAAATTTTTAGGAAAAAAAATCATCCCAAAGTTCTCCATCCCCAAATTAAAAACATAGCGATATAGAGACGTTTTTTTTTTAATTAACTTGTTTGTTCAGGAGATGGAATTTTAAAAATAGATTCAGAGGTTAAAGACCTAAAACAAGAGTTTGGTAAATGACAATCTTGGAAATATCCCAGCACCACTCATTTTTCTGTGTTGGTCTGGGGGGTCTTAAGGCATACCTTCGTGATTCTTATCCAGGAGCGTACCATTGTGGCCAAACACAAATACTATCATACAATATAAGTGACATAACTCAACAAATTTGTGTCAAGTGCTGAATATGCACTGTGGTTAGTGTTAAGTATAAAAGAATGAGTAAGACAGTCTTGATTTTCGAAGAGCTTGTAGTCTTTGTACAGGCAGGCGGGTAAGTAATTATTAATGTTTATTCATAGGAAGTTAAGTTTCATATTAGATTATGAATAAATTGTCATGGAAGCACAAAAGAAGGAGGGGGTATTTGATTCTACAAAAAGGACATTCTGTACTCTGCCTTTTGGGGTTTGTATGTTATACACAGTAGTCTGTAAAGTACTTTGAGAAGTATGGCTGGGCATAAAGTTCACCCAGGGTTTCATCATTTCGTTCTGTTGGCAGTGGCTGGAATGGCACCAGGTGTTAAGAGTAGCAGGGTCAGGCCCTCACTGGTTTGGCTCAGTGGATAGAGCGTCAGCCTGTGGACTGAAAGGTCCCAGGTTCAATTCTGATGAAGGGCATGTACCTTGGTTGCAGGCACATCCCCAGTAGGAGGTGTGCAGGAGGCAGCTGATTGATGTTTCTCTTTCATTGATGTTTCTAATTCTCTATCGATTTCCCTTCCTTTCTGTAAAAAATCAATAATTTTTTTTTTTTAAGAGAGGGGTCAGTCAGAACCTGGGTTCAGCAACCTTGGTACTTGAGTTCTGGCTAAGAAAGAATCCAGAGTCAAGACTCAAACTACAAGAGCACTTAGACAATCACAGGGGTAGAAATAGTGATTTATAGAATATATGGGCTTAGAGAACAAGTTATAGAACCCTTGGAGCTTGGGAATGAGGAAGGTAAAGGTGGCATGCCTGGGGGAAGAGGACCTGGACAGGGAGGGGAATGCCAGGGCATGCTGCTCTCAGGAAGGAGCGCACACTGGGTCCTCTGTCCTAGGGTGGAGATTTGGGGGGAAGTTCCAGGGGAGGATCTCAATAGACCCTGCAGCAGTTTTTCCAGGTGTGTCCTTTCAGGGTCAATTGGTTGGCACCAGAGCAGGGGGTCATTATCTAATGCATCTAGCCCTGAGGTCAGCCAAGGTATTGCTTGTCTGGTTTTGCTACTTTTCTGGACCTGGAGCTGAAATACAATTGAGGCCTAGATGTTACCTCTAGGGAGGAAAGGTCTAAACTGCAGGACCAGCAATTTGCTAGGGGAGGAAAGGTCACCTTGGGGGCAAGGTCTCACCCTACAATTGTTCCTTGCTAGGCACCCAGGCTTTCTACCATGGTGACCGTCTGTACCTGGCCCATCATCCTTGCTCTGCTTATGCTTAACTGCCCACCACAGTTCTATTCACTAATTTGGGAGCATGAGTGGGAAACCTCCCCTTTGTCTTTCCCTCAAGTTATGCTCGGTGTTCTGCAGATGGCGCAAACTCCCAGACTGGTCTTCCTAGGTACTTCCTCTGCCTTGAAATGATCTGCATCCTTCACTATCTCTTAAGCATCTTGAAGAAGGGACTGCCCCTCTCTTTATTCCCTGTGCTTAGCAAGTGCTTGGCACCTTGTTGCCTTTCAGTGCACTTTGGTAAATTGCACTAAGTAGAAGAAATGAAGATATATATGAGGCTCTGATTGCCCCTAGCCAATCTTATTTCCCCTCCTACCTTCTTGACTTATTCCCTTCTGCCTGATTATGGATATTTTAAAGGAAATGCTTTCTTATTTAGTTCTTAAGAAACTGCTGCAGTCATGTTAAGGATTTCCTTTCAGTTTGAAAAGAAAGATGGAGAAGCCAAGACCTCCAGCTTTATTCTTTTCCCACCCCTCACCCTCTTTTTAGGTTCTGGGCAACCTCTACAAAGATGTTAATTTTATAACACAGACATAGACTGTATGGTTTCTGTGTTATATATATGTTAGTTGTCAAGGATAATATCTTTCTTTGCTGTTTGACAGACATTCCAGATTAAAACATTTTAAAATAATTTATTATTATTAAAACAAACAAACAAAAAAACTAGAGCAGGTGGCCAAGAAATTCAATTATGTTTCTAAAGAATCAGTATTTCACTAATTAGATACTCTTGTCCACAAGATGGTGCTATAGTTCTTCCAATTATTTGGAATACAGGGTTTTATTTTATTTTTCCAAACATTTCCATCTGCCCCATATTTCTTTACTTATAAAAGTGACAGATAAGAATGTAAGACTGTCACAGTCAAGGCCAGATTTACTATCTGATTTTATTGCAGTCCATCAGAATAGCCATAGGTTAGAGAATAACAGGAATTAGTAGATACACAATAATGACCAGAAATGAGGTATAGATATGAATGTGAATTTATAGATATGAATATGATATAAAGCTTGAATATGGATTAGAAAATTATAGAAAGCACTGTGGGTAACATTTGAATGTTCTTTAGTACTACTTATAGTTTGGGTGTTTGAAATGATAGTTGTGTAATTAACTGGGTATTTCTTTGTTTATTCTCATCTAGAAAAACATTAAAAATAGCATTGATTTTTTTCTAGATAAATATTTTGTTATTTAGTCATATACTGATTTTTTTGTAAATACTTTTTAGTTTTATTGTTTTTGAAGTTAAGAATTTCAAAATTTGCAAATAAAGTTGCTGTTGAATCAGTTTATAATAATAATTGGCCCTTCTATGTGCAAAGCACAGTTTCAACTGGATCTACCCAGGAAAACAAAATTTCACTATTACGTTCTTAAGATCCACTAAATCTGAGAAGTAAAGAAAAAATGCTAAAAATATATTTAGAAGATTTAAATTTCAAATACTTGGGAAGTGGATTGTTTTCTTTCTTTCTTTCTTTCCTTCTTTCTTTCTTTCTTTCTTTCTTTCTTTCCCTCTCTCTCTCTCTCTCTCTCTCTCTCTCTTTTTCTTTCTTTCTTTCTTTCTTTTCCCTCCCTCCCTCCCTCCCCCCTCTCTTCTTTCTTTCTTTCTTTCTTTCTTTCTTTCTTTCTTTCTTTCTTTCTTTCTTTTCCCTCCCTCCCTCCCTCCCTCCCTCCCCACTCTCTCTTCTTTCTTTCTTTCTTTCTTTCTTTCTTTCTTTCTTTCTTTCTTTCTTTCTTTCTTTCTTTTCCCTCCCTCCCTACCTCCTTCCCTCCCCCCTCTCTTCTTTCTTTCTTTCTTTCTTTCTTTCTTTCTTTCTTTCTTTCTTTCTTTCTTTCTTTCTTTCTTTCTTTTCCCTCCCTCCCTACCTCCCTCCCTCCCCCCTCTCTTCTTTCTTTCTTTTTTTCTTTCTTTCTTTCTTTCTTTCTTTCTTTCTTTCTTTCTTCCTTCCTTCCTTCCTTCCTTCCTTCATTCCTTCCTCTCTCTCTCCCCATCTCTCCCTATCTCTCCCTCCCTCCCTCCCTCCCTCCCTCCCTCCTTCCTTCCTTCCTTCCTTCCTTCTTCTTTCTTTCTTTCTTTCTTTCTTTCTTTCTTTCTTTCTTTCTTTCTTTCTTTCTTTCGTAATCCTCACCCGAGGATGTTTTTCCATTGGTTTTTAGTGAGAGTGGAAGAAAGAGGGAAAAACAGAGAAAAACAATCAACGTGAGAGGAACATATCGATTGGTTGTCTCCTGCATAAGCCCCACCAGGGCCCAGGCGAGGGAGGAGCCTGCTGCAACCCAGGTATGTGCCCTTGACTGGAATGCATGCAGGGCTCTTCGGTCCACAGGCCGAGACTGTATCCACTGAGCCAAACCGATTAGGGCCGCAGTGGATTATTTCTGAGATTCACTTTGACCATATGGGTGAATTTAATTAAAATTAAATATTAGATATTTAATTTAATGCCTTAACATAGTCTTGTAGGAATAATAAATTTATTAAATTTAAAATACCCAGCATGAAAAGAAAACAAACACATCACTGTGCAATTCTTAATTATGCCTAATTACAATGAATTTGTAATGCATTTACATTTATAAAATCACTTACCTTTGTATTTACGAATTGCACATTTGTAAGGAGTGAATTAGTTAATGCACTAATTAGAAAACTCTTGCAAAAGAGAAGACAGGTTCTAGGTCACTTTTATTCATTTACTCTTACTTGGATCTTAGAGTGATGGGTGGAAATGCCATGACTAATTTTAAAATCACTGAATGCAAATTAGCAGATCTGTTGGTGCTTGAAGGGTATATGCCATATACACCCTTATTGTACTAGTACTAATTACTCTTCTTGAAGGTCCATGATGTGTTGAGTACATCCAGCACTGATTTAATTCACACAACAGTGGGATGAACGGGTACCATTATTATGCTTTCATGGTTGAGGAGACTGAGGCTTAGAGAAACTAGAGAATATTCCAAGGTTAGGCAGCTGCCGACTGGGGACTGGGATCTGAAGGCAAGTTCCTGTGACTCCAGAGCCTGTTAACCACTTGAGTCACTTATCCATATTGTGTAACCTTAACCACTAATCTGTATCATGTATGGAACTGCCATGTTATGTAGTTCTTGGTGAAGGCCACCAATTTAATATGAAGTATTATGTACTTAATGTGTAAAAAATTCTAGTTGTGTTGTTGAAACGATAAAGGTTTTTGCAAAAGGCATTTGTCAAGTTTTAAAAAAAATGTTTTTGATTTTTTTAGGGAAAGAAGGAGAGAGAGGAATAGAGAGATAGAAACATTGATGAAAGAGACTTCATGAGAGAGAAACAGCATTGATTGGCTGCCTCCTGCACCACCCTCACCCCATCCCCTGCAGGGGACTGGATTGAGCCAGCAACCAAGGCATGGGCTAACCGCTGAGCTGCTGAGCTACACCACCTGGCAGGGGATTTGTCAAGTTCTGATGCAGGCAGTAAACAGAGAAACTCAAGGGAGTTTCAGACTTTTCACAGGAGAGTGGTAGGAGGAAGGCTATAGGGGTGCAAAGGAAGTCCTTGCTTCCTCCTTTCTCTCCCATCTCTTTCTTGTATCTCACCTTCTCAATGCACAATGTGTAAACTAACCTAGGCTGGACAGAGCAGACCTGATTGTATGTGCTTTAAAAACACTTAAAACCCGCCAGTTTCATGGTCTTCCAACACTTAGTCAAAAGATAGAATGTTTTTATTCCAAAATATTGTTAGATTCTTAAAAGAAAGTAAATCGGTGTTTAAAAATACTCAATAAACAAAAATGGAAACTGAAGGCCTTTTGGTGCTATTTTTTAAAAATATATTTTATTGATTTTTTACAGAGCAGAAGGGAGAGGGATAGAAAGTCAGAAACATCGATGAGAGAGAGACATCGATCAGCTGCCTCTTGCACGCCCCCTATTGGGGATGTGCCCGCAGCCAAGGTACATGCCCTTGACCGGAATCGAACCCCAGACCCTTCAGTCCGCAGTCCGACGCTCTATCCACTGAGCCAAACCGGTCTCGGCCTTTTGGTGTTATTTATTAGGGGTGATTTCCCACATATTCTGTTGCTAGGTACCTAAAAGTTATTAAAGGAAACACTGCTATGAATATCCTTTATTTTTTAAATTTTTCTCAAAAAAAGTTGGAGAATCATAATAAAATTTATTATGAAAAATCCCGAACATGTACAAAAGTAGAAAAAAGGGTATAATTGTCTCCCATCCACTAGCTTCAACAATGATTAATTCATGGCCAATGTTTTTTTTGTTTGTTTTTTTAGATTCTAAGTTTTTAAAAATTACAGTTTACATTCAATACTATTCTGTACTAGGTGTATAATATAGTGGTTAGACAATCATATACTTTACAGAAAGTCCCCTCCCCCAATATTTCAAGTACCCATCTAGCCCCATATATAGCTATTACCATATTATTGACTATATTCCCTGTAGTGAAAATGATGGCAGGATTAAGAAGTACAAATAGGTAGCTACAGTAAATGACAGCTGTGAATATCTTTAAAAAGTAGCTAGATAGTTAGATGAGATGGATTTGGGTATATTAGAAAAATACAGTTCTTAAAGCTTATTCAAATCCTGAATCAACCCCAACCTCAAAGATTCTTTGCTTCCCTAAATGATGCTAGAAAGAGCAATTGCAAACACAATGAGACGTCCAAAGCAGAGCAGCACACCCTGTGATAGAAAGTTTCATGACTTTAATCAGCTCCCTTCATCCATCTGTTCTGGCATCATTTGATGGGTACTTAGTACTTGTAACATACTCAATTCAAATATTTCCGACTCTTGTTGTAGGCACTGTGCGAGGTACTGCAAGTGTTAATTTACACACAAAATTAAGTAAAGAATTGAATATGCTGGCCTCAGTATGTGATTATATCTTTTTTAAAAAATATATGTATGTATATGTGTATATATATTTAGAGAGAGAGGAAGGGAGAAGGATAGAGAGATAGAAACAATGATAGAGGAACTCATAGATTGACTGCCTCCTGAATAGCGCCCACTGGGGATCAAGCTCAGAACCCAGACATGTGCCCTGATCAGCAACCTCTTGGTTCCTGGGTCGATGCTCAACTGCTGAGCCACACTGGCCAGGCTGATCATGTCTTTTACTGGACTGCTGACTCAAGGGTTTGGGCTGCAGTCCTTGATTTTTATTGTCAGCTTGTCTGAACAGGCGATAGTCTGTCAATTGATGGAGTTGATAGAATTTATGCATTTGGGTGATAAAGTTGATCTAAATGTTTGATATTTAAAGGATTTGGAGTGTGTTTTAGACATAGACATTCACATATTTAGGTAACAAAGTGCTGTCATATCTACACTGTAGTCCAGTAGAAGTGGTAATAGAAATCTTACTCATAGTGTCTGTAATAATCATAGTAAATTTTACTATATTGCTGGGAAGCAAACTTTGCATGTTAGTGCTATAAATATTTAATTAAAGAGCAGACTCAGCAACTTTTCTAGAAACATTGAAAATAGGTGTTATCTTGGGCAAGGCTATTATCTCTGCCCCTTAGTTTCTGCCTATATAAGATGAAGAAGCTGCACTGGATGGTCTCTAACTTCAAGTTTAGTACTGAAGTTTTATAATTTTAGGCTTTCATTATCCTCCTGTTCTTAGGAATTTGAGGAATTCAGTTTTTAAAGTTTATTGCTAAGTAATGCCCAGCAAGTTATTTTACACAGAGTAGACAGTAAATTAAGTTGAGTGCATCTAGCTTTAGACCAATATCAACTTTATATTATTGTAATGCTTAGTAGTTGAGCATCAGCTATATGCTAGGCACTGATCTGCATATTAGGGACCAAGCAATAAATTAGGATTAAAATATATTTCCTCATGTAGTTTGTAATCTAGTGGGGGAAGATGGCTAATAAATTTGTAAAATAGCAATGGTTTTAGATAAATACTAGCAGGGTGAGGGGAGAAATCAGAGGTGGGCAAGTGTGTGTATGGTCAGGGAAGGCTGTGTGAGGATCAAGAGCAAACATTTTGAGGTCAAATGTAGGCTGTCATTTTCAAGGTCCACATGTGGGTAGCTTATGCGACAGGAAGTAGCTTGAGGTGAGACTAGAGTTAGGTAGTGTCAAGATGGTGATGGGTCTTCTAGTACTTAGTAACAAGTTTGGATTTTATCCAAATTGCAATGAGAACATGAGAAGGTGTTAAATTTATACCGAATTTTCCCATTACATAAATGTATGCATATCCTACAATGTGGGTGTTGAGTCACACTTAGCCAAAAATTTCCTCACTGTTCCTTGTGTCCACAGTGATGATACCCTATTAGTTACTGTCTTTGAAACTCATTTCTAAAATTACTTCATTAAAGCAGGAATGAATGTCTTTCCCTGCTCATAAATCTAGGATTGCAATATTTCCAAAAAGTCACCTTGAAAAATGAGAAGCAAATAGGATAAACTCTAAGAGGAGATGGAAAAATATATTTGTAATCTATTTTTAGAAAATTTAGCATTAAAAATCCCTTTTATTCAGTGATATTTTTGGAACAGTGGGCATCAAATCTCTATTTTTTGTGATAGGGAGTTATAGATTTATGATACCTTTAATATTCCCCTTCATATTATGAATTAGAATACAGATAGACTCATCATAGAAATACAGAGGTTACTTTATATAGTCGTCCCTGCTTATCCGAGATTTAACTTTCCACAGTTTCAGTTACACATGGTCAACCACAATCTGAATATATTAAATGGAAAATTCCAGAAATAAATAATTCGTAAGTTTTAAATTGTGTGCCATCCTGAGTAGCATGACAAAATCTTGTGCAGTCTGCTCTGTCCTGCCCAGGACTTGATTCATCCCTTTGTCCCTCCCTGTCAATCACTTTGTAGCCATCTTGGTTATCAGTTCCACTCTTGTGGTATTGTGATGCTATGTTTGAGTAACTCTTATTTTACTTAATAATGGCCCAAAAGAGTAGTTGTGGTGACAATTTGGCTATGCCAAAGAGAAGCCTTAAAGTGCTTCCTTTAAGAGAAAAGGTAAGTATAGTACAATGAGACTATTTGAAATAGACCACATTCATGTAACTATTGCAGCATATTGTTATATTTGTACTATTTTATTATTAGGTGTTGTTAATCTCTTACTGTGCCTAATTTATAAATTAAACTTTGTCATAGATATGTATATGTAGGAAAACATGGTATATATAGGGTTTAGTACCATCTATGGTTTCAGGTATCCACTGGGATTCTTGAAATGGATTCCCCTACAGATAAGGGGGGACTATGGTACCAGGGTAAATGAACATTCTAAATATGACCTCATAATGCAACAGAGAGAAGGAATGTTCAAACTGAAGTGCACAGATATTCTATCAGGAGAGTTTTACTATATAATATGGGATGTTAGTGACCTTTAGAAGATAATTAGGAAGTTGATTTATATTTACCATTCAATTGAAACTTACATATAGTGGGGTAACACTTGTGTATGACAATAGTGTCTAGCTTGCCACAACATTTCCCTCCAAAATATGAGAAGACGAATTATTACATAAAAATGGTAATGTACTGGTTTGGACCAAAGAAAAGTAAAGCTAAATGATATATTTTGCCATATTAGTGTATGTTTTAGGGGATTTCAATGTCTTTGAGCTTCTATTTCTTCGCCTATGAAAATAAAATTGAACCAAATGACTTAGAAGGAGGCTTATAGTTTCATTTCATTCCCTTTGATTAACACTGATAAATATGTAATATAGTAAGGAGATTAGAGGATAGAATGTTTTTTATAACTTTATGATCATTTTTTTGAGTCAAAAATGATAGAAGGGAGCAGAATAAATACATTTTAAGATGCAAGACTCTTCAAAAATGGGCTGGTTAGAAATAAGCTTTTGTTTCATAAGTAATAAGAAAGCACTTTAAAATTTGTAAGATTTTTTCTCAAGATTAAGTAGGAATTGAATTTAGTAGACATTCCTAATATTTCCCCTTTCAAAAGCAGTTTACTGGAAAGAAAAATCTGTGTGTTATTGCCTCCTGCATATGTGTTCACACTTTCTTGACCTAAAGTTGGTTTTGTAGATTAGTCATGGCTTTAAGTTGCTGCTATTATTTCTTGTCTGTCTTTTTTTTAAATATATTTTATTGATTTTTTACAGAGCAGAAGGGAGAGGGACAGAAAGTCAGAAACATCGATGAGAGAGACATCGATCAGCTGTCTCCTGCACACCCCCTACTGGGGATGTGCCCGCAGCCACAGTACATGCCCTTGCCGGAATCGAACCCGGGACCCTTCAGTCCGCAGTCCAACGCTCTATCCACTGAGCCAAACCGGTCTCGGCTCTTGTCTGTCTTCTAATCATGAAGTTTTCAATAATCCAAAAGTACATCAGAAAAATGAAAGAAAGTTCAAACTTGAGAAGGAAATGATAGTTCAATCTGGTGACAATAACTTTCCGTGTGTTGGTGTTTGCATATAGATATATTTATATAGGAAATATGAATATTGATAGACAAGTTGATTTCTTATATGAAGAATATTTACCCAAAACTTACTTGGAATTAACAAATATTCAGAATAAGTGCCAAATGTTTTAATTACTATACAATTATCATTGACAGACTTCTGAAGCATATTAAATTTTATAACCCTCATTAAGTGATATTTAGGATCTCAATGTTAAGAATGAAATTCAGAAGATTTGATATTTTTCAGTATTGTTTAATTTTTCTTTTGGAAAAATTATGCAATAGAGAGCTTATATTCAGGAAAATGAAAACTCCCTAGATTATCAAGAAATTAAGGATATATACAAATGCTTTATTTTCTCAAGACATAATCCAAGACCTTTTTTTCCCCTTCTCTCTAAATACGTTCACCAAGTACCCTCTAGAGATACGATTCCTAACATAGGTGTCTCTAGCCCAGGCCTCTCTGCCAAGATCCAGACTCACCTGTGACCCTGCCTGCTCAGCATGTGCATGCGGATATGTCATAGGAACCTCAACTCAACACAATAGAAACTGAACTCTTCTACCCACCCTTTTCTGCCCATTATTTCTCAATTCTTCATTAGAAAAATATGATACCCAGTTATCCAACAGCATGAGCTAGAAACCTTGACCTCATCCTCTATCTACTCCCTCACAATATTCTGATTTTTGAGCCACTTATGCAACTTTTGAATCAGTTTCTTCATAGGTAGTTTTCTGCCCTGAGTTATCCTTCTCTCTCATTTGGACTGCTGTGACAGCCCCTAACTCATCCCTCCTGCCCACTCGTCTGCTTACAATACATAGGATCCAGAGAGAACATTTTTAAAGGCAAATAAGATCATTTTTTCTACTTCTGAAAACCCTGTAAAGATTTCTCATCCTCAACTATGAAAAGGTCAACATGCTTAACCTGGCCTCAGTGACCTCCCTGTCCTGGCCACTGCCTGCTTCACCAGAATCACCTTGATGTAGCCTCTGCTTTACTCTTTGGGCCCTAGTCACCTTCACCTATGATTTCCTAAAATGTGCTATTTTTTTTCTGCCTCAGTGCCTTCATAAGTGCTATTTCATTTACATAAAATACTCTTTCCTGTCTATTATTCAAACTAACTTTCATTCATCCCCAAGAAATAGTTAGTTCCTATTTATTACTCTGCCCTGATATAATTTCTATAGGGTAACACTGATAATCTTGATCTGGCATCTAGAAGGGTTCAGCAATCTGGAGAAGGGCTGTGGACAAATTAAATAAGAGTCAAAAGACGGAATATAATTTTGAAAGATATTGGGGTGAGGGTGGGGACAGTGGAGGTTGGCTGAAGAAACCAAGTTCTCCTTGTTTCAGGACCCCTTGCTTTTTATTAACACAAATTGTCCTAAGGCAAGGTGGAGATATACACATCAAAGGATAGGGTTTGGTACAGAATCTATCGTCAGATTAGGGAATTGCCTTCAGCTGTTCAGGTGTTTGGCCAACAGGAGGCACTAACATGTAGATTAAAATGCTCTGAGCTGTCTGGCAGCAATCAATCAATTCATGTATCCTTTTCAGATTTGGGGAAATGCCTTTAGCCATTCCCAACAGGCAATAACATATGTGACTCAGCCCTTGCTCAGTTTCCAAGATCCATCAGCCTTTCGATGAAACTCTTGCAATTTTGACATGCTGGAATTGGCTTCCAGCAACAGGGAAACCTGTTTTGAGCTTTTTAAAAAGGTCACATCTCCTTAATGAACACTCTTTTATACTGTAGCTTTTTTTCATTCAACAATTATTTGGTGTCTACAGTGTCCTGTACTCTTCTAAAAGCTGGGGGTAGAATGACAGGAGATCTACAACTATTGTAGGACAAAACAAATGAGAATTTTATATGATGATGGAGATTATAAAGAAAATGAAACTATTATGTCAAATAATGACTTGAGAGAGTTACTTTGGTAGGCTATCTGCCATTGAAGTTAATGAGCAATAGTGTATTTTCTTGGTTAATGTTTGACCTTTCTGCAAGAACACAAGCTGCTCCCAAGAACTTGGACTTTGCTGCACTTGCTCACACAGTATCCCTGGCACTCAGTACAGTGCCCAGCACATGTCCAGCTCAATCAGTATTATTCACAGATTAAATCACCTCTTGTATTAATTTCAAATGGATCTCATAACAAAGTACCATGAAGGGGAGTGGGGGGATTAAAACAACAATTTTTTTCTACCCCAGTTTTGAAGGCTAGAAGTCTGAAATCAAGGTGTCAGCAGGGCCATTTTACCTCAGAAGCCTTTAGAGAAGAGTCCTTCCTTGCCTCCTCCTAGCTTCTGGTGTTTGCCAGCAATCCTTGGTGTTCCTTGGCTTGTAGCTATATCAATCACTGTAATCTTTGCCTCTATCATTACATGACCTTAGTCTCTGCGTGTCTGCTCTGACTGTGTGTCAAAATTTTCCTCTTGTTATAGGATACCAGTCACTTGACTAGAGCCCATCCTAATCCAGTATGACATCATAACTGATTACTTCTGTAAAGACCCTATTGCCAAATAAGGTAACATGTATAATATGGGGTTAGGTTATAATGTAGCTTTTTGGGGAACACAATTCAATCCACAATACCTACTTCTCTAAGTTAAAGGAAAATTGAAAGACTTAATATTTAAAAGTTTATATAGTGTAGGTTTTGACTTATTTTTAAGTAAGTTTATGTTATGAACAAATATTTGAAAAGGCATTACTATTTTACTTGATGTAAGCATGATAAATTAATTTTGATTTGTTCTAGGCTATTTAGTTGAGTCCTAACCACACCAATTTTCATTCCATCTTAAAAAATCAATACCTGATATGAACCAAATTCATATCATGATCTCTATTCCCTTAGCAGAAAGAGCTTACTTCTTCACATATTAAACATAAATGAATGTGGAAAGGTATTCATAACACTCACATCATAAAAATTCATCCTGACATTTCTGCAAAGATTGTGTGTAGAATGTTGACATATTTTTGGTATAAAATGACAGTTTTAGTGCAGGTTCTCATTGTGACCAAGGAGATAGAGCAAACAAAAGGAAAAGAGTAAGTTATGGGGCTACCCACACACGAAGTGAACCTGTCAGGCAACAGAATGGCAGAAGTGCTTTCTGAACAGGTACAGATGTTCTTTTGAGTTTGATGGGGGTAGGTAGGGATCACTAATATTGTCTGCTTTATGCTATTTATCTCAGAAAAAGTCACTCCTGATTTTTCCATCAAGTGTTATCTTGTCCTCCCTTGAATGTCATTAACACTTTACTTTTAGTTTTCCTCAAGTGACCCTTCCCTCATACTTAACTGCGCACACTGTTCTAAGTATTTTACATATATCAACTCGTCTCCATTGCACAGTTGAGGAACTGAAGCACACAGAGGTTGCATGACTTGGAAGTTGGATCTACATTCAAACCAATCTAACTCTTGGGTCTATTTTTACCCATCATGCCACACTGGCTGTATAGTTAGTGAAATTTAAACTTATTTGATCTCCTGCAAGATTGTAAACTTCTGAGAACTTGGACATGAAGTTTTTCTTATATTTGTATCTTTCATCAAATCTAGCTTAGTATCTTGTGCATAACTTTATTAAATGTCTGGGTCTTTGACTTCCATATCAAGTTTTATATGTGAAGACAACCATGGAAAAATAACTTCCTGTATATCCTATCTAATAAAATAGTAATATGCAAATTGACCACACCTCTGATCAAGTTATGGCTACAGCCATGCCCATCAGCCAATCAGGAGCAAATTATGCAAATAAACCCCAACCAAGATGGCTGTGGCCACTGAGAGCAGGAGGGGAGGCTTGGGTTTCCCCAGCAATGGAGGAAGCCAAGCTTTCCGCCTGCCCTTGCTGGTCTAGGCCTCCACTTAATGCTACACAGTTTCAATTATAGAAGATATATTACAACAGAAATGGCGGCAGCCACAGAGCTGGAGATAGCAGAGGGTAGAGTTTCCCGGGCAATGGAGGAAGCCAAGCTTCTGCAGCCCTAGTGCCTAGGCCTCCACTCTAGGCTACAAAGTTTCAATTATAGATTTAAATAAACCCAAACAGAAATGGCTGTCGTCATGGGGAGAGTAGAAGGTGAGGCTCCACTCTAGGCTACGAAGTTTCAATTGTAGAACATAAATTAATCCCAGATCCCAGGGCCTCTGCTTGGGTCACTGCAGGGCGTGGCTGGCCTGCAAACCACAACAGGCCCCATGCCCCAAGGGAACCCCCACCCTGATCTGGGACACCCTTCAGGGTAAACCAGCTGGCCTCCACCCATGCACCAGGCTTCTATCCTATCTAATAAAAGATAAATACGCAGATTGACCATCACTCCAACACACAAGAGGGCTGCCCCCATGTGGTCAAAGATCCTGTCCCCATGTGGACACAAGATGGCCACCACAAGATGGCCAGCAGGGGAGAGCAGTTGGGAAGGACCAGGCCTGCAAGGGAGGGCAATTGGGGGTGATCAAGCCTGCAGGGAAGGGCAATTAGGGGTGACCAGGAGGGCAGAGGAGGGAAGTTGGGGGCAAACAAGCTGGCAAGGGAGCAGTTAGACATCAATTAGGCTGGCAGGGTAGTGGTTAGGGTGATCAGGTGGCAGACAGAAGTGGTTGGGGCAGTTAGGGAGGCAGGCAGGCAAGCAGTTTGGAGCCATCAGTCCTGGATGGGTAGGATTGGGCCTAAATGGGCAGTTGGACATCCCTTGAGGGGTCTCAGATTGGAGAGGGTGCAGGCTGGGCTGAAGGACACCCCTGCCCCCATGCACGTATTTGGTGCACTAAGACTCTAGTATAGAGATAAATAAGGAAACTGACAAATGATGGTTTTGGGGCTTCCAGACTCTGTCTTAGTGCTGCTCCCATTCTTTACTTCCTTCCCAAGTCCCCACCTTCAAGCTATGAGAATTTGCACTTAGTTTGGGTCCTCAAATGTTTTCACTGAGAATAGCTTGTGTTATCCCCTTTAAGAATATTCATGTTTATACAGGAATTATTCAATGTAATAATTTCTGCCATCAGTCAATAGATGAGGGAGGTATTTATTTGAGCAGTAGAGCTACCTGTAGGCTGTAAAAATTATCCTAATTTTTATGTAAAATATTATTTTATAGATCTGTTGGTAACTTTTGCACCTATCTGCACTCTCTCTGTGTATAAATATAAGATTAATTAAAAGCAAATATAAACTCTGATCTTCAATTTTAAATCTGGAAGTACTGAAGTAATGTAGCCATATTGGTATTCACTTGCTTGTAGGAAATTCTGCTACAGAATAATTTAAATTTAATTTTGTCTTTTTATTATGTAGTATGTGCATCACAAGCCTGTGGGCAATAGATGAGCTTTAGTGAAGCTGAAAGTAAAGCATAAATAGTAAAGCATAAATAAAATGGGAATGTTAATAAATCTGGTAGCTCATTAAACATTTGGATTCACTGAGTATATACCTATTAATTTTAGATGAGAGTAAATTAGGAAACCTTTGTTACATGAAGGTTGTAATTAAGTGAATAATATATTCAAGTTCAATACAAAACATCTTGTTCTACATCTTTTTACTGACAATTCTTTAGTGAGAAATTTCAAGGAACTGAAAGACTTAAAAAGTACTGATTAAATATGCAAATATAACCATTTATATTCTTTGGAAAGAATTAAAATTTAAAAGATATGTCCAAATTAGTTTTTTCTCACATCTCATTATTATCTTCTTAATTTATTTTAGCATTTGTAAGTTCATCATTTTATTTAGAAGTCACACTTGTCTCTTAACCCTCTTTATTGTTCTATTCCATTTGTATATTTTAAAATTCTCCTTTACATTGTATTAAAATCATACCCTCCAAATTATTCTTTTTTATTTCTCTGTAGAACATTACTCTTTTTTTTTTTTTTTTTAAAGTTCTTCAGTTTCTGACCTCAGGTCTTCTTGTGTAAAGATTATTCTGCAAATCGTTTTTTTTTTTTTTTTATACTGCAATCATCCATTAAAATAAGAATCAGCTTGTGAATATATGACTATGAAAAAAGTGTAATTTATTTTCTGCTTTTTGTTTGTTTGGTTTGTTTCCTTTGGAATTTGGGTTTATTTTTAATCTTGAATTATGTATTAGTTTGCTAGGGTTGCTATAGCAAAGTACCATAAGCTGGATGTCAACAGCAGAAATGTATAGTCTCACAGTTCTTGATGTTAGGAGTCCAAAATCAAGGTATTGGCAGAGGTTTCTTCTGAGCCCTGCTTTCTAGGGTTCTGTCTCCTAGTTTTTGATGATTTGCTGGCCATTCTTTGGTGTTCCTTGGCTTGTAGAAGCATCATCCTGGTCTACCTTTAAGTTCACCTGGTGTTTTTCCCTGTGTGCATGTCTTCGAGTCCAAATTCTCCCTTTTTATAAGGAAATAGTCACATTGGATTAAGGCCCACTCTCCTGACCCCCTGTGGTATTGTGATTTACAGAAAGAAATATACATTTGGTCTTGGTCTTCCTGGCTGGCTTGGGCTCCTAAAAACCATTGGAATTTTCAAAGTGTTGAGACTGAGGAAGTGCTTTTGTTAGGTTAATGAGATGACATTGAAAGCACCTAAGGATGGGGGTGGAGCCAACCATCTGATTACAGGGTTGGAATTTTCAAGTACCATCCCCCAAACTCTGGGGCTTGAGGTTGCTCCATCCCTAATGGCCAGTGGATTAACCAATACCTTTGTAATGAGACTTTATAGAAACCCCAAAGTCACAGGTTTGAAAAGCTTCTGGGTTGATGAACACTGGAGTTGCTGGGAGAGTGGCATCCATGGGAAAGAATGTAATTTACTTTGCCTGAAGTATCTCTTCCTTCCGGCTGTTCCTGGCATTCTATCCTTTCACAATAAACAGGTAATCTAGTAGTACGCTGTTTTTCTGAGTTGTGTAAGTTGCTCTAGCAAATTAATTAAACAAGAGGAGTGGGTTTTGGGAATGTCTGATTTATAGCCAATTGGTCAAAAATACAAGTAACAGCTTGGACTTGTGACTGGCATCTGAAGTGGGTTGATGGGGGGCAGTGTTGAAGGACTGAATCCTTATCTTATGGGATCTCACGCTATCTTTGGGTAGATAGTGTGAGAATTGAGTTGAATGGTAGGACACCTAGCTGGTGTTCTGAGAATTACTTGTTGGTGTGCTGTCTCTCCCCCCACTTCCCCCACTTCCCCAAAAACACACACACACACACACACACACCCAGAATCCTATTTACCTATTATCTTAACTTGATCATCTGAAAAGACCATATTTTCTTTCTCTATTGCTGAGAAAACAGGATTAGGAAGATAAAAATGATTAGAGATATGCCAGTATATCATTTAGGATGTTTGTGGCTAAAAGTAACAGAATACTCCAAAAGTGGTTTTACACCGGGCATTTCTTTTCTCGTGTTGGAAGAGATCTGGCAGGAGGGTGGTTGAAGATCTGGTTAACTCGTTGGTTGAGTGGTGTCATCAAGAACTCAAGCTCTTTCTGTCTTTTCACTCTCTCATTCTCAGCATGCTGACTGTCTTTGGCGGGTGCCTTTAGGGTCATATGTTCATGCCCTCAGTAAGGAAGGTGGAAACTACAAATGTGCTCTTAACAGCTTCTACACTGGGAACTGGGGCTACTTGCCGAAGGGGGAGGGGGACTTGAATGACTGCCCCATTCAGTCTGTTATAGGTGGGGTGCTGTTCATCAACTCTGCATGTCACTTTACAAAGGCTATTCATAGAAAGGCTGCTTTTGGAAGCTAAAGACAGATAAGGTAATTCATATAGCCTGACATAAAATCATTAGTGAGCAAGGCTGGAGGAATGAGGCCTCATAATGTGTTTGGATATGAATTGGTTAGAGGTACTTTTAAATGTTCTTTGCCTGTACAAATCTGGAAAGAGGAAAACTAGGAATCTGAGGTTTTTCCATTTGGCAGAAAAATAAATCTACACAAACAAATGTACGTATATGCATGTACTTGCATGTATGTGAAATTAACATAAGCAGCTCAAGTGATTAATACAAACCATACTAGATTAATATAAAGTACAATAGAAATATTTATGATTTTATGAAACACTCTGAAACATTTTGCAAACTTTGAAGTTGATACAAGTTTAGGATTTAAGAGGTTACTTTCTAGGTGGAAAAAGAGAGGCTTATTAGCAAAACAACTTAATAACATAAACATCCTTTTTTTCTTTTTAAAATATTTTATTTATTTTTTTTTTTTTTTTTTTTTTTTTTTTTACAGAGAGGAGGGAAGAGGGATAGATGTTTCTGACTGGAAACATCAATGAGAGAGAAACATTGATCAGCTGCCTCTTGCACACCCCCTACTGGGGATGTGCCCACAACCAAGGTACATGCCCTTGACTGGAATCAAACCTCGGACCTTTCAGTCTGCAGGCTGATGCTCTATCCATTGAGCCAAACTGGTTTCAGCCATCCTATATATATATTTTTTTTACTCTAAATGTGAAACTAATGCAACAGAGAGAATGTGCACCTTAGGATAAAAAATGGCATCATCTAATTTAATTGTAAATTTCATGTTTTTTGCTAACTTTCTACTGCTACCAACACCCCATTGATGCTTTCTATCGGAGCAAATTTTTGCTCTGATGGTTCCATCTACTTTTGCAAGCCAGGCTTTAAAGGAAATTTATCTAAATAGAGGTGTTTTGAGTAGTGACCAGGACCATGAAACAACTTGAAACACTGAACAAATATGCTATTAGTTTTCTACTTCTGTAAATCAAATTACCACAAACTTACTGGCTCAAACCCACACTATTAATTACCTCACAGTTGCCCTGGCTGAGGAGTTTGGGCATAGTGTAACTGGATCTTCTCTGCTCAGGATCTTACAAGCTGCATTTTTCACCTAGTGGATCTGCTTCTGACTTCACTCAAGTTGTTGACAGAATTCATTTCTTTGAGAGCTTATGGCTGTGGACTCTGATTTTTCACTGCCTGTTGGCTGGAGGTCCTAGAGGCCACTGGTAGTTCCTAGATGCCATCTACAGTTCCTTGCCATGTAAACTCCTATAAAATGACCCTTTCTTTCTTCATCAAGCTGAGAAGAGAGTCTCTCCCACTTGGAATCTCTGACTTCAGGGAGGAGCCAGTCACTCTCTTAAGGGTTTTCACATGTTCCTGATTAAGTAAGGTGTGGAAATCCTTTTCACATCCTGCGTGTCCAGGGTTCCCATATCAGGGTTCAGAGTCTGGAGAAGGCTGCATACAAATGAATAGAGACTTAGAAAAGCATACATTTGGGAAATGGGGGCCAGGCGGTAGCCCATCTCTAGTGGAAGGACTGCCTTGTGCTCTGGCCTGGCCATCCCTCTTATTAAGGCTATGGGATCCGCCCATAGCCCCCAGGTAGGAAATTCCAACAACAGAAATACACAAGAACAAACAGAGGTGTTTCAGTTAACAATGTTTTTAGCTCTGACCTTTCAGAGCAATTCAAGTTGTTTACCAGCCTCCCTGGCTCCTATGCACATCTTTCTATTAGTGAGACAAGATTGGTTTCCGACAGTAAGGCCCATCCAGGATAACATTCTCTTTGATTAACTCAAAATCAAAACACTTGGGATCTTATTGATATCTGCCAAAGTTCTTTTGTCTTGGCCATGTTGTATTGGTTAGAATCAAGTCACAGATCCCACATACACTCAAGGTTGTGAACCTCAAAAAGTGGGAATCATGGGGCTACCCTAAAGACCATCTGCCATATTCACCTGGAGAAGGCTCAGGTGGACAGAAGAGCAGTGTGATGGCCATGTGGAATATTTTGTATCTTCATTTCCCAATTCCTTATTATTACCCTCTTTTTACTGATGTAGAAAATGAAACTCAGGATAGACAATTTGGTTGAGGTCACTCAGGAAGGTCACACACTCAGAGCCAGTCTATCTGAATTCTATCTTGTTCTCTCTCCATGTTATAATGTTACCTTATTCTACTGTATAATTACCAAATACTCAAACTGAGACTAATGGGTAGAAGCTTTAAGGTAGTGGTTCTCAGCCTTTCTAATGCCTAGACCCTTTAATATAGTTCCTCATGTTGTGGTGACCCCAACCATAAAATTATTTTCATTGCTACTTCATAACTGTAATTTTGCTACTGTTAATGAATTGTAATGTAAATATCTGTGTTTTCCGATGGTCTTAGGCTCTACAGCAGCAGTTCTCAACCTGTGGGACCCTGAGAATCGCTAGCTGAGTCGCCTAAGACCATCGGAAAGCACAGATATTCACATTACGATTCATTAATAATAGCAAAATTACAGTTATGAAGTAGCAATGAAAATAATTTTATGGTTGGGGGTCACCACAACCTGAAGAACTGTATTAAAGGGTCGTGACATTAGAAAGGTTGAGAACCACTGCTTTAAGGAGATGGGTCATTTGATATTTTCTAATAGTAACTAGATTATGGTGTGAACTTAGTTTACTGCAATGTTTAGAATCCTGGCTGCATGTTAGAATCACTAGGGGAACTTTGAAAGTATGCTGATTCTCAGGGATCCCCCAATTATATCAATAAGAGTCTCTGTGAGGTAGGCCCTAATCTTTTGGTGTGTCTATGTTGTCTTATCAATAAATGCCCTATGTAAAAAGTTTGGTTTGAGGGACAACAGAGTGGAATAAAAAACAGGCTGAAGTGATGTTTGAAGGTGAAATGGACCTTTTCAGAAAATGGTGGACTCTCTGTCAATCAACATGTCTCAGTAAAAATAATCCAGCTGTTTGGCAGGAATGGCACAGAAGGAATTTAAGAATGAACGCTTGATTGGACTGGAAGACCTTTAACATTTCTTCTGATCTTTAGAGTTTATGAGTCTGTGATGCTGGTGTGCAATAAATGTTAAATATGATTTATAATGGGTCAACCTAAAGGGTCTCAACTTATATCACTTTCTTGATTTCTGTACTCCATACAAATCCATGACAATCTGCCTGTTGTGGTAAGGAAGGTAGACTGATGGCTGGTTATAATGCTGGATGCATTAGTAGTGCTTACTAGTAGATGTGATGGAGAAGAAAAGGCCCTAGAGATTTTATTGGAAAAAAAGGCTAAGGATAATTCACAATGGTCACCTATTTAATATTAGTTTCCATAGCATTCCAGGGTTCTTGTGCTTCATTTATCCACATCTCTGATATAATAATTTCCATTTAAAAAAATGTGAGTCTATGATGTTTGATTAGTAACAACTTATTTTTAGCTTAGGTGGATTCTGAATCATGTCATATACCTGATTTTCTATTTCACTTATTATTCAGGCTGTTTTTGTATTTTCAACTGTCCTTTATAGTTTTTCTTTTTATCATTTGATTTCCCTTGTCTATTTCCTTTATAATTTTTAAAAATTGATTTTAGAGATAAGAGAGAGAGAGAGAGAGAGAGAGAGAGGGAGAGAGAGAGAGAGAGAAACTGATTGGTTGCCTTCTGAAGATTCAGAATAAGTCCCAACTAGGAATCAAACCGACAACCTAACTGGGAATTGAACCTGCTACCTTTTGGTGTATGAGATGATGCTGCAACTGAGCCACACCAGCCTGGGCTAAAATTTTAATTTCTTTTTCAACTTCTTCATCTTCATAACTTGAAAACTGCAGCTATTTGCAGTTTTTATAGTTAGGTTGGTCTGTTGATTGCCTATCTTCTGCTGAGTCAGTACTTTCTATTAAGTGTTACTTGTTAAATTATGTGGGCTTTTCCAATACTTTTAACTTTAATTTACACATACTTGAGAGACACAATGTAGATTTTAGAAATTTAAATATAGTGGGTGATGCAGGGGAGGGTGGGGGCGGGGGCTGTAAGAAATCAACTGAAGGACTTGTGTGCATGCATATAAGCATCACCAATGGATACAAGACACTGGGGGAGGGGGAAGGCAGGTGAGGCATGTGCTGGGGGGTGAGGGAGGCTGGGGGGAGGTCAATGGGGAAAAAAAGGAAACATATGCACTATTTGTAATACTTTAAACTATAAAATAATAAAAAAGAAATATTACATTTTGCAAAGTGGTAAGTGTGAATATGAATTCAAGGTGTTTGGAAAAGCTTTCAGGTTACTCTGCAGCAAGGCATCCTCCAGAGTTCATAGAATATATATGCTACACCTGTACTTGTAGCATGTTAAAACGAATCGCAAGGATTCATGAGTGATGTCATTCAAGGAGTACAATAGGCCCATGACTTCATACATATAATTAGCACAAATTACCAAGCAGTGATGGTGGTTATTTTATATTTCCCCCACTTTTTGCATCTGTTTCTACAAAATGCAGACAGTGGAGTCTTTGAGGCGACCAGTCTGCATTCTAATCTCTGATTCTCAATAAACTGTTGTCTGTCTGACCTTGGGTTCTGCATTTATATTTTGAAGAAGCTTCAGAATAAGTTTCGAATTTTTGGAACGAGAATTGTAATCTCCATTTACTTCAAGTGTGTTACTTTCTATTCCCACATGTCCTGTCAGTCTGCCAGTCAGCACTACAATTAAATGGTCACAGATGATGAAGAGTAGAATGGAAATTCTTTAGAAACACATTAACATGTGTTTCATTTCTTTATTGGTGTTCTGTGGTTGTTGTTTGAGATCAGATGGTAAACAGAAGAATGGGAAGGCATCCATTTCCTTCATTTACTGAGAAAATAAGACAACCTTGAATATGAAATAAAGCAAAATGCAATTAAAATGATCAATTCCTAGTTCTGCAAATGGTTACAGATATTTTGCCTTTTAAACACCTGCAGTATAAATTTGTCTAATTTAAAATTTGTAAAAAGTGTGTTATTTTTGTTATGCTTTTTCTATAAATATAATAAAGATGCGTTCTCTTAGTTTCCTTTTACTAAATCTATGCAGTCTCTTTATTTTTAATTCCATCTTTACTGATAGCTCCTAAAATTGTATCTCCAGCTCACTCTGCTCTCCAAATTTCAGTAATGTGTACTCAATAGCCTACCCAACACCCCACTATCATTTAATAGCCACCAAATATTTATTGAGCAGCGACTGTGTGCTAAGCACAGATCTAGCCTCTGGGAATACATCAGGGAACCAAAACGGAAAAGTCCTATCCTCATGAAACATTCATTCTATTGAGGAGAGACAATGAGATAATTAAGGAAAAGATATGAGATGTTAGATGGTGTTAAGTGCTATGTAGAGAAAGTCATGGGAGGGACAGTAGGCACTGTGTGTGGGGCAGTTTTTGTTTTAAAAGAAGTGGTCAGGGAAGACCTTCTTGTAAGATGACATTTGAGCCAAGTACTGAAGGAGGGGAGGCGAAGGAGTGAGCCATGTGGACGTCTGTCACGAGAGCTTTCCAGGCAGAAAGAATGGCATGTGTAGAAGCCTGACTGGCTTGTAGAAACAAGGAGGAGGTCAGGGAGACTGGAGTGAGCAGGGTATGAAGAGTAAAAGCAGACGGGGCCCATGGACCAGATGATGTAAGACTTGGCAAGGATTTTAGCTTTTACTTCAAACAAGATGAGAAACCACTGAGAGTTTTCAGCAGAACTCTTACAAATAAGTGTGTGTTTTTTTAACTCATAAAGTTGGAGAAAATTTGGTCCAGTCATTTACCGTTGATGTTCCTTTGGTCTCTATCTGACCAAACTGTCTGACTCTTCTCGGACAATGTCCCTTGGAGAATCACCATGGAATAACCAAATTCCCAGTGAACTGTCAAGCCACCTTGTTTCAAAAAGTAACAATGGATGATTCTATCCTTTTCTCCTAAAACATTTCTCTTCAACACTATAGTATCCTGGAATTTGACTATATTTATAGCGTAATTGGTGTATTTATAGCTTTGAAAACAAATTGAAATGCTTTGAGGAGGATTAGAATGTGTATAACTTCTTATTTTTAAATATGAATAAAGTTTTGGGAATCTATATTAGTCAAGATGTGCTAACTACTATAACAAACAATCCCAAATCCCAGCAGCATTTATTTCTAGCTCATGCCATAATTCAATGAGGGTCTTTGGGAAGTCAGAGAAGGGTCCCTCCTCCACGGTCATTCAGAGATCTACTCTCCTTCCATCATTTGGCTTTGCTGTGTTTTGTTTTTAACCTTCAAAAGCCTCAAAGCATTCCAGAAGATATTTTTGCATCTGGTCATGCAAAGAAAGGGAGGTTTCAGGATCTAGGACTGCTGAATATCACTTCTAACCATATTCTACTGGCTACAACTCACTCCAGGCCTCTTCCTAAACAGGGGGCTTGGGAAAGGTATTCTTGTGTCTTTAGAATAAAATAAAAAAGAGTTTGTTGAATATATAGCATTTTTTATCACAGTGCCTGATCTAGCTTTCCTCCATATTTGAGATGTTTAAAGCAATAAAATAAAAGAGTTTTTCTAAAATGACATTTAGTCATTTAATTTTCTACCTCTGTAAACTAGTAATTTGAAAGAATCCTAGATAGTTGATACATTTGTTTTGAGTGCTTCTGACTGTACGTATTCATTTGCCTAGATTTTGAATATGCTGTTTTAACATTGAAAAACACTCCTCTTTTTCACATCTTATTTTATAAGTGTGAACCTTCATTGGTTTTCTAATTGTTGGGAGGATGGTATTATGATCAGTTTCTGCATTCCGTTCTGTAATCTGGCAACCCTGACAGGTACTTAGCTAACTCAGTAGATAGCTATTATTAACAGCCATCTTTTCAAGTTTCAGAGGATCCACGGCTTCTTTTTAACATTCTGGTCTCACCAGCACTGTATAGATGGGCCTTTTTACAAAAGCATGTTAATAGTATATACTTGCACAAAAGAACAAATGGCATTTTAAAGTTTTTCTCTGATTGACTCCCTCCTGTGCCTAAATATTTTTAGCAGTTTCCTATTGTCTTCAAAATAAAGTTCAGAATCATTATGGTTTTCAAAGCTATGGGCTTCACCTCCCTGTCCATCCTTATCTCTTACTTGTCCACCTTATGTATCTAAACTAGATTTTAATTCTTCAGAGATGGAGTAAACATTTTGTTTCTGATGTATCGTCCATCTAGGTTAAAAACAGTGGTCGGCAAACTCACTAGTCAACAGAGCCAAATATCAACAGTACAAGGATTGAAATTTCTTTTGAGAGCCAAGTTTTTTAAACTTAAACTTTTAACGCCACGTCTTCAAAATAGACTCGCCCTAGGCGTGGTATTTTGTGGAAGAGCCACACTTAAGGGGCCAAAGAGCTGCATGTGACTTGCGAGCTGCAGTTTGCTGAACACAGGTCTAGGATATCCCTTATCCACTTTTTGCCTTTTAAAAAATAATTTACTGCCCTACCTGGTTTGGCTCAGTGGATAGAGTATCAGCCTGTGGACTGAAGGGTCCGGGGTTCGATTCTAGTCAAGGGTGCATGCCCCTGTTGGAGCTTGATCCCCAGTAGGGGGCATCAGGGGGCAGCCAATGAATGATTCTCTCTCATTGATATCTTTCCCTCCCTCTCTCTTCCTCTCTGAAATCAATAAAAATTACATTAAAAATCAAACAAACAATAAACAATTTACTTTAAAATCCAGGTCAGACACTCCATCCTTCATGAAAATTTCCCCAGTTTCTTAGTTAATCTGTTGTCTTTGTCCTCTATGTTCCTTTAGTACTTTGAATAATATCTCTCTTATAGAACCAATTACATTTTGCTTTGCCCAGTAGTTTTCATGTGTATACATTATATCTTTGTGACTAGACTACACTTTCCTAAAGGCAAATGCCCTTAACAATATATCATTGTAGCTTTTAGCACTCCTGTGTATACCTTAGCCATAGACTTTGTTTAAGTAATGTTAATGAATTTTTATTAAATTTTTATAATTATGTTAATTTTTAACAGTTGTTAACAAAGGGTACTTAACTGAGAGATGGAAGATGTTAAAAATCTCCTGCCAGCTTATTTAAGGAAACTTATGGAGCTAACCTCAGCTGGGTATCATGAACTAAAATATACATTTTCTTTTTTTTAAAACTTCGCTGTGTATTTTATATTGGCTTCCACCAGCATGTATATTTAGCAACCATCAAGAATTGCTTAGTTAAGTGATTTTTGTGGAATGGCACAACTTTTACCCTTTAAAGAATTGTATCTCCTTCCTTTCTGACTTAGCTAATGTAAGACTTGCCCTGATAGGCCCTCACCCTATGTTACTGGACAGCAATTACTGTTTTAACTACTTTGATCTTAATGGGAATCCCACACTCTTGGTTTTTTTTGTTTTTTTTTTTCTTAATAGCACACATTTTGCTTTATTTTCTCTGGCCTATAGCACTTCATAAAACAAAATATGACAACATATTTTCTATTTATAGATGTATGTATTATGTTTTATTATTTGTCAAACTGAGTGTTTACCAGTGTCGACATGTGAGATGATAATGTAACCCAGTTGTTTACTCCATCTCTATCTGTGTGGCCATATACTGCCACCAAAGAAGGGCTAACTGGTCCTCTCAGGTAGTAGATGTCAAGGTGGAAGGATGTGCCGGAGGGTGGTGGTGATGGTATCAAATTAAAGGTAGGGATTGGTATATGATTTTATAATATAGACTGCAGAAAAGGAGAATCAACAAAAATGTTATTGAGTGGTGCGTATACAATTTAGAATCCCCTTGGAGTACCTATTTATAAAGGGAACAAGAGTTAAAAAGAGTTGAAGACTATGGTTTTGGGGCATCTAATTTAACTACATGCAATGGTGACAATCGCAGGGGCAACCTTTTCCTTCATGTATTTGCAGGGGAAATTTAGATTAAATTGTGATTTTGCATTTATCTGATTTACCTGCAAAAATACATTTTTATAATTACTGATATGCATACTAATCACTTATAGAAATAGCTGCAGGAAATAAAAAACAACTTTTAAGCAAGGCTGAGATAGGTATAAAAATCTTAGATAAAAACTGTGATTTCCTCTTCACATTTTATCTCTTCCACTTTGTTCCTTTTAGCTGAACTAATGGCTCTTTACTAAATAGTTATAATCTCAACATATAACCCTTTGCCCAGAGTTGCCACTCATTCTAGCACCCAGTTGGCTGCGGTTCTCTAAGGGCCTAGGGAAGAGGCTGCAGGAGAGGACTTGCTCTCTCCATAGGCCTTCTTTCTACTTTTTCTATTTTCCATCTTTTCTTCAGATCACCTCCAATCAATCAAATGTGAGAACAAGTATCACCTTTTCCTCACCACCTCCCTTGTGATTCACACCTCTTGGCCATGTGTTTACTGCTCATTGTATCTTTTACCTTTCTTCTCAATTGTTTAACCAGGATTTTATGTTTGTCATCATCGCTTTAGACTGGGTTCTCACTAGAAGTTCTTTTGTTTGTTAAATATATTTTTTATTGTTGATAAATCCTCCCTCTAATCCCTTTCACACCCTTTCCTCCTAGCCTCTACCCTATTGCCCATGTCCATGGGCTATGCATATCCTCCTATATAATCAAAGGCTAATATGCAAATTGTCCCTTCGATCGGGAGTTCCACCTGAGTTTGACCAGGGGGCAGGGACAGCTGGCCAACTGCCTGCGGCCCCACCCCCTGGCTAGCCCCTCCCACCCCAATCAGGGGTGAGGCCAGTCTGCCAATCTCCAGCATCCCTTCTCATGGGCTGGCCCAGCCCTGATCAGTCTCAATCTGGGCAGGCTGGCTGGACCCCACACATGCATGAATTTGTGCACCTGGCCTCTAGTAAGTATATAAATTCTTTTGTTTATCTCTTCTCATCCCCCAAACCCAACATCAAAGTATCAGTCTGTTCCATACCTCCATGCTTCAGGTCTTATTTTGTTGGTCAATTACTTTTATTTATAAGTTCAAGAAATAAGTGAGATCATGTGATATTTGTTTTAGAAGTTCTTAAGGAAAGGACTTTCTCTATATTACCCAATGTCTGCACAGTCTCTTTGTATGATGAAAATACTAGAGACTGGGTGTACAAATTCATGCATGGGTGGATCTGGCCATGGGGAGGGCCTATGGGAGGTTGGCTATCTGGCATAACCCCAGTTGGGGTGGCAGGGCCGATTGGGTGTGGGGCCATCTGGGAGGAGGAGCTGATGATGGCTGGCTGGCCGGCTCCACCCCCTGGTCGAACTCCTGTTCAAACTCCCAGTTGAGGGAACAATTTGCATATTAGCCTTTTATTATATAGGAATAGAGGCCCAGTACACAAAATTTGTGCATGGGAAGGGGTGTGTCCCTCAACCCAGCCTGCACCCTCTCCAATATGGGATTCCTCTCACAATCCAAGACTGCTGGCTCCCAACTGCTTGCCTGCCTGCCTTCTTGATTGCTCCTAACTACTCCTGCCTACCAGCCTGATCACCCCCTAAGCACTCCCCTGCCAGCCTGATTGATATCTAATTACTCCCCTGCCAGCCTGATTGCCCCTAACTTCCCTCCCCTGCAGGTGTTGTCACCCCTAACTACCCTCCCCTGCAGGCCTGGCCCCCTACAACTATTCTCCCCTGCAGGTCTGGGTCCCCACCAACTGCCCTGCCCTACAGGCCCAGTTTCTCCCTATTTTCCTCCTCTGTCAGACTGGTTACCCCTAACTGCCCTCCCCTTCAGGCTTAATTGCCCCCAACAGCTCTCCCTTGCAGGCCTGATCCCTCCCAACTGCCTTCCCCTGCTGGCCATCTTGTGGTGGCCATCTTATGTCCACATGGGGGCAGCCATCTTTGACCACATGGGGGAAGCCATCTTGTGTGTTGGAGTGATGGCCAATTTGCATATTATTCTTTTATTAGATAGGATAGAGGCCTGATGCACAGGTGTGGGCTGGCTAGTTTGCTCTGAAGGGTGTCCTGGATTAGGGTGGGGGCTCCATTGGGGTGTGGGGTGGCCTGGGAGAGGGGCCTATAGTGGTTTGCAGGCCAGCCATGCCCCCCAGTGACCCAAGCAAAGGGCCTGGTATCTGGGATTTATTTATCTTCTATAATTGAAACTTTGTAGCCTTAAGAGGAGGCCAAGGCAGGCCAGGGCAGGCGGAAAGCTTGGCTTCCTCCATTGCCAGGGAAACACAAGCCTCCTGCTCACTCTGTGGCCCCAGCCATCTTGGTTGGGTTAATTTGCATACTCGCTCCTGATTGGCTTGTGAGTGTGGCTTGTGAGTGTAGTAGAGTGATGGTTAATTTGCATATTGCTCTTTTATTATATAGGATAGCAAGTAGTATCAATAGTTAATTGAAAATTGAATATGTAGTACTCTTATTTCTGCTTCTACATCATGTTACCACACTATTTAGAACCAGAGTATATTTGAGGTAAACTTTTTTTGTAATCTAGACTTTTTTGTATAAAGGTGAACTTAGTTAAACATTTATTTTACTTGCATAAAGGTGAAGTTAGATAAATGTTTATATTTATTTATTGTCTTTTATGCACTGAATAATTTTAAGTGAATAGGGTTTATAAATTATAATTATGATATATTATCATCTGGTTACCAGTTTTCAAAATTCCACACCTAGCTGAAGACTTCACATGTCAAATTTTAAAGTTTTATAGAAATGGTGGTAATGCAAGTATTGATGAGAACTCACATGTCAAATTTTAAAGTTTTATAGAAATGATATTAATGCAAGTATTGATGCTAGTTGGTCAGGTTAAAGGAGATATGTTTCATTAAGCTGTTATGAAATATATCAGAAATTCAAGGAAAAATGTCATCAAGGTGAAATGAACAAATCAGAAGTCAGTATCTTCCTGATGAAATTAGAGATAAATTAGGGAAGGATTTATATCTGTTTGCTGCAGAAAAGTGAGAATGACAAAATAATCCAGAAAATGTGAAAAATCATTTACCAATCTGGTTAGCCTAAGAAGATATATTAAAGTAGAACAGCCTTATATTTTTTGTTTTTATTAATTCTGATTACAGGCAAAATTCCAAGTATGAACACTGAGAAATATGAAAGGAAATTCTGAGTCAGAATGTTTTCTCATCTCAAGGCATAGCATTGGGAACTTTGTCAAAAAGACAGACACATTTGGAACCCATTCTCTGATTGTGGAGCAAAATCATCCAGAAGGTAAATATGTAAGATCTGATGGTTTAGATGCCCTCCTTCCAGATCCTTATTCTATTCTTTTTTTAAAAATATATTTTTATTGATTGTTTTACAGAGCGGAAGGGAGAGGGATAGAAAGTCAGAAACATCGATGAGAGAGAGACATCGATCAGTTGCCTCTTGCACGCCCCCTACTGAGGATGTGCCCGCAGCCAAGGTACATGCCCTTGCCAGAATTGAACCCGGGACCCTTCAGTCCGCAGTCCGACGCTCTATCCACTGAGCCAAACCGGTCTCGGCCCTTATTCTATTCTTGATAAATCTCTATTTTTCCTCTGTTCATGCTATATCATAGTTACTTGTTTATCAGCTCAGCTCTCTTCTTCATATTCCCAGAACCTAGCACAATGCTTTCTATAAAGTAGATTCTCAATAAATTATTGTTGAAAAAATAAACAAATAAGCAAAGGAACAGAGGCACTCAAGAGAAAAAGGAAATCAAATAAAAAGATAAAATGTCATAGAATCTTAAAACATTTTTGTAATAACTCAAAAATGTTCTTTTGTGCCTCTTTTTCTTATCTATTTTTTTCTCCCACACACCTGTCTTTGTTACTTCACCCTTAAGAGTTCCCTTTATTGCCATCTGACCTAATTTCTATCCCTTACCTCACACCCAATCAATTCTCTTTTTTATTTTATACTTACTGCTCCCCTGTTAGCCACCTCTGACTTCCACTCCCACCCTTTGGACCTCTTAAGGCCAGGGAAATAGACGTATTTATTCATTAGATCAGCAAACATATTGAAAACTACACTGGATCAGACACTGAACAAGGTGCTGGAACCTCAAAGGGGAACAGGAATGCCTGCGCTCAAGGAAGACACATTCTAGGTAGAGGGAAGATAGACGAGTAAACAACTTTGTAAAAATTTTGTTATAAAAGGGATGAATACTGAGTGCTATGGATTTGAAAAATATGGCAGAGAGATGGGAGTATCCAACTCCAGCTGTGTGTGTGTGTGCATGTGTGTGCGCGCGTGCATAAACATGATAGTCATGCGAATCTTGAAAGATGACTGGAAGTTTACAAGGCAGGAGTGAGATGTGAGTGGCTGTGCAAAGTGAGAGATGGAAAGCTTTTCCAGAAAAAATGAACAGCATAATACAGAAAAGTTAGCTGCTTTTTCATATGGCTTCTTTCTTCATTTATTTCTGCTCTCCCTCCCTTTCCATCTTACCTAACTTACTGTTTTTTGTTTGTTTGTTTGTTTTGTTTTGTTTTGTTTTTCTGGCTCCAGAAGGCACAGGAGCTAAAATAGTTCCTAGAAGGAGGCAGTCAGACTACGAAAGTAAATTAGTTTGAAAAGTTTTTAAATAATATATGAGACATCTAGGTGGCTATACTCTGTAAACTGATGTAGAAAAATGTCTATTCAATGAGTATTTATTGAACACCTGGCATTTGGGAATTGGTGGTAAAAGGTACATAGTCTCTGTGCCTACGGTGGTTGCATTCTAGAGGGGATCACAGATATTAGACAAATAGTTTTAAGATGACAAGTCCTAATGTGGAAGTGTAGAGGATGAAGGGGGAGAAAACACAGTGTATGCATATATGATCAGAGTGTAGAGAGTGAGAGGGAAGGTGACATGACATGTTCTGAGATCTGAGGGATGGATTATATAGAGTCTTGCAGACCAAGGCTATTCAAAGTGATTTAAAACTATTTGTGATGGTACACATGAGATAAAGAGCAAATGTTTAGAAACTCATTGCATTTTGACATTGCCACAATATCTGAGCATGTGGTCAGTGTGGGTTGCAGCTTAAGGTTTATGTAGAGTTTCCTCTAATAGTGCCCTGTGATAATAGAAAAGCATCCTATCTAATAAAGATGGAATATGCTAATTGACCCTTATGCCATCCCAAAGATGGTGTCACCCATAGCCAATAAGGAAGGAATATACTAATTGACTGCCATACCTTCAAAGATGGTGGTGCCCACAGCCACAAGATGGCAGTGCCCAGTCCCCTCAGCCCTGCAGGGACGGCAGGTGTGCAGCAAGGCTGGACCCGCTCCCAGGCAGGCCTGGCCTTGTCACGTGCCTACCTTTGGAGTTCCCCAGTCCTCTCAGCCCCCCAGCCGCCCAGGGCTGGCCTGAGGTGCAGGCAAGTTTCGGATGGCAGCTGCCCAGCCACCCAGCCGCCCAGGGCCACTGAGGCTCAGGTAACCAAGACTGGCCAATGCTTGCACTGCCAGCAGTGGCAGCAGCAGAGGTGTGGTGGGGGTGTTACCTTCCCTTGATTGCCGGATTGCCTCCCACCCCTGAGGGCTTCCAGACTGTGAGAAGGGGAAGGCCAGGCTGAGGGACCCTCCCCTCCAGTGCATGAATTTTCATGCATCAGGCCTCTAGTTCTGGAATAAATACCTAGATTAAGAAGCTTGTAGTTTACCACACTCCTACCTTCGCAAGAAGTCTCAGTGTGAGAGAAATGGCAGTTGAACTAGATGGTGTACTTAGTGACATAGTAAAAATTGTGAGTTATGTTCATGCTAATGTGCTATATTCTATGTTATTCTCTTTAGTATGTGATGCTAAAGAGTTGCTTTGCATGTAGAGACCAAATGATTATAGAAGGAAAAGGTTTGTTTGAGAAAGTTTGAACAAAACAGAAACCCAGTCTCTCTGCAAGATAAGAAATTTGTTTTATTTCAACATTTTAAAGTTGTAAATTGTACAGAACAGATTTGTTTACATATCTGACATGTTTGATATTTTCAATGATTTAAGTACATCTATGCAAGGAAGGAATGTAAAATATGTCTCAATAACAGATAAAACTGAGGGGAAAAATTGAGAGAAGCTTGGAAGAGCAGTTTCTATAGATTGTTATGACATGTTCCATAATTTAACAAAAAGTACCAATGGAATAATTGATGATCTGGTATTGCACATTTGTGAGTGCCTTACAAATTTGACTGAATATTTGGATTTTTACTTTGTATCAAAAGAAGATGCATTCATAAAAAAATAGTGGATCCAAAAATCTGTTCAATTTTTGAAAGATGATATAAATTTAACAATGAATTTACATGATAAATTATCATAATCGTTTACTGATAAAGGATTGAAGATTGATTTTCAATGCAGACCATCATTTGCTTCACTTTAAGCAAAAATGAAAGACAAATATCTCAAGCTTACTGTAATTCATTTTCTTTTATTCCTGTCAATATACCCCCGTGAGACTGTTTTTTCTTTTATGCATGTTAATAAAAGAAAATATAGATGTATGCTATCCCCTGAGAGTAGCATTATCATCAATCCAACTAGATAAGTTAAGCATAAAAGAAGCTCAACTATTGATATACACAGTGTTCACTCAAAGTGTGTATAATGCAATTATACATGGAATTTCTGTTTTTTTAAATATTTTTTGTTATTTGTGATTGTGAATAACAAAAATTATGAGCATAATCAGCAATTCTCCATTTTAATCTCAAATGCACACTTTCAATAAATAGTATATACCATTTCTTCAAGATTTTCTATTAGGTTTGTTCTGATTAGATTTATTGAAATATAATTTTAGGCCTGGTGTTTTTCTGTCTTCTAAAATTTATTTTTTAAAAGTTCATTTTAGATCTAACCAGTTTGGCTCAGTAGATAGAACATTGGCCTGTGAACTGAAGGGTCCCATATTCAATTCCGATCAAGGGCATGTGCCTTGATTGCGGGCACATACCAGTAGCGAGTGTGTAGGAGGCAGCTGATGGATGTTTCTTTCTCATCGATGTTCCTAACTCTCTATCCCTCTCCCTTCCTCTCTGTAAAAAAATCAATAAAATGTATTTTTAAAAAGTTTATTTTATTACACTTTAAAAACATAAGATTTTAAATATCTAATCTTTTGATTCACAAAGATTGGAGGCTAAAAATTAGTTTGTCTCCTCAATGAAACTAGACAAGAAAAGTGATATGTTACCACAGATAGTTTGAGAAACACTTCTGTAGGCAAGTTTGGGATTTTGAACATTGTACTAAAGACAAGAAGAACTCTGTGAAGTCTAATGATAGCTGTTATTTTAATTATTTAGGATGCTATGTAGACATTTACAATTAGGAGGCTTGGGAGACCCTAGCTGTTGGCCTGTGTAGGTGCTTGGAACAGGAGCACAGCCAGTCCCAAATCCTGTAGCAGCTTGGTTTAAAATACTGCAAGTGTCTCCTCTACAATCACTCACAATGTACAACTTCCACACTCTGAATGCTAAAAGGGCACCAACCAGATCCCAGAAATGTTGTGTAAAATAATGTTAGTAACTATCATTTATGTGAGGGGTGTCCTCGTATGCTAAATTATTCTTAGCAAAATTATGATTATGTGATTATGTATAATTACTAAGTATGTGAAAGGTTAATTTGGCTTTGTTTTATTTAGAATAATAGAATTTTGGAGCTAAAAAGGGGTTATATCTCTGATGGAGAAAGTTGAGGCTCAGAGAGGTTTTAATAGAAAGAACTGATTAAGAGTTTGGGTCTTAAAAGCAGAGATTGGAGGAAAGCAGCCACAAATCAAGGACCGCTTGAGGCTACCAGAAGCTGAGAAAGGCAAGAAAGGATGCCCCTCTAGCAGCTGCAGACCACGACCTTGATTTCTGATCTCTAGCTTCCAGAACTGTGAGAGGGTAAATTCCTGTTATTTTAAGCCAGTTTGTGGTAATTTGTTATGGCAGTTCTTGGCAAACTAATACATGTACTGACATAGTGTCATGGATACGTTTCTTGGAATGTAAATTTCCAAATGAATTAAATTAATGTCGTTTCCAGGATTATGAGGTTTGCCTCTTGGAATCCAAAGATTAAAATTCAAAGTTCAACTGTGTTATTAACTTATTGTTGACTTTAGACAGGTCACTTAATTTCTCTATGCTTTGGTTTCTTTATCCGTGATAATTTGATGATAATAATCATAGTATTTAGTTTATAGAGCTATCATGATGATCAAATGAAATAATTCATGAAAGCTTTTAAGCTGAAGCCCTGGGCTTCAAAGCTGTTAGGTGCTTTCTATGTGTTTGATGTTTTTATGACTATGATGAGGATGGTAGCATGGTAATGGTGATGGAGAAGATCCTTTGACCTATCCACTTGGCAGTAGAAATCTGGAATGTTCTCTGTTGGTCTGGTGATATTTTACCTCCACGCTAGTCATTCTGCTAAACCAATGGTTGGCAAGCTGTGGCTTTCAAGACACATGAGGCTCTGGAGCCACAGTTTGCCACTCTGATGACTAATGAGTTTGCCGACCATTGCACTAAGCTATTCATTCGCTTGTGCACCTTTGTGGATTGACCTTCACATATGGATTCCTTTTTCAAATGCTCACATCATTAAGAAAGATGAAATCCTACTCTCCATCACACCAATAGTTTCTTAACAAGGTGTTAGCCTCACAAGTTTGCCCTGTGATTCACCTAATACAGGACAATTACCAGGGGTTAGAAAGGGAAGCAAAGCATTGCGAACATGCGGTTGGAAAAGGCTTATTTATTACTGAGACATATTTGAAAACAAGTCTTCAGTCTTTAAACTGTAGTGTCCTTTGCCAATATTTGTCAACAAATATATCTATGAAATTACTAAAGTATACTAGAGGCCTGGTGCATGAAATTCATGCATGGGGAGGTGGTTGTCCCCTCAGCCCAACCTGCACCCTCTCCAATCCAGGACCCCTCGGGGATGTCCAACTGCCAGTTCAGGCCCAATTCGGGGGATTGGGCCTAAACTCGCAGTCGGACATCCTTCTCAAAATTCAGGACTGGTGGTTCCTAATTGCTCACCTGCCTGCCTGCCTGGTTGCCCATAACTGCCCCTCCCTCACTGTTCTGGTAACCCATAACTGCCCTCCTGCCAGCCTGGTCACCCCCAACAGGCCCTCCTGCTGGCCTGGTTGGCCCCAACTGTCCCCCACCCCCCTGCAAGCCTGGTCACCCCACACAGCCTGATTGCCCAGTTGTTTGGTTGTCCCTCACTGATCCTTCTGCTGGCCTGGTCATAGGCAGCCATTTGTAAGTGTGTGAGGGTTAATTTGCATATTATTTCTTTACTAGAGGCCCAGTGCATAAAATTTGTAAGGGGGGTGTCCCTCAGCCCAGCCTGCACCCTCTCCAATATGGGACCCCTTGAGGAATGTCCGACTGCCTGTTTAGGACCGATCCTGGTAGGATCAGACTTAAACAGGTGGTCAGACATTTCTTTCACAATCCAGAACTGCTGGCTCCCAACTGTTTGCCTGCCTGCCTTCCTGATTGCCCCTAACCACTTCTGCCTGCCAGCCTGATCACTCCCTCACCATTCCCCTGACAGCCTGAATGATGCCTAATTGCTCTCCTGCCAGCCTGTTTGCCCATAACTGCCCTCCCCTGAAGGCCTGGTCACCCCTAACTGCTCTCCTCTACAGGCTTGATCACCCCCAACTGCCTTCTCTTGCAGGTGTGGTCCTTCCCAATTGCCCTTCCTTGCTGGCCTGAATTGCCCACAAATGCCCTCCTTTGCAGGCCTGGTCCCTCCCAACTGCTCTCCCCTGCTGGTCATCTTGTGGCAGCCATCTTGTGTCCATATGGGGACAGGATCTTTGACCACATAGGGGAAGCCATCTTGTGTATTGGAGTGACAGTCAATTTGCATATTATTCTTTTATTAGATAGGATAGAGGCCTGGTACAAGGGTGGGGGCCAGCTGGTTTGCCCTGAAGGGTGTCCAGGATCAGGGTTAGGGTTCCCTTGGAGCATGGGGTGGCCTGGGTGAGGGGCCTGTGGTAGTTTGCAGGCCAGCCATGCCCTCTGGCAACCCAATTGGAGGCCCTTGTATCTGGGATTTATTTATCTTCTATAATTGAAACTTTGTAGCCTTAAGTGGAAGCCAAGGCAGGCCAGGTCTGCAATGCTTGGCTCCCTCCATAGCTGGGGACAACTCGAGCCTTCTGTTCTCTCCAGATCCATGGCTGCTGCCATTTTTGTTGGGATTTATTTATCTTCTATAATTGAAACTTTGTAGCCTTGAGTGGAGGTCTGGGCTGGCCAGGGTGTCTGGAAATCTTGGCTTTTTTCATTGCCGGAGAAACAAACCTCCTGCTCTTTCCATCGCTGTAGCCATCTTGGTTGGGTCAATATGCATACTGTCTTCTTGATTGGCTGGTTGGCATAGCTTGTGGGTGTAGTGGAGTGCTGGTTAATTTGCATATTACTCTTTAATTAGATAGGATTATATAGGATTATTTTAAGGACTGCTCAAGGTAAGGTATGGAATGACATCTTAAGAATTTGAATAAGAGAGAGAAGAAAATTCTTAGCTTTTTTAAACATATGGAGCCCCAAACTTACTGCCTTGAGTGTGCTCCCATGACTGAGAGGTAAGCTTGCTCCTACAGAGCTAGTGGGAACAGTGGAAAATCTTTTCTAGCCTAGAAGCCTGACCCACTGGAGGAAAACGTCTGTCATAGGAGTAGAAAGAAAATTTTCAGAGAACAGTAACATGTAACCACATTATAAATCAAGATGAACAAAAATTCATTAAAAAGACAAATGATTATGACAACACCATAATAATAATATTGAATACTTTGGCTGTTAGGGGACATGGTCCTGACCCACCTGGGCTCCTGAGTGACAGAGGTGAGCCCAGGGGGCCCTTTGCCAGGGTTTCCTGTGGGAGAACTTGAAGAATGTGATCTCTCTGGAGAGCACATATTGCATACAGACCTGGCAGATATTGGAATATGCAGAATTTTAGCAATATCTTCTTCCATGGCTCCAATTACTTACCTGAGCAGCCCTTAAACTTGATTTTAGGAACATCTTTCCCTTGGCTTTAATTACTGGCTTTAGTTTATTTGACTTGGTTATTTGGGTATGTGATAGATCCATCAAACAAATAAAGCTCTGTCCAGAGTGGAGGTGTAGAAGGAATAAGAATGGTGCCCTCTGAGTGAGGAACACCTCTGAAGGAAAAACAGCAAAGGTTAAAGGGAATTGGTACACCAGTAACTAGCACTGGTGATTTAAAAGGGTAATGATGAAAAACATCCCTTTTCCACTACTGTTCTGACAAAATGTATGCATCTTTAGGGGTAGTGATATTGAGGGGGAGAATTTTGAATTGAATTTAAACTGGACATTACCTGACAAAAATAGAAGTAATTAACTCAGCGTGGAATTCAGGCTGGTGTGCTCTGTGGTTGAGCATCAACCTATGAACCAGGAGGTCATGGTTCAATTCCCAGTCAGGACACATATCCAGTGGGGGGCATGCAGGAGGCAGCTGATTGATGGGTCTCTCTTTGATGTTTCTATCTCTCTCCCTTTCTCTCTGAAGTAAATAAAAATATTTTCAGGGGGAAAAAAGAGATAGCTATAGTCGAGTGGTTAAGACAGTCAATGCTGAAGTTTGACCACCAATGTTTTAAATCTGGCTTCATGACCATGAGTTATATAACTCTAGTGAAGATATTTAACCTCTCTGTGCCTCACTTTCTTCATCTGTACTATGGGTATCTCATAGGATATTAAGAGAATCAGCAAGTAAATGCCCTAAGAATAATTCTGACACACACAGTACTCAATATTCAGCACCCTTCACCAGGGCACTCAGGAAAAAGATGAGGTCTTAAGAGAAATATGAGTTGTAAAGTAAAGTTACGTTTTTTCACACCTGAATTTTGTTAATTAAAATAACATGTCTACAGAAGGACACCATATACTACTGCAGTCAAGCTAAAGAAGAAAATAATTTGATGTGTGGATAAAGGAAGTAGAAAAGCAAAATGTTGAAAAATATATCTGCGATGCTGGTAAAATAGTTGTCAGTCACATTGATACATTTTGCTGTGGGAGAGGGAGGAAATGGAAGGAAATGGGAAAAAGAATGTTTGTGCTTTATCCTAAGTTGGAGGCGTTTTGAGGCACATTCTTGTGTACAATCAATAACAACCTGAAGTACTGAGATAAATAACAAGTGAAAATAAGTTGTCAATTTCTATTCCTTGCTAAAAAAATTATGTTATAAAACTGCTGCAAATTTTACACAGGAGGTTTTATCCAGAAACTTGGATCTCCATCAAAAACCTTATATAAAATAACAAAAACAATCTTATTCTGAGCAATCCAGTAACTGTATATGTACTTAGCTATACTGTAAGTAGTTGGTTTGTATGAGGTGGTTAAAAAGAACAAATATAAAAGGTTTATTTTTGTGTGTCTATGAAGTAGTTGGTTTGTCTGAGATGGTTAAAAAGTCTAAAGATAAAAGGTTTATTTTTTTCCTTTTTTGTCTATTTATTTTTTTATTTATTTCATGTATGTGTAATGTTGTACTACAATCAACCGGGATTTTATTTTGCTCAGTTGTTCTAACAGAAAATTATTTGTTGAACCCATTTTGAATATATGGTAGTGATCTAGAGATAGAAGAGGCAGACTTTTGTCATATCTTAGCAATAGACAGAGTGTACTGTAGAAGCTAATGAGGAGATTTTGTGTGCCTTGGAGGGTTATGCCCTCTGGATCAATAGCTTCATAGTTTCTAGTAAATGCTAAAATATAATAGCTACCATTTATTGATCGCTTACTATTGCCAGACACTTACTAGATGCATTTTTATACATTATTCTTTTACTGAATAAACTGGAACCTACAATGTACCGGGCACCGTTGTAAGTATTAAGAATAAAGAAATGAAGCCCTTGTCATTGTGGCTTAACTGGTTGTAGTATTGTCCTCTGTACTGAAGGGTCTCAGGTTCGATTCACAGTTGGGGCAAACACCCAGATTGTGGGTTCTATCAATACTCCAGGTGTGTGTGGGAGGAAGGCGATTAATGTTTCTCTTGTGGTCCAAGATGGCTGCCCCCATGTGGACATAAGAAGTCCACCACAAGATGGCTAGCAGGAGAGGGCAGTTGGGAGGGGCCAGGCCTGCAAGGGAGAGCAGTTGGGGGCAATCAAGCCTGCAGGGGAGGGCAGTTAGGGGTGACCAGGTTGGCAGAGGAGGGAAGTTGAGGGGACTAGGCTGGTAAGGGAGGGCAGTTATAGGTTATTGGGCCAGCAGGAGAGGGCAGTTGGGGGCAATCAGGCCTGTTGGGGAGGACAGTTAGAGGTGAGCAGGCCGGCAGAGGAGAGCAGTAGGGGCGATCAGTCCTGTAGGAGAGGACAGTTCGGTGTGACCAGACCGGCAGGGGATGGCTGTTAAGGGCAATTGGGTCAGCAGGAGAGAAGTTAGGCGTCAATTAGGCTGGCAGGGGAGTGGTTAGGGGGTGATCAGGCTGGCAGGCATTAGCAGTTAGGGGCAATCAGGCAGGCAGACAGGCGAGCAGTTGGGAACCAGCAGTCCTGGATTGTGAGAGAGATCCCAGATTGGAGAGTGTGGAGGCTGAGCTGTGGGAAACCACCCCTCCCAAACTGTGCACAAATTTTGTGCACTGGGCCTCTAGTCTATATATATAAAAACCTAAGCAACTGGTTGACTGTTCTACTGGTCAACCAGTCGCCATGATGTGCACTGACCACCAAAGGCAGATGCTCAATGCAGGAGCTGCCCCCTGGTGGTCAGTGTGCTCCCACAGTGGGAGTGCTGCTCAGCTGACAGAAGGGTGTCAGATGCTGGGCTCACAGCTGGTGAGTGCAGCTGCTGTGTTATGAGCCTTTCTTTTCTCTGTGGTAGTGCTACCAAGCTGCTGCATCAGGCACAGTGGGGCTGGGATGAGCAGAATTGGCTCCTGGCATGGGCTAGGGCTTGGGCTTCTCCCCAGTTATCCTGTGTTGTGCTCTTCTACATCCCTTAGGGGATGTCATACTACTGGTTTTGGCCCTATCCCTGCAGGCAGCCTGGCCTGCAGGGATTGGGCCGAAACCAGCAGTCTGACATCCCCCAAGGGGTCCCGGATTGTGAGAGGGTCAAGGCAAGGCTGAGAGATCCATCAGTGCATTAATCTCTACACTAGGCCTCTGTATGCATATAACATCTTTGTTTAATCTCTTTCAGACCCCCATTTCTCTTCTCCCTGAGAATCATCAGTCTGTTCCATTTTTATGCCTTTGATTCTATTTTATTCACCAGTTTATTCTGTTCATTAGATTTATTATTCATTTATTTTGATTTTTAGATTCAATTGTTCATAGGTATGTATTTGTTGCCATTTTCTTGTTCATATATATATTTTTAATCTTTTTCTTTCTAAAAAATACCCATCTTCTTTTTAAAAAATACCCTTCAACATTCATGTAATGCTGCTTTGGTGGTGATGAACTCCTTTAGCTTTTTTTTGTCTGTGAAGCTCTTTATCTGACCTTCAATTCTAAATGATAGCTTTGCTGGGTAGGGCTATCTTTGTCGTAGGTCCTTGATATTCATCCCTTTGAATATTTATTGCTACTCCCTTGCCTGATGAGAAACCAGCTGACAGTTGTTGGGCATTCCCTTGTAGGTAACTAACGGCTTTTCTCTTGCTGCTCTTAAGATTCTTTCTCTGTCTTTTGCCCTTGACATTTTAATTATGATGTGTCTTGGTGTGGTCCTCTTTTGGTTCCTCTTGTTTGGGGTTTTGTGTGCTTCCTGAAGTTATAAGTCTATTTCTTTCACCAGAAAAGGGAAATTTTTGTGTCATTATTTCTTCAAATAGGTTTTCAACATCTTTCTCTCTCTTCTTCTGGCACCCCCATAATTTGGATGTTGTTACACTTGAAGTTGTCCTAGTGGCTCCTTAATATCTTCATATTTTTTGGATTTTTTTTTATTTTTGCTCTTCTGGCTGGGTGTTTTTGCTTCCTCATATTTCAAATCATTGATTTGATTCTCAGAATCCTCTACTCTGCTGTTGAATCCCTATATATTATTCTTTATTTCAGACAGTGTATGCTTAATTTCTGACTGTTCCTTTTCCCTGTGTTTGGTATTCTCACTAAGATCCTTGAAAGTTTCATTAAGTCCCTTGGAGGTTTCTAGAAGATTCTTGTGTAACTTTATAACTGTGGTTTTGAAATCTATATCTAGTAGTTTGCTTTCCTTCATTTCTCTCATTTGCTACATGTTTCTTTGCCTCTGAATTTTAGCTGCTTCTCTGTGTTTGTTTCTATATATTGGGTAGAGCTGCTACATCTCTTTGAGTTGGTAGAGTGGGCGTGTGTAGTAGGTGTTGTATAGGGCCCAGTGGCTCAGTCTCCCAAGTAACCTGAGCTGGAAACTCTAGGTACACCCTTTTGTGGCCTGGGAGCACAATCTTTTTGTAGTTGAGGCTTGATTGTTATTGGTGTCACTGGGAGGAATTGACCTGCAGGCCACTTTGCTGTGAGGACCAGCTGCAACAACAGTGGGAGAGCTGCTCTGCGGGACACCCCTATGGCTCAGGACTTGTTTCTATGGGGCTTTGGTGTTCACTGATTCTTCCCCTTGAGTATGTTGCTTATGAATGTGTAGAGTTGTAATCTGGTATGATCTGACACTGACGACTGGGTACACTGGCTCTTGGGTCTCCAGGGAGGTGCAAAGTCAGCCACTGCCTGTGGCCACCCAGCAGTAGCTACAGAGATATCTCCAGATTTCTCCTCTTTATATTGGGTTTGGAAGTGCCCAGACAAGGCCCAGGTATGAAGCAAGGCAGGCTGGTGCTGGTGCTGGTGCTGGGTCTTTGGCGTTTTATTGATAGGTTTGGGGCTCTCTGACCCAGCTGCAGCCTATTTGAAATTTTCAAGGACAGGCCATTCATATGTAGCTTGGGTAGGGTTGTAAATTGGATGAGGTGGGGTCTTAGGGAATCACTAGGGCAGAGCAAAAAGAAATGGCTGCCAGTCAGCCCTGCAACAGACCTGGGAGGTCCTAGCACAGGAAAAATTATTCCTGTGAGTGTCTCCATCTGAGAGAAAGCCACCTTCAAGCTCCTGTCCTGATGCCAGACAAATGTGTCCCACAGAGACTCACCCTGGTCCTGGAGCTCAGAGGAAGGGGGGCCTTGTAAGTTGAGTTCATGGTGCTGCTCTTTTAAGAGGAACAGCTGGATCTCCAGCAACATCTCTCTCACTGAGCTCCATTTTCCACTGATTTTTACAGCCCATAGTTACAGGGACTTCTTTTCCCAGCTCTGGGACATTGGGCTGGGGGTCTGGTGTGGGTGTTACTGAAACCCCTTGTTCCTCCCACTAGCCTCCACAGACAATCCCCCTTTCAAATAAAAAAGTGGCACATGTGGGTGTCAGATCAGTCCGTTCGGCTCCCCCACATCTCCTGCCAGTCTCAGTGTACTTTATTCCTTATGTCTCTAGTTGTAGAACTTCCATTCAGCCAGCTTTCCAGCAGTTCTAGATGATGTGGTTCTGTGTTTTAGTTGTAATTTTGATGTGGTTGTGGGAGGTGGCGAGTACAGGTGTTTACCCCTGCCACCATCTTCTAATTGTTCTCACAAATATCTTTGGAGCAAATGAATAAATCAGGAGAATGAGGCTTAAGTGCTAGCTCTAAATTAATTATTTTTTGATTTTGAACAAATTACTTGACTTGTCTGTGTGCTGGTTTGCAAACTAAGAGCTTTGTAAGCTTCCCTACTATGTGATTATGTACCATGGCCAGACTCCCAAGTCCATTATTTAGCACTGTGAATGTCGAGAGTCAGTCCTCACAGGGAAAGAATAAGAATGACCTGAACACCTCTTGCACTACTCACACATTGATTTTTACCTACTCACTCAGCAGCTCTATCTTTCTGTTTGTATTCTCAGTTGCAGCCTTTGGCCAAGACCGTAAAACTGGATATAGAGGCTGGCCCTAGTTGGATGGCAGATTTGAGTTATTCTTCCTATCAGAGGATTTGATGATATGTGTGAAGAGACACTCTGGCCCAGCTCACATTGAATCTGGGTCCCTACTAGCCTCTAAGACACTAACATAAACCTCCTTGTTATCAAGCCATACATTTGGGAAACTTGGTCTGGACTTGCTGTCTAGAAACTACATGTCCATCAAAATGAAGATTCTAATGTCCGTAGCTAAGCACTAGCAAGATTTTTGTGATGGGTCAGGAAAGAATTTGAATTATTTTGTCTCGAGGCCTGACCATAATAAATTTCCTTTCAGGTGTGGGCTATGTGTAGCCTTAGAAAAAGAAAATTATTTGTGATGATAGCAGAGACAGAATCAAATAAAAATCTTCCTTTGAAAATGGAATTTTTAATGACTTCTGTATTTACCATTTCTGGCATTAAGTTTACAGGATGAAGGGAGATATCGAATATAAATAAAGCTTGTTTCTGGATATTGCTGATAATATCCTGGCCTTTCGCTTTTCAGGGGAGGGTTACTTGATTGTTAATGTTAGACAAAGCTCTGTATTATAATAGAAAACCTTAAGCAAGGCCAGAAGCTGGCAGATGGGCTGGGTCCACGTGAACACTTCATTCTGTTCAGATGAACACTAAGTACTGCAGCTCTTGATAAAAGCAGCCAGTGCTCACTCTGCTTGTCTTTTGGCAGTTAAAAATAAGGCTGCATGGGGGGATAAGTTTTTAAACCTATGACTCATGGCTTTTGGAGCCTGATAACATTTGATAATCCAGTAAGTCAGTCCTGTGCTCAGAACGCTATATATATATATTAACCAATAAGACTCACTAACAATGCCATTGTGTTTTGAGGTATAATTGTTGTTGAGGTATAATTGACATAAAATATTATATTGATTTTAGGCATATCAGTGTTAGTTAGTTACCTAAATTCATATTTTCAGTTCTCTTTCCCTTGCCTTTTCCTATGGAATGGTTTCGATTACTATTATTTTGTATCATACTAATTACATCACAAGGGGAATGACAGAAACAGGCTAACCCTGATGTAGCATTTATGAATGTGACAGCAACAGGAAGAACTAGCATTTGTATACTGCATGGCACTTTTTGAAGAGGACTTGAGCCTTGGAAGCCCTGTGATGGGCTTTTATTGTGATGCTAGTCTGATAACAGGTGAAGGGTGGTTGTATCGGGCTTAGGAAAGACCTGGGACAGAGCCTTGACCCAGAGCTCCTGACCAAGTTCCATGCTTGCTTCTTTTTGCCATGTTACCTTTAGAACTGTGTTTGAAGCAACACTTCTCTTATTTCATTAGTTTCAGTTGAGTTTTGTGAATAGCTCAAAGTGTATGGAGGCTATAAAGAATGATGACTGTAACCTAGCCTACTCCCAAGTCCCAAATGGGCATCTCTTTTACCTTCTGTTGTCAACAAGTGAAGATGAGTGTGCTATGGAAGGAAAGTCACCTTTGTTAGGTAAATTTTCTTCTCCCACTTACCAGGGACATACAGAAAGAAACTGAGTAGTCTGGCATGAAGCCAAGAGCTGGAAGAGTAGCTTTCTCCCAGAGAGAAGTGATAGCAGAGGCCATTATTCCTTTTTTTGGGCCCTTGCCCACAGATTTGACAATCAAACATCATATCTGAATCTCCATCAACCTGGCTAACACTGCCTTCCCTGCTCTGGTGATTCCCTGAGATCCCGCGTCACCAACTTACAGGCCCAACCCAAACTGTTTTCAGTGGCTTTTCCATACAAACACATAGCCCTCACCTGTCTTGATTCATGATTTGACCTTTCCTAAAATCTCTCAAACAAGCATCATCTGGCCTCAGCATGCCCCATACCTCTCACTAAGAGGCCCCAGGCCTGGCACAAGCAGCAACCTGCCTTGATTTGTAGTTTGGCCTTACTTGGGCACCAATAGGCCCTGCACAAGTAGCAGCCATCTGCATATTGCTTTGTAACTCATGCTGGGTGGCCTACAGCAGGGTACAGGGGATGCTGATCTTGGCTTCCACCTTTTGGGAGGCCCTAGAGCAGTGATGAGTAACCCTTTGAGCTTGGTGTCTCAAAATTCGCCAAAAAACCATAACTTGGGTGCTATGTCACTTCGAGAAAAAAACTGTAATTTCATGATATTTATAGTTTAAATAACAAAAAATGTATAATTGAAATATATAACTGTATTTAATAAGCCAAAAACTACTTACTTAACCTACCTGTTTAGTGACTTCTTTGTTCATCTGTCAGTCGGTTTCTTTTCTTAGTCTTGATATTATTTAACTTGTGTGGGGTGCCCTGAACTAAGATAAGTGAAGGGGGAAATTCTTTAACTAACCTGCCTATTAGTGACTTTTTTGTTGCTGAATTTCATTGGCTAAACCTTCAATTGAAGGTTGGTATTTTGTACACTTCAAGCCCAAGCAAGCGCTACTAACTTCATCGGTCAATTTGTTTCTTTTGTTGGTTTTGATATTATTTAACATTGAGAATAAGGTTTCACAAAAGTAAGTAGAGGGAAAAATTGTGAGTAAAGCCATTGCTATATTGTTCAGGGTGCTAAAGTGTCTGGTAATCGATTCCAGGCACTCAAATTTCCTGTTCCTAGTGGCACTCCTATTGATTCTCCAAGCAGCACCTTTCCAGATTCTCAAGCTTTGACTTCAAATTGACAAACACCTGAGCCCAGATGCTATCTTGAAATTGTACAAGTTGCATCTCCAAATCATCAATTTGTATACATTGGAAACCATTTAATTCCAAACTACTGTAGACTACTACATCAGGATACTTAATTATTTTTATGGTCTGTTCTAGGCTTCTAAGTTGATTAAATCTATCACTGAACTGGTCAAGTAATGAATATGCAAGGGTTCAATTTCATTTGGTAGAGCTGCACTGGTCTTCTCAAAATACTTTGTTACTCGAGGAAAATACTTGTAAGTTTTAGTTTCTACATCTCGCTTGAAAATTTTAAGTTTACTTTCAAAAGCTTTTATGTATCCAAATATAACGTCAATACTTTTGTCAAAACCTTGTAACTTTAAGTTCAGTTCATTAATATGAACAGAGAGATCTGTAAAAAATATCAGGGTGTTGCTCCACTTGTCATCATTGAGCTGAGAAAAGTTTCCAGATCCTTAGCCTCAAGAAATACCTTAATTTCATCAAAGCACTCCATAAAGTGCTCAAGAGCTTTGCCTCGGCTCAGCCATCTTACATTACTGTACATCAGTAGTCCACTGTAGGTGGAATCAACCACCAGTAAAAATGCAGAAAATTCTTGCTTGTGAAGGGGGCAAGCAGCTATTAAATTAACTATTTCTCTAACAACTGACATTAATTTGTTTAAGTTGGTGCATTGTGCCTTGGCACATAAAACCTCCTGATGAATAATACAATGAAAAGGCACAATCGGATGTTCAATAGCTTCCATAAACAATTTGACAAATCTGACTTTTCCCCACCATGTTTGGTGCCCCATTTGTTGTCAGTGACACAACTTTAGAGATATCAATGCTTAGGTCATATAATGTTTAGGTCACTTTACATATTTTGCTTCCTGATGTATTTGTTGGCACTGATATTAACTTTATCAACTCTCCTCTCATTGTGAGTCCATAAGAATATCAACCAATAATGGCCAACTGAGCATGTGATGTGACATCAGTAGTTTCATCAAGAGAGATTGAAAAATATTTACAATTACTTATGTCTCTCTTTAATTGATGTTGTACGTTTGTGTTCAGTCTCATTATTCGGTCTTTTATGATATTTCTACTGAGTGGTAACTCAGATATTCCTTTAATAATTGCATCTTTATTCTGCATATCATGAAATAGAAGTGGTGCACATCTTAGGAGAGTTTCTGTAATAAATTCTCCCTCACTGAGTGCTTTTTCATGCTGAGCTATGGAGTGAGCAATGCTCAGACTTGCAGGTGTTAAATTTGTAGAGCCTTTTATAAATTTAAGGATGGAATTAGATTGGCTCTTATAAAGGTGTAGCTGCCTGGAAATGTATTTCTTCCTTTCATCCTCACTTTTTAAAAAAAAAATCTTTATTGTTTAGTTTATTAATTACATTGTTCCCCCTTTTTTATCCCCCTATAGCTCCCATCCACCCTGTATCCTTCTCTCCCTCCACTCTCCCTTCCCCCTCCCCACTGTCCTCTCCCATTGTTGCAAGATTTTTGTCCAGTCTCTTGCTGTACTTCCCACACCTCTTTTCTCCCCAAGAATTGTCAGTCCATTCCCTCTCTATGTCCATGATTCTGTTATATTTACCAGTTTATCCTGTTCATCAGATTATTAATTCACTTGATTTTTGTATTCATTTGTTGATAGATGTATATTTGTTGCTCATAATTTATATTTTTACCTGTTTCTTCTTCCTCTTCTTAAAGAATATCTTTCAGCATTTCATATAATACTGGTTTGGTGGTGATGAACTCCTTTAGCTTTTTTTTTTATCTGCGAAGCACTTTATCTGACCTTCAATTCTGAATGATAGCTTTGCTGGATAGAGTAATCTTGGTTGTGGATTCTTGCTATTCATCACTTTGAATATTTCTTGCCATTCCCATCTGGCCTGCATAGTTTCTGTTGAGAAATCTACTGACAATCGTATGGGTGCTCCCCTGTAGGTAACCAGCTGTTTTCTCTTGCTTTTAATATTCTCTCTTTATCTTTTGCTCTTGGCATTTTAATTATGATGTGCCTTGGTGTGGTCCTTTTAGGGTTCCTATATATTGGGGTTCAGTGTGCTTCTTGGACTCCTAAGTCAATTTCTTTCACCAGGTGTGGGAAGTTTTCAGTCACTATTTCTTCAAATAGGTTTTCATTGTCTTGCTCTCTCTCTTTTTCTGGCACCCCTATAATTCGGATGTTGGTATGCTTGAGGTTGTCCCAGAGGCCCCGTACACTATCATCAATTTTTTGGATTCTTTTGTTTTCTTGCTTTTCAGCTGAGTGGATTTTACCTCTTTGTATTTCAAATCTTTAACTTGGTTCTTGGGGTGCTCTAGACTACTTTTAGGATTTTGTGTAATATTTTTTATTTCAGTCAATTTGTGCTTAATTTCTGGTTGTTCCTTTTTCATGTCCTTGAGAGTCTCCTTCATATCCTTGAGTATCTGGTTCATTTTCTTGTAGGTCTCATTCATTTCCTTGCAGGTCTCATTCATTTCCTTGTAGGTCTTGCTTATTTTCTTATAGGTCTCGACCTTTTCTAGGAGCCTCTTGAAAAGCCTTATAACCGTGGTTTTGAACTCTATGTCTAGTCGACTTTTTTCCTCCATTTCTTTCACACCTGATTTCTTTCCATGTCTCTGCATGGTGGCTGCTTTATGTGGTAGATGGCCTCTAAGGGACAGTGGTTCAGCCTTCCCAGTTACCTGAGGTGAGTACTCTTACTCAAATCCTTTATGGGTTGTACAGTATTTTTGAATTTAAGCCCAGCTTGTTGTTGTTAGTCCTAAGAAGGTTTGACCCCCAGGCCAATGGGCTGTGAAGGGAGACTGTGTTCAGGTTGGATGGGCGGAGTCTCTGAGCTAAGCAGGCAGCCTCTGCGTCAGCTACCTCCTATGCAGCGCTCGTGCGTGGGTCTCTGTTGGGTGGCAATTGTTGCAGGCACCTCCAAGAGAAAGGCACTAGTCTCTACCCCTTGCCAGACAACTCTGCCTCTCCCCAAGTGAGTCTGTACACCCAAAGTCTCACCCAGGGTTGTAAAACAAAGCAGTCCGGTGATCTCCGGGACCAGGGGGCAAGTCGCCAGGGAGCAAGTTGCACGTCTCTGCTGTCGCACTCTTTATGCGGGCTATGTGCTTTTCCAAGCAACCTGGTTTCTCCTCAGACTAGGAGACCTCTGCCGCCCCCGGCTTCCAGGGTGTGTCCCCCGGACCTTGGACCTCGCCTGGCACTGGGAAATCCGTGCAGTGGGACATCCCCGCCCTCCCCATTGGAGAAATCCAGCCGCGGTTGCTGCTCCAGCCCTACAGCCCATGCGAGCGTGGCCACATCTCCTAACCTCTATTTCCAGGCATATCTTCAAGACTGCACTCTGCTGCTCTTCTGAGTCTCAGTGCCCCACCTTTAGTTTTATTTGTGGAGTTTTCACTCAGCCAGCTGTCTGGTGATTCTGGGTGATGTTTGTTTTGTTGTTTTGTTGTAGTTTTTGAATTGTTGCGCGGGGCAGAACAATAGGTGTTTACCTATACCGCCATCTTGGTTCTCTCTCATCCTCACTTTCTTCAAGAGCTCGGAATGATTTGTTTCAAAATGTCTATTTATATTCCACGTTCTGCTTACTACCGTTTCAGTACATAGAACACAAAATGATCTGCCATTTTTTTCTATAATGCCATACATCTCAGTCCATGTCTCTTGAAATGGCTGGCTATTGCTACTATCACTTTCTTTACTTAACCTTGGTTTTTTATTTTTTGGATTCTCCATCAGGGGGGCAGTGACAGAAGATAGAATTATAGATAGCCTGTTAGCTCTGCTGGCAATTAGGGGTTAACTAGCCTAACTGACCACAAGATGGCACATGTAACTATCTTTTAGGAAAGGACAGGGTTAATAAGCATAAATAGGGGTTAATAAGGATGCACAACAGTAATAGTGGTGAAATGGAGTCTGCATTATGCTGCAAAATGGTGTACCTTATATAAATTAAGATGGCTACCATTCTTTCTAATGGTGTTGAAAGGGCACCCATCGGACAGGCCCTCGCCTCTCCCAGCCTCCTCCTCACTTATCTCAGTAATGATGGTCAATTAGAAATCCACAACACCCCAGAACAGTAGATTGGATGATGGTTGCTCTGGTTATGTGGTTGCTGATAATGGCGATTACAGGGCCCCCAGAGATGCGTCCCCCGTGGTATTCTGCTGCTCCCTGCTCCACTGGTCAGAAGTGAGGTCAAAGATTTCCTAACGGCCTAACAGGAAGTCCCAGAACTAGACATTCTGTGCCGCAGTTCTGTTGTTTTGGCCTATCGACTTCTGGCACAGAGTGTCTACACTACACTACAGCAAATGTTTCATCCTCAGCTACTGCAACTGGCCATGTAGTAGCCGAGGATGAAACGTCCTTCTCAACATTCGGCCCCATACTTCTCTAAATTTGACCACATGCGGCTGCATGTCATTGAGAATGGCTGCGCGTGTCAGTGCTGACATGCGTGTCAGAGGTTTGTCATCATGGCCCTTGAGCCAGCCCACCCAGTGGAAAGCATCAGACCATGTGGAAGCACTACCCTACCCCCTCCACCAGGGACATGCTCAAGGGTTGAACTCAGCAGGACCAGAGCCCTGCTAAAGTAAGTCTAACTCTGGAGGTTCAGCCCCTGCCCAGCTGATCCTCCACAGTGTTTGCAGCTAGACCTCGCAGCCAATAAGCCTGAGAGTAAATCCCTCCCATTGTATTGCCAACAGGAGTGTGTACACAGCTCATGCAGGGTGTGCACCAGACGTGCCAGGCTCAGGTGATCCGTGGGGCTGTCCTAAGAGATTCTACAGAACACCTACTACATTAGGCCACTCTACCAACCCTGGGAGATTTAGAAGCTCTACGAAATTCATAGAAACAAATGCAGGGAGGCAGTCAAAATGAGGAGGCAAATAAATAAAAATGAGACAAGCCATCTATTAGATGCAGAGTTCAAAATACAGGTTAGAAGGTTGCTCAATGAACTTAGGAGTAGAATAGATGAACTTAGTGAGTAATTCAATATCATAAGAAAGGACAGGGAACTTGACCAGTGTGGCTCAGTGATTGAGAGTTGACCCATGAACCAGGAGGTCATGGTTTGATTCCCATTCAGGGCACATGTCAGAGTTATAGGTTTGACACCTTGGAAGGGGCTTGCAAGAGGCAGGCAATTGAAGATACTCTCTTAACATTGATGTTTCTCTCTATATATATCCCTTCCTTTAGGAAATGAATAAAAAAATGTTTTTTTTTCTTTTTTCTTTTAAAAAGACATAGAGCCCTGACCAGTGTAGCTCGGTTGGTTAGAGCATCATCTCATGCACCAAAAGTTTTCCAGTTAGATTCCTGATCAGGTCACATACCTAGGTTGCAGGCTCAATCTCTAGTTGGGTATGTATGGGAAGCAACTGATTGATGTTTCTCACATACATGGATGTTCCTCTGTCTCCCCCTTCCTTTCTCAATAAAACATACCATTAAGTCATGGTCTATTTCTTAGAAGTACTCACTGCTAATATAGTGATACTTCAAATTCTAGTCTTTTTTCTCTGTTTGCCTGCTATTCTTTAATTTACAATAGTCCGTTCATCTGTCATGTTTAATAGTATTCAGTGAGAGAGAGAGGGTGGAATATGCATATTCTATCTTAGTAAGAATTAGAAAATTATGTCATTCTTTAATTTTTGAAAGCTTTTAGGTATTATTTGTTTAAATATTTCCTATAATACTCTATGCTTCCATTCTCTATAGTCTTTTATTTCATATCTATAAGTAGTGTGTGTTGGGTCTTCTAATTCTAATATTTATATTTTGTTCATGCTTTCCATTTTTTATCATTCTTGCCAAATTTTCCATAATATTCTCAGATTTCATTTTTTTTCTCAGATATTTTCACTAATTTTTAGCTCCATTTAATCTTCTGCTTATTATAGCAATAGGTTTTAGCAATATTTTTCAATATGTTTTTATTTTTAGAAGTCCTATTTGCTTTCTTTTGTAATCTGCTTAATCTTTACTCAACAACACCATTATTTTCTATTCCTCTAAAATAACTCTGATTATTTAAATGTATTTTACACTTTTAACCACATTTCTTGATTAATAAAATTAGGATTCTGAGTTCATGAGAATTCATACCACTTCTCATTTTCTCTGTGTGTTCTTGTCTTTCATAGTATTTTATTTTAATGCAATTTATCATTACTAGAGGCCTGGTACACAAATTTGTACATGGGTGGGATCCCTCGACATGGCCTGTGGGGATTGGGCCAATGCAGCCTGCTGCTCCTGCCTGTGCTCCTGCTTATCCAGCCACACTGCGCCTGCTGTGGGCTCCCGTGCAGTCAGTCCTGATCAGGAGAGACTTACTCTGTCTCTGTCGCCACCATGAGCCTTGCTTATGGCGCCCGTCCAGAAGGGAATGGGGTAGGGGCTGGGATGCAATCGGCCCTCCAGGCAGGCGGTAGGATGCCCTTGCTGGCCTGGGATCTGGATCCTTCCTGCTAATGTTCACGCAGGTTTTAGGGACCACCTGGCAGCCATTTTTATATCAGTTCTTCCTTGAGTAGCACCTCGGGAGGGGAAGCAGCTGTGTGCCCAAGGCTGACTTCCAGGAGGCTGGTGGCACTGTTCGGATCATGCTGGCAGTGCTGATCCATCAGTGCCTGGCCCGTTTTCTGGAGATTAGACTTGCAGGGCTACTGAGGGAGTGAGTGGTTGCCCCTGGGCAGGAGGGCCACCAGGATGGGGTAGTCATCTAAGTGGCACTCCTGCTGTGGCAGCACACTGACCACCACAAGGCAGCTCCTGTATTGAGGAATTGAGGATCTGTCCCTTCATGATCAGTGCATGTCATAGTAACCAGTCGACTGGTCATTTGGTTGTTTGGTTACTTAAGCCCATATATATATATATATATATATATATATATATATATATATATACACTACAGGCCCAGTGCACAAAATTTGTGCACAGGGAGGGCAGGTGGTGTCTCTCTGTCCAGCCTGCATCCTCTTCAATCTGGGACCCCTCGCAATTCAGGACTCTGGCTCCCAACTGCTCACCTGCCTGCCTTCCTGATTGCCCCTAACGGCTTCTGCCTGCCAGCCTGATCACCACATAACCACTCCCCTGCCAGCCTGATTGATGCCTAATTGATCCCCTGCCAGCCTGTTTGCCCTTAACTGCCCTCCCCTGCAGGCCTGGGTCCCCTGCAAATGTCCTTCCTTGCAGGCCTGTTTGCCCCCAACTTCCCTCCTCTGCTAGCCTGGTCACCCATAACTGCCCTCCCCTGCAGGCTTGATTGCCCCCAACTGCCTCCTTTGCAGGCCTGGTCTCTCCCAACTGCCCTCCCCTGCTGGCCATCTTGTGGTGGCCATCTTGCGTCCACATGGTGACAGTATCTTTAACCACATGGGGGGAGCCCTCTTGTGTGTTTGAGTGATGGTCAATCTGCATATTACTCTTTTATTAGATAAGATAGAGGCCTGGTGCATGGGTGGAGGCCAGTTGGTTTGTCCTGAAGGGTGTCCCAGAACAGATTGGAGGTTTCCGTGGGGCATGGGACAGCCTGGGCGAGGGGCCTGCGGTGGTTTGCAGGCCAGCCATGCTCCCCAGTGACCCAAGTAGAGGCCCTGGAATCTGGGATTAATTTATGTTCTACAATTGAAACTTTGTAGCCTGGAGCGAAGCCAAGCCTCCTGCTTGCTCCATGGCCACAGTCATTTCTCTTGGGACATTTACCTTCAATAATTAAAACTTTGTAGCCTTAAGCAGAGGCCTAGGCCAGCAAGAGCTGCACAAGCTTGGCTTCCTCCATCACTGGGGCAACGCTAGCCTCTGCTCTCTCCAGCTCCATGGCTGCCGCCATTTCTGTTGTGATTATGTATCTTCTATAATTGAAATTTTGTGGCATAGAGTGGAGGCCTAGGCTGGCAAGGGCAGACAGAAAGCTTGGCTTCCTCCATTACCAAGGAAACCCAAGCCTCCCTCCTGCTCTCTGTGGGTGCAGCCATCTTGATAGGGGGTTAATTTGCATATCGCTCCTGATTGGCTGGTGGACGTGGCTTGTGAGTGTAGCATAGTTATGGTCAATTTGCATATTACTGTTTTATTAGATAGGATTATTTTGTTGTCTTTTTATTCTCATCAGAAAGTTTCTTTTTTTATTCCAGAGATTGTGGTCTTTCCCTGAATAGGACTTTTATATTTGCTTTTAAGGAGACTCTGGGGATTTTATGCTTTCTGATTTTAGAATTTCTATACCAGTAAGGAGTATAATTTTGGATCTTATATCTGCAAGTGGCACGTAGCAAGGCTTGGGATTTGACATTTATTATAGGTGTTTCCCACCTATGGTCACATGTAGCTGGCCAGCATTTTTGTCACTTTTTAGGCCATTGTGCAAAAATGTTAAAGTTTCTTAATTTGGGTAGTAAAATTCTTCAAAGATTCCTCTTTTCATTAGAGGAATCAGTAACATCTTCACATCTTCTGGCTTTGGCCATAATTTTTTGTTTCTAGCTCTTATGAGGACGATAAAATCCTACCCTATTGTCTTAGTGTCCCTATGTCTCACCCTTTCCCAGTCATTGCATCAGCCACTCCTTTCTTCACAAATCTCCAACTAGCTCTTTATCCCCTTAGCACCTGAGGATTTTCTTTTTATTTTTAAATAAAAACTCATATATGAATAAAAAATTCTTGAACATTTTATTTAGTTTTGATATGCATTTATGGTATAAGGGGAGCTTGTCAGGATCATAGTGTCTACCATTTTGAATGGCCTTATTATGTAGTTAGTAATTATATTATTTTCATATAAATATTGAGCAAATCATCACAAATTTAGTGTATTAAAGCAACACAAATTTATTATCTTATTAGAAGCATGAGGCATGAATTCATGCATGGCTGGGGTCCCTAGGCCTGGCCTGTGATTGGGGCAGGCCATGGGGAGATACCACAGGAGGTTGGCTGGCTGCAGGAGGTTGGCTGTCGGAGTGCACTGACCACCAGGGGGTAGCTCTTGTGTTGAGCTTCTGCACCCTAGTAGTCAGTGTGCATCATAGTGACTGGTCAATTGGTCGTTCTGGTTATTTGGTCATGATGGTCACTTAGAATTTTATTTATACAGATAGTTTTGTAGTTTAGGAGTCTAAAATAGATCTCACTGGGCTAAAATCACAGTATTGACAAGTTTGTGTTTCTTCTGGATGCTACAGGGAAAAATAATTTTCCTTGTAACTTTTAGCTTCTAAGTGCTGCTCCTATACCTTGGCTCTTAACCTGCCTATATTCCTCTATCTTCATGGGCAGGACAAATTCTTATCTTATTAAACTACTCTCAACTTCACTCTGCCTCCCTCTTCCACATTTGCGAACCTCTGTGACTAGACTGGACATACCCAGGGAATCCAGGATAATCTCCCTATTTTAAGGTCTTCTCACTAGCAATCTTAATTCCATTTGCAACCTTAAATCTCTTTTGCCACTTAAAATAACATTCACAAATTGTATGGATTAGGACATGGACTTTTTTTTGGGGGGGGGGAGTCTAGGGGTCAGGGAGAGGAGGAAGACATTATTATTCCCACCACAATTTTTGTAAGCAAAAATTTTCACATTGTTTAAAGGAGGTTCAAGTGTATGTTGATTTTGCACATAAAACAATCATTACGTGAAGGGATGCAATAAAGATACCAATATGGTTGTAAAGTTTCTGTATTTCAATTGAAGTGGTAGTAACATATATATATATATAGGCTTTGAGTAGATGGTGAAAAGCTAAGTATTTTGTTGTCTTCCCTAGAACACAATTTTTACTTTATTTTTGTAGCTAAATAAATTTAAATTTATTTTATTTTTATTCCATTATTTTGAGTGACATTGGATCACAAATCCATACAGGTTTCCAATGTACATCTCAATAAAGCATCATCTGCACAGTGCATCATGTTTGCCCTTGCCCCAAGCAAAGTATTTTTTCATTCTCATTTCCCACCACCCTTTGCCTACTTCCACCTACCCCCAGCCCCATTTCCCTCTGGCTATCCCCACACTATTTGTGTGTTTGTGTGTGTGTGTTTGTGTGTTTATATGCTTAATCCCTTCACTTTTTTTCATCCAGTTCCTAACCCCTTTCCCCTCTGACAGCTGTCAGTTTTAGAACACTAATTTAAAAGTTATATAAAAATATAGTAAAAAGATATATAGATAAAATGAAAAACTAAAAATACTGGCATTTAGTAGGTAGATACCAGGGGTGCCATTAATCATCCTATATGTCACAGGACAGTCCTAATAAAGTACTATCCAACTTTAAAATATCAATAAGCTCTAAGGTTGAAAACCCCTCCCAGCTGGAGAACCTCTGCCCTAATTAATACAATCATTAACCTGTATTATGGTTTTCCAAAGCTTTGGTTTTTACTTTTATAGAAACAACTCTCTCTGTACTCATATTTTAATGGTTTTCATATCTATATATCTATATATCTTTATATCTATATATCTATATATCTATATACCTTTATATCTATATATCTATATATCTATGTATCTATGTATCTATGTATCTATGTATCTATGTATCTATGTATCTATATACCTATATACCTATATACCTATATATCTATATCTATCGATAGATAGATAGATAGATATACAAGGCTAATATGCTAAGTGTCCCTCCCACTGTCTGAATGGTTGCTATGATGCACACTGACCACCAGGGGGCAAACACTCAGGGCAGGAGTTGCTGTGATGCACATTTGGCATTTACAGAGAAATGGCAGCGCAGATCTGGCACTGGCAAAGCAACACTCAGCTTTCTCCAAGCAGGACACAGGCCCCGCCACCACCACCCTGGAGCAACAGCACACCAAATCGTAGTTGACACTGCCAAGACCCCATGGCACCAAATGTGGCCCACATGCAGAAATGGTGGCTGTGGACGCTGGATAATGACATCCCATAGCTACGCCCACCCTTTTCTCCCTAGCAATGACTAGCCTACTTGAAGTTTCTTTAGCTCAGGAACATGGCTTGCTTTATAGCCAGAGGTGGAAACATTTCACACTTCAATCAAATGTCTGTGAAGCATTTTCCTGTGCCTCATCTTGTTTGATTCTCACAGAAGTCCTGGAGTAGGTAGATAGGAGACTCAGTGGAATCCTATTTTCTTTTCATTAGCTGAAAAATGGAGATTTAGAAAGCTTAGAAACTTGACCTGAATGAAAAGAAGTAAGACATGGTGGACCTTGAAAATGACTTAAGGTTTTTTTCACTGCACATAATATAGTCAAACACTGCTGCATTTAAACATTTTACCCTTCGTTTTCCCTGCATGATCTACAATAATAATCTGCTTCATGTTGATATTTTCTGCTGTGTTGCTGACAATTATCTGAAAAAGAAGTTGGGGTGCTTCACCGGGTTGGAAAAAGTTTAGCTACATCAGAAAGCAGTTCTAATTAAGCAAGTTTATTCTATATATATAAAAGGCTAAGTTGACTTGTGCATGCATGATACTTATAAAGCTCTTGCTGGTGCCAACCACATGCTTATATTTAAATCTGTTATTATTCATTGTGAATTTGGTTGACACTTCTATTATAGAAAAAGGGCAAATAGCGACGTTAAAATATTTATTTTAATTAATTCTTTCAGTGTGCACAAATCTGTGCACTGGGCCACTGGTATCATATAATTACAGCAGCAGGTTAAACTGAATAATGTTGGGTACAAAATAACTCTCTTCTGGAGGGAGCAAAAGTGTGTGTGTGTCTGTGTGTGTGGGGGGTACTAATGACAAGCTTACAAACCACCAGCTTTCAGCATGTCATATGTGAGAAAGAGATTGGAGGGTACCTCAGATTCTATGATTTGGTAGAGTACAAGTAGGTTAGAATAACTTTTACATGTAAATATGTATGTATCTGTATATCTACTTTTCTATCTCATTTTATCTTCCAATGGCGTTTTTAAGTAATGGGATTATTTAAAGTGAGTTTTATGGAACTTTTGTAGATACTTATTACAATTCAACATTTTAGATGTAATGCTAAAGACCTTTATTTCCCTGATGAATAATGTTCTTTGAATTACTTCAATTCAATTACATTAATTTTATTTTGTATAGCTTTGAAAATGTAGGAAGATTCATACAATACTTTAACATGTAGGTATTGGAATATTTCTCAAAGTTAAAAAATTAACTTGGAAAAGCTAGATCCTTTCTTTTTTTTTTCCCCTTAAAAATTCCAAGGACAAAGCCAAAAATGTCCCACTCATCTCATTATAGTATAATCCTATCTAATAAAAGAGTAATATGCAGATTGACCATCACTCCAACATACAAGATGGCTGCCCTCATGTGGTCAAAGATCCTGCCCCCATGTGGACACAAGATGGCCACCACAAGATGGCCAGCAGGGAAGAGCCATTGGGAGGTTCCAGGCCTGCAAGGGAGGGCAGTTGTGGGCGATCAGGCCAGCAGGGGAGGGCAGTTGGGAGGGATCAGGCTGGCAGAGGAGAGACCTTTTTGACAAACAGGTTGCCAGGAGAGCAGTTAGACATCAATTAGGCTGGCAGGGTAGTAGTTCGAGGGTGGTCAGGCTGGCAGGCAGAAGCAGTTAGGGGCAATCAGGAAGGCAGGCAAGTGAGCAGTTTGTAGCCAGCAGTCCTGGATTGTGAGAAGGATGTCTGACTTCCCATTTAGGCCCGATCCTACTGGGATCGAGCCTAAACAGGCAGTTGGACATCCCTCGAGTAGACCCAGATTGGAGAGGGTGCAGGCTGGGCTGAGGGACACCCCCCCACCCCAGTGCACAATGTTCGTGCACCGGGCCTTTAGTATAGTACATGTTGCTCCTCAGGAGTCTGGGGCCTACCCAGGAAGTATTCTGGTATCCAGCTATGTAGGATACTGTTGGAGAATTCAGAATCTACCTGTATGGATGGCAAGTAAAGAAACTCAGGTGAACTTGTATAGATTAACATTTTAATCGCTTTGAAACTTAACATTTTCAATATGGGAGTGGAATGTCGTTATTCAAACTTATCTCAAAATTTTAGGGCTATGCTGAGAATTAGATCTTAAATGATCTCACTCTTATGATTCTGGCATGTATGGTGAAAGGATGGGTAGAGAGTATTCATGAATATGCTCAATAGTGGTGGGGGTGGGCTTTCCTCTTTTTCCCAGGTTTAGTTAGGCCTCTCTCTCTCTCCCATCCATATTTTTATCTATCTATCTATCTATCTATCTATCATTTATCTATTTTTCTAATCATCTATTATCTATTTCTTTTCTAGTAGGCATACACCCTGCCCTGCTGCCCTATGCCTCCTGCTAAGTGCTTGTCCTGGAGAAGTAGAGCCCGGGTCTCCCTGCTGTTTGGTAAGGACGCGCGCTAGGTCCCGGAGCTGTCCAGCAGTTTCTGGCTAAGTTCTTCCTGGCTCTCTCCGCACCTGGGAAGCTCTCCAGCGCCCCGCCCCTGGCATGGATCCTCCCCTCCAGGGTTCCCAGGGCTTCCTAGGTTTGCTACCCGTCTCAGCCAGTCTCCCTCTAGCGTGCTTTGGCAGTTCCTCCTCTGCACGCCCCGGAGAGGGAGTCCTCTGCAGCGCCCGGGGCTGCTCCGGGGAGCCCCGCGCAAGAGCATTCGTGGGCTTTTCTTTCCTTTGCCTAAAGGGCGGGAGAGCGTGTCTCCTTCTAGTCTTGCCTGCCGTGGCTGTTGGTCCTTTCTCTCAAGACACGCGCTGAAATCAAGGGGTAAGAGGAAAGACCACCCATCAACTTAGCACCTTGAATGTAGATCTTTCCATCCCCAGAGGCGGGTGGCTTTGCCCAGGTCAGCCAGGAAGTAAGGGAGGAGGGCAGGAGCTGCAGACGCTCTGGGACTGGCTAGACGGGTCTTGGAAACCTAGGAGCCGGGTGCAGGAGAGGGACGCACAGCGCCGGGCCTCGCCCTCGGCGGTCCCTCCCTCCTCCTCCTCTCCCCGCCTCCGAGGTCCCGCCCCGCCCTCCCCAGAGGAGCTGTCTCTCCACCGAGCGTCTTCCGTGCTCTCTCCATTGTCTCTGTCTTTACAACAGGTTTGGGCGCTGGGAGGACGGGCGGCGGGTGCGGGGCTGCCCCATCCTAGGCTTTTTGGGGGCCGCCTCCCTCCTCCTGGGTGTGCGTGCCTTCTGCTGCCTTTATTCCGGCTCAGGAGCTAATTTCCCCGCAAAGCAGCCTTCGGGCAAGTCCGCCCCCCCCCCCCCCTTCTGGGCCCCCCTGCCAGCCGGCCCGCTGCCTAGGCTCTGCGTGTGGGAATGGTGTGAGCTTGGAGGGTCCAAGTTCTTCACGTGCCAGGGGGTCCTCCCTTTTCTTTTTTCTAGGCAACCCAATCGTACTAATCCTACTAATCTGTAAATCCGAGGCAGCGGCAGGAGAGACAAACGCTGTTTTCCCGCTTGATTCCAACGACCGCTTCAATTTTTTATTATTTTTATTTTTAAAGAGGGAGACGATGGACTGAGCAGATCCACACCATGGAGTCTCGGGTCTTACTGAGAACCTTCTGTTTGATCCTGGGTCTCGGAGCAGGTGAGTGGCCCCAGCGCTGGGCGGGGGGAGGGATGGCCCCACTTGATGGGGACAGACACCCCGCTTTTCCTCCACCCAAAGTAGGTCTGGAGCGGAAAGCCTGGCATAGGGGGCGGCTTTGGATTTGAATTTTTTTCTTTTCCTTTCTGTGCTAGTCTTGGAGACGGAGGGCAGGTCACACCCCTAGTCCAGGGTCTGAGGGCCCTAAGGGAACTTTGCACCCAGAGGGGTTGAAAGTAGGTCAGGGAAATGGGACGGGGTGCTCCGCTATTTAAAGCTTGGCTGCTGGTCTCAGGTAAGGCTCTCCGCGTGGCCAGGAGGGAGTCACCTCTCCCCAGTTCCCAGTGTTGTTTCCCAGACGCGGTTCTTTGCTGCCCTGGAGTAAGAGGCATGCATTTTGATGGGGCTTTTTCTTTCTTTCCTCCTCCCACTCCCACTCCCACCAGTCTGGGGGCTTGGTGTGGACCCTTCCCTACAGATTGACGTCTTAACAGAGTTAGAACTTGGGGAGTCCACGACCGGAGTGCGCCAGGTCCCCGGGCTGCATAATGGGACGAAAGCCTTTCTCTTTCAAGGTAGGAAGAGCTTGCTGAATCCTCGTGCAGGTTTAGTTCAGAGAAGCCCAGGCGTGGCCTCACCACTCCTCGGTGCCACCTCGTGGGTGATAGGATCTGAGCGGAGATGTGGAGGGGCTCCGTGGGAAATACTCACACCTTCCATCCCCTTTTAAATGGCTTGGTTTTTCTCCTCTTCCTCCCCCACCCCTTACTTTGTACACTTGCCAGTTCTAATGGATAGTGCCTTAATTATTGCACAGGAATTCCAATGGCAGATGGTAGATTTTAGAGTCTGGGGAACAATGAATTATAACACAAATGCCTCATTTGGGTAAAATTGATTTAGGTAGGAAAGAGGATAGCTTAATCATACTTAAGACACTGCTCTCTTAAAGTTTCAGGTACAATGATGTCTGGTTGGGAGGAATTTCTTTATGTGGGTAGCTTTCTGGAAACATGAATACCTCCCAGTAGCTTTATCTATTGTGCATCACAAACAATATATTTGGGACAAGATTCCTCATTGGAAGATCAGGATTTTTCCTTCTTCGTCAATGACAAGAGACAGGGACTAATATTTCTTAACACTTACTTTGAAAATATCTCAAATATGTATTAATTCCAAAGTATACAGGTATCTCCATTACTTGTATACTTAGGATTTAAAACTTTTTTTGAAGTTAAGAGGCATTGGCACAAGGGTCTACATTTAAACTATATTTAAATGTGTTATATAGTCAGAAGCAAATTCCAGTGCATCAAGCCTCCAACTTTGATTTACTAAGGCTTTTGAACATTGCTTGATTTGTGGAAAGATGCTGTAATAAGAGTTTCTAAAAGGTGGCTAACCACATATGGAAAGATTAGTTTCAGATGGTGAAGGATAGGTGAAGGCAAAGGAGAAATGGGAGTTCGGTGTAACATCTGGTGGGCTGGCTAAACTGTCTTCTCCCTTCCACACCCCACCTAGATTTCTCTTTTGTGATTTTGGTGCCATGACTTCAAAAGAAGTATAACTCATAATTACTAAAGAGTTACGTATACAAAATAAAACCACTTCAGCAAATCTGCCACCAAGAAATAGGCATAAAAAACCCCCGTGTTTCTGTAGTGGTGCTATTGCCTGATACAGCCAGTAAGTGTCACCATGGACAGTAACACCAAAGCTCACAGTTGAAGGAGGAGGGAGGAAATGGACATGTGTTGCATTTATTTAAAACAAGTGTACGCGTATAAGAAATAAAGATGTAATTTTTTTCATTAGAGTGAGCGCACTAAGTGTTTCTGTGGCAAATATTTATAATAAAATTATAGTTTACTTATTTTTATTACTTAAAGGTCTTTTTTTCTTTTTCTTTCTTTCTTTCTTTCTTTTTTTTTTTTTTTTTTTTTTTTTGGATTGGGGATATATTCTATCCTTTAAAAATAGTGACCAAATCTAATAAAGGAAATAAAACCAGACTTTTAGAAAAATTCACAGTAAAATAAAAGTGTCTTTAGGGTTAAGTTTTTTTTCCCTTTTCCTTCCTTTCTTTTTTCATATAACTCTGCTTTTCAATTCTTGTGAATACAATAGAAAGTTATTTCAGGACTGCTTATTTGTGTAACTGGGGAGCTTTACAGAAGCTAAAGCTCCTATTAACCAGAGGTGCTTAAGTGCCTTACATTTTTTATAGGTCCTTTAAATTATATTAGTGTTCTTCATAGTTTCTCCTGAAGAGTGTCTGAGCTGTCCCAAACCCCCAGGACTGGGCATTTCATGTCCTCATGCTAGACAATTAGACAATTTCTAAGAAATAGTTTCAAGAGATCAATGTCTTGTCATGATTTATTTATTTATTTATTTATGTATTTATTTATATATTTTAAATTAATCATGATTCATTTTTAAAGGAATGTTTACTATTCATTTTTATTTAGATTGTCAGCTCTTCAAGTCTGGCATTATATTGCGAATACATAAATCTCATGAAATATATGTTCTTTGAATTGTTCATAATAACTATATACAGTGCACATTGATGAATTGACTATCTTTTTTTCCTTGTTGGTACCAAGTCCAAAATCTAGGGCAGCAATTTTCAACCTTTTTCATTTCATGGCACACATAAACTAATTACTAAAATTCTGCACCACACCAAAAATATATTTTTTGCTGTCCTGACAAAAACTGTAGGTATAATTTTGATTCAGTCACACCAGATGGCTATTGTTGTATTGGCTGTTGTCTTTAAAATTTTTTTTTATTTGACAATCTAAGGGAAAAGAGGTGAGTGCCTCAGACTAAAAAAAGTTAGGTATGGTTTAAAAATTTTTGCAGCACACCAGTGTGCTCTGTGGCACACCATTTGAAAATCTCTGATTTAGAGTAAATGCCTAACATATACTGTATGAGATTTGAAGAGGTAAAATTTCATTTCCTGCCAAATGATGAACTTTATTTTATTTAGCTAATCAATCAGCAAATAGTTGCTGCCTGCCATGTTCTCAGTAGGCATGTATTCCTGATGTATTGATTATATTCTACTGATTTCTTTTATTCTGAGGTTTAGATTCTGAAATAGACAGCAGGTAGACCTTTGGCCTGCTCCATAGTTACTTTGGGAAGGTCTTTTTTTTTCCTGTTATTAGAATGTGGAAACTATTTTTAAGAAATCAGTTCTGACTCCCTCCTACTGCTTCACTGGTATTCTGTGGATTTTAGAGAGACAAAAGCTTTCAGACTCTGAAGATTTTATGTATTCAATTGATAGTGAATGTGGGTGCTGCAGGTCTTTTTGAATAGTGTGTAAAATGGCATAGCAAGAATAGCAACAAATTACAAAACCTGTGAGATGTCCTCAGATTTCAAATAAACCTATTGGCTAAGTTACTTTGAGTTATCGGATATGTTTTAAATAGGTGAAATAGATTTTGAGCCATCAGATTTTTCCTGCAGTGGTATAACTGTTTTCTTTTGTTCTTAGCTTTAAAATAATTTCAATGTGTAGTTTCCCATTGATTTTTGTTTATGAAATACTGCTTCTCCTTTTGCCTACTTCATTATTCTCTTTAACAATTTTTAAGATTCTTGCAATTCAGTACTTTTTGTTTGCTTGTTTTTTGTGAATTCTCACCTGAGGATATTTTTTCATTTATTTTTAGAAAGAGTGGAACAAAGGGAGGGAGGGGAAGAGAGAAAGAGAGGAGGGAAAGAGGAGAGAGAAACATTGTGTGAGAGAGACACATCGATTGGATGCCTTCCATGCACACCCTCACCAGGGTCAGGGATAGAACCTGTGACTCTTAGGGGCATGGGCCAATGCTCTAACCATTTATCCACAATGGCTAGGACTGTAATTCAGTACTTTTTTAAAACTATAAGTAATTTTTGTAAATTGTTGTGCAATATGAATCCACTATTACTTGACAGTTAGACTTTACTAGGGGCCCAGTGCACAAAATTTGTGTACTAGGGAGGGGTCCCTCAGGCCAGCCTGCCCTCTCTCACATATTGGGAACCCTCAGGGGATGTCCTACTGATGGCTAGGCCCACTCCCTGTTGGAACAGTCTGGCCTCCCTTTGCAGGAGGTAACCGGGCTGATCAGGGGAAGGTGCCAGTCCCATCACCCCTAATGCAGCCACTGCTAGTCACTGCAGCCACCAAGGTACTTACATCAACACGGACTCTAGTCCCTTCACCATGAAAAAATAACAACTTTCTTTAGACATTTTCAAGATATGCCTTCCATAAGATATGACATTTTTTTCTTTGTTTTTTTCTTTTTATCCTCTCACCTGAGGATACATTTCCATTGATTTTTTTCCCCTTCCCACCAATGGTAAGCTCGGCCCCTTCCCAAGCATACAGCCTCTGCCCCAGGCTGTAGGCTTGGTAAGCAGGTACCCCTGCCCCCAAGCCTGAAGCCTCTGCGGGATGGCTGGCTGGGAGTGACCTGTGTGCTGAGGAGGTTCCTGGGACCCAAGTATGTATGCAAATTGACTGCCATTTTTATTGGCTTAATTTGCATACTCACTCTGATTGGCTGTGGATGTAGCAGAAATCTGGTCAATTTACATGTTTCTCTATTATTAGAAGAGATTATATATTCATTCAAAGGAAAAAATATGTTCACAAGTCAACTCTTATGCCAATATATGGAAACAACAGTGAAATCGGGCATTTGGTGGAGGGCCATTGGCAAAGGTAACTGCATTAAGTAAAGTGAAGTGTCAATATTTGTCTTCAGTATAATGGTTAGTGAGCCTATGTGGATTTAGGGACAATACTCATTGTCCCCAATATAATAAAATAACACGCTAATTAAGAGATAGGCTCAGAAATCAGACTGACCCAAGTGGAATCTCATTTCCTGTTTTACTATGGTGCAATTACTTAATTTCTCTGAGCGTTTATCCTGCATTATAAAATTGATGTTGTTATTATGTTTATTAAAGGAGATGTGTTGATTTATCTAAATAAATTTTGTTGTGTAATTATTCTTCTTCTAGATGTTAGGCATATAACAAATGAAGAAGTGAGAACTTGGTTTTCATAGTGGCTTGAAACAGTCATTACACAAACAATCACATAGACAATTTAATCACTGTTAAGACAAATGATATGAAATAAAAATAAAGGTGCAATGGGACTCTACATTTCCATGTAGGGAGTCACAGGATCCAGTGTTTGAAGAAGAGTAATTTAAGCTGATAGCTGAAGGATAAATAAGAGTAGTCTGGAGAAGGGGAACTGTGGAGATTCAGAGAGGAAGAATAACAAAGGCCAGTGAAATAGCATGAACAGAAATTCTGGAATAAGCATGGTACATTTGAGAAAAAGGAAGAAATCAAGAGTAGTGGAAACATGGGTTGTGATATGAAATGAAGCAAATGAAGAAGTCAGGGACCAGGTTACATGGTAGGTAATATTTATATAGAGTAATAAAAATTGTCATTATACAGAGACATATTAGGGTGCGCAGAATAATGGTCCCTCAAATCTGTTCACGTCCTAATCCTGGAAACTGGAGAATATGTCATGTTACATGTCAGTGTAGAATTAAGGTTGCCCATAGGATTAAGGTTGCTAACTAGCTGACCTTAGGCTAAGGCAACTATCCAGGAATATTTGGGAAGGTTCCAGGTAATCACAAAGATCCTTTAAAACTGGAAGAGGAGATAGAAGAGGGCTGCAATGAGAGAATGACTACACCTGCCATTGCTGGCTTTGAAGATAAAAGTGGGCCATATGTGGGCAATCTGAGAAGCTGGAAAAGGCAAGAAGATGAATTTCCTCTTAGAGTGTCCAGAAAGAACACAGCACTGCTGAGCACCTTGATTTTAGTCCATTGAGATTCACTTTAAACTTCTGATCTCCTGAACTGTGAGATAAGTGTGTATTGATTAAAGCCGCTAAGTTTGTGGTGATTTTTTTATAGTAGTATTAGGAAGCTAGTAAGGTTTTCATACATGGAAATGGGGGCAGCTATAAGAATTGTAGCTAAAAATATGGAAGTGGCTTGGAGTTTGGACATTTGGCATAGGCTAAAAGAATTTTGCAGAGCATGATAGAAAAAGTCTATATTTTATGAAATAGATTCTTAATAGAAAACTATGGCTATTGGTGAGGATTCACAAGAAAATGAAGAGTATGGTAGAGAAAAAAAATAAAGTCACCTTAGAGAATACCTAAATTATCTTGAACTGACTATTGGTAGAAATATGAACATTAAAGGCACTGTCAGTGAAGGCTCAGATAGACATCCAGAACTTGTTATTGGGAATTTCAGGAAAGGGAATCCTTGTTAGATAGTGGCAGAAAACTTAACTGAATTGTGTCGTGCAGTTATGTTGAAAGCAAACTTGTAAACAATGAATTTAGATATTTAGCTGAGCTGATATATATGCAGAGTTTTGAAAGTTTTTTTTTCTGCTCATGTTAAAATATGTGAGGAAAGAGATAAATTGGGGGGAAGACATGTTAAGGAATCAGAATTGATATTTGAGAAATTCTCAGTCTATCCAGATTGAGAAGATGAAAAAGTTAGAAGACTCACTGTCAGGAGAGCCTGCTCTAGAGAGGAAGCTAATGGTGTAGGTGGAAATCCTTTTGCTAGTACCTCAGAAATAAGGTCAAAATATTTAGTCATATACAGGGCTCTTTTAAGAAATTGAACCTGTAGCTCATGGATTACCTCAAACATCTCAGCAGAAGCCAGTAATAGAGATGGATTTATCCAGGAATTGTCTGTAGAGGAGCCTTTTTTTTTCTTTTTAGTGAATTTACTGGGGTGGCACTGGTTAACAAAAGTCTACAGGGTTTCAAATGCATAATTCTACAACTCATCATTTGTATACCATATTGTATGTTCACCAGCCCAAGTCAAGTCTCTGTCCATCACCATTTATCCTCCACTGTGCCCTCCTCCACCTCTCCTCACATTTCCCCTTCCCTTAGTTGTCACCACACTATGGTCTGTGTCCATGAGTTTTTTTTTCTCTTTTTTGCTCATTCCCTCCCTCTAGCCCCCGGCAGTTGTCATCTGTTCTCTACCTTTGAGTCATGTTAGTTCATTTTGTTTATTAGATTCCACATATTAGTGAGATCATATGGCTCTTGTCTTTCTCTGACTGGTTTATTTCACTTAGCATAATGCTCTTCAGATCCATGCTATCATAAATGATTTTTTTTTTTACTGCTGAGTAGTATTCCATTTGGTAAAAATAACACAGCTTTTTTATCCACTCATTTACTGATGGACACTTGGGCTGTTTCTAAATCTTGACTATTGTAATAACACTGCAATGAACATAAGGGTGCATATATTCTTTCTGATTGGTGTTTTGGATTTCTTTGGATAAATTTTTAGAAGTGGAATTGCTGGGTTATAAGGCAAATCCCTTTTTAATTTTTTGAAGTAACCCAATACTGCTTTCCCCAGTGCCTGTACCAATCTGCATTCTCTCCAACAGTGCTTTTTTCCACATCCTCATCAGTACTTGTTTGTTGATTTATTGATGGTAGTCATTCTGACAGAGAGGCTCTTTTTTAATGGAGTAAATCTCCACAACACGCGTTGGAGACCCACAAGGTTCTTGAGAATATTATATCAGCAGAAACACTCCTGGCTCTTCCAGAAAGGGGAAATGAGAGGATGTAATAAAGAAAGATTGTTAGATTCCAAAAATTTTACAAGCAAGAAATAGGGTGATTTAAGTACTTAACTGCAAGCTTGTGTCACCTGTACTAAAAAATAACTGACTCAAAGGGCAGAACTGAGAGTCCAGAAGGCAGAGCTAAGAGCCCAGAAGGTGGAGACAAGAATCACAGAAGATTATTCCTGGACTTTGAAACCAAATACAATTTTCCTGGCTGGTTTTCAAAATTGCATGGGTCTAGTGTCTTAATTTTTCTAACATGTATTTTTTCTCTTTTTAAATGGCAATGTCTATAACTCATCCTATATCTATCCCACCATTCTATTTTGGGGGAAGATAACTTGTTTCTTGAGTTTCATAGAAAGGAATTATGCCTCATAAGGGATTATACCCAAAGCCTTATTTATACCCCATTTAGATGATGAAATTTGGGCCTTTTGAATTGTTAAGAATTTAGACCAGATTTAAACTTCCAGTTGATATCTAATGGGCTGAAACTTCTGGGGATTTGGATAGAGTGAATGTATTTTGCATGTGGGATAGAACTGAATCTTTGGGGGCAAATGGGTAGACTGGTAGGCTGGATAATGGTGTTCTAATTGTCCACATACTGAATCCTCAGGACCTATAAATATGTTGTGTGCCAAGGGTGGGATGAAGGATTCAGAAGAAATTGAGTTTGTTCATCAGTTACCTTTAAAATTATGGAGATTATCCTTGATTACCTGGATGAGGCCCATGTAATTAGAGGGTCCTTTAAATATGGAGGAGGAAGATAGAAGAGTCAGTATCAGTGTGATAGAATGAGATACAATGAGAAAGGCTAGATTGGTCATTCTGACTTTGAAATTTGAAGGTGGTCATGAGCCAAGGAATGTAGGCAGCTTCTAGAAGCTATAAAAAGCAAGAAAATAGCTTTTGCCCTAGTTCCTCCAGAAGGAACACAGCCTTACAGTCATCTACATTTTAGCCTAATGATATTAATTTCAAACTTCTGACCTCTAGTACTGCAAGACATTAAATTTATGTTGATTAAGTTTGGGTGATTTATTATAGCAGCAATAGGTAACTAGTATATATGTTAAACATTAACATTCATTCGCTTGTAACGGAATTAAACTTTTTTTTTAATCCTCCACAACTATTTATGAGAGTGTATTTGTAGAGTGATTAGGAACTTGAACTACTGAATTAAAGTTATCCTAGTCATTTGTGGCTTACAATGGTTTCTTTCACGTAAGGTCAGAAACATCATACTAAATTCTGAGTCTTTAAGGATTCTCGTCATCATTTAACTATGAACTCATGTTGAGAACAAATAGAGTGTAATCAACTGCTGGGTCTTTTTATTGAATTTGTATTTCAAAAATATAACCTCCATCTCAAAGTTTGATCCAGAGGTGAGGTAGAAGTGGAAAAATTAGAAAGCATGAATATTTTGAAAGTAGAATGGTTAGCAATTACTAGAAACTTGGTGATTGGCACCCAGTGAGTGTGGTAGTCATAAATATGGACAGAGACAAGGATAAGTAGAAGTCTCCTGTCAAAAGTGTCAGGGCCCTGGTCGGGTAGCTCAGGTGGTTGGAGTGTTGTCTCCATTATCTAAGGTTGTGGGTTCAACCTCTAGTTGGAGCACTTACAAGGAGCAACCAGTGAATGCAAAAATAAGTGCAACAACAAATTGATGTTTCTCTTTCCCTCTCTCTCGAATCAATATATATATTTTTAAAAAGTGCCAGCAATCATTGCAGGATGCCAACTAGGCTTGATTTGGGAGGAGCTGGAGCAATATTGATGGGCTTTGTTAAGTCATGGCTGAGGTGTACCCTGGATAGCAGCTGAAATGAAGGATCCCTGCCTTTTTTCGGCTTTATCTCCCCCTTCTCTCCACCCCAGCTCATTCTCCTCATGCTGGTCCCAGAGCTCATTCTTGCAGACATCTATTCTCTTTCCCATTCTCGTTATTATTTGTCCATAATTTAATACCTGCTAACTGATGACTTAGGTATTAGACATTAAGGCATTATGGTGTGATATTTCCTGTTGATTTTACTTCAATTTATCAAGTATCTGTTACACTGCTTCTGTTTGTAAGGATGGGATCCAAAGTGTAATGGAAGAAGGAAGATATCTGCATAAATTATTACAGGGGTAAAAAAAGAACCCCAAATTTGGGATTTTTATCTTAAAGAGTGAAACTAGAAACTATGAAAATTATATGTCCTAGTCTACAGATGACAAAATGTAAGTAATCATCTAACTATGAGCTAATTGTAAGAATAAATAGGGTAAAATCAAGTGCTGGGTATTTTTGTTTGTTTTTGCAAAAATACCTGAAAACCCCCTCTCTTAACCCATTCATATGAAATCATTGTTTTGAGATATTTATAATTCTTGTAACTTTTAATTTTTTATGTTTAAATTTATGTGCCTGTGTTAGATCATCATAAGTTAGTGCCTTTGTGTTTCATTTGAGCTCTTCTCTTGTAATGATTTCATTGGCTTCATGAAAATGTTCATCTTTTGCTGGGATTCATTTTAGAATTTACATTGAAGAGATAGATGCCAGTCTATACAGAAATTCATTTTATAAGCAAACAGTTTGTTAGTGGATATATTTTTAATGGTAACTTTTGCTTCACTGTATAAACTCATATGCACTGAAACTCAAATATTGACCACTGTAATTAAAAAGAATTAAGAATGCTGGGGAAAAAATGATGGTGCACGACTCTTCCCTTTCTCATTTGGCCAGCTTCTGGGATCTGGGCAATTGGACAGATATACTTTGAGTTGTTCTTGATGGCACCTCTGCTAACAGTCTTCACTCTTGGGAAAGTATGGGGAACCTTGGGCTCTCCCTACAAAGGGAAGTGTTAGAATGAGAACAGTAAACCATTGCTCTAAAGGTCACTCTCTACAGATGTAGACAAAGGGAAATAAATGATGGAGGTAATTCTAAGTTTATATTGATGTGCAGTAATAGTTAGGAGTGTGGACTTCAGAATGAGACATCTTGGGTTCAGATCTTGTCTCCTTTGTTCACTAGTTGTGTGAACTTGATGTTATACTGATCTCCCCTTCAGTTGAGAAACAACATCATTGCTTCTTAGGGTTGATTTGTAGATTACATGAATAAAACTGTGCCTAACATTTACTAAACATTTAATATATTTTAAATATTGTTTTTATTTTGGAATTAGCACCAGGTCATGAGCACTTGCATTTTTGGGGGACTCCCTGGTAGAAATGTTGGTTGCTTTTTTTTTTTTTTGAGAAGCGAAAGTAAGATAACTTTCATATGACAAGGGGAGGACAGATGAGGGTAAACTGGAGCAGGGGAGAAACTGGCCCTGAAGCATCCTCTCTTCTATTTTTGCTGTTTTGGTTTTGTTGGGGAGAAGAGGATATTTGGATTTGGGTAGAGAAGGATGAGAATAAGTGGCCAATTCGGAGAGGAAAGAGTACAATCTGCCCTTCTATCACAGTTTTAAAAGTGGGAAAGAGCAGAGAGAAAACCAGCAACAGGAAATTTGGTATGTAGCTCCTCTGTAGTCACCCAACACATTACTTTTCAAGCATATTAAAATTTACCTTAGGTTTTGAGTATATGTTACGGGGAAAAATGTTAGAAATTTTGAGAAACAAACAACAAAGTTATTGTACCTGTCAGAGTGATCTTGGAATTCTTGGCAAGGTACTGGTGTGGTCTGTTGGTGGGAGCTGGCAGTGGAGGGTAGGATTTCTGGGAACTTTGCATGGCAGTTAAGGGCCAGTGAACATTGACAGAACTGTAGGGCTGGTCCTGTGAGCCCTTCCTGAATTAAACTCACTTTCCCCACATTTCCTGCTACTTCTTTGGCTCCTTTTCTTGAGTGTCTTGCTGACATTATTGTTTATTTCTGCAGTCCAATGTCCCTCTGTTAATTTTTATGCAAGTGGCACCTAGACTTCTGGTTTTTAAGTGATTTACTGTCTTGCCCTGTATTTTTCCTGACAACTACCAGCTCTCTGCCAGTTACCTTCTCTGGGTTCTTCCCGGTTCCTTTTCCTGATGAGCTTTTTCATGTCATTCAGGACTCAGCTAAGATATCACTTTGACTACAAATCTTTCTTTTGGTGGGATTATTTTTGCTTTCTCTTTGCTCTCTTAGCATCCTCTATTAAAACAGCCACCTCATTGTATTATGGGTAATCCTATATAATCAAAGGCTAATATGCAAATCAACCAAACGGCAGAATGGCTGGTCATTATGATGCACACTGACCACTAGGGGGCAGATGTTCAGTGCAGGAGCTTCCCCCTGGTAGTCAGTGTGCTCCCACAGGGAGCTGGGCTCATGGCTGGCAAGTGCAGCTGTGGTGGTGGGAGAGTCTGTGGCAGTGCTAAGGATATCCCACTATCAGTGGGACATCCCCCAAGCCTCTTGGACTGCAAGAGGGCACAGGCAGGGCTGAGGGACACTCCCCCAAGTGCATGAATTTCATGCACTGGGCCTCTAGCTTTTATATGAACTTCAACCACCTTTCTTTTTCTTGCTGCTATTTCTCTGGTCCAAGCCACCACCATCCTTCATCTGGATTACTGCACTAGCCTCCTGTGTGATCTTCCTGCTTATGCACTTGCTTCCATGTAGTGGAATCTATATTAATTTTTTTAAATTGATTTCAGAGAGGAAGGGAGAGGGAGAGAGAGATGAAACATCAATGATGAGAAAGAATCATTGGTTGGCTGCATGTCCCCTACTGGAAATTGAGCCCACAATTTGGACACATGCCCTGACCAGGAATCTAACTGTGACCTCCTGGTTCATAGGTCGAAGCCCAACCATTGAGCCATGCTGTCTGAGCCATGGAGTTGGAGTCTATTTCTAACATAGTTGTCAGAACCCTTTTAAAATGTAACCTCCACTACTGAAACTGAGTTGGTTCAGTGGATAGGACATCAGCCTGCATACTGAAAGGTCCCAGGTTCGATTCTCCCTTCCTCTCTGTAAAAAATCAATAAAATATATTTTAAAAAATAAATAAAATGTAATCTACACTAATAAAAGAGAAACATGCAAATTGACTGTCACTTTGCGATGCCACCAGCCAATCAGGAGTGAGCATGCAAATTAACCTAACAAAGATCGAGACAGCCTTGTCCCCAGCCACTTGGGGCCTCCAAGCAGCAGGCATGCAGTTGTGGAGCCATTGGGTGGGGCTGGACACCTGCTATGACGGGGAAGGCAGGGGTGGGGGTGGGGGCAGAGGGAGCTACAGGAGCTGCATTCTGGCTGGAACAAAGACTCTGGCCTGGGTCCCAGGTGCTGGAGGAAAACCAGTGCCAGCAGTCAGGGGAAGGAAGGCCTATTGTACAAATCTTCATGCAATGGGCCTCTAGTATATGTGTGTGTGTGTGTGTGTGTGTGTGTGTGTGTGTGTGTACATATATATATATATATATATATATATATATATATGTAAAAGTAATACAGCTGAAACTGGGTTTGGCTCAGTGGACAGAGTGTCGGCCTGCAGACTGAAAGGTCCCAGGTTCGATTCGGTCAAGGGCATGTACCTTAATTGCAGGCACATCCCCAGTAGGGGGTGTGCAAGAGGCAGCTGATCGATGTTTCTCTCTCATCGATGTTTCTGACTTTCTATCCCTCTCCCTTCCTCTCTGTGAAAAATCAATAAAATATATTTAAAAAAATAAAAGTAATACATATTGAGTTACTGGTTTGTCCCAAACTTTCAGTGATTGCCTATTTCACACAAAATAAAAATTCTTTTATGCCTGTGTGAACACTCCCACTGTCACGGCAGTATTTTTTTCTGGCCTAATCTGTCGTCTCTCTCTTGCTCACTTTGCTTTAACTGCACTGTTTGTCCTCGAACAAACAAGGCCCTTTCCTGCCTCAGGGCTTTTGCCTCTTTGCTCTTCCTGGAATGCTCCTCCAGATATCTGTGTTTTCTTCCCTCCTTTCTTTAAATGTTTACTCCTATATCAATTTTTTTTCTTGAAGGCTATTCTGACCACTGAGTAAACTTCAACTTGTCTTCCACCCCACAAGTATTTTTGATACCCCTTATTCTTATCTGTTAGTTTCTAGGATATTTATCATCTAACATGCTTGTTGCTAAATTTATATTGCGTATATAAATTCACTTATTTATTATTTGAATTATTATCTGTCTCCCTGCTAGAAAGTAAGTTCCCTAAGGGCTAGGGTTTTTTTTTAATGCTTCCTTCACTCATATCTAACACAAGTGTCTAGCAGTAGTAGAACTTCATAACTATATCACGTGACTATACTTGTCTTTCTGACTAGATGTTGTTCCTTCCTGTGACTCCTGGCCTATAATGGTGGCACACCTGGAATCCTTTGATAAGCCATCAGTGAGGGGATATTTGTGGCACTGAATTGAGTCCATTTACTCATGGCAAATATGACTTTGGTTTGGTAGCATTATTATATTTTATATTTATATAACTTTAACAAAGGCAGAAGAGCTCTTCTTTTACATCAAAACACTTCCTTCTTTCTCTAGTCTTGAGAAGAAGTAGGAGGCTTGAGAGGCATTGGAGGAAAGGTAGTGCTGTTTAACTTAGTGCTCTGAGTTATTCTAAGAGGGCTCTTCTCCACCCGAGGTGAAGTGGGAGGGGAACAGCAGCATGTAGAAGAACCTGGACATCTGAATGCTTGGTCGACTGTGAGAGTGTAAAGTTTTGGGAATTCGATACTCACATTCCTATGAAAGTACCAAGAAACATTTCAAGGGCAAATAAGGATTAATTTGGATTATTTATGCTGTGGCACTTCTCCACAATGCAAATAAATGAAACAAACAGGAGTGGATTCTGAGGACAGAGTGTGGAAAGTTTTCAAAACCATGTCAGATGAGGGAAGGTTGTTAGAGCTTGGAATGTTTAGCCTGGAGGATAAGAGACATCAGAGATGTAACCATTATTATTTTTTAATATTGGGAGGACAGTCATGTCCAGGGGGACTTAGATTTATTTTGTGTTGTTCTGGAGCAGTGATTCCCAAATGTCAGCCTGGTGATCAGTAGTTTATTTATTTATTAAAAAAATTTTTTTTGGTCAGTGGCTTATTTACTGCGTTTTTTTTAAAAACTGCCTTCTTAAAAACACTCCCTGGCCCTCCTAAACTAACTAAAGCAGAATTTCTGGGGTGAATCCTAGGAATTTATATCTAAAATTTTTTTCTTGATATTCTAATGTCCAGCTGATTGTAAACAATTGTCTAGAATTCAGCTGTCCAATAGCTACTAGCAATGTGTGGCTACCGAATACTTGCAATGTAAGTAGCACAAATTGAGATACAAAGGAAGAATAAAAAATACATATGGAGCTCCAAAGACAGTATAAAAATGTAAAATATCTATATTTTTATGTTCACTATATGTTGAAATAATATTTTGGATATACTTAGTCTGATAGATATATTTTTAAAATTAAAATCACCTGCTTCTTTTACCTTTTTAATGTGACTGGTAGAAACTTAAAATTAATTAATCTGACTCACCTTTGTGGCCCTCCTACTTTTACTGGACAGCAAAACTAGGATCTGTACAGAAAGTTAGGAAGAGGAAAATTTTGAATCAATGTAAGAAAAACATTTTCAACAAAGTTTTTCAAAATCAAGTGGCTTACTTAATTTTTTTTGAAAACACTGCTTTATTTATTTTTGTTAATCCTCACTTGAGAATATTTTTCCATTGATTTTTAGAAAGAATGGAAGGGAGGGGTAAAGACAGAGAAACATTGATGTGAGAGTTGCCAACTGAGGTATGTGCCCTTGACTGGAATAGAACCTGGAAGCCTTTAGTCTGCAGGCCTATGCTCTACCCATTGAGACACACTGGCTAGGGCTTAAGTGGCTTGCTTTAAGGAATATCCATACTGAGTTCGTCTACCCACTCACCCACTCATCCACTCATCCAACCAGTCATCCATCCATCCAACCAGTCATCCATCCATCCATCCAATAGACATGTTTCTAATAATATTCAAATAGAGATAAAATGATCTTATTTCAGGGAAAATGTTTCAATGGGTTGGGGATGGGAATGAGACTGAATGATTTCTAAGTTCACTCTAGGTCCAACTTAAAGTAAATTATTGTCTTCTCCTTTAATTGTTTTTTTTTCTTTTTATTGTAACCTTTGTTGTCAGAGCATATTCTTTTTCATCTATCTGACAATCCTTAATATTCTTTTCAAAAGAGTTTTTTTTTCAAAGCATCTTGGAATGCCCTAGTACTGCTGTGCTATGCATTGTGTACCGCTTTTATAAATACTCATTCTTAATGGTAGTGATCCACTTTATTTCTTCCACACACTGCTGTTTTAGTGTTTAATCTATTTTGCTTATCTGTGTAAGTGGCAAATCCCATAGGCAAGCACTACTATGTTCTTGCAGTCTAACACACTGTACTGATGGACCATTAAGTGTCCCAGATAGAGTGCCAAACAGATAAGTATTTCAGAGCAGAACATATTTTTAGAATTGATTTAAATTTCCAGGAGTAATTGGTAGCTGAACATCCTTACTACAAGATGTGTGTGTTGACATATACTTATAACTGAGCAGAGTTTTTCCTGGAGACTGACAGATTGTTAAAAGGAAAATAAAAAGGCTTATAAACATGGTTGCTCTGTTCTACCAGTGAGATGAAGGGCTGCTAGGAACTGAATGTTGAACCTGGATCTTTCCCAGGAGCCTCTCAACTTTATTTGGAGGAGGACATGTTGTTTACTGATACACTTTGGTGTATTCTTACTATATTTCAACAAATTGATAATTACATTTGATCCTTAAACAATGTTGGGCATGACCCCTCCCCCCAATAGTAAAAAAAAAATCTGCATATAACTTTTGACTCCCTCATCACTCTCTGTGGACCCTCATCCCATGATATTTGCAGGGGATTGCTTCCAAGACACCTGAGAATACCAAAGTCTTTGGATGCTCAAGTCCCTAATATAAAAGTGGCATAGAACAATGTGTACAGTCAATAAGGCCTCCACATTTGAAAAGTTCCAAACTTGGATGTGAGAATGCCATGCTGTATATTTATTGAAAAAACAATCAGTGTGTAAGTGGACCTTCATAGTTCAAACCTATGTTGTTTAAGGGTGAATTGTATACTATAAAAATAGATTAATTTTAAAGTGTATGAGTACTCCAGAGAGGAAGCTTATATTATGACTAGAGGCCCAGTGCACGAAATGTGCACTTGGAGGATGGAGGGAAGGTGGTGTCCCTCAGCCCAGCCTGCACCCTCTCTTGCAGTCCAGGAGCCCTTGGGGGATGTCCAACTGATAGCTTAGGCCCACTCCCCGGGGAGTAGGACTAAGACGTCAGTCTGACACCATTAGCATTGCCATGGAGACAAAAGAGGCTCCCTCCACTACTGCTGCACTTGCCAGCCGTGAGCCTGGCTCAGGGCTCTGGCTGAGCAGTGCTCCCCCTGTGGGAGCACACTGACCACCAGGGGGCAGTCCTGTGTTGAGCGGCTGTCCCCTGGTGGTCAATGTGCATCATAACGACCAGTTGTTCACCGTTTGGTCGATTTGCATATTAGCCCTTTATTATATAGGATATCATTCATGTTTTTTCCTCTGAGATGGATTTTCAAAAATTTTGTTGAAATGTAATTATTAGGATTATTGCTTTTGTTCATACTTTCTATCCCCTGATGTTTAGAGTGAATTTATATAGCATACCTAATAGATAATTGGATTCAAGCATCTTAGGAAAGCACTGTGACTCTAAGCTTTGAGTTTTTGCCTTTTAATTGAAAACAGAGGGATTTTTCACTATATGGGAAGAAACATCATACCCCAAATAAAAGGGATAAATGCTTTAAAATGTATTCAAGAGGGACTGTTGAATCCAAATTTAATTCCAAAGAACCTAGACTTAGGCTTGGCTAAGCTTTTAGTTCCCTTAATGTCTTATTATTATTATGCAAGAAAACTCTTAGAAATGATTTTACCAAATTCCTTTAACTTAAAATTCAAGGGTCAGAAATTGGGAATAATTTTCATTAGACTTAATATTTCTAAATCAAATCTAGGTTGCCTTTACCATATTCCTTACCAAATCCTTTCTGAAATTTGTCATTAATTTCCATGTTAAAAAATAATCCTGAAGAGATTTAAGTTATGTTGTTTAAGTTATGTTTTCTATAAGACTATCATGTTATGGGTTAAAATCAAGAATTACTTGAGGTTGAAATAAATGGATATAAAAACTTGAGTTGGAGTATGAAGTTACAGTGTGGGATTTTACAAGAAATGAGACCTGTAAAAGGAAAGAACCAAGAATGGGTGTGTATTTATTTCCATTAATCTTGAAAAGATAAAGACCCTGATGCAGAGGTCAATTATTAAAAAATTGCTACATAATTTTTCATTATCCTTATCATAGGTGCATCTCTTCAACAAAGCATTTCATACTACATTTTCATCCCTTTGCTGAGATGGCTCCAATTTTTAATAATTGGGTTGCATTTCCAGTGAAAATAGTATAATTTAAATTGTTCTTTGATAACAGATTTCCAAATTAGAATATGTTTCAGAGACGAATGGCGGGGGCGGGCGGGGGGGGGGGGAGTGAATGTTCCTTCCATGCAGCATTGACCAGGTAGGAAACCTACCTATTTAATGGATGATTATTTTTTGGTCAGCAAATTAATAAAGTCAGGGCGAAGTGGGAAAAGGCCAGTTAGGCTGCGGAAACGTGCATGTTCAGTCTTGTTTCCAAAACTTTCTGGGACTGATGTTAATTACACAGGCATCAGACAAAGCAGGATTTTAAGCAAAAACTATCCTAGCTGCCTCCTAAGGAAATAGGAGGGATGTTTACGCTGTTGTCCAGTGTGTGGAACAAAGATTTTCTCTCGTGGGAAAAACACAGAGCAGAGGTGCCAATGCAGAACTACCTCATTTTAAACTTTCTGTAGTTCTTGTATAGACAGGTAACAAGTGTGTGCTACTGGCAGATATTGGAGGATTCATTTCCTTTCCACACTATCTTAATAGAAGAAGTAGGCAAGGGAAATATAACTTGTTAAATTTTTTTCAACAGTATATGCTGAGATATGATTCCACAGAAGAGACTTTACAAATCATTAAAATGAGATATAGAATTTCAGGGAAAAGCCACCCCATTAAAAACAAACAAACAAAAAAAGGTAAATCCAATGCTCTGTTGATACTGATAGACAGAAAATCTATCATTTATATTTTAATGAATTAAATGGAGAGGACTCACTGTTAAATTTATAAAAATAGGAGGGAAGGCAATAGGAAATATGAAATAAATGTTCCAATTCTTGCTGCAGAGAGGCTTGCTTTTAATTTGAGAAAGTAAAATGGAATCTATTTACAAATGAAAGATAAATGTTTTTCAAGGACAAAAATCTGTCCTTGAGGCATTGTAAGTATTGGGGAAGAACGAGATTCGGCCTCAGATGCCACAAAGCAGGTTCAGCTGTCAGCTTGTGATGCATGAAAAGCCGGGTACTGCTGGCTCTTACAGGGCCTCACTGGTACAGATTGCTGCCAACATTTGGAACAGAAATAGGCCATTTTGCGCATGGCGCATCATCCCTCTGTAGGAGGAGTGGGGTTTATAATAAATGTTAGTCAGCCACTATTTCCTTCTCCAAATAGACCCATTACGCTTCTTTTTTTTTTTGCATTTTGATTTTGAAAGCACTCCCATCCTTGAAGCTATAGTTTGAGTTTGTCTTTAGCTATAGCTGTAAATAAACAAATTACTGGCAAAAAAGTGAAAATGACAGCATAGCCATAAGCAGGATGCTAAAAAAGGTTGAAAAAAGATAATACTTGCCTTTATCTCTATTATTCTGTTTAGTGTTATCAGGTACTAGCAGTGGTTAGTTATGTCACTTTTGTATGTACAAATCTTGTTATTGACATGCAGTCAAAAGCAAAGAATCCAAATTTGGTCTTATCTGAAGTTTTAGTTCATTTCATGTTTCACTTTTATTCTGAAAGAAAACATAGAAATGCCTTTACCAAATTTCTTACTAAATCCTTCCTGAAGTGCACCATTAATATTTATTTATGATTGTGAATTCCTCTCTCCTCTCAGTTTATTGTGGTGGGTGGTAGTGGGTGAGTTTGGGATACTGACCCAATCAGATATCGTTTACTATTTCCAGGATAGCATTGTGCGAACTAGATGGCTCCATGTATTTCTACTATAAACAATAGTGTTTAGGGATCTCTTGTTGATTCTTTGAATAAAAAAAATAAGTCTTGAGAAAGAACTTGATGAATGCAATAAGGATACTATTCTAGCATAATTTTATTTATCCTATAATAAAAGGGCAATATGAAAATTAACCATCACTCCATCACAAAATATGGCAGTGCACATAGCCACAAGATGGCGGGGCCTAGTCTCCTCAGCCCCGTGAGGTCCTGGGGCGGGGAGTGGCCACTGAGAGTGGGCAATGTTCTGCCCCAGCTGCTGAGGGCCTCTGGGAAGTGGGTACAGAGCACCCTGGCCACGGAGGGCCTCTGGGCAGTGCACGCATGCACGGAGCGGCCCAGGTGGGACGCATTGACACCATGGCAATGAGGCAAGCGTCCCACCCTGGGCTGCGGAGAGCCTCTGGGCTGCGGAAAGCTTCTGGGCAACAGGCACAGAGCAACCAGGCACTGCAGAGAGCAGAGAACCAGGGGGAGTGGGCCTAAGCCATCAGGCCTCCTGGATGGAGAGGGTGCAGGTTGGGCTGAGGGTCCCACCCCCCATGCATGAATTTCATGCACTGGGCCTTTAGTAGTTATATAAATATGTAATATAATGTAGATATTTACGTATACTATATGTAAGGTAATTAGACTACCATATCCTGATAACCCCAAGAGCCAAATTGTATTTGTCTGTTTCATCTTGTCCCTTCATCTGGATTCACCACTTTCCTCCTAAATTGCACTTTATCCTTGCTGATCTCTCTGGCTCTTCTCTTTCATAGGTGTTCACATTGTCATGTTGCCAAAAGTCTAGAGAGCTCCTGTGGGAGTAGGCTGCACTTCATGGTATTGCCAAGGCTTTGCTGCAAGTCCCTATCATTTCAAATTATTTATTCATTTATTTAATGGAGCCCTTTGTTGAAGTTCAATTCATAATTTTTTAAAATGGTTTGTGCATTTTGTGTCTTGTCCAAGAAATCTTGTATCCATTTAATTTAAAAAACCTATTAATTTTTGAGTTTCTTTTTTCTAACATATAAATTCAGCTGAAATAGATCTAAATTATCTTGAAAAATTGAAAGCAAGCTGTTACAAAAAAAGCACTGCTTACATGGGTCAGGCAAGTAACATACATGAATTCACTGGACCAGCTACGAGATTCTAAGGAGTAGTGAGATCAATGGCTAAATGGAAAGTGCTGGCTTCACTTAAAGCTATTCAAATTTAAGTTTCCTGGAGATGGATGGGCCAATGGGAGTTGTGACCACTGCCCTAAAGAGTTGTTGAAATGGATTCTTATTAAATTATTTCTGTCTAGTGACCGCTGCTTAAAGCATGCACTTTTTTTTTTTCTGGTGAGAAGGAGTAATCAGTCTTTTGATTAAAAAAAAAAACACAAAAACAAACCCAATTTCTCAGATAGTCTATCCCTTCAGCTTTTTAAGAAAATGATGATGGCTCATGATGAGAAGGGTATGGCTTTGGCAACTTTATACCAATATCTTCTGGTTCCTCTCTCTATAGAGTGTGTGTGTGTGTGTGTGTGTGTGTGTGTGTGTGTGTATTTGTGCATTTTCTATGTGCACCTCTCTGCTACTCTCCTATTCTCTGGTCTGCTCTCTTGTGCCCACCTGTAGCTACTGGCAGTTGTGGCTCCAGTCTTTGCTGCTGTCATTTGCACACTGGCTTTGTTAGCTTAGTCAGAGCCCACTGGTATCAGGTGACTGCCTAATCTTAGTCTTGCTGGTACTATGGAGTCTCCTGAGGTTTGTCTGGCTCTAACTTCCCCTTGATTCTAACCTGGGTGGCCTGCCCTTCTGCATTGCTCTTTGTGAGGCCACCTCATTGCTTCTCTGGTATGATCTCTGGAATGTCTATAACCAGACCTTGGGAAAAATAAATGTCAGGACACCTCTCCTCCCTGCCCCACTGCACTTCTGAGTTTACTTTGATGTAACTATGACCCAAGCTGATACAGTGCAGCATCCAAAGCCATTACTTTCCCAAGTTCAAAGTGCAATGGGCAGGAGCCCTCTGCTTTCTTTGATGCACCTTTTTATTTATTGCAACTCCCTCCCTCCAGGCCAAAGTCCCTAAAGTGGAAAATCCTCTTTGATCCTTTAAAAATTTTCTTCAAAAGCCTTTGTAGCCTTGTAAGATGTGTTTATTAATTTTAGTTTTTTTTAAATTAATAGAAATCTTCTCCCCTCTGGTCCATTGCTGTCATTGGTGGAAGGGAAATATTTAGTACTAGAGGACCAGTGCACAAAATTCGTGCACGGGGGGCAGGTGATGTCCCTTAGCCCAGCCTGTACCTTCTCCAATCTAGGACCCCTCGAGGGATGTCTGACTTCCCGAGCAGTCGGACATCCTTCTCACAATCCAGGACTGCTGGCTCCAAACTGCTAACTTGCCTGCCTCCCTGATTGCCCCTAACTGCTTCTGCCTGGCAGCCTGATCACCCGCTTCCCACTACACTGCCAGCCTAATTGATGTCTAACTGCTTCCCTGCTAGCCTGTTTGCCCCTAACTTCTCTCCTCTGCCAGCCTGGTCAACCCTAACTGCCCTCCCCTGCAGGCTTGATCAACCCCAACTGCCCTCCCTTACAGGCCTGGTCCCTCCCAACTGCCCTCCCCTGCTGGCCATCTTGTGGTGGCCATCTCGTGTCCACATGGGGCAGGATCTTTGACCACATGGGGGCAGCCCTCTTGTGTGTGATGGTAAATCTTCAAATACTCTTTCATTGGACAGAATGGAGGCCTGGTACATGGGTGGGGGTCAGCTGGTTTGACCTGAAGAGTGTCCCAAATCAGGGTGGGGGTTCCCTTGGGGTGAGGGGCAGCCTGGGTGAGGGGCCTGTGGAGGTTTGCAGCTGGTCACGCCCCCCAGTGACCCAAGCAGAAACCCTGGTATCTGGGATTAATTTATGTCTACAATTGAAACTTTGTAGCCTGGTGCGGAGCAAGCCTTCTGCTCGCTCTCTGGTGGCAGCCATTTCTGTTTGAAACTTTGTAGCCTAGAGTGAAGGCCTAGGCTGGCTACAGCAGGTGGAAAGCTTGGCTTCCTCTGTTGCCAGGGAAACCCAAGCCTTTCTCCTTCTCTCAGTGGCAGCAGCCATCTTGGTTGGGGTTTATTTGCATAATCTGCTCCTGATTGGCTGGTGGGCGTGGCTGTGGGCATGGCTTGTGGATGTAGCAAAGGTATGGTCAAATTTGCATATTACTCTTTTATTAGATAGGAGGATACTACTAGGAAACTCTATGAGCTACATTCAACAAGCTTGTCTGTTGAGAACTTGAGAAATGTATAGAATCTACTGTGGAGATTGGAGAAGGCTTGTGAGTCTATAGTCTTTCTGCAAAATCTTATTTTTAAATAAAAGACATTGAATGTTACTTAGGCTTTTTTCTTTGCACTGAGCCAAAATCTACCTCCCAGGCAGAAGGATACTTAGGCTAGCTAAGGGGAATGCATTTCAAAAGGCACATTATTAATTTATAAAATACTATTGCTGTTGTACATAAGAAAATAGAAATAAGTCCACTATGTTAAATCTACTGTGTTAGTCTTAGTAGAGTTAAACAGTAAATAGCAATAGGATATATGATCACGTTATTCAAGGAATATGCACCTTAGTTTTGAAGGTAGGATTCATAGAAGTAAAATACAGATGTAATTAAGATAATAATTTAATACACTTACTTCATAAGATAATAATCTAATACACTGACTTCATAAGAATGAAGGTTCACATAGTCTATTATTTACCTTGTCTGTATTCTTACTATGCCAGTGATCTTGGCATGGGATAAGTTACTGCTCTGCCAATGGTAATAATGGTGACAGTGGGTGACTATATAGCTGAATTCCTAACACATGACTGTTGTTCTCTTTCTCTCCTGGCTTCACAGCCCTGGAGCTATTAGAAGCATAGAATGTTATATAATGGCCTGAGTTCCAGCATCAGCATTGTATTACATATGGGAGAGCACTTTGCCTGGTGATAATCAGTTTCTTTTTCTTCTTCTCCCACAAGATATTCTAAGATTAAAAAACTGCCTTCAAAAAACCTGTGGCTGACACTGGTTTCAGAATATTATTGCTTGTGAAGTATCAGAATGTCATGACAGATAGAGGAATTGTTTTTAATTCTGGAAAGTGGTATAACTGAAACCCCCTAAGTGACAATTTATATGTATCATACATATAGAGCTCAAATGGAAAATTGTAGGTATTTCTCTCTTTCTGAGTCCAGTGCAGCTAGAGAGCAGGTTCAGTTCCTGAGTAGGGGCAGCTGGGGATTGAGGAAACAAAAGAAAGAGAGAGGGCACAGAAATAGTAAGAAAAAGCTGGGACCCAGTGGAGCCACCATCTTCTTCTAATGGGAGAGACAGGGACAGGGACCCAGAGCCAATCCTGCCAGTTTATTTTATATCCCAAATACCAAGATATTTCACCAAAAGGTCAAGACAAAAGGAGATTATTTGCATTCTTGAGTAGGCCCTGAGTATTCCTAGTGCTAGACTGGATTTACATATCAAAACACACTACTGGACACCTGGGCTGAAATGAAGGTCAAGCTGATAACACCCTAGCCTTTTTGGCAAAGCGTGTTCCCAGGGCATGGCTTTGCCTGTTGCCTTGGGTTCAGCTGACAATAATTAAAGAATGCCCATGTGCCTTCCCAGGCACTGTCTACAGAAAATGAAAGATCATTTGGAAAACTTAAAAATTATTGGCCTGAGGAAAACTAAAAAAAAATATATTGCAGGATTTATTTTGCATTGATCATCTTAAATGGGTTCCATTGCTTACAATGCGACATCATAATGCTTTGGCATATTGTCTGAAAGGAGAGAGTGTGCAAGAAAAATTAGTTTTTTTTCCACCTGAAAACTGGGCTACTCAACTGTTGAAGCAACTTAAAATGCAAGTGATTGCAGCAGGAATAGTATTGACATGACAGATCATAATGGTTCCAGAGGAGCTGTGCTGATCAATATTGCTCAGTGAGCATAAACTGAGAATTCTTTTAGAGAGGTTGATATGATTAGACCAAAGTGGCACTAAAGAAGCCATTCCCATCTCTGATATTGAGAATCTTCATAAAAACAGAATGTCCACCATATAGATGCCAACTCTGTAGGTTGCCTGGCAATACTGGAACTTTTTCTTAAGATAAATGCATCGTTAACTATGATGGTTCCAAAGAAACTTCTATGGTCTTTGGGGGTCAATAATCTCTGAATATATACTGAACCACAGATGCTATGAGAGCAATTTATAGACATCTGGCCTATAAGCTATCTCTTAAATGGCCTTAAACCATATATATGGCCAAGTTGGTGACTTCAAGTGATCCACTCCAATCATTAGCCCATATGGTTATTAGTGCTCTTTGTGGAAATGTCCCAAGTCCACTTATGTTAACATTTATACATCAAGAATAAGCACTGCCCTAGCATGGAACTTAAGTCGTTTTCTAATCTAAAGTCTTGAATTTTAAAAGCTTTCAGGATTAAACCATTGATGTAGAGACTAACCAAGGCAGCCAAAGAAAAAGTGCATCTTGGCTTAAAAACTTCCCCTGGAAATGGAGGCAAATTGAATTTTGAATACTTCCTATTAAATAAAGTGAATACTTGCTACTAAACTAATGATGTATTTACAATTTTGAACTGAATTTTAAAATTGAGACATATTTGTGCTCATCCTCAAAAATATTTTTTAGGTTCTAATTTATATATAGTGCACTATACAGATACTAAGTGTAATATGATGAATTTGATAAATATAAATACCTATATATCTCAAATCTCATCACCCCAGCATTTCTCATACAAAAACAGTTCCAAGCATCATTGTGCCTTTTCCCAGGTGATCTCTGTCATTTCCTTCAGCCACCCTCACCTTTGAGGAAACTGATTTTTGTAACCATAATTTGGCTTGTTTTAAGTGCTTCGTATAAATGGGACAATGTGTAGTTTCTTGTGTCTAGATTCCTTTGTTCAGCATAATGGTCTTAAAATTCATCCATGTTTGTACATCTGAAATTTTCCCCCTTTTATTTCTGAGTAACACTCTATTGTATAAACGTATCTTACCTTAGTTTTCCATTCTTTGGGTTGTTTCCCATTTTTGGCTACTCTAATTAAAGCTGCTATGGAAATTTCTATACAGGTCATTTTTGTACATATGCTTCTATTTTTTGTAGTAAATAATTAGGAGGGAAATTGCTGGCTCATAGAGTAGGTGTATTTTTAATTTAACAAGACACTATTAACTGTTTCTTAAGCATTTTTAACATTTGTATTTCCACCAGCAATGTCTGAGTGTTTCAGCTGCTGCATGCTTCCTCTTACCTTTGGTGTTGTCTGGGTGTGGTTGATTTTTAGCTAGCCTAATCCTATATAATAAAAGGCTAATATGTAAATCAAATGGTGGAGCAACTGGTTGCAATGATGTGTAATGACCACCAGGGGGCAGATGCTCAAGCAGGAGCTGTCCCCTAGAGGTTAGTGCATGGGGAGCAGGCCTAAGCTGGCAGGCAGACATCCCTGAGGGGCTCCTGTCTGCCAGAGGGTTTAGGCTGGGCTGAGGGACCCCCCTTCAATGCACAAATGTCATGCATCAGGCCTCTAGTGAGTAGATAGTGGTATCTCCTTTGGCTTTAATTTGAATTTCCCTGAGGATGAATTATACTAAGTATCTTTTCATTTGCTTTTTTGCCATTCATATATCTTCTTCTGTGAAGTTTCTGTTCAGTTTGTTTACTTGCATTTTATTGATTTTTTAAAATTGAGGTTTTTGGAGTCCTTTACATAGTCTTATTATAAATTCTTGACACCACACACACACACACACACACACACACACAGTTTCTCTCATCTGTAGTGTGTTTATTTTATTAATGAAATCTTTTGATCAGTGCCAGTTTTAGTTTCCTAGGGTTGCTGTAACAAATTGCCACATACTTTGGGGCCTAAAACATTTATTCTGTGAGACATTTCTTCTCTCACAGTTCTGAAGGCCAGAAGTTCCAAGTACTGGTAATGGCAAAGCTCTTCTCTTAACTTCTGGTAGCTCATGGAAATTCTTGGTGTTCTTTGGCTTGTAACTGCAACTTTCCATTATCTGCCTTTGTCTTCATATGACCCTTTCCCTTTTGTTTGTGTGTCTCTGTTTTTGTGTCTTCATATGTTCATATGGTTTTCTTATAAGGATATCAGCTATTGGATTTGGAGACCACCCTAACCTATCCTAATCCAGTGTGCTCTAATTTTTAGCTAATTCCAAATAAGGTCACATTTTGAAGTTCTTGTGGACATGAATTTTGAGGGACACTATTGAACCCATAGACTAACCTATTCTTCTTCTTTTTAAAAAAATGAATTGTTTTGGTGAACAGAAGTAATTAATTTTGATATTCCAATTTATCTTTTATTATTTTTTCGCTGATGCTGTCTGTGCTCTGTTCAATAAATCCTTGCTTATTCTACCTTCTTATCTGTGCTTTCTTCTAGAAGTTTTATAGATTTTACTTTTTATAGTTTTCACATTGAGGTCTATAATGCATATTGAATTTATTTTTGTTTTTATGGTAGGAGATTACATTAAAATGATATATTTTCATATGGACATCCAATTTTTTAGCATGATTTATTGAAAACACGATCTTTTCCTTATTGAATTGCCTTAGTACTTTTGTCAACATTTATTGAACATATAATATGCCTTTGTTTCTAGACTCTGAACTTTTTTGATTCCACATTGTCTCATAAGTATTGTAGTAAATCTTGACATCAGGTAGCATAATTCTTCCCTGCTATCTTCCCATTTCTCTTTCCATCTGCTGGGGTTCTTGTGTCCCAGCATTTCAAAGGGTTCTGCATTCTGGAGAAAGGAGCTGATGCATAGATGATTAAGAAGGAGTCAAAAGATGAAAGATAATTTTGAAAGGCAGTGGGGGTCAGAGGAGCTTTCAGTTAAAGGAGCTAAACCTTGACTAAGGACCCATGCTTTTATTAATACAATTTGTCCTAAGGCAAGGTGTAGATAATATACTTCAAAGGGTAAGGTTTCAAAGGGTATACAGAAGCATTGTCAGTTTGGGGAATAGCCTACAGCTGTTTAGCTGTTTGGCCAATAGGAAGCAACAAAATGCCCTGAGCTGTCTGGCAGCAAGCAATAATCCTATTCAGGTTTGGGGGAAGTGCTATTTAGCCCTTTCTAACAGGTAAACTACATATATGGCTCTGCCAGTGTTGAGTCCACCAAGCTTCACCAACCTTTTGATGAAACTCTTGTAATTATTATATGCTAGAATTGGTTTCTAGCACCATTTCCCTCTGTTCCTTTCTTTTAAGAATCTGCCTATTATGGGCCCATTGTACTGTAATGGATTTTGTTGTCTTTCCCCAAAAAATGCTGAGGTGTGTTTGTTTATTTTTTTCTGATAGGCAGTCACTTTAACGGAAGGTTGACATTATTCAGTGAAGTTGCTCTTAGGACTTGTTAAGGTTGCCATTACTATAGAGCTAGGGTGGTTTCACTCCTAAGGCAAAGGTTTTCTGGGCTTAAATGCTCTTGGTTTCAGAGAGTTCTCTCTACTTCGAATGCTCATAATCCAGTGGCTCCTAGCACTGTGTGACCTACAGAATCTCTAAGAGCTGCTCTCTGCCAATATTTAGAGTCTCACTCACTGACTACACAGCTCAGTAACTAGCCAAACTTGGACATTCACAGGGTTCTTGAGATTCTCTATGTGAAGTCCTGGTCTCTATTGTTCTGAACGTCTCTCGCTCTTCTACCTCTGTGCAGCAAAGGCTGCTGCTTTGTCTGTGAGCTCCATCCACTTCTCTGGGCCTCAGTTAAAGTGTATCCAGGCAGAAAGCTGAGGTTCTCTCAAGGATCTTAGCCCTATGCTCTCTGCTGTCTAGTGACTTAAAGTAGTTGCTTTCTATCTTTTGTCTAATTTTATAGTTTTATATACTAGAGGATAAGTCTGATGACTATTAGTTGCTACATTATGACTCAGATAGCAAGTCTGTTATTTTTTTTTTTTGGGGGGGAAGATGTAAATAGTATTACCAGTCAATTAGATTCTTAAAGATATCTAATATTTAAAAATCTGATTTATAGAAAGTTGAGACAGGTACATGATCTAGATGTAAGAAATGTGAAAAGGACCATGGGGTATGCTCAAGGAAGTTCAGTTACTTCTGGCAATCAGGGAGATTGTAGTAATTTTGAAATGTCATACTATAAAGCCTAACAATTTCTGTTCCTTTCTCTCCATTGTAATTTCAGCTAATAGGTTTCTGAGGCATTGCCTAGGACACATGTTCACTGGTCTATTTGTTTTAAAGGGTTGAATTTTAATAAATTATTATGGTTTTCCCTCAATAGGTCATTATGCCAACTGAAAATCACTATTTTAGAGTATTAAAAATATCCACCTTAGGGGTCTGACTGTTTCTAGTGTTTTGCAAAACTGCTTATCTTCTCAAATTCAAACATGTAAACAACTACCTTAGAAAGGCATTTTCAGCATTTTATGATACCTCTTTCCCATGAGTTTTACCTGTTTCTGCCTTGGAAAGAAAAGGGAGAAAATGAATTGCTACATTTTCTGTAGCACCTTTGACTTGCTCATTGTACAATTTGTTTTAAGCTAGAGATCTATATAAAAAAAGTGGTTGAACTTTCCGTTGGTCAGGGAGCCTCTATGTTTCATTCTTTCTTAGGGTTTATTAAGAGCGGACACAGTATGTATTATATCATTTAGAAAGAAAAACAAAGAACCTTGCTTAGGAAAGTACATTTCATCATGAAAGCATTTTGAAGCTACTGTGGGCCAGTTTTGACTTTGACTTTGTGGATATGGAGAGACAATTACTACTTAAAACAAAGGCTAGCCTTGGCCAGTGTGGCTCAGTCGGTTGAACTTTGTCCCCTGCACTGAGAGGTCATCTGTTCGATTCCTGGTCAGGATTGCAGGCGTGATCCCCAGTTGCAAAAGGCAGCTGATTGATATTTCTCTCCCTTTCCCTTTCTCTAAAAATTTTTTTTTTAATTAAAAAAGAAAAAAGAAAAGTCAATATTGGAAGTGAATAGAATGGTTTAATCAGTAATTCTCAACCATGTATATTATAAAAGCCTTTTCCAAAGAGGGGAAAAATTCTTGGCATCTAAATTATTTGTATTATATTGTTTCTTAAATTTATCTAAACAAAAAACAAAATTTAAATTCATGTGCTAATAACATGTATTCTACTTTTAAATCAAGCCAACTTTACAATTTGCAAGTAAAGCTGTAAATACAAATTAACAACATTAGTTTAATATGTTGGATAATGTGTGAAAAACAAAATTATTGTTTAAAACGTAAGTATGATAATGACTACTGGCATGTAGATTCTTTTAAGTCCAATTCATGTACCGATGGATGACTCAATTTTTCTGTCACTTTGCTATGAATACTGCCAAACTTTTCTTCTTAGAGTTTTTAGTGATGTCACTTGGGCATTTCTAGGCCTGACACCATCATTTATATATATCTTTTCTCATCTGTGACAATTATGCTAGTACATGCACTTATAAATAAGTGCAATTATAAACAAAAACACTAACGCAATACTGAAATTTCATGGCAGTCCTCTGGAAGATGGCTTTCCAGATATTCAAGAATGTATTAATATTAATCTTAAAAATACTATCATAGTAAATTACAAAGTGATACACTCCTTATAGTTAATATATGGACTGTTAGGAATTAATTTACATGCAGTTTAAAAGATAATCTTGTAAAATGGTTTAAAGAGGCAAAGGTTTCTACAAGATTATCTATTAAACTGCATTGCTAACAGGCCATATATTAACTATAAGAGGGGAGGTCAAGGGGGAAAAAAAAGAAAACATATGTACTACTATTTGTAATACTTTAAATAATAAAAAAAAGAGGCAGATTGGATGCAAGGAGGCCAGGAGACTATTGCAAAAGTTCAGGAGGGGGTGGGGATACCAAGAACTTTAAACCAGCCTTCGCCAGTTTGGCTCAGTGATTAGAGCATCAGCCTGTGGACTGAAGGGCTCAGAGTTCGGTTCCGGTCAAGGGCAGGTACCTCAGTTGCAGGCTCGATCCCTGGCTTCATTTTGGGCATGTACAGGAGGCAACCAATCCATGTATCTCTCACATCAAAATTTCCATCTCTCTGTTTCTTCCCCTCCCTTCCACTCTCTCTAAAAAAAATCAATGGGGAAAATATCCTTGGTTGAGGATTAAAAAAAAAAAAAACTTGAATCAGAGTAGAAGTGGTGGACATGCACAAAGAAAGATAGTGAGTGGCAACTTATCACTAGCTCCATCCAATACTCCAGTTAGTTGAAAGATTTTATTTGTTCATTCAGCTATTCATTTCTTCATTGTCTGTTCATCTCTTGGGAGCCTATCTTCAATGGGGACTAAAAATCTGATTTTTGTCATCTGTCATTTCCTCCTGCACTTGTTGAGTAAGATAAAAATATGAAATCTTGGTGAATAGTTGGTTCTCAATAAGTGAGGGCTGCCAAAACCGGTTTGGCTCAGTGAATAGAGCGTCAGGCTGTGGCCTGAAGGGTCCCAGGTTCGATTCCAGTCAAGGGTATGTACCTTGATTGTGGGCACATCCCCAGTGGGGGGTGTGCAGGAAGCAGCTAATCAATGTTTCTCTCTTATCGATGTTTCTAACTTTCTATCTTTCTCCTTTCCTCTCTGTAAAAAAATCAATAAAATATATTTTTTAAAAAGTGAGGGCTATTGCTAATCCATTCACATTTATTGAGTTTTAAATTATGCTTGAAGGTGGACTACATTGAGATAGATAAGACCTATCGTTTTCAAGGAGCTCACAGTATACTAATAGTAAGGGACACTGGTATGCAATCATGTTAATAAACCCTGCAGCATGGTGAGCTCAGCTGGGGTTAGCTCTGAGGGTTAAATCACCACCTCCACCAGCTCCAGTGGGTCCTTCAGGACTGCCTCCTGGATGAAGCAGGTGCCTGATTGAGCTGGAACTCAGAAAGCATGTATGTGCCCATTTGACAGTCCTGCAAAGCAAGGAAGGACATTCCAGGTAGAGAGAGGTACAGCATTTGCAAAGAGATAGGGAGTTCAAGAGCTTGGTGCTTGGAGTTGTACAAGTGGTTTGGTGTGGACTGAATACACAGCACATGTGGGGAAGTGGCCAGGATGAGTTTGAAAGAGTAGTGGCCATAAGACAACACTGAGTTCTGATAATTAGAGTGGAAACTCAACTTGTGGTGTCTCTCTTATAAGTGTGTGCCATAGAACATGGGAGGAGCTGAGAAAACCTGGGGTAAGTAATGTGGCTCGCAGAGCTGCCAGAAAAGCAATCCAAAGCTGTGTCCCCAGATGGCAGGCAGATAGTGTTATTATGGGTGAGGAGAGCAGAATTACTATGGCCTTTTTCAGTAGACTCATTATAGAATCGTCTCTTTGTGTCATAGCCTTGACAGCAACTGATGGAACGATGGTCCTCAAGTGAAAATTTCACCCAGTAAAATGTGTTAAATGTTTGAAAGAAAATTCTAATAATAGAAAGAGCTTTGTGTTAAATTATTGCAAGGACACATTTCATATTAATATTTCTGTATAGAACAGAAAGGCCTTTTTGGACAGCATTTAAAAATATTATTCAAATATTGATACGATTCTTAGGATATACAGGATTTTTTCTGGTTTATGTACTAATGCTTGTATTCTTAATTGATAGGTTTGAAGAGAAATCTTATGGATGCTTCTTGTAAACATTTTTTTTTTTATGACTTGTGTTGCATGTCATCTGGATATAATAGGTCATCTGTTTTCTTTTAGTACAATTTTCTTTTTTTGTTACCATCATCATTGTAAGTAACATGGAAATGTAAACATAGACTTGCTTTTTTTTAAATTAATGATTATAGGGCCTTAATCTTCTTTAAAATTTTAGTTTGTGGTTACCAATGTTGCCAAAGGGGAACATAAATATTCTGCTGGAGCACAATTAGGACAGTGCTAGAGAATAATCCTCCACAGATGGCATACAGGAATAAGAGAAAATTTTAACAAAGATCATCATGAGAACAGGAAGTGGTGTAATATAAATTCTCACCCCTGTGGCGCAGATTGAAGTGTGCGTGGGGAGGTGTGGGAGATGCACAAAGTTAACCCCCCATCACACACTGCACATTGCCATCTCGCAGTCATCAGGTCCTCCTCCTCCTCAGATGTTGAAGCTGTGCTCAGACCAGCAGAAGAAAGCTTTAGAGTTCCACAGATTCCCACTTAGCTGATGAACTCATTTACAGTTAGGGCTATTAAAAGCTGACGATATGCCTGCTGAGATGACTGTGCACCTCCATATCTATTAGAGAAGTGTTCTTTCTTCCTGGGACTTTTCTGTCTCTCATAAGGTAACAGTATTTTAGTTCTGCTAGAAGAGCTCCATGCATGTCCTGTTATCTGGCATTGAGGCTTGCTCATTTATCTGTTTACCTTTATTTATTCATTTTTTAACACACACCAATTTATTCACACATATCAATGTGGGTCCTTTGAATATCAAAGTGTGTGTGTGTGTGTGAGAGAGTGAGAGAGAGAGAGAGAGAGAGAGAGAGAGAGAGAGAGAGAGAGAATATGTATGTGTGTGAGAGAAAGAAAGATATTAATTGGATACTTACTGTGTGCCAAGCTTGTTCTAAGTGGTAATATATTAATCCTGACAATGATCCTATATACTATTATTAGTCCCCTTTTACAGGTGGTAGCCAAGGTAACCAAGGCCCAGAGAGGTTAAATAATTTGCTTATGCTGTAAAATGATAGAAATGATGTGGGAACCCAGTATATGATCACTCCAGAGTATACACACTTACTCAAAATGATTATTTAAAATGTAGATATATTTGTGAAATGAAGGATCAGTATTTACAATTTGTATATAATCACCCACGTAATGCATATTGACTTTACTTACAAAAAACACTTTTCACGATTGTCCCTCGTGAGTAGTTGTTGCTGTTTTTTCAATTTGGTCAACAATATAAGTGCTTTTCCTGACCTTTCGATGTATCTATCCTGTTGACAATTTCATACATCCTTTTTGTACTTTGGGGTACATGATGATACCAAATTCTGGTACTGTATTTTTCAGTGGGTTTTATTATCTTTAATAAGGGATATTTTCATGCCGCATCTTCTAAATGTTAAAGACAGGTAGAAGGATTTGAAAATGAACCCCGCAGGCTTCAGTCTCTAGATACATTTCAAAAAATGAGAGATATAAGCTCCGTGGATTGTGATTTGCTCATGTTGTTCTCAGAGAGTCTGGGCTTCTGTCAGGTGCAAGTCGCATCACTGCAATCAAGCAGCCACCTGTGCACTTGAACAAAGGCCATCCTGCTCTTGGGGCTCACATTTTCAGGGAGCTATTCTCCAGTGATTGGTACTTCCACTTAAGGATGATTTTAGGGTTTATAATAAGACTGGCACAATATAAGTCCTTAATGCTGTATAGAAATGTGGAATTGACTTAATGAGCACAATTTAACCCATTTTTTTTTTAGTTCTGCAAGGAACAATATCATTACCAAAAGTGGGACAGAGGAGTTAGCGCCTTAGCAATCAGAAAACCAAGATGTAGGGCTGAGTGCCTCAAACATATTTGAAAAAGTATCTGGAAGGTATGAGTCCACTTGTTGAGAAAAGACTTTAAATTGTTCTTTAACAGTGTTTGGCTTCACAGGTAGCTATCCAGATACTCCGCTCTGGCGACAATGAGATGAGACGATGCAGGAAAGTGCTCAGCATCGCGTCTGGCTCATAGCGAGCAGTCACTAAATGCTAGCCATTGTTTGCTTGTCCAGCAGCGACGAGTAGAGGTTAAGAGCACCATCTCCACAGTGGAGTACCTGGCCTCCAATCTGGCACTAACGGTTATCAGGCAGAAAACCCAAGCAGTAGTTCTCAACCAGGAGCAGCTTTGTCCCTCAGGGGGCATTTGGTAATCTAGGGAGACATTTTTGGTTGTTATGATTGAGGTTGGGCTACTACTGGAGGCCAAGGATGCTGCTACACATCACACAGTATTTAGAACAGCATCCCCACAACAAAGAATTACCTATCCTAGTTATGAATAGTGCTGAAGTTGAGAAAACCTGACCTAGAACAATTAACTAACAGTGCCTATTTCACTAATAGAAAAAATAGCCCTTAGAAAGGTGCCTCAAATAATAAGCACCCAGAAAATGGTGGTTCTTGTTCTTCATTCAAGAAATACTTGCAAAGGGCTTGATGTGTGTCAGGTTCTGTCCTAGATGCTTCCTGTACAATAGAAGCAAAACAGGCCCAGTCCCCACCCTTGAGGAGGTTGCTATTTCTGACTGCAGGGGTCGCTGTTGACGCAGCAGCATGTCATTGTTGGCGCCACCTCATGCTCTATATGTACCCCGCCCCCCGCCATCCCTAAGTATAAGATGTTTCTTCTCATTTTTAAAAAATCTCTTTTAAACTTAGAAGAATCCACCAAAAGAAGAAATGTTTTAGTGCCATCACACCCGAACTTCGGCATCACAAACCTTTCACATTGATCCATGTGCAGACATTGCCAGTACCTCCAAGCATATTCTGAGAATGGGGAGGCCTCTTTCACCCGTGGCATTCCAGTTAGAGAGTCCTCTTTGCCCAGGACTTTCTCTCTCCTCCCACACTGCCTGTGAGTATCCAGCTCTCTCAATATCAGTGCAGGGACCCCTGAGTTTTATCTATACCTTCCTCCCTTCACTTTTTTTCAGAGTTGCCAGGAGCATCTCAGGCTGCTGTTCTTGCTCCTATGATCTACGGTGGCTCAGGGAAGGACGTCTCTAGTCCGTTTACAAGTGACGTTTAGGGAGGAGACATTCTTGACGTCCTAAGTTGGAAGTTTGTGGTTTAACCTGGAGGCCAAGCTGAAGGATGGTCTGTGTCAGCACTTTTAGACTTGGGTGCAGAGGCCTTGTATGCCAACCACTTCCAGTTCTTGAGCCAGTTCTGACAGGACTGGGTCTCCACTTCAACAGTGTAGGGTACAGCTGGTGGAATTCACTCTGAGCTGGTGACTGGTACCTGTTGTTCCTAAGAAAAACCCTGTGTTGCTACATGCCTCTTGAGCCATAGCTTTTCCTTATGCCCCATTTTGCTGATCTGGTTCATAAAACTGGGTTTCTGCTTTGGTTTCATCTGAGCCTTGCAGTTCTCTGAGTGGCAGTGCCTCTGAACAGGCTGATTACAGAACAATTATATGTTCCTAAACACCTGTCTAGATTCCTTCCACTTCCCACCCCCCTCCTCCTCTATATTTTGGGTTCTAGCAATATAAACTACTGGTAGGTCCCTGAGAGCACCATGCTTCAGCACTCCTTCCTGCTTTGTACATTCTGTTTCCTCTGCCTGTTTTTCCCAATTTGAGCCAAGTCTGAGTTCCCCTTTGACTCATTGACTATTAGATATTGAACTGCTGGCTCCCTTCTTCAGCATCTAGTCTACAGATTACTCAGTTATCCTATACTTCTATCTCATTTTGGCTCCCGGATGTCTCCCTATCTCATTGAGGCATCAGGTTTTCTACTGTATTCATAAACCAGAATACTCGTCTGAGGGCCCAACTGTCACGTATAATATTGCTTCTGTGTAAAAATCCAGGCCAAAGTCTTGGAAACTGATCAACCAATGGTGTTTTAAAGCAGCCAAATTTGTAAATTGTAGATTGACTGTAGCAAAAGGTATATTCAGATATGCATATATGTATGTATACATGCACACACATGTGTTGATATATTTATATCTTCTGCATTTATGTATGTACTTTATGAAATGAGAGAAGAATGAACAAGAATGCTAAAAATAAGAAATCAGAAGAAAAACAAAATGAGAGTATATTCTTATTGAATGAATATAAAATTGTATGGATAAGGGAGAGAGGGCATGCAAATGAGAAAATAAGTGAATGCATCATTGGATATTGGTATTTAAATAGGAAACATGTTGATGTTTGAACCTCCTTTCCTAAATTCAAATGGAAATATATCTTTCACATATCTACTAAGGTAGAAATATCCATTTTATCTTCCAAATGCTAGAAGGAAAACACTTGTGGATGTGGATGAAATGTGTGAATTAAAATAACATTCAAATAGGAAATTCTGGAATGAAGGAAAACAACTTGTTTTAAACTACACTCAGAAACTATGGTTTCAATAGAGTTTTAAACCCTACCCATTCTCCTAGCCTGGACTAATGAGACAGTTGGACCTAGTAATTGCCTTCTGGGACCTGTTCACAAACCTTTGCACATGGTAAATTGTGTGTGTGTGTGTGTGTGTGTGTGTGTGTGTGTGTGTGTGTGTGTGTGATTATCAGGTATTACCTAGAGCTGTGCAGCGAATCCAGGCTTATAAACTGTGCTTCGGTGGAAAATTAGGAGGGATGAGAGTGACTTATTGTTACACAACCAAGGTAGGTGTGCTGTTTTCTCTTCCAAACCTTAAAACGGAAAATCAATTTAACTTTATTCAACAAATATTACTGAACTCCCCTTATCTTGGGCTGTCATTGTTGATATTTATTGGGATAGAAAAGAAAAATTATGTACAGGTCTTGCCCTCAAGGAGATTAAAATCAGTCTTTCTGAAGATAAAAAAGTGCTACACTGAAAAATAATGGGAGTGCATAGTAAATTATCAGAGCTGTGGAATATCATTAAAGGAAAATAAGTGTCGAGAAGATGGGATGTGACATGTTAAGTCCTGATTGTAGTATAATTCCAAAATTATTGTAATGGCCAGTTCTCCTCTGTTTTACTGAGTGTAAAATATAGTGAAGAAATGATAAGTAGACCACTGTATATATTTTTGCCTGAATTGTTTTTAAAAATTTAATCTTAGGAGGAAAGGGCATTAATTTATGTCCTGAACATTTTTTGTAGATTAATTCACGACTACCCCTAAAACGAATAGTAGAGCCAAGAGAAGACAAGCCTAATGCTTGGCCCTGGAAGGTGTTACTGGTCAGTGAATTAAAAGTTATCTTTTCTGCCCTAAATGGTTTTGTTCAGTGGATAGAGCATCGGCCTGGGGATGGGAGGGTCCTGGTTTGATTCCAGTCAAGGGCACTTGCCTGGGTTGTAGGCTCAATCTCTAGTAGGGGACATGCAGGAGGCAGCCAATCAATGATTCTCTCATCATTGATACTTCTATCCTTTTCTCCCCCAATCCCTTTCTCTTTAAAATCAATAAAAATATATTAAAATTTATTTTTTATGACATTACGGAAGTTTATAAAATTTCTAAGAAGATTGTCAACCTACATTGTAATAATCTAAAGGGAAAATTTTGAACCTTATCGTCTGTTCCTCTTTTATCTAAGAACACACTAATCTCAGAATGCTACAAAAGACAACTTCTTGCCATAAATTTAGGATTCCCATGTAGACTTGTCAGTTCATATTCCAAGGGGAAAGGAGAGAGTCTTTGGTCTTAATATATACAATATAAAACACTATATTGTAAATTTTGTATGTATTATAGTTTAGTTTATTGTGGTTATCATTCACTTGTTTCTTTCTCTCTCTCTTTCTCTTTCTTTCTTTCATTTCTTTCTCCTTCCTTCCTTCCTTCCTTCCTTCTTTCTTTCCTTCCTTCCTTCCTTCCTTCCTTCCTTCCTTCCTTCCTTCCTTCCTTCCTTCCTTCCTTCCTTCCTCACCCAAGGACTTTTTTTCCATTGATTTTAGAGAGCGTGTGAGGGAGGGAGGAGGGGGAGAGAGAGAGAAAGAGAAACATCAATTGTTTGCCTTCCACATGCACCCTGACCAGGACAGGGATTGAACTTGAAACCTAGGTACTTGCCCTAAGCTGGAAATGGAACTCAGGACCCTTCAGTCTGCAGGTCTCTGCTCTAACCACTGGGCAAACAAACCAGAGCTTCCTGCCATCTTTTAAATCATAATATTAAAATACGTGGCAATGCAAAGGAATATTTAAAGGCAAAATAAATCTGTAACCTTACTTATTTGAGCTAATAATAATACACTATTATGAAAAAGGCATAAAAGCAGGTGGCAAAGTCACCACCAATAAACAAGACAATTGGTCTTTATTGTTTTCTACATGGACTATGCCCAAAAGAAGTACAAAACTGATCCCTGCCCTGGGAAAGCTTATCAAAGAATAATTCAAAATATGCATATCAATGGCAGAGAGGAAAACAAGTTAACAGGCCGGATTTGCCTTCTTTCTTTTTTTGCTTTCACAGCATCTAGACTTGCTCAAAACCTCTTATCATATTGTTTTGATCTTTCTATCTAGATTTAAGCATAACTAACTAATGGAATAAAATTTGATGTCTATTTAGGGTAAATTAGGTCAATACTGGAAGCCCAGGGCCCAAAATTCATGCACCCTCTCAAAATCCAGGACTCCTTGGGAATGTCTGACTTGCCAGTTTAGGCCTGATCCCTCTCACAATCTAGGACTGCTGGCCCCTAATCACTTGCCTACCTGCATGATCACCCCTAACCACTCTGCCTGCCTCCTGATCACAACTGCTTGCCTGCCTGCCTGATCACCCCTAACCCCCTAATAATAGGGGGGGCTACTGTAGTTTTGGTCGCTGGGTTTTTATTATATAGGATTTGTTCCTTTCAGGAGTCAGTTAATTATGGCCCTGCAGACCAAATTTGGACCTAGTTTTATACACTCCCTTGAAGTGAGAATGGTTTTCATGTTTGACAATGATTGTAAAGAAAATAAGATAAAAAAGAATATCTAACAGAGATGTATGTGATCTGCAAAGCCTAAAATATTTATTCTCTAGCTTATTCAGAAAATTTTGCTGATTTTGTTTTAAAGAATGACACCCTCTCCCCCAACATCTCAATGAGTCACAGGAAACTTTTGGAGATGTAGTACTCAGGGAATATGCTAAGTTCCTGTAGCAAAGAGACCCAAAATGCTGTGTTCAAATAAGAAAGACATTTATCGCTCAATTAACAATCTAGAAGTAGGCAGGTGGTTCCAGGGCTGATGAGTAGAACTGTCATGAAATCATTTGAGGCTCCATAATACCCTTGTCCTCATTGAAGAACTTGGCTACCACAATATCCATATTCCACTCTGAGGGAAAGGAGAGTGGAGAGTAATCCATTTCCTTTTTAGTAATGAAGTCTAGATTGTAGCACATGCCACTTCTATTCACATCTTACTGGCCAGAATTTAAGTCACTTGGCCACTTTACCTGGAAAGTACTAGGGAATGTAGTTTTCTAACTGCATAGCCATGTGGTCAGGTGGAAGTAGGAAGTTTTGTTACTGAAAGGAAAAAAAGAATTGTTGCTATTAGGAGGACAACAAGTAGTCTGCTAGGGTGAGGTAGACAGTTAGAAGTATTGCATTATTCCTGATATTTATTGTTGAATGCTCAGCAGGTAGCAAGTTCTCAGTATACCTTTATAGAATTGATTTAAGTCAAGCAGGAAACAGTCCTTAGCCCAGAATGAGCATTGAGGGAAGAGGCAAGATTGGTGGGATTAGTGTATGGCTCCTGGGAACAGATAAATCAGTAGTGGAGATTATATCTGGTGAAGACCAGATATAAGCTTAGACTGGAAGTGAATCTTCTGTGCATCATTCAGGGTTAGTATCAGAACCTCAACAAAACAGATGGGTATGCAGAGCAGAGGTTAGAGTTCTAGGCTGGGTAACTGAAGCAATAGCTCAACTTTGTAGATTGGGCCAACATAGCGGGGTTGGGAATTGATTTATTTTAGAGTCTGCACAAATTACCAGAGCTCTTTTTTATTGAATTTCTGAGCAACAAGACTTAATTCTGAGCCCCACTTTTGATTTTCTGTTATTATTGTACCTGGATCAAAAACAAAGGGGAGGCAGATACGGAGCGCAGAGAAACAGGGCAGGGTTTGATATAGGGTTTGTGTCTGAAACTCTGGATTGAGAACTGATTATATTTGCCTTGCGTCCTTTGATACTTTATAATGCTGTTTTCTTTCTTGCAGTGAAAATAATAATAGTTTAAAAATAGCACATTTTGATAAGGTGATTAATCATGGTAATTGATATTTGGTGTATTATTATTCTAAAATACTTTGGTTTTATTATCATTAAAGAAGGATTAGAAAGCAGAACAAACTCCCAAAATTGATGTCTCAGGTCAAATTGGCCTATTAGGTAGAAGATGAAATTGTGAATTTCAGCACTTCAGCTCTGCATAATTGATGGGCACTACATTCTGTCTCTGGCTATTCAGCAAAGATTCTGCTAGAATCTGTTGGTGCAGTCTGAGGTTGCAGAATTTATAACCATCAAATTTAAAACATACTATATATCTCTATTGCTTTTTTTATCAATTAATAAGTATAATCAAACAATAAATATATATAATAGAAATCTCACCTTTATACTATTACATTTTCTCCTTTTTAAACAAATAATTCTACTGTAGCTGAGCCCCAAACACTAGCACATATGTGGATAAAAGGATAGTCAGCTTTTTGAATGAGCATTTTTTTTCTTCTACTTTTTAGGGTCAGTATGAATATTTTATTAGACCTCAAGGAAAATAAAGGAATGACTTGTGATTCAGTTTTCACTTAAAAAATCAGTATGCATATTTATCTCTTGCATTTATAGTTACTCTCTTAATAGCTTTATGAAGAGTAATTATATGTGTTTTTAAGATTTAGCTAGGTTCTAGATGTGGGATAATTTACAAGATGGAAAAAGCCCTATTTTATGCATTTATATATTTAATATGAAGGTGAGTAATTGCATAGTTTAAGCAATGGCTCATACACCAATAACTGGTATTAGTATACAAAGGTACAGTTGAATCTTTGGATTTAGAGTTAAGGTTAAGACCAGTGAAAATTTATTTTTATTTTCTTACTTTTATAATAAATATGAACATTTTATTTACTCAGAGTTTTAATAGCTTTAGTTAAGGCAGAAGCATGTTTCATAAAGTATGATAGTTCATGAATTTAATTTTTCTTATGTGTTTGAAACGTTGGCACATGATAGCTGACAGTGTATGCTCTAATTTAGGTTCAATTTGATATATTATATTTTGTGTGGATTGGTTTAAATAAAGGTCCAGCAAATTACTGATTCTTTTCAAATGATTTCTTTATTTTAAAATTTATTTATTTATTTAATTTAGATTTATTGGGGTGATAATGGTTAATAAAATTATATAAGTTTAAATTTTAAAAATTTCAATTACAGTTGGCAAACAATACTTATTAGATTCAGGTGTATACAATATCACTGATTCTTAAGTCTGTTACTTATGTCTAAATGGTGTTGAGACTGCCATCCTATCTAATAAAAAAGTAATATGCAAATTTGATCATACCTTCACTACACTACTAGCCAATCAGGAGTGGGTGGTGGGACTGAGTGGTGTGAGGGGTGGGGCCCCAGCACAGGAGAGGCTGGTAGGGGTCAGGGCTGTGGTATACAGGATGGAAGGCCATCAGAGGGCGAAGCCGCAGTGTGCAGGACAAGAGGCCATGCTGGCGTGTGGCTGCCGAGTGTTGGGTGCTCCTGGGGTTGGGCGGTCGCCACTGAGGCTAAGGCCTGGGCTGGGGGGGCGGGGCCCAGGCTTTCAGCAAGCACAGGGCCCCCGGGGCTGAGCCATTGCTGGGCGGTGGCTGGGTGGTTGCCAGGTGGTTGCCAGCAGCCGGGGCTAAGGCCAAGGCCAGGTGGACGGGGCCGAGGTGGCCAGCGCAAAGCTAGACATCAGCCCTATTGCAGGGTGATGGCTGGGTTCCCATGGCCTAAAGCTTTGGCCAGGGGTGAAGGGTCAGTAGAACATCCCCTGAGGGCTCCCAGTATGTGTGAGGGGCCAGGTTGGGCTGAGGGATCACCCACCCCCAGTGCACAAATTTTGTGCACTGGGCCCCTAGTATGTACATAATGAGCCATTATCAACAGAGGAATACATCCAGGCTATTAAAGTTGTGATATGCATCAATATTATCATCATTGTCATTATCATCAATTCATCATCATTCCTTTTATTTGCTTAACATTTCTGCTCATTTGATCTTAGTCTTGAGCAGAATTGCTGTTGGAAGAAGAGATGATAAAGTGGATACTGTTTTGGCTTATTTATCCTCTTGATTTTGCCGGTAACAAAACAGCTGGTTATTTCACTAGTGAGATTCTGAGGGACTGCTTCACAGGAGCCCAAGTATTAATCTGATTATAAACTCAAGTGCCAAGTTTAATTTTAATCTACAGTGAGGGTTATAACAGTGAACTAAAACGGAATACTCATATTGGTTAATCTCTACTGCTCTCTCTGAAGGAAAATGTACCCTGGAAGCAAATTATTATCAGAAAGTTATTCCTTAGCATGGAATCAAAACAAACAAAATGGATGATCTTAATAACTGTATTATAACTCTTATATATAAAATTTTAATACTTTAATTTTAAGTTCCAAATTATAGAGACATTTTATTGTTGGTAGCCCTAGATTCGACTACATTTTGTTATACATTATTAATGGAAATTCCAACAAATGAGTCATAAATGGTTTGCTTAAAGTCAGCCATATAGTTGCTAAATCCAGGAGTAGAACCTACCTTTTGTTTTGTTGAATGGATGGTTGATGTTTATGTTTCTGATTATATTAATGTATGTAAGTTTTTATGTGGCTTCATATTCACAATATTAAGCCAGCACATTTTTTTATAAATAGTACATGAAGACATATATATTTATTGTGCACTGAATAAAATTATAATTAGCTATAGAATTGAGAGACTTTTTTGAGATTTTTTGGGGTTTAATGAAGATAGTAAAATGTAGAAGGGAAATTCCCAGGTTGACTTTCCAATAGTATATCCTCGCAGTCCTTAACCTAGTATTGAAAGGGCATACAGAGATCTAAAGGGTATGTGGCATCATTAAATGCAGGTTTGCTCCTTTAAAAAGTTGTGGATTGCTGATACATTTTGCTCAATAACTTTTTAAGAAGAATTATTTGAAAATAATTTTTTTCAAAAAGCTTTTGGTTTTGAAATGTAGTGCCATAGTTTATAGTATTTAGCTGAGAGATTACATGATATAAGTGGTTCTGTAGATTTGAAAAGCCTAAATTGCTTGAAGATCAAGATAAATGTATTTATTTATTTTCAGAATATATTTTTATAAAAGTTAACTTTACTCTTCAGAGTGTGCAGTATCATTATGTTGGTAGGGCATTATCTATATATATTAACTATATACTAGAGACCTGGTGCACACAATTTGTGCATGGCTGGGGTCCATAGGCCTGGCCAGCAATCAGGGCCTATTGGGACCATCTTGCCCAATCCTGATTGGGGTCAGGCCAGGCCAGTTAGGGCCTACCGGCTGTCTACCACTGCCTATGGGCCTGCTGGCTGCTGACTGGGGGGAGGAAGGGGAGGGGAGGGGAAGCGGGGGAGGGGAGAGGTTGGTTGGCTGTGGGACATTGGCTGTGCGACTGCACTGACCACCAGGGGGCAGCTCCTGCATTGAGCATCTTCTCCCTGGTGGTCAGTGCACATCATAGGGACTGGTCGACCGGTTGTTCTAGTCGTTAGGTCATAATGGTCACTTAGGCTTTTAGATGATGATAGATAGATAGGTAGATAGATAGATAGATAGATAGATAGATAGATGATAGATAGATAGATAGATAGATAGATAGATAGATAGATAGTAGATAGATAAATGATAGATATAAAAGCTCAGCGACCAGAATGGTGGAATGACCAGAATGACTGGAATGACTGGTGGCTATGATACACACTGTGGCAGCCAACCAGCCTGATCTGGGTCCTGATCAGCCCCCAACACCTCAATCGGGGGCAAAACTGGCCAGCCAACTGCCCAAGGCTCCTTCCCCCAACCAGCGAGCGGGCCAGCCAGACCCCGCCCAGGCATGAATCCATACATTGGGCCTCTAGTTGTGTAATAGGAAACACATTGGCCTCAGTTGGGTTCTTGGGTCTCCCATTTGAATTTGGTGGGTTAATTCCTATCTCCTATCATAATTGCTTTGATAGTTCTGTTGGAGGAGGTCATTGAGAGGACATGACTGCCAGTTGACCCTTGAGCTGGATCCAGATAACTGGAGGCTTCTTACCTCCTTTACTGTCCTTGGAGGCATGTTGTCTCCACCATTCCCACAGTAGGAGCCAGTTTCAAGGACACAATTTTGAGAGAACAATGTGTTGTTGAGACCATCTTGACTGAATATGTGACTGAAACTTGTTAATGGCTGTATATAAACTTTTAAGATTCTTGTGGGCATGGGCAGAGTTCTACTTGTCTTTCAGCCTCCAAGACAAGTCTCATATGTAAATTTCCTGGCATATTAAATTGGCCGCCTACCAATCTGGAGTGGCCTGCCTATTTATTCAGTCTCTCCTTGTCCTCATGTCCTGGGGTCAGTTTCAGGTCTCACCTGGGAGTCTCCAAGGTTTCCAAACAAGTTCCCAGTATAGTCAATTCATAAACACGACCTCTGATTTTTAGTCACTTACAGTGATAATCTCAAGTGTCTTGGCGTCTCTGTGCCTTTCTCCCTTTACCGGTAATTTCTATTATGATAGACCGAATAATCCCGTTTATTCCATGTGCTGTGAAGCTTAAATGAGATTGCTTATGTTTAAGGACTTTGCAAACTGCATATGCAGCATTAATAAAATTTTAATGGTTTTTAAGATTGTTACTATTATTTTTGTCTTGAAAGTTTGCACTCTAAAGACATGGATATATTGAAGGGAGAGTAAGAGCAATGGACAATAACTATAATAATAGTTCTAATTTGGCATATTTATAACCTGAATTTAGAGGACAACAACCTTTCATAGTCAGAGACTGAAACAAATTTGGTGAGTGGAGACATTCTCAATCAAATGTACCATGCCTGAGATTAGACTGTTTTTATAATTGAATTTGCACATGGTACTTTTATTAGTCTTGTTATGTGGGAGGAAATCAATTGAGGTTTCTACACCCTGCAGATGGGATAGAGACCTGTCAGTGGGCAGAGGCTTATTTAATTCATGATGGCAATTATAGTGATGCAGTTTAAGTGCAAAAGAAAATAATTCTTACCAATTTCTTTGTTACTGAAAGATGAACAAATCCCTTCTCTTCACTTTTACTACTAATGCACTTCAACTGCTTTCAAAAGCTCCACTCTGTCTCCCTTTTTCAGTAAACACCCATATTTGCTCTCACATACATAACCGCATTGAGCTACAGCCTATCAGCCTATTTTTATTATTTTTCTTAAATCAGAGGACATTTTTTCCAGTGATATTTTTTGGAGATAGAGGGAGGGAGAGGGAGAAGGAGAGAAAGGAAGAGAGAGAGAGAGAGAGAGAGAGAGAGAGAGAGATCCACATAAGAGAGACATATGTTTGGTTGTCTCTCATACGCCCTTGACCCAAATGGAACCATAGACACGTTAGTTTGTGGGCTGATGCTCTAATCATTGAGCAACACTGGCCGGGGCTATTAGCCTATTTTAGAAATACCTGTATTCTCTCTCCTCCTCTCCCTCCCCCAACTCTCTCTTTCTCTCTTTTTCTCTCTCTCACCTTTCTCCTCCTATATGGGGTATTCACAAAATGTTGTTTAAATCCCTAGAAATTGTTACCACATCCCTACATGAACTCATCACTCCATCCTGGAAGTCCCATGACTAAAAATGAATATTTTGATGTAATTGCTTCTGAGCTTCATTATTTATTAACAAGTGCTTTAAAATGCCACTAGTTGTTTTTACAGTGGGAGTTTTAGACTCTGCACACAATAAAAATGGAAAATGTTGAGACAAACTTTTAATTTCAAGTAGTTCTCCAGTTAGAAGGATCCAATGCAGCATGGGCATGTTGCTGAGTTTTCCTGTAGGTCTTTGTAGTAGCACTTACAGGCTCTTTTTCTCAGCCTGCTTTTTTCTGAAGTGGCAATTTTGTCAGCCTTTGAAAAGAAATACAGTTTACATTGATTTTTTGCCCATAAAAGAATGGTCATTTGCAGTTATCTAGAAACAGAGAGTGGTAGGCAGGATTTCATCTTAAGAATAATTTGACTGCCAAAATATTTTATGTCTATTTTCAAATGTGTAAACTGATACTTGTGGCTGAGTTTGGAATAGTGAGACTGAAAGTGAGCTCAGAATGTTGCCACAGGGTAGTATGGTTTTTGATAGTCTTAAGTGGGTTCCATAGTCTCATTATTTGTAAGAGTGACTCTAATCAGTATCAGAGTCATAATTGCCAACACATGCTGTTTACATGCAGCCTGAGTTAGCGTAATCTCCATAGCTGGCATTGGGACCTCAGAGTGTGTTCTGATAACCTCCACACTTTATTTTCTATGCTTATTCCTAACAGGAGGCCTTGCTGAGAAATTGCATAATACATACCCAAATTAAATGCTTAATTCTGAAAACTGAAATGAAGTAAAGTTCATTCCTACATGGTCATTTCCTTGACTTGATTTTCTGGGGAGGAACAGAATTGGGTCGTATAGTAATAACCACGGGAACCCAGAAGTCCCTTTGAACGTTATATAATCCTCGAGATGAAAATAGAAGGCAGGAATGCTAATTTTACAAATTGGAAGCAGAAACCCAAATGGGGAAAGTGACCTTTCCTAAAGTCACTTCTAAGCTAGTGTCTAAAAATGTTATCTTATATAATTACTTTTTCCTGGATCATTTTCTGTGGTCTTGCTCTCATCTTTGCTTTTCTCTCTGTGAGTGGCAGCAGAGCACTGGTATAGAATGCCATGGTTGGAGGTGGTGCAGTTTAGAGAAAATAATAGTGGGCCAGAAATTGTCACCCCTGTTATACCTGTAGCATGCTGTGTGCCTTTGGGTGAACCCCAGGAATGTTCCTTGGCTCATGGAAAAAGGAAACAGGAAGTGTGGCCCCCATCAAGTTTCCAGGGCTTTGCGAGAACAACATGGAATGTGGGTTTAAAACTATTACATTGATCATGGCAGAAATTGCAGGTTATTGTTTTTTGTTTCTTAAAAAATATATTTTATTGATTTTTTACAGAGCGGAAGGGAAAGGGATAGAAAGTCAGAAACATCAATGAAAAAGAAATATCCATCAGCTGCCTCTTGCATGCCCCCTACTGGGGATGTGCCCGCAGCCAAGGTACAAGCCCTTGACCGGAATCAAACCTGGGACCCTTCAGTCCACAGTCCAACGCTCTATCCACTGAGCCAAACAGGTCTTGGCGCAGGTTATTGTTAAATATTGTAATTGTGAATATCAGAACTGAGAAAGTTTCTGTAAACAACAAAAGTTTCTTCTTCCTAAAACTTTGAGTAAATGCCCTGGGCCTAACTTCATTGTCTTGAAGCGGTGCCCATTCCTGCCTCGAATACTGTGGAAATGAGTAAGTGATGTGCTCATTGCTGATTGGTCAGGATACTTTCAGCATGGAGGAAGTTGTATGTTAAGAGTAGGGAGGGTAAATAGTTTTTGTTAAAAAATATTTCTTTCTTTTTTCTTTAACCAAGAGGCTAAATTGAGGATGGTGACAGAAGCAACAACAGGTGTCCATTCCATAGGCAAAGGAGGTTCTGCCAGCCCAGTCCGGCTTTCCTCTCCAGCCCATCCATGATGCTGCTAGTTCCTGTTTTAGACTCGACATGCCCTTTCACAACGCTCTGCTTTTTCACAAGCCAGTCCTATGACTGAAATGCTTTCCCCCGCTCCTTGGTAGCTGGTGAATCCATAATCAAATGCTATCTATTTTACGGGATCCTTCCCTTTAGATGTTGTTGGCTGCCTTTCCTTCCATGATCCAACAACACTTTGTGCCCCTGTGTGTGACAGCTTTTCCTTCATTGTATTGGGATTATCTGTTACTTCCTCTAGTCTATGGGTATCATTTACTTTTTATTCTTTTAAATTAAATCTTTATTGTTGAAAATATTACATATGTCCCCCTTTCCTCACTCCCCATTTACCCCTTGTAGCCCACCCTCACTCTGTACCCCAGGGCTTTACCACCCTATTGTCTGTGTCCCTCTGTTATGCATATATGCATACAAATTCTTGGTTGATCTCTTCCCATCCACCCAGCCACCCTCCCCTGCCTTCCCTCTGAGATTCTATGGGTATCTTGAAGTCTTCTCTACATCTGTATATTCCCAGTGATGGGCACAGACCAGGTGATTACATCTTTATTCCTGAAATGTATAGGGCTGGAAAGATGGGGAGTTTTGGATTAATTCATTTCATGAAGGTTGTGGTTCTCAGTGACATTCCTGCTGCACTGCTCCAAAGAATGCATGGAAAGGCTCGAGAGAACTTTGAATTGTCCCATGACTGGGGATTGGGTGCCACTGGCATTCCTGGGCTGCACCCAGGCATGTTAAATGTTCTGCAGTTCCTGGGACAGTTTAATACGAGGAGGGATTGTTCTCTCCAAATGCCAGTGGTTCCTCCTCTGAGAACTACTTAACTAGTCTACCTAGTCTAAAGCATAGAAAATAGGAAAATGATTTGATCACAAGAAAAAACAAAGCAAAATAATTTCTGGCTCCCATAAGCCCTTTGCACACACTATGAATAGGAGAGCCTTATGCTCAGTTAGCAGAAGGCCTAGATGATGTTTTTTTTCTGTCCCCTAAGTCCAGTTCTCTCCCTCTGTATTTCCCTCATATCCTTTGGGTGGTAAGGTTGGAGCACAAGACTATGCCAGGTGGAAGCACCAGGCACAAGTTTCTGCACTCCCTTGGTTAGGCTTTTTCTAAGCTAGAAGAGAGGCACATGGGAATTAAGTTCTATGACAGTCTTTCCACAAATATGGTAAGATAATTTGATCATCATGTTTCATCCACTTCACAGAAGGCTGAGAGTGACTAATTACAATGATCTTTTAAACAATCTATTTAGAGCAAACCTTCTGGCTAAAGACATCACTGTGGAACATGGCACCTAGATTTAAATCCAATTTTCTGTCATGAGGTGTCAGAAGAACTAAATGTCTTTATCATGGTCTAGAACAGTGGTCTGCAAACTCATTAGTCAACAGAGTCAAATATCAACAGTACAACGATTGAAATTTCTTTTGAGAGACAACATTTTTAAACTTAAACTTCTTCTAACGCCACTTCTTCAAAATAGACTCCCCCCAGGCCATGGTATTTTGTGGAAGAGCCACACTGAAGGGACCAAAGAGCCACATGTGGCTTGTGAGTCGCAGTTTGCCAACCACTGGTCTATAAAGTACATCTGTTTTTGTTCATTATTGACACTGATGTGGCAGTAGTGTCCAGGATATAGGAAGTGTACAAGGAGAAAACTTGAAAGTGCACTTTCTTTTTCAAACTGGGTTCTTTGATTCTTTACCTCAACATCGACATTTTGGAAAAGAGAGTGCTGAAACATAAGTTCAGTAATTCGTGTGTTTACTGTTCTATTATATATAGCATAAAGTCTTGTTGAAAGAGTTTACCATGGGAATCAGAAACTTGGTATTTATCAGTATTTCTTGAAAGAAGTTGCATCTAAAGGGTACTTTGTAAAACCAAATTATTTAATGTATGTTTCTCTTTCAGATACTCCCAGAAGTATAAAAGCATCCACTGCTACCGCGGACCAATTTTTTCAGAAGCTGAGAAATAAAAATGAATTTACTATTTTGGCAACCCTAAAACAGACCCACCTAAATTCAGGAGTTATTCTCTCCATTCATCACTTGGATCACAGGTAAGTGTGGCTGCTGGAGTTTCCTTTGTTTTTATTCCATCTCGTTAAATGAGCATATGAAAGAGAAGTAAACAAAAGCAAGACATGGTATATCTAAGATTGGCATAAACAGCTAGAATAATTTTGCTATATTATGCAAAATCACAAACATAAGTCATGGAGATGTTCCCCAAAACAGAGTGAGCTAGCTATGCTTTTGATGTTGCTAAGAGCACACAGAAGTCACCATTCCTAAAACAAATTTACCAATCACTAAATTCCTCACGATACACCTTCCTCAATGTCAAACATACTTCTTAATTTGTGACTTCTTAGATTCAAGAAGACTATATTCTGTTTCTTTAGGATACTGCCTGGGATTCGAGTTTAATAGTCTTATAATTTTAGCCCTGACGGGTAGTTTTTTGTTCAATGCAGTTCTGGAATTGCCGCCGTTGAAGCTGTTTTCTTGAATGCATGTTGAACCAGAATGTTGTCTAGTATTTCCCAGCTTCTCCCATGTGCAGAAGCGTGCGTAGAAGAGTGGGTGGGACTAATGGGTAGGAGGCAAAAGAAATTCATTTGTGACACCTGATATATACATAAATTGCTATTAAATGATTCCAAGGAACTTAAAATGATTCATTCTTTCCTGAAAGAATAACCCCAGTTCTGCCAATGGAAGTTTCTTCATGCTCATTATTTTGAGTACCTGCACAACCACTTATCTGTGTACCTTGGGTAAATCACATCACCTCTCTGCACCTCACTTTTCCCATTTGTAAAATGAAGCTAATTGTAGCTACTTTATAGGTTGCTGTGAAGATGAAAGAGTTTAAGTATGTGATATGCTTTAGGTATACGAAAGCGTTAACAATCCTTTTCAGGTGCAGACAGAAGACTCTTGGCTTCTTTTATCAGAGACGAGGCCACCTTGGACTTTGCAAATCTTTACTAAACACTCAAGGGCAAACAGAAAACAAATATATATGGAGAACGAAATATAGCAAAAAAAAAAAACATGGAGAGCAGGGGTTCCTAGTCACCCTCTCTCTGCTTACCCTCAGGATTTATGGCAGCATCATGTAGTTGATAGTTACAGAGTCAGGACCCAAACCCACTTCTTCTGATTCTTGAATCCAGTGTTTTTACAATTCCACTCTGATATCTTCTAACCTCGTGTCACCCTGAAAGACCTTGTTTTATGGTTCATGTAGTTCTTTTCCCCCATTATTATTGCTGATGTCATTTTCTTCCCCTGGTCTCAGTCTCACCCATCTCTTCATCTCATCATGTCCATTGTCTCTTATTTATTTACTAGGGGCCCAGTGCACAAATTTGTGTACCTTGAAAGAAACTTGCTGCAGGGCTGCAGTGGGTAAAGGGGCTTGTCTCGACCCATCTTCTGCACCCACACCTGGACCCTCCCACCACAGCCCCTGGCCCCCTGTCTGCCTGCAGCCCTGCTCCCACAACTGCCACTCCCACACGCTGACAGCACCAGCCCTGCTCACACCTGCTGGTGGTGATGAGCAATCGGGATTAGTGCTGGGCAACGGTGAGCCATGGCTTCGGTGCAGGCTGCAGGTGTGAGTGCCGGGCAGGACCATGGTGCACAGTAGGAAAGAGTTTTCAATAACCACGGGAGGCTTTCCCTGATGGCTGTAACTGGTATCCTGCCTTGGTCTGGCGCCCCCACTCACCTGCTTCACCATCCACCCACAGCTGACACCTGCCATGTTCTGTGCACACCCCCTGTGGTCAGCGCACGTCATAGCAACCATTTGTTTGGTTGTTCCACCATATGGTCTATTTGCATATTAGCCTTTTATTATATAGGATTTTATGCTTTCTTTCACACACACAAAAAATTTAAGGTGGCTTATAGAGATACCTGTGGGGCCACAAGATACAAATAAAATGAATTATGTAAACCAGGGCAAAGAAAAAAATGGAAACCTAGTTGGATGATTAAGACCATGCAACCATTCTTGGTTCTGAGACCAGACTCATATTTCCCCACTGGCTTTCTATGGGCAGATGGAGTATCTTTAGAGGAACAAGTTCAGAGGGCTTCCTGTTGCTGGTGACATCGTGCCACAATGCGCTTTGGAAAAAGCACATCTGCAGGGATGCCAGTGATATGTGTCTCCAAGTGGAGGTCTTTGAAATGGAACTTGGTCATGTGTATACAAATCCTGTACAACCAAGTTTTCCTGCTTAACACGCCAGCAGTGCCTGCTGTATGAAACTCTGGTAAAAGACCATGTCCTTTAAGAAATATGCCATGTAAATTGCTTTCCTCAATTTGGCTTTTGAGAATAATATCGAATTCAAGTTGGACTGCTGTGATAAGTATGCAAATGGTAGGTGTTTTTTGGTGAGAGTTAAGTTGGAAAATGAAAGTTAATGTTGAAAAATGCCTGGTAAAGTGAATGTTGATCTGTCATCCTCTGACTGGCAGGGGTTAGGGGCATGCTCCCCATAGGTTCTTCCTTGCTCCTGGGAGAGTTCTTCTGCTCGTGGCAGGAAGCTCATTCCTAGCTCTTTTTGGGAGGTGGGTGAATGAGATCTAGGCGCTTCATCGGAGCATGGGTTTTGCTTGCTTGGTAGGAAGCACAGAACAAGAACTGGAGTTGTTCCTTTGTGAATTAGGCTTGGTGAGTTAGACCACAGAACGCCTTCTGGAGAACACTGAAGAAACATTCATATTATTAGCAGAGTTGGTGTGCACCCGTTTCTCTGCTCTTCATGTCAGTCTCTGGCTCCAATCTTAGCTCCATTTAGGCTGATTTGCAGCCTGCTCTGGAATCAAATTAAGTAGTGGGAGGCAGTAAGAAATAGACCCTGGGCAGTTCCTGCTCCAGCACTGGCAGAGTTGGAGAAAGTGATATCATTCAGCAGGAGTATAAATGCCAGGCACAGTGGCCAGTCTGCTCACCATCTGCATGTCACCCGCCTCCTTTCTCTCTGCTCCACTCAGATTTCCATGGAGCTTTCACTGACCTTTCAGCTGAATGAATTTCTCCCTCCATTAGCCTCCAGTGCAGTTTTAAAAACTGAGCCACTCCTTTTGGCATTCTAAGATGTAACACCTTCTATTATTATTTAATGTTGCACACATATACATATGTATTAATTGTATATGAGGCACTAAAATTATCATTCACTGTTTTGATCATAATGGTAACTAATATTTACCGAGGATTAAAAATTATCATTGCCGAGACTGGTTTGGCTCAGTGGATAGAGCGTCGGACTGTGGACTGAAGGGTCCCGGGTTCGACTCCAGCAAGGGCATGTACCTTGGCTGCGGGCACATCCCCAGTAGGGGACGTGCAAGAGGCAGCTGATCGATGTCTCCCTCTCATCGACGTTTCTGACTTTCTATCCCTCTCTCTTCCTCTCTGTAAAAAATCAATAAAATATATTTTTAAAAAATTATCATTAAAAATTTTATAATATATTCCAGGCTTCAAAATTTAAAAGGCGCAACAAAGACAGAGACTGCCCCATCCTTATCCCTGACTACTTAGTTTTTATCAGTAAAGATATTATGAAACCAAGAAAAGCAAAAGTCGGCCAATCAGAGGTGTGCTGGAGAGGGCTCATAGTAGAAAAGAGTTGCAACTTTGTAAGCCAGTTGATATTCCTGAGATAGGTTGAAATAAACCACGTGTGATTGTTGTAATGTCTGTCCCCCATCTTACAAAAGACACCTCAATAAGTCCTTTATTAAAAGCCAGCGGCATATGAGGGAACCATTCAGTGTTCCAAATCTTGCAGCCCTGAACAGCTTGCCACATCTGGCTTATATTGGTAGGGTATCACAAAGGTATGGATTACATTTTTGGGTCTGGAATGAGGACCTGGCTCAGTTACAGAAGCAAAATTGAGCAAGTTAGTTATCTAAAGTATCTAGAATCACTGAGTCAACAGAAACATATTATCTGGGACCGCTGGGACAATTTAAAATAATTGTGCTGTCCAGATTCCGGGACCACTGAGTCAACTGGAATGCATTGTCTGTAGCTACTGAGGCAATTTAGGGTATGTTCTGATTCTGGGACCGCTGAGCCAACCGAAACTTATTATCTGTAGCTACTGAGACAATTTAGGATAATTGACCTGTCCTGGTTCCCAGAAGAATGTGCTTCTATGACCAGTGAGATCACAATCAATGGGATATTCAAACCATCAACAATGGAGTATTGGGATAGCATCCATAAGTTCAGAAAATCAAAATAACTTTCTATTGTTTTAGCAAACAAATGAGCACAGAACCCAAACAGCAGTTTCTACCTCAGATGGTTGCTACCATACTTCATCATTACTTAAACTTTGGAAATCAACAAATGCTACAAAGCAGGGCTTTTTTTCTTTTTCTTTTGAAAATGAATTTTTATTGAGAAATACTTTTTAAATAAGTACCTTTAAAATATTTCTCTTTGATCTTTCCCTCACAAATGGATAAATGAACCAATATCTTAGCCCTAACTTCTCTAGAGCACTGAGAGCCAGCTGTTGCACAGTTACCAGCACCGCTGTTCATAGCCCGGGAATCTGGAGATAACCGCCATAACAACACTTTGAGATGCAGCTTTCTGTTGCTTTTCAAGTTGTACTTGGGTATTTGTGTACAATTTTACATAGTTGGCAACAAATTTTGACTAGATTTGAAAGTTTTTTTTCCATAATTGCATACTAAACTTATAGACTCCATTTTTATTGTGCTGTCATGCACAGTTAGATGCTAAATAAATATTTGGTGGATGAAGAGATGAATGAAATATCAAGAGAATGATCATCATGCCTGACCATTAGAGCTCAGTGATTGAGCATCAACTTATGAATCAGGAGGTCCGGTTTGATAGGGCACATGCCCGAGTTACAGGCTCGGTCCCCAATGTGGGATGTGCAGGAGGCAGCCAATCAATGATTCTCTCTCATCATTGATGTTTCTGTCTCTCTTCCTCTCTCTTTCTCTCTGAAATCAATAAAAATATATTTTAAAAAGAGAGAGAAAAAGACCATCATGACTGCACCAGAAATCGTAAATAACCTCACTAAGTTTTCACCAGGCTGGAACAAAGGTTCTGGGGAATGTTCAGGTTGCTGCATTGATGGAGGACACCTAATCTATCCTGAAATGTCATTAGCTCTAGCGTGAGGATTTCACTAACTGGTAGCTACTACCTCAAAACGGCTACAAGTCAAGTTCTCAGACTAATGATAATGAGCTATACAGCAACATCTCAAGCACTGTGTTAAGCCTGGAAACCTAATCACACAACTTTGTTGGTTTGGACATGTGAGACTAATGGGCACGCTCTGGATTCTAGGATATCTGAAGTGAACTAAGAGCAAGACAAAGAGTAGGAAAGGCAGACATTGCAGCATCTTGGAATTGAAAGAGGGTGTAAGTCAAACTTGTCACTGAAATACAGCCTCAAACAGTGACATTGAGACGAAACTACTGGGAACCTCATCAGCAGTGTCCTGTTCTGTGAGCCGTCACATTTGGCTTTCTGACCTGTGTTGCTGGTTTCAAATGGAGCTGTTCTGGTCGGGGCTAATATTAAAAATTAGACCACAAACTTCGTGTGAGCACAGCACAAAATCTTGTAGGCTCCCCAGCCATTTCTGTGTATATTTAGCCAAGATTTGTATTACTTAAAACAATAGATACTAATACCAGGTATATGGCACTTTATGTCTGAAAGAATTAAGACATTCAGGCAGATCAAGAGAGCATCATTATAACTTTTCTGAGGTTTGCGTTTTGGAAGAAGAAAAATAAAAAGTAAAGAAATAATTCTAAGCTATTGGTTCACTTACCCATTTATATAGGAAATACAGAAGGAGAGATATATGAAAGCAGTGATGGCTCATTGAAAAGCAAAATTATTTATAAGTAAAAATGAATGAGAAAATTTTCCTAAATTTTCAAAAGACTCAGTTCTCTTCCATGCTTTATGAAAATTTCTTCAGGATAAATAAAATCCTTTTGTTACCCCTTGGTGTAAATTGGTATATTCATCTGGATTGTGTTCTGAGGTTTATAATACTTCTCTCTTATTTACAAAAGCTTTGGGATTTAGGTATATAAATTAGTTCTCACTGAGTTATTATTAGGAATTTTCCTGATAGCCACATATTATTTATGCTTCTAACTTTGAATACTTTGCAAATTGCATACATGGACATAATTTGTGGCAATGACTTTGCAAGTAAATGTAAAACTACCTTTAATTTTCCATCAACTTCTGTATTAATAAAATTGAGGTGAAATAATGAGATTTACCTACTTTCTTAGTATTAATCATTATACATTCGGGATGAGTAAGAATGTATTTTTATATAAGGCTGATAAAACATATCTTCGTATTTGTGAGTGCTTGTCATATATTAAGTCATTTCTTTTTCTATGCCATTACTAAGTTAAAATTTGCTGGCAATATTTTCTTGGTTTAATGGTTCTGAACTAAAATGATCACTGTTTATTGTGAACAAAATTAACAGACTGACATAACAGCTACTATGCTCTTTACTTTTTGATTGTATTTAATAAATAACATTAAAGAGAATTGAGTTTCTGAGTAAACATTTCAAACCTCATGTTCCCTGTAATTAAAAAAGTTAATTATATTTGATTCACTTTAAAGTATGTTTTTATATCATTATTTATCTTTAAAGAATTATAGCTTTAATGTATATTCTAATGCCTCCATTATTATTAGGGAAGTTGCAATATATATTCTAATGTGGTTAAGCATAATATATCATTACCAAGAAGACATGGTAAGTTCATCAAAGAAACTGAATTAAAGCTAAGACTCAGAAATCAGATGTGATTTCTCATATTTCTTATATATACCAAATTTGTGTATAGATGGAGTGATGGAAGCAAGTACTTTAATATTATAGAGGTTATTTCATGGAACACACATCTTTTTTGTTGTTAATTTTCACCTAAAGATATTTTTTTCCTTTGATTTTATAGAAAGTGGAAAGGAGGGAAGGAGGGAGGAAAAGAGAGGAAAGAAGGGAGAAGAGAGAGAAGAGAGAAGAAGGAAGAGGGAAGAGGGAAAAGGGAAGAGGGAAGAGAGAAGAGGGAAGAGGGAAGAGAGAGAAAGAAACATGGATGTGGGAGAGACGCATCAATTAGCTGCCTCTGGCATGCACCCTCACTGGGGATTGAGCCTGCAACACAGGCATGCGCCCCGACAGGGAATCGAGCCCACCGCCTCTTGGTTCCTGGTTCTGATGCTCAACCACTGATCCATGATGGCTGAGATAAACTCATGACCTTTGGATGTGTGGGCCTATGCTTTAAAGCAACACTGGCCAGGGTACACATCTCCCTTTTATGCTGGAGAAGCAAGGTATTCTTTCCTTTCCTTTCAGCATTCCACTCTTTCTGCAGGACCAAGGAATGAATCAGTTGGCTGCTGTAGTAGCAACCATAGACTAACCAACTTATGTCCACTCCCATCATACATTTTGGGTATTTACTTGCTTAGGCGGTGATGCAGAGGACCAGAGGTATTTCTATGCCTCCATCCTATTTTGACCATGTCCAGTTATCAGGACCCCAATATCGTAGGCCATGACAAGACCCTCTGCCGCATCTGTTCTGCACCTCCTTTGCAACCACTTTTTTCACTCCAGACGATGGAATGCCTGTACCTTGGCTGTTGTGTAGGCAATTGTTACTGAGGCTCAACCTCCTCTATTTTAGGAAATCAACCTGGTATGCTCCTGCTCAGATATTTTCATACTCCCATTTATTGCTGTGTTATTACTTTTCACGTGATAGTAAAAAATAATTACTCATTAGAAATACTTGGCTCACGTAGATACTAATGATTACTTTGTAATATTTAAAGGTTCTTTTCTGAGATTAAAAATGTATTTATTTATTGTTGACAGTATTACAGATATCCCCCATCTCCCCCACCCCCCTCCAACCAATCCCCACCCCAGGCCTTTATCACACTATTGTCTGTGTCCATGAGTTATACATATACGTATATATGTTTTTTGGTTAAACTCTTCCTGTCCCCACCAACCATCTCCCCTCTAAGATCTATCAGTCTATTCCAGGCATCCATATCACTGGAACTATTTTGTTCATCAGTTTATTTTGTTCTTTAGATTCCACATATAAGTGAGATTATGTGATACTTGTCTTTCTCTGGCTGGCTTATTTCACTTATCATAATATTCCCCAGATCCATCTATGCTATCTCAAGGGGTAAGAGATCCTTCTTTTCTTACAGCTGCATAGTACTCATTGTGTAAATGTACCAATATTTTCCTAAGTACTATTTCTTCACTTTGAAATGGAAAGTTTGAGAAATTTTCTTTGATAAGTTCTTATGACTTTATTATGTCCCTTTTTAACAATTTTGAAGATGTTGGTATTTCTAAATTTTAGGGCATAACGACTTTCTCTGATTTCCTTTAAGCTGTAAGCTTATCATCACTAAATGATTTAATACCTAATCCCATATACAGAACCTAAAAATGTATGAATATTATTTTTATTTATTATCCTAGAATTCTTTTTTTAAAGAAAGACCAAACCTATTCGATGAATTGTTACAATATAAGTAGTTTTTGCAATATCAGTACTTTTGGCAGGGATATTCAGTTTTTGTTCTTTATCTTCTCATAAGTGAAGCCTTGTAATTAAACATGACACTGTTAGAGGTTAATAAAATAAAATAATTTATTTTATTAACCTGTTTTTGGACATTTAGGTTATTTCTCATTTTTCAGATTTATAATTAATGCAGCAACACTGTTCTCGGCATGAAGTATGTGCCTGTTCTCTGATAATTTCCTTTCCTAACAACATTTTTCCTTAAGAGGATTTTTGTATTCTGAATGTTAGGGAAAAGAAAAAAGTCTATTTTAGAAGCATAAATACAGGTTCTCTTTAGTAGCTAGTATGATGTGCTTGTTAAAACAGAGCCTAAACTTCTCTGAAGTTTTAAAAACTGCCATTTCTATCTTTATAAGAAACTTTACGAAGAGGTAGTGTTTTGGCAAAGAAACAAATTAATTAATATTTTTTATTATTTGTCAATATGGTGACTATGGAATTTATTTGAAAATCCTTTTTAAAAGAGAAGGTGTTTTGTTCATTTTTTCATTTATTCAGAAAACATTTAAATCCTTCAGAATTGAGACACGCATGGAAGTTAGAAAACAATTGCATTATAGTTGTAGAAAATGGTCTGCTTATGGCCTTTTACCAACTGTCTTGTCATAGCACTGACAAAGCAATCAATCTGTAAGTGATGGTTGGGTACATACTACAGTATATGCCCTTTCTTGGAGGTGGGTAGCTTTGCCTGATGCTTTGGACACAGCAAGGGGTTGTGGCCAAAATTGATTGAGTTGGATTTAATTCAAACTTTACTAGTTCCTCAGATGATAACTCTGGGAAAATCTATTTTCCTTTTTGAACACAAATTTCTCAAAGAAGACTATTAATACTCAATTTTGGGGGTTGTTTTGAGGTTGATGTCATATTTTCTCTCTCTTCTCACTCCTTGCTGTGTTTTTTAAAGTAACATATCCAGTGCTTATAATCATGTAGTTAATTTATACTCACTGTACAAAATTTGAAAACTATGGAAATATAAAAGAAAAAACAAAATCATAATTATTTTATCAGAATAACCACTGTTAAAATGTTATTTGTTTCTAATTTTTTTAGATGACATAAAATTGAAGATTATGACATCATTCTAAATAGATATATTACATTTATTTTCCAAAATTATTAAAATATATATTTCTAAAATGTGCTTTGGTTTTATGATATTTATCATTGATATTCTTAATTTATTTTATTAACCTGTTTTTGGACATTTAGGTTATTTCTCATTTTTCAGATTTATAATTAATGCAGCAACACTGTTCCCGGCATGAAGTATGTGCCTGTTCTCTGATAATTTCCTTAGGAAAAATTCCAGGAAATGCAATTGGTTGGGTAACTGGTTATAATTTTTTTTCTAAATTAAAAAAATACACATAGTCGAATTAGCCTCAAGAAAACGTATACCACTGTAAAGTTCTACACACTAAGTTTGCAGATGTGAGTTTTACTATTCCTCTGTTAAAAATGAGCATTATCTCATTAAATTTTTTTTCCACTTTGACTTGACAGATAGCATGTTGCATTTTTGCTTGCTAATTAGATTGAGCTTTTAAAAATAACTTTGCTGTCCTATACATTCTCTTTATAGACATTATTTTTATCACTAGTATTTTCTTAATAGTTTGAGTTCTTCATATAATGGCTAACAGCCTCTTATGTGTCATAATTTTTTAAACTTTGCGTAATTATTTTTTTCTGTTTGATTTGATGCCCATTAAATTTATATTTTATAGTTTTTATATTCTGGAGCTAAAATAATTTTAGTTATCCTCATAATATTATTCCATTATCTCATTCAATCCTTACAACAAACCTACGAGATAGCAACTAATATTATCCCCATTTCAGAGATGAGATAATTCAGACACAGAGGTTAAATAACTTGACTAAGTTCTCATACTTATTAAGTAACAGTCAGGCATTTCACACTAACATTGACTCTAATGTTCTGTCCTTAATTGTTTATGTCTGTTAGCCAATTATTCCAACTAATTTATTCCTTGAAGATTATTTGTTTAAAAATGGCTCTTCCTAGATTGTTATTAGGTAGTCTTCCTTTTTTAGATATATTTTTTCCATTAAAAAAAAATCTAACTCTGAACTCATCTAAAATTTATTTTAGTGTAAGAAATGAGGATCTAAACATTTTTCTCAGACAAGTAATTATTTCAACTTCACTTATTTAACTGTTCTCCTTCCTTTCAACTAAAAGACCTCTCTTTAGCATAAATGGGATCTTCTATTTATGTTAAAAATTATTTATGGTTTCTCTCTCTTCTGTTTCATCAATTAGTCTGTTTATTTTGGTATTAGTAATATATATTTCAGTTTTTTTCATATTACGAATATCGCTTTTCATTTTCTTATTGATTTAAGTGAGCACCATTTATTAATGATATTAACTCCATATCATCTATATTTTTCTTTGCATTAAAGTCTTTACGGTGATTTTTGATGTACTAAATCGTTTATTGATATGCAGTCAAAGCAATAATTTATATCTCTAAAGGCTGGAATTATGTAATGGGGAAGTGAATAAAATACGTTATTTTATCCTCCCAAAAAGAATATAGAGAAACCAATTAGAAAATGTAAAGAAAATAAGAAAATTTAAAATATCCTATTTGAGAAATGTATCATCTAATATACAAACCTAAAACAAAATTTAGCATGACTTTGGTCAGTTTTTGGGAAGTAAAAAAATAATCATCTGTCTTCAATGCTACTGAGTATTCTCCTTTGGATGTGGAAGAGTTGTGTCATGCACTCATCCTGAAGAAGAGGTAATCTCAGCTTAGTATTTAGCTCTGCAGTGAATACTACATCCACATGCAAATACTGTTGATTACTTTATTATTAATCTTTTAATCATGAGTCTGAAAAGGGGGCAATCATACACCTGTATTTTAACCTTCCATCTTCATCTGCCCCACTTCATTCAATGAATGATGCATTTTAATGTCTTTTTTCCCCCTGTCTATAATAAGAAAAAGCAATTGACATCTTAAACTTAGATCTAGGAACACTTATCTAGTATAATCAGATGAAGGTGGTGGTCTCAATGCCATTTACCCAGCAACCCCTTCCTTACCCCAGATTTGTAATGCCAAATATAATACCACATGTATCAATACCAAATACTAAAAACCAAATGAAATACTGAGTTTCCATCAGTGCTGTGGTTTGTTTTGGGGCCCTGTATTCTGGTCCACTGATCTGTTTGTGACCTGCAGCAATACCACACTACTCTAAAGCTATAGTTTTATAAGACTTGCTATCGGTAGTTGAGGTCTCTGTTCTTCCTGTTCACAATGTTTTGCTATGTTTAAAACTTCATTCTTTGGTATATACTTTAGAAATAATTTGGTAAGTTCCATGGGAAAAATATAAAAATATTTTTTAATTTAGATATTTGTATCAGAATTACATCATATTTATAGGTTGATATATGATAAAATAAGATTTTTATGATATTCAATTTTGTTATGATGTGACTTACCTCTCCATTTTCTTTCATGTCTTTTTTTTTTTTTTGGTCTTCTGTATGATTGTCTCCACAAAGAGCATACATACATTTTGTTAGATTTATTCCTAGCAAGGTTATAGGTTGTGCTGTCATTCAGGTGGGGTACTTATTCTTCTTTTATAGTTTCAAATTTGTAAAGGACTTTTAAGTTACTATATTACCAGAAAAACAGATTCTGTTTTGTATCAAAGGTAACAGTCCCATAGTATTGCTTTCTCTTTTGTCTTCTGGAGAAAGTTGGACTCTTTGGATGTAATTCAACATCATAAGAAACATTTTAGTGTCATCAAAATTCACTTAATTCTCTTTTCTTAACCTGCCATTTGTTGATATGCACTGACATTTCTGTGATCTTTTCCAAGATGAATGTTGAAGGGTTATTGTAATATATTTAATTCTTTGGTATTAAAACTCTTCTTCTAGTCTTCTGAAGTCAATATGAAACGTCCCTAATATTCTTTAGGCCTTTGATCAATCACTTAAAATCATTTTACAAAGGACTCATTCAAAAATTGTAATGATCTATCTATAGTGTATTATCAAGTAACAGAAAGCAGAATTCAGCTTGTTTGTAACTTGTCTTATTTCCTTTAGTTACTGTGAAGGATGTCTTTCTAGAAAGCCATGGAAAATATTATTTTGGTGTCCTTATGACAGTGGAGTTAATGTTATCTCAATTACTTAAGAAATATTAATTTCTTTGTACTTATATACACTTGAATTCCATTAATCTTGGGGAGGAGTCGTATATTTTTGTGGTTGAAAATGTATATTGATATGCTTTTTTTTAAAAAAAATATATTTTATTGATTTTTCACAGAGAGGAAGGGAGAGGGACAGAAAGTCAGAAACATCGATGGGAGAGAAACATCGATCAGCTGCCTCTTGCACACCTCCAACTGGGGATGTGCCCGCAGCCAAGGTACATGCCCTTGACCGGAATCGAACCTGGGACCTTTCAGTCCGCAGGCCGATGCTCTATCCACTGAGCCAAACCGGTTCGGTTTGATATGCTTTTTAACAGCTGAGTAAAATTCATTCATATTTTGCCTTTTGTTTTCAGTGATTTTACCCACTGAGTCTTTTGGTGATGATGGACATGCTGTCATATTTCTTTTGTACTTTACCCTTGTTTATTTAAAACTCTAGGTGTAGTAAAATTATGTATGATTATTCTTGAGGATGCTAAATACTCTACAGAAAACATGCATTCCTAAATATTTCAGCTTAAATTCATTTAATTTAGCCAGTAAAAATGCCCTAACAGCACCAAAATGAAGTAAGATATGTATTTTGGGTGAACTACATCTGAACAATTTGATTTTGCAAATGACAAATTTAAACTACACACTTGGAAGCAATAAGCATTATATTTAAATACTTTTGTTGCTAATATGATGTGAAAAAGTGGCTATCATTTCTAAAAATTATTGTTCTTTGAATTTGTACATTTCTCATATATTTGTTAGTAAGTTGTTGGTGTCCTGTTTGATAAATGTATTCTAAATAGTCTTTTCCTTTCTTATATTGGGGGTCTTATCATTTTTCTTGCTTATTTGTAAGAATTCTTTATCTTAAAAATGTCAACTTGTATGGAATACCCACAGGGACATAAAGTACCACATAAAGGATATAATATACTAGAGGCCCAGTGCACAACATTTGTGCATGGGGGTGGTGAGGTCCTTCAGCCCAACCTTCACCCTCTCCAATCTGGGAGTCCTCAGACCTACTGCAATGTGGCCTCCCTCTGCAGGAGATGACCTGGCTGATCAGGGGAAGGTGCCGCCCCCATCACCCTGCTGCTGCTGCCACTGCTGGCCTCTGCAGCCACCAACGTGTTTTCATCAATACAGACTCCATCCAGTCCCTTCACCACGAAAAAATGACAACTTTCTTTAGGCATTTTTAAATTGCCTCATAGGATATGACATTTCTTTCTTTCTTTCTTTCTTAATCCTCACTTTAGGATATTTTTCCATTGATCTTTAGAGAGTGTAGAAGAGAGAGGGAAAGACAAAGAGAAACATCAATGTGAGGACACTTTAATTGGTTGTCTCATGCATGAGTCCTGACCTGGGCCCCAGCCAGGGAGGAGCCTGCAACTTAGGTATATGCCCTTGACCAGAATCGAACCTGGACCCTGTGATCAGCAGGCCAAGGCTTTATCCACTGAGGCAAACAGGGTAGGGCAGAATATTATATTTCTTAGCCCCTCCAGTAGCAGAACTTCACTTTTTCTTCCAAGAATGAGGTGGAAAAACCTAGATCACCTTCTTGAATTCTTATCACCCAAGTGAGTGGTGTACAGCGAGCTTAGCCAATGAGTGGTCAGAAAAGGTGTTTCCTCTGCAGCTCATGCACAGAGGCAGGACTGCCAGCAAAGGTGGCTGGCAGGCCCTGGTTTCTGTGGGCCTGCTCCATCCATGGCTTGCCTCACTGAGTATGCATTCCCCTCCCACCCACCTGCGTACACAGCCTCCTCCTGAGAGATTGTGACATTATGATGTCCTGGACAATTTGCATATTACTTCTTTATATATATATATATATATATATATATATATATATATATATATATATATAGTTGGTGTTATATGGGTACTAGATTTATTGGGATTATCACTTAGTAAGTTATATAATGTCCAATCACTGAGTTGTACACATTAAATTATTATAATATTGTATGTCAACTGCAATTGAAAAACATTTAAAAAAATGTCAACTCTCAGTCATATGTGTAGGAGATTTCTTGGGTTAATGTTTGCTTTTAATTTAAAATTTTAATTTTTAAAAATTTCTTTATTGATTAAGGTGTTACATATGTGTCCTTATTCTGCCATTACCCTTTCATCCCCATGCCCTCACCCCCCTTTTGTCTGTGTCCATTGGTTAGGCTTATATGCATGCATACAGATCCTTTGGTTGATCTCTCCCCTTTAACCCCACACTCCCCTACTTTCCCTCTGAGGTTCAATGTTTGGTTTTAATTTAAAATTGTGATTATTTGAAATACTTTTAACCTATATTATAATAAAAGTAGAAAGAACTCCTATGTCTCCTCTTACCAGATTTCTAATTGGTAATATTTTTAGCTCATTTGTTCTCTCTAATTCTGGCGTGCCGTTTACTGATAATATTTCCTCTATCACCTTTAAATACTCAAGATAAAGATACTCTTTATATAGCCAACATACAACCTTCAATCAAGAAATCAACATTGATATCACAACGTGATCCAGTCTTCAGACACCATTAAATTACACCTACTATCTAAATAAATAATGTCTCTTTTTTTTTCTTCTTGGTCCAGGATTCTAATCTATCCATGAACACATTTAATTTGATCATATCTCATAATCTCCTTTAATCTGGAGCAGTTTCAGTCCTTCCTTGTTTAAGTATCCCTTGTGGTCTTAGAAGTCAGGCATTTTATTCTGTAGGGTCACCCATAACTTGGGTCCATATGATGTTTTCTCATCACTCAGGCTATGCAGTCTTGTTAGGAATTCCACAGAGATTCTTCTCAGTATCACATCTGTAGGCACACTATGTCAATCTCTTTTGCTGCTGGTGGTGTTAACCTTGGTCACCTGGTCAAGTTGATGACCTTCTAGGTTCTCCACTTGAATAGAATCCTTTAATTTGGATCAATATTTTTAGGGAAATATGCCCATATTCTGTTCCTCATTAGACTATCACCCAATTTCCTTAACATTTATTGACTGTGTCTACCTGTGTCAGACCCAATTGTTTTTTTTTTAGGGACATAAATAAAATGATAAATTTAGAAATTGATATTCATTTTCACTCTTATATTTACTTTCCAATAATATGAAAACTGGTATTATATGTCATGCACAAATATTCTTAAAAACAGTAACTTCTAAAAGTGCATGTCAGCATTTAGTATGTTGACCATTATATTTTTCTTTAATTAAAATTGTTAGATTGAATGGAAGTCAAAGAAAACATCTTATTTCTATAAATGTGATTTGCCTAGCTTTTCCACTTTTCTCTTGATAGCTTTATATACAGTATTGCATTTGTTGAACTAAAATACATTTATGAAAATAAGATTAGATTGTATATAACATTATATTTGAGGCATTATTGCTGAAAGGGTTTTACATTTAGCATGCTATGACTGTCCTATTTATGGTTTTTCAAAATTTTTACTTTATCTAGTTACTGGATTTCCATTTTTTACTTTCTAACAGGTTAAAAATGTATGTTTTCTTCACTTAAAAAACTGATTGTTTTCCGTCAGCCAGTAACTGAAATATGTATGTAACAAAGTCATTCCAGTCTCCAACTTGTCAGAATTCAAGACCTATTGCAAGAACTTTGTTCAATCACCTTAAGAAAAATAGTGCTTATTTAGTTATCTATTTCTAAGTCGCTTCCATAATGTAGAGTAATAAGAACTATTAAATATAAAAACCTATATGAATATGTCTGGTGATTAAAATGAAGAGTTGGCAGAAGTACAGAAATTCTATGTGAAAGAGGAAAACCTACATTTATTGCAGATTATTATTCAGGAAAATAGTATAAACGAGGAAATAGGAAGCTGTCTGAGTGTCTGGACTTTGCCTCTTTTCTCCAGTGTCCTCTGTGCCTAGTACAGTCCTTGCCTTATACATGGCCAATAGATATTGCTGAATGACTGAATAAGAAGTGCAGAGCAGCCGAAGCCGGTTTGGCTCAGTGGATAGAGCGTCAGACTGTGGACTGAAAGGTCCTGGGTTCAATTCCGGTCAAGGGCGTGTATGGTGGCTGCGGGCACATTCCCAACAGGGGGTGTGCAAGAGGCAGCTGATCGATGTTTCTCTCTCTTCCTCTCTGTGAAAAATCAATTAAAAAAAAAAAAAAGAAGTGCAGAGCATCTGCTGACAGCTGGTTTCATGGTAGCTGCATGATTTCATAGGTGCACTGAAACATTTTCTTTGCATTATAAGCATGAGGCACACTTTATTAGGTCTCTACCTTCTGTCAGGCAGTCCTCTAAACACCTAAACATGGATTACTCTCATTAAGTGCTCATCACAATCTTGAGGCAGATATCATTATTATCCCTAGTTTACAGATAAGGAAAGGGGGCCCTGAGAGGTTAAGTCTCATGTCCAAGGTTATAACAATTGACAGAATCTGGATTTGAACTAGGCTGTATGGCACCAGAGCCCATTCTCCTAACCACTACCTTGACAACTTTTCTCTTTGCTTGTTTTATTTTATATGTCTTTATTTATGTATATACTTTTATTTAGGTATAATTGCTATATAACATTATATTAGTTTCAGGTATACAATATAATAATTTGATATTTATAGACATTGTGATATGATAACAATAAGTCTAGTTACTATTGGTCACTATACATAGTTACAAAAATAATTTTCTTGTGATGATGATTTTTAAGATCCACCTCTCTGGAAACTTTCAAATTTGCAGTACAGTATTATTAACTACTAGAAGCCTGATGCATGAAGATTCGTGCCAGAATGAACCTTCCTTTCCCTGGCTGCTGGAACTGCTTTCGCTCTAGCCTGGAATCACTTTTCTACCTTCCTATGCTGCTCAGAGGCCCAGAGGGACCTGGGGTGGGTGGGATGCACCCTCCCCACCCCCCACCTCCCCCACCCCCGCTGCTTGATAGCTGCATATGCAAGTTAACCACCATCTTTGTTGGTTACTCATTCCTGATTGGCTAAAGGCATGGTAAAGGTACTGTCAATGAGCATGTTTGTCTATTATTAGGTAAGATAATAACTATGCAGGATTATACTTTATAGCCTCATGGCATTTATTTTATAGCTGTATGTCCTTACGTTTGACCTCTCCCCCTTCACTCATTTGACCTTACCCTAAATAATTCCCCCAGCAACCACCAGTCTGTTCTCTCTCTCTCTGAAGTTGGTGGGTTTTTTGTGTTTTTTTTGTTGTTTTGTTTTTTAGATTCCACATATAAGTTAGATCATATTGTATTCTGACTTATTTTAGTTACCATAATGCCCTCAAGATCCATCCATGGCAAGATTTTATTCTTTTTTTATGGCTATTGTAAACAATAAACATGGGGATCACATGTCTTTTTGAATAGTTCTTTTGTTTTCTTAAAAAAAAACTGATAGTTTTTCATATGCATATACCTGAAATATGCATATAACAAAATCAATACCCAAAATTCCAATTGCTGCATCATACGGTGATTCTATTTTTAATTTCTGAGGGAACCATCATACTGTATTCCATAGTGGCTGCACATTTTACATTCCCACAAGTAGTGTGCTATCTGCTTGCTCTAGAGCAGCATGTACCTTTCTACTTCTTCTAAAAGCCAGGAACTTTATTGACAGGGTTAGCACAAGTGTTTCCTACTGCTTTTGAAGACAACAATCATATATATATGTCTTTATTCAGAAGTTTTCTTCATTACAATTTACTTTATTTCAATAACATCACCATAACATATTGAAAAGTTGATAGCAGTATAAATAAAGCCAGTATGGTCTGCATGATTGGGAAAATATTTTGTCTTTTTATTTTTCTAATTTCCTCTTCATAAATCATTTCTGATAATATTTAATAATAGCTCAAATTCAGGGTCAGGTTGTTTTCATTTGCTCTAGTTGGGGGTGTCTGGTACCCTTTTCAATTGTGAACTCAACGTAATAGGTTCACTAAGAGCAAACTGTCGCCTCAGTGGGTGACCCATGGACCCTATTGCCTCCTTCTTCGGCTCTTGTTTATTCTGAACAATAGAGAAGACATGCTGACCCATGGAGCATGTCAGAGAACAGATGCTGCAGCGCTAAGCTTCCTCTCCCCTGTGACTAATGCCTTTCTTTCAAGTACAACCTGCCTGGAACTCCTAGCTGTCGTACATGCATCGGTGCATTCCCTTTATTGTCTCCCAAAGTTTCAGAGTGTGTTACATAGAAAGCTGCTGCAGATTCCTTCACAGGCCCATTTTATCAGCCTAAAGAATTCTTATTGATTTTGAGGACCTTAGGATATAGCAAATTGTTAGCTCAAGAGGGATATTTAAAACCAGATAAAATGCTGCATGGAATAATGGGGCATCCTGGGTGTCTGGAGTCAGTCACTTAGATGGTTGTATCTTTAAAAGGATATTGAACCATTTTTAGCTGAAGGTGAAGATGAAAAGTTACATTCTTGAGAATTTCATTTTCTTCCCCAAATATTGTTTGTTCTTTGAAATAGTGCAATTGCATGCACACTTTAACACATGTGAGAAACCATCTGAATATCTGGAATTTAAAAAGAGCATTGGTATATTCTGTTAGGTACACACACACACACACACACACACACACACACACCAATTTATTCAAAAGTTTTTGTAATATCCTCCAATTATTTTCAGTATTTATGGAATCTGTATTGATATGCCCCCTTTTCATTCTTGATATTGGTCTTTTCTGCATCTTATTTTTCCTGATTAGTCCTATTAGGATCTTGTCAATTTTATTAGTCATTTGAAAGAGCACTTTTAAGCCATATTTAAAAAAATTACTGATTGCTTTGTCATTGTTTTATTCCTGTATATTTATTTTTCCCTCCTTATAATTTTTTTAGGCTTTCTTGTGTTCCTTTCTCCACATTCCTGAGAAGAATGCTTAAATCATTGATGTTCATTCCTTTTGAAAAATAATCATACTTTCATGGCTATCCATTTCCCTCACCACAGCATTATATGAATCACATTTTTATGCTTTATTCTTTTAACTTATAATGAATGCAGCTTAAAATATTTTCTAATTTTATTTTTACTTTTTTGACCCAGGGGTTATTTAAAAGTTTATTGCTTAATTTGAAAACATCTCAGGATTTGCTCATCTTTTTATTACTTATTTCTAACTTAATTCTGCTTGTAGGTATGACAATGTAGTGGACATCAGACTACCAATTATATTGAAAGAAACTTAAAGAAATAATTTCAGAAATAAAACACATGTATTGTACAAGTATAATATTCAGGTTTATTTGAACAATGGAGCCATGGGAGCAAAGGAGAAATACAAGCGTGCCATAAATTTCTAGCATTGCTTTGTAGATGTTTATTGATTTGTTTATATTCTTGAAGCTATAGGAAGAAATAAACTTGACTAATACTGCAAAATAAGAGAAAGAAATAAAAAAATTAAAATGAGGAAACATAAGTTATCACTGTAAGAATATGGTAAATATATCAATGATCCTTCCAGAAGATTTGCTTTTCCTATGAAAAGACAAGTAGATTTACAGTGGATTGTAAAGATATGATCCAAGTTTTAATTACTTATGGGGTCACACTCAATAAAAGATAATTTTAAAAAAGTACAAGAGCAAATATGTGAAGCAAGTTAAAATAAAAAGAAAGTTGGGATAGTAATATTATTATCAGACAACTGATTCTAGATAAAATATAATAAATGACAACTAGGGTTATTTTATATTGACAGTGATTTTAATATTTATGAAAAATGATATAGAACCAAAATATAAATAAAAAAGGATTAAGATATAAAGATAAATATGGCAAACTGGAATTTTAGTGGGAGATTAGTAAAACTGCATTAGAATCTGACTGATCTAATAGACAAAAATATAATTATAAGAAAAGGATAAAATGATCAATGTGATTTAATACCTATATATAGATATATAGAGATTAAATGTATTAAATAATACTAATACACAACCTCATGCTAATCATAAATTTGGATGTAATGAACGATTTCCCATGAAAACACAAATTAGAACACCTGCTCAAGAATGCTAGAGAAAATATAATTACTGGTAATAATAGAGGGATTAGAAAAATTTGTCAAAGTATTAGATTCTTTTATCCTTTACCCTGAGGTCACCAGACTCTGACTTTATTAATGTTTTTAATGTAACTTTTTCAGACATTCAGGGAACAGGTAATACTTTGGCGATGTAATTTGTTCCAGAGAGTGGAAAAGAAAAGGAAAGCTTCTCAGTTCAGGTGATCTTAATCCTGACTACAAAATTTGAGGATGGAACACACACACACACACACACACACACACACACACACACAAACACACTATAATACAATCTCATGTATGAATAGAGAAGCTCACATTATTAAAATAGTAGCAAATGAACTCCTGAAATATATTAAAAATACCAGGACCAACTGAGGCCTTTTATATGAATTATATGAATATACATTTCTAAACCAAATATTTGCAGTTGTTAAAATTGTCTTATAGCAAGCCTGCAGGAATAACTGAAAAGCTATGTTATGATTAATATGAGGCTTCACTGAGATCGGTGTGTACAGAAACGTGTATGTGCATATGTGTGTGTCTTTATGCATATATTTTATGGAAAAGCAGTGATACCCATTATTGATGAAATGGGTTGGTAAATGAGTCATCTGTTATACTGTTGTTATATAATGATTGCAGTGATCAATGTGGCTATATGATTTCCAACATTCCCGTATAACTTACAACCCGGTGATTCTGCCACCTTTCCACTGTTCCTCACCCACCTACATGTACTCACTTTGGTCTTTTTCAGTTTAAATTGTAGTTCATCTTTAGAACTCTACTATAGAAATGGTAACCTCCTCTGCCCTATTTTATTTTAGTACTTGCTTTGCAAAACCCAAACCCTGTTGACTCCATCTCTCTACCTCAGTTACATTCTTGAGGCTGAACTTGGCTGTAGAACACAGAACTATGCTGACTGACCTTACTCTACATGCATGATCACTCACTTTAAATGTGTCCTTAATGCTGTCCTATTTTCCTAGTCCATTCACTTTCTCATTCTGCTAGGTGACTGTTTTATACTCTCCTCTTTCCTCACCTGTGGAAAACCTCCTCCCTCATCCTTGCTTAGCATATAACTTTGTTTCCTAAAAGCAATTGGAAGAGAGCTTCCGCAAGCTATTCCCACCACTCATGTAAACCTACCTGCATCTTGGCTGATACATTTTCTCTTCAACCGCTCCTTTCAGTTAGAGTTAGCATCCATGACCCAACAAACACAGGCCATTACAGCTGCAAATCAAATTGCATCTCCTCTCAAGGACATTGCTCCAGGAGTTTAACCTTCTCTTGCATTATTATGTTGCTTCCTCTCTATTGGATATTTCATTCATCATGTAAATATGCTATAATATTTAGAGTCTCAAAAACAAAACTGAAAAACTAAATCCTAAAATCCTCCATTGACCTCACTTTCCTGTTTCTCTGTCTGCCTTGCACTGTCTTCAGTTCCCCTCTCAGTGTATTGAACCCACTCCAATGAGGCTTTGGCTTTCTATGCTTGCTTCACAAATATGCACTTGTCAAGGTCTCCACTGATGTCCATGTTGCTAAATCCATCCTTCAATTCTGAGTCCTCATGCTGTTGGGCTTTGGTTATTCCCTTCTTCAAAAACAGGTGCTTTGCTTGGCTTTCATGGCTCATATTCTCTGGTTTTGCTCCTTGGTCTCCTGGTTCCCTCCTTCTCACACCCCTAGCATCTGAATGGAGGACAATTTCAGGGTTTGATGCTCAGATTTCTGCCGTATATCCATTCACTTTGTAGATGATCTTATTCTGTCTTAAGGCTTTAAATACCATCTTTATGAAACAATGAATTCCTAATTGTTTCCCTTATTTTTTATCTTTGTCCTTGGACTCTAGACTTGTATATCCAGTAGCACACCTGAATCTTCATTGGGGTGTTTATTTTATTTTATTTTTTAAAATATATTTTATTGATTTTTTACAGAGAGGAAGGGAGAGAGATAGAGAGTTAGAAACGTCGATGAGAGAGAAACATTGATCAGCTGCTTCCTGCACACTCCCTACTGGGGATGTGCCTGCAGCCAAGGTACATGCCCTTGACCAGAATCGAACCTGAGACCTTTCAGTTCACAGGCTGATGCTCTATCCACTGAGCAAAACCGGTTTCGGCTTCATTGGGGTGTTTAAATGGAATGTCAGAAACCAAAGTCATCATCCTCTTCCTCAAACTTATTCTTCTCCAGCTCAGTAAATGGCAATTTATTTCTTCTAGTTGGCTTAGGCCAGTGATTGGCAAACTGCGGCTCGCAAGCCACATGTGGCTCTTTGGCCCCTTGACTGTGGCTCTTCCATAAAATACCATGGCCTGGGTGACTCTATTTTGAAGAAGTGGTGTTAGAAGAAGTTTAAGTTAAAAAAATTGGGCTCTCAAAAGAAATTTCAATCATCATTCTCTTGATATTTGACTCTGTTGACTAATGAGTTGGCCGACCACTGGCTTAGGCTAAAAACCTTGAACTATTTCTTGATTATGTTTTCCTCACATGGAACAATTAATCCTAAGAAAGTTTTTATTGTTCCCTTGAGAACATCTTCAGAGTCAGACCCTTTTCATCATCTTCCCTTGGATAAGCCACCCCTGGTAATAACCTACAAAATCATCTCCTTGCTTTAGCCCTTGCAACCTCCCAACCTCCATAAAGTCTATTCCTGACACTACAGTCAAGTTGATCATATGGGAACTTAATTAAAAACCCCCACATGGCTTTCTACCTGCAGTAGCCAAAGTCATCTTGTTAATGATCTGCCTCCTTAGATTTTTTTCTGTTAGATTTTTGACCCAATTGTTCACTATTCTGCCCCTTTCTCATTCTCTAGTTACACAGGCTTCAGCGATAGTCCTTGATCTTGCCAGCAGGCCTCTGCCTCAGAGTCATTGCTCTCCTTCAGAGTGTCATTATATGTCACTTTTTCAATGAGACTTTCCCTGAGTCCTTTTAAAAATATCACCCTCCATTTCCCTTATCCTCCTTATTTTAACTTTCTTCATAGATTTTATCACCATGTAACATATTAATTTTATACTATATTTTACTCTCTTTATATTTTAATTATAAATTTCACAAGGGCTGATATTTTATATCTTTGATTTACTTTTCCATTCCAAGTACCTGGAACAAAGTCTAGAAAGAAGTAGGCATTAAAGAAAACAAAAAACAAAAACAAAACACACACACACAAACACCTGTTAAATGAATAATTGAGTAAATGAATGACTATAACAAGACCCTTTGGAATGCGTATGCCATTTGAACCAGTAATTTCACTTCTAATAATTTATTCCAAGAATATAGCTGCTCAGGCATACAAAAAAAACATGTATTGAAGCATTTTTATTAATAATGCAAAATTGGAAATAGTAATAGGAAATTGGACATTAAAAACATTGTGGTATAGATATACTGTAGAATACCATGCATCCATTAAAGGGATGTGGCTTTACTTTTATTGACTTGGAAAGACATTTGCAGTGCATGGTTAAGTTACAAAGATGCAAAAGTCAATATTGATCAATTGACAGCAGGATCATTAGTATCTTAATTTTCTTGTGCCTTTATGTATTTTCTATGTTTCTAATTATAACCTATTTATAACAGAAAATCCTATATAATAAAGAGGTAATATGCAAATTGACCATCACACGCAAGATGGCCGCCCCCTATGGTCACAAGATGGCTGCCACAAAATGGCTGGCAGGGGAAGGCAAAGGGCAATCAGGCCAGCAGGGGAGGACACTTGGGGGCAAACAGGCCAGCAGAGGAGGGCAGTTGGGGGTGATTGAGCCAGCAGGGGAGGGCAGTTAGGGGCAACCAGACCTACAGGGAAGGGCAGTTAGGGATGACCAGGCTGTCAGGAGAGGGAAGTTGAGGGGGAGACCAGTCCTGCAGGGGAAGGCAATTAAGAGTGGCCAGGCTGGCAGGGAAGGGCAGTTGTGGGTGATCAGGCTTATAGGGGAGGGCAGTTGGGGACGATTGGGTCCTAGGGGAGCAGTTAGGTGTCAATCAGGCTGGCAGGTGAGTGATTAGGGGGTGATCAGGCTGGCAGGCAGAAGTGGTTATTGGCAATTAGGTAGGCGGGTAAGCAAGTGGTTTGGAGCCAGCAGTCCTGGATTGTGAGAGGAATGTCTGACTAACTGTTTAGGCCTTAACCCTGTGGGCAGTTGGACATCCCACAAGGGGTCCCAGATTGGAGAGTTTGCAGGCTGGGCTGAGGGACACCCCTCCACCTGCAGTGTTTGAATTTCATGCATTGCCACCCCACCTCCATATATATATATATATATAACAAGTTGTCAAATTTTTCACAAGTAACCATAAGCCTTCACTCTTTTTCTTATTTTCCCTTTTGGTAGGAATACTTAGCTTAGAGTCCATCAATGGAATTCATGGAATCTGTGAACCTGTTGTAAAATTTGTAAACCACATTTTCTACACACTTTCTTGTGTGCATTTTCAAATCATTAAAGTAATCCATATATGTCAGTAGGTCTTCCTCAACCTAAACAAGTGTGCTCTTTTTCAAAATTTGGCTCCTAGCTATATTATTTATGGAGAAGCTTTATTATTCTCATTGATATAGCTACATTCTTCTTCTTGCAGCATGACTTCTGTAATAGTGTTATAATTAGTTTTGAAGTGGCTCAATTAATTTTCACAATAATGTGTTTATTACTGGACATTGCTAAGCTTCAGTGTTATTTGGCCTTCCTCATTGTTATAGTCTCAGTGTTTATATTAAGTATCCTCTGGAATAAATGAAATCATAGATTTAAAAAACCTTCCTCTCTTTATGCTCTAGTATAAAGAAGTTTTTTTTTGTTTGTTTTATAAAAATGAAATGGCCTCAGCAAGTCATGAGTTGTTAGTCACTGGATGTATTAAAATAAACTGGATGATCATTTGATGGGAATATAATAGATGAGATTCAAGCATTGATATTTGGGTAGATTCTCACAAGACTACTTTATGTTTGAGATTCATGTTTGTTTCAGTTAAAATTCACCTTGAAAATTTGCTGATGTTTACATAGCATGAATAGAAAGATATGTCACAGGAAGTCTAAATCATGATCATGATGTGTATGGAGTACTTACTATTCTCAGGAACTGTGCAACATAATCATATACATTACTTGTTTCATTGAATTCTTACAATCCATACTAAAAAAAGGGTAATATGCTAATTAATCAGGAGACCTTCCTGGATGTCCTTCCAGACAAAGCCATGGTGGCGTGGCCCAGGCAGAGGTGGTTAAGTGTGATCAGGTCAGGAGGGGAGAGCAGTTGGGGGCAAGCAGGCCAACAAGGGGGGCAGTTGGGAGTGAGCAGGCCAGCAGTGAGGGCAGGTGGGGGAAGAATACTGGTGGGAGGGGATGTTGGAGACAAGCAGGCCAGTGGGAGTGGGGGGGGGGGAGTTGGGGGCAGTCAGGCCGGCAAGGAGAGGTAGAAGGCTGGCAGGCAGAGTGGTTAGAGGTGATCAGGCAGGCAGGTGAGTGGTTAGGAGCCAGCGGTCCCTGATTCTGAGAGGGAGGTCCAACTGCTCCCGAGGGGTCCCAGATTGGAGAGGGTGCAGGCTGGGCTGAGGGACACTCCCCCACCTCTGCACAAATTTCATGCAGCAGGCCACTAGTGATTATATAAAGATACAACTCTTATTTCTGTTTGATAGGCGAGGAAACTGAGGCTTGGGGGAGATCTTTAACTTTCCAGGTTAATAAACTGTGGAGAGAGGATTAAGATTCTGAGGTCTTTTATTTTTTATTATTTTTAATTTTTTTACATTTATTGTTCAGTTTATTAATTACATTTTCCCCCAATAGGTCCCCTCCACCCAGTACCCATCCCACTCTACGCGCTTACCTCTCCCCCGCTCTGTCCTCTCTCATAGTTGCATGATTTTCGTCCAGTCTCTTGCTGTACTTCCTGCACCCTTTTTCTCACCAAGCATTATCAGTCCATTCCCTCTCTATGTCCATGATTTTGTTCTATTCCTCATTTTATCCTGATCATCAGGTTGTTAATTCACTTGATTTTTAGATTCATTTCTTGATAGATGTGTACTTGTTGTTCATAATGTACATTTTTACCTTTTTCTTCTTCCTCTTCTTAAACAATACTTTTCAGCATTTCATATAGTGTTGGTTTGGCGGTGATGAACTCCTTTAGCTTTTTCTTATCTGCGAAGCACTTTATCTGACCTTCAATTCTGCATGACAGCTTTGCTGGATAGAGCAATCTTGGTTGTAGATTCTTGCTATTCATTACTTTGAATATTTCTTGCCACTGCCGTCTGGCCTGCATCGTTTCTGTTGAGAAATCTGCTGACAATCGTATGGGTGCTCCCTTATAGGTAACTAACTGTTTTTCTCTTGATGCTTTTAATATTCTCTCTTTATCTTTTGCTCTTGGCATTTTAATTATGATGTGCCTTGGTGTGGTCCTCTTTGGATTCCTATATTTTGGGGTTCTGTGGACTTCTTGGGTTTTCAAGTCAATTTATTTCTCCAGGTGTGGGAAGTTTTCAGTTACTATTTCTTCTAGTAGGTTTGCATTATCTTGCTCTCTCTCTTTTTCTGGCACCCCAATAATTCTGATGTTGGTATGCTTGAGGTTGTCCCAGAGGCCCCTTATACTATCTTCAATTTTTTGGACTCTTTTGGCTTCTAGCTTTTCCAGCTGAGTGGATTTTGCTTTTTTGTATTTCAAATCTTTGACTTGGTTTTTGCAGTCGTCTGGACTGCTTTTAGGTCTTTGTATAATATTTTTTGTTTCAGTCAGTGTATGCTTAATTTCTAGTTGGTCTTTTTTCATATCCGTGTAGGCGTTGTTCATTTCTTTGTAGGTGTTATTTATTTCGGCATAGTTCTCATTAAGTTTCTCAGCCTTTTCTAGTCTAGTCCTCTTTTTTCCTCCATTTCTTTCACAGCTGAGTTCTTTCCTTTTCTCTGCATTGTGGTTGCTTTCCTGAGTTGGTCCCTTAGTGGTGTGTGATAGGTATCCTCTAAGGAACAGTGGCTCAGCTTCCTTATGCAGCGCCCAGGGTCAGCCTTAGGTCCGCCCTACGTGGCGCACAGCTTCAGCGTCTAATGGGTGCACGGTGTCAGGCTTAGGTCCGCCCTTTGTGGCGCACAGAGTCAGCGTCTAATGGGCACGCAGCGTCAGGCTTAGTTCCGCCCTTCCTGGCGCACCGCTTCAGGTCTATGGGGCTCGCGGAGTCAGCTTATCTGTGTGGCTCACGGGTCTCGGTGTTGGGTGGCAATGTAAATCCACCACTGATCTCCCCGTTGCCAGACAACTCTGCCTCTCCCCAAATGAGTCTGCACAGCCAAAGTCTCACTCAGGGTTGTAGAACAAAGCAGTATGGTGGTCTCCGAGCAAGTGAGCGAGTCACACATTCTCTGCCCGCATTTTCTGCCCGGTTGCATACTCCAATTTACTCGTGCACTCTCCCCAAACACACAGACCTCAGCCGCGCCCAGGATCCTCCTTTCCCCGACCTGGGAGCTCGCCTGGTACTGGGGGGTCAGTGCTGTGGGAGGCCTCCGCCCTCCCCGCTGGAGAAAACCAGCCGGGCTTGCTGTCTGCCGCCCGTCCCTCACCGCTCACTCGTGCTCCGAACCTCAAAGCTGTGTACCGCTGCTCCCGAGTCACCGCTGCGTCCCACCTCTACTTTTACGAGTGGAATTTTTACTCAGCCCACTCTCCGGTGATTCTGGACGTTGTTTGTTCTGTTGTTAAGTTGTAGTTTCAGAATTGTTGCGTGGACAGCTAGATAGGTGCTCACCTATGCCGCCATCTTAGTTCTCCTTCAGATTCTGAGGTCTTTTAAATTGCTGCATTATAGTGCCTTGCTGATGACCAAATATCATTAAAAATAAACAAAATTATTTAATAGAAACAGAATCAATATGGTTTTAATGAGCGATGCCAAAAAACACCTTTTTCTCCCCATTCTTCCATCTCTCCCAACATCTGGGGGAATCCTTGGAAGTAGTAAGGTAAACAGTCCATTTTCTGTGACAAATGAACAAATCCACTAACAATAATTTTGGCTCTACCACTGAACTTCACTTTTTCCATTTCATTGGTTATGCTAGGACTCCCATAATACTGATTGTCTCACTTAAAGGGTTTTCAAAATGCTTGTTATTCACAGAATTGGCTATCAGAGGCTGGACCTTATAAATGATGCCTAATTGGGATTATTGAAAAATACTAAGAATAGTTACTGTTTATTGAATTCTTACTATGTTTCAGATACCCTGTTTTATATAGATTATCACAATGAGTTCTCATTTGATGGATGAGAATGAGACAGTGAGAGGTCGGGTCATTGGTAGTGAGAGACTGATCTGGGTTTTTAGTTCCAAAGCTCATGCATATAACTCCTTCATAATTGTGCCATCCATGAACTACACTAAAGCTATAAAGTATTTGTCACTAGAAGTGCATGTGGCTTTTTTCAGGTGACTAGTTTATAACTGGCTTATAACTTAATGCACTGAGATGACCTGATCTTTTTTCTATTTAGGTTTCAGTTAAGGCACCAGAAAAATTTTTATCTCATGTTTTGAGCAACCTTTTTGTCAGATGAGAGGTGACCGTATTTCCATTCTTTGATCTTGAGTTGTAAAGGAGACTGTTAAAATGAATGATGCCCTCCCTGCCACTGCTGCCTACTTCTCTGAATTCTAATTTAAATTAGTTTGTATTTCTGTAAATGCAAAAGATATGTGAGTAACAAGGCCATAAATTATTATAAAGGGGGACTTAATTTCTGATTTCAGAAATTATGAATAACAAATCAGCGAGACACGATATGTTCAAGTATGACAAATTATATTCTTGGGATTTAAAATCTTACTTTTAAGGGAGTATATGCTCATTAAAAATTAAAGGGAAAATAAAGGACAATACAAAGAAGGTTAAAAATATCACTCTTACTTCATCACTCAAACAATCACTTTTTAAAATGTTGAAACATTTTATATACACTGCATATTTTTCCCATGATTAAAGGATAATATATCAGTTGGGGTTCTCGGTTGTAAAGTGATTTTGGAGATGGTGGATGGGAGGGCAGTAGACAGAGCTGATGGGAGCCTGAGGCACCAGAATTTGGGACAAGCAATAACTGGAGCAGTGTTGAGAAAAATTTTGAGCTTGGTGTGTCAAAATTCGCCAAAAGACCGAGCATAACTCGGGTGGGGTGTCACTTTGTGAAAAACAACAACAACAACAACAACAACATAATTTTGTGATATTTATAGTTTAAATAACAAAAAAGTATAATTGTAAAATATAACTGTATTTAATAAACCAAAAACTAGTAATTTAACTTATCTGCTTAGTAACTTCTTTGTTCATTTGTCAGTCCGTTTCTTTTGTTGGTATTGATAATATTTAACTTGTGTGGGGTGCTGTGAACTAAGATAAGTGAGGGGGAGGGGGAATTCTTTAACTAACCTGCATATTAGTGACGTTTTTGTTGCTGAATTTCATTGGCTAAACCTTCAATTGAAGGTTGATATTTTGTACACTTAAAGGCCAAGCACTGCTTACTTTACCTATCAATCTGTTTCTTTTGTTGGTTTTGATATTATTTAATGCTGAGAATAAGGTTTCACAAAAGTAAGTAGCAGGAAAAATTGTGAGTAAAGCCATTGCTATATTTTTTCAGGGTGCTAAAACTGTCTGGTAATTGATTCCAGGTACTTAAATTTCCTGTTCATAGTGGCACTCCTCTTGATTCTCCAAGCTGCACCTTTCCAGATTCTCAAGCTTTGACCTCAAGTCAACAAACACCTGAACCCAGATGCTGTCTTAAAATTCTTCATGTTGCATCTCCAAATCATCAATTTGCATCCATTGGAAACCATTTAATTCCAAACTATTGTAGACTACTACATCAGCATACTTAATTATTTTTATGGTCTGTTCTGGGCTTCTAACTTGATTAAATCTGTCACTGAACTGGTCAAGTAATGAGTCTAGAAAAAGTTGGCACTTTATATGCAAGGGTTCCATTTCATTTTGTAGAGCTGCACTGGCCTTCTCAAAAATACTTTGTTACTCGAGAAAAATACTTTTAAGTTTTAGTTTCTACATCTCGCTTGAAAATTTTAAGTTTACTTTCAAAAGCTTTTATGTATCCAAACAGAAGGTCAATATTCTTGCCAAAACCTTGTAACTTTAAGTTCAGTTCATTAATATGAACAGAGAGATCTGTAAAACATATCAGGGTGCTGACCCACTTATCGTCATTGAGCTGAGAAAAGTTTCCCAGATCCTTATCCACAAGAAATACCTTAATTTCTTCAAAGCGCTCCACAAAACACTCAATAACTTTGCCTCGGCTCAGCCATCTTACATCACCGTACATCAGTAGTCCACTGTAGGTGGAATCAACCTCCAGTAAAAGTGCAGAAAATTCTCGCTTGTGAAGGGGGCAAGCAGGTATTAAATTAACGACTTTTGTAACAACTGACATTAAGTCGTTTAAGTCGGTGAATCCTGCCTTGGCACATAAAACCTCCTGATGGATAATACAATGAAAAGGCACAATTGGATGTCCAATAGCTTCCGTAAACAATTTGACAAATCTGACTTTTTTCCCCACCATGTTTGTTGCCCCATCTCTCGTCACTGACACAACTTTAGAGATATCAATGCTTAGGTCACAGAATTTTTGTATAACAACCTTACATATTTTGCTTCCTGTTGGCACTGATACTAACTTTATCAACTCTTCTCTCATTGTGAGACCATCAGACTATTGACCAATAATGGCCAACTGAGCATGTGATGTGACATCAGTAGTTTCATCAAGAGAGATTGAAAAATATTTACAATTACTTATATATCTTTTTAATTGATGTTGTACATTTCTGTTCAGTCTCATTATTCAGTCTTTCATGATATTTCTACTGAGTGGCAACTCAGATATTCTCTTAATAATTGCATCTTTATTCTGCATATCATGAAATAGAACTGGTGCACATTTTAGGAGAGTTTCTGTAATAAATTATCTCTCACTGAGTGCTTTTCCATGCTGAGCTATGAAGTGAACAATGCTCAAACTTACAGATGTTAAATTTGTAGACCCTTTTATAAATTTAAGGATGGAATTAGATCGGCTCTTATAAAGGTGTAGCTGCCTGGAAATGTATTCCTTTCTTTATGCTCACTTTTTTTCAAGAGCTGGGAATGATTAGTTTCAAAATGTCTATTTATATTCTACATTCTGCTTACTAACATTTCAGTACATAGAACGCGAAATGATCTGCCATTTTTTTCTATAATGCCATACATCTCAGTCCATGTCTTTTGAAAGGGTCGGCTACTGCTATTCCCACTTCCTTTACTTAACCTTGGCTTTTTATTTTTGGGGTTCTCCATCAGGGGGGCAGTGACAGAAGATACAATTATAGATAGTGTGTTAATCCTGCAGGTAATTAGGGGTTAACTAGCCTAACTGACCACAAGATGGCACATGTAACTGTCTTTTAGGAAAGGGGAGGGTTAATAAGCAGATATAGGTGTTAATAAGGATGCACAACAGTAATAGTGGTGAAATGGAGTCTGCACTATGCTGCAAAATGATGTTCCTTATATAAATTAAGATGGCTGCCGCTATTTCTAAAGGTAGGAAAAGGCACCCATAGCACAGGCCCTCGCCTCTCCCAACCTCTCCCTCACTTATCTCAGTAATGATGGTCAATTAGAAATCCACAACACCCCAGAACAGTAGATTGGATGATGGTTGCTGTGGTTATGTGGTTGCTGGTAATGGCGATCACAGGGCCCCCAGAGATGTGTTCCCTGTGGCATTCCACTGCTCCCTGCTCCAGCAGCCAGAAGTGAGGTCAAGGCCCTCACTAAAGGCCTAACCTGAAGTCCCAGAACTAGACTCTCTGTGCTGCAGTTCTGTTGTTTTGGCCTACAGACCTCCGGCACAGAATGTCTACTACAGCAAATGTTTCATCCTTGGCTACTGCACCTGGCCGTGCAGTAGCCCAGGATGAAATGTCCTTCTCGACATGCAGCCCCATACTTCTCTGAATGTGACCACATGCGGCCGTGTCATCGAAAATGGCTATGTGTGTCAGTGTTGACACGCGTGTCTTAGGTTCACCATTATGGAACTAGAGGCTCTCTGGTGGGCCACCAAGCAGGAAGCAGGATGCAGAGTGACCTTAAAGGGACTGACTTTGTGTTGCTGCCCCTACACATGCAGGTTCTTTTCCTCTCTTCCCAGTTGAGCTCCATTATGCTTCTGAGTCGAGACTCAAGTGTCTGCTTGCTGGGATGTGTCATGGCCCTGCCCCTCCCTGGCTGTGCCCTGGGAAGAAGGAGGATTTGAACTCTGCTTTTTGAAATGAGAAAGATAGCTCCTGTGCTGTCTTTATTGAGTGTTTTGTTTGTGCACAGTAATATTCCAAGTGCTTTCTTAAATGAACTCTTTCAAATCCTCACAGAAATCCTTTGAGGCAAGTGCCATTGATATCTTCATATTATAGCTGAGTAACCAAATGAGGTATACAGAGGAGAAGTGACTTGCCACTGCTATGAGAGGTACAGGGATGTGAACCCTCAGGCTTTAGGGCCTGGGTGTGTATCCACTCTGTTCTGCTGGCCTGTGGGCAGTAAGGGGAGGGGAAGCAAGCCTGCCTCTCACTGAGATGGCACCAGTGCAGGACAGTGGAGTTACAGAAAAGAATATGGCTCTTACTAGAACAGTGATTCATTAAAATAGGCCCAGTGTTCATTACAGATACCTTTAACTTATAATTATGCAAGAGTGATATTTTCCTGTGATTTAATGTCTTCATACAAGTTTATACATCTTCTAGTGACTGGCTTTGAAGATATGGATTATCTTCTTTTCAACCAGTTTTTCTTATTTTAATGAGAGTTAACTTTAATTATTCTGATTATGTGCTAGACACACTTTTAAGTGTTTTACATAGTTTATGTTTGTCTTTATTAAATGTTTTTATGTATTATACGCTTTTTGGACACCCTGTATATCTATTTCATTTTAAAAAACCTGAGTGAATGATGCTAATGATTATTGGTCAAATATTTAAATTTTGAAATGTTGTTCTTGTTTATAGGGGCATAGTGTCAGCCTTATTGCTATTAAAGGTTAGGTTAGTGCCTCAAATTCAGGAATTCAATATAGATATCATTTCTAATAATAGTTAGAGGAGAACAGCAATAATAGGGCTTTTGCCTCAGTGAGTTAAGAACTGAAAGTATATAGCAATGGGCCACTGTGTTTGCTGATTTTATTTTATTTAAAAAAATGCAAACAGCTCTCTATCATTATAAATTTACTAGTTGAATTAATTAAATAATGAATACTTGTTATCAAATAATAATATAGAAAGGATTCTGTTCTTGGCTACTTGGTTTAATTTGATTCTTAAAGTAGACTTGTACTATATACATTACATTAAAAATCTCTCTATATAAAAGCCTAAGTCACCTTTGTAACCAGTCAACTGGAACAACCAGAATGACTGGAACAATCAGAATGACCAGTCACTATGACATGCACTGACCACCAAAAATCAGATGTTTAATGCAGAGGCTGCCCCCTGGTGGTCAGTGAGTTCCTACCTCACTACCAAGCAGCAGCAGCAGCAGGTGCAGTGGGGTCAGGATGAGTGGGAACGGTGGGACACCTGACCTGGCTCAGGCTCCTCCCCAGCCACCTGTCTCTTCAGCACTGCTATATCCCTCAGGGGATATTGGACTGCTAGTTTCAGCCTTATCCGCAACAGCCTGACATCCCCTGAGGGGTCCTGGATTACGAGAGGGTGCAGGCTAGGCTGAGGGACCCATTCATGTATGAATCCATGCACCAGGCCTCTAGCCAATCCTACCTAATTAAAGAGTAATATGCAAGTTGACCATACCTCCAATCAAGCCACACCCACAAGCCATTCCCACCAGTCAATCAGGAGCAAAGAAATCTCAACCAAGAGGGCTGTGGCCACTGAGAGCAGGAGGGGAGCTTGGGTTTCTCCGGCAATGGAGGAAGCCAAGCTTTCTGCCTACCCCTGCTGGCCTAGGCCTCCACTCAATGCTACAAAGTTTCAATTATAGAAGATACATAAATCCAACAGAAATGGCAGCAGCCATAGAGCTAGAGAGAGCAGAGGCTAGGGTTGCCTGGGCGATAGAGGAAGCCAAGCTTCTGCAGCCCTAGTGCCTAGGCCTCCACTCTAGGCTACAAAGTTTCAATTATAGAATTTAAATAAACCCAAACAGAAATGGCTGTCTCCACGGAGCGAGCAGAATGCTTGGCTCTGCTCCAGGCTAGAAAGTTGCAATTGTAGAACATAAATTAATCCCAGATCCCAGGGCCTCCACTTGGGTCGCTTCGGGGCATGGATGGCCTGCAAACCACCATAGGCTCCTCGCCCAGGCCACCCCACACCCCAAGGGACCCCCAACACTAATCTGGGGCACCCTTCAGGGCAAACCAGCTGGCCCCCACCCATGCACCAGGCCTCTATCCTATCTAATAAAAGAGTAATACGCAGATTGACCATCACTCCAACACACAGGAGGGCTTCCCCCATATGGTCAAAGATCCTTCTCCCATGTGGACACAAGATGGCCACCACAAGATGGCCAGCAGGGGAGGTTTGGGAGGGACCAGGCCTGCATGGGAGGGCAGTTGGGGGCAATCAAGCCTGCAGGGGAGGGCAGTTGGGGGCAATCAAGCCTGCAGGGGAGGGCAGTTGTGGGTGATCAAGCCTGCAGGGCAGGGCAGTTAGGGATGACCAGGCCAGCAGAGGAGGGAAGTTGGGACAAACAGGCTGGCAGGGGAGCAGTTAGACATCAATTAGGCTGGCTGGGTAGTGGTTAGGGGGTGATCAGGCTGGCAGGCAGAAGCAGTTAGGGGCAATCAGGGACACAGGTAGGCGAGCAGTTTGGAGCCAGTAGTCCTGGATTGTGAGAAGGATGTCCGACTGCCCGTTTAGGCCCGATCCCAGTAGGATCGGGCCTAAATGGGCAGTCGGACATTCCTCGAGGGGTCCTAGATTGGAGAGGGTGCAGGCTGGGCTGAGGGACCCCCTCACCCCCCGTGCACGAGTTTCATGCGCCGGGCCTCTATTATATAATTAAGAAGATTCAAGGATATAAAAATATGGGAAATGTTCTTCACATTCTTTCCTCCTGCTTGTATCCCCACTGAGGTAACTATTCTTAACATTTCATATGTTCTTCTTGATTTTTTCTTCTGTAAACACATACACAATTTTTGCAAACAAAATGGGATAGTATTGAATTTTGTTGTTTACTTATTAGCAAACTGTGGCATTGTTTCATTTCTGAATGTCATACTTTTACAGAGTGGCATAGTGGTTTAGAATATGAATTTATCATAATTACTCTGAGTAAATAGTTGGCATTTTATCAGGTTTTTAGTGTTTTAAATAAATCTTTAGCCAGAAGCTTCTGCATGCATCGTTGCTAATTTGTGCTGCTATTTTGCATAGATTTTTATATTTGAAATTATGATTTAAAGTGTATGCACATTTAATATATTGATAGTTTTACCAAACTGCTTCAAGAAGTCCCTATAAATTTATTTTGCCACAAGTAGTGTACCAGAGTGTTTATTTTTCTACATTGCTATGACACTAGATATTATTACTTTTTTCATTATTGCTTATCTGATTGATAAATCCATTCAGTTGCTTTTTCTTATTGATTTGCAGGTACTTTTCATTAACCTCTGATTTATCATGTATTTAATCTTGTCTCATAGAATTTCATTTGTTGTTTAATTTTATTTTTTCTGTTGAGAATTTTATGAGTGTTATGTAGTTGACATGTAATTAATCGATGTTTTAATTTATGGTTTCTGTTTTATTCTAATTTCTTACCTCTTTCAAGTATGGCTAATTTCCATCTTCTATAGGTTATTCCCAGCAGCATAAAAAATGTGTATTGGTATTTTTCTTACCTTGACAGTGTCTTTCAATAGCTACCCTCCTGAGGTGCCCGTACTTGTTATCTCTTACCAGTCTCTGCCTGTTCTCTCTAGAGCCTACTGCAAGAACGCTTTATTTTCTAGAGAATTATATGAAATAGCTTTAGGGTCACAAGAAACCTGTTTTGTGAAACCCAGTGGTTCCACGGTTATCTTATTTGACCCATTAGCAGCATTTGATAGTTCATTACTCCCTCTGCCTCGAGGCATGTCCGTCATCCCCGGGCCTTTGGGACACCACGTTCACTTTCTCTCCTCTAGTTTCATTAGCTACACTTAGTGGTTTTTTGCTTGTTTTGTTGGCTTTTCCTCAAAATGTTAAAGTGTCCTTTCATTTATAATAACTTCCAAGGTATTCCCTATGCCTTGGTGGCTTTCAATACAATCTATATGCCTATAACTCTCGAAATTTCTCTCTCTGTTGTGGACCTTTTTGCACCTCAGACATGTCCTCTTTGTTTTTTTCTTCTTTCTGGAATATAAAGCTCTTCTTAATTAAAGTATAGTTAACATACATTATATTGGTTTCAGGTGTACCACATAGTGATTTGATATTTGTATACTTTACAAAGTGACCACCATAAGAAGTCCAGTAACCACCTGTCATTGTACAAAATTATTGCAGTGTCATTGGCTATATATCTTATGATGTACTTTACATCCCTGACTTATTTATAACTCTAAGTTTGTAATTCTTAATCCCCTGACAACATAGATAGACCTAGAGGGTATTGTGGGAAATAAAATAAATCTGAGAAAGACAAATATTGTATCATTTCACTTTATTTTTTATTTTTTAAAATATATTTTATTGATTTTTTACAGAGCGGATGGGAGAGGGACAGAAAGTCAGAAACATCGATGAGAGAGACATCGATCAGCTGCCTCTCGCATGCCCCCCACCGGGGATGCGCCCGCAGCCAAGGTACATGCCCCTGCCGGAATCGAACCCGGGACCTTTCAGTCCACAGTCCTTTGCTCTATCCACTGAGCCAAACCAGTATCGGCTGTATCATTTCACTTTATATGTAATATAAAATAAACTAAATAAATGAACAAACAAAATTTACTCATAGATACATAACTTTGTTGCTAGAAGATTGGGCAGTGAAGGGGATAAAATGGTCAAGGGGATTAAGAGGTACAAATTTATAGTTCTACATGTTGTCTTGAGTGTTTATGAGGTTCCTTAAACATAACATTTCTAAGTTTAAAATTTGATTCAAATTATCTTACTTTTTCTTCATTTCAGGATGTATTGATTTCTTCTTCATTTTTGCTGCATATAGAATTTTTGGCTGACAACTTTTTCCTTCATCACATAAAAACTATGTGCCACTTTGTTAAGTCTACTACCATTCTAATTTCTTTTCCACTGTATACAATGTATTGATTTTTTTCTGTCTTCTTTTAACATTTTGTATTTGTTTTGAGAAATTTAATTATGATGAGTATTTTAAAAAATTGATTTTGTTTGGGGTTTGCTTACATTCTTGAATATGTGAATTTATGTCTCTTGAGAAATTTGAGAAAGTTTCAGTCATTGTTTAGTCAAGCTTATGACTGGCCAGCTGGGTTAAAAGCGTTGGTTCTCTACTTGTTCTTCTCTCTCACCACCCTACTGGAAGTGTTGGGTACATCATTTTTGCCTCAAGAGGATGGAAACCTTTGCTGGGAGGGTTGAGGACATGACTACAGCTTTTTTTGATTTGGTGTTTGACTAAAATAGAGTGATTATTCTCTAAAAACTTTTGTCTTGCTAGTCTTCATCTTTTTGGTAATTTGGCTAGAGCAGGCTTTTTCTTTTACTTATTTTCCCCTTCCTTCTTTTTTTTCTTTTCTTTCCTTTCTTTTCTTTTCTCTTTTCTTTTCTCTTCTTTTCTCTTTTCTTTTCCCTTCCCTTCCCTTCCCTTCCCTTTCCTTTCCTTTTCTCTTTTCTTTTCTTCTCTTCTCTTCTCCTCTCCTCTCTCTCTCTCTCTCTCTCTCTCTCTCTCTCTCTCTCTCTCTCTCTCTCTCCCCCTTCCTCCCTCCCTCCCTCTCCCTCTCCCTCCCTCCCTCCCTCTCTCCATCCCTCCCTCTCTCCCTTTCTTCCATTCTTTCTTCTGCATTTGTTGGTATTTTCAGGTTTCTGGCGTCTTCAGTTCCAAATCTGTGTATATGAGGCAAAAAGAAAACCTAGGAAACTCACCATTGTTTGGATCCTCAGATCCTGAGGTCCTTCACTGTTTTTTCACCTCCATCTTTCAGACTCTTCTTAAGTTTGTTATATAATGTAATGTGTGGTGTACTTAGTGGGAGGGGTAGGGAAAGCATATCTACTCCATCTTTCTGGAAGCAGGAATCATGTCAGTCATATTTGAACTTAACTTTCAATGGGCTGCATATGGCTCTTCTCTACGCAGGTACCTGGAACTGGAAAGCAGCGGCCATCGGAATGAAATCAGACTGCACTACCGCTCAGGCAGTCACCACCCTCACACAGAAGTGTTTCCTTACATTTTGGCTGATGACAAGTGGCACAAGCTCTCCTTAGCCATCAGTGCCTCCCACCTGACTCTACACATTGACTGTAATAAGTAAGTGAAATGTTCTCAGTTCAGGAAATGGAAGATGCTAAGAAATGACTGTTAACTCACACCACTTATCTGATTTTTCTCCAGAATATATGAAAGAGTGGTGGAAAAGCCCTCCACAGACTTGCCTGTAGGCACAACATTTTGGCTGGGACAGAGAAATAATGCACATGGATATTTTAAGGTATCCTTTGACTAAAGTCTGATCATTTATAATAATAAAAGCATAATATGCTAATTAGACCAGACAGAAAACCTTCTGGATGTCATTCTAGATATCCTTCTGGACAAAGCCACAGTGGTGGGGGTCAAGGCAGAGGTGGTTAGGGGCAGTGAGGCAGCAGGCAGAGTGGCAAGAGGAGATCAGGCAGACAGGCAAGTGGTTAGGGGTGATCAGGCAGGCATAGAGACTGGTTAGGGGACAATCGGGCAGGCAGGCAGGTGAGTGATTAGGAGCCAGTGGTCCTGGATTGCGAGAGGGATGTCTGATTGGGGTATGTTTGACTGCTACAAGGATAGGGCCTAAACTTCCAGTTGGACATCCTCCAAGGGGTCCTGAGAGAATGCAGGCCAGGATGATGGATTCCCCCTGTTGTCCCCCTGTGCATAAATTTTGTGCACCAGACCTCTATAAAGTATAAATATAAATGCTTTCTCATGAGTTTAGAAAAGTTCATTTTGCTTTTTATGGTGAGAAACAAAATAATTTTATTTGTGTAGATTTTTCTATTTATGTTTTATTTCTTCTTTTCTTTTTTGCTGGCCTGATATTTAGCTGATGAATACTACTTCCGCTTTTTTTCCCTAAAGAGTTTGATCTTTAGATATTATATAGAAGGTTACAAGGCTGAAATCAGGGCAGTTAACTCACCATTCTTGAAATTAAGCAATCAAATTAATAAAAGCCTAAAATATTAGTATACAAATAACCCTCCCCCATTGGAGTATAACTTTTGATGATACTTTCACAGGGATGTTATTAATAAAAGATTGCAAGCTTTTTAATATTCATTATTCATAGGCTCCTTATATACCAGAAAGTGAGATAGGATTATATATTAATGTGCACAAATCTATCAAAAGTAGAAGTAGCCATAACTTATATCTTTCTCATTAGTGTCTACTTAGATACACATCCTGTAGAATCTCACATTGTAGAGGATCTAAAAGACATGCTATTTACTTTTCTGTATTTAAAGAATGAAGAAATAAAGTCCGGGATATTTCTTGACTGTAAGCCCATAAGTATAATCATTTCCCCCCATGACTATGATATAGAAGTGGCCTGGCAAATTGTTGTTAAATAAAGGAATGATAGTGGTGTGTGTCCAACTCATTGATTTTTAGATATAGTATATACCAATAACCTTAAAAATGTATTCTAATTAAGGTTTATAATCCTATGAGGTGTTTAAAAGTTAAACATTGTCTGTTACCTGGGAACCAGGTGCTTTGAATATGTTATTTCATCTATGCTAGGCATGCTGGCTTTGATGCATGTTTTTTTTGTCCTTTTTTACATATGCATAAGCCTGCTCATCGAGCTTAAGTGGCTTCTTCGAAGTTAGTCATGAGGAATTGGTCCCAGTTTTGCAAATCCTGAAAATTCAATGCTGCTTTCCTCTGTAAGGGATTGCAAATGTGTGCTGTTAGTGCCAAGTCTCTTCTCTATTTAATCATAACAGTCTTTCCCGTGGAGCCCAGATGTGGCCTCAGAATCCTTCTCAGACATTGATTATGTGACTACTCTAGGGATCCTTCTTTTTATTGCAGATTTTATATGGTGCCTACTAGAATTGTGCAGTGCGCATGCACACATTAACTTTATTCTTATGTTGCTCCTCCAAGTGATAAGAGTTTGTATATAAATTGCCTCCTTAATCTAAACCTAAATAGACAACAGATCCAGCCATTGCCACCCTACACTAAAATATTTATCATTCACATTGGCGTTCTTTCTGCACCACACTATTAATCAGATCAAACATATAGGAGATATTTGGTAAATCTTTGTTCAAATAGTCTTAAAAATATGTTGGTACTATCATTCCTGTCATTAGACATTCTGTTTGCATTTTTAAAAGAGACAAGGTGAAATATTAATTAGAGAAAATATTTAAAGCTGGTGCAGGAAGAGAGGAGGGTGATGGGTGAAAGGGACAGCTGGAGTGTATACGATGAGGTCATTCCTAAACTACCATTTGATCTTTGCTTTAAGAATTCAAAAGCTGGAAACTAATTATACCTTGATGACTAAGGATGCATGTAAATTTTGCCTACAAACGTGTAATAGGGACTTCCTTCTGTGTAAAATGTGTTATTTCCAGCAGCATTTAAAACAAATTCATGCTAAATTTTATGTATGCTTAAGGACTCGTCACTGGATCTTGCAAAGCTGTTTAATTCATCTATTGCCCTCCTTTGAGTTGAGAAATTGGTTTCAAAAGGTTGCACTGAAAAATGTGAAATGCTCAAATGAGCATTGCTTTCATAACTAGTTTTTCTATTCTTTTCTTTTGATTATTGGTATCAGTTTCACTGTTGTTGAAACCAGAAGTGATTTTTAAGTTAATTTTTAAAGGTCATTTTCAAGCCTTACTTCAGTGGCTTACTACAGATAACTTCTCAAAATATTGCCTCTTAATTATATCTTGACATTTGATCTTAAGGTTTTAAAAATGTTATCAATAAGAAAGTCCATGGGTAATCATCTATTTATCTTTATATATTTCTTTCCCTTTGGTTTGAAGTCAAAACAATATTTTAAAAAAGATTTTACTCAGGGATTTTGATGACTCTATCCTGTAATGTTTTCCTTCATGAGCTTGACTGTTGAACATACTTTGAATAGATGAAAGTAATGTTTTCTTATTTAATTTTTCACACACAGGGTATAATGCAAGATGTGCAATTACTTGTCATGCCCCAAGGATTTATTGCTCAGTGCCCAGATCTTAATCGCAGTAAGTTCATTAGTTTTTGCACTATGTGATAGTGTGCTTCTTGCTTAATTTTGTCCAGCTTGTCAGTTTGAAATTGGAGTTCCCATATATGAGTTGTCAGCATAGGCTTAATCAGATTGAACCCCTTTTAAATACAACTTGGTCAATGTAGTGTTTGCAATTTCAGCTTGTCCAACTTGCAATGACTTCCATGGACTTGTGCAGAAAATCATGGAACTGCAGGACATTTTGGCCAAAACATCAGCCAAGGTAAAAGCTACTTAGAAATACAGTGTGGGGGAGCTCAAAAACCCTTGAGGTTCCTTATAGGTTTTTTTTTTTTTCTAAATAAGCACAGGCGTCCACTTTTGAGATTTTTCTTCTGCTTTATTCTTTGCTGGGGTTAAATCTAAATCAAAATCCCTGCCTAAGGAAAGGGCTTATACAAGTAAATATTCAGTGCTGGCCATCTGTATAACAAATGATTCAGTAAGTCAAGATTGAGGCATATTACCTATTTTTACACTGTTTATTACAACAGGATTTAGTATTAATTTTACTGCGTTTTCCTTTAAAAGGAAGGAGATGGGAGGATATTGCAAAGAATGTGGACACTTGGGGTTATATCAAGGAAATGGTCCCACCAATGCTTTCTATACTGTGCTGCAGCTGTAGGATAATTCACTGTTTAAAGCATGTCTCAAGTTTGCCTACAATTTTATCAGGCGGTTGTCATTTTGTATAGTACTTACTAATGATCAAAAATTATGTTGTATATGGATGATTTGTTTCAGACACAATATAAATTCTAAAACTTATGATCTCACTTGAGTTGACATGTTTATGAAATTAAACATTTTTAAAAATCAAAAGTGCTTCTCTGTATTGTCGGTGATGGTATTTTGACTTATTCTTCATTTATATCTGTTAAATTATGCTACTTTTTCACAGACAAGAGAAAATTTACAAAAATAAGAGAGGGAAATTCTTTGCTTTAAATCAAAGGCTAAATATATTTATAACAGATAGTTGATGGGCATAGCCATCATTACTGCTGTACACTAAAAAAAATCAGATACCTGCTAGATTACTTTGCATTTATTCATTGCTGGAATGGTGGACAACACAGACTCCTTCCTTTGTGCCGCAGTTGTCTCGGGCTGAGCAGCGAATGAACAGGTTGGATCAGTGCTATTGTGAAAGGACTTGTACCATGAAGGGAACCACCTACCGAGAATTCGAGTCCTGGACAGACGGCTGTAAGAACTGCACATGCTTGGTATGGCTTTCAACTAGATTTTAGATGAAGGAAACTCGGATGCCACAGTCTTTAAAATTGGATTTAAATAATGTTATTATGGAAATTTTAAGAGCTTTTTCCTTAAGAAAGGCACCACACTGAAGTGCCAGCAAACCCAGTCAAATCTGAAGAACTGTGTACTGCATTATTAAAGATACTTCCTAGCCTGTAAAGGTTATTATGGTGTGGAATGCTATAAAATTTAAATTTATTGGTACACACATAAACTTAGCAATTTCAATTGGTTTAGTAACGTGAGTCTCAAAGGATTCTATCCTGTGATCCATAACATTTTCAGGAATTTCCCCTCAGGTGTTTATTAATGTATTTTAATAAAAACTGAATTGAATGCAGCATGAGATCTTGTGATCAGAGTGATCCATATAAACAAAAGGGAGAGTTTAAATAAGATAACCTTTAAAAGTTTTCTATATAGTGAAATACAAATTATAGAGTTTAAGTATATGATTTCTCTAATTGCTCACTAATAAAGTAGAATATGTAGTGCATCCTTATTTCAAAAATATTTGTTTAAGTTCAGAACTAGTTTGGTTTTGAACTTTCAAATTCCACACGAGTTCATCTGTTGAAACTAGTTAACTGGAAAGCAACCAAAGGTCTACATGAATTAGTCTTGTAAAAAAAATGTCCCCCTAGTTCACCAAGTTTATTCAAAAGCAGAATATCATGCATGGAAAAAAATCAAAGTAGCTCACCTGTGTGTGTGTGTTACGGGCCTCTATTCAGGGACATATTATGCTCCTACTAAAGTTATAGCACTTTGCAAATACAGGAAAGCCTTCCCAATTTGTTAATTGGGGATAAAAACAAAACACGGATGTGGTATAGTGAGGTCAATAAAATGACTAGAAAAACAGCTAGCAATCTGGAGATCCTGGGTCACCTCCAAGAATCAGATTCATTGCCCTTCTGATTGTAGTGTGGCACCTCTTGAGGTGATCATGGGCACCTCCTCATGTGATAGTCTTTGCTGCCTTAAATGCCCATGGGAGGATTCTGAGTCCTGAGGCTAGGTCTTCAGGATGGCAGCAAGTTATTCTCCTGGTTTGCTGATGTTCATTTGTGAGTAATCTGTGGAGACATGAATGTCTGAGGCTTACCCTTAGCCTGCTATTTCCTGGTCAGTGTGTGTCTTTTCCTCTACCCATGTCTTTCCCTCCACCCATGTCCTCATCCACCAGGCTACACAAAGTGAGAGCTCTGGCTCAGTTAAGATCAGTTGTTGAACAGAAGATGGGAGCCAATCATCAAATGTGTTATGACCCAGTTTATACCACTCTGGGTCTCTGTGTTACAGATTTTACTGTATAATAACCAAAGGGAATAGTGGTATTATAAAATTTTATGGAAAGAGTTTGAAATTTAAGAAACAGATTTAAAAATAATAGAAGACTACCAAATTCCAATTTGGAAATTCCCTAAATATTCTTTTCTTCTCAGAATGGAACCATTCAGTGTGAAACTCTGACCTGCCCGAATCCCGATTGCCCACTGAAGTCAGCTCTTGCATACGTGGATGGCAAGTGCTGCAAAGAATGCAAATGTGAGCATAACTTTTATGATGAATACTTTTTCTGGCAAAAAAATAAAACATTGTATTTATAAATGTTCATCCATCATTGGTTTAATCTGGCCAAGCTAAATAACTTCTAGAAATGCTCGAAAATAGCATTGATCAGTTCTTTTTTGCTTGATCAGTTCTTTTTCATTTAAAAGGTTCTTTTTTATTTTACCAGAAAAATGTTTTCTTGAAGGAATCTATTCTGCATAGTAACAATAATAAAAGGGGTAAGAAACTGAGTGGAAGGTATTTTTTTCATCATACTACTTTATATAAATACCTTCCAAGTAGGTCAAGAATGGTCTACTTTTAGGCATGATAACCAAGAAAATCCATGATGCAAGTGGTGTTCAACAGCAGATGATACACCAGTTTTATTAGTCCAAACTACAGAAGGCCACATTATTATAGGATCATCCAGCAAGGACAAGGCCATGGACTTTTATTCATAAAAATAGGCTCACACCACTGGGTAAGAAAACTGTCCTGCTGTTTAGTAGCCATATAGTTCACTTCTGATGTTAGGAAATGCTCTTTGAATTCATAGCTATCCTGAAATTGGGTCTATATCAGCCACTCAAAAACAGAAAGCATTAACTCCGTGTTACTTGTACTTTAAAAGATTGCCCTTAAATCTGTGTTCAAAGACACATTGAAAATCTAGCAGTTATTATTCAAAGGAATAGTAACATCTGTGAAAAGTAAGTTGTTATAAAGTGTGTTTATAGAATATATAGGGTAATGTAAGTGCAGTATAATCATATATTTACACACAAAGACAGAGATTAATGGGTGGAGAGGGAATTAATGTTTTACTAAGGTTATTAGGTTTACTCTGCCCCACTGCCATTACCATTGCCATTGCCATACCTTGGTCATGCCTACATAATATGCAATGTGCTAATGCTGGTGACAGCTACAACTGTCAGTGAAAAATCAGAAAGTTCTTTTGTGGCTCACCGATTTAATTTTCTCAGGAGCTCATTTCTATTTAATTTGATTAGCCTTTACATTGAAGTCAGTCCATTTCATGAAAGTATATTAGCCTAGTCAAGTAGATTGGGCTAAACCAGGAAGGATTCAATGCCATTGTTCTTATATATATCACTAGCTAATCTCCTTGGTGAGGAATCATTTTTTTCTTGCACATGTCCTAATAACTAAAACTTGGGGCAATATTCTGTAATTTTCTTTGTAGAAAATTGAGAGGAGGAAGAGCCCTCTATAGGGTTTTCTATTCATAACATCCACGAGAGTAGCAGGAGTTATACTTTTTGCTTTAACGTCTTTTATTTTTTCCACCAAACTTCTAAATTGTTTCCCATGAATATGATATATTTACTTTAAGTGATATTGATTTTACTAGAGACAGGCTGATTGAAATAATGGATCATCGTGATAGATGCTTTAGTCAGAAGTACTGCATTTCAATTCTGATTTTACCATTTGTCTCTGTTACCAACAGTAAGCTGCCTACTAAATCAGACTATACTTACATCATCCCAACAACATGCAGTTAGACTCACTGAATGGTAAAATATTTTGAGATTCATTAATGCAAAGTGATTCTGGCAGACTTTGGTGTTAATAATTGAAAATCACCTGTGTTTGCCTTGTATCTAAAATAGTGAAGGCTGCATGTAAGTAATCAGTGAGGAGACCACAGCATCACTGAAGAAATGCCAAAGTAACTCATTTGAGTCTTTGATTTTATGTGATTAAAAATGCAACTTTGTCTTTCTGGTCATATTCAGTGACATTAATATCGTGGAAAAATGAGGATTTGTCCCTATGTCTATTTGTATTTTGAGAATTCGAACTTCCAATTCTGAATTTAGCATTCTATAAGAGCTAACAAGATATTTCCATAGATTTTTTTCCTAAAGGAAATAGCATTTAGTTTATATAGTAAATATTCTTAGAGATTTTGGGGGGAATGTGTCTCCACATGCACAATTTTAACTCGGTCACTAAAAATACTTTGAGAAGTGTGCTTCTTAAAAGTTTTGCAAAAATGTATCTTTTAAAAGAAAAATGACACTTAAAATAAATGAAGTAATCATTAACTGACTTGTTTACCTTGTTCAGATTTTCATATATTCCAAAAGTGAAAGAAGCCAATTGTATATATGTATGTATCTCACTATTTGTTACATATGAGAAGGGAACAGTCTCATTTTCCTGTTAATTTTGCCAGTTTTATCATTGTTATGATTTATGAGAACCGAATTTCAACTGAATAGAAGTTAAGTTCTATAAGTTTTACTTCTTAAAACTATACCATAGGCCCTAGCACTCATCCTATCATTGAAACTCCCTTGCTCAATAGCTTTTTTATTGCCATCAAATGAACACAATACACTCTTCAGTGAGAACTGTTTAAAAATATTAATCACTCACTGTTTCTAAAGGCCTTAGAAATGAAACGCATACCCTGACTGCTGAACATTACTCTGTCAGGATTGAAATGAACAAAGCAATTGCATGTGGCCACTTTTTGGTGTGTTTTTTTTATTTACTGTTTGCAGGCTTGCTTCATCAGAGTTGTTCGTGCAACTCTGAGCAGCCCTATTTTGCATGCACCCTGTTTTATATTTCCCTCTGTAACTTCAGTTCTAGCCTTTTATCCAAATATAGATACTGATGAATAGTAAGAGAGTTATTCTTCTGGGAAAGAAGTCAGAGAGAACCAAGCTGTCACTTTTTCTTATTTGAATCTACATAAGCAAACTGTTGGGAGGAGGGGTTTATCCCTTCCTGCCCCTACCATGGAGTTAATGTGGTGGAGTTAAACAGAGACAGGATACAATCCAAAGGCACAATGTCAATGCCAAATCATCAACTATAATGAAGTCATATCATTTCCCTAGGTTAGTAGGCACATACTTTGATCTTTATTTGATCTTTGCAACAACTCTCTAAGGGAAGTACTGCCTTTGTCTTCTAATGAAAGGAGTTCCGAGACCAGTCCAAGAATACTACACAGTTCGTAAGAAGTCCCAGAGAAGTTCCATTTGACCGAGCTGTGCTTTGAAAGCCTGCTTCCTTCTTTAAAACCATCTTGATACAATTAACATAAGTGATCTACCTTTATCAATTAGTAGCCAAGTTTAGCATACAAAGCCATTTGGAGTCCTGGCTAAGTCTGGGTTGCATTGCAGAGTAAGCAGAGTTTGCTCTTGTCTCTCAATCTTTCCCCCTTTTACCCAACATCATCACCACATCCTTTTATCCCAGTCATGGTCTCTCAACTAACCAAAAGCAAGACTGACTGACACAAATTAAAGACCGCTTTAGAAAATGTAAAGTGTAAATATATGGCTGAAGTTAACTCTGCCAATAGGAAGAGGTCAAACGAGTTAAAGTACATAAAATCTCAGCCCAGGTTAAAAAAACAACAAAAAATTACCAAAAAATAGTTGACCTAAGTTTTAGGAAAGTCACTAATATTAGAAAAAACGTGTTTAGTGCGTTCATTTATTTTCCTTTCAGTGGATTGTATATTCCAGTTTGAATGCAGAGCTCTATTTCACAGAAAAGGTGATTTATGCAAATAGAAAATCTGAAGCAAATTTGAACTAATGCTATGACTTGTATAGAAGAGACTATAGTTGTATTTTGTTTTATTTAAAACAACAACAACAACACAACAACAACAACAAGGAAAGCAAATTTTACTTCTATTTCTAGAGAGGCATCGAGTATAGGAAATGTAAAGATGACTATCCAAATTGGCTGGTGCTTGCCTGGTAGCAGTAGTTATTTTAATTACTATATTCTCAAAGTACAGATTTTTATGAACAAATTAAAACCATCAGTCTCTTGATTGAACAAAATAAGAATTTTAAGACATAATGTAGATCCCATTTTATATTCTATGTTCTGATTAGACATGAGATTGTACTAAATGTAATTTTAAAGGCTCTGTCAGCTTAGATAAAATGGAGTAACTATGATATCTTTGCATATTGATTAGTTAGTAAGTGGGTTTTAGAATTAGATTTTTCTTGGTTTAAATTCTAGCTCTACCACTTGTTAGCTGTGTAACTTTGGTAAATTTGCTTAACCTCTTAGAGTCTCAGATTTCTGTACAATGGAGAGATCAACTACATCTCTTTTATAGGGTTGGTGTGAGGACTGAGTGGGCAACACATAAAAAGTGCTTAGAAAAATGTTACCTACTGTGGTTTTTAGTAAAAGAACCATTCATGTTTTTATCAATGAAAATACAAAGTAGTGAAGCTGTCACATTGAGTCATAGATCTTAAAGCTACACAGGACCTCAGAGATCTTGAAAACAGCCATTTGCTTTGGGGAGAAAGGTTTCATTATCCCTATGACATGGGATAAATGTGGCCAGGGAGGTTAAATGACCTTTATAAGATCAAACAATTAGCAGCCAATGCAAGATAAATGCCTCCCACTCCTTCCAAACTGTGTTCTGATGTATGGTACCACTATCCTCAAGGCCATTACATTTTTCAGTATTTTGGATAGTTCATAACCAAGGTTGACCCTAAGAACTAATTTATCATGCATTATCCATTTTTTGTGTCTGGCTTCTTTCTTTCAAAATCACATTTCTGAGATTCATCCTTGCATGTTGATGTTAAACATTCATACTTGTTGTTGAAGAGCAGTTGGGCAATTTCCAGTTTGGGGCTATGTACATAATTCTGTAAATATTCTTTTCATGGTTTTTGGTATTAAGCATGCCTGATGGTATATAACTTAGAATTGCTTGGTCATAGGGTAAAACTGTTTAATTCTATGGCAAATCTGTTTTTCCCTTTGGAAAATTGTTTTGCCACAATTTTTTAAAGTGGTTATACCAGTTTACCCTCCCACTAACTATGAGCATTCCAGTTGCTCCATACCCTCACCCACACTTAACAACTTTGGTCTTTTTAATTTTAGGCATTATAATAAGTGATGTTGGTACATGATGTTGTGTTATAGTTTAAATTTGCATTTTTCTAATGACTAGCAAAGATCAGCACTTTTTTCATATATTTATGGGTCACTTTCATTAATTTTAACTGAGAAAATGAGTAGATTTTTTATATTTACATTTTCCAAAGAGCATTACTCTTTATTTTGGCAGAATATGGTATTTGGGGAAGTTTAATTCTTTTATTTTCACACTAGAGGCCCAGTGTACAAAAGTTTTGCACAAGTAGGGTCTCTGGGCCTGGCTGGTGATCAAGGCCAATCTGTGGGGCAACTAGGAGAGTGATTGGGGAGTTCCTGCTGGCACCCACCTTGGCTGGCCTGGGGCTTGTGGGCTGGGGTCAGCTCCTGCGTTGAACATCTGCCTCCTGGTGGTCAGTGTGTGTCATAGCGACTGGTCGTTCTGCTGTTTGGTTGATTTGCATATTAGGCTTTTATTATATAGGATTTTGAAAATAATGTGGATGCTTCTAGCTCTATAACTTAAAATGCAAGCACAGTAGGGACAGGGATTAAATGACTGCCACTCAAGTAATTTGGGAATTTTTTTTAAAAAGGTATGACAATGTAATTAAGCTGATACAGAGACTTTTGAACATGTGAATATAGGGGTGGGAACAAAATCAATGGGCTATAATTCACCAGCAATCTTTTGTTTATAAAATAAGGAAACAAGTTTACCTAATTTATATGGGATACATTCAGAAAGAAAATAATTTTGGAGTAACATAACCAATAAATGTAGCTGTCTCTGTGATAACGCTGGGAGCATAAGAAATATGGAGTTTATGCTGGCGGTTCTCATGCATGAATACAATTATAGATGAGCTGGCATTACAGAGACTGGCTACATGGTCAGAATGCCAGTGCAGACAGGGGATCTATGCAATAATGAAAAAGATAAAAGGAGCTATCAAAAGGAACATGTGTGGTTTTATATATCAGATGCAGTATTTTTAGAAAAATACTGTGATAGCAAACAAATGAGCCAAGAGCTAATGATGTAATTGTAAGTCATGTGTATGTCTTGGTATAGATTCAATCTTTTTTCACCAAAGTAACCCTAACTTAGTATTTAAAATAATATTGTGTAAATAATAGAATTAAGACACTTTTTTATTATTGTAAGTCTGTGTGAAAAAAAAATGGCCAAGAAAATAATCTTCTTGTGTTTTGCATAGTTAATATAGGGATTATTTGCACTAAAGATAAATAGAGAAGTTTTAGAAAAGATTTCATCAAGGTAATTCCTTAGCATTCTTAAACACTGTCATTAATTTTGTGACATTTCAAAATAAATTCTTCAAGAAAGCATTTGGTATACTGCTATCTTTTACACACCATAAAAACTGGTAAATGTCAAATCAGTGGGAAAATACTGAACAGGCAATATATTAAGCAAGAATAATGAACAGTATAACCTTCAGATTAATAACTATATGAGGCACCACATGATACATTTTAATGATCATTCAAAAAATGTAAATCTGTTCATACTCGGCTGGTAGCAGAGCTGGGATGCTAGGAAAAGGCAGGGTAGAACCAAAGAATGATGACAATTTCACAATGATTTAGCCATTGTGTCCTGTACTCCACAGTTATGAGTGGTGTAAGTTGTTTGATGTCATTTTTTCTTTCTAATCCTTGTACAGCATTTTAACCTTTTCACTAAACACAATGCTTTCATACAGTAAATATCTAAGCTATACAAAAAGACATAGAAGGAAATATAGAAATCTCCCTTTTTCTCCCTTCCCTCCAACTTCTATTCCTTCCACTCCAGATGATTTTTAATGTATCCACTGACATATGCATGTGTAGACTTTTTATATATGCTATATGATATCATACATTTTCCTGGAATTTTATCTGGGAGGTGTTTTAGTATCGACTAACTGCTAAAAATAGCTGCAAATTATTCGAGTGGCTAGTTTATTATATGCTATCTCTCCCCTCTCAAAGAATATTTTGGTTGTTTCCAATTTGTTGTTATTTTTCTTATGAAAAACAATATTTCAGATGTCATTAATGCATAATCTTGGTGCACTTTTATGTGGCTTATCTATAGAGTAAATTGTTAATAGCAGAATTACCAATAAAGTGCTTTCCAAATTACTCCACAAGAAGCTGGTCCTGGACGTTATTCCTAATAGAAAGCAGTGCTGGGGACACCCAGAAACATCACTTTTCACTTTGTTTCAGCAGGTCTTTAAAAAGGGCATAATGAGCTCGACTGATGTGGCTCAGTGGTTGAGCATCTATCTATCAACTAGGAGGTCACAGTTTGATTCTGGTCAGGGCACATACCTGAATTGTGAGCTCACTACCCATTTGAGGGTCTTGCAGGAGGCAGTCAATTGATGATTCTCATCATTCGTGTTTCTATCTCTCCCTCTCACTTCCTCTCTGAAATTAATAAAAATACTTTTTAAAAAAGTAACAAAAGGACAGAGATAGCAATTCATGGGAGATCCTCTAATGAGAGATCATCTACGGAAGCCTGACCTTTCTTGTGTTATCACAAACAGTGCTGTCTAGTGAGCTCATATGAAACGATCACTGTACTCAATTGCTGTTTTACATCTTCAGTAAATTCCATAGATGACCTAAGAATATATTGAATTTATGTGACTTTCTGAGATAAAAATGGTTTTCCAGAAGACCTAACAGTGGGAACTGCCCTCTGATTCTGAGGCATTAAATAGGCTGTGCCTATTTAATGATGCTCTATTCTAAACTAATAGAGCCCACAGCCTCCAGATTTTCACTCTGAATTGTAATTTTTCTTTATTATGAAGAACGGTCATTGAATTAATGTATTTTATTATTTTTCATGCCCCATTACATTTTCTCAAAAGAGTTTCTGTGCCCATTAAATGACATTGCTTAAGTGGCTTAAAACTTTTCACAAGAAAGCTTTCTGCAAATCTGCCTCTAATAATCAGCAAATGAAACTGTCTAGCATGGTTCTAGGAGACGCTGTAAGTGATCATAAGGCTAGTGCTCCATAGTAGTGTAAGGCTTTGAAACAAGCGACAGATTTTGAGATTTATGGCAAAGCAAAAGAGCAATCAACTGGATATCCTTCATCTGAGACTCATTTTAAGAGAGATGAAAAACACTCTTCTTATGCAGAAAATGCAATTTCTTATCTTCAGCATGGTTAGGTAATTGTTTTAAAAATGAGCTTATTTTCTTCTCAATAGATATCATACAAAATTGCATTTGAGATCAGAATAGGGAAATATAAGATACATGAAATTTAAAGCATCTTACAAGTTGATTTTGGCAATTATGGGAAAGAAGTAACTCTGGAATACCAACTGCATAATAAAGGTAAATGAGCGTCATTGTGCCCATTGGAGAGAGAATAAAGCCACAATGCCTGCCATCTCTGACAAAAAGGACAAAACAGCAACTCAGCCACACTGGACTTCCCACTGGATGCCTTCAATACTGTATGTGGCCTGGATCTCTGGTATATATTTACAGATTGTACAAAATTAGCATAGATTGAACATGAAATGAAGAAAACACAATGATGGAGTTCAGTGTGAGGAAGGATCAGAAATGGATTCTTTTTAGTTTAGTGACAGTTGTAATAGAGTACAATTCAGGCCTACCCTAAGTGGGTAGGTCATATTTTTATGCAGATGTGGTTCCCAAATTGAGAACTATAAAAATTACATATGAAATTGTTTTTAAAAAATTGTCCCTGGAATTGGTGGTAGTAAGAAGAGAACTCTATCAGGAACTTTAAGCTTTTAAAGAGGTATCTCACATAGTTTTGGGTGACATGTTCTGTTCCCTTATAGCTCACTTAGTTTACAAAGCTGTACAGCATGTTACTGTACTATACTGAATATGGTAAGCAATTGCAATACAATGGAAAGTGGTAATATGTTTGTATGACTATTATGACATCACTGGGGAATAGGAATTTTAAGCTCCATTATAATCATTCTACAGGCCCAGTGCATGAATTCGTGCACTCAGGGTTGTCCCTCAGCCTGGCCTACTCCTTCTCACAGTCCAGAACCCTTTGGGGGATGTCTGCCTGCTGGCTTAGGCCCACGATGGATTATATTTCCAAAATAAAGAGGTAGTTGAGATGCTTGATAGGCAAATAAAGATAAAGGAAGGGAGGCAAGAAGGCAATAAAGAAGGAAGGGAGGAAGAGGAAGAGATAGAAAAAGAAAGACAGAATTCACATTGTCCTTAATACTTAGTCTGCTTGGCTGGTGTGGGTTCTATGGTAAGACTATACATAAAAGAATCTTGAGTAGCTTTCAAAGCATTATAAAAATACTAGCAGCTTTGTGTACAACATTCATGTATGGAGGGGGGGGGGTCTTTTAGCTTGGCCTGTGGCCTTTTGCAGTTCAGGATCCCTAGGGAGGTGTCCACCTGCCAGCTTAGGCCTACCCCCTGCAAGGGGTCCTTAGCGCTACTGTGGAGGTGAGAGAGGCTCCCGCCACTGCTGCTGTGCTCACCAGCCATGAGCCTCGTTTCTGCCTGAGCAGCACTCCCTCTGTGGAAGCAGGGGGCAGCTTCAGCATTGAGCATCTGTCCCTGGATGGTCAGTGCGTGCCATAGTATCATAGCTACTGGTTGTTCCACCATTCAGATGGTAGCACCATTCTATATGCTGTGTTTGAAAAAAGTATTCTAAAGAAAGAAACCTCACAGGTGACATGACCATAAATTTCTAAGTGGGTAGGTCATGGTGGGTAGTCATATCCTAGGCTTATAGTAATTTCTTTTAAAAAAAATCCTGCATGCTCCACACTGGGGATTGAACCTATAACCTTAGCATATGCTCTAACCACTGGGAATCGAACTATGACCTCCTGTTTTATAGGTTGATGCTCAACCACTGAGTCACACTGGCTGGGCTATAATTTTCTTTAGTAAAAGGTTTATCTTTGCCTTAAGCAAGCCCTGTCCCATTGTTTCTTTACATATAAGTTAATACATTTTTGAAATAAGCCATCATCGAGAGAGCAAATAATCTTGTTAATTATTCTGCAATCCAATCCTGCCTTGCTTTCTTCCATTTCATATAATCTTCCTTACTTAATTCCAAACACTTAAAAGAAGCTGCAAACTGCCATTAGAAGCATTTTTCTCAGTCTGTTGAGATCTTACTTCCCTCTGGCTTAAGTAAATTTTTATAAAAATTCTCACTCTAAAATAAAAGTTCCATAAACATTTGTTCTGTATGTACATGCCTGCTAACATACTGGGATGCTAGTTATGATTTTAACTGTTGGCAAGTGACCCCAATGACCCAGGACACATACTTTGGTAATTTTGCTGAGATCTGAATTTTTGTCCAACAGGCTATAAGGCATCTGAAAGCATAAATGAGAGATACATAGGCACACATCACTTAGCTCAGTGATCCTCAAATTTTAATGGGAAGGTGAATCATATGGGGGGTCTTGTTAACATGAAAATTATGATTCAGTGGCTTGGGTGGGAGCCTGAGAGTGTGCATTTCTGACCAGTTCCTGGGTGATGCCCAAACTACTGATGCAGGACCATATATTAATTAGCAAAATTTAGCTACTGGGTGTATTTTCCTGGTTGCTCAGGTTCTTAATAGAGCTTAGTTTTCTCTCTTGAGTTTCAAGTGTGCAGTAAGGTCTCAGCATGCATGGTTCAGGGTTATGTTTTAAGCTGACATTTATTAAGTATTTTCAGAGTAAAACTTTAACATGAACCAATTCTCTTGCTTATTATAATGGCTTTCAATTTACAGATGTGGAAAGGGAAACTTAGGGAGGTTACCTCACTTTCCTGAGTTGACCAGCCATTAATGGCAGTGCCACAATTTGAGCATAGAGTGTTTCTCAGACATTGCTTGTGTAATGTGCAACATTTCATTAGTGGAAATAGAAAATTAGTCCAAATGAGGAAGTAAAAAATGTTCCAGACACAGCAATAATCATATGTTCAAAGGACATGTAAATACTTGGGAAATACAATTTTATAACACTTATTTCTATGTAAGAAAGGAAAGAAAAATCAAATTACCTAGTATTTATAACTAAAATAGCATGTCTTTGTCTAATAGAGAGAGCACAACTTTTCATGAATTTGTGCATTCCTCAGATATAGAGTAGAAATTATTGATTCTGATAATTCAGGAAAAGAAAATTTGAAAGCTCATGGTTTCTGGTGGAATTTCCATTTGATTTTGGTAAAGAAAGAATAGGAAAACACACTGCATTAAGACTTAAAAGTACTCACTGAAAAGGTATAGACTTACCTAGATTATTAACTGCAATCCTTGAAAGTCAATGACCATGGAGAATTCTTCCTGGTTCCCAAATCATTTTTTAAAAGTTTCCTTTGCATTTTCATTTGATGAAGTATATTTCTAAATACTCTTGGTGGAATAATTCACATCAGTCTGATTTCCCAGGCCTTTAGTAGCTTACTACTGTTCCAAGGATATATAGTTTTAGTTTATGCCAGGTGGCTGTACTGAGATAAATTGCGCTGTCTCAGTGTTGAATTAAACTGTTCGCAACCAACTTGTAATTATTCCTGTCCCACATAATTTGAAGTTTTTTATTGTAGATCTTGTAAGAATAAGATGATTAATAGAAGCAATCCAGTTCTACAAAACTTTAGGAAAATTCATTTTCTACAAACTTAAATTCCCTTTTCTCCTTTGTGAAAATTCTGCCCTTAGAATTGTGCTCCTTGCCACTTGCTTCCTGGGGTTATTTGAAAGATGGTGATCTAGGAGGGCTTAGTGAGCCTGCACAAATGTGCCCCATGATGCCAAAATCAAGTGTGTGCAGATAGCCCTGGGTAACCTCTCAGTTCTTTTCAACTTATTCAAGCCTTTTTGACCATTTTCAGTTCCTTATAGTTTATTGAATAGTAATATTTTTAAGAAGACATGAAGCATGTTCCTTGCCCCCCTGCCCCAGTCATTAATGTTAGATTTGGGAAGCCAATTCTTTATTATGCTTGGAGGAAGAGGAGAAAATGCAACAGGCAACACATTTTCTTGCAATTATTTTGTCATCTTTTTAAGACACAAAAAATTGAGCTTTTCTGACCACAAATTAGGTCATCTCACTGCAAGCGGTATTAAGAATTTCTTATTTATATTTTGCCTGTTGTTAACCTCCAGCAATTTTCAGGCCCTGAATCTCAGAAGGTCACTTTTGTTTGGTGATTGGGATGAAAGGAGGGGGTGGGCTAATGTAGAATAAGGTGAGCATTGTAGTTGTTCACTGATTTATCTCATCTGTTCATGTCCCTTCAGACCAAGTTTCCTGAATGCTGAAGGACTTAGAGCTGTAGGAGACAATTGTTAGAATGTGAAATGGAATATAGGAATTAGATTAACTCTCTTGGATGAATTTTCCACATGCCCAGGAATGAATTTAGGAGCTGGGAAGCTTGGAATAATTCTAGAAATAGTAGTATTGGGATGACTGTTCTATGCATAGAGAAGTTAAGTGAAATAAAGGTGAAATTGTGTGTCTTACCACTGAGTCTATTTCTCATTCTTTTGAGAAAAGTTATTAAGTGTGTCCTATAAATTAGTCTTTCCTAAACACAGTGAACAAAATAAGATTCCTTTCTGCCCTTAAAGTCCCAACAATCAGGTAGAGAGACAGACATTAATCATAAGATGATCAGGTATGCAATGCAATGTTGTTGATAAAGCAACTGTAACAAGTGAGATTCACCTTGATGGGGGATCGGGGAAGGCATCCTTCAGGAAATAGTGTTCAAGCTGGGATCCAATGGACAAATAGCATTACACTAGTGAAAAGAAGAAGGAAGACATGTTCAAACCGAGAGAATTTAATATGCAAAGGCTCTGCATAGGGAGGTAGAGTGTTGTAAAGGGAAGCTGGTATGGCTGATTTGTAGGGTCAAGGGCATGATGTGAAATCCTGGAGAGGTTAGAAGGGGGCAGAATAAGGAGTTTTACTTTATTTTAAGGGCAACAGAATGCAAGCTACATATTTTAAGTAAGGTACTTTTGCGGAGAAGAGATGATGGTGGCTTCATTAAGTGAAAGTGATGAGAAGTTAGATTCTGGATATGGTTTGAAGGTGGTGCCAACAGAATTTTCTGAAGGCCTAATTATGGGTCTGAGTAAAACGAGGAGTTGAGATGGCTGCAAGGCTTTTGGCTTGAGGGAGCAGAAGGATGGAATTGCAATTAACTGAAATGACTAAGATGGGGAAGGCTACTAATTGAACCAGATTTGGGAGAGAGGCTAAGATATTTAAGAAGTATGTTAGCCATTTTAAATGGAAATGTAGAGCAAACATTACCATGTATTAGATAGTCAAAGACAGAGATAAATGGCAAGTGCATCTTGCCTTGTATGAAATAGAATAACTCAATTCATCCTACATAAGCATGAGTTATATATAACAGACTGGAATCTTGGACCAAGATCAGAGTAGAGGTGAAAGTCTGTATTGTTAAATTCTTTCATATATTTGTTGGCAATTTGTATTTTTTAAATTAAATTTTCATTTACTTTGTATTTTTGCTCTTTTAATTGACAGAACTTAATTTATAATAAAATTTATATGGCATATGTTGCAAATATATTTCATAATGTTGTTTCTTTCAGTTAGTATTTTTTAAAATATATTTTATTGATTTTTTTTACTGAGAGGGAGGGAGAGGGATAGAGAATTAGAAACATCGATGAAAGAGAAACATCGATCAACTGCCTTCTGCACACCTCCTACTGGGGATGTGCCCACAACCAAGGTACATGTCCTTGACCAGAATGGAACCTGGGACCCTTCAGTCTGCAGACCGATGTTCTATCTACTGAGCCAAACAAGTTAGGGCTCAGTTAGTATTTTTCAACATAAATATTTAAAATTTGATGTAACTGTATCTTTTAGTTATGTGGGGAAAAAAAGGACTTTTACTTCTTTTACTTATAAAATTACTTATCTTCTAACCACTAAATGGCCTCTAATTTTTCATTTTAAGCATAAACATTCTGGGATTTATTTTTGTAGACATGATATAATAGTTAGCTATCTAATTAGCTATCTCAAACCAGTTAGCAAATAATTCTAGTATCATTTGTTGGCTAATTATTTTGTTTACTAATTAACATCACAATTAACGTTAGGTTAAATATTTATATGTTACCATTTATTTGAGTTTATTCCTATAATTTATATTACTATCTATCAATATTTATCTCTTATGTTACTGATTATACAGTATTTTAATTATTATAGCTTTCTAATATGAGATATTATCTGGAAAAACAAATCTACCATCATTCAAAAAGAATTTATTTGGGTTATTTTCTCTCATTTATGCTTTCAGATTACATATCATAAGTATTATCGGTCCTTAAATTTTTAAAGCTCAGTCACATGTGTGTCTGATTCTGGAACATATATTTTTTGGAGATAATTCTTTGAGGGATATCACAGAAAAGTATTTGTGGCTATTCTTATTTGTTATTTTCTATTTATTAGTGAAAATAGTCTCATGGTTTAAGATTTGAAATATTTCAGAGTGGAATAGCTTTGGGTGTTGACAAGTTCAAGGCCATGGTTATGTAAATGGGATACTTAAGTGGTGAGGAAATGAAATTCACTATATATGAGAAGGCAAGCAAATTTAGATTCCAGGTGTTGAACATATTTTCCAGAGGGCATTCAAAGGTTCCCAAGACAAATTGGAGAGGAAGATTATTTTTTAGGTTCCAAAGTCCCAGTGATTCTGCTTGTAGAGAGCTGATAGTAATGAGAAGAGGTAGTGGTGTGTGGAAGAGGTAGATGTCATAAATTTCAAAGGAGAATGGATTCTTACATGAGGATGAAAAAGTGGTATTTTCTAAGTGGCATTCCTTCCAATCAATTGCAAGCATATATGTGCTGTGGTAAAATAAAACACACACATACAACTAAATGGGATGATTTCAGAGAAAGATACATTATCCTCACCAAAAATCCTAATTGCAAGCAGAGTTGGGAAGTTGAGAGAATTTTGTGAGGGATTATGTTATAGTAGGTATATATGGATAGTGGTTGAGATGGAGAATTGGAAGCTCTGTGGGTTAGTTGGGTTTTGCTTTGTAGCAAAACACCCCCAAAGTTAGCAGTTTGAAACAGTATTTTGTTAGGTTGGAAATTTGCACTGAGTTCACCTGGGAATTTTACTTTTTCATCTTAATCTGGTTAGTCTAATCTTAGCTGGGCTTGCTTACACATCTATAGTTAGCTAATGAGTTAGCTCAGCCTGTCAGTTTATGGTGAGCACATTTCTTTGTGGCTGGGATAATTGGAGTTTCTTTCCATGTTTTCTTTCAACCTGACAGGTTAGCCTAACATTGTTCATATGATGGGTGCAGATTTCTAAGAAAGTCCAAGCTTGCAAAGCTTCTTGAGACCTAAACTAAGAACTTAATTGGAGGTTATTGCTTCTACAATGTTTTCTTGACCAGGTCAAGTCAAAAGGCCTGTAAAGTCACATTGAAAGTGGCATAGAAACAGGGAGCAGAAAACTTGTAGACATTTAAAATTTTCAACCCTGGCAGGATTTCTATTTGGGGGATAGAAATCCAGAGATATATAAGGATGAAAGCAGGAGAAATGTGTGTGCTTGTTGTTTTCAAATTGGGGAGCTGTGGTCAAGAGCTATATGACATGAAGTGTGGTGGGCTTCACGGACTTCCTGGGTCTGCTTCTTGCTCGGGCACTAACTTTCAGCATTGGGGCAGCCACATCCTCATGTAGCATTAAAACCTTGGTGAGCCCAACTGGTGTGGCTCAGTGGTTGAGTGTTGACCTATGAACCAGGAAGTCACAGTTCAATTTCCTGTCAGGGCACATGCCTGGGCATGAGAGAAGCAGCTGTCAATGAGTCTCTCTCATCATTGATGTTTCTGTATCTCCCATTCCCTCTCCAAAATCAATTAAAAGATATTAAAAAATAGCTTGATGAAACTTGTGGCAACTGCCATGTTTGAAGCCATCCCTGAAGTTTTATTTGTTGGACTGTGTTTCAAATAGAACATAATAGAAATGTGACTGGTGCCTTTAAAGAATAGCAGCTCAGAAAGGCAAGGATCAGTTGTGGTTAACTCCTAGGACTCCAATTTCAATATGGAAATTGATCCTAAGAGAGTGGTAAGTAAGGAGTGAGGCTTTTGAACAATGCCAGCTCATGCTTATGTATGATGAATTGAGTTATTCTATTTCACACAAAGCAGAGTACACTTGTCATTTATCTCTGTACTTGACTATCTAATACAAGGTAATGCTTGTTGCATCACTTATTGAATAAGGTGTTCCGTATTTTGGCCCCTTTTCCAAATTTGGTTTTACCTTATCTCTTCTGTACATATTATTAACAGTAAGTTTGGATTGTTATACTGTGCATATTCTGCAAAGAGTACAACTGATTATACTTTCCTTTACTTTGTCAAGTTTATTCTTCCTATTTTTTTATGTGAGTTTTAATAAAACAGAGCAACTAAGGGATATGTATGCCAGCAACTGCCAAAGATAACAGCATTGATGGATGAAAAGGCATTTATCTAAAAAGAAACAGAAACAATATTCTTTTCTAAATTCTTTACTTTGTCATGAATGTTGCATACTTTCACTCAGGGCAAGTTAAAACCATTTCCTGATTTTAAATACTTTGAGGATAAAAATTTCCCATGTAATTTAGTTTTTATAGATAATATATCAGGAAACTAAAAAACATTTAACTGGGATTGTCACTTTAGATTGTCCTAAAAACAATATGTGTTTTCATATATGCAGGATTAATGTTGGATCTCCTCTCTCTCTCTCTCTCTCTCTCTCTCTCTCTCTCTCTCTCTCTCTCTCTCTGTGTGTGTGTGTGTGTGTGTGAGAGAGAGATAAGGGGTAGGAAAGTTTGTGACATGAACCTCAAAGAATGTATTTTTGTGTGTGAGAGAGTAAAGAAGTGACCCCCAGCTATGCCTCCGACCCTAAAGTATAGAATGTCTACTTCCTAAGTATATAGGCATCTATTAGTTTGCTAAAGCTTCCATAATAAAAACCACAGACTAGGTGGCTTAAACAATAGAAACTTATTTTCTCCCTGTTCTGGGATCTCAAGTTTAAGATCAAGGTTTGGTTTTTCCTGGTGTCTTTCTCCTTGGCTTGCAGATGATTATCTTCTCCGTGCCCTCAGATGGTTTGCCTTTATGCCTGCTCACCCCTACTGTTTCTTTGTGTCTGAATTTCTTCTTCTTATAAGGACACTAGTCATGTTGGATTGGGGCCTATGCTAATGACATCATTTTACCTTTATCACTTTTTCCAATGTCTTATCTCCAAATATGGATACATTGTGAAGTATGGAGGGTTAGAATATATGAATTTGGGGGGTGGTTACAACTCAGCATATAACAATGAAGTATCCATTGTAGTAACAGACCATATAGCTATCCTTTGAGAGGACCATAAGACAAGACTACATCTGTGGAGACATCAGAATTCAGTTAAGAATGGATGGCCAAGTGGATAAAGCTATAGATGGGATGGAACTAAAATTACAGAGGACCAGGAGAGTTTGGCAGTGAAGAGAAGATTGTTGGGTGCAGATAGGTATGTAAAAGAAGAATCGTAATGCACTATAAAGGTTGGTGAATGAATAAATGAATCAAGTTCACATGGTTGGGTCAAAAGAGGGGGAAAAGGAGATATTTGTTGAATTAGTTGCCTCATTTGTTAATGGCAAATCCTGATGGTAAAATATTGGGTTTGCAGTGCTTTTGCAGTCTTTCCCACTATTTTCTGTTGCTGAATGAGTAGATTTTCTACTTAAATTTTTTAATAGGTTATTATTAGTATGAAGGAAAGCTATTGATTTTGCTCTAAGTCAATTATTGGTTTAAATCATTTATTAGGGGGTCTCTTTTCTCCATTTATGTCTTTCATAAATAGTGATCATTTTGTCTCCTTTCCAATGTATCTCTAATCATATTAATTCTAATAATAGTGGTAACTCTGAAAATCATTCTAATATATTGTTAAGGACTGGAATTTACTGTTAGAAAGTTTCTTTGGTGATCTAGGTAAAAAATAATGAAACTTAAACCAGAGTTCATGGCAGTGAAAATAAAATAAAAAGAATAGCTTTCATAATACTTGGCTTTTTTTTAATCGGGGAAGATTTATTAAGCAAACCATATATATATATATATATATATTCCTAGAACATTCCCTAGTTGGAAGGAAACAGGTTTTGATTAAAAAACATACATTTGAAGCAAAGGTTTATTCTGATGGTGAGAGCAATTAATTGAGTGCGGTTAAGAACAAATAAAGTAACCTCAGTTTATATAGGGTAATTAGTGGCTCCCCCCTTTTTCAAATAGATTTTTATTGATTTCAGAGAGGAAAGGAGAAGGAAAGAGAGATAGAAACATCATGATGAGAGAGAACTATCAATTGGCTGCCTCCAGCACACCCCCTTCTGGGGATAGAGTCTGCAACTTGGGCATGTGGCCTTGACCAGAATCAAATTTGCCACCCCTTAGTCCACAGGCTGATGCTTTATCCCCTGAGCCAAACTGGCTAGGGCAGTGGCATCCCTCTCTTAAGAAAAATACATATTTTATTGATTTTTTTACAGAGAAGAAGGGAGAGGGACAGAAAGTCAGAAACATTGATCAAAGAAAAACATCTATCAGCTGCCTCCTGCACACCCCCTCTCCCCAACCGGAGATGTGCCCGCAACTAAGGTACATGCCCCCGACCAGAATCAAACCTGGAACCCTTTGGTCCACAGGCTGACGCTCTTATCCACTGAGCCAAACTGGTTTCGGCATGGTATCCCTCTTAATGATAATTCAAAATTCTTCCCAAATATCAGTGAGAAGGTGAAACAGATTTGGGGCACCCCAAAACACTTGGCTTTTGATTGAACCCAGAATCAGTCACTGGAAGAAGATAGCTAAAGATGATTTCAGCATCTCCATTTAGATAAGAGAAACATGAGGAGAATGACTCCTAAAGGTGTTTCACCTTTAACTATAGGATTATTTCTTTATGATAAATATTTGGAAGGCCAATAACTGGGCCAAAGATTATTTTATTTATTTATTTATTTATTTATTTATTTATTTATTGTTCAGTTTATTAATTACATTGTTCCCCCTTTTTTATCCCTCTATAGCTCCCCTCCACACTGTACCGATCCCACCTTTCACCCTCACCTCCCCCTCCCCACTGTCCTTTCCCATTGTTGCAAGATTTTTGTCCAGTCTCTTGCTGTACTGCCCACACTCCTTTTCTCCCCAAAAATTGTCAGTCCATTCCCTCTCCATGTCCATGATTCTTTTATATTTACCAGTTTATCCTGTTCATCAGATTATTAATTCACTTGATTTTTGTATTCATTTGTTGATAGATGTATATTTGTTGTTCATAATTTATATTTTTACCTTTTTCTTCTTCCTCTTCTTATAGAATATCTTTCAGCATTTTGTATAATATTGATTTGGTGGTGATGAACTCCTTTAGCTTTTTCTTATCTGCAAAGCACTTTATCTGATTTTCAATTCTGAATGATAGCTTTGGTGGATAGAGTAATCTTGGTTGTAGATTCTTGCTATTCATCACTTTGAATATTTCTTGCCACTCCCGTCTGGCCTGCATCGTTTCTGTTGAGAAATCTGCTGACAATTGTATGGGTTCTCCCTTATAGGTAACTAACTGTTTTTCTCTTGCTGCTTTTAATATTCTCTCTTTGTCTTTTGCTCTTGGCATTTTAATTATGATGTGTCTTGGTTTGGTCCTCTTAGGGTTCCTATATATTGGGGTTTGGGGTGCTTCTTGGACTCCTAAGTCAATTTCTTTCACCAGGTGTGGGAAGTTTTTGGTCACTATTTCTTCAAATAGGTTTTAATTGTCTTGCTCTCTCTCTTTTTTTGGCATCCCTATAATTCGGATGTTGGTATGCTTGAGGTTGTCCCAGAGGCCCCTTACACTATCTTCAATTTTTTGGATTCTTTTGGTTTCTTGCTTTTTCAGCTGAGTGGATTTTACCTCTTTGTATTTCAAATCTTTAACTTGGTTCTTGGGGTGCTCTAGAGTACTTTTAGGTCTTTGTATAATATTTTTTATTTCAGTCAGTGTATGCTTAATTTCTGGTTGGTCCTTTTTCATATCCTTGAGAGTCTCCTTCATATCCTTGTAGGTCTCATTCATTTCCTTGTAGGACTCATTCATTTCCACGTTGGTCTTGTTCATTTCCTTGCAGGTCTCGTTCATTTCCTTGTAGGTCTTGCTTATTTCCTTATAGGTCTCAACCTTTTCTAGGAGCCTCTTGAAAAGCCTTTTAACCGTGGTTTTGAACTCTATGTCTAGTCGTCTTTTTTCCTCCATTTCTTTCACATCTGATTTCTTTCCATGTCTCTGCATGGTGGCTGCTTTATGTGGTAGATGTCCTCTAAGGGACAATGGCTCAGCCTCCCCAGTTACCTGAGGTGGGTACTCTTACTGCAATCCTTTATGGGTTGTACAGTAATTTTGAATTTAAGCCCAGCTTGTTGTTGTTAGCCCTAAGAGGGTTTGACCTCCAGGCCAATTGGCTGTGAAGGGAGACTCTGTTCAGGTTGGATGGGCGGAGTCTCTGAGCTGAGCAGGCAGCCTCAGCGTCAGCTAAGTCCTATGCAGTGCTTGCGTGTGGGTCTCTGTTGGGTGGTAATTGTTTCAGGCACTTCCAAGAGAAAGCCGCTAGTCTCTACCCCTTGCCAGACAACTCAGCCTCTCCCCAAATGAGTCTGTACACCCAAAGTCTCGCCCAAGGTTGTAAAACAAAGCAGTCCGGTGGTCTCCGGGACCAGGGGGCAAGTCGCCAGGGAGCAAGTCGCGCATCTGTGCTGTCACACACTTTACACGGGCTAAGTGCTTTTCCAAGCAACCCGGTTTCTCCTCAGACTAGGAGACCTCTGCCGTGCCCGGTTTCCAGGGTGCGTCCCCCGGACCTCGGGCCTCGCCTGGCACTGGGGAATCCGTGCAGTGGGATGTCTCCTCCCTCCCCGTTGGAGAAATCCAGCCGGGGTTGCTGCTGCCAGCCCTACAGCCTGTGTGGGCGGCCACAGCTCCTAACCTCTATTTCCACGCGTATCTTCAAGGCTGCGCTCCACCGCTTTTCTGAGTCTCAGTGTCCCACCTTTACTTTTATTTGTGGATTTTTCACTCAGCCAGCTGTCCAGTGATTCTGTGTGATGTTTATTTTGTTGTTTTGTTGTAGTTTTTGAATTGTTGCGCGGGGCAGAACAATAGGTGTTTACCTATGCTGCCATCTTGGTTGCTCTCCCCAAAGATTATTTTTAAAAACTTATCATGAAAAACTGCCAAATTGTGTCCAGTTATACCAGCTATGTTACTATATTCCTTCATCAGCATAGGTATCATTATTTAAAATTTTGTTATTATGTCCATAAGAATAAAATGGTATCTCACTGTTCCTTTATGAGTTCTTAAAATGGCCTTTCCTAATTTGAGGTCTGACAGACATTCTGTTAATTTTTCTCCTGATATTATTTTAATATTAAAATACACTTCATGTTTATCTTTGCTCAAGAATGCAGGGTTCAGATGACTTTTCCTCCCCAAAGAATAAACTATTTTTTGTAACTCCAGATGAATGGCATTTTGAAAGAGAGGAATGTAGCCTAGGGATTCCATGAGAAGGGAATAGCATTAAACTAAACATTATTTATCAGAAGTGTTAATTTATTAGGAATAAAGTTAACAAAATATTTATTAAAATATATTAGATGCAAACCCCACACCATGACATTTAAGGCTCTAAGCCAGAAATTGAAAACTGGCAGCAAGGAAGCCATTATAATATCAGCCAATATTTACTGAATGCTTACTTGCATTGACCACTTTATATGTACTTTAAATACATTACCTTATTAAGTCCCTGAAATAGTCCTGTTCCCTGATAAAGCAAAGTATTAAAAGGTTAACTAACATACGTGAAACCAAGGCCATTATTCATAGGGCATTTTACCAATCTATGCATTGTTCGCAAAAGATAGCATATATTTTACCAACTCCTTGTTTTATTTTAATGTGTTTTCAGCCACACTGACTGCACTGTTAATGCTAAAGTCAGAGAAGGAAAATAGAATATAACAAAAAAACCATCCACTTTTTAAAAGAATAACTCAGTGCTTCTATGTTCCAAGCAGAGGTTGAAGGGTAGGGGACAAGCTACTCTCTGTAATGAGTAGATCTTACTTTCTGTGATGAAGAGAGGCAATAAATAGAAAATGAATTATAATCATGTGAGGTTGGAGGTGCCAGGAAGGAACAGTCAGGATAAGGGTTTGGAGCATGACAGGGCATACTCTGGTCTTTTAAGGAGGTGTTATTTGAGCTGAGACCGAATTAAGTGGAGAAGCCAGGCATATAACTATTTCAGAGAAAGTACATGTTAAGGCTCCAGGGCAGGCAAGTGGTTGGCCCCACATGTTCAATGGACTGCAAGAAACCCAGGGCTGTGGGATGTGGAGCCTTGGCTACCAGATACTCATGGACCTTGAGAAACCTGATAAAGGCTTGAGATTTAATGTGCAGCCTGCTAGAGGTATAGGTGATGGTAATGAGGATGTAAGCCTGGGCCATGGCAGTGAGTGGGATGCTGCTATGGCCATACATGATTGATTGTTGTTTGGAGGAGGAGTCAGTGATGCAGATATTTTGAGGATCAGTTGAGGTAACTGAGAATGATGGTGCTGTGTAGAGAGGAAAAGATGGTGTTCAGAAGAGGATGCAGTCTGAAGGTAGGAAGTTGGATATACACTGGGTGGCCAGATTATTATGATCTCTGAGTACATAATAATCTGGCCACTCAGTGTATCAGTGTATACTCTATATAATAAAAGGCTAATATGCAAATTTCCCCCCTGACTAGGGGTTTGACCAGCAGGCAGGCTGGTCAACTACCCATGTATGTCCCTTCCCCCTCGCCAGCCTGGCCAGACCCCACCCATGCACAAATTCATGCACTGGGCCTCTAATACACACACACACACACACACACACACACACACACACACACACACACACACTGAGTGGCCAAATTATTATGCCTTCAGAGATCATAATAATCTGGCCACTCAGTGTATATAGAGAGGAGTAGGCAAGGAATGATTAAAGAGGTAAGCCAGAAACTATGGGCTGAGTGCTGGACTGAGTCTGTGGGCACTTTCCAGTTCTTTCTGAATTGAGATTTATTAGTGCCTAAGAAGGCCATTCCATGTATGGGAAGCATAGCTTTAGTGTGGTGATAATTAAACTGCAATTGAAATCAGATCTAGGATCTAGTTTCTTGCACTTTAGAATATTGTGAGCTCACCTAAACGTCTTTGTTTCTATGTTTCTATGTCACCTATACTACCAGAACAAAATAAGCCTTTGTTAAATGGTGCTGCCATGATCACTGTTAAGTATGGAGATTACTTTAGATAATGTATAGGAAATAACTTTCTGAGTTTGAAAAAAAACTAAGGGTGAGGTGTTAATGATGTAGGTAAAACTGATTTCCTGGTATCTTCTGTACTCCTTCCTAACTGTAATAACTCTTTGTACTATTTTAAAATTTTAGACATGTGTGGAACTCTAAGTTTTATGGAAATGTGATAAAACAAAATGGTGGTTTTAAAATTTTGCCAGAAGTTCAAAAGTTCAATTAATACACTAATTAATTGAAGCTCAGAATAATTTAATTTTATAGATTTATACTAAAATAACAAGTTTACATATTTTAAATTTTAATAAATTCCTCATTTTCACCATAAATTTTAGAAAACCAAGGAAGCATAAAGTTGTAAATGTTTTATAATGTATACAGAATTATAGACTCAAAATAATTAAACATAGGAAAAATATGAAATGATGCCAGTAGTTAATCTACTGGTAGTTTCTGGTTTTGTGTATTATCGATTTGTTTCTTGGGGAAAAATTGTAATTACATGTGTGTAGCTAAGAGCTAATGTTGGTGAATATTTTAAAAAGGAAGATAAGCAGAGTATTTCAAATTTCTAAAGAAACATATGTAAAATAGTTATCTTAGAGGCTGCAGGTCCAGATGCTTCCAGAGCCTGAGCCACTTCCTTGAGGCTAAAAATAGTACAAGAGTTGTTACAGTTAGAAAGGAGGACAGAAAAGAGCAGGAACTCAGCTTTACCTACATCATTAACACCTCACCCCTCGTTTCATAGACCTCTATCTACAAAAGAATATACAAAATAAAGTAGTGAATAGAAAAAAATTATAAGTTGGCTTATATGTTTTTAAAGAGAAATTAATCCATCCACAAATAAAACAATACTTATCAATACATCTGCTGTTCCTTTCTTCTCCCTTTCTCTTACCCTGTAATTGTATTTTATTTTCCATTACCCTACCTCTCATTCCTTAATGACTCCAGTGTTCTGACTGGTCCTCTTTGACCTACACAGAAGCTTGCTTAAGCAATCCATGAACTCTTTATGAAATGCTGTGGTAATTTAATCTGCTCTGTGAGGTCCTTTTGGGAGCTCTGTTCTATTTTCTAATTTTAAGATATAAAGGCTGTTGCCAAATCCTGATTTGTATTTTTCCTCCTGTCGGTAGTATTTTAGGGAGTACTCAAATATTTCTCTCTCTTCTTTTATAGTTACTCTTTTTATAATTTTCTTTTGATGCCAGACTGCATTTAGAAATGTAGAATTCCCATTAAGTCATCTGACATAACTGCATTCAGATCCTGTTATTTCTATTTTTTCATTTAAAACATTTTGATGCTTGTTATCAAGTCTTAATAGAAAGTAGCCTTGCCTGAAAGCTTCGGTCAGCCCTGCCACTTATGCTGTTTACCATGGTGCCTGGGACAGTGGCCCCTAGGAAGGAAATGTGGAGTCCTTTTTGATGAGATGATGCCCATCTAAATGTAGTGAGTTTTCTAGTAGTGCAGGCTCCTGATTCCTCTGTCTTCTGGTAGTGCAGTTGACCCTTGATAATGCACACCTGTTAATAGAATAAATGGATTTTAGAGTTGTTTGATTTTACTTGTTTTATACAATATAGTCAAATGAAAGCATACAATCATATAAACACTTAAAAACGTCTTGTTTCCTACCAGTGCATTCTCTCTCCAGCATTAATGTATGAAGAAATATCTACCTCCTTATAAAAGTTTCAAAAGAGTGTGTCCTATCATGAAATTTTAATAAAACTTCCTTTTATTATCTGTCAGCTCTGCGAGGTAATTATGGGCACCTCTGAACACCATCAGCTCTGGAGGCCGTGAAGAAACACACCTCCCCTTTCATTTGATCTTTAGCAATACACGTGTTGAGCTCTATTTTATTTTTGAAAAATGTAAAAGGAAAATCTAATTTCCTTTGGATGACTTTCTTTCCCTTTGAAGAATGGTACCTTTCTAGTTCCAACCGCTAGCAGAGAAGAGTAATTTTCTTTAAAAATATTTTTGTTGATCTTAGTGAATAAGGGAGAGTGAGAGAAAGGTAGAAATATCATTGATGAGAATCATTGATCAGCTGCCTCCTGCATGCCCCCTAAAGGGGATGGAGTCCACAACCTGGGCATGTGCCCTGACCAGGAGTCAAATCATGACCTCCTGGTTCATAGGTTGATGCTCAATCAATGAGCCATACTAGCTGGGCAAGAGAACTTTTCTTACAGAGTCTGGTACTCAGAATCCCTTCTATAATTCCTTATTTTTCTCTTCCTTCTAGTTTCTTGCTGGTTTTCATGATTTATATAATTTCTTTTCCTCTTCTGTGTCATAATCTTGTTACTTGAGAGTGTTTCCCACCATTCCTGTACCATGCTCATGCACCAAGTGACTGGTTTTCCATACTGTGCAAGATAGTGCTGCTTATGTTATAGCCATTTATCTTTTTGGGCAACAGTTTGCCTTTCTCTATGAGTATATTCTGAATGATTTTGTCAGCTTTCTTCTTCTCCTACCACAATCTGCAATGGTTCTAACAATGCCCTCACTACCCCCGCCTTCCTTTCCTGCTCTCATGCTATATCACCTCACTCTTATTAGCTAAGCATAACCTCATCATGCAAATACATGTAATGCTCCCCAGTGCCATTAATTGGATAGTAGTCTTTTTTTTGAAGAGGTAACTAAATAGTTTCTTTTATAGGGGATGGAAATGTTAAAAGAAATAACATATGTGACCAAGAAGTGTCACCCGACTCACTTCAGTAATTTTTTTTTAACTGCTCTTGATGAGAATTGAACCCAGGACACTCTACCCACTGACTCAAACCTGCTAGGGCCACATCAGTAATTTTTTATGTGTGCTTCATATGTCCTGGCTGGGGAAAGCCAGAAAGAAAGAAAAATAGCCAAAAGTATATTAAAATAGAATCATTAAAAATAACAGGACAATAACAAATTTATATTATTTTTTTTTCAAGTATCAGTATGCTTGAGAAAAAGGATAAGGAAATAAAGAGGGCAATGGAGATAACATTGAGAAAACATTGATTATAGTACAGGTAATAAGTAATTTTTTAAGGAGCTGATAATGCATTATTTATCTTCTCACTTTTACAGTAGCTTTGGGGGTACTGAATTCTTCAGGGAAGTTTCTTTTACAGTTAGCCTTTAGCTAAATCTGTTGGGAGAGACTGAACCAAAGTAATAGGCAGCTTTAAGAGGTTCATTACCTGTCAACCTTTGATTCAAACCTTTTCAATACTAATCAAATATCCGAGGTAGTCCCTTTGAAGTCATCTTTTTGTTGAGAGGATTGATTTCGTTAATGTGGCATGAGTGGTATTAATTTAATCATCATAACTTATTTTCTATTAGAACTATTTTGCCTTTCATATTCTCTAAATTATTTATGAATATACATAGATTTACCATAATACAAGTCCCATAAATTATATTAATTTTGCTTTTACTTTATTTAAATCTATTTCTTTCTATTTGCTTGCCTTATGATTTCCTCTTTGGCATTTAATTTTATGTCTTGAATACTTAATTTGGAAAGCTAATCTTAAATTCTGACCATTTTAATTTGGTAACTCGATAGATCTTTTCTACTGTACAACTTTAAAATTTTTGGTTTGTATAAGTCTAAGCTGCTTGAATGTTTCTAATTCTATTCAGAGAGCATACTATGCTCTATATTAATGATTTTCAACCAGTGTGCCACAAGAATTTTTATGCAATATTTGACAATTTAGTCAGGGCATTTTTCTCTTTTCCCTTAGATCAGTGGTTGGCAAACCGCGGCTAGCGAGCCATACCTGGCTCATGAGCCAAGGTTTGCTGCTCTGTTGACTAATGAGTTTGTTGATCACTGCCTTAGATTGTCAAATAAAAAATTACAACAGCCAGAATAACAATAGCCATCCAGTATGAATGAATCAAAATTATACCTATTTTTTGGTCAGCCCCCAAATATTTTTGTTGTGCACAGAATTTTAGTAATGAGTTAATGTGTGCCATGAAATGAAAGAGGTTGAAAATCATTGTTATATGTCTTTTTTAAATTTACTTACTAGATTATATTTAATTTCTGATTTGGGTTGTGTGTATCCTGTTACTTAGTTTGCTGCATTAATCTATACCATATAGTCATTTGGATCTCAATGCATTGTGCCATGCAGTAAATAAAACAATGAAAATGTAGCTTATTAGGTTCCCAAAGGAATGATGTTCTAACAATAACAACAAATCTATATTGCTAATTTCTTTGAATTAATTTGATTCTTTTAAAGTGCTTTAATTTTATAAACTATTTGTAAATAGGGGAAAATTTACACTTTTTATATGAAATTGAGATTCTCTGAATTAATTGTTATAATATAGAAACATGAATGATTTTACTGCATCTCTCAAATGAGTATTAGACCATTCAGATTGTCAAATTGGCTATCCTATATGATAAAAGCCTAATACGTTAAATGTCCTACTAACTATTAGTTCCACTATTTGACCCAATGCTATGATGTGCACTGACCACCAGGAGACAGATGCTCCGACCGGTAGGCAAGCTTGCTGCTGGAGTCCAGCCGATCAGGACTGGGTAAAATGGGCTGGACACGCCCTAGAGTCCTCCCATAGTCCCTCCCCAGCCCTATCGTTCACAAGTGGGGTCCCTTGGTCTGCTCTAAGTCCTCTCGCAATCCTGGACCCCTCTGGGGATGGTTGAGAGAGCTGGTTTGGCCCTATTCCTGCAGGAACACTGAAGGACCCCACCGGAGCATGAATCTGTGCCCCAGACTTCCAGTAAGATATATATATATATAAAAATTTGCCACTGCTCAAAACTATCTTTAACTCCTACTTTATTTCTTTTTAGTCTAGTTAAGCTATTTTCAACCAGTATGCCACAAGAATCTTTGAAACATACGATATCTGAGTATTTAGTCAGGGATACTTACCACTTTTCCCTTAGATTGTTAAATAAAAAAATTACAACAGCCAACACAACAATAGCCAACTGGTGTGAATGCTGTGCCTTAGGCCATAAATGTACAAGTCATATAATAGACTTGCATCTTATTGGTCATGTTGTATGATAAGCTTGCATCTGATTGCTTAATTCTTACTACTAGAAATCCTTATGTGCAAGTATAGGCATCTGATTTTTTAAATAGACACTTTGGAGCAAAAAGGATAGGCAATTACTACTATTAATTTTTGTAAATCAATAAAAATTATACCTGTTTTTGTCAAATCTGCAAAAAATATATTTTTTACTAAGTTGCAGCATTTTGGTAATTAGTTTATGTGTGGCATGAAATGAAAAAGGTTGAAAATAACTGCTCTATTTAAATATAGTACCATGAAAACTAAGCATTTCTCAACATTTAATCTTTTATATGATCCCTTTTAAGCTACATTATAGGTATGGTGAGAATAATATCAATAATGATTTATTTAGGTGTGGTTCCTTTGCATGAGTAATACTTAGTATTTTAAGTATTAAAAAAGAGATAAATCCCTGGGTAATGTTGCTAAGTGCTTAGAGCACCAGCCCTCACACTAAAGGGTCAAGAGTTCAATTCCCATTAAAGGGCATATGCCTGGGTTGCAGATTTCATCCCCACATAAGGGAGGCAACCAATCAATGTTTCTCTCTCACATCACTGTTCTTTTCTCTCTCCCCTCTCTCCCCTTCCTTCTACTCTCTCTAAAAATCATTGAAAAAAGTATCCTCGGGTGAGGATTAGCAACAATAACAACAACAACAACAAACACAACAAGAAAATGAAGAGGTAAAGTCTGTTGAATATATTAGATAGGATCTTTAATTTTATTATTTATATAAAGCATAAGGATCATTAGGAAATGCAAAAGAAAGAGTGATTCCTTGTCTATAAACATTACAGTGTACAGAAAAATAATGCACTTACCAATAATTTCCGAAATCATATCTACTGTGAAACAACAGAATTTTTTGTTGTTGATGACTCCATTTCATATGCAAAGAAGTATAAAGGGGCAATTTTATTTTTATATTATCTCTTTAATCATATTCTTGTTATTTGTATCTTGATGACAATATTGACAAATGGGCCCACCAGTCTGAAACTTTTGAAAGAGGCTATTGAAACTTCTAATCTTTTATTGGTACAAAGTAATTTTCTGGTAATTTACTCTCTCCACATTTTGTAGGGTTTACTGCTCCTCTGATGAAAAACCCTAATTTTACAGATGAGAAAATTGGGAGTCAGAGAAGGACCATTTAACTTATTGATTAAAGCCTGGACTCTCAAGCAAGGCCACCTAGCTTCAAACCTGTCATTGCTACTTACCTTCTGAGTTTCTTTAGTTAGTGAAGTGAATTTATTGGTAGTGTTAATATACTGTATATCCTAATTAATAAAGAGGTAATATGCAAATTGACCATCATACCCTCACAAGATGGCTGCCTATGACCAGGTTTGCAGGGGGGATTAGTGAGGGATGACCAAATGACTGATTCAGCAGGCTGCATGGGGTGACCAGACTTGCAGGAGGGTAGTGAGGAACAACCAAATGACTGAACACGTAGGCTGTGTGGGATGACCAAGGTAGCAGGGGGGTTAGTGAGGGACGACCAAACAAATGAACAGCAGGCTGCATGGGACAACCCAGCCAACAGGGGAGCCTTGAGGGATGACCAGGCTGGCGGGAGAGGGCAGTTTGGGGTGACCAGGTGAGTGATTAGGAGCTAGTTAGTGGTCCAGGATTGTGAGAAGGAAGTCTGACTGCTGGTTTAGGCCTGATCCCTGGCAGTTGGGCATCTCCCAAGGGGTCCTGGATTAGAGAGGGTGCAGGCAGGCTGGGTTGAGGGGACCCCTTCTCCCACTACTCCTTGTGAATGAATTTCATGTACTGGACCTCTAATATATATATATATATATATTTTACTCTGAAATGTTGCCTGGAATATAATAAGTTCCATATAAGTGTTAGCTATTATTATTGCTATAATTTAAAAATGATTTTATTGGGATAACATAGGTTTATAAGACCATATAGGTTTCAAGTGTACATTTCTATGATGCATGATCTGTATAGTGCATTGTGTGCCCACCACCCAAAGTCAATCATTTCTGTCACCATATATTTGGCCCCTTTTACCCTTTACTCTTGCCGCTCTCCCTTCCCTCTGGGAATCACCATACTGTTGTCTATATCTACGAGTTTCAGTTTGATATCCCAATATGAGTGAAACCATATGGTTCTTAGTTTTTTCCTGACTTATTTTGCTTTGCATTTTGCTTTGCATAATGTTCTCAAGGTCCATCCATGTTGTCCCAAATGGTTGTATTTTATCTTTTTTCATGGCTGAGTAGTGTTCTATTGCATATATGCACCAATTCTTTATCCAATCATCTATGAAGGACACTGGGTTTTTTCCATCTCTGGACACCATAAATAATGCTGCAATGAATATAGAGGGGCAAATGTCTTTGCAAATAAACATTTTTGAGTTTTTGGAGTAGGTGGTTAGATTATCCATATCAGTCCTGGATCAAAGTTTTGATCAGTCCATTTGCTGTGGCCATGACACATGTTGCCTGCCTCATATCTGTGTTGACTATATCCTGCCTCTCTCTGAAATGCGAAGGCATAAGCAGAAAACTGAGGCATGTGTGAATTTCAGACTTTCACTTAGTACTGTAGAAGGATACTTGCATGCCAACTGGTAATATACAGAAGAAACTAAGTCTAATACTAAAGAATATTTAGCTCATATTCATTTGACAGACAAGACAACTCAAGGAAGGTATGCTAGGTTCTCATATCTGCTTCTCTTTGCTGCTTTTTTTTTACCCTCCTTTACATGTTGGCTTGATTGCAGGATCATAGTAAGGTGACTATAACAATTCCAAAAGTTACAGCCAGGAGGGAAAGGAAGCATTGGGTCTTTGTACATCATTCTTTAAAAAAAAAAAATTTATTGACCTTTTTTTAACAGAGAGGAAGGGAGAGGGATAGAAAGTCAGAAACATTGATGAGAGAGAAACATCGATCAGCTGCCTTCTGCATACCCCCCACCGGGGATGTACCCGCAACCAAGGTGCATGCCCCAGACCAGAATCGAACCTGGAATCCTTTAGTCCACAGACTGACGCTCTATCCACTGAGCTAAACCAGTTTCGGCTGTACACCAATATTAAGGGCAAGACATTTTTCCCTAGAAGTCTCTTTATAGGTTCCCCTCATTTCTCATTGACCAAAATTAGGTCTCATGCTCATTGCTGAACTTATCATTAGCAAAGGCAATTGGGTTACCATGTTTAATCTAGACTAATACCTTTGATAGAATAATGATAAGAAAACTATTTTGTGTAAAAGGCCAGACAGTAACTATTTTTGGTTTTGCAGTTCACATGTTCTCTTTTGTAGCTATTAGACTACTAGAGGCCCGGTGCACAAAATTCATGCAACGGGGGGTGTTCCTCTGCCCAGCCTGCATCCTTTACAATCTGGAACATCCCTCTCTCAATCTAGGACTGCTGGCTCCCAACTGCTCACCTGTCTGCCTTCCTGACTGCCCCTAACTACTTCTGCCTGCCAACCTGATCACCCCCTAACCACTACCCTGCCAGCCTGATCGATGCCTAACAGCTCCCCTGCCAGCCCAATTGCCCAACTGCCCTCCCCTGCAGGCCTGGTCACCCCAATTGCCCTTTCCTGCAGGCCTGGTCCCCCCAGCTGACCTCACTTGCAGGGCTGGTCCCTCCAATGCCCCCCCTTTCAGGCCTGGTCCCTCCCAACTGTACTCTCCTGCCAGCCATCTAGTGGCAGCCATATCATGTCCACATGGGATGGCTATCTTTGACCACATGGGGGTGGCCCTTTTGTGTTTGAGTGGATAGGATGTCTTTGTAGAATGAATATAGCCAAAAATTACATGAAAACAGTTAGCAAGGCTGTATTACAATAAAATCATGTTCATTGACACTAATATTTAAATTTCATATAGTTTTCATATGTCATAACATATTATTCTTATTTTCATGTTTTCACCAGCTATTTAAATATGTGAAAACTGCTAATATGTGAAAACTGTCTGTCAAATGAGTGGCAAATGGATTTGTCCTGTGGGCAATAGGTGGTCAACACTGAGTCAACCCCCAGGACCACTACAAGCCATTTTTACCAAACAAATTCTAATTTGATATTTGTACATGTTCTAGGAAGTTCATATTTCATATCATTTAGGTACATAAAGAATAGTCCTTTTTCTTTTCTGAAAACACCTTTTGGGGAAAAATGCATGGGCCTTTGTTTATATTTTTCATCTTATGCTTTGATTTGGATGCTTGAGATGCAAACACAATACTAGTCTTTCATAGTAACTTTACAGTTCAGTGAAAGGGGATTGATTACAGTATAATGTGCTGGATGCCATGTTATAGATATGTAGAAAGTAGTGTGGATTGATAGAGTAGAGGAAAACTCTCTTGTTGCGGGATTCACAGATTTTCCAAAGGAGAAATATTTGAATAAATCAGATTTGCTGTAAGGTCTTTCTTGAACAGTAGCAGCTAGTTCCTATAACTTCACTATCGAGTCCCTCTGAAGCTGGTATATATTTTTATCTTGTTAGCTTGTAGTTGGTAACACATTTTTTTGTAGCCATGCTTTTGTCCTTTTTGTCCTCATTTGTATCTGGGTTTTAATTGGGTCATGAGGGCATGGAGAACAAGAATTTTATCCTCTTTGGATACTGAGAGTGGATATGCAGAGATGTAGAGGAAGACTTAGTTTAAAAATTAAATGACCATCTGTAATTAATGAAGGGCAAAATCCAGGTATAAAAATCAGTGAAAGAATGATACTCTGTGGGCTGATATTCCTTTAATGACTGAGGTCAATCAAAACTGTCAAGCAGCCAAATAGCAAAGCTCTATAAATGCTGGATTCATGTGCTTATCATGGAAAATTATTGCAGAGAAATAAAAAAATATGTGCAAAAAACCCCACAATTAGAGGAAAGGAGGTGATTTGGAATTAACATAACTACCAATATCTTCAGAGATGTCCTGTATGAAAAATTGGAAAGGAATATGGAAGGAATGGTTAAATAAATACCAAGTCTATTAAAGAAGCATAATTTCAGCAATGAAATAACAAAACAGGTGTTTTGTTATTATAAGTAGTTATTGATTGTGAACTAAATGTGTGCTGGCTGACACTGTTTGATTGATCCAATTATTATAATGGCCAATACTGCTGTATTCTGGGCAATTATGCATAACCAAGGGAACATATATTTAGCAACCACACATGGGAGACTTAGAGTAAAATAAAATACCAAAAAAGGGGTATGTTAAAAAGAGCAACTTCACTCTGAAATATTAGATAATTATTGTTCGTGTACTATGGGGTATCTAGTTAGAATTTTTTATATATTATTTTTATTGAATAAAGAAAATATTGTTAGCTATAAGTGTTTTGATAAAAGTTTGAATAGCTGAAAATAACCTTATAATTTTAGGTAGTTAATTATGCCATTAGAAATAAAACATGACAGTAAACTGGTGAATGGGTACATAAGTATGAGGATATTTACTTTGTAATAGTAATTTAAATACATAAATTTTTAACATAAATTAGGGTACTTTTTTATTACTTTCAATAAAAATTAACTTTATGCTTGTATAAGTAAGTTTGAAGGCAGTATTATATATTATTTTTCTTTTAAATTCATGGGGGTGGGAGACTAACTGTAAATTAGACATTTGCTGATTCTATAATTGCTATTTTTATATAAAATTATGCTTTTCAAATACCCTTTGCAAAATATTATCAATAAGAATAATTATTATAAGAGTTTAAATTGTCTTATGACAATTAGTCTGGACAAATTTACAGTATTAGCTATTTGGAGTGACTTTTTCCTGATCTCTCTTTGACTACTGTTGAATTTGTCAGAGCTGCATGTTGGCAAAGGCTTGCTTAGTTAAAAAAAATAAATCTATATGACAAGCTGGTGTTCACGTCTTGTTGCTAATCATTTTAAAAAAATAGAGCTGAGTTTAGCATAAATTTGTTATTGAACATTATTTAGTCTAAAATTTACTTTGCATTTTAGAACTCGAGAGTCTTAATTTTTGCCTTGTAATTTTTATGTAGCATGACCTCCTGAGAGTCAGATTTTTTTTCCTTTTTCCCTCCATTGCTCAAGGAGATATATTAGAAAAAAATATGGCTATGAGAAATGTTTAAGCTTTTATTGCGTATGTTTTCTTCTAGGGTTTTTATGGCTTTGAGTCTTTAATCCATTTTGAGCTTATTCTTGTGTACGGTGTAAGAGGGTCATTAGTTTCATTGTTCAGTTTTCCAATACCATTTATTGAATAGACTGTCTTTACCCCATTGTATATTCTTGCTTCCTTTATCAAATATTAATGGAACATAAAGGTGTGGCTTTATTTCTGGCCTCGCTATTCTGTTCCATTGATCTATATGTTTTTATGCCAGTATCTTTCTCAAGATTGGTGTGGCTATTCAGTGTCTTTTGAGGTTCCATATAAATTTTTCGAACGTTTGCTCTAGTTCTTTGAAATACGTTTTTGGTGTTTGATAGGAATTGTATTGAGTCTACTGCTTTGGCTAGTGTGGACATTTTAATGCTGTTAATTCTTCCTATCCATGAACACAGTATATGCTTCCACTTATTTGTACCTTCTTCAGTTTCTTCCTTCAGCATCATATTTTTTTTTGTGTGTGTACAGTTCTTTTACATCCTCAATTAAATATATTCCTAGATTATTTTATACAATTGTAAATGTGATTGTTTTCTTAGTTTCTCTTTCTGATAGTTCATTATTGGTGTTAAAAAATGCAACTGATTTCTGGATATTTATTTTGTACCCATCTACTTTACTGAATTCATTTACCAATTCTAGTACTTTTTTGGCAGAATCTTTAGGGTGCTGTAAACAAATGATACAATACTAAACTAAAAACTGTTTACACAGCAAAAGAAACAATCAACACAATGAAAAGGCAACACATTAAATGGGAGAACATATTTGCCAATTACTCCTGATAAGAGATTAATATAAAAATATAGAACTTATAAAACTCAACACCAAACCCCCCCCAAAAATCCAATTAAAAAATGGGCAAAGTACCTGAATAGACACTGCTCCAAAAAGAACATACAGATGACCAGTAAACATATGAAAAGATGCTCAACATCACTAATCATCAGAGAAGTGGAAATTAAAACTACAATGAAATACCACCTCACACCTGTTAGAATGGCTGTGTTGATAAGAATGTGTAGAAAAGGGAACCATCAGGCACTGTTGGTGGGATTGCAGATTGGTGCAGCCACTGTAGAAATCAGTGTGGAGTTACTTCAAAAAATTTAAAAATTAAAAATGAAACTGCCTTATGACCCAAGGATTCCACTTCCTGGAATATATCCAAAGAAACCTAAAACACTAATTCAAAAGAATAGTGCACCCTATGTTCACTGCAGTGTTATGTACAACAGACAAGATTTGGAAGCAGTCCAATTACCCATCAGTAGCTAAATGAATAAAAAAGCCATGATACATTTACACAATGGAATACTACTCGACTATAAAAAAAAATAAAGGACATCTTATCTTTGGTGGTGGCATGGGTGGATCTGGAGAGTATTATGCTAAGTGAAATAAGCCACTTTTATTTGTATTCCTGAAAGACAAATAACGTATGACTTCACTTATATTTCGAATCCAATGGACAAAATAACAACAAAAAAGTAGAAATAGACTCAAGATACAGAGAGCTGTTAGAGGTGAGTAGTGTTGGAGGGCCTCAGTGAAAAAGGTGAAGGGCTTAAGGGGAAAAAAAAAATCCAAAAGCCCACAACTCACACAGAAAGACAATAACATAGTGCTTGCCTGAGGGAAAGGAGTGTAGGGGTAGGTGGAAGAGGGTAAAAGGGGATAAATGAGGATGGGAGGAGAATTGACTTGGGGTAGTGACCACACAAGACAATGTACAGCTGATGTATTATAGAATTGTACACCAACCTACATATTCAAAATGGATCATAAACCTAAATGTAAAACTTAAGACACACTGATTTTCACCTCTTCTTGAAGTTTCCCCCCATCATTCTTTTCATATTAACTCCTCTTAGCTTTGGTCTCAGCTAAAATTTCATCTCCTCAGAGAGGTAGTCTCTGACCTACCCGAAGTGTTCTCTGGTCAAATCTAAAATGTCCTCAAAGTTATTCAGTACTCAGATTCTTGCTCGTTTTGTTTACTTAATGTTATCTGCAATTACTTATTTGCCTGGTAGGTTATCCTTGGATCCGCCTCTCTATTGTAGATTCTGTGAGGGCGCTGTCCATATCTACCAGTTCATTGCTATGATCCCAGTGCTGGGTGCAGTGTATGGCATACAGTAGCTGCTCAGTATTTATTGAGATGGTGAGAACAAATACTTCCTTAATTTTCTTCTTTATAAATGGAGGTGAGAAGAAACACAGCAATTTATATGATAGTATCTTTGAAGGTAAGAAAGATTATGGGAAGCCCTTTCACTTCTTAATTCTGGAGACTTTTGGAGGGAATGTGATCAAATTTTGACTGATTACTGTGAGAAATGATAATTTGGGGATAATTTAATTCTTAATTTCCAGACTAAATGTGTTTAACATTTTAACCTCAGTCTTTTATTTAGTATAGCTATAGAAAATTTTACTTAATTGGCTCCACAGAGGAACAAACGTTTAAAAATAGGAAAAAGTGATGTATTTTAACAAATATTTTGTCCCAAACTACAACACAGCTATATTTAATAAGTTTAAATCTCCAGTCTTATAGTGTCCATGACTTTTCTCTCTCAAACTCTCTGTGTAGGAAAAGAAATGCTTCTTAAAAAAGAAATAAAAATTGAGTGCTTTGAGGAAAGCTGATAAACTCAAACTGCTAAAAATATATGTTCTTGAATTATATGTCATTAAGACAATGGTAAAATGTTGTGGAAGAAAATAGTATTAGAACAATTCCTCTTCAGATTGCTTAAATGAAAAACAAAACATTAGAAATTGTAGACAACACATTGTAAGTTTTACTTATTTAATCAAGACCAGTGAAGCACAAGAATCTGCATTAAGGAAAAGTGTTCTACTTCAAAACATTGTTGAATGTGTGTGAGTTGTGTTTTAAATTAAAATGTTTATGGTTCATATTTATTGCTGCCCATGATTTCTCATTTTAACTGATTTTTTTTTTCCAAGCAGTGGGTCAAATACCTCTTCAGAAAACAGGATAAAAAGACTTCTACTGAATATCTATGTGATTGTCCCCATTTATTTTTTTAAATTAATTTTTTATTCTTTTTTTTTGCAGTATAACTTATATTTAATAGTAGTACATGTTTTCCTCCCCCCCCATTATCCTCCTGTCAGCCTCCGCTACCCTCCAGCACATGTCCCCACATGTCCCCCTCCCCGCCCCAGTGTCTTGCATCCATTGGTTATGTTCATATGCATGCATACAAGTCCTTCGGTTGATCTCCCACAGCACCCGCCCCCCACCCTCCCCAGCCTTCCCCCTGTAGCTTGACAGCCTGTTCAATGCCTCCCTGCCTCTATATCAATCGCTCTCCCCTGTTTCTTTTCTTCAAAAATATCTTGCCTCTGTATACTAGAAATAAATGTATAAGAACAAAAATGTTTGAGTCTCAGTTTCAATGTCCAACTGTTCTGAGTCCCAGTTTCAGTGTCAAATAGTTCTTTATGTGTACATGTCAGCAGTGGTATCCAGATGGTGGACCCATCGTGGCAATGCAAGTTTCATCCTCTCTGGTTTGGTCCTGGGGCTGCCTGCAGCCATGCACAGCTGCCGACTGCTAGCATGGCAAAGTGTCATCATTGTCCCGCATCTCTGGACCGTCCTCGTGACTGGAACAGACCCATCCGTTCCTCACTGTTGCAGGAACCCACATGGTCTTGAAGTTGTTCTCTGAAAACACACAAACACATTCTCGACCAAAAGTTAACAAAGGGATCCTCTCTGCAAATTAGACTTGGGATTCTTTTTATTTTTGCCTAAATGATTTTCCTTTGGCTTATTTTGACACCATGTGTGTGTTTTCATGGGTGTCCTGCTATTGGCTTTACAAATGGAAGTTACTTTTCTGTAGTAAGAATTTTCTAGATGTATTTTACTTACAGGATATTTTTCCTTACATGATATTACCCCACTATCCCCCCTTTTTTGATTAATGAGGGCTTTTGGAAATTTTATCTTGTAGTCTTGGTAATTTTAAATTTTAATGTTTGCACACAAATATAACTGCTTTAGGTTCTTTGGATGTTAGGCAATTTTACAGTGAGATGAACTACTAATAGATATTTTAGTTATTGTTTTAGGAACAGCTTTTTGTCCAGTACACTTAAATTTTCTTGAGTGTTCACTTATTTCACTTGGCCAATTTAAATTAATTTGAAAACTTGATTACTATTTTACTGTCAATTTTAATACTCCAGCAAAAATCTTAGTTTGCCCTATAATTATTAGTGGAAAGGATTATTTGCATTTTTGAGTAGGTCCTGAGCATTCCTGGTACTAGACTGAATTTAGATATAGAGCAGCTATTGCTGGCCAAGTCTCTGTCTGCAACCTGGGTCCCTATCTGAGCCGTGCATGGGAGGCGAAGCAGCAATGGGGGTAGGAGACCTCCCTCAGAAGGGGTGAGAGTTCTGGCCCCTGCAAGGTTTGTGGGTGAGGGTTTGTGCCCCACCTCTGTTGACCTTTTAGTTCTCTCCTGTTGGCCCCTCTGCGACTGTGCCTGTCTTAGGTTGTTCCTTCCCTGAGGAATCTTACCTGTCTCTGGCTAATGGGGGCATAGACTTCAAAGGAGACAGAACTGAACCTCACATCACCCTGATTGTCCCCATGTAAATATTAATGTTATTTTTTAATTTTTTCCTAGTTCTTCATTCCCTGCATAGTGAAATAGTTTTCAAGCTTAGCTGTACCTTGATACCTTTTAAAAAATAAAGAGTCTCAGGTTCCACCCTCAGGAATCATATTAATTTATCTGGCATGCAACTTGGGGTAGAGTTTTAATTGTTCTTCAAGTTCTTTTAGTATGAATCCACAGTTGAGAACTGTTGATCCAATAGGTTGGGAGCATACACATTGGATAGAAATCAGTTATAATAAAGCAGTCCCAGTTTATACAGGGATCCTGACTAGATGTTTATTATGATCAGGCACTAACTACGTTATTATGATCATTACCTGATTCTGTTATCTGAATATATCATGAGTCATCTTTCATTCAAATCATAGAACATTTCTCATTTTGAGCTCATTTTCAAATGCATCTTGATGCATTTCTTTCTCTTTTTTAAAGTATTTTATTGATTTTTCACAGAGAGGAAGGGAGAGGGACAGAAAGTCAGAAACATCGATGAGAGAGAAACATCGATGAGAGAGAAACATCGATCACCCGCCTCCTGCACAACCCCACTGGGGATGTGCCTGCAGCCAAGGCATATGCCCCTGACCGGAATAGAACCCGGGACCCTTCAGTCCAAAGGCCGACGCTCTACCACTGAGCCAAACCGGTCTCGGCTTGATGCATTTCTAATCCCACCCTTACAAGACTTTGCTTTCCTCTCTGTTTCAACACTGCTTCTGAGATGGCTGCAGCTAGTTGACCTTGTGTTCATGTTTCTTGAGCTAGGCTGAATTCTTGAAAGCAGCAGGCATCTTCCAAGAACAGTGGCTGGTGGACAGAAGATTATCATTAGTGCTTCTCATTTTCACCAGATGTTGCTGCTCTTGCTGCAAGTTTTTAGGAAATTAGTTTGCTCTGTGCTTTCCTTTCTTTTGCTCCCTCTCAACCGCACTTTAAAAATTGTCCATCCCCTGCTGTTCCCTCTGCCCTGCTCTGTCTTCAGTGCCTTTTACATGTCTTGTTCTCCACAGATCTGGCTCTCTTTAACCTATGCTGCTTCTCTTCCCTTGGCCAGATGCGTGGCATAATGCAAGGAGCTACTCATATACTTCTTAGGAAACTGCATTTAAAATATGTCCTCCAAGGAGAACTATTCCTTCAAACCCCCAAATTCTTTCCTCCTTTATTTTGCCCAAACATCAGAGGCTGTTTTAAACCAGTGCAATCACAGTTCCAAGGTATTTACTTGTTACGTCTTAATTGAGCACTAATGTGTGGTTCACAATAAAAAGAATCATGCTTTACAACTTACAAAACATTTCTATACTCAATACCTCCTTCACTGTAATATTGGGGGGGAAATGTGTCTAAAAGGTGCCAGGTGTTTTGGAAAATGTTCCACAAAATTAAACCAAAGATTAGGTGTTCAAGTTTTGCCTGAGTTCATTGGATTTTTAGTGGTGAGGAAAGATACGTGGAAAGACTGTCAGATGAATTCTAGCCCTGGCTTTGAAACTGACAATGTGTGAATGTTTCCTTATTATATTACATGTTATGTTTTCTTTTAAAGTGATAAAACCTGTCACCTTGTGTTCTGTTCATATCCTGTCACTTGCAATGGTATTCGTGTATGAACATGAATACTATGTTTTTCTCCAAATTCGTACCTCCACTTATTAAATTTATTTTTCGTATCCCCAGGACATGAAATAAGTTGATTACAGGGTCTTTTTTAGAGACATCATTCTATGAGGATCAACACTAAAGCCAGTGATGAAAAGGTAGCTAAATGAAAAGAATTTCAGAATATACTTAGTTGCAATTTAAATGGATAAATTAAATTTGGATCCTTCTTCCTTGTAGCTATACTCGTAAACTTAGCCTTTCTGCTCATAACCTTTGAAAATCTAGTTCTTGTTTTCCCAGCATGTATAGCCCCTGTATCCAAAGGCTGATCTGGACAGTGTGTTAGAAATTTTTGCTTTTGTTCTGTTCTGGAAGTTATTTTTGTCATTTGCCTCCTAACCCCTCACTTCTGCTAGATTTATGGTGTTTCAAGGGCTGCTTCTCTTTTTGGAAGAATAGGCTACTGACCTAAATGAATATCCCCTAGGAAAAGCACTCATGGGCAGGTCCTTCAGAAGGACATGATATATAAAAAAACAAGAAAAGAAAGTTGTGCATCTACTTTCATGATCTCATTTTCTAAACTCTAATTTAGTTTTGCAAACAACGAAATTCTCCCCAAATGAATGTGATTCTTGTTAAAGGAAGCGATTATGTATGATTAATGAATTTGTGTATTATTTAAATAATCTGAAACTCTAATCACTTAAATAACACTGACTTCAAAAAATTGGTTTTATGTGGAGGAAGGAGTCTTTGTCATCAAATGTTCCAAGCCTATTTCCACTGTACGTGCTCTCTTGTTATTCCTGTTAGCAAGTTACTGCTGTAATAGTAGCCAGCTACTCCCGCCCCTCTTCCTCCCACTCACCAATAGGCAAATATTTCAGGTGCTTCCACTCTATTGCAGTGGAAAGTAAGCTGCCAAATTACCGAAAGGACAAAGTATTTCTGGGAGACCCAATTTAGAGAACCTTTATCATGAGAGGCAAAATCAAAGGATAAGGCCATATTTAAAGGAAAATGTGAATTTCAGAGAGGTCCAGTTGAATCGTTTTCAGGCTTTTCATCAAACAGGATGCTGGAAGAGACCTTAAAAAAATGCAACAAACCTTTAGAGTTCATTATTCAGCGCCAGTGCCAGGTGCTGTGTCAGATCCAGAGATAAGTCAGTTGCTGTTCCTGTTCTTATGTAGGAAGATTTTAAAAAGTGTACAATTACCTAGAGAAAAGAAAAATGTATTGAGTGTCCTAAAAGAGATGTAAGCATTGTAGGGAAAAATTAATTTATAACTGCAAGTGCTTAAGACTTTTTATTACAACCAAATTGTTAACAGTTGACTCCAAGTGAGTCCATATTACAAAAAGAGGTTATGGGCTGGATAAATGCAGCACAGTTAGTTGGAATCTTTTAATAATATCAGAACACTTTTCGATTGCTTTTTTGTTTAACTCCACAGAATTTTAGCCTCCCTTGTGAATGCATTTTTGTGCATTTTTAAAAGCTAAAATATAAATATGCATATTTACAGTTAATGAGATATTTTCTTATCCAACAGCTTTGATTTTTATATCAATCACTCTCAAATATCATGCTAGCTCAGAATGAAATAACTATAATTGTACCTGGGATGTTTAAGAGCTCTCCTAGAGGAAATTAAGATTTCAAGGATCACCATATAAAAGCTACTACTAAATAAAATTATATTCTTTACAGATGGCTTAAACAATCTAAAGCTCTCTGATACCACCCTAGCCAGTTTGGCTCAGTGGATAGAGTGTTGCCCTGACGACTGAAGAGTCCCGGGTTTGATTCTAGTCAAGGACACATGCCCAGGTTTTGGGCTCGGTCTAGTGGGGGGTTATGCAGAGGCAGCTGATCAATGATTCTCTCTTGTCATTGATCCTTCTATCTCACAATCTGGGCATGTACCCCACCACTAAGCCATGCCAGCTGGTCAATATTAATAATTTAGGAGTAGATATAGTTCTATGGGTTAGTCTGATTTCATGGGGCCCACCTTCTTTGTCTGCAAAGTGTATTACATGATTAATTTCTATTTTCCTAGAAATTTCACATCTCAAAATACATATGTAATATATACATGAACTATACTCAATAAATAATTTCAACATAGATGTTTAAAAATGTAGCCTAGTTGATAGAGTTCTGCTTTAAGCTGGTAAATGATTTGAGGCATAGGAATCCAGAATTATATTGAAAATGTAGTGTGTATATACACACATGCAAACACTTGAGCATCAGATATGGGGAAGCCTGTGACTATGAACATGTGAATGCAATTACATTAAAGAAGAACTCATTACAGCAAAATGATTATTTTTTTTGTTGTTTGGTTGGGGAAGTGATTTCTTTTACTTTATACCAGGGATGGGGAACCTTTTTTCTGCCAAGAGCCATTTGGATATTTTGTGCACTAGAGGCCAGGTGCACAAAATTCATGCACTCAGACGGGGAGGAGTCCCTCAGCCGGGCCTGCAGCCTCTTGTGGTCTGGAAGCCCTCAGGCGATGTCTGACTGACAGCTTACAGCTTGACATCCTTTGCACTGCTGTTGAGGTGGAAGAGGCTCCCACCACCACTGCTGCCTTCACCAGCTGTGATCCTGGCTTTTGGCTGAGCAGAACTCTCTGTGGGAGCACACTGACCACCAGGGGGCAGCTCCTGTGTTGACTGGGATAGGGCCAAAACCAGCTCCCTGACTTCCCCCAAGGGATCCCAGATTGTGAGAAGGCACAGACCAGGCCAAGGGACCCAACCAGTGCATGATCAAGGCCAGGGAGAGACATGGGAGTTTGGGCAGCCTGAAGGGACTGTGGGAGGGACCACAGGACAGCTCCAAGGCATGTCTGGCCCATCTTGCTCAGTCTTGATCGGCCAGACCCCAGAAGCAAGCTAACTAACTGGTTGGAGTGTCTGCCCCCTGGTGGTCAGTATACATCATAGCGAGTGGTTGAGCTGTCTTAGCGTATCGTTGGCATATTATGCTTTGGTTGAATGGACAACTGCACGACTAGACACTTAGCATATTAGGCTTTTATTATATAGGATTTGCAGATCATTCCAAGTTATCTGTTTAAAACTTAGCCTGCTATTTTTGGTCAGACATTTAATTAACTTACCCTTGATGCCTTGGCAGGACCAGATCAAATGATTTTGCAGGCCTTTATGGCTTGCAGGCCAGATGTTCCCCACCCTTGCTTTATACTCCACTAGTAAAAGGTCAGCAGGCAAGTACATTTCCATTAGGGAATTCTAGAGACTTTCTTGTAGTCATTGTGGCAGCCATCTGATTGTTATTCTGTGATTATTATTATTTCTCGAGCTTTGCTCCTTATACTTGCAGGAGCCTTGGTTAAAATTGGGTAGTAGCCCTACTCTGCATTTCTTCCTGTTTGGACACGTGATCTCTCTTAGTTCCTTCCTCTTGCCTTTGGACTACCTATGGACCTCATTTTGAAAATCTCTGGAATTTTCCTTATCGTAGATTTGCAGTTTTTTTAATGTCTCACATTTATTTTCTCTCTTAAAATGTATTTGTTCTGTGTTGCACTCTCTTATGTCCTTCAAAATCACCTATTCTTATAAACCTGACCTCTCCTCTCTTCATGCTTTCAAGTGAATTTATATGACAGCCACCTGTGCTGGTTATTCTTCTCTCACTCCCAGGGTTCTCTCTCCTTCTCTTCCCAGGTCTGTGCCCTAGGAGCCAGATTTCTGCAGACTGCATCACCCTGGTGTCCCTGCCAGCTGGCATTGGATAGGGTTTGCCAATGGAAGACACAGGCAGGAAATTGGAAGGCAGGTGGAGCGGGATGAGGGAGAGTTGGCCACGTCTCTTTCCTGCTCCTTCTCGGTGCACCAGCCTGTGTTCTGGCAGTAGCTGAGTGTCTCATGATGATGCTCTCACTCAGCAGCCTCTCTTTTGGAACTGCCTCACACTGGGCTCCAGGAAAACCATTTCCTTTCCCGTTCATTAGCCCTAGGATGAAGATGACTTCCCATTTGCCAGACTCTGGCTGCACCAACTTTTATTTGTTTCCTTACCCTTAGCTAGTTGTCCCCTCTTAAAAGTTCACTACTCAGTTTTCTGTGCTAACATTGTAATTTATGAGTTTCTCAAGTATAGCGCTTCAGTTTGGCTTTCGTTGTAGTTAGTTGTGTATGCACCCATCTGTCCTACTACATAGTGAGGGCCTGAGTTAGTCTCATTCATCTTTTCCCCCCCGATAAATTATTATTATTGTTATTACTTCTCTTGAACATAAGAATCTGCATTTCCTTTCATTTTCCTAAAATCAAAGCAAAACATATACAAAGTACATAAAATGCACTTATTTTAATATTGATGATTCATCTGGGAATCCTAGACCTAGCAGACTACCAACCTATAGTGGGAGCTCAGTACTTGTCTGTTAAATGTATTAATAAATAAATATGATGTTTGCCCCTTCAATCTACTCTTAAGTCCTAAGGCCACCCTAGTGGCATTTTCAGGATGTTTTGTAGTATTTTTAGGAAAGATGATAGATTTTCTGAGTTTAAGACCAAATCCTGTCATTCTGGATTCTCCCTAAGCCAAGTTCACCCTGTTTGTACTCATTGCTCTGATGGATATGAAGCAATTGTGATCTCATTTTTTTTGTTGCTTCCGCCCTCTGCCAAGCTCCATTTGGTACCCTATTGTCCCACAAGTTGCCTATTTGAATCTTTTGAATTAAGAGTTTAGAACAGACGGTCCATCTGCTCTTCTTGAATATTAAATTATCATAAGACATTGTATGAGGAGAATGTACCCTTGTGTTTTTTATAGGGCTTCCTTTCCTCTCCGTTCTGAGAAAGCCTTGGAGCATCCGTGTTTTCCTTCAACATACCCTTGGACTTAATTAGGCTGCAGTTATCAAGTCATAAATAGTCCTAGAAATCTTTGAATGGCAGGTGCTGAATGGGAGTACGAAAGTTTTATTTGTTCTCATTATCTTATAAAATGTGCTACTTATTAAGTGTAATTGAACACATGCCAGAGCTTGGCATTTTGAGGTTGCTGAATCTCATAAGAAAACAGAAAGAAAGCACACTTAAAATTTACATGTTGGAGAGATATATTTTATAATCAGGTTCATTAAGTAAATGCACATGCTATTTATTCACATGACAGATAGTATGCAGCTGACAAATCTGTAGTTTTATTTTGAATATTCATGAGTGAGCAAGCTTCAACCAGTTTTTAAGTAGTATAACTTATGCATAAGAGTTGTATTCTTCTCCAGCGTGCTCCAAAATTTTAACATTAATTCACCACTGATACATATTATATAGTGAAATTATTAATAAAAGCTTAGTAAGGAGATTGGTTGTAGGATGACATTTTAAAAAATATGCATATTTTCCATTATATTAGTGTGCATAAATAGTCAGTTAATTTTTCAGCAAAGGTGAAAGCTGGTTTATGTTTTAAATATGAATATTTGTAGTACAACCATATATACATATATTTAATATTATTCATAGAAAGTACATCTGACTTCTTTATTAAAAATTATTATGTGCAACTTGATACTTTCAAAGTCATGGGGATATATAAATTCTGAAGATAAAAATGTTTCTTCTAGTCTTAACGATGAAATTTAAAGGAAACATATACATCAAACTTGTAAAATTTATGCAGTTAAAAGTGAACATTGAATTTTGTACATAGGGCTAACAGACTGTTGAATCCTTTTCTGTCATCATTTCTACTGGTCTTTTGAAGTCATTAGCTTGAGGTGATGGAGGTATTGTAGGGCTTACAAGCTTCTACAATGCTGAGAGCCATCCTTTCAGAGAAAAACAACACAAAATTATGAAAACAAAAGTTCAGAGTCTTAAAAGGGGGTCTAAGCCAGAGACTGATACTGAAGGGTAAGCCTCAATGGCTTCAGGGAAAATCTGCCTCTGTTATAGTGAGGAGTCAACCTGGGTAGTGTGAAGCATTCCTTTCAAAACAAGCACACAATTTCCCTTGGCTATCCACTTCTATGAATTTTTAAGTAAATGTTTTGAAAGTCTCAAAGAATTATTAGACACTTTCTATACATTTTCACTAATTAAATTGATGTTTTTCCCATCGAATGTGAAGTTTTCTTCCAAAATTGCATTTAATTGTGATGGAAGCAAGGCAGGCCCAGATTCAACATCATGAATAGGGTGCCCTAACCCATATGTACTTAAACATAAAATAATACCAAACCATGACATGACATTTACATGTATGTGCTAAAATTAATTCAGCTTCTTTTGAATTTTTGTTTGAAAGTTCTATAATCCTATCTAATCAAAAAGTAATATGCAAATTGACCATCACTCCAGTACATAAGATGGCTGCCCCCGTGTGTACACAAGATGGCCACCACAAGATGGCCTGCAGGAGAAGACAGTTGTGGGCAATCATGCCAGCAGTGGAGAACAGTTGGGGGTGATCAAGCCTGCAGGCAAGGCAGTTAGGGGTGACCAGGCCAGCAGAGGAGGGAAGTTGGGGGCAACTGGGCCTGCAGGGAAGGGCAGTTAGGAGGGACCAGGTTGGCAGGGGAGGGTAGTTAGGGGTGACGAGGCCAACAGGGGAAGGAAGTTAGGGGCAATTGGGCTGGCAGGGGGGCAGTTAGGCATCGATCAGGCTGGCAGGGGAATGGTTAGGGGATGATCAGGCTGGCAGGCAGAAGTGGTTAGGGGCAATCAGGAAGACAGGCAGACGAGTGGTTGTGAGAGAGATGTCTGACTTTCCATTTAGGCCATATCCCAAAAGGTTTGGGCCTAAATGGGCAGTTGGACATCTCTTGCAGGGTCCCAGGTTGGAGAGGGTGCAGACTGAGCTGAGGGACACCCCCCCACACCCATGCACAAATTTTGTTCCCAGGTCCTCTAGTGGAATATAAAAAATGAACTCTCCTCGTATTTGTGTTGACCTTCATTTGGAGCCAACCTATGCACTTGTTTAATATCCCCCTATGTGAGACATCATCTAGCGGCAGATAATTGGCTGAGAGTTTGCTTATGAGCACACCTTTCTCAGAGTCTAATTCTTACGAGCTGTTGCCACTTATCCTTTCTGTAGCTTATTTTACTTTTTGAACTCAAAGGGCATGATGGTAACTTGACCCTGCATGTGCCTTATGTTAGATTGAATTTAGGTTTATAGTTACTCAAACACCGTGAAAAAAGCAGGAGAACAGAAAACTATTGTTGCAGAATAATCTTAACACTTGAAAACTATTTTTCTTAATGAAAAATAAAAAATAAATATATATGTATTTTTCCCCCCAAAGCCATATGCCAATTTCAAGGGCGAACCTACTTTGAAGGAGAAAGGCATACAGTCTATTCCTCGTCTGGAGTATGTGTTCTCTATGAGTGCAAGGTAAGAAAACTTTTTATGAGTTTTTCAAAACTCAGTTGTACAAACACAGTCAATGTTTTCTTAAAACCTCACCCTGTGATACCTTTAAAACATTTAAGGGAGAATTTAAGATATAAATTAAAGTTCGAATATATCAAAATTTTCATTATTTTGCAAACATGTAAATTAATAGTTGTAAAATATTTTTACCAATATATAAAATGCTGTTTTGTCAAATTAAAGTTTTATGAAGTTATCTTATATTTTCTAAATTCAAATCAGCTGCTTGTTTTCTGTTTTGAAGAAATTGTAGCTAAAGATAGACAGCCTATTGTCACTTGTGGTTTTGACCCTTGTGAGAAATATCACCCAATCCAATTAAAAACAAAACATAAAAATTACCTAAAAAGAATTAGCTGTTAGATAGAGATGAGGCTGATATTAATCTTAATCCTTTTGGGAGGAACATTTTACAAGATTTGAAGGGGAATTCTTTTTAAATTTACTGCCTTGGCCTCTTGAAGTATGCTTCTGAAGCAAATTCAATTCTTTTTAACTCTGCTTCTTGATCTGCTAATTAAAAAACTAACAATGTTTCAGAACAGTTTTCATATTTGCCTTTTATAAACTGTAATGTTATATTTCTTGACAATGCATATTTCAAGCCACATTCTACCTGAAGGAAACTGTCTATATATAAAGTTTCTGCTTTAGGGTTTCATTTCTATTTGAATTTTAATTTTCCCTTTTCAATGCCTCCCATACATGAATTTTGGGGATGATTTAGTATGTATAGGTTATGTATAAAATTAAGTTAAATGATTTACCATGCTGGCACCACCAATAAACTGCAAACATTTATGTGTTTTAAATGTTGGAGGAAGGAAAATCCTAACAATTTTGCCAAGATAATTGAATATGATAAAAGCCAACTACATACTTCAGACATCTTAAGTTGAAAAATTTTGGAATAAGCAAATAGGAAACATAATGAGGCAAGACTGTGACAGATTTGATTTCTAGAATATGAAAGCTCTGCTTTCTTCATGCTCATTGTAAAGTATTCTAGCTGCTCCTTTGGTTTTGAATGGGGTCTCCTCTGATGCAGGAGTTGAGGCATAGGAACACTGTTAGCATGAATTACTTAAATGTACTTCAAGGTGGCCCAGTTCTCTATAAGCATTCCTATATCAATACTGTTTTGAGTGGAGTAGGTACCACTATACATGTAAGAATTAGAGAGAAATCCAGTTACTCCAAATTGAGAAAATAGAATCAGAGAAAAAGTCACTTTAAGGAAAGTGGAAAACGTTTGTCAGCTTTGTTACTAATGGTAAACTCTAACTTTGAAATAACAGCTCTAAATTTAAAATTCTCGAGGACACCTGAAGTTTTCTACCTAATGTGTGTGTGTGTGTGTTTGTGTAAGTGTATTCTTTTTATCTGACCATTGTGTTTCCTAATACTGATAATCATGGTTTAGAAATTTACTGAGATAGTTAATTTTAAAATAGCTATAAAGTGCTTTAATTTTAAATTGGTTTAGTGAGAAGTCTCTATAGACAACTCTGGGTGCTTAGTGAATATTTAATTTGCTTAAACAAAAGGCACAATTTCCTACCCTCTAATGCTGTGCTGTCCAATAGAAATATGATACGAACAACAAATGTAATTTTTATTGGGCTAAATTTTCTATATTTAACATCATATATCAAAATATTATTTTAACATGTAATATATATAGCACTCTTAATGAGTCATGTTATGTCTTCAAAATCTGGTATGTATTTTACTGCATTTGCAGCATTCAAGATCTATATGGAGCTGGTGACTATTGATTATACAGCACAGCTATTCCAGGTTATCATAAGCTTTTGTGGTACTTGACTAAATTCTGAACAGTAAGGACTTCCATTGTTTCTTTTCCCTCAGGTCCCTTAGCTTCTGTATTTACACATCTATGTAATTGGCAGCTCTCTTATGCTTCCATTTTCTGGGCTGTCAAATCTAATCCTTCTTTGTTCCTTTGCTGTCAGTTTTGTGGCCTTGAAAATGTGTCCTGGGAGTATGGGCTCTGGAAATAACATTATCAGAATGGATATTGCTGTCAAGTCAAAGGAAGACTAGCATTTGATTCCACTGTATATACATGTCCTGCCACTTTCTCCTTTTTAAAAATATTTCTTATTGATTTTGGAGAGGAAAGGAACCTAACCGTGACCTCCTGGTTCGTAGGCTGATGCTCAACTCCTGAGCCACACTGGCTGGGCCTGCCACTTTTTAAAAATGTGTTTTATTGATTTTTATAAAGAGAAAGGAAGAAGGATAGAGAGTCAGAAATATCGATGAGAGAGAAACATAGATCAGCTGCCTCCTGCACACCTCCTACTGGGGATGTGTCCACAATCATGGTACCTGCCCTTGATCGGTATCAAACCTGGGACCCTTGAGTCCAAAGGCTGGTCATCTATCCACTGAGTCAAACTGGTCAGGGCATGGGCCTGCCACTTTCTTGATAAGAGATTATGATTTGAAGGTCTTTTTCATATATAAACTGGTAAAAAGGAGATGTTGAAATGAGTACTTCTCCTGTAAACACAGTTCTTACAGAAATGATAACTGAAAACCTAGTGTACTGAATAGCATTAAATGGAAGCCTGTAAGTTCCAATAGTTATCTTATTAGTTATCTACCAGTAAGCATAATATAACATAGTTAATGACCCAGTTCTTCAAAGTTTAGAGATTGACAGTATGGAAACCAAATGTTTGCTTTGTGAGCAGGGCTAACACATTTATCAGAAAAGTATTTTGTATTTTGGTTTCTCCTTGAGAAGAATTTTATCTACTTTGATTGCTAGAACTGTAATAAGACATTGACTTACTCATCTCTTAAAGTTTTTTTGAATACCAAATACGTGCCAGGAAATATTCTACGCATTCATTCTCAGGAGATATGAATCTGGCCATTCCCCTAATAGTTTTGTTGGGAGACCATCAATATTCCTTTACAGAGTCACCTGTGAGAATCTCCTTGCAACAGTTTAGAAAATTTTAAAATCAGAATGTTAAAAGCTCAGTTTTTATTTTATTTTTTTTCCAGTGAGCTGTTGATCTGATTCAAGCTGTGTCTTTGCCACATTGTCATTTGGATGTGTAAATGTGTTGTAAAACCAGCAGAATTTTTCAGGATTACTCTGAAAAATTATCCTGTTTGGCATATTTGTAGGCATCATGGCAGTATCCATTTTAAAGTGCTTTCCAAGTGCTGATTATCCATTTCAAAGGCTTTCCTTTCCCCCTTTGTGATTTAAGATCATTAATGAGCCTGTGGCCTATGCAGAGGTTCTCAGAATGAAAATTTTGGTTTTATATCAGAAGAGCCCTTTCAGATACTGGACCTGAAAACTTCCAGTAAATCCTAATTCAGAAGTCAAAAGCATTTATTTTCTGTTGTCTAACAGGAGCAGACCATGAAGCTGGTTGAGAGTTCAGGCTGTCCAGCTTTGGATTGTCCAGAGTCTCAACAGATGACCTTGTCTCATAGCTGTTGCAAAGTTTGTAAAGGTAAGATGTCTTTTTCGTAAAGAAGGTTTATATGTATGTTTCATCCTAGAAGGCTTTTTTAATCCGGAAGAAAGAAACATTTTTATAAGCAAGTTATTTCTAAAGGTTAGTCATATTTCCCTAAATGCATTCCTGATTTGGCACACAGTAGATAGTCACGAGGTAGTTGTTATAGTAATAAATAAAATCAGAGTGCTTTCTACTAACCTGTCTCTGGCTCTGGGTCATTTATACTTCCCTCTGTGCCCTGGTCTGATTCAGCAGGACACTGCTGAGGAAATGTACACAACAGTGCTGACTTATTTTATGTTTGTGTGTTTGTTTGCTTCTCTTCCGTTTGTTCTTATACTGGTAATTGACTTAGCTGATCCCCATCTGCTTACTTCAGATCCCTCTCTTATTATTTCCATTCTCTTCACTCATAGGCTTCTATACCACCAAGGAGAGAGAGGCCATCAGACATGTTTTGCGTGGCTTCTGTGACAAATGGCCTAGGACCAATAAGTAGAAGGGATTTGGACTTCTAGTTCAATATAAGAAAACAGTGAATTTTAAGCTATTCAGATATGCACTGGGACACCTTAGGAGGAAGAGAGTTCCCATCACTAAAGATTCTTACACTAGATGTTCTACTTTAGATTCACCTATTAAACTAATGAATTGATTGTATGGAACTTTTTATGATTCCTACCAATTATGAAATTATATGTACCTTCTTGTATTATCTTGAAATTATATATGTTTGTGAATCCATTTCCTTCATTGGACTACGTATCTTGAGGGCAAGACTGGATCTTTATAGTCGCCTCTATATCCTTAATACCTAAAACCTAATTTGGGATATAGTTGGTGTTAATAATTTCTGTCATTGACACTATATAGCAAACTGCTATGAATGAGCTACTAACACTTGATTGAATAATGGCCTTTACGCTAATGCAAATGAAAGCTTAAATAGAAGTAAGTAATAAGCCATTTTGCTTCCTTTTAATCTAATCTATTAAAAATAGACATAAGATATCCCTTTCCCATTTTTAGCAGGGTGGTGCAGTTTTTTCTTATTTCCTTCCTTCAGCCATTCAATTATGAGTTTTCAAACCTCAGTTCTGTGAAAGGCTCTTTGGGAATTTCAAAGTTGTTAAAGACTTGGTTTGCCCTTCAAAGAGCTTTTAGGGTAGCTCTGAGGAATGAAGGTCTGTAACCAAATGGACAAACAAGAAGGGCCATTAGAGGTTTCATCCTCCCAGCACCTAACTGGTGCCTTGCACACAGCATGTGGAATTTGATTTCAATTAAGAGCGCTCATTCCGGTCACTTGATTTGGGAACTGGACAGTTATGGGGAGGCTATCCCAGTGCTTTTCAAGCTGAAATGTACATGCAAATAAACTAGGAATGTTATTAACATGCAAATTGTGACCCTAGGTCTGGGGTTGAGCCCAAGAATCTGCATCTGTAATAAGCTCCCGGGTGATGCTACTATGATCTGTGGGATCACATTTGCGGAGTTACCTGTTTCTGCATAACAAAGTGGGCCCAAAGCTCAGTGACTTCAAACAAACACCCATTTTAGAATAGATCACAATATTGTGGGTCAGGACTTCAGAAGGGTTGGCCAGGACATTCTTCTGCTCCACATGGTATTCACTGGGGTCACTCAGCTGGAAGCTGGGCTGGGGTGGAAGATTCTAGATGGCCTCACTATGTGCTGGGCATGTCAGTAGTGATGACGGGAAGGCTGAGCACAGCCAGAACTCTTTCCCTCCCACATGATCTCAGGACTTCTCCCTGTGGTATCTCCAGTAGGATAGTAGTCAGACTTCTTAAATGGTGACTGGTGGCTCTTAAAGACGAAATCTAGAATTGAAACAGCAGCACTTCTACCACATTTCATTGGTCAGTGTAGTCATAGAACAACCCAGGTTTAAAGGGACGCAGAACAGAGCTAGTCATGATAGGAGTGCTGAAATTGTGTGGCTACCTTGAATCCACCAGTAGTGCGGAGGAGCTACTCAGATATTAGAGAGGTAAATAGTATAAAAATTAGCCAAGATGGGCTAGGATGAGATTTGAATCAGAAAGAACCTGAGATAGGGCCTTTTAGATATCAAGAGAAGCTCTAGTCACATCCATTTCGTTTTAAAGGAGCTATGATATAAAATTACAAAAAGCAAGTTAGAAAATGAAAAATAGCTATAAAAATTGTTATAGTTAGCCCTAGCCAGTTTGGCTCTGTGGATAGAGGATCAGCCTGTGGACCAAAGGGTCCCAGGTTCGATTCCGGTCAAAGGCTCATCGGCCTGGGCCCTGGTTAGGGCTCCTGCAGGAGGCAACCAATTTATGTGTTTCTCCCACATTGATGTTTCTCTCTGTCTTTCCCTCTCTCTTCCATTCTCTCTAAAAATCAATGGAAAAATATCCTTGGGTGAGGATGAACAAAAACAAATAAACAAAAACAAACATAAATAAATAAATAAAGATGATTAAATATTTTAAAAATTTGTTATATTTAAACTGTTTATAGTTTTAAAAATTAATGTGTTTACACAGCACACTCCAAACATAATGACAAAATATTCTGTGACCTACCAGTATACCCCCACCACCTGACATTCTTACATAATAGAGATGAAATGGAGTCTTGGTATCACCATTAAAAAAAATCGGATAAATTCTCTTAAGCAGCCAGAATTAAGAACTATTGGCTTAGATAATACTGAAACTGAAATTGGACAAGTTAGCCCTTCTTGAAACATTTAGTGTAATTTATAATAATAAAGGTTGCTTCTATTTTTGACTTCAAATATATAACCAAATGAATTCTCCTGGCATTCTCTGACTTTAAACTAAAAAAAAAGACAAGTTCTCTAAGCTTACATTTTGAGTTAACTCCTATACTTATGCTGTGACAAATTCATTTGTAATAAAAATATAACTCCATGAATATATACATCCTGAATGATTTTTATGGCTAATAAAATATAACAGATTTCAAAAAATATATAAAAACAAACAAAATATTGGCCCCCAGTTTACAGGTCTTTCTGCCCAGTGCTAAAGATGCTGTGCTCACACCTGAGAAAGTTGTTCAGCAAGAGTTAGTCAGTATTCCCTGAGGGCAGAGCAGGAGATTAAAGTGTTGACCTGCCCACAAGGCTCTGCCAGTGACTGGAAGCCAAGCTGAGCACTGAAATGAAGCTCCAAATCTCCAGGCACCAACTCAAATCCAGCCAAGGCTGTTTTCTCGGTACCATGCAGTTGTCTATCTTCTATAGTAGCATCCCAGATGCAGTACAGACTTGATACAGGACTGTGATTTAATGTGACAATTTTCATATCTGCATTTTCCTTTTCCTCCCTTAGCAGTACCCTTCTCTATGTGCAACACTACTATTTGCTTCCTACTGGATACCCCACTTTAAGTTGGCATTTACTTCATTGGGTCGTATAAGTAGTAGGAACATCAGTATGCAAAAGGCTGAGCGGATGTAGATTGTTATCTCCCAACTTCTGGATAACTCAGTTTTTCACATTATTCAATTATACCTTTAGGGTTCTTAATATCTTTATGCTACTAATAGGATTTAGTTAGTGTTTTATATCTGTTATTAGTCATTTAATTTAAAACTTTAGTTTCATTCCTAAGAAATGGTATCCATGAAATAATGGGATTGTTATTAGATTCATGTGTTTCTTATACATTAAAAGAAATCAATTGCTGTTAGTACTTTGAAAAAATGTTCATTCACAGAGAACAGACAGATGGTTGCCAGAGGGGAAGGGAATTGAGGGACTGGGTGAAAAAAGTGAAGAGATTAAAAGTACAAATTGTTAGTTACAATATAGCCACAGGGGTGTAAAGTACAGCATAGGGAATGTAGTAAATAATATTATAATCATTATGTATGGTGCCAGGTGGGTATTGGAAATATCAGGGGGATCACTTTCTAAAATACATGATTTTTCTAACCACAATGCTGTACACATAAAATGAATGCAAGAATATTGAATGTACTGTAATTGAAAAATAAAATTTTTAAGTTAAACACACACATTCACACACAACATGTCATCCATGCAAATGAATCAAACTTTGGTAAAAATCAGGATTATCCATCGTCTTGCAAACAATACCTAAATAAGTTTGTATTCTTTGAGGTGCAAAAGATAGAACACCTAATCCAACTTAAACAATGGAACATATGGCCCCAGTAAACTGCTTGAATCAGATTGCAAATCCTACCCCTTTCCCTAGATGCACCTCTCAGTCTGTCTCCTTTGAGGTGGCTTTGTCTTTAGGCTGTTTGTGTTCTCAGGTAGACCCCTGATATCCTCAGGCTTACATCATTACAATACTTAAGTAAGTGGAAGAAAAGTTCAATATTCTCATGAGTTGAACAAAGACCCAGAATTGAGTTTCCTTTCTCTTTAATAACCTGAACTCCATCATGTTCCCAGACCTGGGAAATTACTGTTTCCAGGCCCAAGGAGTGCCTTATCCTGTGGGACATCAGAGGCCACTTCCTTATGAACACACAAGTTCATCCAGAGTATGACTAGCTTGTTTTTATTTTCCAAAAAGGAGGAATAGATGCCTGTAGGCAATACCAACAAATATTCATTTCAAAATCAGTGGATTATCTTTCTCTTGATTATTAAGTGCTAGAGGCTCCACTGCACAAAGATTCATTCAAGAATGGGCTCTCCTTCCCCTGGCTGCTGGCATCGCCTTTGTTTCAGCCTGGAGCCAACTCTCTTCCTTCCGACACCGCCCAGAGGCCCAGAGCAGCTGGGTGGTGTGGAATGCCTGCGTTGATGATGCCCTGCCACCAGCCACTCAGCGTGCCTACATATGCAAATTAACCCACCATCTTTTTGGGTTAATTTGCATATTCCTGATTGGCTGGTGGGTGTAGCAAAGGTATGGTCAATTTGCATCTTTCTCTTTTATTAGTGTAGATAACTTTTATCTATATTGTTCTTATAGTCTTTCATATTCACCCTTCCCTTTCTATCCAGTTACACAGAAATACATGGTAATATTTCATAAAACTACATTTAATTAAAGACACAGAACTTCATTTGAAAAGCTCACAAAAAGAATAGAAAACTTGGTATCTTTGAGATTAAAATCCAAAGGAAGAAATGAAAGAAAGGCTAGATTGTGTTATAGTATTGATCCATCCATTTAGAACTAATATTTGAATTTTCTTCTATGGTACATATCTCAACAGATTTGTTTTATGGCTTATTAGCAATATTCTAATTGCTTTAATTATTAACAAATACCATACTATTATGCTTTTACATAGGTGGCCTCATTTGAACCTTATATTTTTGTGAGGTAGGTATTATCCTAATTTTACAGGTGAGGAAATTGATGGTTTTAGGAAGGTTAATTAACTTAAAGGCTACTTGACACAGCCAGTAAGTGGTAGAGATAACAAGTAAATCCAAGTTTTCCGACCTAGCTGGTTTTGCTCAGTGGATAGAGCGTTGGCCTGTGGATTGAAAGGCCCTGAGTTCAATTCTGGTAAAGGGCACATGCCCAGGTTGCAGGCTGGATTTCCAGTAGGGGGCGTACAGGAGGCAGCTAATCAATGATTCTCTCTCATCATACTCCTGATTGGCTGGTGGGTGTGGCAAAGGTATATATATATATATATATATATATATATATATATATATATCTTCCTTTCTGAAATAAATTACATATTTAGTGAATTTATTTGTTGAGAGAATAAGTCAAACTAGCTATCTGAGATTGTCTAGAGTAAATCTGAATTTTATTGATGAAATTTTCAGTTTTCAAGTCTCTGGATTAATTAAAAAAAAACATATGCTATCTGATAAAAACTAAAGCACTCCTACTTAAACCTAACATTAAAAGTAGCATTACACTTAAAGTTGTTACCTTATAGTTGTTATTTGTAGCAATTAGACACTGCATGGTGAGCAGGTGCACAATATTTGATGCTGAGATGAAGGGTCTCACCATTACTTAGTCAGAACAAGAATGGTCTGTAATAGATTGGGTAGAATCTGAAATATGGGAGAAGAGAAAATGCAGCAAAGTGAGAAATGGGAAGATATTTTGAAAAAAATATAGACTTCTGAGAGAAAAATTGAAATATATTAGGAACAGCACATACTCATAGTCCCTCTGAAAGTTATTGGAAACATTGCACTAAAAATATTCCCAGTTTAGCACTGTGTTGGAAGATGGTCTACTAATTCTCTGTGTATGTAAAGGAGTGCTGCAGTTTTGTTTGTTTGTTTGTTTGTGTTTTTTTTGTTTGTCTTGTTTTGTGTGTGTGTGTATGTGTGTGTGTGTGTGAGACTTTGTTTTAATTAGAATAAATACAAAGTGATTTCTTGGTGTCTTTTCATTTTAGGTTGATGATATGCCGAGCTATTGGGATAGAAAATGGAGATGATTTTTTTAGTTGAAATTATTCTTCCTCAGGCATTATAAAAAGGCAATGGAAAACATTTTAATAAATATGGTTTCAATTTAACTATTTAAAGAAGGAAATAAAAAGAACCTACAAGAAGCTTTTTTCCTCTTAAAAATTAACTTTTTACTGCTAAATGTTTTAATCATGAGAATTTACATTGTGAAGAATCTTGTCAAATGATTTCAATGCTGTGATTCACTATAATAGTAGTCCCTCCTTATCCATGGTTTTGGTTACCTGTGATCAACAGCAGTCCACATATTAAATGAGAAATTCAAAAAATAAGCAATTTATACTAGTAACTTTTAAATTGCACAGTGTTCTATGTAGCATGCTGAAATCTCAATCCACCCTGCTGCGTCCTGCCTGGGACATGGATCAGCCATTTGTACACACACACACACACACACACACACACACCCCCCCACACACACACACACTATACACATTACCCGCCTCTTAGTGCCTTGGTTGCCATCTTGGTTATCAGATCAACAGACCTGATATTGCTGTGCTGTGTTCAAGTAACCATTATTTTACTTAATAATGGTCCCAAAGCCACTCACAGAACTTTTATTACAGTATATGTTATAATTGTTCTATTTTATTGTTGTTGTTAATCCCTTACTGTACCTACTTTTTAAATTAAACTTCATCATGGGTGTGTATATATAAAAACATATGATATATAGGGTTTGATACTATTCGTGGATTCAGTCATCAACTGGGGGTCTTTGAAAATATCTCTTTCTGGATGGGGGGGCTACTGTGTTTTTTGGGTCATCTTTAGGGATATGTTTTAATTCTGGGTAATATTCAAAGTAGACATTTTGGATACCAACTAATCAGAATGCACAACAACCTTTTTGCCATATCAGATATACCTGTTGGCTTTAGTGGCTTAATCTACCCTTTTACTGAATCACACTGTTTTATGGTCATTTGATTATAAATAAGGTAAGCCAGTTTAGAACTCCCATCTTCACGATTTGCTCAGGTAAAAGTCTTTTCTTGGATATAAGCAGGTGAGTTTATTCTGGTTACATGCAATATATATTTTTATACATGGACTAAATTGTCATTCCTTAAACAATGTAAAAGTAGAGAGATAACTTATGCATCAGGCTATTTGAAAATTGTTTGAATGATGTATAATCAAGTAATTTCCATTAAGTAATGGATTCCAGTGTTCAAGCTTTTCATTTCAGCATCTCAGATTATTTTTGAACAAGGGATTCACACAGGAAAAGGAGATCCTCAGAAATTGCATATGATTGGTGTCACTGTTTATAAAATTTTCCAGTTTTCTTTCTTCTCTTAAAGACTCTGGAATCTGTGAAATCTTTGTAATTCATAAAAACTTTCTTCTTTTGAGTGGACATATTTTTCCTGGCATATTTCAAGAGAAAATTAGATTGAAATGGTGTAATTTTCATTTTTAATCAGGCTTTGAATTTTTTTTAAAGGATACTGGCTGGCTGTTTTATTTCTTAAATACACAATGTACCCATTTCATCTGACTTGAATTTTATTAACCACTAGAGGCCCAGTGCATGAAATTCATGCACGGGAGCAGAGGATGTCCCTTAGCCTAACCTGCACCCTCTCCAATCTGGGACCCCTCCAGGGATGTCCAACTACCCGTTTAGGCCCAATTCCGGTAGGATCAGGCATAAACAGGCAGTAGGATCGGGCCTAAATGGGCATTTAGACATCCTTCTCACAATCCAGGACTGCTGGCTCCAAACTTCTAACCTGCCTGACTCACTGATTGTCCCTAACCGCTTCTGCCTGCCAGCCTGATCACCTACTAACCACTACCCTGCCAGCCTAATTGATGTCTAACTACTCCCCTGCCAGCCTGTTTGCCCCCAACTTCCCTCGTCTGACAGCCTGGTCACCCCTAACTGCCCTCCCCTGCAGGCTTGATCACCCCCAACTGCCCTTCCTTGCAGGCCTGGTCCTTCCCAACTGCCCTCCCTGCTGGCCTGATCGCCCACAACTGCCCTCCCTTGCAGGGCCTGGAACCTCCCAATGACCCTCCCATGCTGGCCATCTTGTGGTGGCCATCTGTGTCCACATGGGGGCAGGATCTTTGACCACATGGGGGCAGCCCTCTTATGTGTGGAATAATGGTCAATCTGCAAATTACTCTTTTATTAGATAGGATGGTTACTAATAATGTTCCACCACCAGTTCTCTGATCACTTTCTCACTGTATTATCCCCTGTGTTGTATATCTACATTTTGAACTCCAAGGATCGTTGTTTCAGGTAATGGAGGACTGTTATTAGAATGTTAGGGACTAGGGAGCATTTACAAAGACCAAAACAAAATATAGATTAACTTGAAATAGGAATTAATTGAGTTTACACATAAAGAAAAAGTTTTTAGTACACATAGCATGTGGTTCTGTAAACACTGGATAAAGATAGTACTTTAAAAATCATGTAGGGAAAATTGCTACTAAATCAAAAGGAAATATAAAGTAGATGGGATTTGTCATGGTTCATTTACCTCCATAAGTTCCTTTTTTCTTATAGGTTATGACTTTTGTTCTGAAAGGCATAACTGCATGGAGAATTCTGTCTGTAGAAATCTGAATGACAGGGCCGTCTGCAGCTGTCGAGATGGTTTTAGGGCCCTTCGCGAGGACAACGCCTACTGTGAAGGTAATCCTGGTGCTGATTTGTAGCTCAGATGGATACATTTCCTAAGATTACTGCATGCCAAATTTATTAATTTCCCAGGTTGTCAAGTTGATGGGCCCATTAAAAGTAGTGAATTTAATTTGGAGCATATTAATCAGCTAAAAGTAATTTATCTTTCAAATTAAAGTTTTTCAGCTATCTGCTGTATGTCAGACTAATAAGTTAATATGGCTGGTTTCTTGATTGAGAACAATACTCCCACTGTGAAATTGCCTTCTTTTTTTTAATAATTAGATGTTCAGGTAGTTCACATATTGACACATGATTACTGTGGCTTGCAGTTAGCATTGTAGGCAGATTTTTCCAGACAATGTTGTGTAACAAAGGCAATCAATTAAGTGGAAGATAAAGTGCCCACTGCTATTTTTGTTTACTAACGTAAGTAATCTTAGTAGTTGTACTGATGCTTTGTGGTATTCAGTAAATAGCTCCAGTGGAATAAATGGTTCCTTAGTTATTTTTAAAAAATCTCAACTAATACCCAAGGTAGTTTATTCTCTTATGGAAACAATCCACATACAGTCAGGAAGTCCTTGGCATTCATAAATATCATGGCTTTAACTATTCATGATGTTTCTAGAAGTGCATGGGATGTAGTAATTTATTATTTGCCTGAGGCACAGATTTGAATTATTCTCATTAACTGTGTGTCTAGCTAGTGGGTCTTGAAAGGAAGAACACTGCTAAAGTAGGGTTTGGGCCTTTGGAGTGTTCTAGACTTGACCTTTCCAAATGTCAAAAGTGTGCCATTGATCCTGGGAGGTGGAAAACCTCCAAAGTATAAACATTTAACCTTTGCTTAGCTACACAGTGATTTATTGGCTCATGGGAAACCAATTTCTATTGTTTCCCTTAGCTTTCAATAGATTTTTTTTCTTGCCTTCAAAGTCAGTATTTATTTTGACATTTTTCTCCAAAGTATTCCTTTAAATGCTTCTGAATCATTTCTAAAGAGAATATTCCTTTTTTTGCCTCAGGAAGGACATATGGCTTCCCTTCCCCATTCATAATGAAGATTTATTTAAAATTCATCATTTTGAAAGGTTATATCTAAGAAATGTATTTAAAGTTACTTAGTAAAATAATGCATTTTGGTTACAATAATTAATATTTCTAATATATAATAAGCCCCACTGATACTATTAATATGTATAATATGAAATCACATGATATAAATTCATGTGATTCCTCTTTTTGAATCTTACCTTTATAATAATTTTTTTTAAATTTTGAGCTGCTGCTTTTGTTGTTGTTAACTATATTCAACTCATGTAGTAAGTACTTAGTGAGCACCCACTTACTGTACCCCAAACATTTTTCTAGGACTGGATGGAAAATGGTGAATAAATCTCATACATGTCCTGTGCTTACATTCTATGGGGGATGGAGTGTGTGTGTGTGTGGGGGAGACAGAGACTATGTGAGTAACTCCTGATACAGAGAAGGAGGTTCTTGGTAGCAATAAGTAATAGGAAGAAAAGGAAACAGGATGGTGTGATGGAGAGTGACTGGGGAGTAATTTAGGTAGGATGGTCAGGGAAAGCCTCTGAGGCTGGAGGAGAGAAGGTTGACAGTGGACTTGAGAATTGATGATAAGGAAACAACATTGAAAGGTCCAGAACAGAGCATCCCCACAAGAAGAAATAGCAGGTAGAAAGACCCTAAGTAGGAACCAGCTTAGCTGTTCTAGAAACAGAAAGAGGCATAATGTGATAAAGCAGACAAGTCAGAGGAGAGGCAGTTAAGAATTAAGCAGTGTGAAGACAATGTTGAGAGGACTCTTAAGGAGGGGAATGACATGCTCAAACTTAGAAGGACAGTGTTGCCTGCAATGTGTTCAATGAAATGTTGAGTTGGATGTGGTAGAGAGAACAGAAGTGCCCACAAAGAGACTGGTTGGAAGGCTACTGCAGGAGTCTAGGCAAAGATGGTGGCCCAGATTGGAAAGTAATAAGGGAGATAAGGAAGAAGGAGGATATTCATGGCAGAGCCATCTGGAATGGATCAGACTGAAAAATGGTTTGTGAATTGCTTCATGATATGTATTGGTCATTTAAAGATGTAATCTTCAAAAGTTAAGAAAGTGATGGAAAAATTTGTTGGTTTATTACAGAGATACTAATGGCCCAGTGCACAAAATTTGTGCATATTAAAGGTGAATTAATTAGAGGAAATATTTTAATATTGCCATTTACCCTTTCTCTAGAATAGAAGTGTCAGAGATTAAAGAAAATTAGTAAAATGTATATGAAAATCTCTTTCCTGTCAGAGTCTGGGGCGCCCCTTAGGACCTGGAGTTAAGTCTCTGCCCCACAGTGTGCACTTAAAAATCATGCAAGATCCAGATCCAGCCCCATTCCCATCAAACCACAGGGTGGGGGGTGCAGCTTCAGGTCCCCCGGCTCAGCCTCAGATCCCTCGGCCCCAAAGCTAGGGCACAAGGTCACGACTACTATTTGCACATTAGCTCTTTATTATATAGGATTGATTTTTTTATACGTGAAAACATTTAATATTATATCTTCTGTTATTCATGTTAACAGGCTTTGTAGTATTCTGATCAAGTTTCGTTTTACTTTGTTATTGTTGTTGCTAACTTTAAGGATGTTTTTACTTTTTAGAAGCAACATTTGAAAAAATGTTATGCAATCAGCTGGTCTTATAGAGTTCTGGTCCTCTAAGAAATATGACTTTTTATTATATACAAAAATGAGCAAGTAGTAATTTGTAAGTAATATACATTTACTAAATCTGTGGGGTTGTTTAATTGAAATGATTGATTTTTACTGTTTACTTGATCAGTGTTAAGATAACCCTGGTAAATATTGAAATTCATTTATTCATTTGACATATGCACTGAATACCTACTTTGTTCAAGGCCAGGCTAGAGGTGAAACGGTAAATAAGATATAATAATGACTGATATTCTTTTAGGCAAGAAGATAAATAGATCGTTGCGCCAAAGGACATTGAATTGCACATGGGGCAAATGTCCTGAAAGAGAACCAGGTTAACAGAGGTCTGATCTGGGTGGGTGGTAGTGCTTGAAGAAAAGATATTTTTATTTTTCATTTTACTGAAATCTGAAGATTAAGTAAAAGTCAGCCAGGCATATAATTAAGGGTGGGAAAGAAGGGAATTTTCTAGGTGGAATAATCAGCGTGTATGAAGGCCTCTAGGTGGAGAGAAGGACTTTATAAGAACTGACACAAGGCTGAGAACAAGGGAGAGATGCCTGATGAGACTGAAGGTAGGAAGCAGGTAATTAAAGGGCACAATGAAGACTGAGGTTTCCTGATAAAAACAAGGGAAGCCAATGGCAAGTTTTAAGCAGAGAGGTACCATGATCATATCGTGAAGGCAGAGGTCAAGTTGATGTGCTTATAAGCCAAGGAACACCAAAGATTTCCACCAGCCAAGCATCAAAGTTAGGCAAGAGGCATGGAACAAATTCTCCTTCACAGTCCTCGAAGGAACCAGTCCTTGGACACCTTGATTTCGGACCATTAGCCAATTGATTTGTGAGACAAATTTCTGTTGCTATGGCCACCAGTTTGTGGTACTCCATGGCAGCCCTAGCAAATGAATACCATCTGAAAGAAATACTTTTTTTGCTTCTTGGTTTAAATTACCCATGATTTAATTACCCTTCTAGACTGCTTAATTTTTATTTTTTCCTTAAAGATTTTCTTTATAGATTAAGTGCACACAGATTTAACTTATCAAGTCAAATTTTAAATTTTATCTGACTGAAGAATTAGTACCTGGTTCTGTATTGTCCAATTGTTATATATATATATAACTATGTACTATATTATTTATTAAGGAATTCATATATATGTATTGATGTATATTTCTCTCATATATAAGTGTCTTGCTTTCATAAATTGTTTATTTTTCTTGAATTGTTCCTAACTTCTAAAATAGAGAGAGACAAGTAGAGTTTAAGATACATTTGTTTATGGTACTTGTCTTTCTCTGGACTGGCTTGTTTCATTTAGCATGATGTCCATCTATTGTAAAATTTTCTTCCTTTTTACAGCTGAGTAGTATTTCATTGTGCAAATGTACCATAGCTGTTTTAAAGTACCATATGATTTCACTCATATGTAGAATTCAACAAACAAACTGAACAATCAAGCAAAATAGAGACAGAATCATAGAGAGCAGGTAAACAGCTGGTGGTGGAGGGTGGTGGTGGGGATGAAGAAATTGAACAAAAAAGAAAAAAAAGAGAAATAACTTATAGATAGGGACAACAGTATGGTCATTGCTGGGGGACAGAGGGTAGAGGTGGAAGAAGATATAGGGGAATGGGAAATGGTGATGGGAAATAAATAAAGTTTTGCAACTAAAAAAAAGGTATGTTTATTTTATTGATTGTTTGAAATGCTTATATATGTTGAACAGATGGGTTCCTTTAGGCTACCTCACCACCAAAGAATTATTTAGGACAAATATTGACCGTAGTGAATGTGTTTATATTGTGTAAAAATGTCTAATTGCCATACTAATTTTTATAGCTAAAAACAGATTCAGTTGTTTTAAACTGGTATGTATTGGCCTTAAAATTTATTTTGAGTAGTACAAAAAAAAGGAATTTATTCATTTATAACAATCATTATTTATTAAATTATATGTATACCAATAAATGGCATGCGTAGTAAAAGGACCACAAATACCTATTTTCTTCTTTTTTTAAACCATTTTATCAAAAGAAATACTGTCTCCTCCTATCTCATTTCTGTCTTTTTAATGCAGTCCATTAGCTAATGATATATCCTCTACCTTTTTCTTGTTTTGAATTTCAAGATTCTAACCCATCTAGTAATGTGAACATAGCTCTTAATGAAAACATGAATGTCTCTGTTTCTATTTTGTATTCTCCTTTCCTGCTATTGTTTGTCAATAAGGCTATAATGAAAAACACCACCAATTTATAATAATCAAATGGTTTTTTAGAGGCATTTAAAATGCCTTTTACATTCATGTTATTTCACCCAGCAATCTTATGATGGAGACATGATTAGAATCTCATGTTCGGTGGTTCAGAAAACTGAAGAGCTTGGAAAGGAAATGCTTTGCCCCAAATCTCTTTTTAATAAACAGTAAACTCAGAAAATAAACAATAAATCCAGGGTTCAAATTTATGACATCTATATTTAAATTAGTTGTTTTAAAATGTTTACTACTTTTAATTTGCTCATTATATAATTAAGCTAGTTATTGTTTTGATAAATGAAAGTTGTATACAGATTTTTCTTTAGACAAACATTTTTTTTTTAAAGCAGTTGATGGGCTTCAAAAATTGAATGTTTCTGAAAAGGAAAAAAAGAAATCTCTCTAGTTCATCCAGAAAGCATCTCAATGGCATTACAGAAACTGAAAAGAGCTTAGCCCATGATAAATAACACACAGAGGAAGACAATGGGAAAACACTTCCTCTCTCTTTCCTTCCTATCCTTGCCCTCCTGCCTTCCCTCCTTCTGTCCATCCACTCTTTGTCCTTGTCCTTCTTCCCTTCCTTCCCCCCTCCCACTCATTTCCCTCCCTCCTACTCCTTCCATACCCTTTCTCTCTCTCTCTCTCTCTCTCTCTCTCTCTCTCTCTCTCTCTCTCTCTCTCCTAATTAGTTTAGTGATTAATTCTTAACATAGCCAGTATCTGCATATCATTAACTAAGGAATACAGGGCTAATCTGAGAGGATTTCTTCAAGATTAAGATGAGCAATAGGCTCACAGAGTTGCTCCAAGAGATATGAAGGGAAAGATGTGGAATGAGTTCAGGTTTTTTTTTTTTTAAAATTCTAAACCCATCACACAAGTCCCCCTGGAGCTCATGGGAAGCATGTTTAACAGAGTGGGGATAAATAACCAGAGGACAGAGCCCTGTGGGATTAATTAGGGAATTCTAGCAGACACTGTAGCTTTCAAAACTGTGGTTAATGATGCACTCTAGGTGGTGTGTTATGGTAGTGTTTTAAATTTAAAAAGTCCAAGGTTGCTGTATTAATGAGGGTTCTCCAGAAAAACAGAGCCAAAAGACATAGCACTTCCCCCTTTTCTGCAGTTTTGTTTTTCATGGTTTCAGTTACCCATAGTCAACCATGGTTGGAAAATACTAAATGGGAAATTCCAGAAAGAAACATTTTATACGTTTTAAATCGAGCCCCATTCTGGGTAGTGTGATGAAATCCCTAGGTGTCCTGCCCTGGACATGATTCATCCCTCTGTCCATCACTTGCCCATTTAGTCATTTACCAGGCAGTAGTTGTCTAGGTTCCTTATCCACTGTCATGGTGTTGCAGTACTTGTGTTCAAGTAACCCTTATTTTACTTAATAATGACCCCAAAGTGCAAGTGTAAGATGCTGGCAATTCAGATATGTCAAAGAGAAGCTGTAAAGTGCTTACTTAAAAGTGAAAGGTGAAAGCTCTTAATCTAATAAGGAAAGAAAAAATGTATACTGAGGTTGCTAAAAACAAATCACTTATCTGTGAATTGCCTAATTTATAAATTAAACTTTATCACAGGTATATGTGTATAGGTTTGTCTATGATTTTAAGAATTCATTCACTGGGGGGGGAGGCGGTCATATCACCCACAGATAAGGAGGACTATTGTATATAGATAGATGGAAATATAGAAATGGAAGTAGATAGATGGATAGATAGATAGATAGATAGATAGATAGACAGGTAGACAGATAGATAGATGATAGATAGATAGATAGATAGATAGATAGATAGATAGATACTAAGAACTGGGTTTATGTGATTGTGGAAGCTGAGAAATCCTATGATCTATAGTCAGCAGGATTCCCAGGATAGCCAGTGATATAATTTCAGCAAAATCTGAAGACCTGATTCAGGAGAGCCCATGGTGTAAGTTATAGCCCAAGGACAGGGCAAGATCAAAGTCCCAGCTGATCAGGGAGTTTCCCTCTTACTCAGACCTTTTTTTCTATTCAGGTTTTGGACTGATTGGATGGGACTCACCCACTTTAGGGAGGGCAGTCTGCTTTACTCAAGCCTACCAACTTAAATGTTAATCTCTTCCACAGGCACCCTCACATTCACACCCAGAATGAGGTCTGACCAAATGCTTTGCTCCCCCATAGCCTCCTCAAGTTGACATGTGAAATCATCATAATAGTTACAAGTTAAGAAAGAGGCATAGGCTCTGCTGGCATGGTTCAGTGTTTGAGTGTCAAGCTATGAACCAGGAGGTTGCAGTTAGATTTCCGGTCAGGGTACATGGCCTGGGTTGTGGACTCGATCCCCAATGTGAGGTGTGCAGGAGGCAGCCAATTAATGGTTCTCTCTCATCCTTGATATTTGTATCTCTCTTCTTCTCTGAAATCAGTAAAGAAAGAAAGAAAGAAAGAAAGAAAGAAAGAAAGAAAGAAAGAAAGAAAGAAAGAAAGAAAGAAAGAAAAGAAAGAACAAGCTTCTCACGCAAAGGAAGTTGAAGAAATCAAGGCTACTCATAAACTATTTTTTTGAAACAAAACATCATAGTTGTGTGACTTTCATGATCAGCTGATTTCTTCTTCCCACCCCAAAGTGCACTCCTCTGAGAAAATACTCATAGAAGTCTATGGGAGTTTATGATCACTTCAGGTAATGAATAGAGAAGAAATCATAAATCAGTCATCAATTAATGATACATCAGTGTATTAAATAAGGTTAAGAATAAGCACTTTTTTCCCTCTTAGATGGATTCATAGGCTGCTCTTAGAATTTTTATTTCTGATTGGCTTCTATCATTAGACTTCACATAGAGAATCTTTATTTTTATTTTTTTATTTTTTTATTTTTTTTCTGGCCTTAAGTTATTTTTTTAATCTTTATTGTTCAGTTTATTAATTACATTGTTTCCCCTTTTTTATCCCCCTATATTTCCCCTCCACCCTGTACCTATCCCACCCTCCACCCTCACCTCCCCCTCCCCACTGTCCTCTCCCATTGTTGCAAGATTTTTGTCCAATCTCTTGCTGTACTTCCCACAACCCTTTTCTCCCCAAGAATTGTCAGTCCATTCCCTCTCTATGTCCATGTTTCTGTTATATTCACCAGTTTATCCTGTTCATCAGCCTATCAATTCACTTGATTTTTATGTTCATTTGTTGATAGGTGTGTATTTGTTGTTCATAATTTATATTTTTACCTTTTTCTTCTTCCTCATCTTAAAGAATATCTTTCAGCATTTCATATAATATTGATTTGGTGGTGATGAACTCCTTTAGCTTTTTCTTATCTGCAAAGCACTTTATCTGATCTTCAATTGTGAATAATAGCTTTGCTGGATAGAGTAATCTTGGTTGTAGATTCTTGCTATTCATTATTTTGAATATTTCTTGCCACTTGCGTCTGGCCTGCATCGTTTCTGTTGAGAAATCCGCTGACAATCGTATGGGTGCTCCCCTGTAGGTAACCAACTGTTTTTCTCTTGCTGCTTTTAATATTCTCTCTTTATCTTTTGCTCTTGGCATTTTAATTATGATATGTCTTGGTGTGGTCCTCTTTAGATTCCTATATTTTGGGGTTCTGTGTACTTCTTGGGCTTTTAAATCAGTTTCTTTTACCAGGTGGGGGAAGTTTTCAGTCACTGTTTCTTCAAGTAGGTTTTCATTAACTTGCTCTCTCCATTTTTCTGGCACCCCAATAATTCAGATGTTGGCATGCTTGAGGTTGTCCCAGAGGCCCCTTACACTATTTTCAATTATCTGAATTCTTTTTGTTTCTTGCTTTTCCAGCCAAGTGGATTTTGCTTCTTTGTACTTCAAATCTTTGACCTGGTTCTTGTGGCCCTCTGGACTGCTTTTAGGATTTTGTGTAATATTTTTTATTTCAGTCTGTGTATGCTTGATTTCTAGTTGGTCTTTTTTCATATCCATGAGGGTCTGGTTCATATCCTCAGAGGTCTTGTTCATTTCCTTGAGGGTCTCATTCATTTCCTTGTAAGTCTCATTCATTTCCTGGTTGGTCTTGTTTATTTCCTCATAATTCTCATTAAGTTCATCAGCCTTTTCTAGGAGCCTCTTGAAAAGCCTTATAACTGTGGTTTTGAACTCTATGTCTTGTCTTCTTTTCTCCTTCATTTCTTTCACCCCTGATTTTTTTCCATATCTCTGCATGGTGGCTGCTTTATGTGGTAGATATCCTCTAAGGGTTAGTGGCACAGCCTCCCAGTTATTTGAGATGGGTACTCTTACTGCAATCCTTTATGGGTTGTACAGTATTTTTTAATTTAAACCCAGCTTGTTGTTGATAGCCCTAGAAGGGTTTGACCTCCAGGCCAATTGGCTGTGAAGGGAGACTGTGTTCAGGTTGAATGGGCGGAGTCTCTGAGCTGCGCAGGCAGCCTCAGTGTCAGCTACGTCCTATGCGGCACTCGTGCGCACGGGTCTCTGTTGGATGGGGATGGCTGCAGGCACCTCCAAGAGAAAGCCGCTAGTCTCTTCCCCTTGCCAGACAACTCTGCCTCTCCCCAAATGAGTCTGCACCCCCAAAGTCTAGCCCAGGGTTGTAAAATAGATGGTTTCTCGGATCAGGAGACAAGTTTCCAGGGGGCAAGTTGCGGGTTTGTGCGACACTTGCGCACAAACTTCTTTTCCCAGCCTCCGGGTTTCTCCTCAGACTAGGAGACCTCTGCCACGCCCCGCTTACAGGGTGCATCCCCCAGACCTCGGACCTCGCTTGGCACTGGGGAATCCATGTAATGGGATGTCTCTGCCCACTCTGTTGGCGAAATCCAGCCGGGGTTGCTACTCCAGCTCCAGCCCACGCGCATGGCCAGGACAGCTCCTAACCTGTTTCCGTCTTCAAGGCTGTGCTCCCGCTGCTCCTCTGAGTCTCAGTGTCCCACATTTACTCTTATTTGTGGAGTTTTCACTCAGCCAGCTTTCTGGCGATTCTGGGTGAAGTTTGTTTTGTTGTTATTTTGTAGTTTTTAAATCGTTGCGTGGGGCAGAACAATAGGTGTTTACCTATGCCGCCATCTTGGTTCCTCTCTTGAGAATCTTTTTAAAAAAATATATTTTATTGATTTTTTATAGAGAGGAAGGGAGAGGGATAGAGAGTTAGAAACAGCTATGAGAGAGAAACATCGATCAGCTGCCTTCTGCACACCTCCTACTGGGGATGTGCTCACAATCAAGGCACATGCCCTTGACTGGAATCAAACCTGGGACCTTTCAGTCTGCAGGCCGACACTCTATCCACTAAGCCAAACCAGTTACGACCACATAGAGGATCTTTGTTCAGTATTCATTTATTCACAATATTTGTTGAGTATATACTGTATACTAGGCCTTGAGTGAGTGCTGGTCACACAGCCATGAGTAAAATCAAAGAAGTACTTGCTCTCATGAAGCTGACTTTCTACTGAAGGTGACATTTAAAGTCAGTGCCCATTTTCTAGACACAGAAGGAAATGGGAATTGTGATTGATGTTGTTGTGCTTTGTTAAAGTAACTAGTCCTAGTCCTTATACTCTTTTGGGAGTTGTCTTTTAGGACCTTAGTACTCAGTGTGCTGGACTAAGAACCAGTAATATAGGTCATCACATCTGAGAGCTGTTCAGAAACACAGGATCTCATACTTTATCTCAGACCTACTGAATCAGAATCCGCATGTTAACAAGATCTCCAGGTGCTTCTTACACATCAGAAAATGTGAAGAGCCCTGGGATAAGACCGAGCATTTATTAACTTATCATCTTAATGATTTGGTAGCTATCCAGTGTTTCTCAGCCATATGCTCACGTGGAGAGGAATTTCAGTATTCACAGTCTCAGTTTATTTTTGTCAGGATACAGTATGGTGTCCTCAGTCTGGTTTCTTAGAGTGTGATTCAAGCTGCATCAACATCACCCAAGGAACCTGTTGGAAATATATATTCCTGGGTGCAACCTTAATTTTCCTTAAGGAAGTTAGGATTGGCTATCAAAAATATGCATTTTTACAAGTTTCACAGGAGATTACTTACATTAAACTTAAAAAAAAGACTATTCTAATTTTATATGGACATCCTTCTAAGGATGAATTTTCAAAAACTGTTTTCTTTTTTTAGCTTTTAGTTAATGCGCTCCTGTCTAGAAGGTGAATTGTTGAGCCTGTTTGGTCATATAATCCCTGTGTATCACAGTGGTGTTGGTTTAAACCAGGGTTCCTCAGCCTTGTCCCTATCCACATTTTCAGCTGGAGAATTCATGCTGCCCTGTGCATTTTAGGATGTTTAACATCCCTGGCCTCTGCCCACCAGGTGCCAGTAGCACACCTGTGTCCACCCCCCCGCCCCCAATCCAATTGTGATAACAAAAATGTCTTCAGACATTCTCAAATTTTTTCCTGGAGGGCAAAATTTTTTCTAGTTGAGAAACATGGGTTTAAGCTAACTGAAGTATAAAAACATGGTTATATGGCTTAAATGCATAACCTATGGACACAGACAATAGGGTGGTGAAGACCTGGGTTGGGGAGCGGGGGTGGGCTAGAAGAGGTGAATGGGGGGGAAAAGGGGACATATCTAATCCTTTCAACAATAAATATTTTTAATTAAAAAAATAAACATCACCTGATTAAAAAATTAAAAACATGGCTATATGTGAGCATGACACCAACCCCCAGTGTCTGTTCATATTATTTGATTGTCTTTAGGGAATTTGGTTTCATGCCAGGAATGAAGAGAAGTTTGTGTACAAGCCTGTCAGGGCTGCTTGGGCCCTTGGGCTGGTTTTCATACTGAGTGGCAGGAGAGACATAATGCGATGATGGGGAAGAGGATAAACTCTTATATTTAGGATTAGTGGCCCGGTGTACAGATTCATGCACATTAAAAGGGAATTCATTAGAAGGTGGCCAGGGGGGTGGGACTGAGCAAGAGGGGCCATACACGCCCTGGAGCCAACTTCCCACAGTCCCTCCCTGGCCAGCTATACTTGGACCAGCACTGTGGCTCAAAGGGTGTCTGCAGAGCTATTCAGGCAGGTGGGGACCCTCAGCCTGGCCTGTGGGATTGGGCTGAAACTGGCTCTCCAACATCCCCTAAGGAGTCCCATAGTATGAGAGGGCACTCTGCTTTCACTCTGTAGCTCCTGCATTGAGCATCTCCCCTGTGGTCAGTGCACGTCATTCCTAGCAGCCGGTCTGTCAGTTGGTCTGATGGTCGCTTAGCCTTTTGTATATATAGATAGAAACAAGGCTACAATAGGGCATAGGTCCTAAAGAACAAAATAAAATTAGGTAGGACTTTTGTTTCTTTTCTATTTTTGGGTAGCTCTGGACTTGCTGGGAAGACTAAAGATGATGCTGCTGATGATGGTGTTGTCTCAGTTTTGTAGCTTTGGGGATGAGAGCTTCTTTGAAAGGGACAAAAAGAAGGACACAGAGCTATGTACTGGCTTTAGCAAACACTCAGAAGAACATGGAAAAGGCTTAGGGGATGCCCAGGGACAGGGAAGTAGACAGTGATGGTATGTCTTGACATATGCCCAAGCCTAGAGAAACACTCAGGGTACACTCAGAAGTATCTGGGGAGATGTTGAAGAAAGGCCTCAGATTCATTAGCAGCCAAGGACATTTGTGTCCATAGCCTGTAGCATTATTGACTTTCTGGCATGATCTTGAATTTTCTTTGTCTTACCATGCTCACCAAATTGCTTGCCTTTGCATTTCTTTGTCGGATGATATGATGGAAACACTGCCTGCCAGTGTTAAACAAGCATTTATAATTACCACCCATTGCTAGTCAATTGTTTCAATACTGAAAAGCAAATCAGAACAAATACTTATTTTGTTTGTATATAGTCCCTATGCACAAAGAGTCATTCTGGTACCTGGGTGGATACTTTGTAGATTTATATGTGCAATTACCTGCTATTATTTTGAAAAATACACCTCAGAAGAAATTTTGGGACTTAATAGACAGATTAATGTGAATTATTTACTTGATCAAATAAAATTATTTCCATTTTTGACAAATGGAGGAAGTTCTGATGCTATGGAAGAACATTACACAAAATATTTGAATTTTATTCTTATCTCTGCTATTTTACTAACTGGGAATTGGTGCAAATCAATATCTCTGAGTCTCAGTCTCCTCACTTATTAAATAGGGAGAACGTGTCTCATGATGTTGATGGAGAGTGGAGGATAAATGTGATTAAGTATGTGAAAATGCCTTCCAGAAAAATAAATCATTGGTAAACATTTGTGATTAAACTTGTGTTTCTTAGATATATTTATTACCACCAATATATCAGTCAATTAGTGCAACATGCATTTATTTTTGGAACTAAGATATTATACCATTTGTATATTGAAAACTTTAGGTAACATTACACTTAGAGTCCATATAATAATATTATTTTCTATTTTAAGCCAATTATAATAAGACCTCCAGCTATTTCAGTAACTAAGTTACCATGGGTTATTTCCAGAACCAAATCACTTCATGCCTAATTCCTTTCTGGTCTGAATAATATTCTAACCAGTTCTTCTATATAGAGTAGGTATTATTTTTCCTCACTTGCAGATTATGTGATAAGATTTTAAATGTAACTATGGGATTTATGTTATTTTTCTGTAAGTGCATAACAGATTAAAATAGTTGATAATTACATATGCATGTCCCTTTTTATTATTATCATGGAGAAAATGTCTGCTTAGAATTAAACAATTCATTTTAAATTAATTGCAGGTGTCTTAGGTGAAGCAGCAGTTCATTATCATTTTTTCATTAGATAAATGAAAATTATTTCTCTCCCTGGAAAAGAATTAATTTGAAGTAAAAAGAGGCATCATATGATTAAAATTTTTAATAATTTAATTGATGGAAAAAGTATTTTTGTAACTCCATTAAGTTTAAGGTCAAGTGTATCTTCGAGATTAAATTATAAATACCAGCTCTCATCTTGCCTTCCAAGATTTCAAGTTATACGTCCTAGTTACATTTGTTAAAAGTGTTGAAGTCAATTTGACAAATGCTTGGCTTGAAATGAAGCACAACTATTAGCATTCCTTTTACAATTCTTTCCCTCGCTTTATGTGTTCATTAGCTTTCAAAAGAAGAACCAACTTCAATATAAAATAAGATTATCATGTGCATTAAGGACATCTGAATAAAAGCCTTGGAGATAGGCAGTGGAAGTTGGAGCATGATTAATGGGAGGAAAACAAGATAGTCAGAACTATATCAGGATTGCACAAATAAAACAATTCCAATGTTGATTCAATGGTCCTGAGATGATGTTTGGGACCTGTTGGCACATGTGATGCTGTGAAGGAAAATGAAATGGTATGGCCAAAATATCAGACATTGGAGAAAATGTTAGTTTTATTATTATTATTATTATTATTAAATATTTTTTATTGATTTTTCACAGGGATGTAAGGAGAGGGATAGAGACTTAGAAACGTCGATGAGAGAGGAACATCGATCAGCCGCCTCCTGCACACCTTGCACTGGTGATGTGCCCAAAGTCATGGCACATGCCCTTTACTCGAATCAAACCTGGGACCCTTCAGTCTGCAGGCCAACCCTCTATCACTGAGCCAAACTGGTTAGGGCTAGTTTTATTTATATATTATGAATAGAAACAAGAATAAGTTTGTAGGAGAAAACTTATTCCGCTGGGGATTGTGGGACAAACTAAATGAATGTGACAGAGAGGAGTAAGAGATTTGAGTTACGTGATGGGAAGGACTTGGCTTATTTAGGCAAATGATTATTCCTGAGCAAAAAAAGAGCCCATGCATTTGGACCTTAGGATATTAGTGATACATTTAATAAACATGAAACTTTAGTTGAGAGGCAAGCACGTTATGGTTTTAAATTACATCTCTTATTCATTGGTATGACATAAAAATAGATCCCTGGGATTTTAATTATACATAGGAATATTTTTGTTTTTTTTCCTTTTATTTCATTTTAAAATTCCCTCAAGTAATTTTTCTTTAATATGAAGAATGTGCTCCCAAATATATTTTTACAAAGTGTTCATATCCTTAAATAAGAATGTGATGGGGAAGAAATGGAATTGAAATTGTAGAACATGTGTTTGTTTATACTGAGTTGTGAGGTCGTACTTCCTCATCCACATTAAAGATTGATTAACATTGGCAAATGTGGCAGTACACCTTAGTCGGTGGTTTATGTCTAAACAAGCCATTGGAAACTGGAGTGGCTCCATATCTTTCATGCAAACACTGAAGTAATGTTTAGACTAATCTAATAACTCTGAATAGGCAGCAATTTGGATATTGTAATGAGTAAAACCCGCGTTTTTTGGCAAAATAAATATATATTTATTAAATTAGTTTTTAATATTTGAAAATACTGATCTGCCTTCTTGGAAAGAAGGCTATTCAACTTGATGAATTTTCAAATTCAACACAACAAGGCAATCTTTCAAACGAGCCTGTCTGTTCCTTAATTTCCAGCAAGTTGGATGCAGCCAAAACAGTCTACTAACTAGCCGTGAATAAACACTGACAAAAAGTGCAGAAGTAGAGACAGATGGAATCCCGATGGCCTGGGGGGTTAAGGCAATATTGTGGAGGAATTGGGACTTCTTCTGGGTCTTGAGCGAATACAATTTGCACTGGCAGAAAAGATAAAGAGCAAGACATGGTTTGGAGTTTTTCTGCAACAACAGGCTTATATCCAGGAGTGTTCTTAGATTAAACTGCAAAGATAGGGACCAGCTTGTGGAGGGACAGTGTGTTATATGGAGTGGTTCTACTCTAGGTTTGCCAGTCATGAGCTTACAGCAACCATTTGTGAAACTTCTCAACTTTGAACAGGTTCTTTGGCTGTGAGATGGGGTAACTCTATCTGTTTTCTGCAGGTCATATGGTTATTGTGAGAATTAACATATCATACATAGAAACATACACTATAAGAATCAAAGTTCTATGGAAATATCAAGTGATAGATCTGTTCATGATTAGCAACCTTAGCTGGGGGCTGTACCCTGCTTACGTATTTTAGTATGCACTCCAGTTCAGTTTTCTCTTATTTCCTACAATAATTATTTCAAACATTAACCATTTTCTGTAAATTTTTGGTTCTACCCATTCTTCTATTCTCAGAAGATACCTTCTTTACCAAAATGACATAAAACAGGAACAATAACTTCCTCCTACAACCATTAAATAAACCCACATGCTTCACACTCACCCCTCCTTCCCTCTCCCTAGTGTCAGTGGAATAGATACCACTCCTCTTAGGAGTGATGGGTCAGTCTGAGTACTAAATCCCATTTCTTCCTGTCTTCAGAGGAAACTTGCTATCTATTATTCTCTTTCTATTCACTCCTTCCCATCAGAATTTAATTATTTTTTAATTTTCTGCCAAAGATATACTTTTTTAAAATTGATATTTAGAGAGAGAAGAAGGGAGAACAAGAGAGAGAAAAGCATCGATATGAGAGTGAAACATCGATTGGTTTCCTCCTCCATGCACCCGGCTGGGAATGAAACCCGAAACCTGGGTATGTGTCCTGACTGGGAATCAAACCCATGACCTTTTGGTGTATGGGATGACACTCCAACCAACTAAGCCAAACCAGCCAGCACCCTCCAGCCAGCATTTAAATATGATCAAGATTTTCCCTAAACCTCGTGTCTCCTTCTAGCTTTTGTGTTATTGCTCCTCTTCCCCTTTTTAGCCACAGTTTTTAAAGGTATGATCTAGTGGACATAATAGGAATTCAATGGATATTACTTACATGGATAAACTACTTATGCTTTGTTTCCTCCATTTCTTCATTTTTCAAATTATCTCATCTGTTCCCCGAGGTATTATTTATGATCCACTCTCAACCTTGTTTCAGATTTTTCTTCTGCATGTTTCCATATATATTTTATTTTGTTTTTACATATATTTTTATTGATTTCAGAGAGGAAGGAAGAGGGAGAGAAATAGAAACATCAATGATGAGATACAATCATTGATTGGCTGTCCCCTGCACATCCCTACTGAGACCCAGCCTGCAAACTGGGGATGTGCCCTTGATTGGAACTGAACCTGGGACCCTTCAGTCCATAGGCTGATGCTCTGTCTATCCACTGAGCAAAACTGGCTAGGGTTCCATATATATATATATTTAAATTCAGGAATTCCAAAGGTAGGAATAATGTATTCTATTAATAGTACTCAAAAAACTGATTCAGCTTTAACTCTTTTTGAAAAATGTACCATACAATTTACAATGAGTGAATTTTTTAAAATAAATGAAATAAATGTATGGTTATTTTTTGAAATGTCAAAATCATATTTTTAGTAACATGATAGATATATAGTATTTAATACATAAAAATTAATATTTGATAGACAAACTTATTAATGTCAATAACTTAAAAACATGGTTACTGGCAATTCCTTTAAATGTTAGCTTATTTGTAATGACATTTTAATTTATTCTTTACTGATTTTTTACTGCGCAGACTATTTACCCTTGCTAATTTTTTATTTTTAAAAAATCTTATCTTCCCAAATGTTAGTCTCAATTTTTTTCTAAAATTTCATTTCTCAGAACTTAGCCTTTTTCTATTGATCTCTTTGCCAACTTTTCCATGCCAGTTTTTCACAGCCAAGACTTAGCAATAGCTCATACCGATCAGTATTAGATCTTCAGTATGTGGCATTCTTGCAGTTGAGCTGCATGATTTTATTGGCTGCACAAGAAGGCATTAGTGTTCATCAACATATTAATATAATTGTTTTACAGGGCAAAATGAGATAAATGCTGTGTCTTAGAAATGCAGCGTGCTTTTTTCTAATGGCATCAGTAAAAAGGCATTATGGGGGAGCTAGGTTGTGTGGCAGAAACACCGACGAAAGGGGGCATGTGTGCCCACTGCCTCCACGGCTAGTGTGGAGTCCGTCTATAGGCCCAAAGGGACATTAACTCAGGACCTGGGTCTGGAAACTGTTCTCATTATGATTGCCAATCATTACTTTTCCTCTAAGAAGATATTCTAAAAACACAGATCTAATTCAATTATTCCTTTCCTAAAAGCCTTTCTATTTCATATGGGGATGCAGTCCAAAGTTTTTAATGTGACTCACAAAAGTGTCCTGATCGGATCCCTCCTCTCTCTTTAATTTGTCTCTGGCATCTCTGCCTCCATTTTGTCCATCATAAATGACTGGGGGTCGGTTAGATGATTTCCAGTTTCTTACAGATCTAAAAATTGGTGATTGCAATAATTACAAATTGGCCTCAGCTTTCAGATAGGATAAAAGGGAATTTATAAATTTCTGTTCTAAAGTAGATCAGCTTGAATTATTCTGAGGCAAGAGAAGTTGTTCAGGTAGAAGATATACTGTTTACTTCTGCTTTTTAAGTTTGGTGGAGTATGACTGTGCAGCCTACAGATTTTTGGAGAATCGAATTCCCTACTGCAACCATTTGGATCATGTTCTCGTTGTTAGAATTGTGAAGTATGAATACTGGTAATGACGGGAATGTGTAGTCTTTGCTATTATAGATAATGGCATTAATGTCCAGACAGATGAAGTGCCTGTCAGGTTTATAATAGCGCCAAGGACTGGGATCTAAGTTTCTTTATTCCCACTGCAGTGTTTCCACTATATAAGACTATTTCATCACCATGGCTTATGTTCACCGTTCCCACAAAAAGCCCATGTCTGAGTAACTATGTACTGGGAAGAAAGTTGTACAGCCAAGTTGAGCTCCAGATCAGAGTAGTATGAATAAGGATACTTATCTTTTTTTCATTCTAGATGAAAAGCCTTGAAAGGTTTAATTCAGCAAATACTTCATGAGGGCCAGCCATTGTTCTAGAACAGATCCTCCTGAATCTTATATTTCAATATAAATAGACTAGAGGCCTGATACACAAAATTTCCTTCAGCTGCTGGCACCAGCTTCCCACTGGCCCTCGGGACCCGGGCTTCCCTCGCGGCCCTGGCTTTGTCTGGTCGGACGTCCAGTCTAATTAGCATATTATGATTTTATTATTATAGATAACAGACATATTAACAAATAATTTAATAGGTGACTTTGGATATTTTCAGATATTGATAAGTAATATGGAGACTTAAGACTTAAATTTAGTTACCACTTCAGACTCAGACTTTTATTCATTCATAAACATTCTTCTCTCCTTGATTGTCCCTCTCTTATCAACTCCACGATTGCACCGTCTTACCAACTCTTGTGCGGTTTATTTTTCTGTGCCATTTCCCCTTCTTTCTAAATGCTTTAATGTCTTTATATCAGTCTAAGTAATACATCTTTCTCATATTTGTTGGATAATTATGTGTACACATATTGTATCTCCTATCCCATAACTGTATTTCTGTTTCTTCTTTCTGCACAAACTCTAATCAGATGGAATATTCAGTTTCTCAACATTTTATATGTTCCTGCTTGTGCCAGCTACACTAGACTTGAGTCTCCACAGTACTCCCACTCATCTTTGAGCATCTCACTTTTATAGGAAGTTCTCTTCTGCGGCAGCACCTCCAACTTTGTGCAAGTCTGTCACTTTAAGCCTACTTCAAAAGCCACTTAAAGCCCTACTACTCCTGTTAGATGTCTATGCCCTAGTCATCAACCTTCCTCTGAATACCACACCTTGTAGTGCATGCTTTCTTCTTTTCTTTTCTTTTTCTCTCTTTTCTTTCCTTTTCTTTTCTTTGTATCACTTAACATAAACCACCTCATTTATTTATGTAATTCCATTCTGGCTTCTCAATTTTGTTATCAGCTTCTCAGGTTGGGGGAAGGAAAAATTATAAAATGATTTATATCACCAAATATAAATTCCCAAATGTGTTCTACATTAATAGGTGCTCAGAACAAATATGCACTGTGATTTTAAAAAGTTAATTGCTGCTCATTTAATGCACATTGCATATTTTCCTGTTATATAGTATGCATCACTTTATAACATTGTCATTTAAGTGTTATATCTCCAGCTAGAATTTGTTGCCTAATGTAGAACGTGGGCATGGTGCATGTCCATTATATACTTGTTGAATGAATGAACTTTTTTAGAAAAACTATATATTCCAGAGCCTGTAATTGGCTCATGTTCATTGTGAATTTAAGGAGGAGGATAGGGGAAGTACAGTAATATAATGGTCCTGGGCCTCATGTGACTATGCCAAACTTTGTTTTCAAGGAACCATAAATCTCTAGAGATATTGCTCTCTAAAATGCAGGCCGAAAATGTCGAATGTACTGAAATAGAAGATGATGATGATGATGATGATGATATTACTGTTTCCTGGACTGTAAACCCTTTCAAAACAGGGTCTGTGCTTTAACTCTCTGTGTATTAAATTTTGAACAGATGGTAAAAGCCACAGAGTCCAGTGAAAGAACCCTTAGCTGGTATCTCTATAGTGCATCCAACTCATGCGTGAATATTTGGCAGGAAGATAATCTTCTGTGGCAGCCCTTTCCAGCGTGGTGGAGTTGTCTCTGCCTAAGAGAAAGTTATATGGAAGTACACTCAATTTCCCATACTATCCACCTATGTTGCAGTTCTAACTCTTAGGGTCATCAATATGACTCAAAGTCCATGAAAAACTTGGACAGAGAAGACATTCAATAAAGTGTAAAGAATTGATTTGAACTGTGAAAATTTGACTAACTTTTTGAATTGGGACTTGGAACTAAAATATACCCTGAACCAAGTTTGAACGTGATTTTACATCAGATTCCTTTTTAGTCTTGCCATTTTTGTGCCTGTGAGTATCTGCCTATGTCAATGGAAATGACATTTCTGTAATGTTGCAGTTGTGGTACATAAATGCGGCTCTTTGGGAGTTCTTTATCTGAAGATTGGGCATGAGACATTTAAAAAGGCCATTGGTGATTAGGTGTACAGTGTTGAGATGATATGTTTTGGTATTTTACTTCTTTCCACCTCACAATAGTGCTTCAAGGAATAAGTGTGACATTTTGTATCTTTTGGTCAGGGATCCATTATTTCCATGTGCTTCAGATCCTTCAAGTTCCTAAAAGGCATCACATTAACTAGGTCCCTTGTTTTTGTTTGTGACCTAACTGCATTTTTTCTGACTGTGTGGTAGCTTAAAAGGGAAACTTTTACTAAAGGAAATTGGTAGAGCAGTGTCTCCCAATATGTAAACCCAACAAGAAACATCAGTTAAGAGTGTTATCATTTATCCAATTATTCTATAAATCAACTTCTCCAATAGCATGTGGCTGTAACTATGGTCACATTTAATAGAAATAATCCTAAATCACTGTGTCTTTTTCCATCTCCTATAGGATTTAATACTCTCCACATTCCCATTCCTCTAGTATTCTTGGAGGAGATGTGAGATACGCCACCTATACTTGTGAGTTTAGTTTTCCAGGTTTGGTAGCTACTCTTGCTGGGCTAGGTGTCCTTCCTAAGGAGACCGTCTTGAGCAAGCATATCAAACTCAAAGGCTATATCACAGGCCAAATAAACAAGGTTTAAGTTTTTGTGGGCTGCAAAAAAAAACAAAAGCTTCAATTTTCATAGAAACGTAGGTTTATTTCAATAGAGACATGCTGAATACAAAGGGCTGAAATAAATGAGTAATCATTAACATAAAATATTAGAACATTTTAATAAAAATTAATATTTTTTGAACATTAACTTACCAGACACCAAATAACTGCACAAATCAATAAACCTATTTTTCTTGTTCTCTAAAAGCGAAATATTTCCTATTGCACACACCAAACTAGTTAGTCCAAGACTAATGATGTGGCAATCGGCTGCTAAAATATTCGCTGCTAGTATTAATGGAGAGAAATGAATGCGACAAAATTATAGTAGTCATTAGCAAACATGGTAGTTCATTATTAATTATGTATAACATGATATTGTAAAACTTAAGTTACAAAATGTTTATTAAAACATTTCTTACATACTGTTATATTGACTGGGTCACAAAAATATTCATTTTGGGCCACATGTGGCCCGCAGGCTGTGAGTTTGACATGCTTGGTCTAGAGAGAGGTGCAGTGCCTTAAATAATTAAAGCTCCCTCCTCTAGGACTTAGCCCTGTTCTAGGCACTCAAGCCCTTCATTCCTCTAGGGTCTGTGGGCTCTCACAGGAACTATTCTTGGAGCAGATTCCACCATGTATTCAGTAATTCTTCCCTCTGAGAACCAAGATGTCTTCACTGAGTCATGTTCATTATCCTTGGTTGTTTTGTCCCCAAAGGTGAGTTCTTCATGCCTTCGTGCACGTGAACTTCTTCATAGCCATTCTTCTAGCTCCCAAAGGACTCCTGCCATGGCTCTCAGTAACTTCCACTTCTCCACAGCACCCTCTCAGAGGAACGAGGTTAAAGTCTATCGATCAAGCTGAACACATCAATAATCCCATCATTCCTATTATGATCTTAAGACCCTGAAAGCAAATGAGTTTTTCATCATATTCCCCCAGGTTGCTTGAAGTTTAATTTTCCGACTTTAATTGAATGTCATAATTTCCTTGCAGAGCAGTGCAACATTGAGAACATGTTATCATGAAATAATATTACCCTATAAGTCAGAAAATCTGAGAGCCATTCTTAAGTCTTCCTTAAGCTAGCCTAGAAGAATTTATTCATTCATCCTGCAATATTTATTGACCCCATAATGTCCTAGACACCTTACAAGGTATTGTGGATACAAAAATGAATTAAATTCTCAGTGTTTCTTAACATGGTTATGCATTAGTCCAGAGCTAATCTAATTATGGTCTGCAAGCCAAATTTTATTCCCCATATGTTTTTATAAATAACATTTTATTAGAACATTATATGCATATTATCTATGGTTGCTTTCATGCTACAACAATGGAGTGAATAAGTTGCAACAGAGATCCTATGATTCCTAAAGCCTAAAATATCTAGCATCTGACTTTTTACTGAAAATTTTTCTGTCTCCTGAGTTAGACTCATCATGGAGATGATTTTTAAAAATTGCCAGTGTTTCACCAAGATAATTAAATAACAATTTGGATGGATTGGGGGATTGGGAGTTGTCCAAGAACCATTTTTTCTAAAAAGCATCCTAGATAAAATAATGTGCAGCCAGAGTTAACAAACAAACAGATGATCCCTGCCCTCGAGGAGTACAAGGTTTATTGGGGAGAAGAGGCTCTCAAAAATGGAAAAAGGTACAATGGATGGATCTAAAATGTAAACATTTACAAAATTCCAAGGGAACACTGCCTAGGGTGCATGTTACTTCATTAGAGAAGTTTTCACAGAGAGACATGTAAACGGATTTCTGACAGATGTGTGCACTGGTGGACAGAGCCACTGGGTTGTAATAGGCTGAGAAGGAGTAGAGAGAAAGCATAAGCCAAGGCACATAGTTATGCAAGAACATGGCCAATTCAAGGAATAATCAGAAGTTCAGTGGGACCAGGACACAGAGGGAAAAGGAGAGGGAGGTCATCTATACCAATAAAAGGGTAATATGCTAATTAGACTGGGTGACCGGATATCTGACTTCCAGACAGTTAGGGGGTGACCAGGCTAGTAGGGGGGCAGTTCAGGGGCAGCCAAGCTTTCAGGAGAATTTGGGGTGCAACCAGGCTTGCAGGGCAGCAGTTGGGGGGCTATCAGGCAGGCAGGCAGGCAGGTGAGCAGTTAGGAGCCAGTGGTCCCAAATTGCGAGAGGGATGTCCGACTGCCAGTTTAGGCCCAATCCCTGTGTTGCTCCACCTGGCTATGTCTTGTAATTGATCCATTTCTCTTAATAGTACAAATGAGGACAACACTACTTTATGTATTCACCACCAGGATCTGAGAAAGCAGACTTCTGGAGGAGAAGAATCTTGCCTGGTCAATACATTAAGGCCCTTAATTAAGAGTTTTACATAATGATAAAATATTTGCAAAATACTTTATGTTTTATGCAGAGAGATGCTATAAAATGGGGACAGTTTTATGGTCAAAATTCACATTCTTCCCAATTAGCACCAGTGCCTATTATGGCTTAACCCAGTGCCTATTATGGCTTAACATTTGTAAGTCTTTATATTCAATACTTGGTGTATGAATACTATAAAAGTTCTTCACTATGATAACTTATTTTACAGTTTCTCATTTATATCAGTTCTCTACATTGTAATTTCATCTCTGCTCTGACATTTACTGGAATAGCTGTATCTTTACTTGTATCTCTAATAAGCTACATGTTATTGGTTTCATATCTCTAAGTGAAGTTACTGAAGTCCTAGTCTATATTGAATATTTTATTCACCTCTTGCAGGGTCTCACCAAGTGTACAGAACAGCCAGTGAATCAAAAAATAATATGCGATAGGCTCAGGCTCAAGAATAGAAACGTCCAAAACTGTAAGGCAGCCCAATCTGTGCTTTCTGATTCTGTTAATCTCACATAGGTAGATGAATGCACTGGAAATTTCCAATTATATTTAGAATGCTGTAAGTTGAAATACATAGACATCTTTGAAACCACAGAAAGAGCTTTTGGAAAATATTTTATAGTTTCTGTCATTTGAACACCAATCATTCCTATAAAAGATGTTTTGAATACCTTTAAAAAAAACCTTTTAACATATTTTATGGATTTCAGAGAGGAAGGGAGAGGAAGAGAGAGAAAGAGAGAAAAACATCAATGATGCCAGAGAATCATTGATAGGCTGCCTCTTGCATGCCCCCTACTGGGGGTTGAACCTGCAACCTGGGATGTGCCCTTGATGGGTGATGAACCCAGGACTCTTCAGTCCTCAGACCAATTCTCTATCTGCTGAGCCAAACTAGCCAGCACTTGAATACTTTTTAAAAATGCTTTTCAACCAGTAACTATTATTACTTCCTGCCAAAGAAAATTATAAGAAACTCTATAATATTGGCCACTATTGACTTCTTTCCTCTGCCTTTTCTTCACAGACATTGATGAATGTGCTGAAGGGCGCCATTACTGCCGCGAGAATACCATGTGTGTCAACACCCCAGGTTCCTTCATGTGCATCTGTAAGACTGGATACATCAGGATTGATGACTATTCGTGTACAGGTAGATAGTGGCTCCTTATGAAATAATATCTTTCTATGTCTTCAATTTCTTTTAAAAGTTTCTAAAAGAAATTCTAATTTTTTGAGAAGTCCACCATAAATTTTCCCTTACAACAAAACAAGTCATAAGCAAAAGCATATGGTTGTTGTTTTTCAACATATTTTTATTGACTTCAGAGAGGAGGGAGAGGGAGAGAGAGATAGAAACATCAATGATGAGAGAGAATCATTGATTGCCTCCTTCCTGCAATGCCCTGTACTGGGGATCAACCCTGCAACCTGAGCCAAGAATTGAACCATGACCTCCTGGTTCCTAGGTTGATGATTAACCACTGAGCAACACCGGGTAGGCTAAAAAGCATAGGGTATTGATTTTGATAGTTAATTGTGAGTCTGATGAAAGTTTTATACTCCCTGATAGGAAGGTAAAGATCAACTTAATAAACAAATCAGTATTATACTAATTTTAAACACAAATCTGAGAAATGACCCCTAAATAGAATCTCCTTTACATATATGAGAGCAGATTTTTGAATAGAGGAATAATAACATAAATAATGTTATATCTTTAAGAAATAGATTTTTGGAGTGCTGGGAAATGGGAATATTAAAGAGAATTGACCTTCTTCATACCTTTGGGCAATACAGTTGAATACATCATAAAAATTTTGCTTGTGTTTGTTTTCTAAAATATATCAGGACCTCTTAGTACCACTCAGAGTCCTGTTCAGGGATACCTTGAGTGTTTGTAATGTCTTACGATAGTCCTGGGATAAGACAATTTATTAACTTAATAGTGTATAAGCTCCTACCTATAGAATATGAAAGAAAGTGATGTAGAACAGGAGTTTGAAGACTATGGGGTTTGAGGAAATGTGGGTGTGAAATAAGACATTCTTTTGGATTTCTTTTTTATTTTTATAAGTATATGTTAGAACAAAACACATGTAGAATCATAAAACTGGAGAGCACTTAAAATGTTATTCTTGTCACTGTTTACTGTATCTCCAACTTCATGATTTTTATCTGAGGGAAGTATAAAGAATACTTAGAGTTTTCCAGGGAAATCGGCTTTTAACACTACCCAGTAATAATATGAACCTATAATAAAAGTGCTACTTATGCATTTGTATTGGTGTGTCCCCTTTAAGTATTATAGTAATACCATGTACTCCTTGATATCCGTTCATCAGTTAGAGCAAAGGGAAGGGCTGCCTCTGAATTCAAATATAGTATTTATAGGAAAAATAATGAAAATAAAAAATAATGAGAAGTGACTTTCCAATCAATGGAGAATAACTAAAGATATTCCGAGGGAAGAAAATATATAATGGATTTACAAATTCTTGCTTTTTCATTTTATTTTTTGTTAGTTCATCCTAAACATTTCCTCAGTATGGGAAAAATTGCGCACTTTTTACTTATATAAAATTTAATCTCCCTTAGTGGCAATGTCTTAAAGGACTATGGAGATATTTTTCAACATAAAAAGGAATATAAAAGAACAAATTTCAATAAATACACAGTTTGTGGTAATATCAATAAGTCTGGGTTCCAAAGTAATGGTTGACAGCAACAAGAAAAAAAACTATCTGAGATAAAATTGCCACTCCCAGAGTGTGGTATTTCAAGATGAGCTCATTGAAAATAAGAGCAGCAGCAATTTTCTGATTCCTTTGCTTTAGTGACGTAAAAAGCTGTGTACATTTTTGTACTTCTTAGTGATTCTTTTTGTTTTCTTATGTTCTTTTTATTTTTAAATTTTTTAGAAAAATATATTTTTATTGATTTCAGAGAGGATGGAAGAGGAAGAGAGATATAGAAACGTGAATGATGAAAGAGAATAACTGATTGGTTGCCTCTTGCATGCCCCATACTGGAGATTGAGCCTGCAACCTGGGAATGTGCCCTGACCTGAAATAGAACTGTGACCTTCTGGGTCGTAGGTCAATGCTCAACCCCTGAGCCACACTCTTTTCCTATATTTTTAAAAATGTTAGAGATTCTGACTAAGAGTGCATGATACACAATTGGGCCTAGTACTGAATGAGGAGCATTTCACAGCAGCAGGATATTTTCAAGGGGTTCATTATCATTCCAAACCTGTCTGCTGGCTGTCAATTCAGGGACCAGCTTAGCTATCACCCCTTATGGAGAATTTCTTGCTTTGTCTTTATCTCTTTCAATGCATTTCCCGTCCAAGTAAAATCCCACAAATTACTGTTAACTTTTTATTACTTTGGGAAAATTTCCCCTAAGATTCCAAAGTACCTAATGATATAAATGAAGTGTCTTTTTATAGGAATGTGAAGGAAGGCCAAATTCATTTTAAGAAAAGCTGTTCAGGCCATGATTTTTGTGCCTCGGGAACCAAAGCCAAGAATTTCAAGATCTGGCATGTGATGGATGAATTTCCTTGCTGATGTGCCAGTATTTCTAACTAGCTCCACTATTTCTATGATACTACTTAAAGAAGGGAGACTTTCTTGCCCTTAGATGTCTTATCTGCTACAAATAGGTCTACAAATATGAGAATTTACATTTTTACCTAAAAGCTGGGTTTGCTAGGGAATATGAGTGGATTTTATTTTGTAGTCCCAAATCAGGTGATTTTTGACAAACATTTTATGTTAGACTATGCAGGGTGGGCACATATTCAGGCTGGTTCCTATAAAGGAAATGGATGCTTAAATTCTACACTTTGGGGCACCCTCCCTCCAGGAAGCAAGCCCGGTCCATTCCCTCCCTTTGCCATTCCTCCACAGGCATGTATCCCCTAGCCTCTAAGGGACCCCATGAGACTTGCAACCAGGGAAACAATGGGCAGAGGCACCTTATCTGGGATGAACCTTTGAACCTGTTAGCAACGCCCCTTTTTCTCTGACTTCCCAGTGAACCAAGTAGCCCAGCCTACGTTCTCCTATTTCTTCTTCTATGCCCTTCCTTGTTTCACTGCCCTAAGTCTATTTTTGCTATGGCCAATGAATTATTGTTTGCTTTCCTACAAAAAAAAAAAAATTACCACTTTGCATCCCTCTCTCCACACCATGAAGAAATAATTCTTCTGTGGAGGTTTTGCCCATGGGGATGAAGGCTCTAGCCAGTTTGGCTCAGTGTATACTAGTACAGCATGGGCCTGCAGACTGAAGTGTCTCGGGTTCAATTCCAGTCAGGCAATGTTTCTCTGTCTCTTCCCCTCCTTTCCACTCTCTCTAAAAATCAATGGAAAAATAGCCTTGGGTGAGGATTAACAACAACAACAACAAAGAGCTTTTATAAGACCAGAGCAGGACTTCATTTCTCTGATAAAGATTGGGCTTTATTTTCTCCAAATTTTAGTAACAGATAAATCCTTGCAGCAGGAGGCTTTCCAGAATAAATGTGAAGATGCCACTGCAGAGCCATTCTTGGTTCATGGCTGAGCTCTTGCAGTCCTGATTTTGTTTTGCTTTTGTATTCCTACTCCTTTTTCCTATTGAAAAGTGCCTTGACACAACCTAAAAAACTGACATGCTCAACCCTGTACCCAGAGGTCTCTCAAACTCGCTTCCTCCATCTGAAATTAATCATAGACATTCTAATTTAAAGAATACTCAAAGAGCAATACCCTGTACTTTATAGTCAAGAGCTTTGATCAATAAAAAAAGCCGTTTTTACTTTATAAGCCTATAGCTCTGGGATAGAAATTATGTATGCCACACAGTAATTATCTTCCATAGTTTGTAGAATTTCCATTTTTTCTTTTGGTTTCAGATGATTTGAGTTATATTTTCCTCTTGATCATAAAATTTTGGAGATGGAAAAATTCTTTTTTTAATTTTTTTTATTGATTTCAGAGAGGAAGGGAGGGAGAGAGAGAGAGAAAGAGAGAGAGAGAGAGAGAGAGAGAGAGACATCAATGATAAGAGAGCGGCATTGATTAGCTACCTCCCGCAGGCCCCACACTGGGGATTGAGCCTGCAACCAGGGCATGTGCCCTTGACCGAGAATCAAACCCTGATCTCGTGGTTCATAGGTCAACACTCAACCACTGAGCCACACTGGCCGGGCTGGAAAAATTCTTAAGAATAATCTCACCCAATCTCCTAACTTTCATAAATGGGGAAACCAAGGCTGAGAGAGATGAATTGTCTTACTCATGGTTATACAGTTAATGAGAGGCAATGAGGGGCCAGAAGATAAGCCTCTTTATATTCATCATCATTTGTTTAACTTGCAACCCAAAAAATAAATAAGGGGAAAAGATTTATATTTTATGTAGAAATACATTATTCAACTTACAATATTTATTAATTAAACTGCCTTTCTTAGAGATTGTTTCAGTTCATTAGCTTAGCTCTAAGAGACATTTTTCCCCTACAGATTTTATAATAATAATCCTAAATCAGAGTCAGTAGAAGAAATACCAATCACAATTTTCTAGGCCTCTGGCTCTATCATACAATTACACTAATGACTCAGTTGTGCCATTTACACAAATGATGCAGCAGTTTATAATTTTCTGAACTCATTAATATAATTTTCCTTCCAATGAAGGTATATTTTTGTCCTAATTAAGTTTTCATAATCTCTTATACTTCTCACATTTTCTTTCTGTTCTCAGGAAAGAAAAAGAGAGAAGTGGGGAGAGGAGAGACAGAGAAAGAGAGAGGAAGGGAGCGAAAGAAAGAAGGGAGGGAGGGAAGGAAAGAAAGGGAGAAAAGACAGAGGGAAGGGGATATAAGAGAAGAAAAGGGTTTGGTTCACAAGGGCCAACATATTAAAAGGGCATTCTTCAGCAACTCTGATTGTGAAAACAATTTTTATGCATAACAAAGTTTCTTGTAAACTTATCTTGACAAATGGCTTTCTTGGGTCCCTCACATAAACATTCATTAAATTCAGCAAATATGTTTGATTTTATTGGACATCTCTTCTTGGAATTGGTCTTATATAATGGACAAAGAATAAATATCTCTGGAAGCAAAGATAAAATCAAGAATTTTGGAATTATCAAAGGATAAAACATTCATTTCAGATCTTCCTGATCTGTCTCTCTGTTCTGATTATTATAGTAAGAAACACCCAGTTCCGGTTCTTTCTTGTATGAGGTGAGGAATTTGCTATCTTCCCACTATTGTACAATTCTTTAGAGTAGGATCAGGAGAGTGGGAAAGTGGGCCATAGAAGGAATGGGAAAAGTCTTGCCCAGGTTAGGAAGAAAATAGGTTCTTTAAGACAGTGGTTTTCCAACAGGGACAATTTTACCTTCCCACCTACTGGAGATCATTTGACAATGTCTGGAAACATTTTTGGTTATCACAACTGTGGGGCAAGGGGGCTGCTACCTGCATCTGGTGGGCAGAGGCCAAGGATACTGATAAACATCCCATAATATTATTATTAGACTGACTATTCTCTTAAGAAAATACATTATTTTTCTGGGACCTTTTCAGCTGGGAGCTTTTTGCTGGTTGCTTTCTGACTGAGTTAGTAATCTCTATCCCACACTGGTGGCCCTTCATAGCAAAGAATTACATGACCCAAAATGCCATAGTGCCAAGGCTGATAAATTCAGCTTTAGGTTCACCCAATTAAAATTGTAAGCTATGCACTTTCTTTTTAATGTTTTCTATTTTTCTTCAAGTTTCTTTTAGACACTTTGCTCACTTTTTATAGTGCCCAGTGTCCTCCTATTAGCCTTTGGCAAAACAAAAGGGACACCTTCTCAATAAGGCCCGCTCTCCCTCAAGTTCCTCCCTCTCTTCTCTTCTCCCTTATTAAAAACCTCCTCGTAGCTCAGCCAGGGGAATATTTTGCAATGGCACAATTGCAGGGCTCAGCAGAGGTGGCAGAGGCGATTGCGTAGGGCCCTTCCAACACCTATCCTGATGCCTGTTCAATGTGCTTTCTCTTGACCCTGCTTCTCTTACCCAGGGCCTTCTGATGCTGGCTTTGGTCCAGGTCTCAGACCAAAGAAGGTCCATAAAGTGTCTAAACTGAGCACAAGGAATTCTACTTGATACTTGAGTTTTGTTGTTCAAGAGCCTCCTGTGGTGTTCCCCAAGGAGTTTTACTTCTAAAAGTACTTAACTTTTTATAGCGTTGAATACTCCTAGTGCTTACATTTTATGATCCTATAGTTACTTTTTTTTTGCTCTAACATGGTCACTACTTATTTATTTTTTAAATCACTGTGGCCAACCTATTTATCAGGCACATTTAGTTTGTTTTTTATGGAGAAGAGTCATGAATTTTATGATGCTATTGTTTTCTCTTTTTACTGTTAGTTTCCTAGCATTTTAAAGAGTCTGGGGTACTATTGTCATGCATAAAAGCTTACAGAGAAGGATTTGCTGATGGGCAATTGAAGCAAAGATTTTCAGTCAGTTGTAACCCTTGAATGCCCCTTCCTCAAACAGCTTCCTCTGTGTTTTTTTTTTAACTTTCCTATCAAACAATCCTAGAAAAGATAATTTACATAAAGTGTTTAAAGAGATAATATTGTAAAAAGGCAGCAATAGCATTATTGTTTTTTATTCTACATTCTTCCAAAAAGAATTTAAGTTGAAGTTGGTAATTTATTGTATGGGTGGATAGTAACTTTATTAACAGGTATTTAAAAATAGCTCTGGATGGATTTATCAAAATTGCACCTAAAGAACAACACAGTACGACACAGATAATTCACTGTATGTGTGTGTGCCATGATAATTACTTTGTATAAATAGTAAAGGAAGCAAGAATACTGTGGACAATGGCAGAGAGGCTGGGGCGGGGCGGGAACACAGATCAGAGAGAAACAAGGCTAAAGAGCTGGAAGTGAAAATAAGCATATCAAACTTCACCCAAAAAAATCCTGCATAAACAAGGTTATGCTAGTTGTAAAATGCCTTGGCAGTTTATTGTTAGTAAAATGCCTAGCGAAGGAGAAATCTTCAGGAAGTGTGGGTTACTATAATTGTTGTTACTATTATGATTAGACAAGCTCTCCTCTTATTTCCCTGGGATCCTTTCCCTCTTGTTATTTTCCAACTGAGTTATTATTTTCGTAAAGCAGATAGCTTTGCTAGAGCAATGGATTCAACGTGCTACTGTTTATTCAACAGTACTTATTGTGCACTGTGAATAGGGGTGTAAAGAGAAAGAGAGCCCTTGGTGTAACTGAGTAGCCCTTCTTCCTTCCACGGGAGGATTTTTCCCTAGGATGGGAAGGTTCCTATTGTTCTTGTGAATGAGTGTTAGGTTGGGATACCCTGGGGCGAGATAGAGGCAGCCAGGGACCTACCCTGGATACTAATGTGCCCAGAGTAGAGAATATGGCCTTGAAGAATTAGAGAGTCTGTCCCTTTCTCAGGCAGGGCAGATCCTCCCAGCCGCCTGCTTCTGTGTGGGATTTCTTTTCTAAAGAATCACAGTCAGCAATCAGACAGTCCTGCCATCTGGACACGAGTTGCCATGACTATTGGGAAAGACTTGCATTTTTATGAACAACCACTCCACATCTTGTTCTTTTGGACTTGGCACTGCACAATACAGTAAAATTGTGCTATTTTTCATGAAACATGAAAATCAGACAACTTTAGGTTTTAGAAATGTACAATGCGGTCCCTAATGCTAAAAGATGCCTCATTCATTTCCTATACTTCCCTGAATGTTATTACACTGTGTAGTCATTATTGAGTAGCTTGAAAATATAAATATGATCACAAAAATTAAAATGTCAAGCCCTGAGACTCTAAGAATTCATAACGAAAAGCTGTTTTTAAGCAACCATAATCAAGAGAGCATCTCTAGGAGAATGTGTGCTGTAGACACCAGGAAGCATTAATGTTAGAAAACTTCAGGCCACGTCTGGAAAACTTGCAGAGAGCAGAAGTGAGAGGTGTCTGCACAGTTGGTGAGGTGGCCAAGGCAATGGCTTATCTCTTTCCGGAAACACATATGTGCACGCATACAGTTAGCAGCCATCGCAAAATGAAATGGGCTCAAAGGCTCAGGGAGCCGAATTGCCTTTTGAAAGATGAAAAGCTTGGAAAGAAGTCCGTGCTATCTGAATCTGTCAGCTCCAACGGTTTCCAGTCTTGTCGGAACCTTTATGCGGCATCGCAACGCAGCCTTGTCCCCATGTCTGACCTCCAGCTGGCTGTGGTTTGATCATCAGGGCACCCAGTGGGATGTGTCCACACCAGCCAGCCTCTGTGCCGGCTCACCTGAGCACTGCCTCATTAGCCAGCCTCACCTGCTTTGACGTGGTTAGTCAGGAAACCCTAATTCACCTTTGTCTCAAACGGCTATATTATTTGAGTTGTATTTTTATGTGGAAAGCACAGAGCTGCAAACTCACATAGGGGAATAAAAAGATTATACATGCCAGGAGTGTAATAATAGCGGTGTCTTAGCAACAGGCAGCTATGGAGGACAGGATTATTGAAGCTGAGGTTCAGCAGATGCCTTTCATTTCCTCCCTTGATTGTTGGCTTTGATATAGTGGCCAGAATGGAAGTATGACCTTCCTGTGCCTCCTCACTGTTCCAGTGCTCCATGGTCATGCTGCCAAGCTAATGTGGCAATGGGTGTGTAACCTCCTGGTGACATTGCTGGTGTCGATGCATTCATTTCCTCCTCAGTCTAGGATACCTCAGCAGAGTCACATGGAGGTCATGGATCTGGGCTCTGAGGGTGAGTTTTTTCTGTCAAATCCGGAGACTTGTCTCTGCCATGTGCTTCTGCTGGGGCGAGGCAGAGCCAAACTGATTGCTTGGATAGTGCTTTCATTATCTGCAGTGGACACCTACTTCAGTGATTGGTACTTTCTTCATATAACATCTGAAGCCATATAAGAGGCTTCCGTTTGCTTAAACAAAGTTCTTTTCTCAAAGGAAATAACATTGTATAAGATATCTACTACAGTGTAACAAATGGTCCCAACATTTATCTCCTTAAAACACTACATATTTATTGTCTAATTAGAGGCCCAGTGCAGGAATTTAGCGCACTCGGGGCAGGGGTGTCTCTCAGCCTGGCCTGTACCCTCTCACAGTCCAGTAGCGCTCAGGGGGTGTCCGAATGACAACTCCTGTTAGGAGTAAGGCTAAATCGTCAGTCAGACATCCTTAGCGCTGCCATGGAGGTGGGAGAGGCTCCCACCACTGCCACTGCACTTGCCAGCCATGAGCCTGGCTTCTGTGTGAGGGGCTCTCCGCTTGTGGGAGGGCACTGACCACCAGGGGGGGGGTAGCTCCTGCATTGAGTGAGATCAGGATGAAACTGGCTCTCTGATAACTCCTGAGGGGTCCTGGATTGCCAGAAGGTGCAGGCCAGGCCAAAGGACTCCACCAATGCACAATCGCACAATCGGGGCTGGGGAGGGACATGGGAGATTGGCCAGCCCGGGAGGGACGGCAGGAGGGCTCCAGGGCATGTCTGACCTGTCTTGTTCAGTCCTGATCAGCTGGGCCCTAGCAGCAAGCTAACCTACCAGTCGAAGGTGCTGCCCTGGGTGATCAGTTCACAACATAATGACTGACCAACCAGCTGACTGACTGCTCCTGGTGGTCAGTGCGGATCATAGCAAGTGGTTGAGCAGCCTTAGTATATCCTATATAATCCTATCTAATAAAATAGTAATATGCAAATTGACCATACCTCCAATCAAGTCACATCCACAGCCATGCCCATCAGCCAATCAGGAGCAAATTATGCAAATAAACCCCAACCAAGATGGCTGCCACCACTGAGAGCAGGAGGGAGGCTTGGGTTTCCCTGGCAATGGAGAAACCCAAGCTTTCCACCTGCCCTTGCAGGCCTAGGCCTCCACTCAATGCTACAAAGTTTCAATTATAGGAGATATATCCCAACAGAAATGGCAGCAGTCATGGAGCTGGAGAGAGCAGAGGCTAGGGTTGCCTGGGCGATGGAGGAAGCCAAGCTTTCTGCACCCCTGGCAGCCCTAGGCCTCCACTCCAGGCTACAATGTTTCAATTATAGAAGATACATAAATCGCAACAGAAATGGCTGTCAACCCAGAGCAAGCAGAATGCTTGGCTCCGCTCCAGGCTCCAAAGTTTCAGTTGCAGAACATAAATTAATCCCAGATCTCAGGGCCTCCACTTGGGTCACTGGGGGGCATGGTTGGCCTGCAAACCACAACAGGCCCCTTGCCCAGGTCGCCCCTCACCCCAAAGGAACCCCCACCCTGAACCGGGGTACTCTTCAGGGCAAACCAGCTAGCCCCTACCCATGCACCAGGCCTCTATCCTATCTAATAAAAGAGTAATATGCAGATTGACCATCAGTCCAACACACAAGAGGGCTGCCCCCATGTGGTCAAAGATCCTGCCCCATGTGGGTACAAGATGGCCACCACAAGATGATCAGCAGGGGAGGGCAGTTGGGAGGGACCAGGCCTGCAAGGGAGGGCAGTTGGGGGTGATCAAGCCTGCAGGGGAGGGCAGTTAGGGGTGACCAGGCCTGCAATTGGGCTGATCACTGGCAGGATCCAAGGCTTTTTCTGGTCTTGAGCACCCAGTGATCGCCCAGTGATGGGGGCTCTGATTGAGGCTTTTTCCAGCCTTGGGCAGCAGCCATCTTGATTGGGTGTTAATTAGCATATCACTCCTGATTGGCTGGTGGGTGTAGTGAAGGTACCATCAATTTGCATATTACTCTTTTATTAGATGAGTAGTGTTGGTGGGTCAGGAATCTGGGCATGGAATAGCTGGATCCCCTTGACTTTAGGGTCTCTCACAAGCCTGCAATCAAAGTGTCCTCAAGAAGTAGGGAAGGATTTTTTCCAAGCTTACCTATATGGCAGATTAAATGTCTCACTGGCTGTTGATATAGGGCCTTGTTCACATGGCCCTACTTCATCAAAGGCAGTAAGAGAGAGAGCCTGTTAGCCTGATGGAAATCACCATCTCTTGTAACATAACAGAAAAGTGACATCCTATTACCTTTGTTGTAATAATACTCTGGTGATAAGCAAATCACTATGACCAGCTCATACCAAAGGCCAAATTATACAAAAGCATGGATATCAGGAGATGGAGATCATAGTGGGCCATCTTAAAGGTTTCCTAGCCCAGCTGGGGTGGCACAGTGGTTGAGCATCGACCTATGAACAACGAGATCGTGGTTCCATTCCCAGTCAGGGCACATTTCTGGGTTGTGGGTTCGATTCCCCAGTGTGGAGTGTGCAGGAGGCAGCCAATCACTGATACTCTCTCATCATTGATATTTCTATCTCTCTCTACCTCTCCGTTCCTCTCTGAAATTAAAAAAAAAAAACAATATTAAAAAAATTTAAAGGCTGCCAACTACAGACATTGAATATTATATAAAGTTTTCAGAACTAACCCATTTCAGCTAAATACTGATGAAGAGCACCAAACTGAAGGATAAGAGTAAAGAGAGAGTAGTAAAAACATGTATAAGAACTGTGCATGAATGATTGTGAAAATTTATGAGCTGTCACACATTTCTTTTACTTTTCTTTACACCAGAGCTTTGATATGGGTGCATGGTAGTGTTATTGTTCAACTTAATAGATACAGATAGTGGAACTGAATCATTACAGTGCATTGTGGCACATTCTGTATCAAAGAAATGGGCAGAGAGCTGTTGGAAGCCCGCCCAGACAAGGCAGTGAGTGACCTGGCTTAAGCCTGCCTATGAGCAGGCATCTCCAAGTGACATTTAAATTGAGATGTTTAAGAACAGAAACAGACATCTCAGAAGAGGAGACATTTCAGCAGAAAGGAAGAGTAGATACAAAAATTATAGGTTGTTTTATAATAGCAAGTTTAGTATGACTGGAATTTTAAGAGATAGTCAGATAATCCTATAGAAAATTCGAAGACATGGTTTCTGGAACATTTCTCTCAGTTTGTGCATATTCTAAATGAGATGTGCGTATTGAAGCTATGATGCTTTATTTTGTTTTATGTTATTTTTCTTTTGTGCTAGAAAGTTGTTTATTAAGTAGATGATATGTCTAACGATCAATGATGACCTTGAATCAAGGTGATATGTTAATTCATTTCAAAGAAGACAGCATGCTCTGTTGATGTTCTAGGAACTCCCTGTAAGCCAATTTTCAGTGTGGCCTAATGAGAACTGATTTTAGAAATTGTTTTAGAATGAAATCATAACCATTTAGTTACTACCTGAGGCATTTTTATACCATAGATGTACAGATACACGCTCATTAAATGATCTGAAATGCAACAACAAACAACTACAACAAGATAGGAACTAGCTAAGTGGTCCATGGAGCCTCTATGTTTAGTTGATCCAAATCAAATTATAATCTACTCCCTCGGCTCCTCTTCTCCAGGGGTATTCTGTGGCATGTTAGCGTATGGGTACTATCTTAGTTAGGCTTTTTGGACTTGAGTCCTTGTTCTGCTATCTACTAGCTGTCATCTTGAGCAATTTTCCTAACTTCCTAGACTTAGTTTCTTCATCTTTAAAATGGAATATTGCATACCTTATATGTTCTTTTTAAAATTCAATGAGAAGAAGCAGTCATCAGCATGACAAGGGGAACATAAGCACTTGAAAGGAATAGTTATTATTTGTGGCAACCCTGTTCAGGCTCCAAAATGTGGTGTACCTAGGTAGGCACCAAAGTGTGAGAACCCCTTTCCACGTCCCGAGTGATTCAGGGTACCCGGTTCAGGGTTCGGGTTTCTGGAGGAGGCTGCATTCAAATGAATAAAGAGAATCAGAAAAATACTAATTTGGAAAATGGGGGCTAGGCGGTAGTTCAACTCTAGTGGCAGAGCTCCCACTCGCTCTGGCTTCACCACTCCTTTTATTCGGATTAAAATCATAAGATACAGCTGTATCCCCCAGGCCAGAAACACCAGTAAAAGTCAATCAGTAGATCTTCTTAGGACTAACGGGTGGGGGCTGCTTCAACCACCAACATTCCAGTAACCAGCTCCAACCCCTCAGAGCAATCAAGGTTGACCAGCCCTCCAAACTCCCTGTCCACAGTTCTTTATTATTAAAACAATGAATGGCTTCCAGCGATTATTGCTCCCTTTTGTGGCAAATGGAATGGTCCTCAAAGAGGCCCAAATTCTAATAATCCCCAGAACCTGTGATGTGTTACTTTACAGGGAAGATCTGGGTAAGGTTAAAGGCCTTGAAATGAGGATATTATCCTCAGTTATTATCCAAGTAGGCTCACTCTAAGCACGCGAATCCTTAAAAGAGAAGAACTTTTCTGGACTTTTGTCAGAGGGAGATGTGACTATGAAAGAATTATTGGCTTTGAAGATAGAGCCATGAGCAAAAATAACTACTAGAACAGGGATAGTGAACCTTTTTCTGCCAAAGAACTATTTGGATATTTACAACATCATTCATGGGCCATACAAGATTTTAAACTTAAAAATTAGCCTGCTATATTTGGTCAAACATTCCATTAACTCACCCCTAATGCCTTGGCAGGGCCAGACCAAGTGATTCCGGGGGCCTTATATGGCCCATACGCCAGTTCCCACTCCTGCTTTAGAGGTATGGCTTCTAGAAGCTGGAATAGACAAAAAAAAAAAAGCCTCCAAATAGGAATGCAGCACTGTGGACATCGTGATTTTAGCTTAGTAGACCTGTCAGGCTTCTGGCCTCTAGAACTATCAGATAATGAATGTATGTGGTTTCAAGCCATTGAGCTTAGAATAAGTTGTTATGACAGCAATAGAAAATGAATACAATATTATTATTAGCTAACACTGTTGAATTGTCCAAAACGATTCTCACTGCCCATCTGCTTTCTAATTATGTAGAAGCAACAATTCAAATTGAATAGATTATTGATTTCAGAGATGAAGGGAGCAGGAGAGAGAATCATTGATTGGCTGCCTCCTGCATGCCCCGCACTGGGGAATCAAGCCCACAACCAGGCCATATGCCCTGGCCAGGAATTGGACCCTAACCTTCTGGTTCATAGTCGACGCTCAACCATTGAGCCATGCCATGAGGGCCAAGTTCCTCACTTTAATGATTGAGGTGCTTTTTCTGTATTTGGTTTTGATATAGATTAAGGTGTACTCATTATTTTAACATTTTCCTAGTCTGCTTCTGGTATACCCAAAAAACACACAGTTAACACATAAATAGACCACACATTTACCCAATAATAGACCATACATTTGCATAGTAAATCAAATGTTTATGTAGTAAATTTCTCATCTGCCTTCTTTTTAAAGCTTCTGAAATTGGTAACAGGAAGGAAGTTGGCAGACAATGATTCTGGAAGCACTATGAAGAAGTTCATTTGTAGACTTAGGTGTGTTGTTGGGAAAGACTTTTGCCATGCATCTTTGGGATGGAATGCAGGGTGGCTGAGGATAGCCTTTAAATTCAGAAAGGCTCCATGCCAGCAAGACTATATCCAACTCACCAGCTAGTGACCTGTGGACCTTGATAGTCTCTTGGTAGCAATGTATCTGACTTTCGTGATCTAACATTTAAACGGTCAAAAGACCTTATTATGAAAATATGGCTTTCTTCGTTACTTCTGGGTCTGCACTATTGTACTTCAGTTTCCAAATGCAGACAATAGTGGCAGCTCTCTTAGAAGAAGAGGTATCTCCAAGTCCCTAGTCCCCATCCCCATTTCCTGAGACTCAGCGGTTCCCGGAAGAAAACACCAAATGCCAGAATCCTTACAGCCAGGCAGCCTCCCTCACTTACTGTATCTGTTTGACCTGTGAATTGGAGTATTTTTAGTTTGCAAACTATGATTTATAGTATTAAGTGATCATAAATATGTTCATCTTAAGACATGGAGATTTTAATACAAAAATAATGTCAAAGCTTTGGCTTCTTTATGAGTCACGTTCCTACTAAGTTCATAACTCACATTGACATAAGCCTCAGAAGAGCCATAAGATACCTCAATAAATTTTGAATGCATCTGCATTGATTTTCCTTGTGAAATTAAACTATAATAATCTTAAGCAGTAAAGTCACATTCAGCATCTATATATACATACATGCTTTATAAATATATATACATGTAATTAATTGTCATATATATATATATGTGTGTATATATATATATCTCCCATATATGTTATTATACTGTAGTGTCAGTTAGCCAATTTTTAAAAGTCCTAAAAATTTAGCTCATTGTAAAGAGGAAATCGTTAAACCAAGGGAAACATAAAATTTGTTGCTAAACTAGAAAGGGTCCATGGTAATGGAATTATTGAATACTGGATGTTATTTTGTTTTCTAATAGCCAGTCTCTTCTTTGATAGAAAAATTAGTTTCATTGCTACTTCACAACTGTAATTTTTCTACTGTTAATGAATGGCAATGTAAATATCTGTGTTTTCTGATGGTCTTAGGCTCTACAGCAGCAGTTCTCAATCCCACAGCTTGAGAACTGCTAGCAGGGTCACCTAAGACCATCGGAAAACACAGATAATTACATTATGATTCATTTACAGTAGAAAAATTACAGTTATGAAGTAGCAATGAAAATAATTTTGTGGTTGGGGGTCATCACAATATGGGGAACTGTATTAAAGAGTCACGGTATTAGAAAAATTGGGAACCACTGGCTTAGGTGATATCATTGATGCTTTTGAGTTTTGTTTTGTTTTTTGCATTTCTTTGCACATATTCTAGTTAGTGGTATTACCTCTCCTTATCTCCTTTACCAATAAAAGTTTCCACATGTCAATGCAGAATCTGTGGGTCCAGTGATAAGCAACTGAAAGAGCATAGTGGCAAGATCCCACAGCTGTCCTCTCTCACAGGCCACTCTCTCCCTTGCTCTCAGCTTCCTGTCAGCAAATGGGGAAATATAGTTTATATGTCATAAAGGCTTTTAGTTGCAAGTATAAGGAAAAACTGTCTGTCTTAACTATAGAGGGATTTTCTGCAAAGGTGTGAGTGGCACAAAGAATACACATAAAGCTGAAGCCAGCCTGGAAAATGTGCAGAGATGAAGGCATCTCTGAAGCCTTCGAAGCTATAACAGTTGTTTCAAATTGGGGCAGTCATAGGATGTTGTCACCCTGCTGCTGGCAGCCACTGCAGAATGCTGTGGGGATACACAGCACTGAAAATGAATTCTAACTCTTTTTTTCCCTTCCAGTCACCCGTTCAAGTTCGGAATTCCTGGGCAGAACTACATGTAATTAATTGTCTTAATTTTTAATCACATGTCCAGGCTTTGTATTCACCAAGTGGCAAGGGGTTGGCAGGTTTGTCTTGCTTTCTTATAGTTTCTACTAGAGGTCTGTTGCAGGAAGATTCCTGCAAGAATAGGGCTTCCTTTGGCTGTCTCTGCCGCCCTGCCTGCTTCCCTCCCTTCTCCACTGCCCTGCTTGCTTCTCTGCAGCTTCACTCCCTTCTACAGAACTTGGCTTCCTTCTACACTGTCTTCAGCCTTTGCCCCCACCCCCAGGATATGCAAATTAACTGCAATTTTGGTTTGGTTAATTTGCATACTTTTTCCTGATTGGCTGGTGGGCACGGCTTGTGGATGTAGTGGAGGTATGGTCAATTTGCATCTTTCTCTTTTATTAGATAGGAGATAGTGGGAGGGGTGCCCTGCCTCTTAAATAGTCTCACACAATGGATGATATTTCCAAAATAAAAAGGTGTTTGATATGCTGAATAGGCAAAGAGAGAGAGAGAGAGAGAGAGAGAGGGAGGGAGGGAGGGAAGAAGGGAATCAGGGAAGGAAAGAGTGAATGAGGAGGGAGGAAGAGAAAGAGATAGAAAAAGAAGGACAATTCACATTGTCCTTACTACTTGGTCTGCTTGGCTAATGTGGGGTTCTATGGGAAGACTATACATAAAAGAATGCTGAGTAACTTTCAAAGCATTATAAAAATATAAGATGGCATTATTATTATTCTCATTGTCTCTTAGTTCAAACCTTCATTGTTTTTTACCTGGACATTTCAGATATTCTACTATCTCATGGTCTATAATTATTTTTCAATTGCTAATTTAATAATAGTTTATTATTATTACTAGGGGCCTGGTACACAAAATTTGTGCACTGAAGGTGGGTGGTCCCTCAGCTCAACCTGCCCCCTCTCACATACTGGGAGCCCTCAGGGGATGTCCTACTGACAGCTCACTCCTGGCCTGCCAAAGGACAAAAGCCTTTGGCAGGCTTTCCATCCTTGGGCAGGGGACCTCGGCCAGGGAACCCCAGCCAGCCATTGCTCTGTGATCGGGGGCCATCACTGCCTGGTCACACCCCCAGCCCGGCTCGACCTGCTGGAGGCTGAGGGCAAAAAGGCCGCTTGGGGAGGAATCCGTCACCCCGAGATTGGGGCCAGTTGCTGCCTGGCCACGCCTCCCCCCTGGCCCGGCTATAGGCCGGCCACTGCTGTCTGGCCTGGCCCCACACCCTGCCTCATGCCGCTTGGCCCTGCCCCCTGCTTTTGATTGGCTGGTAGCATAGCGAAGGTATGGTCAAATTTGCATATTACTCTTTTATTACTACTAAGGGCCCAGTGCACAAAATTTGTGCACTGGGGGTGGGTGATTCCTCAGCCCAACCTGCCCCCTCACACATACTGGGAGCTCTCAGAGAATGTCCTACTGACCACTCAGTCCCAGCCTGCTCAAGGCCTAAAGCCACCTCGCCCCCCGCTTCAGCCCTGGCTGCCTCAGCCATGCCCCCTGGCCCTGGCCGCACACTCACTGGCTGGTTCCACTCCAGCTCCTGATTCGCCAGTGGGTGTGGCTTGATCAGAGGTATGGTCAATTTGCATATTACTCTTTTATTAGATAGAATTATTATTTATACTTTTTAAAGTGTATTGCATGGATACCATCTTCCATGCCATTTTTTTTTCTGTGCACTTACTCATTACAAATAAAGCTGAATCCTAGAACAGCATATAATGTTCCTGAGTTCCCAGAACCTTCTGTCTTTGGGGACATTTGAGCTGATATTGACATGAAAAATGCTGACATGCCAGCTCATACAAATTATTTTATTTTTTTAATATATTTTATTGAGTTTTTTATAGAGAGGAGGGGAGAGGGATAGAGAGTTAGAAACATCAATGAGAGGGAAACATCGATCAGCTGCCTGCTGCACACCCCGTCATGGAGATGTGCCTGCAACCAAGGTACATGCCCTTGACCGGAATCAGACCTGGAACCTTTCGGTCCACAGGCTGATGCTATATCCACTGAGCCAAGCCGGTTTCGGCCTTACAAGTTATTTTAGTTTACTGTCTGATGTGACCAGTCACAGAAGGAAAACACCATGGTCTGAGCTGGCTGTGCCCCTGTTTCATTTATTGAACTAGTTACCTCCTGTTACATCATTGGGGTGATGATAAGGCAGTCAGCTACATCCTGAAACAACTGTTTGTCTCCTCATCAATAATGTCAGTTTCAAATACAAAAGACAACTTAAATTTTATAACAACATGTGGGAAATGCTCCCTTTGCTTCCTTATCATGAAATTTTGCTTTCCACAAATGGTGTGGAATACATGAACTTTTACGCTACACAGACATTTGCTGTTTTCAGTCATGATTTTATCGCATGTTAGACTCTCCTGCTTCTTCCTAGTCCCTCAAGAAAACCCAACAGCTCTATTGCCTTAAAGTAGGAGCAGCAGCTCCTGACCTCCCCGCTTCAAACCAAACAATAGACCACACAAGAGCTGGACAACCAACTAAAATAGCATTTCTCATTAACTTCATAACATTGCTACTTTTATTTTTATTTGGTTAGAATTTTAGACCCTCTACTTATCCCATTATGGCAGATTTTATTATACCGTACCCTGAGAATAGTTTTGCTAATGTGGTTTTTATTCGCCCAAACAACTCAACTTTCTTTACTTTTTTCTTTACTTGTTAAAGTGCTTGCTATTCAACTTCCATGGCCCAATCAACATGGTATCACCTGTACAAATTTTCTTTGAATCTTCACATTAGAAAATGTAACTTAATTTAGCTCCTAATGGCATGACGCTGAAATGGATTCAGTATTCACTTCCTAATCATAGTGCAACATTTTTAAGATTTCAGCATCTATGTTTCCATAGCTCTTAACTAAGTCTGTTTGGTTTTGTTGTTTGTGGTTAGTTTGTCTTCCCCATGAAATTATATGTTATTCGAAGAAAAGCTTTTTGTCTTTTTTTATTTTCACTCCTAGAGAGTAAAATGTGGTCAATTCTACAAATATTTCTTCAATTATTGTCTAAAATTGGTATCCGATCTCTATTAGAATGAAGAACAAATAAGTGATTCCTAAGGCATTCACACAATCAAGACATTTTTGTGATTTCAGTAGTTTTTTCAACAGAATTCTCAACAATAGGTCTTAGAGCTAGACAGCATTTACTGTATATAGGATGCATAGCTATCATTTTGCAAATGCAAGATATTTAATATACCCGTGAGGCCGATATCCCTGCTACACAGATGAGAAAGCTGTGTATAAAAGAGGCTAACTTACTAAAAAGCTCAGTTGCTATAAGTTGAGGAACATTTTTAAATAAAAGGAAAGAAAGTTTGGCTACGCTCCTCTTCCATCATTTTAAGGAAAGCAATTATATCCCCAGAGTGCAGCTATGTGAACAAAACATGTAGCTGTGAACTTAGACTATCTCCCAGTCTCATCATTCTCAAGTTCATGTCCCTTAGGTTATATATCAGTACCAGGTAGAATTGTGACAGGGGACCCTGCTATCTACTCCTCCACTTGGGGTGGTGAACACAATACAGTATCCAGAGGATGTGTTGTAGAATTGTGCACCTGAAACCTGTATACTTTTGTTACTAGTATCACCCTAATAAATATGATTTAAAAATAATTATGTAGGGGACATTGTTACCTACTCCTCAGCATTTCCTGCCATGTTTTAGGTTTCCTACAGCCTTACATTTCTTCTAGATGATTAGAATAAATCTTTGCTGTTGTACATTTGTCCAGCAGAACTCATAAAGCCAGACACTCATTAAACAACTAATTATTGAGTATTTATAAATCAGATCAGTGTTATCATACCTATTTTACATATGAAGAAACTTAAGCTAAGAAACATTTAAGTAGCATCCAAAATTTGTAAGCTTTTAAGTGGTAGGACCAATCAGAGAGGAGAATTAAGTGTCCTAGTAGTATTTTAACTTAGCAATCAAAATAACTGCACAGATCAAGAGTGCTTTTAAGCCCCATTGGCTCATGTTTTTCTCTGACTTTAAGTTGAACTTGGCACTTCATATTTAGTAGACAGTATAGTACTATTCACAAGTATCTCTCTCGAGTCAGACCACCTGGGATCGAATTCTGATTGTGCAGCTTATTAACTGTGTGATGTTTAGAAAGTGACTTAGCTCTCAGTGACTCCATTTTCTCTTCTATAAAATGGGAATAAAATAATACTTTACATTCAATGTGAGGATTAGATGAATTTAATATATATATGTATGTATGTGTGTAAAATTTACAGCAATATCTGGAATAAGTGTTTTAAAAATATTAACTGCTATTTGGTAAACATGCTTAATGCTTTGAATGATACTATATATATATGTGTGTGTGTGTGTGTGTGTGTGTGTGTGTGTGTATATGTGTGTGTGTGTGTGTGTGTGTGTATATATATATGTGTGTGTGTGTGTGTGTGTGTGTGTATGTGTGTGTGTATATATATATATATATATATATATATATATATATATATATATATCCCGGTGCACGAAATTTATGCACGGGGGCGGGGGATGTCCCTTAACCCAGCCTGCACCCTCTTTAATCTGGGACCCCTCGAGGGATGTCCAACTGCCCTTTTAGGTAGGATCGGGCCTAAACAGGCAGTCGGACATCCTTCTCACAATCCAGGACTGCTGGCTCCAAACTGCTCACCTGCCTGCCTCCCTGATTGCTCCTAACTACTGCTTCTGCCTGCCAGCCTGATCACCCGCTAACCACTACCCTGGCAGCCTAATTGATGTCTAATTGCTCCCCTGCCAGACTGTTTGCCCCCAACCTCCCTCCTAGTCACCCCTAACTTGCCCTCCCCTGCAGGCTTGATCACCCCCAACTGCCCTCCCTTGCAGGCCTGGTCCCTCCCAACTGACCTCCCCTGCTGGTCTGATCGCCCCTTGCAGGGCCTGGAACGTCCCAATGGCCCTCCCCCTGATGGCCATCTTGTGGTGGCCATCTTGTGTCCACATGGGGGCAGGATCTTTGACCACATGGGAGCAGCCCTCATGTGTGTTGGAGTGATGGTCAATCTGCAAATTACTCTTTTATTAGATAGGATAGAGGCCTGCTGCATGTGTGGGGGCCAGCTGGTTTGCCCTGAAGAGTGTCCCAGATCAGGGTGGGGGCTCCCTTGGAGTGAGGGGCAGCCTGAGCGAGGGGCCTGTTGAGGTTTGCAGGCTGGTTATGCCCCCCAGCGACCCAAGTGGAGGCCCTGGTATCTGGGATTAATCTATGTCTACCATTGAAAATTTGTAGCCTGGAGCAGAGCCAAGCCTTCTACTCTTTCCACAGTGGCAGCCATTTCTGTTTGAAACATTGTAGCCTAGAGTGGAGGCCTAGGCTGGCAATGGCAGACAGGATCCATTGCCAGGGAAACCCAAGCCTCTGTTCTCTCCAGCTCAGTGGCTGCCACCATTTCTGTATCTTTTATAATTGAAACTTTGTAACATTGAGTAGAGGCTTAGGCAGGAAACGGCAGGTGGAAAGCTTGGCTTCCTCTGTTGTTGGGGAAACCCAAGCCTTCCTCCTGCTCTCAGTGGTGGTAGCCATCTTGGTTGGGGTTTATTTGCATAATCTTCTCCTGATTGGATGATTGGCGTGGCTTGTGGGTGTGGCAAAAGTATGGTCAAATTTGCATATTACTCTTTTATTAGATAGGATATGACATATATCATCGGGGACTTTATAATTTATAAGAGGAGGTAATTAAAATTAATAAAATCAAATATTAATTAAGTGCTAAGCAGAGTAATACTCAATGTGCTATGACCATTTGCTTGTATAAAATTTTAAGGATGGATGAATAATGAGGTCAGAAGGAAATGAGGAGAAAAACATTAGCTTGGAGTTAGGAGGTGAGGGGTATGGGATGGGACCTGGAGAATTCAACCAGTTACTATAGCTTCTCTTTTACCAAGAGAGAGATTTCTTCTCTCTTGGTAAAATGGAGAAATTATACCCATCTTATAAACATACTGTAAGTATTAAAAGTGTTACATGTTTAAACTGGCTTTAAAATAACATATGGCTGACCAAATAATATCAAATTCTAATCTTTTATTCAACTGTAGAAGAGATTATTGTACCCAAAGAGAAAGTTGGAATTCAGAATAAGAAAACATTTTTTCCCAGCCTAACCTCATTTTGCCTCCACTACCACCCATTTGCTAAAGGCATTCAGGCCACCGGATTCCTTGCTCACTGCCCATACCCAACTCAATTACATGTCCTTGGTTTTAGTTTTCAAATTAGGAGCTCAAATCCAGACCCTTGTCTCTATTGCTCCTCATATACAAGTCTATGTCACCCCATTATTGTCACCATTACATTGGCTTTTCATGTTTGCTCTTGCTATCTCCAATCTAGTCTGTGTACAGCAGCCAGAGCAATCATTTAAATAGAAAAATGGCCTATATTATGCCCTTGTTATTACCATTCAATGGCTCTCATTAGGAAGTTATGGTGTAGTCCCTCCTTACCTCTCCTGCATTGGCTTATTCCAGTCCTTGTCTTGCTTCTCATGTTTTGTCTCATTGACCTATCCTTATTTTGAAAGAAATGCTAAACCTCTTCCAGGATTTCTTATTTTTTCCCCTAGATCAGCTTTCCTGCCTTTCCTTTGGCACAACTCTCTTTTTTCCAGTCCTTTAGGTTTTAACTTAACTATTCCCACTCCATCTTCATAGCCACTTCCCAATCCCCTGTGGCTCTCAGTCTTATAGAAACTAACACACACAAGCCCTTCCATGTGTCTTATCACTTGTGTGTCTTTTCTGAGCTCATATACATTCTACAAAGGCAGGAAAGCTGTGTCGGTTCTGCATTGCTTCTCACTGGATACCAGGACAGTTTCTGGAAGGTGAATGGATATTCAGTAAATAATTTATTCAAGAAATATGTGTTGATTAGCTACCAAGAGCATCAAAGCACACCACATTGGCAGATTCTAGAATTAAAACAATTATATTATGGAGTATAGGATATTACATATGTATAAGTGTATCTTGTCAGGTACAGGATGCCTGCAAGTTTATTAGTGCTTTCAGAAGATGGAAATCAAGTGGTTACCAGAAAGTTACACCTGCATCAAATTAAGACTTTTCTTCCTTGTCGCTTACAGTTGCTATACTTGCCCAATTCTATTTGAGGAGGGGTTTAGGGCATATCCTATAAACACAAGTAGATGACTCCCATGGCTCTTTTTTATTTCTATTTACACTGTCTAGAATTTATCTGATATATTATACAGAATTAAACTCAAGTTACATGCCACACAATGAGCTCATCTCTCTGTCAGTCCTGCTAACTCTTTACTCATGTTTATTGCTCTTTACTGAACCAAGCCTGTTTTGTCTGTCATTTTCTTCTATTGCAACATAATGACCTGAATGTTGGGTTGTCCCAAAAGAGGGATAGAAAAGGGTTGTTAATCTCCCTGCACTAGCCTATGTATTTATAGCCCATCAATAACTGAATCTTCTTTTGTAAGAGTAGTAAGTATAAACTTGAGGCATTTTCAACCTAAATTTTCTTCTGATATTATTCCTTTCTATCTGTCTTATCCTATCAAACATCTCCCTGGTTAGATTAGATTTTTCTAGTGAATTAGTTGATATTGTTTCAAGTAGAAATGCTTACCAATATTTCTAACCTTTTTAAAAGTCTTCTAAGTATTTTGTGCTGGTCAGGTGGCACATTTGATTGGAGCATCGTCCTGTATAACAAAAGGTTGTGGGTTCAGTCAAGTCACATATTTAGGTTACAGGTTCAATCCCTGGTTGGGGCACATATGGGAAGCAACCATCCATGTTTCTCTCTCACATTGATGTTTCTCTAGCTATCCCTTCCTTTCTTTCTAAAATCCACAAAAACATATCCTAGGATAAGGACTACAAAATAATAAATGAATGAATGAATGAATGAATGAATAAATAAATAAATAAATATCTTTTAAGTATTTTTAAAAGTATAAATAAGATTTTCTTTTAGTTTTGCAAAATCTGTGTGTCTTTCTTTGTGCAGGTAATAGAATAGAACCAATCCACCAAAATAAGTTATTTATCAATAGAAACTCTATTGAAATGCAGGGGAAAACAAACAAATTTTTAAAAGCTTGAAAGTGATGAATTTATATATGGTATATTTACATGAACCCCTAAATTTGCTGTTTTCATATTGCTGCACATTATCAATTTTTTTCTAATACAGATGTATTAGATGCACCCAGTAAAATAAATACAGAAAAGCATCCAAAAGAAGGAAGGAAATTAAAATATCCCATAATCCCATTTCCTAGAGACGCTTCTGGCAATACTTCAGAAACAGTTTTTATTCTTTTATCTATGCTTGTAATACCTGTGTATCTTTTAACATTAAATTGAAATTATACCATTTATACTGTTTTTTAATATTTTAAAATGATCAATTTAGTATGAATATTTTCTCATATCAGTAGCTTTTCTACAGGATAATTTATAGTAGTAGTATAACATTGTATAAAACATAAACTCTATTTATCCAGTCATAAAATGTTAACATTTTAAGTTCTTACCAACATTTCACTTTTACAGATAATATGTGATGCAGGAATTTTTGTAAGCCTCTCTCTGACAATTTCCTTAGGCTATATTTCTATAAAGATAATTATAAAACCCAAGTTCTGTGTATTTTAATACTACAGAGATATATTATCAAATTGTCCTCTGATAGTTTGTACCAGTTTATATTCCCACTGGCATATATAAGAAAGCTGGTTGTCTCAACTCTCACTTGTGCTGGCACTTTTTCTCTTTTTATCTGTCAACTTAGTAGGTTTACAAACACACACACACACACACACACACACACACACAAACACACACACTAGTGGACTGGTGCACAAAGTTCGTGCACAGTATCAGGGGTGGGGGGTTGAGAGTGTTGATGTCCCTCAGCCTGGCCTGCATCCTCTCCAATGGAATCCCTTAGGGGATGTCTGACTGCTGGTTTAGCCCCAATAAACTTGAAGTTGGACATCCCTCTTGCAATATAGGATTGCTGGCTCCTAACCACTCACCTGCCTGCCTGCTTGATTGCCCTTAACCACTCTGTCTACCACTCTGCTCACCCTCAACTTCCCCCCCCCTCGCTAGCCTGCTTGCCCCCACATGCCCTCCTGGCCAGCCTGCTCACCCCCAACTGACCCTCACTGATGGCCTATTCACCCCCAACTGTCCCCCCTGCTGACCTGGTCACCCCCAATGCCCCCCACACACACACTGGCCTGATCACCCACTACTGCCATCCTATCCTGACCTGATAAACCAAAACTGCCCTCCCTCTTGGCCTCTAACCATCTCTACCTTGGCCCTGCCACCGTGGCTTTGTCCAGAAGAAAATCCGGAAGGTCTCCCAGTCTAATTAGCATATTACCCTTTTATTAGTATATATATATATATATATATATATATATATATATATTACATTAACTGTAAAATTCAAGCAAATTTGCTTTATGGTAAAAAAGAATTTGGACAAAATATACATATATCTTGGTATTTTCAATGTCTTTTATTAACAGCGGATAGGAACATTGTTTTGTCATGGATGTATTGGCTTTTCCCCCTTTTGTGAATTGTGTATTCATATCCTTTTGTCTATTAATGTTTCACTACTTGGTTCCTAATGAATTATATGATTTTTCAGCCTTTTATAGGCTTGAAAGCCTAATTATAAGATTAAATATTATCTGGAAACACTTGCCTAGATGCTACAAGCCTATTCTACTTGCCCACACCCATCCCTGAGGACTCATAAATTGAGCTGTGGGAAAAATGCAATAGTGACCTCATTGTTCAATTTCTTCTCACTTTACAAAAACCCATGAACTTGGGCAAGGAAGGCAGTATATTCCCATTTTACAGAGGAGAAATTTTTTACTCCAAAATTTAAGAAACCGGTATAGACATTACAATTTTTAACTTACCAGAGCCCTGATTAGCTTTTCAGATGCCAAATCTTCAGATCTTTCTATTATGTCACTTCACCTGTCTTTATGATTTTTTTTCCTTTCCCTACTCATTATAATGTATTTTCCCTCACTACCTCTTTAGACAACATAGCTGCACTAACAGGGGTACTTTAGTCAACATGGTTTAGGTTGCCCCTCAAGTTATGGGAGACTGGTTTTGTGTGGGATACTGGGAAACACTTGGTGCCTTGCAAAAACCGAATCATTGCATTATTCTTCATTTTGTCCAAATTCTTTTTTATAGTAAAGCAAATCCGCATGAATTTTATAGTTGATTTTATTGCTTACTCCTAGATGTAAAATGTTTTCATAAGCACGCTAAGGGAAAAGACACATGATTTAGCTGACAAGGAATTGAGATCCCCTTTGCATGGTTTCTGATTCATGCATTAGCTATGTTTTCTGTACTTACACATTTTCCCCACTAAATATATTTTTAGTATTAAGATGTTAGTATTAAACTCACCATTTTCCAGATATGTGCTTTGTTTTGTGTTTGTGTGTGTGTGTGTGTGTGTGTGTGTGTGAGAGAGAGAGAGAGAGAGAGAGAGAGAGAGAGAGAGAGAGAGAGAGAGAGAGAGAGAGAGAGAGAGAGAGAGAGAGAGAGAGTGCTTGCTAGTGGCAGTGGCTTAGAATGGAGCAAGCCATGTGCTTCTCAGTTACATCTGGTTCCAAGAATGTAGCTGTGAGAATTCTGCATAGGAGCTGGTATTTCTGGAACAGTTTTTTCTCCTTTAAAAAGTTAACAGTTCTCTCCAACCCTACTGCTCTTAACTAGTTCAGTGTTAACATTTTAACATCCCCATTGCCTTGTTGTCATCTCCAACCATGTTGGATTCCAAAGACATTTGGAAACAAACATTCTAGAACAGAAAAGCATTCACCTATTGTTTATGCTTTATTGTAGAGTTCCTGGTTGGTAATATGTTGCACTAAATTTACCCACCTTGTTCCACAGATATTTCTAAATGAATAAAATGCTAGCTATGTTATAACAGACAAAATACAATCTGGAATATTATTCAGTCTAATAATGCTTGTTGCTAAGCAACCGTATTCCCAAAATAGTATCTGAAGCATGCAATGTCAGCATAAGATATCTAAATAACATAGAACATAGAAACTGATGAGACCTGTACTAATTTTGCAGATTCTTAGATATTAATATGGCTTTAAAAAGCTAGAGAATAATTAGGTACTTAATTTAAAGCTTTTGGAAATTCATGGAAGCAGAATAACTAATTATTTATAGAAACAAACAGGTTAGGATTCAAATCCCAGCTCTGTTATTTAATTGCTGAGTGACAATGGGCAAAATAGTTACCCCTTTTCCTTTTGTCGTCGTCTTCTTCTTCTTCTTCTTCTTCTTCTTCTTCTTATTATTATTATTATTATTATTATTATTAGGATAAGAACATCTATCTTGTGGGGTTGTAAAGAGTCATGAATTGTGCTTCACATATTTTCATAGTAAGTGTCCAATAAATTAAAGTTATGATGATCATGATGATGATAGCTTGAAAGGTCAGAAAAATCTTTTTTTTAATTTTTTCATATTTGTGAAGCAATTAACACATATTTATAGAGCACTAGCCTTGAGTAATAAACCATACAAATAAGTCCTTGCCTTCAAAGAATTTACAGTTTCTTCTGGGAGGTAGATGTACACTAGAGAAAAGATAATGACTGCCAGGCATTTCCAAATGCCCCGAGTTAAGAGAAAGGTTATTGTGTCTGAGGGACTGAGGTCTTGTATTGCGCATAGTGAGCATGGAAGGATGTAGCACGAGGTAGTATTGAAGGGATAACAGGATAGGGTCATGTCATGCAGTATCTACACCCATGGAAGGTGTTTGCGTTTTTGTCTCGGTATCATAGTAAAAAAAAAATTGGAGTATTTTTTGGCAAAGAAAAGATGGATTCACGTTTTAAAGACATTCCTGTAAGGACTATCTGGAGAATTATTTGGCTGGAGCTCAGCGTGAAATTGAAAGGTCCAGTTAGGAGGCTCTTTGAAGCAATAAATGGCAGTGACCCAGACCAGGGTGATGGCCACAGAAACAGAGAAAGAATGCATCAGATGTCATGATTAGCAAGGGAAGGGAATGGTTTCTAAGAAATGGAATGGCAGTGCAGGAACTCAAGGTCTTTTTAGGAAACAGCAAGTGGCCCAGTTTAGGTCAGGATGATGTGTGTGTGTGTGTGTGTGTGTGTGTGTGTGTGTGTGTGTGTGTGTGTGTGTGTGATGGGATGAGATGGGTGAGATAAAGCTAGTAAGGGGTTAGTTTGCATGAGTTTATGAATATCAAGCAAATAAATATATGTGGCTGTGTGTGCATTATCCATTTCCATTATTATTTACAACCATAAAGTCTGTCTGTAGACTATCTTCTACTTTTGCCTCTAGGCCGGCTTAATGTTCATGGAGGGTGATAAGAACAAAGAAAGAACAAGTTATGCTATCCAGTAGGATAGCCACTGGCCACATGTGGCTACTGAGCACTTGAAATGTGGCTTGACTAAACTGAATTGTGGTCAGGTTAAGATGCACACCAGATTTTGAAGACTTAGCATGAAGAAAAAGAATTTTAAGTATCTCAATAATTTTTGTATTGATTATATATTAAAATAATATTTTTGATAGATTGGGCTGAATAAAACAATATCAAAATTAATTCCATTAAAATTTAATGGTGCTACTAGAAAAATTAAATTGTGCATGTGCTCACATTGTACTTCTGTTGGGCAGTGCTGATCTAATTGCTCCTAACTCATGCCTACTTGACTGGAACATCTGAAGGATGAGCTTCCATTCTCCCAGTCCAGTGGTAGGCAAACTCATTAGTCAACAGAACCAAATATCAATAGTACAACAATTGAAATTTCTTTTGAGAGCCAAACTTTTTAAAGTGAAACTTCTTCTAATGCTACTTCTTCAAAATAGTCTTGCCCAGGCCATAGTATTTTGTGGAAGAGATACACTCAAGAGGCCAAAGAGCCACATGTGGCTCCCAAGCTGTGGTTTGCCAACTACTGTGCCAGTCTATGGTTTCTCAAAAGCAGGGCTCCTAATGAGTAGAACAAGTGAGATATTGTGGACGAACCATTCCAGAATGATTGACCAGGGTCCCTGGGTGAATGACATGTCAGCTTTACCTATAGGAAATTCATCAATCTGCTACAACTCAAAATATGGGATATCTGGAAAATATTCAATAGCACTGCTGATTTCTCTGCTCCTTTGTTTTTTGCTCTCCCTGTAAGATTTGGCCTTTTCTCAGCAAGATTTGAATGGAAGATTTTTCCTGTGCATTTTCTCTAATCAATTATTCCCACTCAAATCTACATGTTGTGCATTTTCCTGCCATGAGCCAGGTGGTGTCCCAAGTGTTAACCATCATATAAAGTGATAATATATTGAGGAATTTTATATAACATGAATACATCTTAAAATACTCACATGATCATTTAAATCACAGGCTTATCTATGACATAATGGTGCATATTATCATTATCTGTATTGGCATTGTAGGAGAAAGAGTGATGATTATTGAGCATACAAGAAAAAGGAGTTGAGTATCTGGTCAGAATAGAACAACCCTAAAAAATACTTCTGTTTCACTGGTTAAGTAAGACTATATGAAGAAGAGGGTGTTTCAAGAGTTATTAAATGCATAGTGCTTGCAAATTAGAGATCTCCATGGGTAAGGATGCCTTATCAATTGGTAGAGCAAGAAAATTCTCTGGAGTGAGAAAGATAGAGTTACCAGTCTAAAAGCAAAAGATTGAGGGCAGTAGCGAGAACAGGGAAACCTGGCAAAGGACTTTTGAGGTGTGTCAACCATCGAAATTATTTGTTCATAATATAATCTAAAGGCCCCATGGAGTGGCTATAGAGAAATACTGTTGGAGTAATTTTGAAAATTAAAGAGCCAAGGAGCTTAGTTCTAAGAGGATGCATTTCATTATAATATATACTATATTTTTTCCATATTTTAGCTTTATACCTACACTAGTGACCTGGTGCATGAAATTTGTGCACATTAAAAGGGGATTAATTAGAGAAAATAATTTAATATTGCTATTTGCCCTTTCTCTATAATAGAAGTGTCAGAGATGAAAGGAAATTAGTAAAATGTATATGAAAACCTTCCTCCTGTCAGAGTCTGGGGCTCACCATGAGACCCAGATCAAGTTCATGCCTACCAACATGCAACTCAAAATCATGTGAAACCCATTTCCCATTGCCTTCCCCATTGGGATAGATCCAGACCTGGTCAGTCCCACCCTTGTCAAGCTCTGCTGGGCAGGTGGCATAGCCTCAGGTCCCCTGGCCCAGCACCAAGAAGGGGATGTGGCCTGAGGTCCCCCAGCCCAGATTGGGGCAGGGGGTGCACCTTGAGGTTCCCCATCAATTCCAGCCAGGAAGGGGGCACAGCCTCAAGTCCCCTGGCCTGGTGCTGGGGTGGTGTGTGTGACCTAAGGTTCCCTGTCAAGCCCCACAGGGGCAGGGGAGGGCATAGCCTCAGGTTGCTGCTGATTGCTCATTAAGGCTCCTTATGGGAACTTGGCCTCAGCTGCGGATGCAGCTATCTTTCTGATAGAATGACGCTCAATTAGTATATCCCCTCTTTATTAGATAGGATCTTTCTGATCTTGTGAGGCTTGTTTGGTATCAGGTCTTGCCCAAACAACAGTTATCCTTTGGTCATTGGTAATATTCGAGCCTTTGAAAGATTTTCCTTCCAACCAATAAAACAATTATTTAAATAACTGCCTTCTTGATATTTTCACATGAATGTCCCCCAGGTATGTCAAAAATGGACCAGTTAGTTGCTCAAGCTAGAAGTCTAGACTTGATCCTTGATATTTCTCTCTCTCTCTCTCTCTCTCTCTCTCTCTCTCTCTCTCTCTCTCTTTCTCTCTCTCTCTCCCTCCCTCCCTCCCTCCCTCCCTCCCTCCCTCCCTCCCTCCCTCCCTCCCTCCTTCCCTCCCTTCCTCTTCCAACCAAATCACCTAATCTAACACATTATCTGTATTATCAATTCTTTCTCTAAAACAGATTTTGCCTCTTTCCATGCTTCTCATTTCCCATGTCCCACTTGAGTCAATGGCCCTATTCTTTCATAGAATGTTTATGACAGTCTCTTTAATACCCTCTTTGCCTCCATGCTGCCCTGCTCCATCCCATTTTCCATATTTCAAAGTGATTAAAAAAACTACTACCTTTTGGTGACTTTCCATTGATTTTAGGGTAAAAAATAGATCACTTATTAATGTGTCCAAAATGGCTCTGCATGCAGCTCCTGCCGACTTTTCCAGTGTTATCTTATCCAGTCCTTCTGCCTTGCTTCACTCTAAACACACAACTTTTCTTTAGGTCTCAGACACATGAGGCTCTTTCCTGCATTTGGGTCTTTGCACACCCAACCCTTCAGCCTGCAATAGTTCTTTCTCCTGTATTTTTTTTTGCTGAACTCATTCTTTTGATCTCAAAAAGTTGTCTGGGATCACCCAATTTAATACTGATCTACCATGCTATGCTTTCACAGACCATCCAAAATGTTTTCCTTCATAACACTCACTGTGGCTTATATATTAACTTGGTTGATGCCTGTTTTCCTCATTGTATGCCTCACAAACACGGAAAACATGTCTGAGTCTTCACCAGTGTATGACAGCAGTGCCAATTGTTGGGTAAGCAGAAGGGTTAAAAAGTGAAGGACAGGTGGTGAAAAAAAGTCATTCCCTCAGTAATAATCAGCACTTGCTTTTGTAAAGTGTTTTATAGTTTGCAGAGTATTTCACATACATTTTCTTATTTAAAGTAGCCCTATAGGTTGTATAAACGAGAAAATTGGATCCATGTCAGTTACATATAGGATATGTAGTCAATTAAAACTCCCATTTTAAGACACAGCTTTTCAGCTGTCAACATTTAATTATGCCTGAATGCATTTTTCCTTAGAGCAAATAATTTTACAAGGGTGGCCTGAATATAGGAAGGAAGGTAGCAATTTTTCCTATACAGTAAAAGCTCTTTTAATAAACCACAACTTAACCAATCACCAGATAAACTGATATTTCCATAAAAAGAATGCTGTTTCACAAAAAATAAGTTGAATATATAGGAAAAAAACTTAATTTAGTCAAGTCACTTAAAGTGTGCATTTAGTCAGTATAGCTCTTTCTCAGATAAAGAAGAATATATCATATCAAATTCTACTTCCTTTGGTTTTTCCTTCTCCAGGCTTCATGCAATCTTTTACTTCTCCCTTTAATATTTTAACACCATTGGATAAATGTTGGTCAACATATCTTTATCACGGTGTTCTTTTGTCTTTCTTGTCCTTTTAAATTGAATTTATTGGCTAATAAAAATATGTAGGTCTGCTTAATCCCTCTACCATTTAAATCCAGCCCCTTCCCCCATCCTCTCTGACAACTGTCAGTTGGTTCTCTGTATCTATGAATCTGTTTCTGTTTTGTTAGTTTATTTGCCTCATCCATAAGATGGGAATAATGATAGCTATTTCATGTGGCTGACCAAAATAAATCACATATAGTTCTTGGCACATTGTGAATGTTTAACAAGTAGTAGCTAAACTAAGTCTGGATATAAATACCAGACAAATGAGGAGGTACTTTCCTGTTCATATATACTCTACTTGATTTTATCAGTATAAATTATATATGCCCACGTGGAAGAATGTTAAATATTCAAAATATGCATATAGGTATTGCTTCTGCATGCATAACAAACTAACCTTAACATAGTTAGTAACATAGACCAAGTAATAGTGCTTCACTATTCATTATAACATGTAACCAAGAGATCTGTTTCTTAAAAAAGTAGACTTTTTAGCTGAATCAGGACCACTTATGGGAATCTGTCCAGAAGGACAAAGACAGATTTGAAAATAAGTTTCTAGAATAAACTGATATTTTAAAATCCTTCATGTACTTATAATTCTAGCTTAAAAATAATTGCAGTGCAGTTGAAAATTTATGACAGTGTTGGCAAATATAGAACATGCAAGCCAGCTTCTGTGGTTGGTAGTGATGTCTAGAAAAAGCAGTCTGCTAATAAATATTTTCAGTTTGCATTTTGATTCAATTACTATGATATTCATAAAAATGAATGAGGAAAGTAACCTTTTAACCCAGAAGTTCCAGAGAGTTGCCAATGTATCATTTTATTGTATGTGCCCAATTCATCTCTGAAATGTGGCTACCTGGTATTAATATATGTGACTATGAATGTGACATCTTTATATTTCCAAATCAACCTACCTCTGACATCTCTGTAGCTCTTGCCTCTGATTCATTACCAGGAGCCACATAACCCTTTATCCTCTTCCTAAATACAATATTTCTTTAACTGGGTTTTCATCTTTTAATCCTCTAAAAGTCCATCTGCTTTTAGATAATTCTATTGACTAGATAATCCTATCAGTAGGAAAAATGTTTTAGATAAACTTAAAAAAAATTCTCCTGAGAAGACTTCCAAGTGATTTTTAAAAAGATACATTAAACTCTGCCAACCCCATATTCAGTTCCAGTTAATATGCTGGAACTGAAATTATATCCTTTCATGCTTCACTTTGACAGTGACAATTTAGGCCATTTGTGTAGAAATAGTTCTCACTTACAAGTAAAATTAATAAAGTAGAATGCAATTATATTATTGGACTCCTTTTTACCCAAGTGTAGATATGCTTTATATAATATAATATTTCTTGAAATATAATTGCATTAAAATAAAAGCCTGATATTATACAGCTTTTTTTACACTGACTAGAGAAACTGTTAATCTTATCCCTCAACTGCATATTTACTAGCCTCCAAACCTAGAGAATTTCAAATTTAGAGTTATGAAGTGTGATAAAAGGCATAAAGAGGGGGGGAAAGCTCTTTAATCTGAAGAATGCATTGATCCAATTCATATTTATTGAAAGTCTGCTCTGGGCTGGGCACAATGCATATCATACAATTCTTGCTCTTACTGAAATTACCATCTTGGGTGGAGGGGGGAGGGTTTAGAAGAGTTAATAAGCCACTGGATGAATATTACCATATTCATAGAATATTTGCTATGAAAGAATGCTATAGAGACCAGTATTGGGGACCTACTTAAATTATGTGATCAGATAGGGCCTGGGTATGAACATTATAGGTGTAGAAATCAGCAGGTTCAACAATCCCCAAACACAATGCGGACCAATAATAGAGGGCAGGTCTCAAAGCTAGGAGAGTTATATGGAACCCAATAGAATGAGAGGTTGGAATAACATGTTTTTAAATTTTTATTTTTCTATTACAGTTTACATTCAGCATTATTTTGTATTAGTTTCAGGTATACAGCAAAGTGGATAACTGCCAACCTGTACTTCCCAGTCCCTTCACTGTTTCCACCCAGTCCCCTAAACCCCCTCCCCTCCGGCAGCCATCAGTCTGTTCTTTGTATCTCTGAGTCTGATTCTGTTTTGTCTGTTTGTTTACTTTATCCCCCCCAATCTCAGCTTGTGTGAGACCACATTTTGACTTGGACTGTGTCACATTGCAGGTGGCTAAATGGTTTGCTATTCTCTACACATGAGAGGGTCTGCTGCAGTTTTCTAGCAACCATTGGATGACCACAAAGTCTAAAACTTTCAGAGACAATTTACTGGTTTACTATTACTTTTACTTCTAAAAGTGATACTAGAATACTCATTATGTTATTTAGCCTTGCATGCTGTTATATTTTGAAATATAAAATGTTTTCCTCTTAGTACATTAAGATAGAAAGTGTATTCAGAGATGGTACCCTTATCTTTACTCATCCTTCTGGATATTCATATGGCACTTCCACCTTGATATTTGGATAGTACTTCTTTACTCTATTTTTTTTACAAAGAAAAAAGAACATTAAATTAAAAAGTTAAGAAGGGTCTGATTTTTGTGTTTCTATGCAACGAGGAACTCTGTTTCAAGTCACTGTGTCCCTGAATTGCATATTAGCCCTATTTTCTCATCTCTGTTTCACTGCTGAGCACATTCAATACTGATTAGTAAGTGCATGTGCTTTGCTTTTGACCTCCTCACCTATTTATTCATCAGTTTCTGCTGCTGATGCCAAACTATGTTAGAACATGTGAACCCAATAAAGACATGATTAGTTCCACTTAAAGATAATCAGCCTTCTGGTATGGTTTTTAGCAATATATTAGAACAGGAACTACTTATGTGCAAAATCAAAATAATCTGGCTACTAATGTACTTCTATTAACATATTAATGATATTTATAGGGAGAAAAGAGTATGTTCTTTGAATCTGTTTGCAAAAAGAGTTTCTACTACTTTCTCTTAAGTGGCTGCTTTTTAATACTATGTTTAAACTACACAATGTGCTAATCCGAGTCTTAAATTGGGAATTTGATAACCGTCCTTTACGAAAAAGAGGGTTTGGGTTAGGATATATCTGTGGCAAGGATGTCCCTGTGCGTTTTTACTTTTTATTCTGACAGACTCCTTGTAATTTGTGAAGGATTTTGGCTGGCAGACACACTCAGAGCAATCAACTATGACAATTGTTTGTGTCTATATGTATTCTCAAGGGTCTTGACAGTTGAAAGGAGATAAGTAACAAGTTTGGTGTACAGCACACCACTCAGGACTAGGATTTGGGCGGATGCTTTATTCATTTGTCTCTTGACACCTGTTTTTCTATGAAGTAGTTGGCTCATTTTTATAACTAGTGAGGACACCTTCTTGATTTAAAGCAAAACTTTATTAAAAAGTTTTACATTTTAATGCAAAAATATTATGCCAAAGCAGAATAGATACATACTACTTGAATTTGCTAAGTAATAAATGTCTATTTAGATTTGGGCTTTAATTTTTAAATGTTGCTTTAGAAAGATACTGCCCAAAATATGTAGGGAGAAAATTTTAGTGGATTGACAAGAAAAACAGTTCTGAATTTCATAGAGCAGTCACTGGAGAGACAGTGTACTCAACAGCAATGATTACAACAGGTAATTGTGTGATTCCCCTGTTACAGACCACTGAATACAATGAGCAGGGGACAGACCAGCTATCACACCTGTTAGCTTTCACATTCTGGGATTTACATAATCACACTAGGACTCACGCCTGCCTGGTGAATGAAAGGAAAACAAAAATAAACTAAAATTAACAATACTGCAGCTTTTGTAGACTTTCCCAAAAAACAAAATGTATAAATTTCTATAAATTTGAAAGCTAACATGTGCATTTATCTTCTTTGTGTTTGTTTCTTGTCATCAAAGGCTACTTATTGGGTTGGACGTAAATACAACTAAGATCCAATTCTGTGTTTATTTATTTTTATTTTTTTATCTTTATTGTTCAGTTTATTAATTACATTGTTTCCCCTTTTTTATCCCCCTATATCTCCCCACCACCCTGTACCTATCCTACCCTCCACCCTCACCTCCCCCTCCCCACTGTCCTCTCCCATTGTTGCAAGATTTTTGTCCAATCTCTTGCTGTACTTCCCACAACCTTTTTCTCCCCAAGAATTGTCAGTCCATTCCCTCTCTATGTCCATGTTTCTGTTATATTCACCAGTTTATCCTGTTCATCAGCCTATCAATTCACTTGATTTTTATGTTCATTTGTTGATAGGTGTGTATTTGTTGTTCATAATTTATATATTTACCTTTTTCTTCTTCCTCTTCTTAAAGAATATCTTTCAGCATTTCATATAATATTGATTTGGTGGTGATGAACTCTTTTAGCTTTTTCTTATCTGCAAAGCACTTTATCTGATCCTCAATTCTGAATGATAGCTTTGCTGGATAGAGTAATCTTGGTTGTAGATTCTTGCTATTCATTATTTTGAATATTTCTTGCCACTCCCGTCTGGCCTGCATCGTTTCTGTTGAGAAATCCGCTGACAATCGTATGGGTGCTCCCCTGTAGGTAACCAACTGTTTTTCTCTTGCTGCTTTTAATATTCTCTCTTTATCTTTTGCTCTTGGCATTTTAATTATGATATGTCTTGGTGTGGTCCTCTTTAGATTCCTATATTTTGGGGTTCTGTGTACTTCTTGGGCTTTTAAGTCAGTTTCTTTCACCAGGTGGGGGAAGTTTTCAGTCACTATTTCTTCAAGTAGGTTTTCATTAACTTGCTCTCTCTCTTTTTCTGGCACCCCAATAATTCGGATGTTGGCATGCTTGAGGTTGTCCCAGAGGCCCCTTACACTATCTTCAATTATCTGAATTCTTTTTGTTTCTTACTTTTCCAGCCAAGTGGATTTTGCTTCTTTGTATTTCAAATCTTTGACTTGGTCCTTGTGGCCCTCTGGACTGCTTTTAGGACTTTGTGTAATATTTTTTATTTCAGTCTGTGTATGCTTGATTTCTAGTTGGTCCTTTTTCATATCTGTGAGGGTCTGGTTCATATCCTCAGAGGTCTTGTTCATTTGCTTGAGGTTCTCATTCATTTCCTTGTAAGTCTCATTCATTTCCTGGTTGGTCTTGTTTATTTCCTCATAATTCTCATTAAGTTCATCGGCCTTTTCTAGGAACCTCTTGAAAAGCCTTATAACCGTGGTTTTGAACTCTATGTCTTGTCGTCTTTTCTCCTCCACTTCTTTCCCACCTGATTTCTTTCCATATCTCTGCATGGTGGCTGCTTTATGTGGTAGATGTCCTCTAAGGGACAATGGCTCAGCCTCCCCAGTTACCTGAGGTGGGTACTCTTACTGCAATCCTTTATGGGTTGTACAGTATTTTTGAATTTAAGCCCAGCTTGTTGTTGTTAGCCCTAGGAGGGTTTGACCTCCAGGCCAATTGGCTGTGAAGGCAGACTGTGTTCACGTTGGATGGGCGGAGTCTCTGAGCTGCACAGGCAGCCTCAGTGTCAGCTTCGTCCTATGTGGCGCTCGCGCGCCCATGCGCGCTTGCAGGTCTATGTTGGATGGGGATGGCTGCAGACACCTCCAAGAGAAAGCCGCTAGTGTCTTCCCCTTGCCAGACAACTCTGCCTCTCCCCAAATGAGTCTGCACCCCCAAAGTCTAGCCCAGGGTTGTAAAATAGATGGTTTCTCGGATCAGGAGACAAGTTTCCAGGGGGCAAGTTGCGGGTTTGTGCGACACTTGCGCACAAACTTCTTTTCCCAGCCTCTGAGTTTCTCCTCAGACTAGGAGACCTCTGCCGCGCCCCGCTTCCAGGGTGCGTCCCCCGGACCTCACCTGGCACTGGGGAATCCATGTAGTGGGACGTCTCCGCCCTCCCCGTTGGGGAAATCCAGCCAGGGTTGCTGCCCCAGCCCCAGCCCGCAGGCGCGACCAGGACAGCTCCTAACCTGTTTTTGTTTTCAAGGCTGTGCTCCCGCCGCTCCTCTGAGTCTCAGTGTCCCACCTTTACTCTTATTTGTGGAATTTTCACTCAGCCAGCTTTCTGGCGATTCTGGGTGATGTTTGTTTTGTTGTTATGTTGTAGTTTTTAAATCGTTGTGCGGGGCAGAACAATAGGTGTTTACCTATGCCGCCATCTTGGTTCTCCGACCAATTCTGAGTTTATTAACTGTGATGTTGAATTAGTCATTTACTTTTCTCAAGCCTCAGTTTCTCCATGTGGTTTATAAAAAAATTGGTGAAGGGTACAGTCTCTTAAGCCCAATTTCCTTCATAAAATTCTCTGTGTTTCTACTGAGAATAAACTCTTTCAGGTGCTAATGTACTTTAGGGTTTCTGCCCTCATGAAACTTCTATTCTAAGGAAGAAGATAGACCATCCTATCTAATAAAAGAGTAACATGCAAATTGACCATTTAATATAGTTTAATGTTAGCTGGAGGAAGATGCTGTGGAGAAGGATCTCAAGTGAGGAAGAGGTCTGAGTAAGAGTCTCTCTGAGGGGGTGCCCTCGGAGCAGAGGCCTGGAATAAGTGAGCAAGCGGACCATGAAAAATTAGGTTAAGCATCTCAAGAGGAGGGGACAGCAAACTGTTTTGTCTGTTGAAGGAAGACAGAGAGGCCAGTGTAGCAGCAGGAGGAGAGGAGTAGAAGGTGACTTTGTGGGGGCACACTAAGGCCATGGCAAGGACTGTGGATTTTATCCATAATGTGAAGAGAGTCCAGGGAACAGTTGAAAGCAGAGATGCCATGATCTTGTTTAATTTTTAAAAGGATCATTTTGCCTGCTGTCTGAAATAAGAAGGCTATAGGGGGGCTACTATCTTGATGTATGTATGACCCTTTTAATGTATCTATTTTTTAAAATATGTTTTTATTGATTTTAGAGCTAGGGGAAGGGAGAGGTATAGAGAGATAGAAACATCAATGAGATAGAAGCACCAATCAGCTTCCTCCTGCACTCGCACTCCTGAAGATCCAGCCAGCAACCCGGGTGTGGCATGCCCTGACTGGGAATTGAACCCGTGACCTCTTGGTTCATGGGTCAGCATTCAACCACTGGACCACCATGGCCAGACATTCATGTCCATTTTTTAAAAATCATGTACTTTATGGAGATATATTTTGAAGAGGTGTTAGAGAAAAATAATGATTACAATTGAGATTCTTTTGATGTTTTTAATTACCTTTGAATTTCATTTTTGTTTAGATAATGTGGAAGTGGCAGAAGTAAATCACAAAGGAGAAAAAATGCTAATTTTCTTTGTGTGTGCATGCTTGAGTTTTTCAACCCAATTCAGGAAAGATTTTGAGATATAATCGTATATTGCTAGATTTGATTAAACACAGAAATGTGAATACTATTCTAGATATTTTTTTCTCTAAAATAGTTGAATAGGGGTATAAAGAGGAGAATTCAGGAGTATAAATTCAATTAGACCTGAAGAAAAGCCTTTCGTTGTGCATATTCAGCATGCAGGCCAGAAGCTTCTTATAACATTTTAGAGGGAATTTTTGCTTCTCTTGGCATATCATGCGAAACTGATTTACTTTTTAAATGCATGAAAACATTCAGTCAACAAACATAAATGGAGCATTAGTTTGCAGTCAGACACTCTGCCAAACACTGAGTACATAACAGAGGTACCTGCAGGAAGTGTAGAGGTGATCACAGGCTTGACTAGGGAGTGAGGCTCTCTTCCTAAGGCTGCCTTTCCCCTTCAGAACTAGTGCTCTCTTTATCTTGATGTTTTGGGTGGCTAGGGAGATGGTTGGTGATCAACATGGCAGGGCTACCTCCACTTTAACCATCCATTGTTATGTAGATTGGAGTATCACAGCAAAATGCATCCTCCTTGTCCTCAAGTGGATCACAACCTAGAAGCAAAGATCCCTCAGTAGATAGACAGCTGTGATGCAGGGTGCTAGGTACTATGATAGAGGGGTCAGGGCAAACCGAGGACACACATTAGGCAAAGATCCTGAGCCATGAAAATGATGAGGTAATAGCAGAGGGAATGGGGATTTAGAGGAAGATGACAAATCAATCTCTGTGTGTACACACTTTCTGTTCCCAAAATAAATCTATGATTAACATCAGTATTGTACTTTTCCTAACATTCAGTTATTCATAAATATATAGAATTAAATCATTTCCACCTTCTTTTCTAGAAAATTCTGTTTCCAATCATGATTTCATCATTTTGTTTTGCCCAGCTCTGAGACTTGTAAGAATGGTCAGAGTCCACTTTCAAAATAATCATTTTGTTTTAGTGTCTTAATCTGTTCAGGCTGCTGTAACAAAAATGCCATAGACTGGGGGGCTTAAGCAACAAACATTTATTTCTCACAGTTTGGAGGCTGGAAGGCCAAGATCAAGGCGCTGGCAGATGTGGTGAGAGACTGATTGCTGGTTTAGACACTGTCTTCTCACTGTGTCCTCCCATGGCAGACAGGGGTTCCTTTCACAGGGGCTCTGATCCCATTCATTCGGGCTCTCCTCTTGTGATTAATCACTTCCCACAGAGCCCACCTCTACATACCATCACACTGGGAATTTGGCTTCAACCTAGGAATATGGACAGACATAAACATTCAGTCCATTACATTTAGTTTATCACTTTGTCTTGAGGCACAATGGATTGGGATGAAGGATGGAGAATGCAGAGGCCAGATTAGCAGGCAGAGGAGCAAGACCAATCAGTGACTACAGAGACCCAGCAGGCAGTGCGCCCAGCCATTCTTTGGTGGCTGCAGATCTTTCCCAGGTCACCTTCCTACCTTTCTCCCTTTGTCCACTCGACCTTCAAGGGACATTCTAAAGGAGTGAATGGACTTTGTCACTTGTGGGTAGCCCTGTGGGACACCCTTAAGTAACACTAAGAGAGGGAGGCTTTCAATGCACTTAGGTGCCAGTTGTAGGAGATCTGGGCCCCAGAAAAAGGAGGAGGGTGGGATAAGAGCGGTTAGTATAAAGAGCAGGTACAGCATTTTTCCCAGAACAGGACATTGCCGATTATAATTAAAGTAAGTACTTGCAGTTGAGAAGAAGATTATAAGTTACTGTTTTTTTTTTTCAAATGTAATTGACACTGTGGAATAATTAAAGCAAAGTGAGTGAATTGAAAAGGAGTGTCAATACAGCTTGCAATCCAGAAACAAGGGCAAGAAGCTGAGATGTAAAAAGGCAAGTAGTGAAATGAGGAAGGAAAGTAAGGTTTTAGGACCACAATCCATCCCCATTTGTTGTTATTCAGCTGTTCCTCAGGCTATACATCTTGTCTTAACTTCTGTTCACATTTGCGCAGCAATCTGATTGGGATTCCAGAGGCCAAAGGCTTAAGGACAGATAGTGGGGAGAAGGATGGAGTTGTCAGCTCACTGAGGTGGAGTGCTCCGGATTCAGGGAAAGCGAATGATGAGTTGGCAGATTAAAGTCTTTCTCAAGCTCCTCTGGACACTTTTGGCGATTCCTGGGGCAAGCACTCCTCTCTGTGAGAAATAGTGAAAAAAGAATTGCTGCCTTTGAAGGAAACTCATCACGTAAAAGTGAGTGATTCTGAATGAGGTGTAGAATAAAAGCCATTTCAAATTCTTGAAAATCATATATTATATAAAAGGAAGAGGCACTCTAACCATATCATCAGAAGAGAAAATCCTTTTTAAATTTCAAGAGATGGCTTTTTAAATGACAAAAAAAGTTTTACTGTACTCTTAAATTGATTCCTACAACTCCAGAACTAAACAAAACACAGGTGCAAATTCATAACCAACTTACTACCTAATATCTATGCATACCTAGTACATGTGGATTATACATGTGTGTGCACACATATAATACCTTCATACAAATGCATATACATATATGCTCACACAAATAAACACTCATGTTTATTATTTTATGTAAAACAACCTATATAAATATCTTGAGGGCAAATATTCTGCCGCATTCATCTAACAATTATGAATCTTACATAAGCATAACAGAACTGAACACATTTATAAAACCAACAAACACATTGCAAACAAACAGGATATTAGGTCTAAAATGTCAGAGATAAATTAAGTGCTCTGAAGCACATGGTAAACAAAGAAATATGAATTAAAAGTGCACAAAAGATATGTGTGTGTGTGTGTGTGTGTGTGTGTGCGCGCACGCGCGCGTGTGTGTATCAAGGATATTAAAGAAGAATAAGTAATTTGGAATAGAAAATAGTTTTGTAGCCAAAACTGGTTTGGCTCAGTGGATAGAGCTTCGGCCTGTGGACTGAAAGGTCCCAGGTTCGATTCCGGTCAAGGGCATGTACCTTGGCTGTGGGTACATCCTCAGTAGGAAGTGTGCAAGAGGCAGCTGATCAATGTTTCTCTCTCATCGATGTTTCTTACTTTCTATCCCCCTCCCTTCCTCTCTGTAAAAAAATCATATAAGATATATATATATATATATATATATATATATATATATATATAATAGTTTTGTATCTTATATTTTGTGTGATAGAAACTCAAATAACATGCTCTAAAAGAAATGAATTCTGTAATGAACCTCATTTTTTAATTTAACTTGCCTTTATGTAGGAAATCTAAAGAGCAAAATAAATGAACAAACAAACTTGAGACAGAGTCATAGACACAGAGAACAGTCTGATGGTTGCCAGAGGAGAGGGCTGTTGGAGGATTGGGTGAAGATGATGAAAACATTAAGAAGTACAAATTGGTAGTTAAAAAATATTCATGGGGATGTAAAGTCCAGCTCTAGGGAATATAGTCAATAATATTGTGATAACTATGTGTGGTGCCAGGTGGGTACTGGCAATATTGGTGAGTGGGGACACTTTGTAAAGATTGTCTAACCACTATGCCATGTACTTGAAAATAATACAAAATAATATTGAATGTAAAATGTAATTGAAAAATTTTAATTAAAAAATAAGACTAAAAATAAAATAAAATGAAGTCCCAAAGTGAAAAAGTTAATGGCATTCCTTGCCCCATAGTCCCAACCCTTTAAAATCTGAGAAATCATTTTATTTTCTATAAATTGAAAGGCAAGAGATTAAAATACAGTGTCTGCTTCAAGTGTGGAAACCTAAAATGCATTCAGAAGACTGTTTGGGTTTGAATACTATGGTTGTTTTTCTTGGATAATTGTATATTTCAGAAGTTCCCTTTTATATTGCATTTGATCTTGTGATAGTTTTTACTGGTGTGGTTTGTTGACTGTTCTCTCTGGTCTTACTTTTAAATTTTTTATATGTTTTTATTGATTTCAGAGAAAGGAAAAGAGATGGAAAGATAGAAACATAAATGATGAGAGATAATCATCGATTGGTTGCCTCCTGCATGCCCCCCACTGGGGATCGAGCATGTTCCCTGACTAGAAATCTAACCAGGACCTCCTGATTCATGCATCAATGCTCAACCACTGAGCAACACCTGCTTATTTTTTGCAGATACTAAAGCAGGCAGGCCTCAGAACTGTCAATGAAAGAATAGATCATATGGGGTTAGGTAGGGGCAACTTTATTCACCAAGAGAGGTTTTTATTAGCTTAGTGAAAGCCTTTCCCTTCTTTCAAATAAATGTCAACAAATGGAAAAACATGCCTCTTACTAAATTTAGGGACAGCACTAACATGAAAACATCACAGCAGCAACCTTGAACTTTTGTCTTGGTGAAGTTAACCATCATGATCTCTTAAGCAATGCACAAGTACTGCTCAAAATGTAAACAGGTTTGTTGCATGGATTTTTGATGAGTACCATGAACTCCAGGTGTTTAACACTTGGAGACTTTTAAATGATTGATTTTTTACAGATTGAAGTCTGACCATTATCCATTTGTTCACATTTAACAAGTGCCTAAAATGTGTCAGGTGTCATTGCAGTAATGGAGGATTCAAAGATCTGGAGTAGAAATTCCCTGATTCACGGTGACCTGAGGGGATGGGTAAAAGAATTAACAGTCCCTGACAGTGTGATGGGGCCATGTAATGCTAACTCATGGAGCATTCATGGATTATTCTGAGTGCTGTCCAGACATTGCCTCATTTAAGCTTGCAACTCCATACAAACATACAGATACACAATCCCTTATCTGCAGTTCCGAACTCCAAACACTCCAGACAGCTTACATGTTTATTTTTAAAATTCATTTGATAGCAAAGTTTGATCTGAGGTATTGCTATTTCTCATCTCTCTCCACTTTGGTATGAATAGTCATACTTTTACTACAGAAATATTTGTTTGATTGTGGAGTACTGCCCCGGATCCTGTTGGAGATTTTATTCTTGTACTATTAGTAAGTCTATTTATCAGAGGAGAAAACTGTGATTTAGAGGGATTAAGTAATTTTTACCACAATCTGACAGCTAATATAAGGCAGAGTCAGGATTTGCACTGAGATAGCCTGGCTCCAAAGTCCTTAATATTTGCTACACTTTCTGGGTTTTAACTGTTATGATACAATTCAACACAAGGCTCTGTGGGCTTTATGGGGCTTGTCTAAATTAGGCAGAGAATTTTAAGGAAGACTTTTCTGAAGAAGAGGCTATTGTTTGATTTGAGTGGGAGAGGAGTAGGAGAGTTAGATGAAGAAAGTGAGGAAGGGCAAAAAGCAGGCACGCATATGTGAAATACAAATTAGCTGGTATGATACTTGACCTTTAGTAGAGACTCAATAAATGATACTAATAAAATAGCTCACTAGGGGAGTTGTAAATGATGCAGTTTGGTGAGAGCAAATGGTCATAATGCAAGTCTTCATGAGTAAGCAATACTTGAATGGTACATAAAAACAAAAGTGTATCACTTGAAAAAAAAAGGTAAGAGAAAATTGGGGGGTGAGAGAGGAGAAATCACACTTTATTTGAAACATTGTTCTGGCCCTAGTCAGTTTGCTTAGGGGTTAGAGCATTGGCCCTTGGGTTCAATTCTGTTCAAGGTTATGTACCTTGGTTACAGGCTCTATTCCTGGCTCCAGTCAAGGCGCAAGGGGGAGACAACCAATTAATATATATCTCACGTCGATGTTTCTAGGTCTCTGTCTCTCCCCCTCCCTATCACTCTCTCTAAAAATCAACGGAAAAAATACCCTTGGATAAGGATTAACAAAAACAAACAAACAAAAAAAACCCCACATTTATTCTGGTAATTGTTTGAGGATGGAACAAAACTGGGGTAGTGTTGCCATTATGAGTCTTATGCAGTAATCCAAAGGAGATATTTTAGATTTGGGCAATTGCACAGCAGTGGGGATGAAGGTGGGGGGATGGAAATGGGAACTGCCCAGAAAGTACTAGTAGTATCCAGATGAATTGGACCTTGAATGCGGTGTGTGGGAGGAAGGACAGAGAAGTCTTTGGTGGCTCCCAGATTCCTGGCTGAAGAGGAAGAAAGGCTTAAGGATAGATTTAGGTGTCGATTCATCTGTGGATGTGAAATCTGAGGATGTTCTTTCTTGATGATCTAAAGGGTTATTTTTTTGTGAAGTTGTTGATGGAATTATGTGTGGAGAACAAAGGAGTGAAGATGGGACAGGCATTTGAATAAAGAGCAGCATAGCCACCGAGGGGAGTGGGAGAGAATGCAGGAGATTTAAGGATTGTCACTATAGTAAGTCAAATATTTTGCATTAGCAGGTTCCTCTGTACTTTTTGCATGTTAGATTGATACACACACTTTTTAGTGATTGGTTCATTCTTTAACAAATATTCAGTGGAGACCAACTTTGTTTTGGTTATTTTATTGGATGTTGAGGGCAATTGATGAATTAGACCCAAGGGTTTACCCTTTTAGGTGCTTAGCTAACAGGCAGATTTTGAGTGGGGAGTGTTTGCTCAGTTTATTATCACCATCAGTAGAGAAAATTCAGCTTCCTATATTTTTATTTTTATTTTTTGATTTCTTAATTCTATTGTCTACTTTGCCATAAAAACAATCCAAACTAAAACAAGAATAACAAAATCCCTAAAACTAAGAAGCCCTCTAACTTCTATTCAACTCACCACCATTCTTTCCAGTCACCCAGATTTGAAACCTGAGTTGTTTTAAATGCTTTCTTCTCTGGCTTAAAAACTGATTCACTGTATGTCTAAATCTGTCCTTTTTTCTCCATCATGTTGTTCATTCTACCTCAGGGCCTCTATTCACACAGTTTCATTCCACAAAAGCATAGGGACTGGAATATATAAAATGAGTATATATAATCCCTTCCTTAAAGAGATCTGAATCTTGTGATTTTGATCCTAGCTTCCCAATTATTCTTCCAATGTCCTCTAGTACTGCCTGTGCTGCACATGTTCATTACTCAGCACAGTGATAGGCATTCAACATCTATTTGCTTTCTTTCCCTTTCCTTTCTCCTCTTCCTCTTCTCCCTTCTCTTCCTCCTTAAACTTTTGCTTCACCTCACCCTCAATTCTCCATAATAATCTAATCTTGACTCTAAGAGAGAAGAATGAAAGGAAGATTTTAAAAGACAGAGAAATGCTACCTTCGTAACATGGGACACCCACTTTGCTGAGGAAAATTAGTCTCTCCTCATCTACACATTCTTGTTATTTCCCCCAAATTTAACTCTAATTTTATCATGCCACATGATAAATTTATAGTACAGCTGAAGTAGTGTTAATTACTCACCATAAAATCATGTTGTGTTCCCGACCCTACCCACACTTATTGTTACTATTTCCTTCAGTCTTCTCCTTGGCCAGTTCAAGCACTTCATGGCCCTGCCAACTCTATGCTTTTCTCTTCACTCCTGTGTTCTCTCTTCATGAGATGTTCTTTGTCTTCACCTTTTCTTCCTGTTAAAACCACTGCTGTCTTTCAAGACCCACTTGCTTGGCCTGTTTTCTACATAATATTTTCCCAGACCTCTGTCAATCCTCATCTCTTCCCATTAAAGCCTCTTTGCTTATAGGTTGTAGTTTTTTTTAAAACACTGAAAGCAAACCTTGGCCTTGTCACTTCCTAACTATATGATGTTGACCAAGATATGCATTTGCTGTAAGAAAGCTCTGTGCTCCCATTGGTACAATAGGAATGATACTAGCACCTCCCTGAAAAAATGTTTGTGATCATGGGAGGGGGTCTGCATATAAAACACTTGGTGCTCTAGTCTGTAGCATATAGTGAGCTGCTGCCATTGTTGTTACTGTTTTTACTATTTTCTCTTTAGAGCACTAAACAGCTTCTGCAGTATATCACAGTTCTCTGTCCACATCACCGGCCCTCCACAAGGTCAAAAATCCCCAAACTCAGAAGCCCCAGTCGGGGATCCTTTGCATCCCCCAGAGCATGGCACTCTTGGAGCAGGAGTCTTGGCAGGATGCTTGCAGAGGGTACATGTAAATCGGTGGCTGACAGTCACAAGAATGTTGTTGCCCTACAATGTGTTCAGACAGAAACTTATTTCACAAAACACAAAATAAAACAAAAGTTTTCACCATAAAATCAGAATTTAGATTACCTTATACCATGACTGTCAGGGTTCAGAAGAAATGAGAATGTGCTTTGGTTGTTAAAATTCTTGATCAAACAAGGATTAGGACAGGACGCTGAGCATACCAGTGGGAAGACTCAAAGAAAGGAAACCAGGCATGTCCGAGGGAAACACTCTGAACCAATCTCTAGTAGCCAAACAAATGGAAGAATAACAAGAAGTATTGAATCGGTGTGGTCAGTGAACAAGAAACTTGAGTTGTGAGCAAAAAAGCATGTAGGTATTAAAAATGAGATTCAGTGGGTTTGCTGTTAATGAGGATATTGAGCAGGTTTAAAGAATCATTTCCTAGCTACTTTAATGGTGTCAAAAATGGATTTCTGTTAAAATGACATTGTAGTAAATAGGTTTTTCTCTGTAATAGAAAATGAGTAAGTAAAGGATCATAAGAAACAAGATGAATGAGTAAGTATGATGGCAGGCATTTTTTTCTTGATGTAACCAGTGAAAGTAATGACATTTTGGAAACCAGCAAACAGTTCAAAATGTATTTGATTTCGGAAAAGATGAGGAAGAGGCCAAATTCCATGAGACATTTAGGTTTTCTCCACAGAACTAAATTAGAAAAGAGGATATTATGTGACTAGTAAAGCCAAAATAAATTTCCCCACGGGTGTAGATAAAGTAAATGAGAAGGTAACTAATATTTATCTCGTATCTATTATTTGCCAGGGTCTTTACATTCATCACTGAAATTTATTCTTCACAGAGCTCTCTAATATGGATCCTCCTTTCCTCATTTTAGACTTGGGAAGATTGGCTAACTCTTCCAGGGCCACAGAACTAGAACGAAATGACAGTTAACATCAGGCTTGTCTGGAAATCAAATATATATACAATGTCATTCTGCCTCCCTGCTATTGCTTGCTCAGACAGTGTATCATTTTCACTTCTACTTTATCCTTCCAATTTACTTAGGGTCCCGGAGCAGAACAGTGATAGAGGGTGTTTTAAACCAGTTAATGAACTGTAACAGTATTCCCTAAAAATCAGTAATCATTAGCGCATCAATGTTTTGGTTGCAGGGGTTTGTGTTGCTGGTGGCAAACAAGCACCATGTCTTCATGTGCCAGACCACTAAGTATCTGAGGAAGGAAAGAGGGAGAAGGGCGTAAAGAGTCCCAGTTCTGTTTTATAGGCCCACACACCACCTAGGAATTGTTGAGTTGTAATAGAGGACATTCTGTAAACTCAGTTTGTACTCATTTTGAAAAGCTCTGCTGTAGAGTAACCGTGTTGTGACTGTACTAAGGAGCTGAGGATGTCCTAAGAGTTGTTTTCTTGGTCAGAATAGAGACAGCATCTTTTAGCTGAGGACTCACAGTTGTTGCTGTTCTTTATGGAATAAAACCAGAGGTCTTGGTATTACAGACCTGTGGGCTGTCTTGTTCTGATGCTCCTCATAGGCCAGTGAAGATAACCACATGCTTACTTTGGTGAGGACACATGCGGATGAAATTCATGGATAAGCTTCTACACAAACATGTTCATGGCAGCATTTCTGATCTATAGAAATAGAAGAGGAACATGACTAAGCAGCTGAATATCTTTGAGATAAACCACCATTTGAAATGTATAGTTTGATGATGTTATTATAAGCTCCTCAAGTTTAATCTACACTTCTTTGAGCTTTCTTGATTATTCAGTCTTAAGTCTGTGGGAGCTTATTCTTAGATTCTTAATAATCAGATAATAGTTCAGACCAGAAATAACTTGTTGCTTTGTTTAGAAGTATATCCTGCCACATTTGAAGAAACAATTTATTCAATGTATATCTATATTCCAGGAACCTCTTTGGCCAGGAAGAGTAAAGCAGCTTTCTTTGTAGAACTTACACCTGTGTGTTATAATAGCTGCTGTTTTTCCAACATTCCTAGATTTGGACAAAGAAGAAGAAGCAGTATAAACAATATAAATCTGTTTTTTAATCCTCATCCAAGAATATATTTTTATCTGATTCCAACCAGGGCAAATAATTCTTGAATTCTCACCTGATGCAACCAGCAATGATTTTCTCCTTTGATCTTTGTAATCCTCTTTAGACAAAATACTATTTTAGTATTTCTTATAATGATGCCAGTACCAAAGGCATTTGTGTTATCTTTTCAACCAAACTATTAGCTTTTTGGGAGCAGCTACTATTTATAACTAACTTTTTATCTTAAGAAGATTCTAATATACAATAGATATTGAAGAAAAAGTATTTAATTGATATGTAGATATATTTAAATAATTACTTTTTACTATTTTTGTAATATTTGCATTTTATATCATAGTGAAATTCTTTTTTTAATATATTTTATTGATTTTTTACAGAGAGGAAGAGAGAGGGATAGAAAGTCAGAAACATCGATGAGAGAGAAACATCGATCAGCTGCCTCCTGCACACCCCCTACTGGAGATGTGCCCGCAGCCAAGTATATCCTGCCACATTTGAAGAAACAATTTATTCAATGTATATCTATATTCCAGGAACCTCTTTGGCCAGGAAGAGTAAAGAAGCTTGTCCTGAAATACATGCCTTTGTCCTGAGTCAAACCCGGGACCTTTCAGTCCAAAGGGCGACGCTCTACCACTGAGCCAAACCGGTTTGGGCTCATAGTGAAATTCTTGATCAGAGCATGTGCTACTCTAGATAGTACATTCATTCTGGAAACAGCTCAATATTAATACCAAATTTAAAGCTCAATTTAGGTCAGGCTATATGTTCTTATGACTGATGACATGTTAGCTGTAGAGTCTTAAAATGGTTTTACATACATTAACTCAGCCAAGTTAAGAGTTAATTACTGAAACTAAGTGATTAGTTAAGTACTCTTGTTATACTAGAGGACCAGTACATGATTTAAATTAAGCAAGGAGGTGTCCTGCCTCCTGCCTCCTCGTGTGGCCACCCCCATGCACCTTGCTGCAGATGCAGCCTCCTGCTGATCGGTCATTATGGTGTGACAGAGTCATGAGAATTAGCATATTAGCTTTTTATTATATAAATGACCTTTGCATTTAGGTGACTCTAAATGTGTATATTACATCTATCTATCTATCTATCTATCTATCTATCTATCATCTAACTACCTATCTATCCACATATACATACACATATTTATATGTATAAAACTCTAATATGCAAATAGACTGAACGGTGGAACAACCGGCCACTATAACATGCTCTGGCCACGAGGGGGTATGCACAGAACATGCCGGGAAATGGCAGCAGGCAGCAGAGTGTGGAAGTTGGTGGGTGTCAGCTGTGGCTGGATGGTGGAGCAGGTGAGCAGGGGGTGCCAGACTAAGATTGAGGCCTGTCGCTGTCATCAGGATGAGCCTTTGGTGGTTAATGCAGATTCTTTGTTCCCGCACACTGCAGTCTCACCTTGCACTCACACCCACTGCTGGCTCTGGCCTTACTTGCACCTGCAGCCAGTGCCAGAGCCACTGCTTGGACCTGCTGCTGATGCCTGGCACTAGCCCTGAACTCTTTGCACCCTCATGGGGTACAAGTGGTGGCTGCTGGCCCCAATTGCCCATGGGGGCCTCTCTGCCTCCCCCTGCTCCTGAGGGGTGATCAGGGCAGCAGCTACTGCTTGCACCTGTTGAAGGCACAAGCCCTGGCCATGCTCACATCTACTGTTGGCACTGGTTCCAATCCCTTCACACCATCAGCAGGTGCAAGTGGGGCTGGCATCGTCAGCACATGGGAGTGGTGGCAGTGGAAGTGGGGCTGCCGGCAGACAGGGGACTGGGGTCTGCAGCAGGTGGGCCAGGTTGGTGTGTGGAGGATGGGCCAAGACCCTCCCCTGTGCCTACCGCAGCCTTGCGGCCCACAGTCTGCTGGTTTTGGCTAGTCCCCATAGGCCACACTGAGGGACCTCACCAGTGCAAGAATCCATGCACTGGGCCTCTAGTAAAATGTAATTATAGAGCCTTGTATGTGGGGCCAGGAAAATAGATAGCAGTCCCTAACTCTGTAGGAGAGCGAGAATAAGTCATATAAAACATGACATTTTAGTGATGTCTTTCAAAGTGGTAACAATTTCCCAGGAGACTCATGGGGCAGGCACATCAGGCATAGGGAACAATATGTGTCAAGGTGCCAATATATTTCAAAACTTGAAAACTATCTTTACCCTTGAATTGTTTAAGAGCACCCTTACTCATTTCAGTGACTCTGAGAGTCAGTGACAACAGAAAAAAAACAAATCACAGATTGTGAAATTATTTAATGTTTATTGAACACTATCATACTCATCACTAAACTGAATCTTTTTAGGCCCTTCCTCCACCCAGTGAGTGCCTTCTAATTAATAAGACAACCAAGATAGGGATGAAATCAGCATCTAATCAATTGGCAGCTGTCTTAAAGGACCTGTGCTGTCATATAGACTAGAGCTGTGGCCGGCAAACTGTGGCTCGAGAACCATGCTCTTTGGCCCCTTGAGTGTGGCTCTTTCACAAAATACCATGGCCTGAGCGGGTCTATTTTGAAGAAGTGGTGTTAGAAGAAGTATAAGTTTTAAAAAATTGGCTCTCAAAAGAAATTTCCATTGTTGTACTGTTGATATTTGGCTCTGTTGACTAATGAGTTTGCCAACCATGGACTAGAGGCTTATAGATGCAGTGCCGCACTTTGAGTTGCACCGGAGTCAAGTTGGCAGCAGGTGTGGATTTATTTTGCTTCAGGAAGCTGAACTCAAGGCCTGTTCTGGTGCCTGGAAATTTTATGGTAGTCCAAGTGTAGCCCCAGTTAGGAAACCCATATGTAATCCAGCTGTTTTCTAAGCTGTCATCAATATGTGTGGATTCATAAAAACTATAAATTGTTCTGATACCAGATAATCAGAGTGAAACTTTATATAATTTGGGAAAGTTCAGCCAGAAATTTTGAGAATAAAATAAATATCTCTTCATGCAATTATAAAACCTTACTGATTGAAATCACTCTTTCCTATGAAAAATTATAGGGAATAATCTCTATGATTATTACAGGGCTATAGTTAAAATTATCAAAAGTTTGTGCTTGTGTAACACAGGAGATGCGATTTTGAAATAGTAAACTTTTTTAAAAGACAAAACAACGAGAATTCTATTTTATTAGTTGAAATAAGTCTAATCTCAACTGTATATGCCAAAATTTTTTTCAAAGTTCCAGGTATAATATTATTATGACATATTGTCTAGAATACAAAGAGTTCTAAAATGAAAGGTAATTATTTATTTTTGATTTGATGGTTTACATTAGTGATTTTCACCAGTGTGCTGCAAGAATTTTTAAAACATGCAATACTTAGCCATGCAATACAGGGCTACTGATTTTTTTCTCCTTAAATTGTTAAATGGAAAAATGACAACAGCCAACATGACAATAGCCATTCATGATGAATGAATCAAAGTGATACCTTTTTCTTTTCAGATTGGCAAAAAATACAATGTATTTTTGTGGTGTGTCAGAATTATAGTAATTAGTTCATGTGTACCATGAGATGATAAAGCTTGAAAATCTCTGGTTTATATCATAGTGAATTAATAGCTTGCCCAATATAAGCATATTAAAATATATATTTAATTTTAATTTTTAAATATTATTTTAAAATAATATTATTTGAGACCAAGTAATAAATAAGGATTTTGGATGACTGAACTAATTTGTGTACATTTTTCACTTATATTTTACTTCTACTCATCTTGATTTTGATGTCAGATCTGTTTTCTTTCTTGTATTCCCTGTACTTATTCCTTACATTTGCATTTTTGCTGAACACTGAGCTGCAGTTCTGAAGTTATAATATTCCTGTGAACTGGGGCAGGCTACTTAAGCATGCTGAGCCACCACCAACTCATCTGTAAAATGGTGAAAATGATGTAGGTTCTGACTCCTTTCCAGGGGTCCTGGAGGATCAAATACTTTCTTGCTTACAAAAATGTCAAGCAACACACAGTCAAAGGGAGTATCATATTGGTTGTATATTTTAAAGTTTATATTTGTTCGTCTGGTGCTATCTTTGCAGGAGGAGGGAACTTAACTCCGGAGGTCAGATATTTATCTTGCAGTTTGCATATGTATCTTTATGCCTGGGTGTTAACCGTACCTCACTCCCAAAGCTTCAGCTCCGTTATCCTGGAGGTCACAATTCACAGAGCAGTTCTTTCCTGTCACCTTTCTCATGTTACAGGAAAGACTCATGTTGCAGATGTGTCTAATGAGAATAACTCCTGAAATCTTAACCACAGAGACCATACAGGGCTAGCTTTGGGATATACTTCTGAGAATTGATCCCCACTCCTACTTATTCTCTCTCTCTATTCCTTCCATCCATGGGCCATTTGTCTAAATCCTTTTGCAATCGAGGTTTGTGGATGTGTGAACTGCATATGTACTTCAAGAAGGATGGACAGTGCTTTAAAATATATGTTATTCCTTAATATGTAATTTGTGTATACATGTTTGGGAAAGATACTATATAGCAAGCAATATGCAGGTACAGCTTGAAAATTTATCTCTGAGTAACAAAATTGTATTTCTCATTTCAGAACATGATGAGTGTGTCACAAATCAGCACAACTGTGATGAAAATGCTCTGTGCTTCAATACTGTCGGAGGACACAACTGTGTCTGCAAACCAGGCTATACGGGGAATGGAACCACGTGCAAAGGTAAAAGGTTTCAATGCCAACACCTCTTCCTTTAGGAATCATATAAGCCATCTTTACCTCCCTCCACCCCTTCTCAGCACTGTTATCTACTTCCTGGGCACTATCCACACACATTGAGAACTTTGCAGTGTGGCTCATAGTCTTGCTCCTGGTTCCATCAGTGGTTAATTGGCCAAATTGTTCAACAACTTTGACTTAATGTCCTTGATCTCAACCACAGTGATTTTCATCTCTATTCTTCTAGCACAGTGGTTGGCAAACTGCAGCTTGCAAGTCGGGGTTTGCTGACCACTGCTCAGATCACATCCTGGACATTTTATTGTCTGAACCCAGATCCCTCTGCTTCCAGTTTGCCTGTAACTCTTGAACTTCAATTTTTCTGACCCTCCATTTCCATTCCATTTACCAGTCTCCTTCTAGGTTAAGATTTTTTTGCTTTTGTTTTTATTTGCTTGTTTGTTTGTTTTGTATTTTTAGTCCAAACATGACCATCTTTTTCTTTCTCTGGCAGCATTGTGTTCAACTGAGAAATATTTGTATTTTGAGCCAGTCTCACAGTTTTTCTTCTCTGCCTAATCTCTTGAGCTGTTTATAGTAATTAACTGAGAATTTTAGATCTCTACATTTTATAGTTTACCATTTTAGTTCCTTTGCCGATACCAATCAGTAATTCTTTTAAATGTCCTATTGAGCTTAGATTTTCATTTTCATCAGAGGCTATTCCAGCTACAGTTCACCACTAAATGATAATTCACTCTTTCACCAATGCCCTCTGCTCCTTCATCAAATGAGCTTACCGCCTACTTCATTAGGGAAATAAAGGTTCCATTCTGGAATCTCTGCCAACTGCCATAGGATAAAGTCCATATTCATTATTATGTCATATAGATTTATTTTTTATTTGTCTAATTTAGGCATTTTAAGCTTAAAAATGCCCATTTTTAAATGTATTGTGTCCATCATCTTGGAGTTTATTAAAATTAATTTGCTACAACACTGTGTTGGGGGGTAGGAAGTAACAAGGTGGCTGTTAATGCAGTGGCCTGTGAGAATGCATCATAAGACCTGGTCTACAGAAATACATGGGATGCAAATATGAATGGGCCAAAGGATTACTCTGGTTTGTAAAAGTCCATGGAAATCTTTGATTTAGAACAAGAAGGCTAACACAGGCCAAATAAACACGGTTTAATTTCATGTGGGCCGCAAAAAAGCAAAAGCTTCAATTTTCATAGAAATGTAGGTTATTATAGATACAGTCATGCTGAATATGAAGGGTTGAAATAAATGAGTAATCCTATCTAACAAAAGAGTAATATGCAAATTGATTATACCTCTGCTACACCTACAAGCCAAGCCTACCAGGCAAACAGGAATGAGTATGAAAATTAACCCAACCAAGATGGCTGCGGCCACAGAGTGAGCAGGAGGCTTGGGTTTCCATAGCAATGGAGAAAGTCAAGCTTCCTGCACACCCGGATGGCCAAGGCCTCTGCTCCAGGCTACAAACTTTCAATTATAGAAGATAAATAAATCCCAGATACCAGGGCCTCCACTCACAGTGGGGGGCATAGTTGCCCTGCAAACCACCACAGGCTCCTCAGCCAGGCTACCTCACACCCCAAGGGAACCCCCACAATGATCTGGGACACCCTTCAGGGCAAATCACCTGGCCCCCACCTGTGCACTAGGCCTCTATTCTATCTAATAAAAGAATAATATGCAAATTGACCATCACTCCAACACAAGATGCCTGCCCCCAAGTAGTCAAAGATCCTGCCCCCATGTGAACACGATGGCTGTCACAAGATAGCCAGCAGGGGAGGCCAGTTGGGAGGGACCAGGTCTGGAAGGGAGGGCAGTTGTGGGCATTTAGGCCAGCAAGAGAGGGAAGTTGAGAGGGACTAGGCCTACAAAGGAGGGCAGTTAGGGGTGACCAAGCCAGCAGAGGGGGGAAGCTAGGGGTGACTAGGCCTTCAGGAGAGGGTAGTTGGGGGGGAACCAAGCCTGCAGGGGAGAGTATCTGTGGTGGGACCAAGCCTGCAGGTGAGGGCAGTTATGGGTGACCAGGCCAGCAGAGGAGGGAAGCTGGGGGCAATCAGGAGGGCAGGGGAGCAGTTAAACATCAATCAGCCTGGCAAGGGAATGGTTAGGCTGGCAGGCAGAAGCAGTTAGGGGCAATCAGGAAGGCAGGCAGGCAGGTGAGCAGTTGGGAGCCAGCAATTCTGGATTGTGAGAGGGATGTCCATTAGGATTGGGCCTAAACAGGCAGTTGGACATCCCTTGAGGAGTCCCAAATTGGAGAGGGTGCACGCTGGGATGAGGGACACACCCCCCCATGCATGGATTTTGTGCACCGGGCCTCTAGTCCTTAACATAAAATAATAGAGCATTTTAATAAAAATTAATATTTTTCCTGAACATTAACTTACCAGACAGTGGATAACTACACAAATTAATAAGCGTAACACAAATAAACCTATTTTTCTTATTCTTCAAAAGTGAAATATTCTCTATTGCACACACCAAACAAGTCAGTCCAAGACTAATGACGTGGCAATTAGCTGCTAAAACATTCAATGCTAGTATTAGTGAGAGAAATGGTACACCTTGTGCATAAGGCGCATAAGGAAAATGAATGCAACATGATTATAGTAATCAGTCATTATCAAACATTATAGCTCTCTCTCTCTCGCTCTCTCTCTCTCTCTCTCTCTCTCTCTCTATATATATATATATATATATATATATGTATATATTAGGATATTGTAAAATTAAGTTACACGATTTTTATTAAACCATTTCTTACATACTGTTACATTGGCTGGGCCTCACACATATTCGTTGTGGGTCACATGCAACCCACAGGCCATGAGTTTGACATGCTTGATTTAGAGCATTGTGGAAAAGACCCTATGAATGTAAAAAGCTGGTCTAGTTCATCTGTGACAGATCTTGCCAGGCTGTGGGAATAGCCTCTGAGCCTCACAGAGCCAAAGAATTTGCTAAAGTAGCAGGATGCTCAGTCTCATACATCTTGTTTTTCTCATCTTCTTTGAAGGAAGTCCATCTGCAAAGATCACCTTCACAATGGCTCAGACCTTGACTATTTTTTCCTACTCACTTGCAAATCCATTCTAAGACAACAGGCTATGCAGTTTCTTTGCCCTTGGTCCTGGATCCGGACCTATGCTTAGCATTGGGATGCAAGACTCTTTCTGAAGACAACTATAGTAGTCTCTTAACTAATTCATCACCAGGCTTGATTTAAACCTTTTTGAAAGCTGGAAGATTTCTCTAATATTTTGGCACTTTCCTAACTTACTGTTTTCTCTAGACAGTGGTTTGCTCCTTAAGAAAACTACAGAGGATTGATGCCATATTTTAGGTTTTATTTCAAGCTGGATTATTATAATGAGATGAAATCCTAATTCTAATTCATTTGCAGTTGTATAAAGTTATTGTGGGGTTTTTTTAAACACAAAATTCAGTATTTTATTTTACAGGTAAAATTTTTTTCTTAACATTGGAAAGAACATTGTTTTAGAAATGGTACTGTTTGGAAAATACTGTGTGAATCTGAAATTAGAATAGCATTTATAATTTGATGTCCACACCTCAAAGGGAATAAAGAAAAGCTGGATTTAGAGTATCTTGAACTACTTACATCTAAAGTGCTAAAGTCATTTATCTGAATTATTTTAGCATTTTGCAAAGATGGCTGTAGAAATGGAGGAGCTTGTATTGCCGCTAATGTGTGTGCCTGCCCACAAGGCTTCACCGGGCCCAGCTGTGAGACAGGTAAGAATACCATTCCATCTGCTAGAAAATGAATTTTTGCACTAATGTACCAAAGTAATCCATGAGGAAAATAATGTTTCATGTGGGCTCTCAGAGCATGGAGCTATTAATAAGGAAGTGCTAAGAAGGAAGAGAGAAGATGGAGAAGGGAGGAGGGAGTGGGTCTCAGTGATGCATATTCACCAGGTAGTTCCCCAATCTGACTATGAGGGGTTTTGCAGCTATTATAACTAAAAGCATATTAAACATTTTCAGCAAGATGTGTGGGATTGCCCAAGATTTTACACATCACAATTTATTTTACTCATTTAGAGCTCATTTTTTCCTGGAATCTGTCTAACTATATCAAAATGCAGACTTCAAGCTTATGGCCAACTCAAATCCTAGGACACATTACCTTCTGCATTCACATTTCAGAATTTTTAATAAATCTTTACCTTGCCCAATCAATATTCATTTATGGCTTATTTACAAAATATTTAAAGTTTTCTACTCATTTAATCATTTCTCATTGAAGTCCATTCTACCTACTCTTTCTGATGGATAGTAACAATAGAAACTTTAAAAAATATTTTATTTTTTAAATTTTTTATTGCTTAAAATATTACATATAGTATTACATATGTCTCCTTTTTCCCACATTGACCTCTCCCTGGCCTCCTTCCCCAGCACATGCTCTCAACCCCCCAGTGTCTGTGTCCATTGGTTATGCCTGTATGCATGAATACAAGTCCCTTGGCTGATGTCTGACTGTCCCACCCCCCTGCCTTCCCTCTGAAGTTTGACAGTCTGTTAGATGCTTCCCTGTCTCTGGGTCATTAGTTTATATTGTTCATTATATTCCACTAACGAGTGAGATCATGTGATATTTATCTTTCTCCGACTGACTTATTTCGCTTAGCATAATGCTCTCCAGGTCCATCCATACTGTGGCAAATGGTAAGAATTCCTTCTTTTTTACAGCAGCATAGTATTTCATTGTGTAGATGTACCACAGCTTTTTAATCCACTCATCTGCTGATGGGCACTTAGGCTGTTTCCAAATTTTAGCTATTGTAAATCATGCTGCTATGAGCATAGGGGTGCATATATCCTTTCTGGTTGGTGTTTCTTGGTGTATATTCCTAGAAGTGGGATCACTGGGTCAAATGGAAGTTCCATTTTTAGTTTTTTGAGGAAACTCCATACTGCTCTCCACAATAGCTGTACCAGTCTGCATTCCCACCAACAGTGCACCAGGATTCCTTTTTCTCCACTTCCTGACCAGCACTTGTTGCTTGTTGATTTGTTGATGATACCAATTCTGACAGGTGTGAGATGGTATCACATTGTTGTTTTCATTTGCATCTCTCAGATGATTAGTGACTTTGAGCATGTTTTCATATGTCTCTTGGCCTTTTGTATGTCCACTTTTGAAAAATGTCTATTTAAGTTCTTTATCCATTTTTTATTGAATTTTTTATTTTCCTTTTGTTAAGATGTATGAGTTCCTATAAATTTTGAGTATTAATCCCTTATTAGATGTAACATATGCAATATGTTCTCACATGCAGTGGGCTTTCTTGTTGTTTTGTTGATGGTTTCTTTTGCTGTGCAGAAGTTTTTTATTTTGGTACTAAAGGCATGGTACATGAAATTCATGCACAGGGCAGGGTGGTGTCTCTCAGCCCAGCCTGCACCCTCTCCAATCTGGGACCCCCTCAAGTGGGATCGGGCCTAAACGGGCCATCGGACATCCTTCTCACAATCCAGGACTACTGGTTCCCAACTGCTCACCTGCCTGCCAGTCTGATCTCCCCCTAACCCCTCCGCTGCCAGCCTGTTTGCCCCCAACTACCCTGCTCTGCCGTCCTGGTCACCTCTAACTGCCCTCTCCTGTAGGCTTGATTGCTCTCAATTGCCCTCTCTTGCAGGCCTGGTCCCTCCCAACTACCCTCCCCTGCTGGCCCGATCACCCACAATTGCCCTCCCTTGCATGCTTGGTCCCTCTTAACTGCCCTCCCCTACTGGCCATCTTGTGGTGGCCATTTTGTGTCCACATGGGGGCAGGATCTTTGACCACATGGGGGAAGCCATCTTGCATGTTGGAGTGATAGTCAATCTGCAAATTACTCTTTTTTTAGATCGGATAGAGGCCTGGTGCATAGGTGAGAGCCAGCTGGTTTGCCCTGAAGGGTGTCCTAGATCAGGGTAGGGGTTCTCTTGGGGTATGGGGCAGCCTGGGTGAGGGGCCTGTGGTGGTTTGCAGGCCGGCCACACCCCCTGGCAACCCAAGTGGAGACCCTGGTATCTTGGATTTATTCATCATCTACAATTGAAACTTGGTAGCCTGGAGTGGAGCCAAGCCTCCTGCTCACTCCATGTCAGCAGCCATTTCTGTTGGAATTTATTTATTTTCTATAATTGAAACTTTATAGCCTTAACCCTGGCTGGCCAGGGCAGGTGGAAAACAAGCCTCCTGCTCTATCTAGTGCTATGGCTGCCATCATTTTTGTTGGCATTTATTTACCTTCTATATTTGAAACTTTGTAGCACTGAGTGGAGGCCTAGGCCAGCAAGGGCAGGTGGAAAACTTGGCTTCCTCCATTGCCAGGAAAACCCAAGCTTCCCTCCTGCTCTCAGTGGCCACAGCTATCTTGGTTGGGGTTTATTTGCATATTTGCCCTTAATTGGCTTATGGGCGTGGCTTGTGGGTGAGGCTTGTGATTGTAGCAGAGGTATGGTCAATGTGCATATTACTCTTTTATTAGATAGGATAGTGCCATTTGTTTATTTTACCCTTAGTTTCCATTGTCCTAGGAGCTATATCAGTAAAGATATTGCTACAACATAGGTATTATATTTTGCTGTCTATGTATTCTAAGATTTTTATGATTTCCTTCTTACACTTAAGTCCTTTATCTATTTTGAGTTTATTTTTATGGTGTAATTTGGTGGTCTAGTTTCATTTTTTTGCATGTGTCTGTCCAATTTTCTCAACACCATTTATTGAAGAGATTGTCTTGACTCTATTGTATGCTCTTGCCTCCTTTGTCAAATATTAATTGAGTATAATGGTTTATGTTAAGTTCTGGGTTCTCTGTTCTGTTCCATTGGTCTATATGTCTGTTCTTATGCCAGTACCAGGCAGTTTTGAGAACAGTGGCCTTGTAATATAGCTTGATATCTGATTGTGATCCCTCCAACTTTGTTATTTTTTGTCAAGATTGTTGCAGCTATTTGGTGTCCTTTTGTATTCTATATATATTTTTGGAGAGTGTATTCTAGGTCTGTAAAATATGCCATTGGTATTTTAATGAAGATTGGATTAAATATATAGTTTGCTTTGGGTAGTATAGACATTTTAATTTTGTTGCTTCTACCAATCCGTGAACATGGTATATTCTTCCATTTGTTTATGTCTTCTTCTAGCTCATTTTTCAGTATCTTGTAGTTTTCCGAGTACAAGTCTTTTACCTCCTTAGTTAAATTTATTCCTAGATATCTTAATATTTTTGGTGGAATGGTAAGTGGGAATTTTTGTTTGTTTCTCTTTCTGTGAGTACACTATTGGTGTAAAAAACCAACAACATAGACTTGTGTATGAATTTTGTATTCTGCTACATTGCTGAATTCATATATTAAATCTAGTAGTTTTTTACGGAGCCTTTAGGTTTTCTTTGTTAAAAACATATATAAAAATATATGTAGTTTATATGTAGCATATGAATGACCTCAGTTGAAAAACACACCTTGAAGCATCTGCCTGCGGACTGAAGGGTTCTGGGTTCGATTCCGGTCAAGGGCATGTACCTTGGCTATGGGCACATTTCCAGTTGGGGGTGTGCATGAGGTAGCTGATTGATGTTTCTCTCTCGTCGATGTTTCTGACTTTCTATCCCTCTCCCTTCATCTCTGTAAAAAATCAATAAAATATATTTTGAAGAAAAAGGAAAAAGAAAATACACCTTGAGAATAAAAAGAATGATTTGAGTATTAGGTCCTAATGAAAATCATGTTAGTAGTAGTCTTAATTACTTTGGGTCAATTGGGTTCTACCAGCAGATGACCTCAGAAAGTCAGGTTTTGATCCCCAGGAGAGAGCTGCTGCCAGCAGTGCCTGGTGGTTTCCATCTCAGGGTGCTTTCCACAAATCTGAGTGCCATAGAAGGAGTGCACGTCTTGCCTTGATACTACTCACAAAGTCATCTGGTTTAATAAAAACACTAACTGGTCAGGATGTAAGACAGAAAACGTTCTGCTCCATTTGGGAAGTGAGGATTTGCTGAACAGGCACTGCCACTGTTCACAGAAGGATGCTCACAAGAGGGCTTGCATCACTAGATTATTTCTTTCTACAAGTTCCTCTATGTGGTGCTGTTCAAAGTGCAATTGGTTACAAAGGTTTCTAATAGAAAACACATAGTGACTATCCTTAATTCCTGGTACTCTTTCTTAAAGAGACCATGTCCTAAGTCAGGCATTCCCAAGCTCATCATGCATGTGAATCACCCATAGAGCTTGTTAACTTGTTTAAAATAAAGATTTCTGGCTGGCCAGTGTTGCACAGACCCATGAACCAAATCTCAGTTTGATTCCAAGTCAGATCACCGGCCCAGTCTAAGCTCAATCACCAGTACAGGAGACAGCCAATCAATGATTATCATCATTGATGTTTATCTTCTCTCTATCTCTCCCTGAAATCAATTAAAAATCAATAAAATAAAATACAGATTTCTAGTAATTAACTATTACATGATTTGCTAGATCAAAATCAGGTCCTTTCAATCCAATGCTTCTATAAGGTTTTTATCCTGTGATCTCCAGTAGCATACCCACACAAGGTACAGTATGATCCTATGTATCAACCAGCACCTCTGGAGACCATGTTTCCTGCATACAGTATTTTGTACTGCTTCTGATGCACTGAAATACTGGCTTTTTCTGAGCATTTCATTCATGTGGAATTTTGAAATAAAGACTGTCCCTGAAAATCTGGGATGGATAATAGCTATGTCCAATCCCACATGTCATTCTTCCACTGGAAAAAAAGAACTGTGATGAGATTATAAAAATCTAGAGTGATATAAAATTAATTTAAGCAATGTAATATTTAATACCAGAGTCAAAAATAACCTAATAGAATATTTAGCTTTCCTCTATTTAATTATCCTTGAACTTCCAATCTAAAAAAAAGGATAATTCCAGACTTACTCTCATTAGCTCTCTATAACAGCCTAGGGTTTTGAAAAGGACAGACATAGGTTCATAATCTAGTTCTACATTTACTTTTATGTGGTCTTGGGCAAGTTACATAACTTCTCACTGTCTTGTACTCTCTATGCATCAACTTATTCTTCACAAGTCTCCTCCAAGATATATATTTCCTCCATTTACAAATGAGAATATTGGGTTCAGAATGATTACATGTTTTTCTAAGATCACAGAGTTAGCAACTTGATATAAATGTCTTTCTACACCCAAACTCAGGCATTTCCTCTGTATCAGTACTTTTTCAAGTTTCTACTGAAGTCACTAATGCCAGAGGAAGGAGAATACTTCATCCAGGGAAGGCCCAGAAAGGCCCACCTCAAGGAGAAATGAAATGTCTTCAAAACATGTTTTATCCTGAAAATTCATTCATTTTATTTTAAAGTACATGTAAATATTTAACTTACATACCATTGACTAAAGTTAGTGTCGTAAGACAATGGGTCATAGTTTATCTCTGCCTTCTAGGATCTTTCAGCCCAAGATAATATTTCACTATTTGGGAAGCAAGCATTCTTGTCTTTTATCTGAAAAAATGTAATACTGCTACTTGCCTCAAAGCATCTGTCTTAGTTACTACCCTAGGTTAACTCATAACCCCTCACCTTCCAACACCATCACTTTTGTTGATGTATTTATAAATAGAAGTTGTACCTTTTTTTTGTCTACAAGAGATTCACTTTATTTTATTTTAAATTTCTTTATTGATTAAGGTATTACATATGTAATACCACTCGTGTCCCCTAATGCCCATCCCTTAAAAATAACTTTAGATGAGAAGAGTCCCATGTAAAAAATAATCTGTTCACTCATTTATTCAACAAATATTTATCTAGAATATGTTATATGCTGAGCACTGATCTAGAAACAGGATGTAGCAGTGAACAAAAAAGACGCCTGTGTGCATGGAAATTTTGGTCTAGGGATATAGAGGCACTACAAATTGGAAAAGAAAGAAATATGTAAAATATTATTAAGTAACAGTAGGTGCCGTAAAGAAAATTTAAAAAGATAGTATAAAATAATTTTATTGACTTGTGGACCAACACATGACAGGTGTTATTATTATCTTTACTTAATTAACAAAGTTAACTAACATCAGCTTCTGTATCAAGTCCCAAACTTTCAGTGGCTGTTGTAAAAAGTACATTATTGTTCACTCATATCTCAGTTCAGTCTGTCAAATGTGGAGATGGTGAGAGTTGAGGAGGACTGGGATTGGGATTCTTCAAACCAAGTCCCTGGTTGTCTCCATTTTATGGAGAGGACATGAGGGTGGACACCTAATCATAGCGATTCAGAGGGTTAGAACAAGTAGTTGAGCCAAATGTCCATGAAGATGAAACTGGTTTGATGAGCATCCAACCAGACTTTTGCCATATCTGCTATCCAGCATTGCTGGTACTACTAACACTAAACAATCAAACCATTTTCTGTTTCTCTCATTTACTCAGAGCGAGAAACTCAAAGTTACTTCCTTTTTCAGTCATTGTCTTCTCTCTGCCTCCTGCAAGAGTTCCTTAACTTGGAATTCCTGCACCCCTGTAGGCCTATGTATAGACTTGGGGGCCCATGAATTCCCTGAATTTCTGTATGTGTATATTTTTCTGCAGAGAGAACTCATACCATTTAAAGATTTCATGTGGATCTATAATTTCTAAATAGGTAAGAACTAGGAGGGAGAGAACCTTTCCTGAATCATAAAGAGAACTAACCACTGTTTGATTCTGTGGTGGGTGATTCAAACTCAAACACCCAATGCCTCCTGTGTGTTCCTTTGGGCACCTTAGGTCCAAAGACCCTAAGCTGAGCTCATCATCTCTTCCAAAACTCATGACTTATCTCTTCTCTCACTTCTGTTAGCAAAACCTGGCTCTTAACTTCTATTCTTTATTTCAGTGGCTGGCAGCCTTATCCACCAAGTTTTCTTGGCCAGTAATCAAGGATGCATCCCCTTCTAATCACCACTCACATTCAGTCAAGTCCTTTTGCTTCTCTTTACTAAGGTCACTTCTTTCCATTTTAGCTGGTCCTACAGTAATTCAGGGCTCTCAGGTATAGCTCTCTGCAGTCCAGTCTCCGCAGAATATCAGAGCACAGATCTTATCACCCCCTACTGAAAAAATCCTTCAGCAAACTCTATTGTCCTGAAGATAAAGGTCACATTTCTGAACATGTCAAATAAGGCCCTTTAAGATTTAGCCTCGGCTTATCTACCTTCTTGTCCCTCTGTTTCCTAAACTCATTCCCACTCCCTCAGACATTGATTTTCATGGGGGTAAAGAGTGTATCTGGTACATGTCAGAATCTATGAGACATATTATACAGCCTGCAACTTATTAAGCATTCCACAAATATTTGGTGAATAATTTTTTTTAAAAAAGTCATAAATAAGTGATCAATTAGAAGGGAAAGAAAAATAATATGGCTGTTTCCATATTTGCTGGACTTTTTTGAGTATTAGTTTAAAGAGGCCTTTAGGGTCATTTCTGCACTTTCATATGGCAGATGAGGTAGTTAAGGCACAGAGAAGTGAAGTCACCTACATATGGTGTTTCATGATAGGTGCAGATCTGCAATTTAGACCTCAGGTGTTCCGATTCCTGGTCCACTGTTTCTTTTTCCTTCTTTTCTCCATTTTTTCCTTCCCTGCCAACTGCACTAATCCTGTTGTCTTTAACAATGAACACTGTGGCACTTTTCCTCTCCCAGCGTAGGGAAAATATCAGGATTGGCCAGATTTCCTCAGTAGAAAAATGGCCTACATTTGGCCTGCTGACGTGGGATGCTGTTTGAGAGCCTAGAAAGGAGATTAATTCCTGGCCCAGTGGCCAACTGCTGGGCCCTCACAATGGAACTGCTCAGGATGAAGTAATAGGATTTACTGGGTTTTGAAACACAATTTTAATGTGCATGACATTTACTAACTCTTGTTACTTTAGTTGAGAAAGTCCCCCTGAACAACCTCCCCCTAATTTATTTAGTCTTTGCATCATGTATATATTAGTGAAATGCTTGAATCGATTAGCCAACTTCACAAAGGGGCTACGTGTATGCTTTTTACTGATTAAAATTAATTTTTCATAGCTTTCTTTTTTAGCCACTGTGTAAAATCACCCACATGCACAGCACAACAGCTTTTTTAATTAGACATCCTAATAGTCATCAGGTGTTTAACTTGGATTTAACCGGGTGATTATTTCTTGGATAACAATAAAATGTATTAGAAATCTATGTGCTGGGGGTTACCAGCTCTATCACTGCCTCTCTGTATTTATTGTGCAGCAATAAACCTCAGCAAACGTGCCTGATTGATCTAATTAATATGCAAATGTGTCTGATTATACTAAAAGTAAATATTTTAACCATGACTGAAAGTATAGCTCTAAAGATTTGACAGTTCTCTACAACTAAATGCTAACTAAAATGTTTATAACTGGGAAAAGTTGGTAACAAATGGCAAACCAAAATAAAAAAAGGCTACAATATCAAAGAAAAGGAGGTCAGACACTGTGGTGATGAATGGTTTCTTTCTCCCCAGTGTGTAAAATAATGGGTTTCTTATCCACAGATCAAAACATGAGATGAGATTTTAATTATCTTTAGTCAGTAGTTAAATGAATAAAAATTTAAGGTGCATTTTTTCATGTTTTTAATCTTTATTGTTCAGTTTATTAATTACATTGTTCCCCCTTTTTTATCCCCCTATAACTCTCCTCCACCTTGTACCCATCCCACCCTCCACCCTCACCTCCAGCTCCCCACTGTCCTCTCCCATTGTTGCAAGATTTTTGTCCAGTCTCTTGCTGCACTTCCCACACCCCTTTTCTCCCCAAGAATTGTCAGTCCATTCCCTCTCTATGTCCATGATTCTGTTATATTCACCAGTTTATCCTGTTCATCAGCCTATCAAATCACTTGATTTTTATGTCCATTTGTTGATAGATGTGTATTTGTTGTTCATAATTTATATTTTTACCTTTTTCTTCTTCCTCTTCTTAAAGAATATCTTTCAGCATTTCATATATTATTGGTTTGATGGTGATGAACTCTTTTAGCTTTTTCTTATCTGCGAAGCACTTTATCTGATCTTCAATTATGAATGATAGCTTTGCTGGATAGAGTAATCTTGGTTATAGATTCTTGCTATTCATTATTTTGAATATTTCTTGCCACTCCCGTCTGGCCTGCATCGTTTCTGTTGAGAAATCCGCTGACAATCGTATGGGTGCTCCCCTGTAGGTAACCAACTGTTTTTCTCTTGCTGCTTTTAATATTCTCTCTTTATATTTTGCTCTTGGCATTTTAATTATGATATGTCTTGGTGTGGTCCTCTTTAGATTCCTATATTTTCGGGTTCTGTGTACTTCTTGGGCTTTTAAGTCAGTTTCTTTCACCAGGTGGGGGAAGTTTTCAGTCACTATTTCTTCAAGTAGGTTTTCATTAACTTGCTCTCTCTCTTTTTCTGGCACCCCAATAATTTGGATGTTGGCATGCTTGAGGTTGTCCCAGAGGCCCCTTACACTATCTTCAATTATCTGAATTCTTTTTGTTTCTTGCTTTTCCAGCTGAGTGGATTTTGCTTCTTTGTATTTCAAATCTTTGACTTGGATCTTGCGGCCCTCTGGACTGCTTTTAGGACTTTGTGTAATATTTTTTATTTCAGTCAGTGTATGCTTGATTTCTAGTTGGTTCTTTTTCATATCTGTGAGGGTCTCGTTCATATCCTCATAGGTCTTATTCATTTCCTGGTTGGTCTTGTTTATTTCCTCATAGTTCTCATTAAGTTCATCGGCCTTTTCTAGGAGCCTCTTGAAAAGCCTTTAACCGTGGTTTTGAACTCTATGTCTAGTCATCTTTTTTCCTCCATTTCTTTCACACCTGATTTCTTTCTATGTCTCTGCATGGTGGCTGCTTTATGTGGTAGATGTCCTCTAAGGGACAATGGCTCAGCCTCCCCAGTTACCTGAGGTGGGTACTCTTACTGCAATCCTTTATGGGTTGTACAGTATTTTTGAATTTAAGCCCAGCTTGTTGTTGTTAGCCCTAGGAGGATTTGACCTCCAGGCCAATTGGCTGTGAAGGCAGACTGTGTTCACGTTGGATGGGCGGAGTCTCTGAGCTGAGCAGGCAGTGTCAGTGTCAGCTATGTCCTATGCGGCACGAGGGTCTCTGTTGGATGGTAATGGTTGCAGGCACCTCCAAGAGAAAGCCACTAGTCTCTACTCCTTGCCAGACAACTCTGCCTCTTTCCAAATGAGTCTGCACACCCAAAGTCTCGCCCAGGGTTGTAAAACAAAGCAGCCTGGTGGTCTCCAGGACCAGGGGGCAAGTCGCCAGGGAGCAAGTCATGTGTCTGTGCTGTCGCACACTTTATGCACACAAACTGCTGTTCCAAGCAACCTGGATTCTCCTCAGATTAGGAGACCTCTGCTGCGCCCAGCTTTTAGGGTGTGTACCCTGGACCTCGGACCTCGCCTGGCACTGGAGAATCCGTGCAGTAGGACGTCTCAGTCCTCCCCATTGGAGAAATCCAGCCGGGATTGCTGCTGCCAGCCCTACAGCCCACATGCGTGGCCACGGCTCCTAACCTCTGGCTCTGCGTGTATCTTCAAGGCTGCGCTCCGCCGCTCTTCTGAGTCTCAGTGTCTCACCTTTACTTTTATTTGTGGAGTTTTCACTCAGCCAGCTGTCCAGTGATTCTGGATGATGTTTGTTTTGTTGTTATGTTGTAGTTTTTGAATTGTTGCACGGTGCAGCACAATAGGTGTTTACCTATGCCACCATCTTGGTTGCCAGTCTTAAGGTGCATTTTTAAGTGTTTCTGTATCTTTTAATATCTGTAGTTTCAAAATGATCAAAGGAGGCATGTGATATCTGTGAATGTTGCTTTACTTCAAAGGTAACTTCAAATTGATCGAAGTTGATTGATTTTTAAAAGTTTATGTTATAGTATAGGTTGGAAAAAACCTTTGATTCATCTGTAGTAACAGCTATTTTGCCAGTAGTATGTACAGTTAGTATTTATTATTAATAATGTCAAATTATATTAAATTCTCAGGTATGGTTAAATTAGCACATTTTTCATCATTAAAGGAATATATTGATTTAATTTTGTAATTACATAGCTTTTATTTAAAGGCATATTTATCAGAAGATTACATTATTTTATAATGTTATACATGGAATATTGAAAAACTTCAAAAGCAAGAGAAAATTCTCAAAACATTTTTACATAGCATATCTTTTTTTAAAACTAAATTGACTCACAGTAAAATTCCATTGCCATGTATATCTTTTTTTTGGGGGGGGGCGTGCAGAGGAGACAGTAAATATTTTGAGAAAAAGAAAATAAAAAAGTTTAGATACCTTTACTTTATCAATAAAGGTGATCTCTTTTTTTAAGTATTATTTTAAAATTATTAAAATAATTTAACTTCATATACAGAAAAATTATTAAATAAGCTTTACTGTAATACATAAAATTTGGGATGAAGGAAGTTCAGCTCTGACCCTTTCAGTGTCTAGTGATGTCATTTTCTGAGGGAAGAAACAAGATGCAGAGGGGACCTTCGGTGACTTCTATAATCTGGGGACATACCCGTGGAGGGATCTGTTGATCCTCCTGAGATGGGATCTCCAGTAATGCTTGCTGAGACCCATCTGAACTTCATAGTTGGTCTCTCGTGATAAAATGGATTGAATTACATTTGATGCGTGAGTGTGTATTCATGAACTTTAGGTGAATTAGGGATTTAGATCACAGCATTACTTCTTCCTGTTACAATTTTTTTGTAAAGAACAAAATACTGTCACAAAAGGCTTTTGACCATACCCTAAATGTGATTTAAGTTGGGTGCTCAAGGCATATCTTCTCTTTAAATTGATAATTCTTCCTCTGAGATAATCCTTGATTTGCTTAAGTTATGCCACACCTTGATCTTTCTTGAAGCATTTAACATAGTTGTCAGAAACACAGAAGTTGAAGTCAGAGAGACTTGGGCATGAGTCCTAGTGCTGCTGTGTGGCCTTTGCTGTTACTTTATTTTCCTATGCCTTTATTTTCACATGTATAAAATGGAGGTGACAATAATATTTACCTCATGTAGTAGAAGATTAAATGAAATAATGTAGGCAAGGCCCACAGCATCATGATATCTGATGTGTGTATTATACATATTAAGTAAAATTGTATATACATAACTCTTTGAAGTGTTAGACATCCTTAAGTTAACTGGAGGTACCCTGAGATTTTATGAAGTAAGGGTTAAGAATAAGAAATTATTCTCATTTTTGATACATTTATAAACCAGCTTTAAGTATAATTTTATCACACTTTAATTGTTTAAAATATTTAATTTACCAATATACATTCCTTGCATTTCTTAAAATTGCCTTATTGTAGCTCTAATGCAAATCTTAAAAAATTAATGTTTTTTAGAAATCTATCTTTGTACTATTCAAAAAGTAGTTAAATCTCAGTTTTAAATCTCAGAGTCATTCTTCAACTCCTTTAGGTTAATTGGTAAAAAAAAAAAAAAGTTACTCATTCCTTGTATCAGTCATATAAAATAGATAACAACTGTGATGGGGAAATTTTTCAGACTATTATTGAAATGCTTACCTAATTAATGTTGGAAATGAGGACACATCATGCAGTTAAGGTAAGAAAAACAGTGCTTTCAAGCTGTTAGAGGAAACATCTTCAAGAAAAAAAGTCAAAAGAAATTATTTGGTAATTTGGAAAAGATCTTCACTTTTGCTTTAAATATATTGATAATTTTCTCATGGATCACCTGTGAGTATAACTTATTTTGTATTATGCCATTGAATTCCATTCTACTGGAGTCTGGGTTCTGTGAGAGTAGAGGTGAAGCCTACAATTTCGTGTTTCTCATAGCTTAACATCATGCTTTACACATAACAGGCAGTCGGTAAATATTAATAAATACACTCTTGCATTTGGATTAGAAAAAAAGCAAATTCACCTGATAGAGGAAATCAACTTTAACAGTTCCATCCATTTCTTGATTCTAAGTTTAATATGAGGCCAAAGTATAGTGTGATAGCTAGCTGTAAATGAAAATGCAAACATAACCTGTGTTAATAGAAACAGAGCATATAAAACTATAGAAGTATTAGTCTCCCCTGAATTCTCTATTACTATTCCATTGTGGAATATTGTATTTACTTTGGCCAACAGATTTTAAGAGGAGAGGACACTGGAAAATTGGAGTGTAATTAGAGAAAAGTTATCTGGAAATGAAAGTTCTGATGGGTATAAGGGAATATTTCAATAAATCTTACATGTCTAACCAAAAAAATTAAAAAGACTAAAATTTGAAGGTGGTACAAAGTATATGAAGAGCTAAATTAGTACTTGCATTTCAGATTAGATTATTATGTGAAGCTCTAGTGTATAAAACTAGTAAATTTCCTGAGAGGCAAGATTGAGATCTAAATACGAAATATTCTGGTCCCAAGAACCTCAGAAAAATGGGATGGACCAGCCTGCAAGCAGAATCAAGATGACCAGCTGGGAGAGGCATTTAGTGCCAGAGGATCTTGCACTGTGTCTAGATTGCCTTGGTTTATCTAGGACTCATCTTGTTAGAATATTTCATAACAGTAGCTGTTTCAAACTGAGTGTCTAAGGGCACTTTCTGTAACAATGAAGAAGCAGTATAGTATGATGGCTAAGAGTAGGTTTGGCAGATGGCTCTCCGGGTACAAATCCAGGCTCTGCCACTGACTTCTTGTGTGGACTGGGACAAGTTACTTAATTTTTTTTAATGTTTGTATAAATTTTATTTTTTAAAAATATATTTTATTGATTTTTTACAGAGAGGAAGGGAGAGGGATAGAAAGTTAGAAATACTGATGAGAGAGAAACATCCATCAGCTGCCTCCTCCACAACCCCTACTGGCTATGTGCCTGCAACCAAGGTACATGCCCTTGACCAGAATCAAACCCGGGACCTTTCAGTCTGCAGGCTGGCGCTCTATCCACTGAGCCAAACCAGTTTTGGCAAGTTACTTAATTTTTATGTCTTGGTTTCCTTGTTTTAAAATGGAATGATAATAATAATACCTATTTTATTGTATTGTTGAGACGATTACATTAGTGAATGTATACAAACAGTTACAGCAGGGGTTCAGTAAATGTTAGCTGTTATTATGACCTTACCCCTAATCCTTACAATAACCTTCTAAAGGAGTTACTATTACCGGAGGAGGAAACTGAGGTTCAAAAAGATTAAGTCATTTGCTCTGGGCTGTACAGACAGTACAGTGAGGAAATAAGAAATCATACCCAGGGCTCACAAATTGAAATAATCTGTTCTCTTTCTGCTCTGACATTTGGCCTCCACTGCACCATAAAGTTGACTGAATGCCTTTGTGGAATATAGGTGCCAAATTATCGAAATTAAGCATTTATTAAGCTCTTGTGTATGCACAGCAACATGGCCTGTGAGTGAAGATGCAGAAAGTAAAAATGCAGTATTTTCCTTTTGGGAGATTATACCTCTGACTGCCTAATGCACAGGGGAGCACTTTATCTAAATGACAAGGAAAGAGCAGATGAGAACAAAATAATAGTAATACTTTTTAAGTGATTGGTAAGTACTAATCTTCTCTGGTATGGGAACCCCGGAAGAAATTGCTCTCAAGAAGAATAAATGCGGGAGCTGGAGTCCCAACCTTTGTAATTTTCAGGGATAGCTTCCTGATAAACTCCTCCTGGTGGGACCCAGGAGGCAAGCAAACAGCTGATTAAATGTGTGAAAGTACGCACTCAGGTGTTAGTTGGGGTTTTCATAGCCAATTTTCTCAATCTTCACATCTGAAGATAATTATAAGGCTGAGTAAGAGTGAACTTGGACCTCTTGTTTAATCAAAGTAAAAAACAAGTTAAAGGAATTCTCTGATTGTTTCAGTCTTTGAAAATATAGAGGCTTTTGTCGTCTTTCTTAGGTGAGGCATGTTTTCATTTGCCTTGAGCAGCCTTTGAGATATAAACCACTCACTCAGGCATGTTATTTTGCTTTAAAATAAACGTTGCCTTTGTGCTTTTTATAAAAAGCTAAATGTGTTTTTAGTGCTTCCTCATTTAAAAAAAATTATTCAAAGAAAATAAAATATGTTGACTGTAACTGTTTGTGTTTCTTTTTGCTTAAAATTCAAGTCAATCAAATGGACTCTCAAAACAAGACAATTTGTTATTTATTATGACCAGCTTGTTTTTGACCATTTATAACAAAAGTAGATTAATTAAAATAAAGAGACCTATAAACAGTCCTGCATGTGCAAGAGTAAGTTACGTATTACAAGACGCTAAAACGTTTACTTGGTGAAAGATGGGAAGGTAACCCTTTCCATAAATCATAAAACTTAATTACAAAAACTTAATTACAAACCAAAGGGTACTGATTATGTTACAGGGATCATTTTGTGCACTAAATTGAGTGACAGGCAAGATTTAGTAAGTGTCTAAAATCAGGTATCAATCAACTAATTGTAGCTTTCATATGAACAGAATGGAGAGAATTGTAAATTTTGTTGAAACTATTAATAAATATTCATAATATATCTTCTGAGATCAGATTGTTATTTTCAAGTTTTCATTCTTGAAAGGCAAATAGAAGGGAGACATTTCTTCTACCTTTGTTGTACTCAGTTACTGGGGATCTCACTCCTCTCCTGGAATGGCTTTCCTGGAAGCAAATTATAACTTCCTAACTACTATTTCCAAGGTGTTCAAACTGTTTGACCTTTCTGCAGATTGTTCTAATTCATTGCAGCAACCCCCTTTGCTTTCCTTGACATGACATTCTCTCCAGCCTGTGTTGCATTACAACAACCTTATGTAGTAGGCGCTTTGACACATGTTTTTGCAGGGAAGGATTGAGAAGTAAGGGCATTGCCCATGGCGTCATAGCCATCAGTCTGAGTTTGGAGTTAAACACAGGATAGCAGAAATCCAAAGCCCATCTGGAAAGCACTGAGCCGAATTCCCCACATAGGCTACTGCACATGTGAGGGCTTACTGCTGCTGCCCTTCTGCCTGTTGGACTAACTTTGCCTGCATTTTGTTCTTCTCATCTCCTGTGGAGATTAAATTACACAAATGATTGTCTCATTTCTTTCTTAATGCTATCTTCTATGTGAAGCTCGACCACCCTCAAGTCTTCAAAAGGGGTCATATTGTGCAGACCCCTCCCTCAGCTTAACTCCTACATCCCAAGGGACTGCCATCTAATTCCTCTTGGACAGTCTGCACTTGGACTTCACTGCGCCCCACTTCCCTGTGCTTTCCTTCCTTCATATTGGAACCACCCAGGCCTAACAAGCCACCTATCTCTTTTCATTGCCTTCATTGCCCTCAAAGCAACACCAATACCAATGGTGTATAGCAGACTTTTAACCAAAATTTTGAGGTAAGTGGAAGAGGACTAAAAAGGAATAAAGCAAAGGCAAAAAATTAAAGTTAAATAGAGATGCCAATTTTCAAAACAGATGTTGGTTATTTTTTGCCATGGAGGCAGAGGAAGATTTTTCTAATGAAGTTTAAGAGTTTGCTCTAGCCCTGGTCAGTGTGCCTCAGTTGGTTTGGCGTTGTTCTGTGCAGTCAGTGGTTGCTAGTTCAATTCCAGGTCAGGGCACATGCCCTGGTTGTGGGTTTGATCCCCAGTAGGGGGCATGCAGGAGGCAGCTCTCACATCAGTGTTTCTCTCTCTCCCCCTCTCCTTTCCTCTCTCTCTAAATATCAATCAACTATTCTTTTTAAAAATGATTTTGCTTTACCTATCTGCCCAGGCTTCTTTCAAGACCTTGGTAGGAGCCCTAACAATGTGCTTACCTGGTCATATATTTTTTGTAAAATTTGCAATAGTTATATATTTTAATAAAATATTTTTCCTGCAGGGATCCTCAATATTATATGGGCTTATTGTCCCACAAATATCATACCTGCATTCTTACCAGCCATGATATCTCCCCTTTAAAGCTCTGGTATACTTCTGTTCTCTCTACACTATTCCCTCTCACCCGAGATCCTTATAACTCTCACTTTCAAACCTTTAAATTCCTCTTTCTGTCTGTCTCTTTGTCTCCACCCCCTTTCTTTCTATCTCCTTCTCCAAAGAGATCATCAATGTATTTTCCTGAACCAAGACATTTTCCCCTATTATGGCATGTGCCATTCTTTTATTAACACAAAAACACCTTTAAGTATTATTTTGAATTGCATCAGCTGGTCATTATTGAAAATTTACCATATGCTAAACATTGTGCTAATTGCTTACAGTTATTAACTTATTTTAATCATAAAAAGTAACACTGAGGCAGAATCATTTTACAATACCAGTGCTCACAAGGTTATGGGCGCAAGGTCACATAGCAGGCACATGGTAGGCTCTCAATACGAACAGTTACACCTAAACCCACATGTGCACCATAACCCCCTCTCCATTTCTCTATCCAGCTATCACTCTTTGGCACAACTCTCACAAATTTGTCCAACCAGAAGTCATCTTGCTCTCCCCTCAAGGACCATACTTGTGCCAATCTGACTCCCGTCCCCTTAAATTACCCTGTATTGTTATTCATCATCAAGCACAAGAACATTCTCTTAAACTCTTATGGGGCTTTGTTCAGTGCTTCATGGAAATCAAATCACATTATAGCATTTTTGTCTAAAAAAATTGGGTGAAGTATAGATAAAGGAGATAACTATGATGACATTCATAAATAGGTTACTTAAAAATCCTGCAGAAAAGGAACATCATGTCGTACCGTAAGCAGAATGTCAGCTATTTGACCTATATCTCTGAAGTGATGAACCTGGGCTGCATTGTGGATGAGGTGTACCTGTGTCATTCATTCCCAAGGACCTGAAAATGCAGTGCGTCACCTTTTCTAATAAGTAATGTTGGTTATCATCAGCAGGTGTGTGTTGGAAGAGAGAAGATGCTCTTAATTGATAGGGGAATCAACTATAAGCCTAATTAATAACTTGCTGGTACTAATTATAGCTCTCAACATAGTTCTGAGAAATGTGGCCACTCATATATGCAAAAATGAAACGACGGTACTCGTAGATTGGATTGGGCTGAATATATTTTGAAGTATGATATATGAGTTGCATGGGCATTAATGGGCTCAATGAAGGAAGTATGAAGAGAGAGAGGCAGAGATGCCTTCTGAGATGGACTGGGCCTGTGAAGAAAGTGAGACTGAAACTAGTCATCAAACATTTGAGTAGCAATGATAACCATTCAGTAGGGAAGAATATGGTTATAATAGGATGGAGCAATTTGGCAATTTCAGGCATAAGAATGGGTTTGTGTAAAGTTTGTGGGAGCGGAACTCAGGCATTCCGGTGGAGAAATGTTGGGTTGTTTTTGTTGTTACAAGCAAAATCAAGAATAATTCTTAAGAGAGACCTTGAAGGATGTACTCTTAGCAGCATTACTTAAAAATAGCTTTTATGGCCTTGAAAAGACTTTCTATAGCAAACATTTTCATCCTTCTCTTTGCATTTCACTTCCAAAAAGGCATGTTTTGGTATCCAGCAGTTATTTTCACTGAACTGACTGAGAAGAACGAGTATAAACAACAGGATAAGTTTAGACTTGAGGACAAGTTTTCAGAATGGAGGCCGATGGATATTGTAGTGTGAGCTTTGGAGTCAGGATGCCGGGATTCACTCTCCCAGCTCCATCACTCGTAGACTATGTGATGCTGAGTGACTGCCTCTTTCCTAATCTCCGTTTTCTCCCCTGCGAGGAGTTCATAATGGTAGCTTTATGATGAGTATGACCATTACTTGAGCTAATTCATGCAATACACTTATTAGTGCAATACCTGGCACAAACTAAGTGCTAAATAAATGTTAACTATTAAATTTAACTGAACAAAAGCATAGAGAAAGTTGCTTAAATGCATGCTACCAATGAGTGAAGGGAGGAAGAAATAGAGACTTATTGCATTGTGAGTACAGTTTCTGTTTGGAGTGATGAAACATTCTGGAAACTGATAGACACATGCCTGAGTGGCAGGTTCAGTCCCCAGTAGGGAGTGTGCAAGGAAGCAGCAGATTGATGTTTCTTTCTCATCAATGTTTCTCTCTCTCTCTCTCTCTCTCTCTCTCTCTCTCTCTCTCTCTCTCTTTCTCTCTTCTCTAAAAAAGCCACACACACACAAAAATACTGTATTTTTAAAAAATGATTAAAATGCCCCTAGTGGGTTTTGCTCAGTGGTTAGAGCATAGGTTGATGGAGTGAAGGGTCCTAGGTTCAATTCCAGTCAAGGGCACATGCCTGGGTTGTGGGCTCGATTCCCAGTAGGGGGCATACATGAGGCAGTTGATCAATGATTTTCTTTCATCATTGATGTTTTTATATCTCAACTTCTCTCCCTTCCTCTCTGAAATCAATAAAAATATACTTTAAAAATTTTTAATGGTTACAATGGAAAATTTTATGTTTTACACACACACACATACATTGAAACAAAAGAACGAAAGCTTATAAAGTATGGTTGTTATTTACTCTCAAATCCTTTTTCTTTGTTTTTGCCTAATGCCATGAAACACAATTACAGACATAACAAACTAACTACTTTCATCTTGTGGTCCAAAAAGAAGCTCTCTGAGGCAGGGTACCATCCAAGATGTCCTCGGAGGGGTTGGGAGCTCATCGTGGCAGTCCAAGGAGGCGCTGTTGCAGGGTCAGCAGAAAGGCACTCGCACCAGCAGATCCCCACAGCCTCACAGTGGAGCATGGCTTGAGAGCTTTTGCCTTCACGATGCCCCAGAGAGGAGGAACAGGGGCTCTATGAGACTAACTCAGCCATGATCCTATTCAATCACTTTCAGATGTGCCTGTTTTACTTCCCACTCCACTAGGTCAAGTGATCAAACACACAGGTTCAAAATGTTAACTCATGCTTATAGCATCATAAAAATTATGTGTCATTTTAGAACCAAAGGGTTTTACCAGTTTAGCAGTAAGTAGACTGGTATTGATCAAGAGGACTCATTATGTGGTATTTAAAGCTGAGGAAGGCTAGACTCAGGAAGGACTTTTTTCCTACTATTTGATGGATTTAAAAAAATCTAGAGTTTAAATAAACATAGATCTTTTGCTACCTTGGAATCATTTAAAAATAAAATCTGAGCTCATAGAGTTAAATTATATGACCTCTGAAGCTCTCTTTGATTCTGATTCTGTAAATTGTACCCACCCATCATCCTTATTCCTGGAAAGAAAAGACAGAGATATCAGCTTAAATCATTTCTTTTACCAAGCTATAAACATATAGATAGGGATGGGCAAAACTAGGTTTATAGTTATATTACAAATAATAAATAATAGTATAAGAATAAACTTTCAAGTACTCACAACTATAACCTACATTTGCCCACTCCTGTGTGTATAGTAAGCTATGTGATAATTTTGTAACATAATACGCATTTAATAGGTTTAAATGATTATTAAACTATTTTTAAGCTGCTGTTGTTCATTAGTAAATAATCATGCTAATTAGTTTAGTCTCATATTATTCTCATTGAGGTAGTTGTAACTTTATATTTAAGTCAACACAATACTCAGTAACAAGTATTTTAGTTTAGGGGTATTGGCAAACTTGTATTGCATGTGAGGTGGTTATGCGTTGACTCCTTTCACACACATGTACTAGCACCTACTTTATGCAGGGCACTGTTTTACATACCAGAATATGGTGGAGAGAGAATTGCACAACAAATTTGCTCTCATGAAGCCTATTCCAACTCCCCCTCAAATATAACCCTTATATCTTAATAATTTAAGATATAAATGGTTATATAAATAATTTAATATTCTATAGAAGGAAATGAGAGAAAATTAGCTACTTCAATGCATTTATTATTGTACTTGACATGGGAACCCTGTGAAATAATTTTAGTATTCCTATTATTGAGAGAAAAGAGCCTTAAGACACTTGCAGTACAACTTAAATGTAGAGTTTCTTATCATAGTATGAACCATGTCCAGTATGGCCAGGAGGTGAACCTGAGGAGGGGCAGTGAATGATTAAAGAAAACAGACAAGAGAATACAGTTGGGACTAGGTGGTTCACTGCGCCTGGATGAAGAAACAGCGACACAGCCTGTAAGCCGAAGCTTTATTTTATAGTCAAATTATACAAAGCAATAATGGCAAGATGTTTACAATGTCCTTGCGAGTTTCAAATCTGCTTCTTTCCTGTTGTTGTCACTCTCTGAACTCTATCAAGCCTTGTTTTGATAGAGTTCAGCCTTCCTGCACTTCCCTGCAGCCCATATCCCTTAGCTACCTAGGACTGCAGGGTCAGACTATACGGTCAAGCTTACAACCATTGCCTTTTGGCTATAATGTGCTGGGAGGGCTTTGCCCTCCAAGCTGGGACTTGTATGTGGCTTTGACACAAATCATTCTGAGGCTTGATCCTGTCCAAAGACTATATCCTCTCTGCACAATAGTAGTTGTTTGGTAAATTCTGTAAAATTATTTTAAGTATCTTAACAAAATGTGGGAGAAATTTAAGCATCTGATGGGTATATAGATAATATTACTCTGATTATTGGCTATGAGAATGACAATTCATTTCAAAATTTAACATAAAAACATTTGTTTTAAGAAATCATACATATATACATATATCTGATAACTAGAGGTATCTATCTAGCTTCTCTTAAATGTCTGTTGCTTCTATCCCACTTACTAGAGCAGTCTTTTTAATCAGAGGTGATTTTTTCACCCACAGAACACGTGGCCATGTCTGGAGGCAGTTTGGCTAGTCACAACTGGGGAAATGGGGATTCTACTAGTGTCCAGTGGCTAAAGGCTAATGGTGCTGCTGGTCATGCTACTGTGCCCACATAGAGCCCCATAACAAAGAATCACTTGAGTTAAGTTAAAAATACCCTACATTAGAGGTAACCACTATTAACTGTTTGATGTGTAAACTTGCAGGTCTTTTCTGTGTATTATACAGACAGGAACATGTTTAATTTTTTGCTATGGAAATGGGGTAATATTGTACATATTATCCAGTGATTTTATATTTCCACTAGCGGCCCGGTGCATGAAATACTCGGCGGCAGGAGAGGGGGTCCTCAGCCTGGCCTGCACTCTCTCAGTCTGGGAGCCCTCAGGGGATGTCTGACTGCCACAGAGGCAGGAGAGGCTCCTGCCACCATTGCTGCGTTCACCAGCTGTGAGCTGAGCTTCTGCCTGAGCGGCACTCCCTCTGTGGAAGCACACTGACCAACAGGGGGCAGCTCCTGCATTGAGCGTCTACCCCCTTGTGGTCAGTGTGCATCATAGCAACCAGTTGTTCTGCCGTTTGTTCAATTTGCATATTACCCTTTTATTATATAAGATTACTACAGGTTGGGGATCTTTCAATCAATACAGTTAGTTCTATTTCCATCTGGTGAACTGCACAGTGTTTTTTATGTGTGGGTAAATGTATCATCATTTATTTAACTCTGTTCCTAATGATGGACATCCCCCCCCCCCTGCTTTTTTTTTCTATTTCAAAGGGTTACAGTGACATTCTTACATGCACATTTTTGTAATATAAAAGTAAAGTAAAAGGATTTCTGCAGGACTGTTTCCAGGGACTGAAGCTGCAGTCAAGTTGCATGAACATTTAAAAATTTTATACTGCCAAGCCTTCCAGAAATATATACCCAAGTTATGTACTCACCAACTGTCTGTGAGAGTGACAGGACTATTTTCAACTTTCTAAGTATGTTTTCCTCAAAAGGAATACAACATAAGCAAACAAGGTCATACTTGACTTCAAGATGTTTCTGCAGACAAAGCCACAAAAAGCTCATCAACCTGTATCAAAGAACATCATAATGGTCATTAGAAAGTAGAATTTAATGATCACAGAAATGCACGAGCAATAACATTGGGAGGACTAACATCCTTGGCAGGTGTACCCTCTGGTTACACTGTGCTGGAAAATTTTCCAGAGAGATAATGAATTCTGGGTGCTCTGTTCCCTGATCCACCATGTCATCTCCTTCACCTCACTGCCTACTAGCTGAAGTAACAGAAATTGTCCACAGAATTTATAGCTACTTGGCTTTTCAGTAAGGCAGAGGAAAATAAGCCAGAAAACAAGTCACCCACTGAGATCATTAGAAAAGGAACCATGAATAAATGAATTCTAAGAATGAGAATATTTTTGGCCAGAAATAGAATCAGGGAAACATGAATTAAATAACCTCTTCTCTTAAACTTTCCCAAACAAAACAACTCTATACATAAGGCCTGATACATAATATAAGAATGTCTTACTTAACCTACTGCTTTTTATATGAATTTGAAAAGCAGTTATAAAACAATATACAATTGTTCCCTGAAAGAGTGTTGTGTAATAGATCTCAAATTGCATGCTTGTTTTGTCAACATACCATAAGGGAATCTCTATCACTCTGTCATTTAAATGACATTTCTCACACTTTGCTCTGTCACTAAGCTATTGGTGCTACAGGAAGCTTACTTTGAATAGGCATCGGGGCTATAGTGTTGGAAAAGGGAGAGGCTTCCTCTCCTCATGGAGCTTACATTTTAGGAAGAGAAACATACATTTAAAAATCAATTATATAATTATTTACTATCTTTGTGCTAAGAATTGAAGTGATATGAAGAGATATAACAGGATACCTGACCTAGTCTAGGGAGGGAGTGGGGAAGGCATCATTAAAGAAGTGATAGGGGAACCACCTCACTTGTACCTTCGAACACTGAGGACATTTTCTATCACCCTTAGGCTACATTTCCTATATTTCTAGTGTTTGTATTTATTGTCAAAAAGTAAACTTCCCTGTAGAGTGAAATCTTTATAAAGAAAGATAATGACATTATAAGTCTTTGTCTTTTCTTTTTTTAATTTCTTTATTGGTATATGTATGTGTCTATCACTCATGCCCTCACACCCCTGGTGTTCATGTCCATTAGTTAGGCTTATATTCATGCATACAAGTCCTTTGATTGATCTCCCCTCCTTTGACTTTTCATTAACAGTTATTTATTTGTTTACTCACTCAACAATGCCTAAGACTGTGATGGTGAACCTATGACATGCATGTCAGCACTGACACATGTAGCCATTTTTGATGACACGCAGCCGCATGTGGTCGCATACAGAGAAGTATGAGGCCACATGCCAAAAAGGACGATTCATCCTTGGCTACTGCACAGCTAGGTGCAGTAACCGAGGATGAAACATTTGCTGTAGTGTAGTGTAGAGTCAAAGCTTGAGAATCTGGAAAGGTGCCGCTTGGAGAATCAAGAGGAGTACCACTATGAACAGGAAATTTGGAGTGCCTGGCACTGATTACCACACACTTTTAGCACCCTGAAAAATATAGCAATGGCTTTACTTACAATTTTTTTCTCTACGTACTTTTGTGAGACCGTATTCTCAGTGTTAAATAATATCAAAACCAACAAAAGAAACAGATTTACAAATGAAGTTAGTAGTGCTTGCTTGGGCTTGAAGTGTACAAAATACCAACCTTCAATTGAAGGTTTAGCCAATGAAATTCAGCAAAAAAAAAAAAATCACTAATAGGCAGGTTAGTTAAAGAATTCTCCCTCCCCCTCACTTATCTTAGTTCACGACACCCCATACAAGTTAAATAATATCAAGATCAACAAAAGAAACCGACTGACAGATGAACAAAGAAATCACTAAGCAGGTAAGTTAAATAATTATTTTTGGTTTATTAAATACAGTTATATATTACAATTATACATTTTTGTTATTTAAACTATAAATATCACGAAATTATGTTTTTTTCTTCAAGTGACACACCACCTGAGTTATGCTCGGGTTTTTTGTTTGTTTTTTGTTTTTGTTTTTTGGGGGGTTTTTTGGTGAATTTTGACACACCAAGCTCAAAATGTTGCCCATCACTGGCCTAAGATGTACCTATTACTATCCTCAGCCCCAGGTGATGGTAGTGACCTGGCAAGGTCCTGCCCTCACGAGATTTACATTTTGCAGGCGGATTTAAACAACATACATAAAATAAATAATATGTAGTGTTAAGTACTATAAAAATACATAGACCAAGGTGGTAGAATGTGAATATTAGGGGCCAAAGAAGTCATTGTTTTTAAAGAAATGGGGTTAAAGCTTTGAGTTTTATGCCATCAGACTATACAAATTCCCCACCTTCTTGTTCATTTTATTCACTGAAGATTTCCAAGTCTGGCAGACCATCACCTTCCAACATGCCCTCCTTGGCTCTCACAGTTACACATGTGGATGACCCATCCGTAGCATGGCTTTTCAGTTCTTTGATCTTCCTACCTCCTCAGCCACGCATTCCCATCATCATAACATTGACCTTGCCCTCACCTATAACTACATCACCCCCCAAATCTTACTTTCAAGCATCTTATTCTCAGTCTACTATCTCTTGTCCATCCATCTTACATACTCTAATACCTCTGCTTCATTAATTGTTTGACTTTATTGAGAACATTAATCTTTTTCCTAAACACTTCCTAATACTCACCTGGATTCCATGGTTCATCAATCTCAACATTTCTTCTTTCTCATAACTCTCTTAGCCTTTCTCCAAGCTATTGTTAAATACAGCCCTGGCTTCCACTCCGCTCCTGAGCAGCTGACTATGGCTGAAGTAAAACACACAATTGCACTGATGAGCTACTCTCCAAATTCATGAACACAAATGACAAAAAAGAATGCAAAACTATCATTTCTTAGAATGTTTTTTTCCACTCTTCAGAATAACTACTTCATGCCCATTTTTGTCCCATCAAGCTTCTAAAAATTCTATCAAATTACCTTCTCAGAACTATTTTTGACCCTCTACTATTGTTGACTTTATCTTTACTTCTTGATAGCTAATTGAAAAGAAAGAATTAGCCTTGAAAACATTTGGGAAAACTCTACACTCTTCCTCAAAAATGGCTGCTATAAATTTGGTGAAATTAAATTTTTTAAATTTAAGCCATAAATGGATACTCTTTCAATATTTACATGTAAACTGATCTTGCATCTTCTTTTGCCCAATGCAAAAACTTTTAGTATATTTCTATGATCTCTGTGTTCAAGTTAAATATATTTTTAATCCTATTTTTCAATTGACTTGTATTACCTTGTTGTAATATTCCAGAGGGAAAATAGCTCCAAGGCATAACTTTCACTTCAAAAAGAACTCTGGCCCTACCTGTGGTGCTCAGTTGTTTGGGCATAGTACCCTTCATTAAAAGGTTGCTGGCTCAATTTCAAGTCAGGGTGCATGCCAGTGGTGCCCCGTAGAGGGTGTGCAGGAGGTTCCCAATCAGTATTATGCTCTCACATTCATGTTTCTCTCTTCTCCCTTCCTGTCTCACTGCATGTTTTAATTCAAAATGCATATTTTATTCTTTCAACTAGTCTATAAAAAGACAAGTAGTTAAACTGAATCAATTAATGATTTTACATATAAATTTTTAAGTACTAAAAGTTTTTTTATAGCTAAGACTCATTGTACCAGAATATATCTTTCAATGTGTGGGTTAATTGTCAGTGTTTAGGCAACTATAAAGAAATCATTCCAGATATTAAGAGGAGTGTTTTACAATAAGATCTTTAATGAACAGACAACTTCTCAGTTTTGACTCATTATAACCCTTCATTAGTTTATCCTGCCTTTAATTTATCAAGGGGCAATGTAGATTGTAAAGTGAAATTGCCTTTTTTGCTTTTAAATTAAACTTCTGTTAAGATGAAGCATTCTAACTACTTTCCCTGTAATTAAAACCTATGTACACAAGAGTAGTTACCTATTACTGGTACATTGGTGAGCAAAAACTGATGGCTCTATATATAGGCTTTAGTTCAGAATCACTAGAAAGTTTCATTTATTCATTGAGACCTAAAATTACATGCATATGTAAATAACCTAACATAGAAATAGAATCACTTACATAATTGACAAAACCTTCTAGAAGTTTAAATGTAAGTAGTCTTATGCAAATATTTAAATTTTTAAAGAATGTGTCTCAAAATGAGGTTAACATGTAAATGTTTTATTCTATTGACCATTTCATATTAATTTTCTTTTCTGTACTTACTTAAAAAACATTGCAATAATTTAAAGTTCAAACTCAAGCTCCTTCTACTTCAAAGGGCACAGAAAAAAGGTATCCTATCTAATAAAAGAGTAATATGCAAATTGACCACACCTCTGCTACACATCCAGCCATGCCCACCAGCCTATCAGAGTGGGTATGCAAATCAACCAAGCCAATATGGCGGTTAATTTGCATATCCTGGTACAAAAGACAGTGTAAAGAAAGCCAAACACTGCAGAAGGGACCAAAGCTGCAGAGAAGCAAGCAAGTGGGCAGGGGAGAAGGGAGGGAATGAGGCAGAGGAGACTGGAGGGAGTGAGGCAGAGGAGATGGGAGGGAGTGAGGCAGTGGAGAAGGTATCGAGGCAGGAGAGAGAGGAGCAAGGCAGCAGAGGAGGGAGGGAGGCAGCAGAGACTGAGGGAGCTTTGCTCAGGCCACAGAAAGCCCTATTCTTGCAGGAATCTTCCTGCAATGAGTATCCAGTTTATTATATAACAAAAGATGAAATATATAGCTCACAAGCAGTAAAATACCCTGAGGCTTCCCTATAGTGATTTTTAAAATTTAAAGCCAATTTCCAGAAGTTCAACAGGCCTTTTAATTTTTGTTACCTATATTAGTATATGAATATGTCTGGATAAGAATTTATATTTTAAAAATGAGTGATTTAGAATGATATCATTTAGCTAAGGAAGTAAATTGCTTCTGGCTTAAAAGTAAATTAGTTTTTCATGTGATTTCTGGGGAATAATATACATCAGAGGAATAAATTCATGCATTGGTTTCACTATGGTATCAGGTTTTCTTAAAATCATTTGTAGATTTACTTATCTATAGTTATCCATATCTTATTACTACAGAATGGTTGGTGAGTATTGGCATACAATCCATGAGTTTGGCCCCACCTTGCATTGTTTTTTTTAATATGTTTTTATTGATTTTAGAGAGAATGAAAGGGAAAGGGGGAGATAGAGAAACATCGATTGGCTGCCTCCTGAATGCCCCCTACCAGGGATTGAGTCCGAAACCAGAGGATGTACCCTGACCTGGAATTTCATGATTCACCTCTGGGTGCATGGGATGACACCCAACCAACTGATTCTCGCCAGCCTGGGCCCACTTTGCAATCTTGAAATAGACCAGTTTCTTGGAACTTCAGAAGGTTCACCAGAGGCCATTTTCTGAGGGACAGGTCTATGTTGTGTGAGAAGAAAAGATGGAAGAGAGCACATCTGAGGTTAATGAAATGGCATCTGTCCTGCCTCTGTCTTTTTAGAGTATTTTGTGCCATCTCTGTAGTGGTTTTCTGTGAGCACCTGCATATCTATAAGAGTTGACTCCCCTGGCTCCCAATTCAATCACAACAAACACTTCTTTCTTCCTAAAGCCAATGTGAATCTTCCACATCACTCTGATGAACCTGTAATAGAAGAATCACATTATGTAGTTCAAGAAGGTTATGTCAAAATAGCAGTCTCTAATGAAAAGTCAACCTTAATTTGAAATGGGTACAAAGCCCACTCAAACTGATTGATGAAGTATCGCCTCTCAGCACATACTGTGGTAGCACATTTTAAAATAAATCTCTTTATTACCCCCAAGAACCAAAACTTATTTCTTGGCTTCAAAAAAATTTCCTGGATAGCTTAAATGATCCCATAAAAATAACCTCATAAAAATGATGTTGTTATAAATATTTAAATATGGCTTAACAGTTTCATGGAGCTATAAAATACATTATGTCTTTTGACCCTATAAGGAAGTCCTGTCTTTATGACAGATATTCCCTATTTTTAGAGGTGAGGTACTTTAGGCTTAAAGCTGTTACCAGGTTTCTTTAGTCTGGTTTCACACAGCCAGAAAGTAGCAGAACTAGCAATTAAATGTATTTTCTGATTCCAAATGTGCCTTAAAAAACAACTAACTCTGCTGGCCTAATAACTGTGAGAAAGAACAGTTTAACTGTGTTAAACTAAGCAGCATTAAAATGAAACCAACACTTTAAGGAGCAGTGCTAAATAACTCCACAATGTGTAGTAAGGCATCTAAATACCTGTAGATATATTATTTTCAATGCAGCGCCCTATAGGCGTTGGACCTGGTAGAATATAATTCTGCTCAATATCAGTTTATAAGAAGCTGTTTAGGGGTTTGTGATGAGCAGATATGAAGCCAGGGCACTATGTGTTACACTTGTTTCAAAGCACAATGGTACCTTTAATGCCTTTTGGCACACAGCAAACTGGGGTTTCAGGTACATGCTTGTCCATACACTTGAACAGATTCAAAACTAATTTTCGAAAGAAAGAAAAACTGATCTTAACTGTCAGTAGTCCTATGGTTTGCAAAAGTAAGTGAATTAATTCAAACTTCTGGCTTTTTACTAAAATCAATTTGGCTGCCCATGTGCTTGAATCTAAAGCAATATGTTTTCTCCTTAATCACAAAACAAAATAATCACATTTTAGAGACTAATCATAAAATTAAAATTGGAAATGGTTTTGATCTAGCACTTGCCAAAAGCTGGCTTAAAACCTTTGATATTTTTAGAGTGATAATTAAGATGAAATATCAAAATCCATTCTCTGGTGTGTGTGTGTGTGTGTGTGTGTGTGTGTGTGTGTGTGTGTTTTGAGCTTTAGCCTTGTATTGAGTAAGGTAATAAAAATAAAAAACAAAAATATAAAACAGTACCTTTGAGAAAGGCCTTACTATGTTATGATTGAATTTAGGAGAGATAAAGTAGAGAAAGGGAATTTTTCTTTCTTGGCATATCAGTAATAAAACTTTGGCCATCACCTTAAGACATTTCTCTTAAAACTTACTTTTAGGATTCAAGCCAGGGGAAAGACTGTGTCTTTAGGAAGACTTACATGCAGCGTTTTGCTGGATGTTAAAAACTCTTCATGTTTCCCTTTGCAACTCTGTTGCCAGGAGGCTCTCTTGCCTCCTGTGCCTGACTCTCCTGGGAGGTTTTGCTGTCTTCAATGTCAATTAGTTATAATTCCTTTCAGAAGTGTGCAAGGCATACACCTTGATTGACACACACCTCTAAATTGTGAATCAAATCAAATCAGGGTCTAGAAGAAAAAAAAAGTGGAATAGCCTCCTTATGACTTCACTGTGGTACTCTCATTGCTTTTAAGCCATTTTAATTAATTTCTCTTAGCTTTCTCTTTATATCCTTGGGATTTTTAAAAGTATCTGGATCAATTTCTCTACTTTAGATTTCTTTTCAATATTGAAAGTTACATTGTTTACCTGTATCTGAAATACTCTGTGATAGGATAAAGGTTGTTTTGTTTCTATATATTTAAATATATATTTAGTTTTTTAAATATTTAAAATCATTTATGCTATATTTTAAAGATTTTAAGTTTAGTGTTAATAAGATGAAAAGTATGAAGGCAGTTAGTAAAGAAACAAATACTGGTCAAGTAGAGTTTTAGAGGAGAGGGTCTAAGAACAGTATAAAGTAGTAGAATCAGAAATAAATTATGAGTTAAAGCAACATTTCAAACATCTGTATTTAAGGGATAGTATTAGGTGCTGCAGGGAATTGAAAATAAATACAGCCCAACTTTTATCTCTAAGAAATTTGAAGTCCAGTAGAAGAAATTGAGACTACACAAATTACTATAATGAGGAATTCAGAGTAGGAATTATCTTCAATTGGTGAGCTCTAGGCCAAATTTAAAAATGCATGTGAGATTTGTTCAGGTTATGTGTTTAGGGTCAAGGAAAGTGGAATTACTGTGGCATAAATGCCTTGATTAGAGGTGCACTCGTTCATTTGGAGCTAGTTTTAAGAGAAGGCAGGCTCCATGGGTAAATGACAAGAAAGGTGTCTACCTGGGATTTGATGGTAATGGTGATGACAGTGATGAGAATAGTGATGGCAATGATGCACTCAGTCATCCAACACATGCTTGCTCTTAGGATAGGCACTATGACTTAATGATCAAAAAGACAGCTGTCTGGCCACATGGCTCAGAGGTTTTGCATTGACCTATGAACCAGTAGGTTACAGTTCAATTCCCAGTCAAGACACATGCCTGTTTGAGAGCTTAATCCCCAGCTTGGGGCAGTCAGGAGGCAGCCAATCAATGATTCTCTCTCATCATTGATGTTTCTCTCTTGCTCTCCTTTTCCCTAATTAAAAAAGAAAAAGAAGAAGAAAAAGAAGACTCACCACATGTTGGGAGCCGCTATAGGGTTAAGCCTCCAACTGACTTATGGCAGGGCCATAAACAAGTTTCAGTTGGGAGGGCAGAGCCCTCCTAGCATAATTAAGCTTAACCTTATAGTCCTCCCTAGTTCCTTCGTAGGTAGCTAATAGGTTGTGGGAGGTGGCAGCAAGTGCTGCCAAAACAAGGTGAAACTCACAAGAGCATTATAAACATTTTGACCACTTTCCTGTTTTGCTTTGTGTGCTCTGACTATAAAATAAAGCTTTGGCTTGCAGGCTGGATCACTGTTTCCTCATCCAGGTACAAGAGATCCACCTAGCCCCAGTTGTATTCTCTTGTCTGTCTTCTTTTAGACTTCACCGCCCCTACTCAAGCTTACCAAACCTGGCCATGCTGGTGCAGCCCAACCACTGTCCTCAGGGAGCTCAGAGTTTAGGGAGGACATAGATTTAACTGAAGAATGCCTCTGGCAATTTATAAGTATGACCCTGTTAGTCCTGCAGAGTAGACAGGGTGGCCACACTCACAAGTACAAAATCTCCATCCACACTGTGCCAAAAAGGGGAGAGGATTTGACCTGTTCAGGTATGTCAGAATGCTTCATTGAGGCAATTGGTTGAACTGAGATCTAAAGGAAGGTTAAGACTTTAGTAAGTGAAATGGGAGGGGAAAGGATGAGGAAGAAACTATGTGCAAAGAGCTTGCAATGGGGGCCATAAGGCACATTTGAGGAATGGGAAGAAAGGTGATATGTCCAGTGCCCAGACCAGGGAGGGCCCCATGTGAGATGAGGCTTTAGAGGCAAGTGGAGCCAAATGATGAGAGCTTATAGGTCATTAATATGCTGGCCTTTATCCTTCCATCAAAGAGAAACGATTTGATGTTTTAAATATGGTCAGGTTTTGAGTTACCAGAGAACATGTTGGCATGTATATGAAGAAGAATTTGGAAGGGAATAGACATGGAAGTGGAGGGAATAGGTGAGTACTCAAGGAGAGAGCAGATGGGAGCTATGATGATAATGCAGAAAATGAAAGTGCATGGATCTCTAACTGTGTAGCATGCAGTATGCAGAGTGCTTTATATGCATTTTTGAAAACTAGCCTGGAAATTTGTGGTGCTCTGTCAGAGTAATTTCACATTTCCACTTCACCTCCATTCCCACTGCATCAAGCAAGCACAGTGCAGTTCTAAGATGTTTGCCAAAATTTTAGAACCCACTAGATACCCAAAAGGCAAAACCATAGACTACGACTTGCTCTTTCGACATTTCCTGTTATATTACTCTTGTACTGCTAATCTCTCTGATGCCAGATATAGGCAGAAGTCAGTGCTCTGTAGCTCAGATACAGCAAATCAAAAGTCCAGATGCTTCCAAGCATCTAAGAACCAAAGACCCCAGGGATCTGTAGAATTATCTGCCTGCAAGTACCTAACTGGAAATGAAACCTCATGTCAACTATCCTATCTAATAAAAGAGTAATATGCTAATTGACCATACCTTCTCTATGCCCACAACCAATCAGGTGTGATATGCAAATTAACCCAACAAAGGTAGCGGTATATTTGCATATGCGGGGGGCGGGGTGCAGCGCCCTATGCCTCCGAGGGGATCCACAGGGACATGAGCTAGTGGCGGTTGGCAGCGCCCTAAGTCTCCTGCAGGGTTCAAGCTACCAATCACCCTAGGAAGAGGCCAGGCCGAGCAGAGACCTGCCATGGTGATCACTGGGCTGGGCAAACAGGACAGGCAGAGCCAAGATCAGCGATGGCAATCACAGGGGAACTGGAGAGGAAGAGCCCAGACCTGCCATTGTGGTTATGGGATGGGGCAAACTGGACAGGCAGAGCCAAGACCCATGATCGCTATCACAGAGCTAACTGGACAGGCAGAGCTGAGACCCGCCATTGTGATCATGGAGCCAGCTGAACAGGCAGAGCCAGACCCAAAATCACCAGTGAACAGGAGAGGCAGCCCTGCAATTCCAGGCAAAGAAGCCTCTTTGCTGACCAACTTGCACCTGAGACCTCTTTGGTTGCGTGGTACAGAGTCCAGGGCCTCTAGCTTGAAACCATGGGAAGTCTCCCTCTCCATAGAGTTAGGGGCACCAGCCCAGGTCTAACCAGTGGCCTGGTCCTGCCAATGGGGGTGAGTTCCTGCAAGCTGGGGTTTGATCCCCATGCACTAGCAGTAGGATACCAGTACCTTTGTTATTCCTGTGTGTCTGCATTTTAATTGTACAAATGTCCTGTGGTTCCCATGGTCAGCTTAGCAAAATCTTTTAGGAGGAGAATTCTGTCTGGGTTTCCTCAAATTCCCTTAACCCCTACTCATCCCTCTGTAAAGGCACAGAACAAATGAGGCCCTTAAATAGAAACCAGAGGTCTCCAGCAATGGTGGGCCTCTCATCATAAGTCATTTGGACTGGATGGCCTTTGAGTATTTATCTAGGCACTATAACAAAGAATAACAAGCTGAAGTCATTATCTCTGTTCTTAAAATCTTATTAGAGTGAGTGGATGATGAAAGTGCAATAATAACATCAGAATGTAAGGCAACAATATAGAGAGGAACAGAGGCAATTGCTAGGATGATTTTCCAATAATCAGTACAAAGGATATTTACTATGAATTAAATTAAAAAATATGTGTGGCAGTAGCTTCTTCATGAGTATGGCATCCCTTCCCATTTTAGAGGAAGCTGAGTTCCATGTGAATTGTGTACTATGTTATGATATCTGAGGCACAGGACCAAGGAAGGCCCTAAGTATACTATGCATTGATATTTGAGTCATTCTTTATTGTTCAATGTAATTTATTTTTGTACGCCTCTATTTTATAATAGTTAAATTACTAGAATAATACATCTTGCTATAAAATATTACTAGAAGATCAAATGATCAGGTGACATTTATTGTTATTTTCTATAAATGAACACAATCTCTGGTATGCTAAAGTGATAGGTATTATAGAAATATTTAGATAGAGATACCTACAGGCTTGATTACAAGTGAGGCTTACTATCACAACCCAAATGTATTGCTTAAAAGAAAAAGCAGCAAGCCATTTAGAAACTGAACCAAATATAAGCCCTTGAAGGGCAAATGTAAATTGGATAAGCTTTGCTATTACAAGAGCAAGAAGAAAAAATTCAGATGCAAGAATGAAAACCACATTGCATCCACTCTGAGTAGCTGTTAAAGAAAAAAAATGGTATACTATGACAATGCTTAATACAGATTGCAAAGACATTTGTTCAAAGAGGATTTCCTAGAGAAGGTGATATTTCAGTTAATTTTTTTAAATGTGAAGAGGTTTGATAGATAAGAAAAAGGTGTAGGGGTCCCAAATTGCAGAAGGTGCAGGCAAGGCTGAGGGAACACCCCCCTTCATGCATGAATTTTGTGCACCAGGCCTCTAGTTGGTTACATAAAATTCCAAATCTTTAAGAACCTTCCAAAGGAATTAAGAATAGTAGATCATCAGATGCTATTCAGTTGTGCTCACTACTTTTTATTTATTTTATTGAGTCCTTTGTTCATTAAACAAATACTTGCTTTAGTGACTACTATGTGCAAAGCACTGGACTTGACACTGAAGATAAAAGAAAACATGAACGTTTTTGCCAAAGTAGAGCTTTTGTTATAGAGAGGAGAAGCAGACCATGAATAATATGTATAATTAAAATATATAGTATGTTTGATTAGACAAATATATTAAATAGGATGTGTTACACAATTTTTTGCTATACTTACACTATAGTATGAATAGTATAGTTTGGGTCCTATAATATATAATGCTTGTCTTAAAGAAAAAAGTAAAGCAGAGAAGGGGGAATGGTAGGTATAAGTACATTTGGAGATTGCAATTTTAGATGTCTAAGGTTGTCAATGACATCATCATAAATATCTAAAGTAGATAAAGGAGCCAGCCTTGAAAATATTTGGGGCGTGAATATTTTTGGCAGAAGTGAAAAATACTAACATTTCTTCACTCAAAAAATATATTTTCCTTTGTGCTCATTATAAATGCAGATAAGTTTGTGATGATCCTATCTAAAAAATAGGGAATATGCTAATTGGCTGTCACACCATTTCAAAGATGGCAGTGTCCACAGCCAATAAGGAGGGAATATGCTAATTGAATGTCTCACCCTCAAATATGATGGTGCCCACAGCCAATAGGAGGGAATATGTTAATTGTCCACCACTCCCTCAAAGATGTTGCACCCACACCACAAGATGGTGGTGCACAGTCCTCTCAGCCTATCTCCAGAGTCCCCCAGTTCCCTCAGCCCCGCAGCTGCCAAGAGCCAGCTGAGGCTTGCACTGCTGGCAGTGGCTACAGCAGAAGTGTAATGGGGTGTCACCTTTCTCTGATTGTCAGGTTGCCTCCCTCCCCTGCGGGCTCCTAGACTATGAGAGGGGGCAGGCCAGGCTGAGGGAATCTGAGGGAAGGAATGTTCATGCACTGAGCCTCTAGTATTTAATAAAAATTATATTGTCACACAATAAGATTAAGTGGCTTTTTTGGTTTCATCTCTCCAAACTCCATTTTACATGCATACAAGAGATTTAATAATATTTATCACAGGATATATGATATTTTAAAAATTTCCCCCACAGTTAAAAAATAGAAAGCAGTTATAAAAATACTAGAGCCCTGTTGCACAATATTCATGCAAGAATAGGCCTTCTTTCCCCTGGCCTCACTTCCAGTTGCCCAGGAGCTGGCAAATCTCCGCTCCCAGCCTGCCCATGAACCAGCAAGTCCTTGCTTCTGTCTGGAGCATCATTCCTGTAGCTCCCTCCAGTGCCCACCCTCCCATTCATAGCAGGCGTGCCATCCCTCCCAGGCACTTTCCACCTGCATATGCAAATTAACTCACCATTTTGTTAAGTAATTTACATACTCATTCTGATTGGCTATGGGTGTAGCAGAGGTATGGTCAATTTACATTTTTGTCTATTATTAGGTTATATTAAGTGTTTGTTGTAGATATTAAACTGCAACTTTTTCCATTTAAGACAAAGTTGATAAAGTCTTGGATGTCAAAATGAACATATCACACCCATCTCCCGGTTTTACTAATTCATTTTTATTTTATAGATTTTAATGTTTATGAAATTTAAAATCTCTTTTATTACCTTAATTTGCATATATTTTTCATATGATGGAAATATAATTAAAAGAACAACACTGCATTATGTTTACCAGTCTTCCATATCTATTAGCTTCATCCTAATTACTTAAATCCTTTTCTTTTCAACTATATATTCTATGAATATGACCAGCCTTTCTTTTAAGTTGAAAACTTTAAGCCATATATATTTCATTATTTGCTTCAGTAGAGATGTTGTGGTTCTTATTTTTATTTCATCTATATCTGCAATTTTCTTTTTCTATTTGTTTTTGTAACATTCTATTATTTAATAACTACATTACTATTAAGTGCTTTTGAAAAAAAATTCTTTTGGTTTGGGGAATACACTTTTTTCTAGGATGAATATATTCTGGTTTTGTTTTTTTATTATTATTTTTTTTCTGTGATTCCATTCCCTTTCCTTTACATACTTGGGCAGTTTGGTCCAGATTTTCTATTGACTTTTTTCTGCTCCATCAGAAAACTATTTGTAGGAGCTTCCACACTATGATTTGCGGACTGAGTATTTTGTGTTCTATCCCAAATTTTCTCTGCCTTGAGGACCTGGTAGTTGGAGGGAAGAGTTCAGCTGAGGGAGTGTCTTGTAATATTTGAGCTTTGACTTCACTTCTAGGATTTCATCAAATGTTTGACATGTCAGAGTTCTAAGAGTCAGAGAATAATCCCATTCCTATGGAGATCCCCTTTTGGGTTCCGTATTAGCCTGACAGTTCAGTCTGTTCTGTGTGGCTTCTTGGAAATGGGAGCACATGGGAATCTAACTCCAGCTGGTGGCAGAAACTCAGGTCTCTCTATGTATATAAGTCATCCCATCATGGTTTAGTCGTTGATGGTGATTTTTGTTGTGGTGGTTATTAGAATATGTGCTGTTGTTCATTCTGTCATCTAAACTGTAAATCTCCAACAGCCATAGTATTAATCTAACTCTTTCATTTACTTGTATATGAACAGATACAAAAGCAAAAAGCACTGAAACACAGTTGTCAAAAAAATCTTAAAATGGATAAATATTAAAACAACATATTTGCTTAAATAAACTTTTAGTATGTTTAGTAATTGGCTAAGCTTTGTGTTTATGATATTTTTAAAAAATCAAAATTATTATTATAAAAATAAACATTTGAATCATTTGATCTTAAAATATTAGATATAAATAAAATGTGTAATAATAGACCTGGAACAATAGTATTTCTTTGAAGAAAGGAGGAAAATATGATATGACCTTAGGATCCATTGAGGCATTTTTTCAAGCTATATGCTGTCTTACCAGTAATATAGAAAGTCCATATCACTGTTTATATGATCGTTCTCTGTATTCCTCAACTTTTGTTTATTGTACACATATGTGGCTGCGATGATGTATACATCCTATGAAATTCCAGAGGTTAATATTGAGCCATAAGTTACTACTAAAATAAAGCTGAAAATGTAGAAGCCATTTTAGACATGAGTCAAGATAAATGCCATTCTATTGTCAACTTTTTGTGCATTTTATTTTTCATATAGTCATGGAACCCAAGAGATCTGTGTAAAGCTGAGGGTAAGAGCTTGTCTTATTACAGGCATTATGCTGAAATGCTTCAAAACTCATTTGATATTTTAATAATAATATTTACCAAATATCGAAATATCAACATTGTAAAAAAAAAAAGCATTCATTCACCTGGCAAATATTTATTGAATGTCTACCATCTGGCAGGAACTCCTAAAGACTTTAAAATGGACAACCATTTTAAAATAGTAATTACTTAATTGGGTCTTTAATAAGTATTCTCAACTCTAGCCATTTATTATTTCAACTCAGTCATTGCTGATCTGAGATCTGAGACAGTATATGAGTAAAAGGCACAGGCTAATTGCCAACTTGTGCATCAGATGTTCTGGGTGACAAATCCATTAACACTAGGATAAGCTAAGGAGGCACCACTATGCATTAAAATACACAAAGAGGGAGAAATGAGTAGCTGAAACTCCTTAAAGATTGCTCCATTTATTATTCCACCATCTAGAGAGGAAATGCTTGTAAGGGCAATTGAAAGGCTGACCTCCATGGTAGATTTTCCTCTTGCTGCTACAATGGCTTTTGTTCACACAGCTGTTTTCAGAGTATTTTATAAGATTCCACCTAGCTTTTTTCTCTTAATATAAAAAGTATGAGCTGTGCTTCGAGCCTATTCATAAAACACAATAGGGTTGTTCTGACCTTGATTCCTTATGGAAGAACCCCAATAGGGGTTGTCACTGCAGCTTCCATAGCTAGCTTGAAATATTAGCTATCTTTGAAGGGCAAGAAAGCAGAACCACACATTTGTTAAATTTGCTTTGGACAAAATGCATTTCTTTCCAGTTCTTGAGACCACTAATTGACACTGTATTCATGGGCTGCAAGTAACCATTTTCCCCAAATCTGAGATGTGGGAAATGGAACCAATTTAAGTTCCAAGGTCAAGTTGGCAGTGAGATGAGTGGAACATTATAATTTTAAAAAGAGAATCCTTATAAGCAGATAGAAAACTAGAACATAACTCTTTGAGCCAGAACTCAAAATTATAATTATGTCCTATCATTTAACATATACTTTTTTGTTTATACTTTATGGACATCGACATACTCCCTGGCGATGGGACCAGTAAGAAAGCACATTGCATACAAGGTTAGAAAAAACAACAGGTTGAAGCATACATCCAATTCCCCACGCCTAATTAAGTGTTCTGAATTATCCGCTTAGATTGTTACAAGTATTATCTTCTTTGACGATATTGTCCACATAATAGGAGACTGTCACCATCCCAGTCATCCGTGGTCTGTGATTGATCAATTTTTGACAACAAAGGAATGTTAACAGGGCCACATGGTGATGCAGGCACTGGACAAAACCCTTTCGCAATGTGTCCATCTGATTGTGGAGCACCACCATTTCTACACATGACATAGCAACACGATTACATTTCCTTTTGCTCGCACGCAGTGTGACCTGTGAGGGTGTGCAGAAATCGGTGGGGACCAGGAGCCTGGAAAATTACATACTTGAAGAATTAATGAACTATAATTTTGTATTACATTCTCAATCACATTGTGCTTCCTTTTCATTAATGGAAACTAAATTGGTTTCCATGGAAGGAATACTTTTTACAAAAAATATAATGATGTTTTTGCTCAGATTTTTTAAGAAAAATGTTACCTGCTTTTCTGATGAGCCTTGTTCTATTATGAAACATGTCAGTAGGAAATTTAGAGAGAAGGACTTATTCACTATGTTAACTCAACCTGTTGAAGTGCCTTGAAATCAGTCTTTACATCTCTGGCTGAACATGGTAACTAGTAATCCCCTAGTTCTTGCTCTTTGTAAAGAGAAAAATGTTTTCAGTTAGTGCTCCCTGATAGAGTGATAATCAAAGTCTTCTTTGAATGGAATGGATAATTTCTCATAAAATTTTCATAGATCAAAATGTAGTTCATATTCAGAATGCTTTCAGTATTTTCAGTTGCTTCATATTACCTCTGGGTCCCAAGACATAAAAGCCTTTGGACAGTATACTTTCTAAAAATGAAATCTCAACATAATTAAAAATTTGTAGAGAGGTCTAAACCAGTGCTATTTATAAATAATTAAGATTATTTTCATTATATATGATAGTAATTAGCTTAGTTCATCATGGTGGGCATATTTTAAATACTGCTTTCTAATTAATAGGCTAGCTTTATCCCAGTGTGCTTTATTATACACACATATCATAGTGCAGAATCACAAATGAATTCTCTCAGGATTCATATTAGAAACAATTCCATCAATTTCTGAGAAATATTATTATCACTAAGTACAGATTCTCAAATTATAGCCCTTAATAATCAGTTCATATTCCTTTCCTGTCTAGATTATTCTCTTTTTTTTTTTCCTTTTAAATACTACAGTGATGATATGAACTGTGAAAGGAAAGAATATATTGACTTACAGATAAATCAGATCCAAAGGCTTTTATGCTTCCATGCTTTCACCCTTGTGTTTCGTGTCCATGATACCAAGTCTCAAATAAAAATTTAGTCTGAAAACAGAACTGAAACATCACAAATATGATAATAACATAATTACATAAAAATCGGCACACAGTTTTTGTTATAGTGTAAGTCATTATTTGGAAACAAATTGTTTAAGGTTTGTTTCTCATGTGATTCTGTACTCTAACATTGTAATAATGTGCTGGGTTTGAGCTTTTCTCTTTTATCAAGAATGTGTCATCTCTTACACACATTGAGTTCCGTTTCCTGGCACCAAACCATTTCCTTTACCCTTATATAGCAAAAGGAGTTCCTTTTTAACTTTCTTTTCATCCATAAAGCTTTTAATGACTCCAGTCTTCCCATTTAGGCCAACCACACACAACATAACTTGCCTTCTTTACTTCTGTAATTATGTAGTATTCAAATCTTTATTTTTTTGATTAGTGTGATTTTACATTTATTTGTGTGTATTATTTGTGTTTGCCTGAATGAATGAATATTCCTTTCATATTTAAAAATTCCCAAACACAAATACATTTTGCAAATAGCATTTACCAACTTTTCTTATCAAATGGCTGCAGAAGTCCTCATCTGTACAGAGAAGTGATATGTACCTTATAATTGTGAAAATTTAATGAGATAACTGGAGCACAGCATTGGACCTATTATGGCCATATTTTAACACCCTTCTCATTTCCATGCCCTTTGACTTTTTCTCTCATGCTCTGTGTGCTTGTCCAATCTATATGTTGTTCCCTCTTAGCCAAGTGAGGGGGACATGATATAGTTTTACTAGAAGCTGAGATACTGTTTGAATCTCTTGCCCTCCTCCCATTCCTGTAACCACTTCCTTCAGTCAGACCCTCTCCTAGAATACTGTGACAGTAGCTAACTGGTGTCTGCCTCCCGGCCCTCTGCTGCCTCTCCAGTCTTTTTCCATGCCACAGTCAGAATCATCATCCAAAGCAGGGGTGGGGAACCTTTCCTCTGCCAAGGACCATTGGATATTTATAACATCACTCATTTAATATAGTTGACTTAATAAGAATTTATGTTGCTATGAAAAAAGCTCCTAGATTTACTGCATTCTGAGTGGTTACCTTTGCAGGGCCAGACCAAATTATTTCAACGGCCTTATGTGGCCCGTGGGCCAGACCTTCCCCACCCTTGTTCTAAAGTATTGTTGATGGTATTGGAACCTAGCCTAAAAATCATCAATGGTTTCTGAGTAATGGTTACAGTAAAGTCCAAGGTTTTTTATGTGCCTTTAAGTACCTTCACAATCTGACCTCTGCTTATTTCTTTAGCCTTGTGTCTTGCTGATTCCCTCATTCCATCCCTAAAACACACACAAACACACAAACACACACACATACACACACACACACACACACACACACACACACACACAAACACACACACACGTGTGCTGATGAGCACAAATACACGTCGGCCATCTGTTCCTCATAGAAGCCAGGATTTCTCCAGCCTCTTGGTCTTCCGGTCTCCTGTCTCATTTCTGTGTATTTTTTAATTTTAACTTAGATATGTCTTCCTCTGGGGAGTCTTCTGGGGCCCCAACATTTAAGTGTTTCTGTATGCCGTAAGTTTCTATATAAAAGCATGTGTTACCCAACATTTTAAGTACCCATTTGATCACTGCTCTCTCCATTAAACCAGCAAACTCCATGAGGACTTTGTCAATATCATTTGCAACTGTATCGCCAACCCTGGCATACAGTTGAGCACAGAACAGGCACTCAGTAACTTGCTTTTTCTTAAAAGGCACACTTTTACCCTTTTAAAAAAAAGGCTGAAATAACCAGCAGACAGTTCCTATGCCATCAAGAAGGGTCTGGATCAGGACAACAGGGCAACTTTATGTAGGTTAGATGTGTGGGTCCATTGAGGCCCAGGAAGAATATTTCTGTACCTCAGGTAATGATATGGAGTGGAGACTGGTTCTCCATCTTGGTGAAGGTAGGAAATTAAGAAAAAGGAAACCTAAGATAAATGCAATCTGAATAGCGTCATAAGTGCCTGCATGCTTTTTTCCTTTCAGATTTCTAGACTATGTCCAAGTACATGTAGCATCATTATTCTCTTACATTAATCTTTCATCCAATACTGTTTCATTTCTTCTTCATTTTCTAATTCCTTGGATTATTTAGAAAAATTCTGAATTGTGAAGGTCATTCAATTCTGATTCCTATTTCAAAAATAATATTTGCAGATCCTGATTTGAAAATCAGAATCTGTTCCTAAAATAAAGTAAGTTTCACATCTCCTTTATATTTGCTCTTGTTTTTTCACAAGAGCTTTGGCATTAACTTTACATCTCGTTGGCTAATGTACCTAAAACCAACTGGAAAGATATTTTAAAAAAATTAAAAAGAAAATGTCATGGACAAATACGTGTTGAGTTTTTCCTTTTTTCTTTTAAATATATTTTATTGATTTTTTACAGAGCGGAAGGGAGAAGGATAGAAAGTCAGAAACATCAATGAGAGAGAAACATCCATCAGCTGCCTCTTGCACGCCCCCTACTGGGGATGTGCCCGCAGCCAAGGCACATGCCCTTGACCAGAATTGAACCGGGACCCTTCAGTCCGCAGTCCGACACTCTATCCACTGAGCCAAACCGGTCTCGGCACGTGTTGAGTTAATCCAAACATTAAAATACTTTTAATTCAATTAAATCATTTAAGTACCATTGATTATCTTGACTAATGAAATGTATAAAGTTTTTATTGTATTACTGATATGTGCAGTATAATACGTGTAACAGCAATTTTCAAGATACTTTTACAAAATAGGTGCACTTGTCCCTGTTTTTACAGATGATGAATCAACTATATTATCTAATTTATCTTAGATCATTAGTTATTAAATAGCCAGTGCTAAGATTAGAACTCAGATTTATAATTCCAGCTATAGGGCAACCCCCCTAGCTGTAGGTACATGTTCTATTATGATAGTCCTTATTGTTATCATCGAACTTTGTGTGTGAAATCTCTATTGGATAAAATACAAAACAAAATAAAACCCTGTGATCAATGTCTTGTTTTCTTTTCCTAATTAACTTTACCTGTTTCTGATAATATAAATCTACCATCCATGTCATTTCTCTTCCCTGACCTTATATATGTGTGTGTGTGTGTGTGTGTGTGTGTGTATTTATATTTATATTTATATATATATATATATATATATATATATATATGAACACTAATTATATGTTGGCTTCTAAGGTTTTTCATTTGAATTTTTAATTTTTTAAGAGCAAAGTCTGTTGTAAAATTCTGAAATATATATATATATTGTCTAAAAATAATTCTGTACACTAAAAAATCTGAGAAATATCCTTGGCTTCTAATCACTCACTCACTACATCAAATTAGACACCAAGTCATATAACTTTGCCTCTTAAATTCCATTTGAATCCATTTAGGAAGTATTTCCCAACCTCTCTCTGCCACTGCTCTTATCATCTCCCACCTGAACTATGGCCACAGCCCCCCAAGTGCACTGTGGTCCCTCCTTTTTAAGTCATTCTCCAAGCTGACACCAGAGTAATTGCTCTATGATGCAAATCAGTCACCATCCCAATGCCTGTGTTCCCATATCACTTATGAGATAGATTCTAAACTTCCTAGCAATATGTAGCCATCAGAATCTTATCCCTACTTACCAGTCCAGCTTCATCTTCTCCCACTTCCCATTTCAATAATAATAATAATAATAATAATAATAATAATAATAATAACTGTAATTGAGAATATGTTATGTGTTTTGGGCAATGTGTTCAACACTCCATATGTATGCCATATTTATGCCTTACAACCCTAAGAAGCAGTTGTAAAATCTATTTTACAAATGAAGAAACAGAAATCCAGAAGGTTTAAAATTAGGTAGCCCATTGTCATTCAGTTGGTAAGTACCAAGGCCGACACTAGACTCAGGCAGTCTGATGTTAGAACCCTCTCTGTGTTTCATGCCCCCATGTAGTGGCACTTGCTCTGACCTTTGTCTAAAAGTACTTTCTCCCAACACAGAGATTCCTAGGAAACTTCTCTTCATCTCTCAGAACTTTTCATCATAACAATCCTCTCACACAAAAGTTAAAATTTAGGGAGAATTCTTTCAGCAGTTCTAAGATGCACATATTACAAATTTAACATTTCCCAAGTTAGGATGCATCTTATAATTAATGACATACTCTTATTTAATTGTCAGCATTTTTTGTGATACATAAAATAATGTGTGATTTACAATCTATAAATTAATTGGATTTGAAAATTTATTGTAGAGTTCAACATCAATTTTGTCATTACATTTCTTGAAGGCTAAAACAAAACAGGACAGAGTAGTTTGCCTGACCAGTGTGGCTCAGTTGGTTGGAGCATCATCCAGTGCCCTGAAGCGTGGAGGGTTCAATTCTCTGTCAGGACACATACCCGGGTTGCAGGTTCAATCCCCAGTTGGGAAGCAACCAATTAATATTTCTTTCTCTTATCCTGATTTCTTCCTTCCTCTCTCTCTCTCTCTAAAATCATTTTATTTAAAAAGGAGAGAGTACTTTTCAGAGGTCTGAATGCTACAGGGGTAACATTCTTAGCTCCTAGGGCAGTGGCTTTCTAACCTCAAGGCACACAGATCACCTGAGGATTACTTGAGAATGTAGGTTCTCAGACTCCATTTACTGCGATTCTGAGTTTATAGACTTAGGGCAGAGATAAGAAATCTGTATTTTTATCAGCATCTTCAAAGGATTCTGATTCAGGTGGTCCACACTGCTCTTTTAAGGGATGCAAAGCTGTTTTTAGAATTTGGCTGTCAAATGGCACTTCAGAATGGAAGTGGCTTGGTATAGGGGATAATGCCAATCGATAACGGCTTCATTCCATGGCCAGTGCACAGGAACAATATTTTCAGACTGTCTTTGTATAGCATTTGATGAAGGGAAAAACGAGAGCATATGCTGAAAACATAATGTGGCTTTGGGGAAAAACAAAAATGACACAGCTTGAATGTATTGCTTTTATCTAAAATAATGGAACAATTACTAACAAGCCATGTGTCCTGGCAGTCTCACAGATAGTTTCATATATAACACTTATAGATAGATAAGTATTTTACATATGTGTTTTGTGTGTTTGTGTATATCTACTTTATTAGACATGAGCCTGGTTGGGCACAGGCTTTGTCTCCGTGCCCTCGGGGCATAGCCCTGTACCTGGTGTATTACGGGTAACCAGCCCAACCATGTGTGTTCACAGACATGTCTTCATAATAAAATGCTGCACTTTCCTGAGAACACTGTGTAAATACTAGGAGCCGAAGCAGCCCTGAGGACTATTAAAATGCCTATATCATTTAGCTTTTCCTTCAATGACTGCAATTATAAGCTATATTCAATATTTCTGCTTCTTCCCCAATAAAGAAGTTCCTGAATATAGCTTGTTTTGCTGCCCCCTTCCAAAAATATATTTTGATTCCTAATACGATATCCTGTAGATGTACTTCACTCAAATGTACAATAGCATTTGTCTTCTGACTTGAACACACTAACAACTTTAGGGACAATTTTTAGTCTGAATTAATAAGTCAGCTCTCACAGTCTCTCATTACTAAAGTGATACGGCTGGATGAGTAAGAAAACAGAAATGTTTCAGCGTGTGCTACCAAGAAGTAGTTTATTCAATCATGGAAATATGTCCTCATCTCCTTTATGTACTTTTCTCCAAATAGTTGGTCTAGGGATATACATCAGTATGTGCTATATTCTTGACCTGAAATAAATATATTAAGATGGGTGATAACCATGGTGGGAACTTTTCAACAGGAAATAATCATAGCATTTAGGGGACCAGAAGCAAATTGTTGTTTTTTACATTTTGTAATATCTGCAACATTAACCTTTTATTTCTTTCGACCTATCTGTCCATTTCTTTAGTAAGTTTATAAACAAAAAAGGCCATTTTTTACTAGAAAACACCAATATAACTGTTTTATAGTTTGGGGGGAAATTAGCATAGACAATGATGGCCCTGAGGCACTGTAAGGTCCTTCTCACTGAGTGAAGAAAGCTGAAGTTATGTTTGGCATAGTTTTAATAACTAGTGGGTTTTTTGTAATTATTTGGAAATATGTCCTTGAATGGCATAAATGATGACTTACTTAATCAGACTCACTCTTCAGTTCAGAAGAGCCACCCTTTTTTCAAAAGATATATTGAATGGTGGTTTCCTGAGGTTAATATTAGTACATTTATGCATATTCAAATAATATACCGCCTGTAAAGCAGTATTCTCTGCTTTAAATTTAAAACTCAGGATTTTCTGGTGACAGAGGCAGGAGTAGGAGAAAATATTTCCACCTGTAATCTCCTTCTTCTTTCTAATGATCCATTTTTTTTACCTTCTATCTTGTTCTATCTTGACTGTCAGAAAAGAATAAAACAATTTGTTTATGAACTACTTTTCATTGTGAAGTGAAATTAAAGTTCTGTTACCTATTTTGTATTTTATATCACCAGTCTTTCCTTTTTTATTGGTCCCCTTTTGCTGGCTTATAAATATATTGATTTTATTATCTTAAAATATTTCTTGGATCCTTGCTTTTCCTTTTCATTCAAAATACCAACATACCCCTCTCCTTTCCTTCCTGGTCACGCTTTTTTTAAAATGAAATCTGTACTTACTGTCTTTATTTTATTGACCTTCTTTCACTTTTTAACTTATTTCACTTTGTATCCCATCCCCTTTGCTCCCATTCAGTGACCTTGCTTCCGTTTTCAACTAACTTAACCAGGTTGATGCTGTTGACAGTTCTCTCTTGAAATTCTGTCTTCCTCTTCCTGGCTGAGGGTATTGCTCATCACTTAATTCTTGTTCTATCTTGATTCTTCCTCGGTCTTATTCTGTCTTAAATATTCTCCTTTAGCAATGCCATTCTGTCATCTACTTTCATGGCTTCACTTACAACAGTGCATATTAAGCATCATATCTTCACTTTGTTTCCAACCTCTCTTGAACCCTCCATCTGTGTTTTCAATGGCCAACTAGACACCTTTCCCTACATGTGTCAAACACCTAAAGCTCAGTAACAAAGTGATCTTCCATTATTCTCTCCCCCTTACTCTCAATTTGCAATTAGTCACCAAGTCTTGTAGAGTCCTCCTCTTCAGTAGTTCCGTATCAATTCTGTCTGATACTACTCGTTTGGTAGTATTATCTCTATTTGCTGTCCCTACTGACCTTCCTTCATATAATTTAGCTTTCTTCCTTCTTTCCTCTTCTGATCTACCTCCAAACAGGTTTGGCCATGTTACTGTCCTTTGGGGGAGTGGCCCTTGGGGAGTTCCAGATCAGAGTTTGGTAAATAATTTGCAATTGAAAAGGGGCCACTCTTTGCTAGCAAAGATGGGTGACAGCAAAGAGATAATCTCCTCAGTGGATAGGGTGGGAGCTCAGGTACAAAGCAGGAACTGGGATATTTGTGGGAAAGTGAGAAAAGTCTGTGGGAGCTCATTATCAGCTTTCTGCAGCCATCAGCATGCTGAGTTTCAGGGCACAACTCATGAGTGAACAGCCTATATTCCAAACAAGCTGAGAACAACCTATATCAGTGGCCGGCAAACTTGGGCTTGCAAGCCACATGCGGCTCTCGAGTTAGCCGACTAATGAGTTAGCCGACCACTGACCTATATATTTGTCCCCACATTGCTTTCAGAATAATACCCAGAATCGCAGGTCCAGCAAATAAGTCCCTTCACTCTCTGGCCCAACCTGTATCTTCTACGTTGTCTCTTAAATCCTCCCCTGACATAAATATGGACCTGCCACACAGCTCTTTGCTGTTCTCCCCTGTCTATACACAGTCCATTCCCTCTGTTTGGTATTCCTGCAGCAGTTTGTCTTTTTAATTGTTTCAGAAGTCATTTACTTTACCTAGCTTTTCTGGCAGAGTGTATACCTCTATCATAACTCTTGCAAGTTAATTTCTAGTGATTTGTTAATATGCTGATAGCTCCTAAATTGGTTTCTGATGAGTTAGATCTCACCTAGGTTAGTGCTCTTAATCTCACCTCCCTGGAAATGGCCTCATAAACATTCCAGTGTATCTCTTTATTGAGAACTAGTGGCCTGGTGCAGGAAATTCGTGGGGTGGGGGTGTTCCTTAGCCCAGCCTGCAACCCTCTCCAATCTGGGACCCCTCAAAGAATGTCCTACTGCCTTTTTACAGGGATCGGGCCTAAACTGGCAGTCAGACATTCCTCTCACAATCCAGGACTGCTGGCTCCAGCTACTCACCTGCCTACCTGTCTGCCTAATTATCCCTAACCACTCTGCCTGCTGACCTGCTCGACCCCAACTGCCCCCTGTTACTGGCTGGCTTGCCCCCAGATGCCCCCATCAGCCTGATCACCCCCAACTGTATCCCATGCCAGTCTGCTTACCCCCAACTACCCCTCCCTTGTTGGCCTGCTTGCCCCCACCTTCCTTCCCCACTGGCCTGCTCACCCCCAACCTCCCCCCCCTGCTGGCCTGCTCACTTCAAATTGCCCCTGCCATCCCATCCTGGCCTGATCCCCCTCCCCTGGTGACCCAAGGTCCCATCCCCTCCTTTTTTTCTTTCTTCCTTCCTTTTTTCCTTCCTTTCTCCCTTCCTCCCTCCCTCTTTCTTTCTCCTTCCTTCCTTCCTTCCTTCCTTCCTTCCTTCCTTCCTTCCTTCCTTCCTTCCTTCCTTCCTTCCTTCCTTCTTCCTTTTTTGGCACCTCCTTGAGCAGAGGCCAGGGTCAGCTGGAAATAAGTATCTAGGATTTATTTATCTTCTCTAATTGAAACTTTGTATCCTTGAGCAGAAGCCAGAGCTGGCCAGGGTGGTCTTGGCTTTCTCCATTGCCCAGACAACCCAAGCCTCCTACTAGCTCCAGCTCTGTGACTGGCTGCCATCTTGGTTGGGTTGATTTGCATACTTGCTCCTGATTGGCTTGTGGGCATAGCAGAGTTACAGTTAATTTGCATGTCTCTCTTTTATTAGTGTAGATAATTCCTCAATTTCCTCTTCTTCCTCATTTTCAATTATCCTGTATCCGTCTCCTCTCCCTATTCCTAGCCCTTTTGAACTGATGACAAGGTGTAGTGTTTGTTTGATCCCTACATGCTTTTCATGGACCTTGGGCTCACACACTTCTGCCACCTTCAAGAGCAACTCCATCAAGACTGTGTCCTGGTCAGGCTTTCAGCCCAACCCTCTGGGGAAGTACCTGCTTTCCTGGAATGAGAACTAGGTGACTTGTTGCAGAATTCAAGGTGCCCAAATGATGTTTATTAGACTTATAATAATAATTTATTAGCTTATTAGACTCTAATAATATTTGGCAGATTGAATTGCATGAAAAGACCTTCAAGAAACTACTAAGAGCCTTATTCCTTCTTGTATGATGCCAGCTACACAGGATTAGAATCATCAAGTAGGAGAGACTGTGTCCCTTCCCCCTCTGTGGATAGGGAGGTGAAAAAAGCTCAAGAGCCTATTTTGGCAACATATCTACAGTGCAGATTGGTGCTTTCTTACTGCTGTGCTCAACAGCGTGAACCTGGAGGCGCATGCACCATGAGTGAGTGAGCCCTAACTAAAGCCTGTGAGCCCTAACAGCTTAATCTCACCAGTACCCAGACGTCCTCTCTTCAATCAGTCCTCCACTGCTCAAATAAGGAAAGTGGGCAGTGAAAGATAAATGCTATGTTATCCATCCTCAGGCAGATTTGCTGTTGGATTTGTCTCCAGCATAGATGGACTGCTCAGAAACTCAGTCAAGCTGAATAACACAGCAGGCAACCCTAAGGAGCTCTGAACTGGGAGGATTTAGTCCAACTGTTGTGGCCTCCGGTCACAATGGCCTGCGCAACTTTTAGTAAAGAAAGCCTGAGATTTATCAGGGCTTGAAAGGCTATTGTGATTCCACTCTGGGATTTTGATGTTTACTCTTCACTTTGGTAAAGGAGGCAGCTGATCTGTTTGCAGCCTGGTCTTTGAAGTGGAGGACAGTGTCAACTGGGAATCAGGCCTAATGAGCTCAGGAAAGCCTATGAACATTAATTCTGCTCCCTCAATCAATTTTCATTGTCAGTCATAGGAGGGATCAAAGATTTGTAAATAAGTAAATAAATAAATAAAGGCTGTCACTCAAGGATTATGGGCTCAAGTAGAGGTTTGTTGGTGGTAAGACATACACACCAAAATAGCTACAAAGCAAGTCTGTAATATTGGGAGACATATGTCGAATTAGTAAGTGCTATAGCATTCAGAGGGGGGGGAATTCCATCTCAAACTAGGCCTGACCTCCTAGTCTTTTTAAGATTCTACTTTTCACAACTAGGTTCATTGATTTCCAAACAAGTTGAGTAGCCTGCTGCCCAACAACCCTTCCTCTGAACCCCAGTATGACTTGGCTACCCCAGGCCCCCATGCAATCCTTTGCTTTTAGCCCTATCTTGGGAACAACTGACACGGAGACTGACCTGCTGATTCAATTAGTATTCAGAGTTATAGTGCCCCTTCCCAATCACAGGGTTTTCCCATTCTTAAAATGAGGCTTCCCACATTGTTTCAAAACTGTTTTTGCAAAATTTCTGGTTTTTTGTTTTGATTTTTTAAATATATTTTATTGATTTTTTACAGAGCGGAAGGAAGAGGGATAGAAAGTCAGAAACATCGATGAGAGAGAGACATCGATCAGCTGCCTCTTGCACGCCCCCTACTGGGGATGTGCCCGCAGCCAAGGTACATGCCCTTGACCGGAATCGAACCCGGGACCTTTCAGTCCGCAGTCCGACGCTCTATCCACTGAGCCAAACCAGTTTCGGCTGTTTTGATTTTTTAATGCAAGGCTAAAATATCATGTTCCTGTTAAGTAACTCCTTGTTCTAAGAGCTTTTCTACCTAACTTCTCAAATTCACAGTCTCCTTTTATACCACTCCCTTCTTTTGTTTCCCCCAGTTTCTCTAGTAATTTTCTCATTTCTATGCTAATTTTGCTTCCTTTCATAAGGAAAATTTGTTAACTGAAATACTAGAGTGTTTGTTTAGTTGTTGACAATTATGGACCAACAAATGATTAAAAACCAATTTCTGACTATTTTATGGTATATGAGTATCAAGCTAAGGAGCACAGATTACTTTTTATTACATACCTTAATAACTTTGTTGAGTTAAAATTAACATACAATAAACTATGCATATTTAAAGCATAAAATTTTATAAGTTTTGCATATATCCATGAAACCAATACCACAATCAAGAGAGTTTACATATTTATCATCCCCTGAATTTTCCTAGGGCTCCTTGAACTCCTCCATCCCCAGGGAGCTACTGATTTGCTCTCGGTCACTAGGTTACTTTGCATTTCCTGGAATCAGTCTTTATCATTTGTGGACAGGCTGGTTAGAGAGGCATGTGAAGGTAAATACCTAAACATACTATGGCTCAGTTGTGGGTCTGCCAACTGTGAACAAGGTGACATTCATTCAGAACTTTCAAATTTTCACCCTCAGGATGTTATATGGTTTTATACCTCAAATTTGGAGTCTATTCTGAAAATCTGCCTGTATGTGTAAATATAGTCACATGGTATTTGCAACCTGAAGTCTGTCCTCTGTGATGGTGCCTCTATTATACCGAGTCTAAGTCATAAAATATTGTGCACATATTTTAGTCCCATTTGGGTGGAGCTATTGTATGTAAATTACCTAAGATGCAAGATTCTCAGGCATTAGTTTCCAGAACAGCTGTGTGTGTGTGTGTGTGTGTGTGTGTGTGTGTGTGTGTGTGTGTGTGTGTGAAATAGTGTGTGTAAATTGGCTTTCTCATTAGTTTAGACACTTAAACCCTTCTATTCTCACCATGTCCAATTCATTGTCCTCTACAGTCTTCATGATTTACTTTCAAAAATAGACTAATTATTTGAAGCATTTGTAATGTGTAAATCACAATATATTTGGATTTTTAAATCCTTGGCATTATCCTTAGTTATGGTCATGCTGCTTAATTTTTTAAGAACATTTTCTATTTTGAGGACAAGAAAGAACATTTTATATATTTGCTGAGGTAGAAATTACTTGTCTGTAGTCTAAAACTAGCCGAAATAATCTCTTAGAAATTTGCTGCCTTAGGGTCAAAGGTTGTATTAAGTCATGCATCAACCAGGGAGATAGGGGTGAAAAGACTCATTTACAGGAAATGTTCACCTTTAACCAAGCCTCCATGGCCCAATTGAAATATGAAGATAAATAGAGTAGATAATAGAAGCAGACCAAATAAAACCTCTGCAATGAGAAGCCCAAATTACAGGTCATATTTTATGGCACATTTGGGATCTTTGGCCAATTTCAAAATAAAATTTGAATGTCACAGCAATAACTTGAAGACATTGAGAAAAATAGCACTATTATTAATGCAGGGTTTGGGGGATGGTTTCCTGAGAATGTAAGCGCAAGTAATGAGTTCAGTGTTGCTCTTTTTTCAGGTTTTCATACACTCTTAACATTGTCTACCAAAAATCATTTGGTATACCCTCCTTGTGGTGAACTTTGTATGATATGAAGAGAGTTGGTAATAATAACAACTTTTGGTAAAAGTCTTTTAAAACAACAATAATGGGAAAATGCAATAAACTTGTATAAAATTTTATAATAATTAGCTTCATTGTAAGAGACCCCATTTTCTGTGAAATTCTAGATGGTTAATCTGAGTGAAGAGAAAATTTGGGTCAATCACTTTGAAAATAAATATTTTGAAGAAAATATGTAGGGGCTTTTAAGAAACCCTTCTAGGAGGTGATTTATAGGGTAGTATCATCCTATCTAATAAAAGTAATTTGCAGATTGACCATCACTTCAACACACAAGAGGGCTGCCTCCATGTCGTCAAAGACCCTCCACCCATGTGGACACAAGATGGTCAGCAGGGGAGGCCGTTGGAGGTCCCAGGCCCTGCAAGGGAGGGCGATTGTGGGCGATCAGGCCAGCAGGGGAGGGTAGTTTGGAGGGACTAGGCCAGCAGAGGAGAGACCTTGAGGCCTGATCCTGTCAGGATCCGGCCTAGACGGGCAGTTGGACATCCATCGAGGGGTCCCAGATTGGAGAGGGTGCAGGCTGGGCTAAGGGACATCCCCCACTCCCCGTGCACGAATTTCGTGCACCGGGCCTCTAGTCTCCTCATATAACACCTGTTTTTTCCCCAATACCCTTAACCAGTCTATTCATCTGGGATTTCTCTGAATTTTCCAGTCTTTGCTGCAGTTTACAAAATGGGTGGCTCCCTTTTCTTTGTGTGAGCTGGAGGTGGGTAATGGAGGAGGAAGTGAAGGACCTTCAGAGGGGAGAATGCCTTGCCATTTGTAGAGAAGAGGGAAAGAGAGGTACATAAGAAGCACACATATTACCACATCAGGTTGCACTCCTGCTATACAGATCTATCTTTCTTGCTACATTCTGAGCTTCTCAGTCAGGTTCCATATTCTCTTCACTCATGTATCTCCAAGGTCTACTAAATAGCAGGTTCTCAGTCAAATTTATTGCATGAATGAATAAATTAATATAAATGGAGATACCCATGGCTTATTCTATATAATAAAGGGGTAATATGCAAATTAATCCTCATGCCCTCACAAGATGGCTGCCTATAACCAGGCCAGCAGGGGGTGAGTGAGGGAGGATCAAATGACTGAACAAGCAGGTTGTGTGGGGAAGCTAGGCTGGTGGAGGGACCATGAGGGGCAACCAGGCTGGCAAGGGGGGCAGTTAAGGGTGACCAGGCCAGTAGATGGGGAGTAAGAGGTGACCAGGCCAGCAGGGGTGGCAGTTAGGGGCTACCAGGTGGGTGTGGGGGGATGCAGTTGAGGGTGACTAGGCCTGCAGTGGGGGGCAGTTGGGGGTGATTAAGCTGGTGGTGGGGACAGTGAGGGGCAACCAGGTAGACAGGCAGATGAGCAATTAGGAGCCAACAGTCCAAGATTGTGAGAGGGATGTCCAACTGCTGGTTTAGCCTGATCGGGCCTAAATTGGCAGTTAGACATCCCCTAAGGGGTCCCAGATTGGAGAGGGTGCAGGCTGAGCTGAAGGGACCCACCCCATGCAAGAATTTTGTACACAGGGCCTCTAGTGTATAATACATATACTTCTAGAACAAAATAGCACCCGTGTTCAAGGGGGAAGAAATGAGGATCAGAGCACACAAAAAATGACACTTAGATTTTCTGTATCTGTGTGCTAGAGAGATAGAGTATCAGATAGGTTATGTATCAGATGGTATTGAATTAGTCAAGGGAATATTAGCAGCAATAGCATGTATAGCCAGAGCCAAAATGCATCATGATTGAATAACAATGGAAGTTTATTTCTCATGTAACTATCCATAGTGGTGGTTTCTGTTTGGCAGAAAGTTTAGGGAATAAAATTCCTTCTCTCCCCTCCCATCCCCTTTTCTCATTCCCTGAGACCTTATTAACTTATCCAGTCAGCAGAATGGGGAGAAAGGCGGGGGGGGGGGGGGCGGGGGGGGAGCAACACACCTATTTCCTAAAATCTTTGACTGCTCATATTCCATTGACTGAAACTCAGGTAGTCTAGCTTTGTGCCGAGAAGAAGAAATACACTTCTGTTAAATGTTATCAATCTCTTCCACTGAGAACATATTATAACTATTTTTCCCATACATTTATCTGATTTTTAAGTACTATGATTCTCTTTTTTTTAAATAATGAAATTAAATACATACATAGAAAAATATATAACCCATGTGGTACACTTCATCAATTAATTTCCCTGCCTATTAGATTTTACATTTCTATTTAATTCTCTAGACATAGGATATATTAAAGTGGATGAAATTAGAGAAGCTATCTCTACGGCTTAGGGAGAACATATTACTAGGCCATAATAAAGGTTAGTTAACAGAAATTTTTCCTACTTTTTAAACATCTCCTTTAGGAAAATAGAAGTATAGAGTGATCAATTTCATACTTTTGCATTATAGAAATTTTTAATGTATTATACTTGAAATAGTTCCAGTTAAAATGTGGAACAAATTTAATATTTATTATTTAGTTTTAAAGTCCAAAATATAATCCCTAAATAGTTATTATTAGTATAATTCTGAAAAAAACTATTGGTTAATTAAAAATAAGATGAAAGCTATCAATATATATTATTTTCTTTAAACCACAAAAAAGTTGGATAGTTTAATTTTTAGTTCTGCTTTTGCAATGTTTTCTCTTTGATTTTAAAGTTTCAAGGTCCTTCTTGTTTTGTGCTAGTCAATGTGAGCCAAAGGTTAAAAGACAAAAACTTGTGTTCTGAAATCCACTATAGAATTATATTCTTGGAAGAAATACAGTTGCTTCAATAAGTTCATTTTATTAAAGTTCTTTCAATTGCTTTGAAACACTCATATGTGAATCCAAATGCTTCCTACTCAAGAATCAGACCTATTTGTTAAGGATGAATTCATCCGAGTTCAACAGATATTTACTGAGGGCTTCCGTAACCAGACTGTTTCCTAGAAACAGAGGGGCTTAAAGACCATAATGTAAGACTCGGGCTCTCTGAGGACTCTCAATGGAAACCACCTAAGTGTCCATCAGTGAGTGAGTGGATAAGAAGATGTAGTGTACAGGCATACCTCATTTTATTCCATTTCACAGACATTGTGCGTTTTTTCAAATTGAAGATTTGTGGCAAGCCTTCATTGAGCAAGTATATCAGTGCCCTTTTCTCAACAGCATTTTCTTGCTTCATGTCTCTGTACTGCATTGTAATTCTTACACTATTTCAAACTTTTTCAATATTATATTTGTTATAGTCATCAGTGACCAGTGATCTTCAATATTACTATTTCAATTGTTTTGGGGTGCTATGAGCCATGCCCATATAAGACAGGGACAAATATACTTGATAAATGGTGTAGGTGTGCTGTTTGTTCCACTGACCAACCATTCTCCCATCTCTCTCCCTGTCCTCGGGCCTCTCTATTCCCTGAGACACAACAATATTAGAAATTAAGTCCATTAATGAGCCTGAAATGGCCTCTACATATTCAAGTGAAAGGAAAAGTATCTCATTTTAAATCAAAAGCTAGACATGATTAGGCTTAGTGAGGAAGGCATATTGAAAGCCAAAATAGGCCAAAAGCTAATGCTATGGTGGTATTCATATTGCAATGTATAGGGTGTCCCCCTAAAAATGTTTACCACAATTTGAATAATGATAAAGACATATTAAAATATATCTCATTTTATTAAAATACATCTCATTTTCAAGTTTAAGCTATTAACAGTTAAAATGTGTATATATATTTTTGGGATATCCTGTATAAGTGTATTGAGTCACCACAGTATATACCTTAAGCGAACACAATGTAATATGTCAATTATATCTCAATAAATATGGGTGGTAGGCAAGACTAGTAGGCACTGAGCTGACTGTGATAAGTTCAACGTCAAATGCAGCAAGAGAACTGGAACCCAGAGAACTGGAATGGCATCTGAGCAAATAAGACCCGGGAAGACTTTGATGAGCCAAGCGGCAGGAACATGTGCGCAAGAGAAAAGGAGCCTTATAGTCAAAAGCATGGAGGCAGGAGAGTCCAGTTCATGTGTGGGGAAGGAGGGGGCAGTACTAGTTTAGAGCATAGGATCTGTGTTCTGTGGAGGGGATGCACTGGGAGGGAGACCAGATGGCCTGACCAGCTTCTTGAGATATTCACTTGTGTGAGGAATGCCTATGAGCTACTGGTTTTATTTATACACTCCCACTCCATATTTTTTGTAAATCTTTTTAAACCATGAAAGCAAAGTATATTTAATGTAACAAGATTTATAAAATGAAGAAATGTGCAAAAAAATAATCAGCAGTATTATAAATTGGAGCTAACTGCTTTCTTAGTCAACATGAAATACATATTTACATACTAGAATATTTTATCCATAATTCTAATTCTGCTTTTTTTATCTGACATTTTATCATAAGTGTTTTCCATGTCATTAATCTTCAGAAACATCATTTTAATAAGCTGTATAGCATTCCATTTTTATCCATTTACCGTAATTCAATCATTTCCTCATCACTGTGCATTTAGATCATTTTCTTTGCTTGAGCAGCTTAAAAATGAGATAGTGTGGATAAAATTAGACTTCCAAATGCCTCCATTGTTGACTAATGCACTGAGATTACTAGAAGGGCAAACATCTTACCAACCCCCTTTATAACATTGGAGCCTGCCTCTGAGCAGTAGCAGGATGAGTACCCGGGGAACATGTGCTTCCACAAAAAACTACAAGTAGCTTGTAGTGGCTCTGTTCATATAGAGATTATTTTTTTCTTTTGGGTCCCTTCATATCATTTCTTTGATAACTATCTATACCAATAGAAGTATAATATGCTAATTTGACCAGACATCCTTCAGGATGACCTCCCGGATGAAGCCCAGGCTGTGAGGGAAGCCCAGGTCCTGGGTGCCTGCCAATGGTTAAAGGGAAGCCCAGGTTCTGAGTGCCAGAGGGAAGCTGGTGCTGGCAGCAGAGGGGAGGCGGGGGAAGGAAGGCCTACTCTTGCACAAATTTCATGCATCAGGCCTCTAGTTTAAATATAAAGAGGAGAGAGTAAATAATGATGTAATGGAAAATGCATACAAAAGATAGATAAAATACCTGATACTCAGCCAAAGAGATGTCAGTTACTTTATTCATTTCTATTCCATTATATCAGGTAATCATAAAAATGTGGACTAAAGGATATATATATATTTTTATTTTTAAAAATATACTGCCTAAGTATAGAATTAGGCTGCATCCATAAGATTAGGCGCTCAGGATTGGAAACCCTTTGATCTAGCATTTGGTGTTGCCTTAGTGATAAAATTGGATTGTGCAGTTGATATGATTGATCATGAAGAAGTAGGTTGTTAAAGGAAATAAAAAATATAAATTAGTCTGGAAGAAGTTTGATTAAGTGACCTCCTATTGACAGGACCAAACAGTTGCCATCAGTCAGTGTGGTTAAAAGGATTTTAAAGCTCCATAAAAGAGCAAACCTGTCTTTAAGAAGCCCATTGGCTGGTTCACTTGATTGTAATTGGAAGGAGTTAAGTTTTGCCCAATTGTTTTTTCTTTGTGCCATTTTTTCCTTTCAATTATCTATGTAGGAGAGATGTAATGTTTTTTAATATTTTTTATTGATTTTTTACAGAGCAGAAGGGAGAGGGATAGAAAGCCAGAAACATCGATGAGAGAGAGACATCTATCAGCTGCCTCTTGCACGCCCCCTACTGGGGATGTGCCCGCAGCCAAGGTACATGCCCTTGCTGGAATCGGACGACGCTCTATCCACTGAGCCAAACCGGTCTTGGCGAGATGTAATGTTTTATTAGACTGAGAAACTTGTATCAAGCTAATGGGTGTTTCAGCCAAGATGGAAGCAATTATTATAATAAAACTAGGGGCCCGGTGCACGAAGATTCATGCACAGGGAGCAGGGGTATTCCCTCAGCCCAACCTGCCCCCTCACACATACTGGGAGCCCTCAGGGGATGTCCTACTGGCCTCTCACCCCTGGCCAAAGCTTTAGGCCTTGGGTACCCAGCCATCACCCTGCAATGGGGCTGATGGTAGGCTCTGCCCCGCCCACCTGGCCCTGGCCTTAGCAATAACCTGGCAACCACTCAGCTCTGGGGCATGCTAGCTGGATGCCTCACCCCTCACCCCCCAGCTCAAGCCTTAGCCCCAGCCCTTTCAAATCTGGTCAGAGCTGCCATCAGTACCACTCTGGAGAGGAGTGCAATGGGCCTACTGTTTCTGTGGTGGGGCGGGGAGAGTCCTGTCTGCCCCCTCGCCGTCATTCCCCCACCCCGTGCCGCCAACAAAAGGCAGCAGTTGAATGTGGAGAAGGGCCTGGCAGGAAGAGCTGGGATCCTGTGACCAGCATTCACCTGCCGGATTGTTCTCACACAATCTTGGCTGGACCTGGGAGGGGGATGTGTGTGTCTGCCAGGTACGGCTCTGATGCTGAGCGCTGAGAACCTGTGAGCTGCTGGCCAGAGGCCAGGCCAAACACTTTTTCCCTCCTTCTGGCACCACCATGGGAAGGCCCTACCCCCACCTGCCCTGCCTCTTCCCTTTTTTTAATATCCTACTCCAGGGGAAGTAAAAGGCAGCCCCTCCCCTCATTGGCCCCAGCCACCAGCTCAACACTCAAGTGAATTAAATGCAAAGATACAAAGACATGTATTTCATTTCAGCTGGTGTTTCCCCAAACCCTCCTACCACCGGGAGGCATGAAAAAGGGGGCTGGCGGCACAGGCCTCCTGCGTGCCACAGCCCTGCCCCTTTAACCACTTGCCCCCACCCCTCGTGCCGCTCAGCCCACTCCTTGCTCCTGATTGGCTGGTAGCGTAGTGAAGGTACGGTCAATTTGCTTGTTTCTCTTTTATTTGATAGGATGGGTTAGAAATAGAGAGCCTGTCAGAGCTCTGACACTCACTGAAAGCCAGAAGAAGCTGTCCTTTGGTACTTTTTATGGTTAGGACCACTCAAAGCCCCATCAGGTGACTTCTTATTCAGATATATGGAAACTGTACAATTTCACTTGTTCACTATGGGCTCACCTTCCCTCGAAGCATTATTTCTTGTGATACAAGTTTGTCAGTTAGCTTGCAAATAAGTACAGAAGAACTATTTTGATTGTCATCTTACCAGTCCTGGAATGCCATCTAAAGCACATTTTCCTGAATAATCAGTAAGTGAGCTCAGCAAAATGTACATTAATAATCAGTGCTATAATAATAATTAGAAAGCTTGCAGTGAATCATTACACAAAGATACTTTAGCCCTCTTATTCCTACTGGATGGTTTGAGAAAATCAGCTTCTTTCTTGTTCTTCTGGAAGTAATTGAGGTAGATCAAGTAGACAATCGAATCCTTGCTGTTAGAAAGTGGCTCAGGGAAGCACAAGAATCAGACTTCCTATTTTTGCCCTGATTAAGAGTAGTCTACTTATTAGTGTAGAGCCAGCAGATGCTTCACACTCAGGCTATTGTGGAAGCCTAATTATATCATCATCTAGTTTATGAAAAAAGCATGCCTATTTTTACAGTAGGTACTTGATTACAATGAGATAAGTGAATAAATGCTCTAAGTTATTGGCTAGTATTTGCAAGGAATAAATCTGAATGTTTCTGCTGACCGTGTTTTACTCTAGTGGCCTGGTTTCCCTTTATCAGAGTTCCAGAATGAGATAATGTCTTTTTTCTGAACTCACTATTTCTTCATCAGTACTATTCCTGCAGGTCTCATGGTGTCTACCTTGTGTCTGCGTTATTTGTGTTAATACTGTGTCTTTTTATTAGACTGTGAGCTCTTGTGTATATCTCCATAATGTCTACTGTATTTTTTATGATAGACATTTGATATGTACTTGTTAAATGAATAAGTAAAAGTATACTAAGTCTCATATCCAATGCCTTAGCTACCTTGTAAAAAAGAAGCTTCAAAGATTTTTAAGATTTAAGTGGTTTCCAAACTTTCATTTTATTAAATGCTTAGTTCAACTTGTTGCTCAGACATTAAAGGGACTTTCAATTCTATGTTAAACTAAAAGCATTTATTCTTAACTATAAATTAAGAGGCAATTGGAAATTCTCTTTAACATCGTTGACAGCCCTCTCTTCTCTCTTGGTTTTCCCACCTCCCTGCCAACAGTTTCTCCTGCAGTCCCTCTTCCTTTTCTATCCCTCAGTTTCTTCCTCAAGGACTGTCCTTGATTCTTTCTTGGCTCTCTATAATCTCAACTTCAGTAGTTTCATCCAACCTGTTCCAATTTTAGTAGCATCTTGTAGTATCAATTCTGATTGAGACCCTTGTATCTCCAGCTTTTTATATCTGTTTTTTAAAGTATATTTTTATTGATTTCAAAGAGATGGGACAGGGAAAGAGAGTGAGAAACATCAATGATGAAAGAGAATCATTGATCGTCTGCCTCCTACATGCCGCACACTGGGAATCAAGCCCGCAACCTGGGCATATTCCCTGACCAAGATTTGAACTGTGACCTCCTGGTTCATAGGTCGATGCTCAACCACTGAGCCATGCCAACCAGATGAGTTTTGATCTTTTTCCAGAGCCCCTGTCTTTCATTTTTCTTTTCATCTAGACACCAATACTAGCATAGTTGCTATCTTATTATACTCAACATTTCTACAATGAAGCTTCTGAATGTTCTTAAAAAATGTCCTTATGTGTATGAAAGAAAAGAGACATATGGTTAAAAAATATCAAACACCATAGAACATGGAATGAAAAGCAATAGTCCCCTGATACTTCCTGATCAGTTTCTAGCAGCCTTTATAAGAGTTCGTCATCTGAACTACAAAACCAGAAAATGACCCGAGAGACTTATTTCTCACATGGTGAGTACCTTACTAGCTTTACAGGAGAGACGTTAATTTATGATTTACACAGCATGCCTTGAGACATCAAGACTTAATTCTCTCATGAAACTCCATTTGAAACTAGGTGCTAAGAGGGACAAATTTCTTTTTTCTTTTTTTGAAATTTCTTTGAAATTACTAAATTTGTAATACTTGAAAGTATTACAAATAGTAGTACATATGTTTCCTCCCCCCGCATTGAACTTTCCCAGGCCTCCCCTACCCCCCCCCACCACATGTCCTCACCCGGCCCCCCACCTCAGTGTCTTGTATCCATTGGTTATGCTTATATGCATGCATACAAGTCCTTCAGTTGATCTCTTACAGCCCCTGCCCTCACCGTCCCCTGCCTTCCCACTGTAGTTTGACAGTGTTCAATACTTTTTTGCCTCTGTATCTATCTTTTTTTCTCCATTTTTTTTTCTTTAAAAAAATCTTGCATCTACATACTGGAAATACATATATAAGAACAAAAATCATTTGAGTCTCAGTTTCAATGTCCAACAGTTCTGAGTCTCAGTTTCAATGTCAAATAGTTCCTTATGTGTACATGTCAGCAATAGTATCTGGATGGTGGACAAATGGTGGCAATGCAGATTCCACCCTCTCTGGTTTGGTCCTGGGATTATTATTTGAGTATTAAATTTGACAATAAAATAGTAATCAAGTTTTAAGTTTAATTTAAATTGGCCAATTGAAATAAGTGCATACTCAAGAAAATTTAAGTGTACTGGACAAAAAGCTGTTGCTAAAATATTAACTAAAATTTCTATTAGTAGATCATCTCATTGTCAAATTGCTTAACATGCAAAGAGCCTAAAGAAGAGGGTCAATTTTCAATTATTCTAATACTAGAGGCCCAGTGCATGAAATTTATGCATGAGAAGGGGGTTGCTGCAGCTTGGCCTGCACTGTCTCCAATCTGGGACCACTGGCTCCTAACCACTCACCTGCCTGCCAACCTGATCTCCCTAACTTCTCTCTTCTGACAGCCTATTTGCTCTAACTGCTCTCCCCTGCTGGCCTACTTCCCCTAGCTGCTCTTCCCTGCCTGCCTGATTGCCTCTAACCTCCTCTGCTTTGGCCCCATTAACATGGCTTTATTGGGAAGGATGTCTGGAAGAACATCTGGAAGGTCATCCAGAAGATGTTCAGTCTAATTAGCATATTACCCTTCTATTAGTATAGATGCTACCTTGTCCTAAAAATGCAGTTTGTTCCCAGGTTTTCCTATCATGGAAGGGGAGCCTGCAATAGCATCCTGGGTTCTGACCAGGGCTTATGTGCTTGTGCTTTATCTCAGCAGATGTGATTCCTAGAAGAAGACTCTTGGATGTACCTTAAACATTTCTATTGAATTTGCCAACTCATCCTCCAAAAATGTTGAACCACTTTAAACTCACACCAGCAACCATGGGTGTGCCCCTCCAGCCCACTTTGATACAAATATCACTGATTTCTCCCTAGAAGCTTCCCTCCCTTCAGCCAGGACTTCTTGGTACCTGAGCCAACCCTATTGTTCAGCTGGAGACTTGATTTCCTGAGATAGAATTATGGAGGAGGAAAAATAGTTATCCTCTACCTTTTTGAGTTCTTAGTGGAGGCCCTTGTAATGAAAGACAGATCACCAAGAGAAAAACAAAAGTTCATTAGCATGTGTACCCTGTGTATATGTGGGAGATCCCAGAGAAAAATCAGTATTTCCCCAAGTGGCTTAGAATGCAGATTTAAATACTTTCTTCCTAGGGAAAGGGGACAGATATATAGGCGTTTTAGAGGAGAGTAAATGATATTTAGGAAAGATGAATAGGGTAGTGGGGAATAGTTTATAACAAAGTTTGGGTATGATGTCAACTTCTACTCTTCTGTCCTGTGACAGTTAGTCTTCTCTGCCTCATGACATTTCTCCCATCAAGAGGACCTATGACATTTAAGCTCCTTTAGGGGGTTCTAATTTTAGGGAGATCAGGAGACTTCAGTGAAATCCTCTGCATGCATTTGCTGTTTTTCAAGCATCTAGAGCTCAAGCGCATCAATATAACAAAACAGCATATGTTGGGGTGGCATGTCCTCTGACCTTCAGAATAAACCCAACAAAAGCTTGTTTCCTCTCTTAGATGATTTGCCACAGTAGCATTATTCCCTGGAGATGGTATTCTGACCAGACCTTCCTGGGAGTGGTCATAACATTACCCTGTGTTTGTCGAAAGGTATTGGCCATAGCACTAAATAATTCAGGGGCAGTTTTCTTATCTTGTGGAAAGGGAGATAAAGTTATGATAGCTTATCTTCCTTTTCACAGGTTTCTTGAGGGTTTGTATCTTTGATCTGTACCTGGGTGATGGACTTCCTGCTGGTTTGTGGCTGTGATCGGGCCCACCACAGCCCCAAGCACTGCCATGGTGGGACTTGGGGCCGCTGGATGATGACCTCCCTGTGAGTTTTGTCTCCCATGGACCGGGCAGCTCCAGCACCACCTGGCTCCTATGGGCCTCACAATCTTGGTTGCTTTAATTTGCATACTCATTCCTATTGGCTGGTAGCATAGTGAAGGTATGGTCAATTTGCATGTTTCTCTTTTATTAGATAGGATGATTATACTATGCTTTATTTAATTGGTCAATTGTAGATATTATCAGTCTAAAATATGCTATGATAGGTGAGAGTTTACCCCCTTTATATCAATACCCTTCCATTCATTCTAATTAAGTTACCTTTTTAGCCTTCAGCAATATATATTTTCACCTTCATTTTTTATCTACTATAGATTGTTATTCACAATTCCTCACTATGTAAAATAATAAATCAGTCCTGCCATTCACCCTGATTTCCCAACCCATCTTCTGCTTTTTCCCAATTTCCCTTTCCAAACTTCTGTCTCTGTCTTTTTTTATTTCAGAATTGATAGATATATTCTTTTTAGTAACCATAATGAAATACCCCATGCTCTCTATCAGTTGAACCTAAATTTGAAAATTCATATTGCTTATGTCATTGTGACCATGTAAATATTGTTTACTAGAGAGGTAATAGTACACATAGTGGGCCAATTGTTCTTATGGAAAAATAATACAGTCCTATCTAATAAAAGAGTAATATGCAAATTGACCGTACCTCTGATCAGGCCATGCCCATCAGCCAATCAGGAGCAAATTATGCAAATAAACCCCAACCAAGATGGCTGTGGCCACTGAGAGCAGGAGGGAGGCTTGAGTTTCCCTGGCAACAGAGGAAGCCAAGCTTTCCTCCTGCCGTTGCCGGCCTAGGCCTCCACTCAATGCTACAAAATTTCAATTATAGAAGCTATATCCCAACAGAAATGGTGGCAGCCATGGAACTAGAGAAAACAGAGGCTAGGGTTGCCCGGGTGATGGAGGAAGTCAAGGCTTCTTCAGCCCTAGCGCCTAGGCCTCCACTCTAGGCTACAAAGTTTCAATTATAAAATTTAAACAGAAATGGCTGTTGCCACAGAGCAAACAGAAGGCTAGGCTCCACTCCAGGCTACAAAGTTTCAATTGTAGAACATAAATTAATCCCAGATCCCAGGGCCTCCCTGCTTAGGTTGCTGGGGGCATGGCCAGCCTGCAAACCACTACAGGCCCCTCGCCCAGGCTGCCACATGCCCCAAGGGAACCCTCACTCTGTTCTGGGACACGCTTCAGGACAAACCAGCTGGCCCTCACCCATGCACCAGGCCTCTATCATATCAAATTAAAGAGTAATACACAGATTGACCATCACTCCAACACACAATTGAGCTTCCCCCATGTGGTCAAAGGTCCTGCTCCCATGTGGACACAAGATGGCCACCACAAGATGGCTAGCAGGGGAGGGTCGTTGGGAGGGACCAGGCCTGCAAGGAAGCACAGTTGGGGACTATCAAGCCTGCAGGGGAAGGCAGTTAGGGGTGTCCAGGCCGGCAGAGAAGGGAAGTTGGGGGCAAACAGGCTGGCAGGGGAGCAGTTAGACATCATTAGGCTGCCAGGGTAGTGGTTAGTAGGTGATCAGGCTGGCAAGCAGAAGCAGTTAGGGGCAATCAGGGAGGCAAGCAGGTGAGCAGTTTGGAGCCAGCAGTCCTGGATTGTGAGAAGAATGTCCGACTGCGCTTTTAGGCCCAATCCTACTGGGATCAGGCCTAAACTAGCAGTCAGACATCCCTCGAAGGGTTCCAGATTGGAAAGGATGCAGGCTGGGCTGAGAGACATCACCTGCCCCCCCCCATACATGAATTTAGTGCACCAGGCCTCTAGTAATAAATAATAATACAAGAATATATTCTGTTTTGCATATTCATAACTATAAAGCTATTTTGCCCTATCCTGTCTATGTGTATGTGTGTGTGTATGTGTGTGTGTATGTGTGTGTGTGTGTGTGTGTGTGTGTGTGTGTGTGTGTATAACTTACTGATTTAGAGAGTTAGGAAGGAAGGGAGAGAGAGATTGAGACTGAAAGAGAAACATTGACCCACTGCTCCACCCACTCATGTATCATTGGTTGCTTCCTGCAGCCCAACCAGAACCTGCAATTGTCAGGCACCTGGAACAGTCTCCAACCAACTGAGCAGCCTATTAATTATACATCAAGAGAGGCAATTGGGCTTTAGTACTTCTTATCTTTAAAACATTTTATTTTGGTTTTTTTCTTGTAGTTTCTAATCTATACTAATAAAAAGGTAATATGCTGATTAGACCAGATAGACCAGACATCTTCCAGATGTCCTTCCTGATAAAGCCGGGGCCCAAGCAAAGCTGCCCAGGGTCCCAGGTGCTTATAGCCATCCCAGGGGAAGCTGGCCCAGGCTCCTGGGGTCCTGGGTGCCTGCAGCCAGCCAGAGAAGGGAAGCCTGGCTCCCAGCTGCAGGGGCTTAGGCAGAGGCAGTTAGGGGCAATCAGGCAGGGGGGTGAGCAGTTAGGGGCAATCAGGCAGGCAGGTGAGTGGTTAGGGGAGATCAGGCAGTCAGTCAGAGGCAATTAGGGGAGATCAGGCACACAGTTAGAAATGATCAGGCAGGCAGGCGAATGGTTAGGGGTGATCAGGCAGGCAGGAAGGTGGTTAGGGGTGATCAGGCAGGCAGGCAGGCAGGCAGGTTAGCAGTTAGAAGCCAGCAGCCCCAGATTGCAAGAGAGATGTCCCCAGAGGGGTCCCGGATTGCGAGAAGGTACAGTCAGGCTGAGGGATCCCCCCACCCTTACTTGAATTTTGTGCACTGGGCCTCTAGTCTATAATAATAAAAGCATAATCTGCTAATTAGATCAGATGTCCTTCCAGACAGCCTTCCAGATGGAGCTGTGGTGGCAGGGACCAGAGGCAGCAGAGGTGACCAGTAGTTGTGGAGGGTAGGAACCGAGGCAGAGGTGGTCAACAGCGGTGGTGGGGGCTGAACACCTTGCATGAATTTTGTGCATTGGGCCTCTAGTTGATAATAGTTTTTCCTTTAATACTTCATCATGCACTTATTATTTTTTAAAAACTCTCTTCATTATATTCTTCAGTATATAGACTTATGTACCAGTCTACATTCCATCAGGAAAACAGCCATTATAAGTAGTATGGAAATAAGGAGCTTTATCTAGGAATTAGCATTTCCAGATGTGGGATGGGTTGGAGGAGTGAAGGTCTGTAAGGCCACAGCCAGAGGATTTGGAAAACATTCAAGAATCAGTTCAGATTGCCACCTGAGAACTGGTAAAGAAACCAGCACTCCCAAGAGTGAACCACTGACACCAACTGCCATGACTTCCTAAGAATAATGGCTTCTTCTCTACATCTTTCTAATGAATTTCAGGAGTTACTCTCATTGATGAACTCTAACACAGAATCAGAAAGAGAAAAAGCTTCTGGGAAATGTCCTCAGACTTAGAAATAGAAAATAGTTGATAATAGTGTATATGTCCTACAGCTTTTCCCCAATTTGTTTCCCTTCTAATGTCCTTCCTGAGTGAGAGATAGAATCAGGGCAGAGGTATGGCACAATCTGACATATGTTTTAAAAGAATCACCTGGCTGCTATGAAATCAGAATGGACTATAAGAGGGGGAAATGGAGGTCATATTAACTCAAGTGAGAGATGAGGGTGACATGGACTGCACTGGCAAGCATTAAGACAGTTGGAAGTGATCGTTTGATTCTGGATATAGTTTGAAGACATTGCCAATAGGATTTGCTGATGATTTGATAAAGATATTTGAGTGAAAGAGGAATTAAAAATAAAACTATGGTTTTGCCTAAAAATTGGATGGTACTGCAATTTTCTGAGGTAGGGAAGATTTCAGAAGGACTTGTTTGGTATCTGAGTGGAAAGATGGAGTGGGAAATTGAATATACAGGTCAGAAGAGAAAAGAGGCCTCTGGTTGAAAATTTGAATGAGTTAATGTATTATTTTCCTCAAGCTGCTGTAAAGAGGGTCCCACAAAATGGGTAACTTGAAATAAGAATTTATGATCTCATGTTTCTGGAACCTACAAGTCCAAAATCATGGTATCATCAGGTCATGCTCCCTCTGAAGGCTCCAGGACAAATCTCCCCTTGCCTCTCCTTGTTTCTGGTGGCCCCAGACATTCTCTAGCTTGTGATGACTATGTAATTCCAATCTCTGCCTCTGTCTCCATGTTGACTTTGTGATTCACTCTGCTTCTTTTCTTATAATGACCCCAATCCAAGAAGGCTGCATACTAAGATTCTTAATTATATCTGCAAAAACCCTATTTCTAAATATGATCACATTCTGAGTCCAAGCAGACATGAATTTTGGGAGAGCACTATTGAATTCACTATAGGTATCGATGTATTTCTTCCTCTTTGTTTAGGTATTTAAAGCCCTAGTCCTGGATAAAATCACAAAAAGGTAGATAGAAAACAAGAGATCTGAGAATAGATCTCTGGGGAACCCAAACTTTTGGAGATTGAAAAGTTAAGATCTGGGAAGGAGGTCAAAATATAGAGGCCATTGAGGTAAGAGGAGAACTGAGAAAGTGGTGTTTCTTTGCAAAGTGAGAAAAGTATTTCAAGGAGTAATGACCTACTGATGTAGTCCTTTATTTGATAGGACTGTATCATCAGTAAATCATTTTTAAAATGGTCCATAAACTTTCTGTGGAATTATATATTAAATATATTTATTCTGCCTTCAGACAGTTATGCTGAATATAGAATTCTAGGGTCAAAATCATTGTTTCACTGTCTTATAGCATACAGTGCCGCAAGTGAGAAAAATGATGCTAGACTGATTCTCATCCCTTTATATATGTAACCTGTTATTTCCCTTCTGGAAGTTTTTTAGATTTATATTTTATTCCTATTGTGAAACTTCACAGTGTGTGTTTAGATATGGGTTTTTGTTTCTTTCACTTGTGAGACAATGTTGTGTGTGGGGCTAGGGTTTGACCTCTGTATGTAAGGTGTCTGTGTTCAAATGCCAGTTTTGTCGCTCAATACCCTTAAGAAGAATTACTTAAACTCTCAGTGTCTGTATTTCTTCCTCTTTAAAATGGGGAGAGTGATAATATTTCCTTCCTCATGAGACTGCTGTCAAATGAGGTTATGTAGGTAAATCACAAAGAACAGTGGCTCCCACATAGTAAGCCATCATTAAGTATTAACTGTCATGTCACTATTATTAGGAGACTTTGATGGGGCCTTTAAACCCAAAAAACTACAGTTCTATGGAAACTTCTTCAATTATTATTATTTTAAAAGACATTTTCCCTCCATTGATTTTCTCTTTTCTTTGTACGAAATTTGTCTTTAGTCAGAAGCTAGTACTTTGGGTTGATGCTCTTTGCTTTTACTGTATCACATCTTTCATATATTTTCCATGTTAGACTTTTGAAGATACTATTTCAACTTATTCTTCTAGGTCTTATATCGCATTTAAATTTTTTCAGCTATCATATTTTTAATTTCTAAGAACTGCTTCTCACTCACTAATTATCTCTTTTATAGCACTGTCCTTTATATGGAGGAAATAGTCTCTCAAATATATTTGAAGATATTAATGAGAAATATTTTAAGGTCTGTTCTGTGATTATTTCTATTCCCTTCAAGATTAGTTTTTCTGATGATGTATCTTGGTTATTCTCTTATATCATTATAAACTTTTCCCAAGTATTTCTTGCTTTTGATTTCACATTAATGTTTCAAGAGTGACAAAATGTAAACACCAACTTCGAGTTTTGATAGTGGGGTAATGTTTATTGATTGGCAGACTTACACTAGGGGAAAGGAAAGGGAGATCTCTACATACTGGAATGCAGGCGGCTTTGTTCCAAAGGAAACAACTCCTACACCAGCTGCCTTAGTTTCTTTCAGATGTTTTATTTATTTTTTTTTACAAAGGAATCGTTCACTCTGGCCTTAGGGGTAATTGCTTTCTTGCTGCAGTCTGCTCCAGGGGGGAGGAAGTGGGTGGGTGGATTGTTCATCAGTAGACTTTTAATTCACCCAGCTACTCTCAGCTCTAGGTCTCAGCAGCCCTGCATGTTATTTTTTAAGTATTATTAAATACTTTGATCTAGTAATCTTGTCTTTAAAATAACGACAAAAGTCCCCCCTCAGTTCTTTATGAAAAAATATATAGAGAAATCTAAAAACAAAATCATAAAATGTTATTATAACAAGCAGTTTTATTTTATATGACATGTATATATACTTTTTCCTTCTAAATTCATGTTTATTATCTTTTTTAAAAAAAATCTTTATTGTTTAAAGTATTATTTCAGGTAGCTTCAGAATCCTTCAGGACAGATTGCTGCCCTCATCAGCTGTAGGACCACATCGCTCCATATAGACTCTGAGCTGTGCCTTCCTTGGCTCTGACCTATATCCCATTTTCTAAGAAAAGAAAAATATGTATTGAATTTTCTTTCCCTGGCGGTGGTGATTTCCTTTTATCTTTGTTTGTCTAAACTTTGCTGTGTTGACATCATGTTTGTAAGATTGGGAGGAAGAAGAGATTTTCAAATGTTTTTAATCGGAAGCCTTGTGGCTTTTCTGTTAAAATATGTATATACATCTATATTAAACGAGCACATTCTCCTCCACATAATATTGTAGTCAACATTTTGACATAAATATTTGAAGTAGGTTGAGAAGTGTCGTCGTACCTCCTTGTTACTGCAGCTCAGTGAATACTTTCAAGCTGACACCTGACTACATCCCCACTCTTACCCAGCTGATCGCAAATGTGGGCTTGCCACTTAGTTACTGGATACTACAGAAATATCACTCATTCATTCAGCAAGTGTGTATGAATCTGTAACCATGTATTAAGTGCTTTGCTAGGTGTTCTTAATGTGTGGTTTAAAAATATACAGGAGTAGCCTCTGCACATATGCAGCTGACTCGGAATGATAAACTCTAAGTTACTACCCAAATTAATATTTTCAAACTGTTGTAATATTTAGGAACTTTGGGGGTCAAGGAAATGTTTTATATATTAGTTATGGGAGTGGTTACATGTGTCCAAACTCATGAAATTGTTATGATGTTTTTGTGTATAAATATTACATCAGTAAAGTTGGATTTAGGTCTGAGGATCTAATGTATAGCATGGTGACTAAAGTTGATAGCACTGTATTATATAATTGAAATTTACTAAAGAGTAGAACTTAAATGTTCTTAGCACCCCTCCCACTCCAAAAAGGATAAACATGAGAAGTGATAAATGTCTTAATTAAGGCAATGGGGAGAGGGGAATCCTTTCACAACATATCCGTATATCAAATAATCACATCATACATTTTACATATACACTTTATAATTTTGTGAATAATACCGCAATAAAGTTGGAAAAAGTAAAGTTGGTTTAAAATAATGAAGGCCAAAAATTTTTAGAAATAAATACTGATAAAGAGTGTAATATAAAAACTATAAAATCATTAGAGAAAGGGAAAATATATCATGTGTATGGATTAAAAGATTCAATAATGTAAACATATCAGGTCTCCAAAATCAATTTATAGAATCAATGCATACTTTCTCCTCCCCTATTTTTTTGTTTGTTTATTTTACTGGTGAGAAATTCACAAATTGATAGACAAAAGCCCAGATTCAAGGTACTTTTGAAAAGGAAGAAGAAAGATAAGGAGGACTTTCTCCAGAAAATTATTCTAATTAAGTCACTGTAATATTTGCAAGTGTCGAACAAAAAATCTTGTGATAGTTGCTGTTAAGGCAAAATACAATAAACTCATGGGGAAAAGTACAAAAAACAATGAGCAATAGGAGATCTAACATAGCCTTTTGAGTCAAGAAAGGCTTACTCAAGGAAATTAATTTAAGCATGAGACACAGTGAGATGAGAAATAGTTGACTGGGTGAGGGGTGGGAAAAAGAGAACATTCTAGGCAATAGAGACACCATATGCAAAGACTCTCAAGGAAGAAAAAATGATAATACTCCAGAAACCACACACAAAAACCAGGTTCTCTTTATCCTTTTTCCTCTGTATGGTATGTACTAGATATGTGAACTGTAAACTTGACTGGTTTGATGTCAACACAGGGGACATGAAAGAGCCTTGTATACCAATTTAAGACAAGCATTTAAAGCGCGTGCGCGCGCACACACCACACCCCCCACACACACACACACGCTTCTTTATCTGTATTTCCACTGCCCCCCCCAATTAAAATCATTATTACTTTTTTTAAAACAATGAAAAACAACTCATAAGCATATGAGACTACCTCTGGTCTTTGCCAGTCCTATCTGTTCAACATGTAGGTACTGCCTGTTTTTCCCAAAGTGTACCTAGACCACTTTACTCTGCCTTTAACTCTTCAATGGCTCCCAATTGTCCACAGAAGAAAAGATATTATCTGGCCTAAGCTCAACCTATAAAACTGCATTTCCCTCTGCTCTTTTTCAAATAATAAAGTGACAAATGAACATGTTTTGTATGCTCTGAAGGGTTATTTTAGAGATGGAGGTGAAATTTGCACATATGAAATGCCTGTATGAGCCAGGTATCACTTCTAGGAGGCCTTGGACAACTAACAGAAGCAGTTAACAACAAACTGTTGAGAGAGAGAAGGATTATTTGTAGTTTCAGAAACAGAAAACTCAGAGACATTTAGTAAAATATTCAGTGTTACCCAGCTAACAAGCCAAAGAGCTGGACTTAACTCACTTTAAGGTATACACTGAGATATCTCAAAGCATTAGCTGTTTCTGATTGGCCAAGTGCTGGTTTTGAGAGACAGCCTAGTGTGGGAGAAAGAGGCCTGGATTTGGATTCGAAAAGAGTTCTGGTCTATTGTGTGACCTTGGACAATGTGCTTGTTCTACCCGTCTTTATCTAAAGCATAGTGATATGAATATAGTTATTAGGATGACTAAATGATGACATTACATTGTGCTTTTTTTTTAGGATCAGTCATTAATTTCCTAATTATGAATTAGAAAGGAATGAAAATTTTCACTAAATCTGCAATGTCATTATCTCACTTGTGAAACTATATTATGATTTTAAACATTTCTTTACATATGTTGATAATATTTTATTTTCAAAAAGCTCATTTGAGAAATCAGTCTTATAAAATTTTGGACAGTATTTTATATCTAAATCTGCTGTAGTTATTACAAATACTATAAGGCTAAAATGAGTTTGCATTCCTTGAGCACTCATATCTATCTAAATGTTGAAAACAGATATTCCATAAGCTGAATAAATGAGAGAGGGAAATGACCTTGTGATTACAAAAATGCTACAGATAATCTAGAAAGCAAATAACACACATGTGAGTAATCACGAGTTGATTAATTGTTTCAAGGATATTTAGTTGCCTGCTGTTTATCAATATAATTTAACTACAAGGGCATAAGATAGTGATGTAAATAGTTTAAGTACTATTTTATGAAAAATGATGTCAGGTTTTTATTAATAACTAGAGGCCTGGTGCAGGAAATTCATGCATGGGGGGGTGTCCCTCAGCTCAGCCTGCACCCTCTCCAATCTGGGACCCTTCGAGAGATATCTGACTGCTCGTCTAGGCCCGATCCTACTGGGATAGGGCCTAAATGGGCAGTCAGACATCCTTCTCACAATCCAGGACTGCTAGCTCCAAACTGCTCTCTTGCCTGCCTCCCTGATTGCCCCTAACTGCTTCTGCCTGCCAGCCTAATCACCCCCTAACCACTACCCTGCCAGCCTAATTGATGTCTAACTGCTTCCCTGCTAGCCTGTTTGCCCCAACTTCTCTCCTCTGCTGGCCTGGTCACCCCTATCTGTCCTCCCCTGCAGGCTTGATCGCCCCAACTGTGCTTCCTTGCAGGCCTGGTCCCTCCCTACTGCCTTCCCCTGGTGGCCTAATGGCCCACAACTATTCTCCCTTACAGGCCTGGAACCTCCCACTGTCCTCTCCTGTTGGCCATCTTGTGGTAACCATCTTGTGTCCACATCGGAGCAGGATCTTTGAGCACATGGGGGCAGCCCTCCTGTGTGTTGGAGTGATGGTCAATCTGTATATTACTCTTTTATTAGATAGGAAGATAGAGGCCTGGTACATGGGTGGGGACCAGCTGGTTTGCCCTGAAGGGTGTCCTGGATCAGGGTGGGGATTCCCTTGGGGTGTGGGATGGTCTGGGTGAGGGTCCTATCGTGGTTTGCAGGCTAGCCACGCCCCCGAGTGACCAAAATGGAGGCCCTGGGATCTGAGATTTATTTATGTTCTACAATTGAAACTTTGTAGCCTGGAGCAGAGCCAAGCCTTCTGCTAGCTCTGTGGTGACAGCCATTTCTGTTGAAACTTTGTAGCCTAGAATGGAGACCTAGGTTAGAGCTCCAGAAGTTTGGCTTCCTCCATCGCCTGGCAACCGTTGCCTCTTCTCTCTCTAGCTCTGTGGCTGCTGCCATTTCTGTTGGGATTATGTATGTTCTATAATTGAAACTTTGTAGAATTGAGTGGAGGCCTAGGCCAGCAATGGCAGGCGGAAAGCTTGGCTTCCTCCTTTGCCGGGGAAACCCAAGCCTTCCTCCTGCTCTCAGTGGTGGCAGTCATCTTGGTTGGGGTTTATTTGCATAGTTTGCTCCTGATTGCCTGGTGGGCGTGGCTGTGGGCATGGCTTGATCAGAGGTACGATCAATTTGCATATTACTCTTTTATTAGATAGGGTAAACAATATGAAAGATGGTACTCATTATTTGGCTTTGCCATTAAAATAATGTATTTACTTAAAAATTGGATTTTCTTTTCATTCATATAGAGTAGCAACTAATCAGTTTTCTCTTAGCTTCAAAGGGATGCAGATTAAATTAATGATTAGGGTCTAGTTTAAGTATGAATATTTCTAGACATTTGCACACTTTTTATTCTTAATTATGTTATTATGATATAAATCACTTACTATGCATGAGAGATTATCACTCACATATCTCATAACTGCATTATAATTTACAAGGAAATATTTTGTCATTTTCTAAAGTAATCCTTTAAATGCTATGGCAAAAGCTGTATTCAGTAGCTCCCTCTGAAGCCAGCAGTCTGGGTGCACTGTAGCAGGTCTTCATCCCCACACCAGAGGGAAACAAAGGAAGCAAGATTCAGACATGTATGAGCTTCTCTGTGTTCAGACACTTTCCCTTCTTGTTTTTCTGCTTGTGAGTTTGTTTTTAATGATTGCCTCAAAACATATGTGCTTTCTAGAAAATCTATCCTCAACAGTGCCTTCCAGTTTTATTACCTAAGTCTATTCTGATCCCTGGTGTCTGACTGCTATTGATGGCTGTTGCTGGATGGCTAAACATCTTGGATTTTAGGTTCTCTGTGCTTTGGGACAGCATCTTAATATCACCACTAGCTGGCTGTTCTAAATGTAGCTACTGGAAATGTTCTAATTGCCCCTAAGGAAGTGGGAACTAGTTCTTCTCTAAGATATAATATGTAATGAAATTATAGTTTTTCATAAAACTTATTTTTAGTTGTTTATGTAATGTGCCTACAGAGTATAAAATTTAGATTCTTATAATATAGACTGAGTCATCTGAGCTTATACACTTCTGTATTACCTTTTTGAATACTTTTATTCAGTTTGGAAAGTCATATGTTCAAACTTGATAGTTCATGTGTGGAATAATGATTTTCTCTCCTAGGCCTATTATTCTCTATATATTTATCTCAAATAGAAATTTTGGTCTTACCTGACCTAAAGAAAGTACCCCAAAAAATAAAATCTTAAAAAAAACTTTACTGTTTTCTGTTATCATAGAATATGTAAAGCATATGTCTGCATCCGTATGTTATAACTCAGTAATATCCACATTTGTGTGTGGGAAGAAATACTGAAATCTTAAATTGTGGATCAGATTGCAATTCTTCAGTTGCTAAATACATACTGAGCAACTAAGTACAGCAAATAATTTGCAGATGAGGCTGTTTGTTTTATCTCTGACTTGAAAATGATTCATGAGCCAAACAAACTTGCCTTCTGGTGAGAAGTATGTGCTTTTGCAATTCAAGCACACTTTCATTTTAAATGGACTTTCACCAAGATCGAAAGTTTGCCTAAAGAAATAAAAAAGGAACATGAAAGTATAAAATGAAGCAAATATATATTTTACTACTTTTTCTTTACTGTGCTATATGATAGCAAATATATAATTTGAACTATAACACATATATACTTGTATCTTTTGTAAATTGAGTCATATTTTAAATAAATGAAGGCCTTTCACTACCAAAAGAATTATTCTGAAAATCCTTCTGAAATATGAATAAATGTTCCATAGCTTGCCGTTTTCTAAACTCTAGTCATTTGTATAACCCTTCATAGTTTTTGTCATATTCATATGCCAATATTTACTTAATATTGTTTCTATAATCCCTCTCCCTTTTCAAACTTAAATTTTGCTAGTGTACTATTAGTATCACTTTCTATAAATGGAAATAATTCAGAGATATAAATATGTAACCATTAAAATAAAGGATTTGCTTATTATTACATAATACTATGCCAGTGGTGATATAGAACATGTTGGGAAACACTGTGCTACATGGGTGTAAATTCAGATTTTTATCAATTTAATTTTCTAAAAATAAGGATAAATTAGATAGATAGTAAACCCAGTGAGGGCAGAAATTACTTCTAGTTTCTGCATACTGTTTCCCCAGCACTAAGTACTTGGCCCATAATTGGTATGCAGTAAAGAGTGAATAGTAAATTAACAAGTAATGCATATATTTATGTATTCATCTTCTAAATACTATTTATTAATGAATAATACTCAAAATATATATGAAAGTACAGATGGCCCATATATGTTGTATCCTCAGTCTTCAAAATACCAAGTAAAATAATGCAAAACATTTCTATTCATCATTAATGAGCATGTTTATTTTATTTAAGTCAATTTTATTTATTTTTTATCTTTATTGTTCAGTTTATTAATGACATTGTTTCCCCTTTTTATCCCCCTATAGCTCCCCTCCACCCTGTACCTATCCCACCCTCCACCCTCACCTCCCCCTCCCCACTGTCCTCTCCCATTGTTGCAAGATTTTTGTCCAGTCTCTTGCTGCACTTCCCACAACCCTTTTCTCCCCAAGAATTGTCAGTCCATTCCCTCTCTATGTCCATGTCTCTGTTATATTCACCAGTCTATCCTGTTCAATGGCCTATCAATTCACTTGATTTTTATGTCCATTTGTTGATAGATGTGTATTTGTTGTTCATAATTTATATATTTACCTTTTTCTTCTTCCTCTTCTTAAAGAATATCTTTCAGCATTTCATATAATGTTGGTTTGGTGGTGATGAACTCCTTTAGCTTTTTCTTATCTGCGAAGCACTTCATCTGACCTTCAATTCTGAATGATAGTCTTTGCTGGATAGAGTAATCTTGGTTGTAGATTCTTGCTGTTCATCACTTTGAATATTTCTTGCCACTCCCGTCTGGCCTGCATCGTTTCTGTTGAGAAATCCTCTGACAGTCGTATGGGTGCTCCCTTATAGGTAACCAACTGTTTCTCTCTTGCTGCTTTTATTATTCTCTCTTATGTCTTTGCTCTTGGCATTTTAATTATGATGTGCCTTGGTGTGGTCCTCTTAGGGTTCCTATATATTGAGGTTCGGTGCGCTTCTTGGACTCCTAAGTCAATTTCTTTCACCAGGTGTGGGAAGTTTTCAGTCACTATTTCTTCAAATAGGTTTTCATTGTCTTGCTCTCTCTCTTTTTCTGGCACCCCTATAATTCGGATGTTGGTATGCTTGAGGTTGTCCCAGAGGCCCCTTACACTATCTTCAGTTTTTTGGATTCTTTTGGTTTCTTGCTTTTTTCAGCTGAGTGGATTTTACCTCTTTGTATTTCAAATCTTTAACTTGGTTCTTGGGGTGCTCCAGAGCACTTTTAGGTCTTTGTATTCTATTTTTTGTTTCAGTCCGTGTATGCTTACTTTCTGGTTGGTCCTTTTTCATATCCTTGAGAGTCTCCTTTATATCTTTGAGGGTCTCCTTCATTTCCTTGTAGGACTTGTTCATTTCCACGTTGGTCTTGATCATTTCCTTGCAGGTCTCATTTATATCCTTGAGGGTCTTGTTCATTTTCTTGTAGGACTCATTCATTTCCTTTGTGGTCTTGCTTATTTCCTTATAGGCCTCGACCTTTTGTTGGAGCCTCTTGAAAAACCCTATAACCGTGGTTTTGAATTCCATGTCCAGTTGTTTTTTTTCCCTCCATTTCTTTCACATCTGATTTCTTTCCATGTCGCTGCATGGTGGCTGCTTCTCTGAGCTGGTCAATTAGCTTTGTGTGGTAGACTTCCTACTAGGGACAGTGGCTCAGCCTCCCCGGTTACCTGAGGTGGATATGGGCTGCACAGTCTTGCTGAAGTTAAGCTCAGTTAATCATTGTTAGCACTTGGAGGGTTGACCTCCAGGCCAATTGTCTGTGAAGCTCAGCTGTGCTCAGGTTGGGTGGGCGGAGTCTCCGGGCCAAGCAGACAGCGTTAGCTCCGCCCTATGCAGCCCTGGGGACTCTGTTCCGGGGACAATGGCTGCCAGCACCTCTGAGAGAGAGCCGCTGCCGAGCTCCACCGGCTGCCAGGGAATTCAGACTCTCCCAAAATGAGTCTGCATGCGCAATGTCTCACCCAGGGTCGTGAAACAAAGCAGACTGACGGTTTTCCGAATGAGAGACAAGTCGCAGAGCGCTCTCTGCGCCTTCACGCAGCCGAGCTGATCGGGCGCAAGCTGCCTTCTCCACAAGCCAGCAGACCAGGAAGCACCCGAGCTTCGGCGTGCCCTCCCACTGTCCAGTTTTCACCCCGTGTGATAATGGGTTCCCTGGACTTCACCCAGAGCTGGAGAATCAGTCCAGTGGGACGTCTTTGTCTCCCCCGTTCGAGAAAACTGGCCGGTTTTCAGCCGCCCGCCCTCTCCGCGGCGAGCGCTCCAAACCTCTCTCTGTGCGAATCTTTCAACGCTGTTCGCCGCTGCTCCTCCGAGTCACAGTGTCTTATCTTCACTTTTATTTGTGGAATTTTCACTCGGCCAGCTTTCTGGTGATTCTGGAAGGTATTTGTTCTTTCGTTAAGTTGTAGTATTAAAATTGCTGATTATGACGACTAGATAGGTGTTTTACCTATGCCGCCATCTTAGTTCTCCCCATTACTGAGCATGTTTATAGATCAAGGGAGGTTGCTATCCTATATAATAAAAGCATAATATGCTAAGTATCTGACCCATTGGTCGACCATTTGGTCGACCACTTAACTGCTTGACCAGTTGGCTATGACATGCACTGACCACCAGGGGGCAGATGCTCTGACCAGTAAGTTAGCTTGCTGCTGGGGTCCAGTCCATCAGGACTAGCTGAAAGGGTTGGACATGCCCTGGAGCCCTCCTGTGGGCCCTCTCCGGCTGGCCTGCTAACCTTTTGTGGTCCTGCCCTAGCCGGCCAGCCCCCATAGGCCCCTATTAGGACTGGGCAAGATGGCCCCAATTGGCTTCTATCGCTGGTCAGGCCAAGGGACCCCACCCGTGCATGAATTTGTACACTGAGCTCTATTATTGCAAATAAAAAGAACTTGAAGAAGTTGGAGATGAGGCAGTATAGGAGTAGGCATTGTGATTGAAAAGAGTGATGAGAGAAAATAAATTGCATATATATATGTGTGTGTGTGTGTGTGGATGTATATATGGATTTGAGGTAACTCTGCATCTGTGTTCAGGCAAGAAATGGAGCTAAATTAAAGGACTAAATATAGATGCAAGAGTTGCTTCATCGGAGAAAGCTCTGTCCCATTAATAGCTACTTCCAAATCACCAACACTAATGACCAAATTGTTCTAAAATGAGATATTCTAAACATACCCCTTCTGGCCTTCTGCCAAGAAACTCACTTCTAAAGCTTAAATCCCAACCTATTTTCTTTTGTCCATGCACTTAAGAAATGACATAATCAATTTTCTGCATCATTTGCCTTAGAAGAAAAGACCATATAAAGCTGAATGAGCAAAGGATGTTGGTCCCATTTATAATCAGAGGTTCATCAGTTAGGGAGGCCTTTGAAATACAAATAGGCCGTTTCATAAAACCTGAGGCCTTAGTAAGTGGAAGCAATCCACATGTGTTAGAGAGTCAATGGTTAGCTAATTTGCTCATTAGGAATTACTTTGATTGAGGAACTGACTCTTCAGAAGAGGAACCACAGAAACAAAAACATCCATAGTTCAGAAATAATGTTAAACTTTTGCAATAATATGTCTATTTTTTGGACTATTACCTAATCTAAAAGAATAGTTTGTGCCTTGTTTTAGAAAGGGGACTCTGGGTTTATCAGAACTAAATGAATGATGGCTTATTTCTCTTAAAAACACACAACTTTATTCATTTATTCAAAAAAATTGTCCCTTTCAAAATTGAACATAGGAGAAAAGGAAATTTAAAAAGAAAATGAAAGGAATATATACTTCCAAGAATTTGTAGTTAGATGAGACTGGACTAGGAAGGAGATAGATTGTGCTGAGCTGGAGTGGATGGTCTGAGGTGAAGGACTCTGAATAGCAACTGGATTCCCTTCAACATGAGGGAAATAACCGTGCCTGGTCACTGCAGCAGGAACTGTGACACAGATGTGGGAAGCATAGAAGAAAATGCTATCTATCCCACCTTGGCAATCAGTCTTCAGGCACAGCAGAAAGCTAGAAGATGGGAGAGGAGTGCATGTGAATATTTCACAGCTACTAGTACAGTGGTGCAGTACCATTAGATCACTTAGGGTCTGAGTCAGCCCCAAAGCACCCAGAACCCAGAGATATTTGAGAGGAAGGGGACACTCTGTAAAGCAACTCCAGGAACTTTCCCTCTATGAGCAAAGAAGAGACTTGGATAGGTTTGGATGTTCCCACTATGTAGCAAATAGAACTAGGAGAAAAGGGCTCCTAATATTTGTGAATGCTAATAAATCACTGGAGGAAATATATCAGATTCAAGATACATACCTTTCTTTGTGTAGGGAATTTTGCGAATTTTAGCCATAATCATTCAGGTGATCTTCATTAAATTGCATATAATTGCTTTACCTCATATTTTTTTTCATTTGTCTGTTATGCTATTTACATGGCAAGATACTTTTTGAGGGTTGAATAAGCAAATATATGAGAAACCCATTAAATAGTGACATAAAGGGTACATATTTTCAGAAATATGAAGGATATTGATGCATGATTGCTATTGCCATATGTTAATGAATGATGCAGTAGACTGTAATAGTGTATGCTGATAGTGATAAAAGACCCTAAAATTTCAGTGGCTTAGAGCAAACAGGTGGATTTCTTTCTTATACTACATGTCCATTCCAAGTATAGGAGGAAGGTGTCCCACATCATCCTCACTCAGGAACTGCGGTTGATCAGAACATTGCTGGTCATTGTGATGGGGAAAATATGCATGTGAATCACACACTGCATCTTCAAGGCTCTGCCTAGCAGGGAAACATGTCAACCCTAATTAACTTTAGGAAGTCCCATGGCAATCCTTGCTGTGTCCAGAGAGCTGGAAATATTTGTTGAACAGCACTAATGACTGTCACAGATAATTCTTCCCATTTTCCACAGCAGGATGATTTTTGCAACAGAGAAGCTGTCTAGATGTTTTTCCTCTTACTAATATCACTCATTCTTTCTGTAATGCTTCCCAATAACCAAGTGGACTTTCACAATCATATGTTTTCTCGGCTATTAGGATTTGTTGGTGCTAAGAATTAGTAGAATATCTTTGTTTATTTGAGATAAAAGCAGCAAGTGTATAACAGCCCATTTTTGTTTTCTTTTCCCACACAGACATTGATGAGTGCTCGGATGGCTTTGTTCAGTGTGACAGCCGGGCCAACTGCATTAACCTGCCTGGATGGTACCACTGTGAGTGCAGAGACGGCTACCATGACAATGGAATGTTTTCCCCCAGTGGAGAGTCATGTGAAGGTCAGTACAGAACAAGACCTAGAGTTTAAAACTCCTCTTGAACCTGAGGAATAGAAAAGGTATAGATAGTTGCCATTGAACTAATGTTTAAGTTGGTGATTTTTGTTGTGTGCTTATACAGCAGTGATTGGAAACGTGTTAAAACCTTACTTTTGCTTGCTAATTATGATAATCAGTTTTTTGATTATTAAAATTTGTGACACTAAACCAAATCTCTATGAATATTTGCAACCATTGAGTGTATTTTAGAATGAATATCAGATACATTTTGGAATTGCTCCCAAAAATATGAACCGCCCTAAAAACTTGAAAAAATAGATGGGGAAAGCAGCATAGAAAGAAAAAGGGGGTAATAGGAATATTATGGTGATATACCCAAATATAACATACACAGTACATGATAACATATCACTTACCTGGCTAAGTAAGAGATATTTAGTGAATGTTTCATGTTGAATACAGAAGATATGATTCCTGCTTAAAAGATGATTTCAGTCTAATAGGAGTGGAAAATTCAACCAGGTTATACTCAACTAGAGGCCTGGTGCACAGATGTGTGTTCTGATGGGGTCCCTCCGCCTGGTCTGTGGAGATTGGGCTGAAACTGGCAGTCCAACATCCCCAAAGTGGTCTGATTGCTAGAGGGCACAGGCCAGGCCCAGGGACCCCACAGTGCATGAATCTGTGCACCAGGCCTCTAGTATGCATATCAGATCTTTGGTTAATCTCTTCCCGCCCTCCCCCTCTCCCCTTCCCTCTGAGATTCATCAGTTTGTTCCATGTTTCCATGCCTGTGCTTTGAACGTCTGCCCCCTGATGGTCAGTGTGCATCATAGCTACCAGTCGAATGGTCAAATGGTTGCTTAGGCATTTATATATAGATTACTTACCATTAATTTTGGATCCATTTCAGTGAATTGACAAACAATTCTGCTTATCTGTACCTTCTGTCAAGGGGCACAGATATAATTGCCAGGGAAACTACCCACACTGAGAGGATTTGCCATCAAATGTAGGCTCAGGAAAGGAGAATAAAAAAAACCTCAAAAAGTTATTATTTTCTCCATTTGTATTTACACCTTCACGGAATAACAGCCTGAGAGAATAATGTGGCTAAAATGACAAAGTCAATGAAAGCCTTGGAGAAGCTAACTTAACAGTAGTTGACACCTAAATGATATGATGTCTTTTATCCTTGTGCTTCTAAAAGTTTTCACACAGAGAAAAGGGAAGCAGACTCAGGTGATGGATGCCAAAGCTCCCAGCATGCTTTGCCAGCAGCCACAGAGCTCTGGACCTTGAGCAGAGGGGCCATCTGGATTTTTATGTAGGAATGGGAATACTAACACCTTACCAGGGCTAAAGCCTGGCATCTGCATATAACCATTTAACTTTGGTCGAAGGGCTTTCCCTTACCCTTGTTAATGTTTCGGAGTAAATATTTCCAGGCCCATAGAGAATTTCAAGAACCAAAAGCAGATCACACTGTGATTTGGCTCTTTCCTGATAAACTATTTTGCCTGGATTCTGTAGTATATTATGAGAAAGAAGCCTTCCTTTTGTCTTTTATTTTCAATTACCCACAAAAAGGATGAATATAAGCTGATTATATAAAAATCATACAGAAATATATATATAGATATATATATATATATATATATATATATATATATATATATGCTGAAAATGCATCTTTAGTTCTTCTCCCTTTCCCCATTCCTTCCACTCCTTCTTTAGGGGTAATCTGTGTTTCATTCTGCTTGGTATCCTTGCACACCCTTTCACATATGAGTAGAAAACCACATACCTCTACTGACTATCTTACTTGACATCTGTAACTGTGCTCTCTGTTTTTTTTAAATGAATGACCACAGATCTCAAGTGGGCTATATTTGTTATTTTTTGATGCATAACAAATTATCCCCCAAACTTAGCAGCTGAAAACAACAAAAATGATTTCACAGCAGCTTAGATGTAAGCCTCTGGTTTGGGGGTTTTTCTTGAGGTTATAGTTAAGTTGTTGGCCAGCCTGTGGTCTCATTTTGAAGACTTGTCTGGATGGGATTGGAGGTAATGGGACCTGCTTTCCAAGGTCACTCATGAGATTACTGGCTTGCCTTGTTTCGTTATCACATGAGCTTTTCCATGGGGCTGCCTCAAGGCATGGTAGCTGGCTTCCTTCCCCTGGAGTGAGCAATTCAGGAGAGAGCAAGTGCCCAGGATGGAAACCACAGCTTTTTTATAACAACCTCAGATGTGACATTTCATCACCGTTCCCATATTTTGTTCGTTAGAAGTGAGTCAATAAATCTAGCCCACATTCAAGGGGAAGGGATTATATAGGATCCTAAATATTAAATGCTGAGGATCATTGGGGGCCATCTTATAGGGCTGTCAGTATTGTCCAGCATTCCTATATTATTTCCTTAGTAACTTTCCCCTGTAAGGGTCTGATACAGCCATTTCATACCTTTTCCAGTCTCCTCAAACCTTTGATAGCCCTTTCTTTCTCTTCATTTTTCTGTTGATGGCTGTTCTTCTTTAACTGAGAAAACAGAAATACCTCACTTCTGCCCTGGGAGCTATACTGAATAACTCTCACTTACGTCTTTATCTGCTGCTTTCCCTCCCTCCTGTTTCACTGAATGAAGTTTTGTTTCTCCTATCAAAAATTAAACCCTCCACTGTACCTTGTACCTCATTCCTTCTCACACACATGAGCTCTCTGCCCTTGTACTATCCACTTTCTCTTCCGCATCATAAATACTCCTTTCCTACTGCATCATTCTCATTAACATGCAAACAGCCTGAGTAGCACCCTTCATTAAAAAATAAAACAAAAACAAGGAAAATGTCACTTTCCTTGACATCGCCTGATTTCCCATGTTTCTGTTCCCCTTTAGAGTAAAACTCTTTAAAAGAATTTTCTAGCCTTGTTACCTGTGCTTTCCTGCTTCCAGTGAGCCTGAGTCCCCCTGCTGCAGTGAAGGCTCTCCTTCCAGGATTAATAACAATTTCACTTGCCAATACCCCGGGTCAGTTACTCTCTTTTCTTGATGGCTCAGCCATTTGGACCAGTTGATCATTTCTTCCTCTTGAAACAGTTTTCTTCACTTGGCTTTGAGGACAATACTCTCTCCTGGCTTTCTCACAAAACCTATCAGCTTCTCCTTTCACTCACCAGAGAGTAAAATCCAACTCCTAACAATGATTTATAAATGCCTCCATGATATGGATGTGTGGCTTTCTTGACGCTTCTCAAATACACCAAATTGATTTCCTTCTCATGTGCTGTGCTTTTTGTCTGGAATGTTCTTGCCCCAGATCTTTCCCTTCTTTTTTTTTTTTTTTAAGTTTGATCTAGATTTTTCTCTTAAATGACTTCTCCTGGACTCCCAGTTTAAAATAACATCTTACTTCTGACACTATTCTCTTACCATTTCACTTCTCTTCATAGACATTATAAATTTCCCTGAAATGTTTTATATATTAATGCCTTTTATTTGTCCTCCCTTATTGTCTGCTATAGAGCATAAGCTTCAAGAGTCATAAAATTGCCTTGGCCAGTGTTGCTCAGTTAGTTGGAATATCATCTTGTACACTGAAGGTGGCAGGTTGGTTTCCAGTCAGAGTACATACGCCGGTTACTGATTCAATCCCCAGTCAGGGCATGTACAGGAGGCAACTGATCCATATTTCTTAGATCGATGTTTCTCTCTCTGTCTCTCCCCCTCCCTCCCTTTCTCCCTTCCTCTCTCTAAAAGTCAATTAAAAAAAAAGCATATCTTGCTCTAACTGGTTTGGCTCAGTGGATAGAGCGTCAGCCTGCAGACTGAAGGATCCCAGGTTCAATTCCGGTCAAGGGCATGTACCTTGGTTGTAGGCACATCCCCAGTAGGGGCTGTGCAGGAGGCAGCTGATCGATGTTTCTCCCTCATCGATATTTCTAACTCTCTATCACTCTCCCTTCCTCTCTATAAAAAATCAATAAAATATATATTTTTAAAAAGTATATCTTCAGATGAGAAAAATTTTTTTAAAAAGAGTCCTAGAATTTGTTTGCTTGTCAGTCATCAGTGTCTAAAGCAATAGAACCTAGTAGATGATATCTGTATTATTCTAATGATATTTTAATCAAAGGGTGTTAGGAACATACTTTATGTTAAAAGTAGATATATAGTATTATTGATAGTAGCTAAGTTATATGTAAATATATATATATATATATATATATATATATATATATATATAGTAATGATCAGGACAAAACATAACTAGTGCATTCATGAGTATTCAGAAAATAACGAAAGATTAAACTAGACATTAAAGTAACACATAATAAATATAAAGATAGTGAAGTAAAGTATTCTATGGGATGCTTACGCAGATGCTTACACAGAAACAGTTGAAATTCCGATTTTTTCAAAACCACAATCTGGAATGATTATTCTTTTGTTATCTTCCAATAGAATTTATAATAATTACCACAGAAATATACTACCTTTTCAGAAGTCAGTGTGCTATGAAGGAGTCTTTTAAAAGAACCCACCTGTGCTATAAAACAATTTTAAAAATTAAGGACTAAAATGCTTCTTCTGAACACCTATCCATTTACTGCAATTTCAGTGACTTACAGAATTATAACATTAGTACATGGAAGGATGCAGTTATAAGAGGACGGTTATTTCTGAGAAGATGCCATATTTTTGTTGCTGAACAATAAACAAGAGTGTTTCAAAGTGGACAAAGCCACGACAATGGATTTACAATTACTGTGAAGTGTGAGATTCATACTTGAAGACTTCAATAAATAACTATGCACCATTTCACTGGCTTTTAGGCTTCAGTTGTGTAATCTACAATATACATGTTTGTAAACTACATTCATACACAGTGTATGCTGTTTTGTTCATTCATTTACTCAGAGGCATAGACACTTAATCCCCAGGTAATATGCCAGAATAACATTTTCCTTGTCCATATCGTCATTTCTCCCAAGCCCGCATTTTTTACCATAGTAATATTTTATTTTCAAGCACTTTTTTTGTCACAGCTCTCAAATTGTAGAAGAGATAAAATTTGTATAACAGAATATAGAGTGTAGTAATTTTTTAATAGAAGAGAAAGCTACAAGTTTGAAAATTATAAATATTTAAGAAAAATATAAATTCAGGGCTATAAGAAAACAAAGAGAGAAATTATTTCCTGTTTGGGATCAAGAAAGGCTTGAGTATCTAGCCTTTGTTTTAGGACTTCAAGTCAGGTTTGATTATTCACAAGGTGAGATGGGAAAAGAGAATGCAAGCAAAGGAAATAAGATTAAATGCCTTTTGAAGAAGTTTGAACTGTTGTCTGAAGGACAATTTTTGAGAAAGGGAATGATGAAAGTATATCTTCACTAAATTCATATTTCAGCCCAGTCCTTTTTCTGAATTCCAGCCCCATATATCCAATTACTTACGGGAAAGACATTTCTACTTGGAAGCCCAGAGGAAAGTGTAATTCAGTTTTCTGAACTAACTCATGTCTTTCCTCATCCCTGCCACCCATTTCTACTCCTCAGCAAAATCTTGCCTTTTCTCTCTGGAAATATTATCAACCACATCTTCTAAGCCAGAAATCTGAACATCATTCAGGATCGCTCCCTTTCCCTAATCTTTAAAGCCAACCAGTCACTATGTTGCTTTATCTTCGTTGTTTTCTTTCTTGGAAAATTCTGTCGTCATTTTTTTTTCTATGCATCCCCATTGCTCCCATTCAGTACGGCACTGTGCTTCAGACCTCTTTAGTTGCATGTTTACCAATTCTGCTCTCCCTGGACGTTCAAGTCATACCAACATTTCTATTCCTTAAACACATCTCAGTGGCTCTAAACATTGTGTCTTTGAACACACACTTGCTTCTGACTTGACCACTCTTTACCATTTCTTTGCTTGGCTAAAGTTTATTCATAGTTTAGTTGTTACACCTGGGGATGGGGGGGCGGGGTTATGTGGACAGAAGATTCTACAAGAGCTACCAAGGAAGCCTGTGGAAGGAGGCAAGTAAAGGAAATTCACCAGAGAGAGAGAATAAACTATGTCAAATGTTACTCCTAGATTCAGTTAAACAACAATTGAGACCTGACCATAGCATTTAGCAACATGATTTTTTAAATCACTCACTAAAGGAGTTAACAATCTTTTTAAAGTTGGAATATTTACATTCCATAGTAGATTTTTAAAGTAGAGTATATTCCCTTTATGCATATTTAATTTAGGACCCATGCATTATGGTAACACTGAATCCCAGCATTCTATACTACCATTCAATTGAAAATAGCCTTTGTCATGAGAAACTCAGGGTAGAGAAGCAGAAGAGGCAAGATGAGTTCAAATTATTTCAAATCCCACTGGCTAAGAAAAGGTAATGATTAGTCCATTATGATGTTTGTGCCTACACATTTCTCCACGTATGACAAGTGCATGCCAGCCACTGTTGTGAGCAGCTTTTAGTCTATTTTTTTAATTATTGTAAATGCCCCTTATTTGAGAGCATGGATGTCCCTAGACATCTCTCCTTTGTCTTCTGCAGAAAATCCAAGGTCTCTCTCTGCCCAAAGGGGAAGAAAGCAGTACCTTTTATCAGCGTTTTTATTTTAAATGTCAGGCAAAGTGAAAAGATTATAAAATCCAGCCATAGCCATTGATGGAATATTGTTGTTAATGTGTGTATTTAAAGCGCTATGTAGTAAGAGGTTTTTGTAGAATTTGTGGTCGAAGAGACCAAATAACTATGGTTAATGTTTATCCTGCTTACTATAATTCCTAATTATAAGAGTATTTCATGGGAGATGAAGATCAACTCATCAAATATACCTTATTATTCTGAATAGACCAAATATAGAGCTACTTAAAATTTTTTCCCATTACCAAGAGAAAATTTTATCTGCTCTGAAAAAGTATATATTAATTAGTGTATTTTAAAAATATTTTCAAGTATCCTCATAATGGCTAACAGTTCTCCTTGTGATCATCTATAGTAATAAAAGCATAACATGCTAATTAGACTAGACAGCCAGATGTCCTTCCAGGTAAATCCATGGTGGCTGCCAGGGCCAAGGACAGGCAGCCGAGGTGGGGTGATGGGGATGGCACCTTCTCCTGATCAACCTGGTCACCTCTGACAAAGGGAGGGCAGACTGTGCGGAGTGGGCCTAAGCCGTCAGTAGGATATCCCCTGAGGGCTCCCAGACTGTGAGGGAAGGCAGGCTGGGCTGAGGGATCCCCACCCCCACCCTGCCCAGTGCACAAATTTTTGTGCACCAGGCCTCTAGTAGTCTATAATTATAAGCAGTATTATCCTTGGCAAATCAATCTAATAATAATAGTTCATTGTAGTTACAATAAAAAAAATCTCTTATCCATTGTCTCAATTCATAGATTTTCTTGAGATGGGAGCTAATAAAAAAATTAAACCAAGAAGAATATATCATGTGGCTTATTTTCAGAGATGAATATGTAACAGAACTTAAGTATTTAATATTTTAAATACCTCATGTAAATGGAACCATGCTATATAATAAAAGGCTAATATTCAAATTGTCCCCTTGACTGGGAGTTCCACCATGAACTAGTACATGACTAGTCCACGTCCCCAATATTGTTGAAATCAAACCACTTAAGAAAGATATTGACTAAACTCTGTTTTTAAAAATTTGAAGGAAAATCAGTGTATATTCCCCCTACTTAAGAGCTATACATTCTGTCTTTTCTCTAACCCACTTTCCCTGTTATGATTTAATTATTTCTTTCTGGACCTTTGCTCAGAGGAAACAGATGCAATGGGAAATAACTGCTTACTGCCACTCATACTATATCCCTGAAATGTATTTTGGACTATGACCTTTAAATTATAGGGATAAATAAAACGAATCATGTCTCTCCTGTGGCCCTGATCTAGAGGTCACGATGCATGCTTTCCATCTGTGTGAAAATGCTTTAGGCTGTGATTGCCATGGATGGACTAGGTGAGGTCGGCTGAAGAAGGGGCAGTTGCCAATTGAGTCAGGCAGGAGATGATATGATCATCTGAAATGGAAAAGTTAACAGGTGGTGGATTCTTTGTGAGAGACATGGTAATTGTTGATGGCATCTTGCCCTTCTGTGGGTGAAGAGAAAGTATAAGGACAATGTGGGAATTTCTAGACTGTAAAGGAAGAACACCTAAGCAGAATGCTGAAAAGAGCTTATATATGGGAGACATGGCTGTGTGAATAGGGCTTGAAATTGAATAGACTGCCCCAGGCTTTCCCTGACATTTTATCTCCCACTCAGAAAGGATTTTCTTTAGGTACCATTTAAACATTGAGAATGGTTTCCTCAATGAAAAATCATAAGCACTTTTAGAATTTCACTGCTACCTGCTTTTGTTTGATACAGTGAGTCCTATTCTTAATTTTCAAAAAACGTGTTTCATAAAGCCCAATGGTATTTACAGAGATATAAAAGTCAAAAATGTAAGCAAGGTTATTTGGTGTTCGAAATCAAGTGTGCAATATTTTCCTGTGAAATCCTTAGCTGATTAGCATTGCTTTAGTCAGCATTGACTAGGAAGTGCATGCCAGTAAGATGAAAATGAATGTATGCTTCATGTCAGGACACAACTAGCCTGACTGCCATGGCTGGAACTGAGAATATTCTAAGCACAGGGCCTGCTACCTTTTCTTGGCCATAGATATCGATGAGTGTGGGACTGGCAGGCACAGCTGCACCAACGATACCATTTGCTTTAACTTGGATGGTGGATATGATTGCCGATGTCCTCATGGAAAGAATTGTACAGGGGACTGCATCCATGATGGAAAAATTAAGCACAATGGTCAGATTTGGGTGTTGGAAAATGACCGGTGCTCTGTGTGCTCATGTCAGGTTAGTACCAATAAAAAAATTTCATCATTTCTATTGAGATGTAATGTGCATGGATTTCAAGTGAACAGCTTAATGAACTTAGAAAAATTCATATGTCCATATAGCCACCATTAGTATTAATAGAATGTTTTCATCTATCCAATTGCCTCTGTCCTTTCTTAGTTAGTCCCATATACCTAGCCCCAAGCAAACACCTCATGTAAATGGAACCATCCTATATAATAAAAGGCTAATATGCAAATTGTCCCCTTGACCAGGAGTTCCACCAGGCGTTCACCCAGGGGGTGGGGCCAAGCACCCAATCGCCTGTGCATGAATTCGTGCACTGGGCCTCTAGTATAGTGTATACTCCTTTGTGTTTGGCTTCTTTGTCTCAGCTTTATGTTTTTGTCATTCATTTGTATTCATGAAATATATCAGTAAACTATTCTTTTTTATTGTTGAATAGTATTCCATTGTATGCAAATGCCACAATGTGTTTATCTATTGATGAAATTTTGTGGCTAACTATGCTATTGTTTTCATAGTCATACCACATTTGAATGAACGCATAAATGAAGCCAGAATGGATATGCTATAACCTAGGAGTGAAAAATACCTATTTGAGATATATTTTAGTTTTAGTTAGATGTGCTGTTACATGTAATCAGTTAATAATGGAGGCTCAAATTTCAGTTAAATGAATAATACTATGTACCAAGGGCTAAACTATTATAAAAGAAGTTGAAAACAGTTTGTATAAAAACATAAGTTCTAAAATATTTCATAAACTTAATAATATATAAGACTTGTTGACCTAGCACAAAACAAAATTGAGTTTAGCATTCAAATTACTATCCTCATAAATAAGTACATGCATATTTTATATATATATACTAGAGGCCCGATGCACAAAATTCATCCAAGAGTAGGCCTTCCTTCCCCCTGGTTGCTGGCACTGGCTTCCCTCAGGCACCTGGGACCTGGTATAGTTCTTCTCTAGTCCTGGCTTCATCTGGAAGGACGGACATCCAGTCTAATTAGCATATTACATATATATATATATATATATATATATATATATATATTTACACACACATACACACTTACACACATTTGTATAGACATAAGGATCATGTCATGTAGTGGCTATTATTGTATACAGGGCATTTTTGGGAAATTTCTTTTTCTTCAAATAGTATGTGGAAAGGAAATGGAAAATTTTCTAGCATGAGTAGTTCCTGTATTTAGCTACAAAATGGAACTTTTTCAGAAAATCAATTATATTGGATACAGAGTGAAAATTATCTCAACTTTCAAATCAACATCCAAGATTTATATATGTATATATAATATAAAAATGTAATATGTGTGTATATATATGTGTGTGTGTATATATATGTAAACACACAGACATGCACATACATATATCAGTATATTGAGAGATGGAGGCTTTTGATAAATGCTTTTCTTCCTTCTCATACAGAATGGATTTGTGATGTGTCGACGGATGGTCTGTGACTGTGAGAATCCCACGGTTGATCTTTTTTGCTGCCCTGAATGTGATCCAAGGCTTAGCAGTCAATGCCTCCATCAAAATGGGGAAACCTTGTACAACAGTGGAGATACCTGGATCCAGAATTGCCAACACTGCCGCTGCTTGGTGAGTTTAACTACAAGAAGTCCAGGAAGAGTGTAGGCCAGATTCTAAATAGGAAAGCAATCTTGCCCTCCCCCATCCAGCAGTATGCAGCACTTGGCCATAGTGTCAGCAGTTACAAGAAGTGAGCCTGGTTAGGATGACAAGGTGATTAATGTCTGTTAACACAGGACCTGATTAAGGTGCTCCGGGGTAGGCATAAAGCACCATGTCGTGTATCTTTCCAGAGAATATCCAGAGCTCAAAAGAAGAAAAGACTTTCCCAGCTTCCTCGGTCTCATTCAGGGTGGACTTACTCAGGCTCCAGCATCTAGAACAGTTCCTAATGGCATATAGTATGCACTCATTAAATACTTGTTATCAACACAACAGTGGCATTCATGAAAAAAAATCATTTGTTTACAAGTGGAATTTTTGTTAATCCATTTCTATCAGTCATACTGAAACTTAAAAAAAAAACCACTCTTTTTCCTTCTAAAGGTTGCTACTGTCAATGCTGTTTTGGTGGGCACCCAGTTTTAGACATAATATGGGTATATTATAAATACTTATTTGAATGTTAGAATTGAATGTCTGTATATATTTATGAAACTTTTACTGGAAATGATAGGTCCAAAGAAAAGCTAGACTTGATAAAGAAAATACCAGTCTTTTTTTTTACATTTGACCAAATTTCTTTTTAGTGGTACAAATGAAAAGGGAAACTTTGGTCTATGTGTTTTTATGGAAAAGGGTCACAGATGCTACATTTAAAGTTATGGTTAGTTTTCTTTTTATTTGTGTGAGGATATTTTTAAGGTAGTGCTTTTTTTTTATACTTTTAACCCCCCCCAAAAAAAATCAATTGAGAGAACAAGGTCAGCTTTTGTGCCCAAAGGCTGCTCTCATCTCCAAAACCAGGAGATTCAGAATTATGGAGAAAATAGGAAACAGGTAGGAACTACGTTTCAGAAAGAACCAATTCATACAACTTTCCCAGATGAAATAAAAACGACTAAAATCAGTTCCTAATTTGCCCCCTCCCCTACCCCATACGGAGAAACCTATAAATGAACAAGAAAAACTGCCATATTTATTACATATTTCAGTTTATTTTCTCATAAATGGGCACAATTTTCTTTTATGCAGAAAGGGAATAAACGTAAAGTGAAGGGTAAAGTATCAAAAGAATTTTTTTAAAAAAGAATGGCAGAGGCAAAAAGTTTAATAAAAACCTCTTCCATAATAAATAGTTCTCCTTTCTCATGGGAAAGATGTGGGCATGCGAATTTGATTGTTTTAAGAGAATGGTTTTTGGTTTTGTTTTATTGTGGTTCTTGTTTAATCGATGAAGGCTAGTTTAAAATTCAGCTGCAGGGTAGGTCTCTCACGCCGAGTGCAGGAGGCTCAGCCTGGGAGGTCTGAGCACACCTGTTCTTCAGGTCAGTTGGGTGTTCACTAAACACCATGCCCCCTCCCTCCTGCCTCCTCCCCTCCCCGCTGCCCTTGCACCTCTGCTTTCCTTACAGCAAGGGGAAGTGGACTGCTGGCCCCTGCCTTGCCCAGAGGTGGAATGTGAATTCAGCGTGCTCCCGGAGGGTGAGTGCTGCCCGCGCTGTGTCACCGACCCTTGCCAGGCCGACACCATTCGCAATGACATCACCAAAACCTGCCTGGATGAGATGAATGTGGTGCGCTTCACTGGCTCCTCGTGGATCAAACATGGCACGGAGTGCACTCTCTGCCAGTGCAAGGTAAGGCCGTTCCACTCAGGCAGGGAGCTCTTGGCCAGCTGCTCCCTGAGCTCAGGGATAGGGACGGCAGTAGCCTGGCCAAGGGGATGTATTTCATTTCCTATTTATTGTTCCAGGGGAGGTGGGCAGGGGTGACCAGCTTTGTTAGTTCCAAGGCTGAAGGTCATGTGCATCCTTCAAGAATATATGGTCTTGGAGCAGGGAGCACAGAAAGAGCAACCAGCACAGAAATGACCTACTTACATTGCCCTAAAGTATCTAACTGCACACGCACTTAAAAACAAACAAACAAAAAAAACCCTACAACACCTAACTTCATGTTACTTCTCTCATAATAGAACGCAACATTGTTTTACTGATTTTTATCTGGTCCTTTTACCAGGTTTGTAAGATGTATCAACAAAGTAGATATATTGCATTTTCCAAAGTGGAAATCAATAAGGCAAAATGGGCATAGTTCTTAGTTTGTGGTGATTAGTTATATTGAGCTGTTATTTTAAGATCTGTTATTTTCCATATTTTATTCCTACAGTTGGACAAAAATCCTTACAAAGATTTTTCTTATCATAAGGAAAGAGAGCATTGTGTTTCTCCTGCAAGAACAGACGTGCAGAGAGCGCAGTCTGTGAAGTGCATAGATAGTGACAAACGTGGAAGCATTCTTCTCCGATGATTGTACAGACATTTGATTTAGAAGTCATTGATCTTCATAGTCATAATTTTGGAATGAACACAAAGACTAAGTAAAAAATCTGGGAGGCTTAATCGTAACAAGAAAGCAAAGATGTCTGTTTTTTCCTGGCTTAGCACAGCCAGATATCTATAACCACTCTGGTTGTTTAAGTGACCATTTCCATTTAAAAATAATTTTTCATAGAGCAATTTTATTCCAGATTCATGTGATACAAATTCTCACTAGAGTGACCTGATGTCACAGGACAAAGAAATGTAAAATGCGTTAAGTCTGGAGAAATTATTGTCTATTTTAAACCTAAATTTCTAGCTCTTGCAATCACACAATTTGTCAATCAAGCCGTTTCTTGAGTGAACATTTAATGCTGTTTTCTGAAAGTACATTATCAAATTTGAAAGTTACTACTGCTAAAAAGTTACTAATAATATATATGCAATGTAGTTTATATACATATATATATTATATACTAGAGGCCTGATGCATGAAATTCGTGCATGGGGGTGTGTGTCTCTTAGCCCAGCCTGTACCTTCTCCAATATGGGACCCCTTGAGGGATGTCCAACTGCCTTTTTAGGCCTGATCCTGGTAGGATCAGCCTAAATGGGCAGTAGGACATCCCTCCTCTCTCACAATCCAGGACTGCTGCCTCCAAACTGCTCGCCTGCCTGCCTTCCTGATTGTCCCTAACCATTTCTGCCTGCCAGCCTGATCATCCCCAACCACTCCCCTGCCAGCCTGATTAATGCCTAACTGCTCCCCTGCCAACCTGTATGCCCCTAACTGCCCTCCCCTGCAGGTCTGGTCACCTCTAACTGCCCTCCCCTGCAGACCTGGTCACCCCTAACTGCCCTCCCCTGCAGGCTTGATCATCCCCAGTTGCCCTCCCTCCCTTGAAGGCCTGGTCCCTCCCAACTGCCCTCCCCTGCTGGCCTGATTGCCCACAACTGCCCTCCTTTGCAGACCTGGTCCCTCCCAACTGCCTTCCCCTGCTGGCCATCTTGTGTTGGCCATCTTTTTTTTGTGGTGGCCATCTTGTGTCCACATGGGATCATCATCTTTGACCACGTGGGGGCAACCATCTTGTGTGTTGGGGTGATGGTCAACTTGAATATTATTCTTTTATTAGATAGGAGGATTAAATAGGATAGAAGCCTGGTGCACGGGTGGGAGCTGGCTGGTTTCCCCTGAAGGGTGTCCCAGATCAGGGTGGGGATTCCCTTGGGGCGAGGGGTGGCCTGAGCCAGGGGCCTGTGGTGGTTTGCAGGCTGGCCATACCCCTGGTGACCCAAGGGAAGCCCTGGTATCTGAGATTTATTTATCTTATATAATTGAAACTTTGTAGCCTTGAGCAGAGCCAAGTCTTCTGCATGCTCCATGGCCACAGCCATTTTGGGGGGATTTATTTTTCTTCTATAATTGAAACTTTGTAGTCTTAAGTGGAGGCCAAGGCAGGCCAGGGCTGTGGAAACTTGGCTTCCTCCATCACCGGGAGCAACTCAAGCCTCCTGCTCTCTCCAGCTCTGTGGCCACCACCATTTTTGTTGGGATTTATTTATCTTCTATAATGAAAACTTTGTAGCCTTAAGCAGAGGGTGAGGCAGGCCAGGGCAGGTGGAAAGCATGACTTCCTCCATTGCTGGGAAAACCCAGGCCTCCTGCTTTCTCTGTGGCTGCAGCCATCTTGGTTGGATTAATTTGCATAGTTGCTCCTGATTGGCTAGTGGGCATGGCTTGTGTAGGAATGGTCAATTTGCATATTACTCTTTTATTAGATTGAATGAGTACATGTAACAGTTCATCTAGAAACTTAAGCATTAATGACCAGTAAAACATTAATAGGGAAATACATTCTGACATTTAATTGCCAAATAGATTAAGTCCCCTTATACTCTTAATCTGTTTGATTATTGTTCTGAGCAATGACCACAAAAATGAATACCAGATAAAGAAAGGAAATCACACAAATATGGTTCAGACAGATGCTTCCAACAACAAAAATGCATTCAGGAATAGGTAGAAAAAAACGTGTTTCTGGGGCAAAGACCATGAATGAGCTTGTCATTCACTGCCTTATAAACAGCTACAAGGATTTTTTTGGCTCATGGTAAGAATGTATTCCAGAAAGTGTATTTTGGCATTAAACTTATTTTTGTCAAGTAAGTGCTGATTCTCAGAAGTTACTAATTCATGCTGTTTTCCTTTTCCCTTCTTATTAAATATGAATTGTAAGAATATATATGTTCCACTTTATCAGATTTATCTCAAATACTTATTTTATTATGTTTAGTTTGTGTTCTTTTAAAAATAAATTTATGTAAAACAGCCTCCAGATAACTGTGCTGGAGGTGAACATTCTTCATAATTTGGTTTTTTCAGAGCACTGTTTTTACATACCTACCCTTCTCTGGGTTATACATTTAAGTCAATGAGTATAAATTGCATGGGGTATTGTGCTAGTAGCAGTGCTAGAATGATAAGCAAATACAGACATGATCATTCCTGGAAATTATTGCCTAACTTCTTATTGTCTAGAGCTGTCTGTCTAATACAGTAGTCAATAGTTACACATGGCTATTTAACTTATTTAAAATTAAATAAATTAAAATTCAATTTTTGAGTCATCTAGCCACATTTCAACTGCTTAATAGCCTCATGTGGCTGGTGGCTCTCATATTAGACAGCACATATTGAGAATATGTCTGTCATCACACAGCCTTCCATTGGATAAGACCGGTCTAGAGGTGAATGCAGTGTCTGGAATCAGAGTAAACACTCAATAAATATTGACTGTTATTGTTGATAGTGGAATAAATAGATATTAATTAAGTCATGAAACAGATAAAGACATTACAAACTATGATGGATGCTCTGAAGAAGGGGGCACTGGGCTGAGAGGCTGTACAACATGTGAACCAGTTATTTTCTGAGTAAGTGACACTGGAGAGGAGATCTGAGGAGTTAGGAGTTAGTTGGATAGAATAGGGAACAATTTTTCCTTTCCCTTTTTAAAAATTTCTTCAAATTTAATTTACTTAAGTTAAAAATGTTTTCTCCATGCAAAAGTTTAATTCCTGAGTCAAAAATGAATTACTAAGGTTGCTTTTCCTAAATCTAATAAATGCCTATCCTGTGATGGGTCAGAGTGCTTTCAGACAATTATGAGTTCCAAACAAAAGAGAGCTGTATCGTTGAGAAAGAGGGGAAAGAAGGGGTTAGAGGGTCATTTCCTCTAATAAATAAACACTGAGCAGGACACTTTGGAAATGATAAGCCAGGGGGGGGGGTACTTTTAACTTCTAGGGAGAATCTGAAATAATTGAGATATTAGAAAAAATAGAAGTTTATAAGAATGAAGCTCCTAACTTCCTAAATATTGTCTTCATCTATCAGAAACAGCAAACAACGTTTTGAAGGTGGACCTCTGTAATAACAGTGAAATAGATAAACTAGATCTGTCTATGGAAACAAATATCCCATAAATGGGCAACATTATAATGAAGACTTTAAGGGATGATCAGGAGAGTTTGGAAAATCAATAGAGAAAGAAATGACTACTTTATACATATTTGAATGACTGGACAACAATTTGAGGAAAGTAGTTTTGTATGCTATTATGTTGTATTCAAAACAAATTCTGTGTGGAAAAATTATTGAATATTAAATGGAAGTCTAAACAAATAAAATATGATTAAATACTTATCAAAATTGTAGAAGGGAGATTCCATTTCTAACTTAGAAGTGATAAAATATACCTCAAAGAAAAGTTAAGACTTCTGTAAATAAACAAAATTGGCAAAATAGAAAGTTAAAATTGGAGAATGGAAAAATATTTTTAGCAGATATGATTTCTTTATTAGGTTAAAAACATAAAAATTAATAACTCTTATTTTCCCATAAATAAATCAGCAATGGATGAATAAACAATTCATTAAAAAATAGAAATAATTAAAAGTGAGGAAATCTTTTGGCCTTTAAATAGTTGAAACAAATGTACACTAAAATAATCGTTATTTTCCCATAAAAAAAATGTCACAGTGATTTCCACTGCTGACAGAGATGTACTGGAATTAAACTGCAATTGTAATTCCTAGTCACTGTTAGGGACATTGAAAAATACATGTTAACAACCCACACCTACACCTCCTTGCCAGCTCCCTGTTCCCACACAAATATCTTTTGCCTATTAATCCCAGTTTTGTGAATCAAAACTAAGTAATCTAACGTATGCAACAAGCTATATGCATGAGACTATTCACCTCATAATATTATTTGTTATGCAAAATCAAGGAAGGAAGAAAGCAAAATGTCTAATCAAAAAATAATTAGCCCTAGCCATTTTAGTTCAGTGGATAGAACTTTGGCCTGTGGATTAAAAAGTGGCAGTATCAATGCCTATCAAGAGCACATAAATCCATGCAGGCTCAGTCTTGTCCCAGGTTAGGGAATGGAAGAGAGGCAAACAGTTGGTGTGTCTCTCTCACATTAATATTTCTTTCTCTTACACTTATTTAAAAATATCTTTTCTTTTTATTTTTAAAGATATTTTTACTAAATTTAGGCTTCAGAATTGACAGTTTGTTCCCATCACATTAAAGGTGATTCTCTATTGCTTTCTAGTCTTTATGTTTTCTGATGAGGTTTTAGCTATCATTTGTTTTTTTTCCTGTATGCAGTACTTCCTTTTTATTTATTATTTATTACTGGAGGCCCAATACACAAAATTTGTGCAAGGGGCTCAGCCTTCGCGGTCCTGACTTCATCCAGAAAGTCGCCGGAAGGTTGTTTGGTTGTCCAGTCTAATTAGCATTTACATTTTTATTATTATAAATTATTTTACTAGAATCCCAGTGCATGAAATTCATGCACAGGTGGGGTCCCTGGGCATTTTTCAGGAATATGCCCAGCGATCAGGGCCAATCTGTGGGGCAACTGGCAGGGCAATCAGCCCCCGCCCCCTTGGCACACGCCTTGGCCAGCCTGGCACTGCCCACTTGCCAGCCCCGCCCCACACTGCCATTGGTAGCCTGCCTCTGCAAGGCAACCAACAGGGTGATGGGTGGGGGCACTAATGCCCCCCCTTGGCTGGTCTGGGGCCTGGAAGCTGGGGGCAGTTCCTGCATTGAGCATCTGCTCCCTGGTGGTCAGTGCGCATCATAGTGACTGGTTGTTCCACTGGCCATTCCACTGTTTGGTCATTTTGCATATTAGGCTTTTATTATATAGGATTTTATTATTAAACTAGAGGACCAATGCATGAAACTTGTGCAAGAGTAGGTCTTCCTTCCCCGGCTGCTGGCACCAGCTTCCCTCTGGCTGCTGGTAGGCACCTGGGATCCAGGCTTCCCTTGAAGCCCCAACTTTGTCTTGAAAGTCATCCAGAAGGATGTCTGATCTAATTAGCATATTATGCTTTTATTATTTTAGATTTATTGGGGTGACATTGGTCAACATGAACAGATAAGTTTCAGGTGTGGGTTTCTGTTACAAGATCTGTATATTGCACTGTGTGCCCTCCACCCAAAGTCAAATCTCCTGTCACCTTATTTTAGGACCCCCTACTCTCCTCATCCCCTTCCCTCTGGCAACACCACACTGCTGTTTGTATTCACAAGTTTCAGTTTTATGTCCACATATGAGTGGAATTGCATGGTTCTTAGCTTTTTCTGACTGACTTATTTTACTTAGCATAATGTTCTCAAGATCAATTCATGTTGTTGCAGATGGAGCCATTTTATCCTTTCTTATGCCTGGTATTATTCCACTGTGTGTATGTACCACATCTTCTTTATTCAGGCCTCCATCGAAGGACAATTTGGTTGTGTCCATGTTTTTGCCATTGTTATAGTGCTGCAATGAACCTATCTCTTTTCAAATATATGATTTCGAGTTTTTCAGGATTATGCCCAGAAGAGATCATATGGTAGCTCTATTTTTAGTTTTTTGAGGAATCACCAGATTGTTTTCCATAGGGTGTACACCAGTCTGTATTCCCTCCAGCTATGCATGAGGGTTCCCTTTTTTTCCACAACCTCTCCAACATCTGTTATTGCTTTTCCCCCCACAACCTCTCCAACATTTGTTATTGCTTGTTTTGTGTGAGATGTTATCTCATTGTAGTTTGATTTGTATTTCCCTACTTGATAACGAGATTGAACATTTTTTCATATATCTATGGGCTGTTCGAATATCTTCTTGGGAGAGGTGTATTTTCAGTTCCTCAGCCCACTTTTTGATTGAGTAGTTTGTTTGGTGTTGAATTTTATGAGTTTTTTATATATTTTGGAAATTACATATTTTGTCTGCCACATATTCTCCCTTTTATTGCTCTGGGACTCTAACTACATATATGTTATCTGGTTTAAGACTATCCCGAAGATCACTGAGGGTCTATATTTATTTATATATTTTATCTTTGTTTTAGGGATTAGGAATTTCTATTGTTTTGTCTTCAAATTTTATGACTGTTCCTTTTGTCATCTATAAGCTGTTAAATGTCTCCTGTATTTCAGATTTTTCTCTTATTTCAGATGTTGCACTGTAAAGTTTCAAAATGTCCATTTAATTTTATTTAAAGCTTCATTTCTCTGTTAAGATTTACCATGTGTGTTTTTTTCATTCTGACCATCTTTATAAGAAATGTTTATAATAGATACTTTCTAGTTTTTGTCTGCTAATTAGACCACTTGGATTATCTTTAAGTAATTTCTATTTACATCTTTTTCTCTTAGGAGTCACCTTTTCCCATTTTTCTTTACATGCCTAATAATTGCTGAGGTTTATCGGAAATCATGGATAACTTATGATATATAACTTATGTAATATTGCTTCCCTCCAAAGACTGTTTTTGTTCTAGCAAGTTGCAAACTACTGGCTAGTCACCTTGCATTTAAGGAAGCTTGGATTTATGCTGGATAAGTGGATCTAATCCAGATTTACCCTTGTTCTAGGGTGAATCTCTTAATCTTGAAACATTGTTTTGCTCATAACATGGCCCTTTTGGGCTTTTAATAGAAAGCCTGGCTTGTTTATCAATCAGAACCTGAAATTTCTGCTCAGATCTTTCAACCTTCAAACTATGACTATTTATTTAGTCTTCTCAGTAATTCAATCCAGCCAAAGGTTTGAGAAAAGTTCATATTCTGATGTCTTTTGTCTAGATATTTTCTCTTGAATTTTCAGATAGCCCAACAGCCCCCAAAATTGTTCTCTGGCATCTGGGGCCTATCAGACGGTGGCTTTTTGAGTGAATCACAGTTATCCTAAGACAGTCTAGGCAATACCCTAAGAGGAAATGTCAACTAAAAATGAATCTCTCACACTATAATTTCCCTTCTTTCAAAGATTGAAGCGCTCTGTATCTGCCTGATGTTTTTCGCATTCTATTGCTTCTAATAGTTATTTTTACATTTTTCTAGACTTTATAGTTACCCACTAGACGGTTAGTCTTTTATAAACAATTATGCCATTACTGAAACCAGACGCTCAATGGGATATTCTATTAAAAGAATTACTATCCTTCATATTTGAACTTGATGAGTGTCCAATGATATGGTTTGTAGGATATCTTGTTATAGCAGAATATATTGATGTGGAATAAGAACAATATTTCTGAAAAATTTGGAAAATATAAAGTCCCTTTCTAAAAACATGTTCATGACAACCATAGCAATGGTTTCTTTAGTATAGGGTTCTTAGTGCTAGTGTTACATACTCAATGGCAAAAGGCTCTACAAAATCCTTAACTCATGCTCAAAAGCCATACACTTTGAGAAACTGATACTCTCAGGCACTAGGACAACTCTCCTTTTATTGGGTCACTGGATTGGGAAAGAGCATGTGACCAGATTATGGTCAAAAAGTCTCTTTCTCTGATCATGATGACAAGGCTTCATAATGCCACTTAGAGACTCAAGAGATGGCTAAGACTCTCCCTTGCTGTGAGAATAAGAGCTCTGCTTAATGAAGCAGCCCTGGAGGTTGCTTGGTGTAAAAAAAGAGCTCTGCTTAATAACAATTTGTAATGGGAGAGGATGAAGTAAAATGGATAATCTTCTTGGATAAATACTGGATTTTTCCTCATTTGGTGCTTCAAAAAAGCCTAAAATATCAAAATCTTTTCCTTTCTACTTTTTATTTTGCAGGAACAGACACTTTTGATTTTATCATATTATGGTATAATACATTTTTCAGTGCTCTAAAGTCAATTCTTGAGAGAAAATATCGACTAGAGGATGAGTTTTAGAGTCAAAGTAACCTGAATTTTTATTTCAGCTATCCCATTTATTAGCTGTGTGATGTTGGATATGATATTTAAGCTTTCTAAACTTCAGTTTCTGAATCTTAAACATCTATTAATAGTGAACCTCCTGGAAATGCTGCGAGGTTGGTCATGTGTTTGAAGTGCCTGGCAAAGTGTCTGACAAAGTATGCGCTCATGCAGTAAAGGGATATATCACCTTACAATTGCAGTGACAATCTTAATCATCATTATTTGTTAGCTAGTTGAGGAAAGTAAGGTGCAAGGAATTTAAAAAGTAAGCTATAATTCCATTGTGTGTATGTATCACAATTTTTTTTATCCACTTGTCTCTTTGTTGGCCATAAAAAAAGAATGAAATCTAAAGTATTTAGGATCATATGGGTGGACCTAGAGTGTATCATGCTAAATAAGTCAGAGAGAGAAAGATAGTTACCATATGATTTCACTTATATGTGGAATCTAAAAAACAAAACAAACAAATGAATAGAATAGAAACAGACTCATAGACACAGAGAACAAACTGATGGTTGCCAGAAGGAAGGGGCGTGAGGGAGGCTGGGTGCAAAAGGTGAAGGGATTTAGAAGTACAAATTGAGATGTGAGGGTGATCTGGCTGCAACATCTGTGACCCCATTGATCGCCAGGGTTGATTTGGTTGATCTGGCTGGCTAGGCGGGTGTCCCCCTCTTCCCTCACCAATCCATGTGCATCCTTCCCTAAGCTGCATGCTCCATAGTTGAAGAGGATGATCTTCCCCCGAAGGAGAGGACCGGCCTTCAGTCAAGGGTGCTCCCCTGCTAGAACCTCCAAAATAGCCATGGTGCTGTAAAGTACAGCATACAGAATATAGTCATATAACTATTGTAATAACTATGTATGGTGTCATATGGGTATGAAATTTATCAGGATGGCTTAGGAAGTTATATAATGTCTAATTACTGAGTTGTACACCTAAAACTAATATAATATTGTATGTCAACTATAATTGAAAAAATCAAAATAAAAAGAATAAGATGGGATTTTTTTATTTTTGTATACACTACATTATTTCAGTATTTTGTTATAAAAACTAATTAAGCATTTTGGTCCTTCTTTGCCTTGTCCATTTTTCTAACTTCATTTCTACATTGTTTTCTTCACCAATTTAAAATTCTCAGCCAGGGCTTTTTCAGTTTCTGAACTACACAGAACTCTTCATGTCAAAACCTTTATTCATTGCATTCCTTGTGTTTTTGGCCTACCTTTTCACATAGCTGTCTTGATGTCCTGGCTTAAATATCACTTATACAGAGAAGTCTTGCTTCACCACCCAATTTAGTAGCTAATCTTGAATCACTCTCATGTACCAGCTAGATTGTTTCTTTTCTAGCATTTTTCATAATTTCTTATTGTATACTTGCTTGGTACTTAGTAGTTTTCTCCCGCATCAGAAAACTATAAGCCCTGCCCTGTGAAAATAGTGAGCATGTCTGCTTTATTCTTCAGTATAACTAGGGCTCTAGATACCAATACCTATTTTGTGGATCCTATATAATAAAAGCATAATATGCAAATTGACCAAAAAGCAGAATGACTGGTCGCTCGGACACACTGACCACAGGAGGCAGATTCTCAATGCAGGAGCTGCCTCCTGGTGATCAGTGCACTCCCACAGGGGGAACACCGCTCAGCCAGAAGCCAGGCTCACAGCTGGCAAGAACAGCAGGTGGGCAGTAAGGAATGAGTAATCCCAGACTGTGAGAGCCCCAGAATGCAAGAGGGATGTCTGACTGCTGGCTTAGGCTCAATCCCAGCAGGCAGACATCCCCCGAGGTGTCCAGGACTGCAAGAGGGGACAGACCAGGCTGAGGGCTCCCCCAACACCCCCAGTGCATTAATCTCATGCACCAGGCCTCTAGTAAACAAATAAAAGGATAAATGTGACCTAAGAGGATGCCATGGGGTAAATAAAGCTAGCCTATAATTTGCTACAAGTAACTGGACATAATTAGTTCTACTATAGTACAGACATGGAAAGTGATTGGGCCATTGAGCTTCCAGTGGTACAGAAATAATAAATAAACCATACAATTATGTTTATGTGTACCAATCAATAAGTGTGAGTATTTATTAATGGCTTAAACATTCATACTGTGCTTTCTCTCCCTCCTCCCTTTTCTTTAGAATGGCCACATCTGTTGCTCAGTGGATCCACAGTGCCTTCAGGAACTGTGAAGTTAACTGTCTCATGGGAGATTGCTGTTCAAAGAATGTCCTTTCATTAAAAAGACCAAAAAATAAAAATAAAATAAAAAAGTTAAACCTTAAAGTGGATGATTTGCGGGCAGCTAAGTGCAGCTTTGTTAATAGCTGAGTGAACTTTTGATTATGAAATTTGTGGAGCTTGAGAAAAATCACAAAAGGAAAATTCTTGGGGCAAAACTAGGCCAGAATTCTGCCTCTACTGTGTCTGACATCACCGTGTGGAAGAATGGGTGTGGAACACACACACTGACTTCATGACCCCTGTATATACAGCCTGGACCCGGCAGAGCTCTGAAAGCCTCTGGCTTCACTGGTGCAGAAAATGTTTCTCTAGATCAGAATCTTCATGAATCAGTTAGGGTCCTCACTGTCAAAAATAAAATGCCAGGCAGTGGATGAATTATATTTTCAGAAGCAAAGCAAGAAGCTATAATGTGTTATGTACAGTATACACTATGAAAAGCAACCTGACACAAGTTATTGTAATGATAAAAATAATGCACAGGCATGGTTACTTAATATTTTCTAACAGGAAAAGTCATCCCTATTTCCTTGTTTTAATGCACTTCATATTATTTGGTTGAATTTGTTCAGTATAAGCTCGTTCTTGTGCAAAAGTAAATAAATATTTCTCTTACCTTATCATGTGTCCAAGTGTCTTGTTTAATGTGTTCCTTTTTCCCACGAATTCGTTAACATACAAATTGCTCTCTGGTTCTGCTGATGAAACTCCCACCATGAGGTTTGCAAATTGAAAGGTGATTTTCACTAACTTATAAGCCTATGTGGGGGTGGGATGAAAGCCTTTATTCTACCTCTCTAATCACTTTTCTACATTGCTCTGCTTCCTGGGGGCTGATCTGTTTAGACCAGTGGCTGGCCAACTCATTAGTCAACAGAGCGGCAAACCACAGCTCACGAGCTGCATGTGGCTCGCGAGTCGCAGTTTGCCAACCACTGGTCTAGACCAATGAATTGGTTCTTTTGTTCTCTGGATTCTGATTTGGTTTGACCAGTGAAGACTACTGGCAGGATATTAGAAGGAGGTCAAGTCTGGGTATTTAGTCTGCAGGCTGTCTTCCTGTCAGTTTACTCTCTTGAGTAGCTGTGTCACCTTACTAAAGGCTGCATGCACCCCCTGACAGGTGGCCCTCTCTGTTCAGCTGCCATCTCCCAAGTCTGATCACTTCTATTTGCTTCTTGTGACTTAGGGATAGGAACAACTCTGGCCATTTTTTGTTCTCAGAAGGTACCTGCTCTATTTCTTGTTGGTTTCTTTACAAATGATCCCTTTGTTAAACTCTAGTAAATTGGCACTTTTGTGTCTGCCATCTGCTTTCTGCCAAGACTCTAACTGAAACACAGAGAAGAGAGGAGGAGGGGAGAGGAGAGGGTTGGGAAGGTCTTCAAGAATTTTTCATTCACACTTTAATATAAAAATGTAAAGAATACCAATGTGAGAAGGCATCTTATATTACAGGTTAAATTGTTGATGTACTAGAATCTCAAGAAGAAAGAAGTAAACTGCCTGATACCCAATATTGCCCCATTCATGTATCGCTTTAGAGTGAAAGGAAATAAAAACATTATGAAATTTTAGTTGCATAGACTTTTTCTTTTTAAAATATATTTGTATTGATTTCAAAGAAGAAAGGAGGGAGAGAGAGAGTGAGAGAGAGAGAGAGAGAGAAACATCTGCTACCTCCTGCATGCCTCCTACTTGGGGTAGAGCCCGGCACCCAGGCATGTGCCCTGACCAGGAATCAAACAGTGACCTGTGACTCTTTCATAGTTCAACACTCAACCACTGAGCCACACCAGATGGGAGAGAATTTTTCTTTAAAGAAAAAAAAAGAAAATTGATAGGATATGACAAACCCAAGCTATAGAAATGGTAAAGTGACATTTATCCCTTCACCATTGCTATGGAAACAATCTGACATGAGATGAGCTGAAAGATAATTTATAAATATCTTAATACTTTGGCATGTATAATAGTCATTGAATGTGTGAATTCAAATATGTCTCTGTATTCCCTAAATTTATCATAAATGAAATTTTTATAGATAAAAATTTAAAATTTCAGCAGAGCATAAGGTTTATTTTTTATCACCTGTTATTTACAGGTGATAGCAATACTGGTAAATAGCAATACTCTCCAAGAGGATATTAATTTGAAGTTTTCCCATGTGATTATTTTTGTATATAGGTTTGAAATTTCATTTTAAGTCTTCCTGAAAATTAATATACGTTTGCATTTATGAGGGAAGTAAGAAATGGTACACTCACACACACACTCATGATCTACATCCATATAGTTGTATATATTCATCATCTAGATATTACATGCCTTTTGAAAGAAGAAGCGAGGCTGAAATTGCATATTATCACTGCATTATAAATCTTTGTAGGGCTCTGAGCACTTTTGTGGTTTGCAGACCCTTATTTCTACAGACTGCTAAAAGAAAATAAACTCTCATAACAATGAGAAGAAAAGAGAAGGAAGACTATAAGATTATGTCCTTCCAAGGACCATTAAAGCAATAAATATGTTTAGATTGAATTTTTTTTCCTTTCAAAGTTTATCCCATAAATAATAGATTCCCAGGAGAATTACTGTTTATCGCCACAAGCAGTAATCAATTGCTTCTTAAAAACTTTGTTCCTTGAAAAAGAGGTAGTTTATACCCTATTTTTTATTCTGGAGGTAATTGGCAAAATGCCATAGTTGAGTTATGCCAGTGTTATGGGAAAATGAGAACTAAGAAGCATGCATTTAATCTGAGGGTACTTGGCTCTTTTGAGAGCAGCCCTTGGTTGAAACTGTTTATTATATTTCCTTTATTTCCCTTTCTAAATAAAAAGGCACAAAAACATTTAAGTGTGATTCTTTAGTAATTCATATATGGTAACCTGTATCTCTCTTTCAAAAGACTGCTTCTTCCCTTTACCTTTTGCGCTGATAAAGAGAATGATGGGTTTGTCTGACTACACTGCAATATCATGGAACTCCTTTCGTCCCCCCCCCTCAATAACTTGGTTAACTATAGCCGAAGTTGAGATCCCCTATAATTGCCTTTAAAAAATAAATGGGCCCGGCCAGTGTGGCTAGATAGTTGAGCATTGACCTATGCCAGGAGGTCAAGGTTCCATTCCCAGTCAGAGCATATGCCTGGGTTGTGGGCTCAGTCCCCAGTAGGGGCCGTGCAGAAGGCAGCATATCAATGATTCTATTTCATCACTGATGTTTCTATCTATCTCTCTATCTCTCTGAAATCAATAATACACACACACACACACACAATGAATGATATATTACAACTCTAAAACAGCAATCAATACTCTGAGTACTGGAGTAGCAGAGGTTATCCAGTTGAACAATGCTGAGGTTACATGTACTGAATAAAAAATAAGCTTCAATTCACTAAGCATTACCTCAGCTATCCAAGTCAACATTGCTGCCAACTTAGGAATTTCTCTGAAGGTCAGCAGGTCCCACAAAACACCTTCAAGTCCTGGTGCTCTAGCACTAAGCATTAATGAGAACAACTTTTTCTTTTTTTTAGCAAACGTTAGGTTTTTGAATGTGAACGTTAGTGTACAGGAGTAAACTGAGCTCTGAGAGATTCCTGCCAAAAGGATGCTGAAGGCAGTAAGTGAACGCTGTCCTCTGTATATTCCGCATTCACTGTGGAGCCTGATGAGGTTGGCTCCGTGTGTTCTTACTGACCTTTCATTACAGTGTACTGTTTTCTGACCTAGAATTCAATATCTTCCATAAAGGAATTGTCACCTCATTGCAGAGTAATTACCCTTACTTAATAGACCTGCCGTAGAAAGGCAGGAATGCTTTGAACTAGTGGCTCTGGAACTGTAGCAAACTAAATTGTGCAAGAATAGGACCATTTGGGGAGATTTCAGTATGATAATCTGAGCTGCATTTTCCTGTGTACCTTGTACTGGCCAGGAAGCTGGGGCAGCTCTTCCAAGCTTGTCTTTGTACTAGGATCAAATTCCTGTTTATAGAGACAGTTTGCATGTCAGTTTCTGAAATTCTCTTTTATTGTGAATGACAAATGACATGATATATTACTGTCACCACCAAAATATTGTATTTAAAACATGCTTTTCTATTTATCTCCAGCATTAATTGTTTTAAAATAACACTCTGGAATGAGTGTGATTATATGGTAGGAGTAGAAATATTGCATTTCTATTTATCTCCTGCATTAATTGTTTTAAAATAACACTCTGGAATGAGTGTGACTATATGGAAGGAGTAGAAATGATGTCAAGTTAATTTTTGAGCAATTTTCTTTTCTTTTTTTCATAAAACAGTACTCTAAATAAGTAAAGCATAGAAAATAGAAATTTCTAAAGTATATATATAAGGAATCCAGGAATAACTCTATCAAGAGAAATGCATGGCCTTATGGAGAAAATTATCAAACCTCATTGAACAAGTATTTTATGAGGACCTACCATGTACCAGGCACTGTTGTAGGCACCATGTGAAGAGCTTACACAATGAACCGATTTCCTTGCAACAGTCAGTGCACTACAGCACCAGAGCGCCCAGGTACTGCAGTGAATAAAGTATGAACAAAGCATAAGCACTTCTCATGGAGTTCATATCCTGTCGGGGGGGGGGGGGGGGGTTAACAAATACACAGATGCCATGTCAGGTGGAGGTAAATGCTATCCATAAAAATTAAGCTGGGTTATGGTAGTGACACAAACAGGGGTGAAAGTTCAGATAGGATGGGCAGGAAGTCCTCTCTAAGATAAAATGACATCTGCATACTTGGAAGGAGAGAATTATAGGCAGAAGGAAGCAGTGTGTGAACAGGTTCAAGATAAGAGTATGGTTTTAGGTGACTCGAGTCAAGTAAGCAAGCGACACTTACAGAAGATATGGTCAGAGGAGTGACTGGCAAGCACATCTCATAAGTATTTATTCCTAGGCCATGATGATAGACCCCTGTTTTTATCCTCAGTGAGACCAGAGTCCTTAGAGATGTTTGAGCATAGCTGCAGCATAATCTGATTGACAGGTAAAGGACGCACTCTTGCCTGTGTGGGGAATAGACAGGTGAGTCAGGGGAGGGATGGGAGGATGGTGAGTATGGACACAGGAGGTAAATTTATACTGCAGAATTTTGGACAAGATACTAAAGATTTGGAATAGGATGGTAATAATGAGGGTAAAACTGAGAGTCAAAGGGACTTAATATTACACAAGGTCCAATTACATGAAAAAAATGAGTAGAAAGACTATATATCATCAAAATGTCAATTATCTCCAGTAGTTCTAATAAGGAGAAAAAGTTATTTTAAGATAATCTTTAACTATTATAGAAAACCAGAGTATTTTGAAGAATTATATTAGGGAGCAGAAGAGACTTGTTCTACCATATATCAAGATGGTATAAAGCTATAGGAATTGATTCTTTGCTATAGGAATAAACAAGATGACAGTCATACACACACACACACACACACACACACACACACACACATACACACACACACACACATTTATATTAGCATTAAGACCTCAGAAATGATCCCATGCACTTATGGATACAGGAAATGTTTCAGTGATTACAGTGAAGAAGTGGGCCTATGGAAATGGTTACAGAAGAAAAAATATATAAAAATGTATAATTATCCCAGCCCCTGTGTCTCAGTGCTTGAGCATCGACCTATAAACCAGGAGGTAATGGTTCAATTCTTTGGACACATGCCCAGGTTGTATGCTAGATCCCCAGTGTGGGCTGTGCAGGAGGCAACTGATCAGTGATTCTCTCTTATCGTTGATGTTCTTATCTCTCTCTCCCTCTCCCTTCCTCTCTGAAATCAATAAAATATAATTTCAAAATGTGTGTTTCATACAAGTCAATTCTACAAAGACTAAAGACCTAATTATGAAAAGCAAAATAAAATTATGAGAAATTTTAAGAGATTGCTTTTTTTTATTTTAATGCTTACCCAAGGATATTTCTTAATTGATTTTAGAAAGAGAAAAACTTCAATATCAGAGAGAAACATCAATTGGTTGTCTCAGATACACTCCCTGCCTGGGTATTGAACCTGCAACTTAGATATTTGCCCTGACTAGGAAACGAAATCACAACGTTTTGGTGTGTGGGATGATGCTTCAACCAACTGAGTCTCATGGCCAGGGCTAGAAGAATGCTTTTTGACCTCAAGATATTTTAAAATAGACTAAAAAACATATATAATAAAATTACAGTTAAATTCTACCATAGGAAATGTATGAAAATACAAGTCAGAGACTAGAAAAGATATTATATATGGCATTGTATGTTATCACAAAAGATTAGTTATCAGAATATACATTTAAAACCCCCTAAAAAGGAGACAAGAATCAAGTATCCAATAGAAAAATGCTAAAGACATACACAAGTATTCCTCAAGAAAGAAAACCTAAAACAACTAATAGACAGGAAAATTTGCTTGGGATCTCTAAAGTAAGTTTATATGAAAACCATCTGTATATATAAAATGCCAGCAACCGGAATGCTATAAGGACCACAATAACCAGTTGTTATGATGCCCACTATGGCCAGCTAACTGGCCTAATCAGGAAGCGGGGCCAGCCAGCCAACCTCTGGAGGCCCTTCCCCCCAGCTGGCCCTGATCACCGCCCCCCACCTCAATAGGGGACAGGGTTGGCTGGCCCACCACCTACATCACCTTCTCACAGCCCACCCCACCCCCAAAAAACCCCCACTACCCCGATCAGCCTGCAACCCAGCCTCCAGCCAGCTCTGCCCCGATTGCCAGCCAACCTCTGGAGGCCCTTCCCCCCAGCTGGCCCTGATCACCATCAGATATATAAAAGATATATGCACAACTTCATTATTTTTCATAATAAAATCCTAGAAAGTACTGAACTGTCAATCAATAGGATCAATGATAAACAAAATGTGATATGTTTATATTTTAGAATACTCTAGAGTATGAAAATGAATACAAGCTCTATACATCAATATGCATAAATCTCAAAAACAATCTCAGAGACCACAGCCCACAGGCCAGAAACAATGTTTAGGTAAAAACAATAAAAATAAAAATATATGTATAAAATACATGCATAACATAGTATTTATATAAAATGTTGAAATGTGCAACAAGTATTATGTAGGAACTAGAGGCCTGGTGCATGAAAATTCATGCACCGGAGGTAGGGGTCCCTCAGCCCAGCCTGCCCCCTCTCACATTCCAGGAGCCCTCAGGGGTTGGAGGTGACCCAGCGATCAGGGGAAGGTGACACTCAGTCACACCTCTGCTGCTGCCACTGCTGGCAGTGAAAGTCTCAACCAGCCCTGGTTACTTGAGCCTCAGGCAGCCCTGGGCATTTGAGCAGCCACCATCTGAGACTTACCTGCACCTCGGGCTGGACCTGGGCATCCAGGGGGCTAAGGGGACTCGGGGACACCAGAGGCAGATGCACAGAGCAGCCAGGCCTGCTTAGAGATGAGCCTAGCCTTGCTGCACCCCTGCCACCCAGTGGAGCTGAGGGGACTGGGTGCCACCATCTTGTTGCTGTGGGCACCACCATCTTTGAGGGCATCATTGCAGTCGATTATCATGTTCCCTCCTTATTGGCTCTGGGCGCCACCATCTTTGAGGTCGGGGCAGTCAATTAGCGTATTCTCTCCTTATTGCCTGTGGTGCTGCCATCATTGGGATGGCATCAGAATCAATTAGCATATTCCCTCTTTAATAGACTGGATGGATATACAGAGGTAGGCAAAAGTAGGTTTACAGTTGTGAGTACATGAGTTTATTTTTATTAATAATTTTTGAATTTTCTGTTTTTCCATATGAACCTTTGTAACCCTACTTTTGCCACCCCCTGTATTTATTCAAGTATAAGTGTTTTAAATGCATGGTAATGATAAATATCAAATCAAGAAGTGGTTGTCTCTGAGATGCAGAGGAGGGGTGCCAGATACCCAGGGTACCTAATAGTGCTGGTCACACTTGTTTATCATTTTATTCTGTACATTTCAGGAATTTCAAAGTAATGCTAATTATTGCTAGCATTCAGGTAAGTGAATTTACAAATTAATTAATTGTGTTTTCACTTGTATTTCTATTCTCATTTTAAGCCAGTTAGTTTTTCATATGTATATATGGAAGTTACAGGATTTAGTGGAAATAAGCCTTTCAAAAATTATTCATAGCAATGCCAGGTATAAAAGGTCACCATTTCTAATTATTTAAATAAATACAGCTCTACTTTTTAAAATGACAAGTAGTAAAGAAAAAAATTATAATCTCACCACCTTTGCTACTATTTTTCTTTGCTCATGCTTATATATGTTACATTGTTACAGTCACATTATGGTTTTTATTTTTAACTTTTGCATAGCATTTTATTATAAACTAGAGGTTTGGTGCGCAAAATTCGTGAACAGAGGTATGTATCCCTCAGCTCAGCCTGCACCCTCTCCAATCTGAGACCCCTCAAGGAATGTCCGACTATCTGTTTAGATGTGGGCCAAAATGGGCAGTCAGACATCCCTCTCATAATCCAGGACTGCTGGCTCCCAACTGCTCACCTGCCTGCCTTCCTGATTGCCCCTAACTGCTTCTGCCTGCCAGCCTGATTACCCCCTAGCCACTCCCCTGCCAGCCTGATTGATGCCTATCGCTCCCTTGCTAGCCTGATTGCTTCTAACTGCTCTCCCCTGCAGGCCTGGTCACCCCTAACTGCCTTCCCCTGCAGGCCTGGTTGCCCCCAACTTCCCTCCTCTATTGGCCTGGTCACCCCTAACTGCCCTTCCCTGCAGGCTTAGTTGCCTCCAACTTCCCTCCTCTACTAGCCTGGTCCCTCCCAACTCCCCTCCCCTGCTGGCCATCTTGCGGTGGCCATCTTGTGTCCACATGGGATCAGCCATCTTGTGTGTTGGAGTGGTGGTCAATTTGCATGTTACTCTTTTATCAGATAGGATAGAAGCCTGGTGCATGGGCAGGGGCCGGCTGGTTTGCCCTGAAGGGTTTCCTGGATCAGGGTAAGGGTTCCCTTGGAGCATGTGGAAGCCTGAGTGAGGGACCTGTGGTGGTTTGCAGGCTGGCCATGCCCCCCATGACCCAAGCAGAGGCCCTGGTATCTGGGATTTATTTTTCTTCTATTATTGAAACTTTGTAGCCTTGAGCAGAGACCAGGGTCGACCAGGGAAGGTCCTGAAGCTTGGCTTCCTCCATTGCCAGAGGCAACCCAAGACTCCTGCTACCTCCATGGCCACAACCATCTTGGTTGGGTTAATTTGTATATTTGCTCCTGATTGGTTCGTGGGCATGGCTTGTGGGCATAGCGGAGGAATGGTCAATTTGCATGTTTCTCTTTTATTAGTGTAGCTATGTATATCTTTAGGTAGTCATAGAATTTTAATGACTGGTAAATATTTCATTGATTTGTTGGAAATATAATTTATTTCCTTCTTAGTTTTCCATTGTTATGGATGCTGCTACAATCAAACCATGTAAATTATTTCCTTATACTGTATTATCAAGAGTAGATTTAATGAAGCAAGTTATGAACAGGTTTAATGATGGAATTTAGCTTGTTTTATTGCTTTTCTGAAGGCTGTGCCAATGAACAATGCCACTGGCAATGCATGGAATTATTTTTCAAACAGCCTTGCCACCATTGCATATTATAAATTTAATTTTATTATTCAATAGTGTTTCCTTATTAGGTATAAAATGGTATGCTACTGTTGAGTTTAATTTCTTTAAATAACTGAGGTTAAACTTATGTAGGTTCTCATTTTCTACTTACCTTCTTTGTTAATATATATCTGTGCTTTGATGTTTTGCTTATAAATCAAAATAAAAATATTTATATGTAATTGTTAGAAATCCTTTGACATATTTACCAATGTTTTTCTCAATATATTAAATTATTTTCATAGTTCATTTCTTCTTATTTTTACCGTAGAAAATTGTCATATGTATCATTAATGGTTACTTTTATAACCTCTTTATTTCTTTAAAAGTCAGATTATTATATCTCCAAATAAATCCTTGTGCACATGCCAAAAATGAGAAACCACCTCCAGAAACCATCCACTCCAGTTTTGAAATCCTCTCGGTTCTTCAGAACATCAACTGAAATCTATTTACCTTAAATTTCAACAATTTGTGTCATGTTCATTCTAGTTCTACTCATTGGGCCATTTTCTCAAACCTACCGTCAAGTAGCCGGCTAGAACCCTCTTCCTCCACGATGAAATTTCTCTAAGTCGTTTAGCCTGTCCTCATAAAAGAACTCAGATGCTCCCTTCCAGATGTTCTCCAGATGTTCATGTCCCTGGGGATGTGTCAAGCCTGGAACCGAACTCCACATCCCTTCAGCCAAAGCCACACTGAGACTGCACACTGGGACTCCTTCACTGGAGTTCTCTATCTTATTGAGAGATAAAAATTTTTCTCTCAGTTCACCAAATGATCTCTTCTGATATATTTGAAATATGTAAAAATTTTAAAATGCTAAGTAAGAGAACATTTATATTCAAATTATATTCTCCCAAGTGTGTTTATGAAATCATCTTTCTAAGACCATATTCAATGCTGTGTAGAATTGCATTCTGTTCAGTGATATATTACTATTCCTCAATGGCATGTATTTTCTACTTCAAATTGAATTTCTCTAGTAATTGTGCTTTACATGTGTAGTAAATACATTCCTCAGTACAGATCTGCATTCACCACTTCATCATCTCTAAAGGATATTCCAAAGAAAGGCGGCTTTGCCTTGCAGTGAATAAAACAGCTTGATTATATTTCAGTAATTTGAATTATTTTAACTGTGCAGCAAAGCCAACAGGAACAGAGTTGCACCAGCTTGGTTACATTCTCGCTCTCCACAGAGCAAGACCCAAGTCAAGCACCTAGTTGAGTGATGATTAACAATGAAGACAGTTATTGCATTGAGGCATTTGGCCTATGTTTTCTGAAGGTTACTTTGTTATTCTGTATGTGACTATGTTAGCTATCCCGGAGTTTTGTTTCACCTCCTTTTAAAAAAAGTGGAAAACTGCTTATACTTATTAGGCATGAACTGTCTTGTTTGTCAGTTTATGTAATATTTTAATTACATTTTAAAAATTGACTTTCTTTACTATTAATCTGACTGCTTGATAACCATCACATCATCATTGTTCTGATGAGGGGAAGACAACCTCTTAAGCAGAATCTTTTTGAATGCTGTTTGAGCAAAAATCATAGGAAAGGGGTGGAGTATGGAAACAATGAAGAGTGTGGCAGCCTCTTAGCTGGTGGCTGCTGCTTCTTCTTGTTATTTTTATATGCTTTATTTCCATAATGTAGGATAGCTTTCCCCTATTCTTCTTAATAAACCACATTTGTCTGCAAACATTTAGATCAAATGTTAAATCTGTATTCCTACTTGAATTTCCAGTATATTATTCTCCCCCTCCTCCTGATTACCTTTCATTTAATTTGTCAGTCCTGCCGAACACACCGGAGAGCAGGATTCATGTCTGACTCGTCTCTTAACTTCTTCATAGAGCAGTGGAAGGCTAATGTAGAATACAACGTCTATTAATAATTTTTATGTTCTAGATTTTAATTGAGGTATAATTGTACAAAAATGTAATATAAAGTGTTCATTGTGATGCTGTGGTATATATTGTTACATTAATATCTATATATATAAAACCCTGATATGCAAATAGACCGAACAGCAGAACAACCAGTCATTATGACATGCGCTGACCACCATAGGGTGTGTGTGAAACATGGTGGGTGTCGGAAGCAGGTGGCAGAGCGCTGAATTTAATTGGCATTGGCCACAGAGGCATGATGGAGCAGGTGATGGGGGCACCAGACCAAGGTGGGGTGCCGGTCACTGTCATCAGTGTGAGCCTCTGGTGGTTACTGAAAATTCTTTGCTCCCACGTGCCATAGGACCACTAGGTGCTTGTACCTGCTCCAATGCCATCACCTGCTGCCAGCCCCGATCGCCCCTGAGGACTTCTCCACCTCCCCTTGCTCCTAAAAGGCAATTGGGCAGCAGCCACCGCTCACACCTGCTGATGGCACTGGCCACAATCACTCCGCACAGTCAGTGGGTGGCAGCAGGGCAAGTGCTGTCAGCATGTGGGAGTGGAGGTGGTGGGAACAGGACTGCTGGCAGATAGGGGACCAAAGCTATGGTGAAAGGGTCTGGGTGAGAGTGCAGAGGATGGGCCAAGTTCATTTCAAGGTGCAGGAATTCATGCACTGGGCCCCTAAAACATATATATATATATATATATACATATACACACACACACACACATTCAGGCCCAGTGCATGAATCTGTGCATGGGTGGAGTCCAGCCAGCCTGGCCAGGGGGCGGGGATATGGGCGGTTGGCCAGTCTGCCTGCTGGTCTAACTTCTGGTCAAGTGGACAATTTGCATATTAGCCTTTTGTAATATAGGATATATACTGAGTGGGCAGATTATTATTCATTCAGCGATCATAATAATCTGGCCACCCAGTGTGTGTGCAAATATATATATATATATATATATGGAGAGAGAGAACATTTAAGTTTACTCTCTTAGCAAGTTTCCGTTATGCCATACAGTGTTACTGTGGGGGCTTAAAAATAATTTCCTTCCACCTTCTAATTTCTTTTAGCTGGACTACTAATCAAATTAACAGAGACAGATTGAAATGTGAAAGTGTCCAAATTTATTATACAAACACACATTTAGGATTACCATAAAAAATGAGACCGAGGACCATATTGGGAAGTTGAAGCTTATAAGCTATTCTGGTGCTAAGGACTAAAAGTGGTTGTGATTTGGAACTTCAAAGGGCAGGAAAGCAATTCACATGGAGATGGACTGGCCGATCAATGCCTGCTGGGCTGTCTTTAACAATGGGACACACAGAGGATTTGGAACAAATGGCTTGCTTACTAGGTTTCTCCTTATCACACAGTTTACATTAACCCATAGTTAGCTATCATGATATCTTTCTGCCCAAAACAGGTCTTGTACCTAAATTCCTTTTAGGCAATTAGCAGGGGAGGTCAAGATGGTTTTTATTTTGTTTTGTTTTCCTGAGTCATTTGTTCCTTAATGACCAGCTTAAGATCAATACTCCAAAAGGCATATTTTGGAGAGGAAATCTTTGCTTCCCCTCATTATGCACAATAGTCACCACCCTAGATACTCAGATCTTATTCATCTTAGAGCTGAAACTTTGTACTGGTTTATAGACCTCTCCCTATTTCCCCCAACCCCAGTCTCTGGCATCCACTCTTCCACTGTTCCTGGGTGTGGCTTTTTATTTTTGATTCCACGTGTAAGTAGGCCTGCCTTGCTCCCTGCTCTCTGTGGGTGGGCTGCCCTGCTCCAGGTGGGCCATGCTCTGTGGGCCCTGCTCCTCCAGAGCTGGTCATGACTGTTAAGGTGTCCTGGGTAATTTGCATATTACCCCCCCCCCTCTATATATATAGTCACTGAGAGTTAATTAGGAAAATAAATAAAATCAAAGAAAGTTCACCATAGAAGCGAATGCACAGCTAATCCTGATACAAGTTTGCTATTTCCAAAACAAAACAAAGAAATTAAAGTTATTCCTAAACTTTAATCCAACTCTCAAGGCAACAATGAAAAGGACGATCAACACAAGCAAAGAGTGCCAACACCCATTTAAAGGAGGAGCTCTCCTGAGGTCTGGCCAACTCACTTGCCACACTCAGGTGCTTTTGGAGAGAAAAGGTAACATCTGCCTGGTTCCTTTTCTCTGTTGCCTTCTGGATCCTGCAGCTATTGATCTGACTTCCTAACCAATCCCAGCCATGGGAGAATCTGAGAAGATATTTTAAGAGTTTCATCCCAATTCCATGGGACATGTCATCTAGTGACTCTTGTTCCTCATCTCGATCTAAATTTTGGTTTATTTTCTCCTGTTATTCAGATGTCTGTCTTATAGCCGTACCTTAATTCCTGTGTCATTCTTTGTAGTACTTTCTCAGAGTCTTTCGATTTGGAACCTTAAATAATTGTTTGTTCAAATCTCATCCCTAGGACTAGAATCTGAGACTACATAGAAAGCTGCCCAATGAACACCAAATTGGACAATGCTATGAATGAGAAATAAAATTTAATTGTTATCCTACTGAAGTTTTAATGTTGTTTGCTATAGCACTTGTAGTAGCCTAACTAATGCCTACATTTTCCAGTGGAAATTGGCTTAGAGGAGGAAGGTAATCGGCAGACTGAAAATCAGGAAAACATTATGCTACAAAAAAAACATTTGCAAAACATCTGTTGTCAGCAATAATTCAATAGGCAGACCGGGTGCTTACTGAATTGTAGCCCTAGGGAAAGGGGTTAAAAACAAGGTTAGTTGCCCAGCCTAACTAGTGTTGTCTGCTTTCGGCAGGTTTTATAAGAATGAAATGAGCTCAGGAAAGTGTCGGCCACTTTGCAAGCAGAAATAAGAGGGAATAGAAGGAGTCTAAAAATGTGGACCATCAAAAGGTTGGACATGTCTGTGCCTTCTAGATCCCAAATAGTAAGTGATATGATTGAGAAAGGCTTCAAGTCATCAAACACTTCTGTTGATTTAACTGATTAGCCATGATTAAGTTAAGAAAAAACAAATGGGGGAGATAATAAAATCAAGCTGATTTGAAAGCAGTGCCTGGAAAGCATCTTTGGGTGTGGTGATAAGCACATGGTACTTATTGTAAGCAAATAAATCTGCAGCTTTGTTCATGAGGAAATTGCATGGCACATAAAACGATGAGGGTGGTCTCTGGGAGCCTGTAATTACAGAGCATTCAAATAATCTTTAGAATGGCAGTGGGCTGTCAAAGTTCTCTAGTCCCAAGGAAAGCAGACATAACACACTTCAGATGTGTCAAGGAGAACAAGAACATGGGAGAATCTCCCAAGGTTTAGAATCACAGGGCCGCAGAGACTATTGTGTTAGTGTTCCTTCCAGAGAGCTGAATCAGAAAACAATCAGTGTGGCTCCTCTGCTCTCTGGATAGGGAGCCTTCACAGCATTTGTCCAGCTGGATTACCCCTGGCGGTTATTGGCTCTGTCTCCCTCATTTACCTTTTCCAATTGGAACTATTTGTTCTGGTGGATGTCAGGGACACATTCTAAGATCACAGGTCACAGGACTACGACCAACTAAATCTGCTATGTTGTAGAGGACATGAATGACCTGAGACCCTGGTCTCTGAACTGGACTTCGGAAGTGAGTAAAATCTACATGTGGAAAAAAAAAGAGAGAAAATGAAAATTTGGTTATCAGAAGAGCATCCTATGGTAGATATGTTAAAATTCACCAATATGCATATTCCCTTTTTTTGGATACAGAGAAACTACATTTCCCAGTGTTCTTTGTAAATCAGTATGACCAGGTGATCAAATTCCAGCTGATCGAATGTGGGCAGAAATGAAGTAGTCTTATTTTAAGTACAACCTATACAACCTCCTGCAGTAGAGGACTCTGAGACCATAGAAGAAAGAAAACTGCAGGCCACAGACCAAATCCAGTTTAGTGCCTGTTTTCTGTACACCCATAAACTAAAATGCTTTACATTTTTTAAAGTATTTTTAAAATAAGAAAAATAATATTTCACTACATTCAAAATGATATGAAATGTAAATTTCAATATCAGAAATAAAGTTTCATTGGAACACATTCATGTTCACATTCACTGATATATTGTCTACTAGTATATGTGTATTTACTTTGCAACAGACATGTAGTGCTCTCACTCTTGCCCCCTGCTGACTCATTATAGTGATGCAGTTATAACTTGACAACATTTTGACTGCCATGAATATCCCATTATTTGATTTAATTTTTCTACTATCAGAGCATTTTCTTGAAATCAAAACAAAAAAGAAAGAAAAAAGTGGACTTCAAATATCACATTTCAAATGCACAGTGGAACATGGATTATGTTATTATCAACTTAGGTGGCAAAGCTTTGTTATATATATATATATATATATATATATATATATATATATATACAGTGACCTTTTAACTATGATTGGCAAAATAATATCCCCCTCCCCACAAAGATGTCCACATCCTAAATCCTGGACCCCGTGATTGTGTTATTTTATATGTCAAAGGCAGCTTTGTAGATATGACTAAGTTAAGGATCTAAAGATGAATAGATAATTTTAATTTAATCTAGACACAGGAATTTATTTACAAACATTTAGATTAATATAATTTTGTTACATCAAATGAAAAGTGCGTCAGTCTGAACAAATCCTGTCTCACACATACACACACACACACACACACACACACTCACACACACACTCAAATTAAGTCATGTAATTAACCTTGGGAATCAGGGTATTGGGCGTCAACAAACTCTAGTCTTTAGTTCGTGACCATTGCCCTATGTCCTAATGGATTCTACCTGAAGTGGAATCTGGTAAGATGCACTACAACTGATGATGGTAGAAATATATGTGGAGCAGAAAAATGGTTGGTTGAATAAATTAACAAAGTTAGTGAAAAAATAAAGTATTTAAAGCCTTTAGTTATTTATTGTATTATTCAAGAGCAAAAACTTTGCAGAAAATATTTGCATCTATCATGTTATTAAAACACTAGAGGCCTGGGGCATAAAAATTCATGCACTGGAGGGGAGGGTGTCTCTCAGCCTGACCTGCCCCCTCTCACATTTCCGAAGACCTCAGGGGCAGGAGGCAACCTGGCAATCAGGGGAAGGAAACACCTGCATCATATCTCTGCTGCTGCCACTGCTGGCAGCTCAAGCCCTGGTTTCCTAAGCCTAGGACAGCCCTGGGCAGCTGGGCAGCCACCATCTGAGGCTTGCCTGTGCCTTGGGTTGGTTCTGGGAGGCTGGGGGGCTGTGGGTACTGGGGGACTCTGAAGGCAGGCATGCAGAGCAGCTGGACCCACCTAGGGGCAGGCTCGGCCATGCCACACATTTGACTGCCACCCAGCAGAGCTGAGGGGACTGAGTGCTGCCATCTTGCGGCTATGGATGTTGTTATCTTTGAGGATGTGGGAGTCAATTACCATATTCCCTCCTTATTGGCTGTGGGCACGCCATCTTTGTGAGGGCATGAGGGTAAATTAGCATATTTCCTCTTTATTAGATAGGATAATTGTCAACAGTGTATTTCATTGGCTTTCATGGATGTACCCATCATTAGTTCCATAGATTTGTGTCAGGAATAGAAACTGGGCATCCTGATTGTCCTACTATACACCTTTAATGGTTTAATAGTGTTAATGCTTTATTGTCAAAATAAATAGAGTCAAAGTTGAATTTTTAATGAGCAAGGAAATCTCTGCTCAGTCACTGTTATAAAATACAAACTGACTTTGGATATCAGCTTTTCCACAGAATTGATAATGTTCAGTGAATTCAAGCTAAAATTTTGAGGCAAAATAGAACTTATATGTGAACACAAACTGGATAATATCATTTTGAAGCTAACTTTTGAACAAGCTGTTTTATATACTTCTGCATTTTTTAAATTTAAAACAAAACCCAAAATTTTCATTCCAACACAAATTTTCAGTGTTATATTTTCTCAGCTTAAACTACTGTTTCAAAAAAAAATTGTATCTCAATACAAGTACAAAAACGTTTTCATATTTCAAAAGCCATATAATTGTTCAATCGAGGAGCTCACTTCTAATTTCAATCAGAAGTGATAAATCTGCAATGTGATGACAGGTTGAAAAGCAAGAGAAGAATCTAATAGCCCTGACAGGTTTGGCTCAATGGATAGAGCATTGGCCTGCAGACTGAAGGGTCCCAGGTTCAATTCTGGTCAAGGGCATGTACATTGGTTGTGGGCACATCCTCAGTGAGGGGTGTGCAGGAGAGAGCAGATCAATGTTTTTCTCCCATTGATGTTTCTAACTATATCCCTCTCCTTTCCTCTCTGTAAAAAATCAGTAAAAATATATTTTTAAAAAAGAAGGACCTAATAGAATCCTGAAAATGCTTTGCAAGATAAATATGTTCAATTAAAATCAGACACTCATGGATTGATATCAACATTGGTAGAACTTATCCATGTGAATAGAGGAAATATGAAAAATAAATCTCATAACAGACCATTTACACTCATTTTGATGATAGAGGAACTAATTTTAAACTTCAATTAAGCAAAAACATATCCTCCTGACAAATTAGTTTTATTTGTCTCATTAGTAGATTTGTGTTACACAATTATTATACTATGAATTTCATCAAAATATTGTTTGCTGAAATTTGTTTTCTCTCTTGTTATGAAAATACCTCAATAATGTCTTTGCTTTTTCTTCCTGACTGGCATAGCCTAAAATATTGACAACTGACAAATCTTGGTGGTTTAAAACAGCATGTGTTAAAGTAGCTTTCTCATGATTAAAGTAGCTTTTTAATGATAGGATTAAAATTCATATATAAGGAAACTTCAGAAACTATATTTTTGTAGGAAATACTATGTCATTTTTTAAATATATGTTCTTTTTTCTTTTTATTGAATTTATTGGGGTGACACTGGTTAACAAAATTATACTGGTTTCAGGTGCATGATTCTGCAACACATCATCTGTACACTGTATTGTATGTTCACCCCTCCAAGTGAAGTCTCTCTGTCCATCACTATTTATTCCCATTATACCTGCCTCCACCTCCTCCATTCCCCTCTTCCAGACAATGCCCACACTGTTGTCCATGTCTTATAAGTTTTTTCTCTCTTTTTTCCCCAATTCTCCCCACCCCCTACCCCTCACTAAGTCACTTTTTTAAAATGACTACAGATGCTTTATCTTAGCAAAGTAAATCAGCATCAGGAATTCATCTTCAATTAATTCAGCCAACATTCTTTTAGTCACTGTGAGCAGGGTTATATGCAATGTTGATGTGATGTTTCTCTCCAAATTGTAAATTCCACATATTTATGAATTTAACAACTTAATGCATTTTAACCAATAAACCATCATAAGTTACATGCAATCAATAGTTCCATGGAGGACTTTGCTTAGACAAAGAAAAAATATGCATTTTTTAAATTTCCTAAATGAGGAGTTTCTCTTCTGATTGGAAAGATTCTAAACTGTTCCTTGCTTGCAAAGTAGAAAAGAATAAATTTTGAGCTCTGAATGGGACATTACTTTGAAATATCCCCAGAGAGAGCACTAGGCAAACTCCTGTAATAAAATGCAGCCATCAAATTGTCAATATTTGTCCCAATTGCATAAGGAACTAAGGAGAGCAAAGCACTGAGCAGAGAATTTTTTTTTCCATTTGGCATTATAAAGTGGACAATTACCTGAGGTGATAAGAGTTTCACTTTCTAATTCAGAGTAGAATCAGCTACACAGAATTAAATTATATAAGTGTGCCTCAATACTTCTTTTTAAAATCATGTATTTGAAAAATATTTTCTGGATATCTATAATAATAAAAGCATAATATGTTAATTCGGTCAGATGTCCTTCCTTCAGGACAAAGCCACAGAGGATGGGGGCCACAGCAGAGGTGACCATCATGGCAGGGGGGCCAAGACCCTTGCACAAATTTTGTGCACTGGTCCTCTAGTCTACAGTAATAAAAGAGAAACATGCAAATTAACCATCACTCTGCTTTACCCACCAGCCAATATGGAGCAAGTATGCAAATTAACCCAACTAAGATGGTGGCAGCCACAGAACTGGAGCAAGCAGTAGGCTTGGGTTGCCCCTAGTGATGGAGGAAACCAAACTTCCCACCTGCCCTGGCCTGCCCTGGCCTCTGCTTAAGGCTACAAAGTTTCAACTATAGAAGATAAATAATTTCCAGATACCTGCTTCCAGCTAGCCCTGGCCTTCACTCAAGGAGGTGCTAAAAAATAAAAAAAGGAGGGGCTGGAAGCTTGGGTTGCTGGGGGGCATGGCCAGCCTGAAGACAGCTCTCAGCCCTTCACCCAGGCTGGCCAGGCACCCCAGTAGGACCCACCCTTATCCAGGACACTGTTCAGGGCAAACCAGCTGGCACCCACTCATGCACCAGGCCTCTATCTACACTAATAACAGGGTAATGTGCTAATTAGACTGGGAGACCTTCCAGGAGACCTTCCAGATGTTCTTCTGGACAAAGCCATGGTGGTAGGGTTGAGATAGAGGTGGTTAGAGGCCAAGAGGGGAGGGCAGTTGTGGGTGATCAGGCCAGGATGGGATTACAGTTGTGGGTGATCAAGCTGATGGGGGCTGGCCGTTGGGGGTAAGCAGACCAGCAGGGGGGTAGTTGGGGGTGAGCAGGCCAGTGGGGAGGGAGGGTGGGGGCAAGCAGGCCAGCATGGGGGGGCAGTTGGGGGTGAGCACACTGGCATGGGGGGGGCAGTTGGGAGTGATCAGACTGGCAGGGGTATGATCAGGCCAGGAGACAGAGTGGTTAGGGGAAACCAGGCATGTATGCAGGCAGGTAAGCGGTTAGGAGCCAGCAGTCCCAGATTACAAGAGGAATGTCTGACTACTGGTTTAGGCTCAATCCCTGTAAACCAGCAGTAGAATATCCTTCTAGGGGTTCCGGATTGGAGAGGATGCAGGCCAGGCTGAGGGACACCTTCTGTCCCCATGCATAAATTTCATGCGCTGGGCCACTAGTGTATAATAACTGTATCCCAGAGCTCATCCTGACAATTCTCATTAATTTTTCCCAAATGTTACTAAGCATGAGAATCCCCTAGGGCAATGGTCGACAAACTGTGGTTTGTGAGCCACATGTGGCTCTTTGGGCCCTTGAGTGTGGCTCCTCCACAAAATACGATGGCCTAGGTGAGCCTATTTTGAAGAAGTGGCGTTAGAAGAAGTTTAAGTATAAAAAATTTGGCTCTCAAAAGAAATTTCAATTGTTGTACTGTTGATATTTGGCTCTGTTGACTAATGTGTTTGCTGACCACTGCCCTAGGGCAAATAACACTTGTCCACATTTCAGTTTTTGTGCCCATAAACTATGATGTTTTAAGTGTGGTGAAGACCCAACAGTCTGTACTTTCACAAATTCACCTGGAAGGTTAAAATGGATGCTGGCTATTATGAATGGGCTCACTCGGCCTCCTTTCTGCTTTCAGAGACTCTCTTGCAACTAGGATTCTGGTTGCAAGTTAATTTCACTAGTTAAGATGCACTTGCAGAAAATTTGGAAGGCAAAAACATGACGCTGCCATCTTTCTACCCCCTCTTGGCTGTTTCTGTTCTCAAGCATGGTTGTGGGCATGGATTTTCACAGGTAATGTTCCAGTATCCCATATTCGGTTTTCTGTTTGTTGGACAGCAGCAGTTTCAGTGGTAGCAGTGATGTCCCTGTTTTCCCTCCCAGTAATGACCTATTGCTCTAGAACTTTTCTAGTGACCCAGTTAGGAAACTCCCTTTTTTGTATAACTTCCAACTATTTTGTAAGCATCTGATTTTGGTATCATGTGAATTCCTGCTTAAGATAGTCAGAGTGTTTTCTGTTTTTTGACTAATAAAGACTATGACACTGAAGTTAACACTATCCACAGTGGTGGGTTGTAGACCATCATCATCATTTGTAATGCTGAGAAACCTATTCTTTTATCATCAATCAAATATCTATAATAATAAAAGTGTAATATGCTAATTAGCCCAGATGTCCTTCCAGATGAAGCCTGGGCTGTGAGGGTAGCCCAGGTTCCAGGCGTCAGAGGGAAGCTGGTGCTGGCACCTGGGGTTAGGAAGGCCTACTCTTGCACAAATTTGGTGCATCAGGCCTCTAGTCATTATATAATGCATTTAATGAAGTCAGTGAAAATTCATTGAATAATGAATTTGTCTAGCACAATCTAAAAGAATTATTGATTCATATCAAGGTAAAGCTTCCGGAGTCTTATCTGGCCTCAGAGCTAGAATGGCATAGTAGGGCTAAAAAATAAATAAATATTCAAGGCCTGGAAACAAGCATAGCACCTATGTATTCCAGAATTTTGCTTACCAAGTTACATGACTGAATTCCATGATTCTCATTCCTATGATTTGCCATCTGGTAGACTACTCTGGGATCCTGTGTTTGATCACTGTGTGTCCCTAAGTTATGACCAGAAACACTTCAGCTACCTTCATTCAGAATGGCAATTCTTGCCCCACACTATTTTGATTCTCTTAGCCCCTTACAATTAAGTGGATGTCGAGGTGGAAGCTTTGTCTTAGTAACAAGAGCAAAATCTAAGTTATCAAAATCAGGACCCATATTTATGCTCAAGTTATCATCAGGTGACTTAAAATTGAGAGTCCAGAGCGCTGGGTTAGCATACACATCCCTCCTTCCTAAGGTCAGCATTGGCCCCATAAATGTTGTTAGGCTGACAGGCAAACTTTGAGGTGTGAGAGCTATAAGTTATACAAACTGAGATAAGCTCTGAGAAGGGGAGCTCTATTTTTTTTGTATGAGTCTCACTTGCTGATCCTTATTCTCACACATGGATTCCCAAGGTTTGAGGGAGCTCTGGGACAAGAATCTCCAAGAAATATTTTGTCTCACTCTATGACTTGTATCTCTTTGCTAGGGTTCCCTCATTTCCATTATCATTGCCACTATTCACTCTACACTGTAATCCAACTTTTTTTTTTTACTGACCTTTAGCACAGCTAAAGCATTAGCATTCTGAAAACTTTCAGAGCTCCACTAGCATTCTAAAAACTTTCACACTGATTCTAAGAGAGATAAAATTAAACTGAGGTAAGATATAAACCACATGAGAACTACTTCCCTAAGGATAAACCCCCTCTAGCTATCACAAAGGCCAGGTTCCATCCCTCCTTGATTCTTTCCTCTTTCCATGAGACAGATGCCATCCCTGTGCTCAGATTTGCTCATAAATTTCCCAGCCTTCTCTCTCAGGCAGAAATTATCTTTTGCTGTGGTGTACGTTGAAGTTGCTCTCCTACAACCCAATAAATATAACTAAATCCCTTAGTCCACATCAGAACAAACAAACTAGATTTTTTGTTTTGACGATTCAGTTCCCTATCACTGCTTGAACTTTGTGCAGAGCCCACTGGTTTGTTAGAGCAAACTTCTGTTAAAACCTTCTCCTGCACTAGGCACCACAACATCATAAGCATACAAAGGCGAGCGCTCCTCTCTTTCCCATCAAAACGCTGTCTGTGGTATCAGGGGTGAGTCCCTGCACAACTGGAATTCTAGGCATGCCATGGCTTCAGCTGGAAACTGAATTGTCAAAAGCAATTGCCAAATTTGGCAGGCATTCTATAAAATAAAAGCTGTGATGCTGCTCAAAGGACAGACCATTGGGTACAGCAAAAAGCCACTGGACATTGAAGAGAGTCCTTTCGGCGGAACGTGGCTGTACTGTCTGTGAGACAGAACTACTTTTCTGTATCAGATTCTCACCAATCCTGAAAGTGCTCCTTTAGTTGTCAAACACAAACAAGGATTGAGGTTTCATAGTATTTTTACTTTTAATCTTTTAAACTTTAATTTGTTGTTTTAAATTACATACACAATTTTTTTTACATTCAACATTTTGACAGTTATATACTCGTTAATCCATTTTATATTTAAACTGAATAATCCAGGGTCCAAGTGGTTTTAGATAGTTTTTGTTTATTTAAAGTTTTAAAAATCTCTTTGACTTCAAAAGAGTAACCTACACGTAGGAATGTAAAGTGTTTGAAAGTCAACTTTTAATAACATAGAGGTTCCCTTGACTTTATTCTTTCTAAATCTAAAAGATTAGGAATGGACAACACAATCCAGTCTATTAATATTCAGTCAATATATTTTCTATACTGTTTAATATTTTTCTTATTTCTACAATAAACATAAATGGTTTCATTAAAAACTTATTTAAAATAATTTTGATAAAATTTAACTTGTGGGCTGCGTGTTTCTTCTGGATTTCTCTAACCAGAGAGCTATTTCACATATTTGACAAGATAGAGGGTAAAGGGTTTTGTTACGAGTAATTGTGTGAGTTCATATAATCATCCAAGTGTTCTTTGAACTTTCACATTTGCCATCAGCAGTGACATAGTGTCACTGAAGGAAGAATCCTGAATTACTGAATCCTTTTCCCTGATTTTACTGATGCGACTCAGAGAATCCATATGCCCAGGACCATACATTTTCTTAGTTGATGACAAAAGTCGAATAAAATCCAGGATTTTACATTTCTATTTTAGGACACTTATATTGTAACACAGCTGCTTCCTTAATTAGCTATAAAATAATAAAAGGTCAGCTTTGAAATAAAAGTTGTAATGTAAGTTAAAACTTTTTCTATTATACTCCAGATATTTAAATATATCTATGATAAATAATGATATTAAATCCCAGTTTTATAATTTAGAAAATTTCACTTAAAGTTAGCATTTGACCTCAGTGATAAGCAAAGTAGCGTGTAGTTTTAAGTCAAACAAATACTCTAATCATATACAGGTGTAAATCTTTTGAATCAAGAAGTGTATTTTAAACACTCTTACTTGCAGTGCATTGTCTTAATTTCCAGGGACAACAGTTGGGGAGGTTGGAGAGGATTAAAGACACATAAATGTCATGGTATTTATATTTAAATGAAAATTTCAATGTAATAGTGTGTGTGTGTGTGTGTGTGTGTGTGTGTGTGTGTGTGTGTGTGTGTTGGGGGGAGAGACCATGAACAAATAAAACAATTTTCTTACTGATTTTTTAGGTCTTTAAAATTTTTATTTGCTAATATATAGTGAGAAAGAAAATCATCTTTATGTCTCCTTTTAACCCCTAATCTCATTCCCAGTGAAAATGTTATTCCTCTGTGTTAAAAATCATTCCAGAATCTGACCACCTTTTACCATCTCAATTATGTAAAAAATTCTCACTGTATTTTTGAATGTTTGAGTGCTTACAGTTTTTAAACCTTAATCCTCCCTCTTTTCTTTCTGCCCCACATCCGGGAAATCTGATTTTTAAACAGCCCCAGGTGGCCCCTTCTTTGGTACCAGTGAGAGATTCAAACCATGTGTGGGAACTCTCAATACAGCTCACTCCCTAATCACCATCTAACCCCCAACCCAGTTTCCTTTTCCTGCTTTCTGAAGCCACTCTTGGACCATGTTGGGTGGTCTACCCTGTTCTCTTCAAAAAGCCTCATTATATGAGTAATTCAACTTTCCATGCCTGGTTGGGGTGTGTGTGTGTGTGTGTTCATCAGTGTTGACATCTGAAGCAAATTTTGATTGGAGCTGCACCCCATTTCTGTGGAGTGGCCATAACACATTCCCATATCAGTTTAAGGTACTATTAATACTTGCTCAGATGATTTCAATAACCTTTAGCAATTTTGTTCTCTCAACTTCAGATCTTGCTCCACTTTTGTCTACTTCCCACAGGACTAACCTGAGTAATAATTTAAACATGTAAGTCATATCATGTCACTCCTCCATTCAAATTCCTCCAATGGCTTCACTCAAAAGAAGAGCCAAATCCTTAACATGAACAATAAGAGTTTTGTGATCTTGCCTCTCCTATTACTTTTATGCCATCATTTCTTTTTTTATTATTATTAGTGATTTTTTACAGAGAGGAAGGGAGAGGGATAGAGAGTTAGAAACATCGATGAGAAACATCGATCAGCTGCCTCCTGCATACCTTCTATTGGGGATGTGCCCTCAACCAAGGTACATGCCCTTGACCAGAATCGAACCTGGGACCTTTCAGTCCACAGGCCAATGCTATATCCACTGAGCTAAACCATTTAGAGCAATGCCATAATTTCTTACCATTCTCCTTTATCATTTCACTTTGGCTAGTCACAATAGACCTTGTTCTTTTAACATGCTAAGCATGCTGGACATCATTTTCACGTACCATGCCCTCTGCTATTACTCCAGATATCTGAGTGGCTAATTCCCTCGTTTTCTTTATAGCTCTGCTCATATATCAACCTTATCACAAGGGCCTTCTCTGACCACCTATGTTAAGGTAGTAATGTCTTCACTCTCTAACATTTCTAATCTGTACTACCCTGCTTGATTCTTTCTTTATAGATCACCCCCAATATATAAATATATCATAATATCCATTATTGTCTGTTTTTTACTAGAAGCTAAGCAATCTGAGGTAGAGGCTTTGATTTGTTCATTGCTGTACCTCAGTACTTATCAGTGCCTGGCACACACACATACACACACATAGTCAGAATTCACCATTTTAAGCAAAAGACCCAATAACTCATCGACATAGACAGCAGCATGGTGATTACCAGAGGAATGGGGTGGGGGAGGAAGAAAAGGAGATAGAGGGGATACATGGTGATAGGAGACTTACTTTGGGGTGGCAAACACACAACACAATATACAAATGATGTGTTGTAGAATTGTATATCCGAAACCTATATAATTCTGTTAACAATGTCACCCCAATAAATTCAATAAAATTTTTTAATTAAAAAAGCTTTTTTAAAAAAAATACCCTGCCTTGGTAACTAAGCTAATTTTTTAATCCCACTTTCTATAGGCATACAGATATAAAACGAAGAGCTCTGATAGTCTTTTCTGATTCTTGTTCCAAATCTCTATTCTCCCTGGACAAGCAGATAAGGTGTAATTTGCAGAATTAAAGTGTTACACTAAATAGAAATTAGTTTTGTATCCCAGTCTTATTCTGGACATACCTTTTGTTATCAAGCATTTCAATTGGCCTGCATTTCTGCAGGAAATATAAGGCTATGTCTTAAACTGAGACCCATGGGCTTGGTTTGCATTCAGGTAGACTGGGTGGGGTAGATTGGGAGGTGGGGAGGGGATGTTGGAGTTGGCTAGACCTACTTTACACCAGGCACTGTGGTAATTAAATAGAATAATTATTGAATGCCCCTATGTTTTCTTTAGATGTCTGCCATGCAATTTTTACAGGGAGGGGCTTGTAAAATGCTATATGGGAAGCTGCTGCATGTCTCAACTGCATTATTTTTCTTATCTTGAGCTGACTCAGCATGGGAGTCCTTTGAAGGTGGTGGGAGTTTTGTGTTTGCACCCCCTCCAAAGACATGCACATGTACCGAAGGCTCAGTGGAGGATGTGGAAATCAGGCTCCTCAGTCAAGCAAGACAGAAAGCTGCCTGAAGTGAGAGTCTCTCAGGAAGTTCCATGTTCTTTACAGTTTGACCTTCATCATGCTTCTTTTCTTAGGTTACAATTTGAAAAACAGATCTCAAACTATTCTTAAATGCAAGGATTAAGGCTATGTGGTGCCCTAATAGGACCCGTGGAGATATGATATTATTGCATTTAACCAGTGGCAATTCTGGAACTGGAGGTGAAATAAAATCCTGGATATCTCTCACTCTGTATTTGAATTGGTGACTTTATTTTATTTTTTCATATATTATTTTTTACTCTATTTGAACCTCTCTTTGTGACACTTAGCATCCTATGCTGTGTATATTTTTGCTTCTACCATTCTTACCACATTTATCGCACTGTCTCTTGTATTTTAGTTACTTTTATAGGTCAGTCCTCCTCAAAGTGCAAGTTGCTTGAAGACAAGGAGGATTTTTGTGTGTAATCTCCTTAAGCTTTGGTCATATCCTTCATCAGAATTCAGAGGGGCCTGGTTGCAATTAACAACCTTGTTACCTAGTATAAGTCAGCACCCAGGGTCTCTTAAGGTTTCTATCTAGTTAGAAATAGTCTTTAAAAATATAAACACAATAAAAATCTTTAGCCATTACCCAAATGTCACAATAACTCATGTTAGGGGCAAAGAGGACCGGAGACCTCTAGTGGTAAGATTCCATTGGCAGGGGCCCAGGTCAGAGCTCAGGCAGGAGGCAACCAATTGAAGTGTCCCTCTCACATTGATGTTTCTCTCTGTCTTTCCCTCTCTCTTCTAAGCTATCTAAAGATCAATGGAAACATATCCTCAGGTGAGGATAAAAAAAAAAGTCATATCTTATGAAAGAGATACCTTGAAAATACCTAAAGAATTTTATCATTTTTTTGTGTGGTGAAGGGACTGGAGTTCGTGTTGATGAAAACACCTTGGTGGCTGGGGCAGTGGCAGCAGCAAGGGGTGATGGGGGTAACACCTTCCCCTGATCAGCTGGCTGCCTCCCATAGAGGTAGGCCAGACTGTGGCTTAGGCTGACTCCCTGTGAACATCCTGCCCTCGGGGGTAGTAAGCAAGTGAGTGGCTGAGCCAGGGTGGGAGCTCTGGACAGGGGTGGAGAAATAGGGACAGACCAGGCAGGGAAGCCGAGGCCCTCCGGTCCTGGCTTCTGCCCTCCTACCTGTCCTGTAGAAACAGGACAGGAGCCAGTCTTAGAGTCAGGAGAATATGCTTAGGCCAGCTCCCTGTAGACATCCTGCCCCCGGTAGTAGAACGGAGAGGAGGGCACTGGGTGCAGGGAGGGGACCTCAGCCGGGGTCCTGAGGTGCAGGGAAGGAGCCTGGCCTGGGCCCTGTGGGGAGCTTAGGAAGTCAGGCTGAGCAGGCAGCAGTTCATACTATTACTCTTCCATCTTCTTCCACCTCTCCAAGCCAACCTCCCTACCCGACCTGTCCAGGAGAATGGGCTCTGGGCGACCTCCTGGAGCACAGACTGTGGGCCCAGAGACTCAAGGAAGAGTTCCTGGCGGGGTCGGGGCAGGGGCCAATGCAGAGCTACCAGGGCAGAGCTGCTTCAGTGTCTCAGTGAACTTCGCAACCAACCCAAGTAGGAAACAGAGGAAAGAGGCCAGGAGCTGTGGATTACCAGCGCTTCAGTCACTTGAAAACAATCTTGCTTGGATTGCAAAACGACTGTACATTCAGCTGAGAAGTGAGGGGGTTGAACCCCACTGTTGCTGGGCTCTGGTCAGTCTGAGGCCCGAGCGTCCACTAGGAGAAGGAGAAAATGGAAGGAAGGGCCCGGAGAAAGGGAGGACAATTGAAGGAAATATGTCTAGACTTTCCTCAACCCTCTCCCCCTTTCTGCTGTCTACCAAAGCCCCGGGCATGGCCACAGTTCTGTCTCCACCTTTTAGTCCCCTGTTCTCCAACCACAGAGGAAAGAAATAAGGAAGGAATCTGTTCTGCCTTCAGAAAGTAACTATACACCAGATCAGCCTGTGGCCTCCTGAAGAGGGAGGCCAGACTGCTGTTTAGGCACTCTCCCCAAAGCTGTCAGTAGGGCATCCTGGGAAGGAGTGGGTCGGCGGGGCTGAGGGACCTCTCCCCATCCCCCCATGCACGAATTTTCATGCACTGTGCCTCTAATAAACTACATAAAGCCTTTTTGTTGTTGTTTTTTTAATACAATCTGGCAGTTTTTAAAACTTTCACTTACATGTAGATACCTGATTTTAGTTTTTCTTTTAACTTTGTTATGTGATCTCAGAATTTTTTTTTCTTCTTTAAAATTATTGTTGTTTTACATAATTTGTGATTCATTCCATCTTTCTCTCCTTACTTATTTGAAAGTTCCATTGTACTTTCAGGAAGTAACATTGCATTGACCTTCCCCTAGTGATCCCAGTCTTATCTATGCTCACTGGCTGGAGTCCTAGCGTTAGGCTCAATGCTGTTAACTAAGTGCTTGTCTAGACCACAGGAGAAGAAGCCCTTGCAGTGTTTTCTTTGAGACCCCAGGAGACTTCAAGGTGTCACTTACATACAGCTGCCAGTGGGACCCAGCAGCTGCTTGAATCTGGAGAGCTAATCAGCTTGGCGTTGCTCAGGAGAGGAAGGATCCATTTTAGATGGGATGTCTCCAGAATCCCCCCTCAAGTGGCTCATACACTGTCCATTTAATCCTCCTACATCACATTTTCAAAGAATTTATTTCTTTCCCAGTAGGTCTGCATTAGGAGACATAACCCGTGTAAAATAGAGTATTAGAAAGTCATATTTGCGTGATCTCTGCATATGAGCAACAAAACAGTTCTAAAGAATTGCCATCCCAAAGCATCCCCTGGTTTCCTCAAGACAAGTGACAATATTAACTATTGTAACAAGAACAATTATAATAATGTTGGTTACCAATTACTGATTGCTCACTTTGCAATGCCAGTCAGAGTAAATGAAATACCTTTAATCGTCACAATTTTACAGAGCATTGTAATTATCCCCTTACTACAGATGAGGAAACCAGGACTTTAGGGAGCTGAAAAATTTCTTTGAATCCATTTGGCTTTTTACTAAGAACCTGGGGGTAGAGGACCTTGGTCTGTCTGTGCTTCTAGGGCTTGCTTGGGGCCCCCTTAGGGAAGGGGAGGACTGAAGTGGTGTATATTCAGCTCCCTCCCCATGTTTCCACCTGAGCCATGCCACTGAGGAGTCTCAGTGAGGATGGGTAGTACGTGAGAACTGGAATTGGAATTGCTCACCTTCTCTTTTGGGCTGAGTTCTTCCAACACTTTCTGCATCTCCTGGCTGTGTCATGGGTGTGGCATGCCCAAGCTGTTTTCCTCCTCTCCTGAGCCCATTTTTTCTTCTTCTCTCTGTTCCCTAGCTCCAATTCTGAGCACTATTCTTAATCGAAACTGTTAAGCATTACATGATCACCAACAAAATTAAAGCCACAGGAGCCTTTAGAGGTGAGATGAGCAAACCTCTTTATGGGACAGAACTGAGTCCTACAGAGGGGCAGTAACTGAGTCCTACAGAGGTTATGTGACTTACTGGAGAGGAAACCCCTGACATATAGCTGTTTCCCTCCACAATATGATACCTTTTAAAAGTAAATGGTAACTCTTATGGTTTAAGAGATGTTTTCTTCCTCAAGGCTACTTAAGGAAAATCCTGGAAGATGTAATGCCTGCAGGGCCCCTTGCCTCACTCCCCTTACCACTATGAAAAGGGCTTATCCTCTGTCTTGAGGAAAGAAAACTCATGCTCTGGCATTGGTCCAGACAGATGAAGGTTAAGGCGTAACGATTAAATGTGGTATCTTCATGCCTGATGTGGCTGGACATCAGTTGATATCATTATGTTTTCATCTTTAACTATTCACTTATGCTTTGAAATTTAAATGTAAGATGAGCAAACCTCTTTATCACACTGAATTCCTATGGCTGAACATCAGTTGATATAATTATGTTTTCATCTTTAACTAATAATTTATGCTTGAAATTTAAATGTAGTAAGAACTAAAGTGAATATTTCCTGGAGGCCTTTCCTGTGTTTTAAGCAGACTCATGTTTAAGCACCAAAGTTGGACTGGAAAATAAAATTACTGCTCTGGACTCAAGCCTTAAAAGAAATAAGGGTGGATATCAAAGAACATCTATTATGCCTCATCTTTTCTTGCTTCCTTTTTTCTTTCTCTCTTCCAGCATCCATCACAAGCATTTTATGCAGCCAGACATATGGACACTCCTGAGGTAGGAGCAAGGCCATTCTCCTCAAATTGGCATGAGAGCAGAGGCACCATAAACCATCTTAATACTGTGCACCCAGTCAAAGGGAAAACAATATCATTTCAGTTAGGATTTTGGGTTGCAAGAAACAGAAATCAACTTTAGCTAACTGAAGTTAAAAGGTCATTGGAAAAATTTGGGGAGTTCACAGAATTCTTGGGGAAAAAACAGAGAATCAGCCAGAATCAAGAAGCCTTGGTAGCAAGAAGCACAACCTGGTCCTGTCTTCAGTCAGTCCAGTTAGAGCTTCTGTGTCGTCACCACCACTGCTGACACTCCCTACAGACATCAGGAGACTCCCAACCTTCCTTCTGGAAACAGGGTACCCATTATCCCTGTCCTTTTGCCCAGTCCTCTCATGATTTAAAGTCAGAAAGCATCTGACTGTTCAAGTCACATGTTTGTTGCTGGGGGGTGAAAAGAGATAACGTTTGAATTCTCCATTTCTCCAGGGGAAGACCCTGTACTTTTTCACAGTTGGGAAGTCCTCATAATCAGATGGGTGTTCAAATAGTTGATAGCCCAATAATCAAATATTAAATAGTCAAGGAATTGTGAAAAGTCAACAATTTCCCAGTTCAGAATTATTCTGGCCTAATTTCTTTTTTTCATTTAAATATGTTTTTTATTGGTTTCAGAGAGAGGAAGAAGGAGAGTGAGAGTGAGATAGAAACATCAATGGGAGAGAAACATAGATCAGCTGCCTCCTGCTTGCCCCCTACTGGGGATAGAGCCCACAACTTGGGCGTGTGCCCTGTCTGGGAATTAAACTATGACCTCCTGATTCACAGGTCGATGCTCAACTACTGAGCCACACTGGCTCAGCCCTAATTTCACATCATACTGATAAATCCATCAGAGTTTCTACACTTGTCCATTAACTGGATAAAAGATGACATTCTGATTTGCCTATGAGCCTTGGCCAAAGGTGTGGGCAAGGTCCCTTTCTATGAGAAATACACATAAGAGACACAGCCTCAAGAGCTAGAGTACCTCATTCTTAAAGTAATTCTGTGCCTAAATGGCCTTAAAATGTAGAGGGGGGAAAAGTATTTGTATCCCCAGCATTAAACATTATGCCTATATTACATTGCCCAATAAATGTTTGCTAAGTGAATGCTTCTAATAGCTACTTTTTGCCAGTTAGCACTGTACCAGGCAGTGTAAAAAGCAATCCATATGCATTACATAATTTAATTGCCATTATATTATCCTTACTTCACAAATGAGTCAACAGGTGTAATGAGGGTGCATAACTTGATCAGTGCTGCAGAGCTAATAAGTGGGGCATCACCAGAATCCGGTCTGTCTAAAGGTAGCCAGGAAACGGGAGATGCCCTCAAATGTGTGCCTGCTCTGTGCACCTGATAAAAGGCTGCTGACACTTTTACTTCAGCTGGAAATCTTTGAACTAAGTTTTATCATCATCATCAATATAAATACATCCCAGAATATAAACAGAGAAAAAGCTGGATATTGTGTCTTTTCTTCTCCAGCTATATCTATTTTCCTTTTTTTCTTTAAAAAAACTTATTTTATTTATTTTTAACATATGTGTACTTATTCCCCCATTACCCCCAACCCCCACTTATGCCCCATCCCTCTGTTGTCTGTGTCCATTGATTAGGCTCATATACATGCACACAAGGCCTTTGGTTGATCTCTCCCCCTTACTCCCACTGAGCCCCACCTTTTATTTTCTTAAACAGTGTATCAGACCTTTATTTCTCCCTCTTGGTGAGGATGAAAGAGTTTTGAGTGGAACAGATATTATCACCAACAGGAGGGACAGACAAGGACTTTGGGGCATGGTCAGGGTCTATGATTTTCAGGAGCTGGAGGAAATAGGTCACATTTGCTACTTACACTTCATTTGCAAAGATAGGATCTCTACAGACATAAGCCAATTCCTAGACAGAAACTTAGAAGAAGAAGAAAAAAAAAGCCATAAATCCTAGAGAGCTTTAGGGGAAAAAAAAAGACAGAAAACAAAGTTGACAGTTGCTAATTGGTTAATTAGTGCTTAACTAAAATGACTCTAAATTTGAGCACTCCCAGATGAACAGTGGGAAAAGTAAGCAGGAAACAGATTTAATGCACTTGAAGTGGAGTGCACGTGGCAGTTAGTCAGATGAGCAGCTGGCCTGCTTTTTCCTGCCTGCCCTTTGTGAGGTAGTGTTTTCCTGAAGTAACGTGTGAAATGCATGTAACACGGGGGATGTTCAATCAATATTAGTTCACTTCCCTCCTCCAACTCAGCTCCACTCCTTGTCTGCCAGGAGAGAGTCTGAGGCTACCTGGTCTGTTATCAGCGGAGAGAATGCACGGGAGCCTTCGTTTATTCAGCAGAATTTCCCAGGTGTCTGTTATATGTCAGTCATCATGATTACTTAACCTCCACAGTGTGTTCTCTGAAGATAAAGGGGACAACCACCCAGGGCCTAAGAGGGAGAAGGATGAGGTCCAGGACTATAAATAGTCTTCCTTTCCTTCTTCCTCCTTCCTCAGGCACAGTTGGGCAGGAACCAAAGAACAGGGTGTAGTATTGGCAGTGCCCACATAAGTACGACTGTCCCTTGCCTCCAGCCCAGACTCAGACCTGAGCTTCATGAAAGCTTGTGTTCCATCCAGTGTTCCTTTCCATGGCCCAGGCATGTGATCCGCCCCTTTAAATTGCCTTCTTCCCCAGGGAAACTCTTGGCAACCTGCTCTGAGCCAGCCCCTCTGGTATCCTTAAAATAGGCCAGCGAAGGCTGTCTGAGTTAGCAGATGCTCTTGTTTAAATGTCAGTAAAGGATGATAGGGTTGCATAGTTACCGCTGTATCCTTAAATGTCTGTGTGGCTTTATAGTTAAGCAATTGTTCTTTTTCAGGCACCGAGCTTTGTCTGGTCTTTATAAAATAAACATAGAGGCATGTAAGAGCTGACTCATGTTTGTGGGCAGCTGGAAACTATTTCTTAATAATAGTAACTAACAATAATTAAGTACTTACATGTTAAACACATTTCATACCTGATTGCTTGGAGGCGTTATTAGCCTAATTCATGGAGATCTTGATGTAATGGCACTCCAGGAGGGGGACGGGGTTTGGAATTTAGTTCAGCTCCTAAGAGCTTAAATATTTCAGTTTGAACAGAACACTTCACACCAGGACCTCAGATATGTACTCAATTTCAAGCGATGCTTCCTACTGTGTCTACCACAGCAAGTTATTGAGCCCCTTGGCCAATGGTTCATAAACTGAAGAGGTTAAACTAGATAAGTTCTAAGATCCTTTCCATCCGTTCTAATTCAAAGCAGTGAATCATGCCTTGGAAGAGAATGATGGTCGTGAAGAGTTTAAAACCATTTGCTTTCCCTATTCAAAGGAAAAATAGAAGCTTATTTGAATGACATCTAGACGGAAGCAATATTAGGTTTCTTTCTGTTTTTCTTTCTTCAAAAGTGTTTCCTAATTCCCCACAGGTATTCTTTGTACCTGGTTAGGTAGAAACTTCAGAAGTGAAACTCAAGTCCTTTTTATTGAATCTAAAATGAAGTCCTAATGAGAGAAGGTTCTCTTTATATAAGGATGAGAGTCGGGCAGGGACTGTTTTCCCTGGCCCCATTGGCAGCAAGCTTTGGGAAAATGGCAATTTAGATAAGGTTTGTCAGTCTTCCCACAATGGCCAGAATTCAAACCTCCAGGAAGCTGGAAATGAGCATCGTCCTCTCAACCGGAGCATAGGACCAAGTTCAATTTTCTGCTTTATCCCGGATTTTTGTGCAATTGATAAAAAAATATCTTTAAAGTGATTCTTGCAAATTTCTCTGCCTACAAATAGAGAAAAAGAAAATATTTCATGCCTCACCAGAAGGCTGTGAGAACTCATTTTTGTTTGTAAACGTTAATCAAGTGATAAGCATGGATACCTGCAAAGTATGGTTTCTCTCTAATTTAAAATTGGCCAGGTTATTGACTGAGGGCTGAGTAATTTTTACAGCTGGAATTGGGTCTGTAATTTGGTGCCCCTCTTTCCTTTTGCATTAATTTGGAGCTGGGTGGGAGCTTTAGGGCTCTCTGTAGAGACAGTGCCTATAATGATTTATTTAAATTCTGATCATGCTTTCTAATTGTGTAAATTTTCAATCACTTCCATTGCTGACTTGATTCTTAAACTGTTGAGAACATTTTCTTTACATAACATTTGGCTAGGTTTCCTGGCTCCTATGCATTAAATGTTATGAGAAAATATGTGTTGTAGGAGAAAAAAGAATCAAGCTGAGTGCTTTTTAATAATTCATCATTCCTCCTAGGTAAAAAAATAATAATAATAATCTAGCACTTACACTTAGAAGCACTAACCATGCACCCAACAATATAGGAATTGCTTTTGTTCACTGCAAGAGCTGAATGTGTCCTGAGCCCCCACCCCCATTTCTTTGGGCATGCTAATGGCTGTGCAATAGCAGGTGAGGTAACTACATTCATCTCCTTGACCCATCCAAGACAGAAAGTAGATACCTGGGTCTCGATTAAATTCATAGTAATCACTGTGGGATGGCCACACTTTTTCATGCACAATCCCCAAGGAAAAAAAATGCCAAGAATTAGCATTTATTTTAATGATGACTTATTTGTCATCATTATATACTGTTATATTTTACCTCCTTCCAAACTTTCCAACTTCCATCTCCTGAACTCTCCCCATGCTCATTGTGTGATGGCTGCAATGGCTTCCTTGCTGTTCTATCATACAGCATAAAGCCAACATCATTCCCTTCCCCTCCACTCCTGGAGCCAGGGCTGCTGATATTCCAAATGCTGCCTGAGTGCTCCAGACTTCCTGCTGTTCTCAAATGCAGTTTATCAGTCATATGATCTGACCATCCTCCTCAAATAATGCACCCCACCTTCTTTCTCTCTATTAAACCTCTTATCGCCTTATCATAGTTTATTTTCTTCAATCAATAACATATCAATTGACCTGTTTTTATATTATTACTAGGTGCACCTTGAAAGGAACTGTGGGCCATGAGGCTGTGGTAGGCACAGGGATGGGTCTTGGCCCACCCTCTGAGCCCCCACCTGGCCCTCCTGCTATGGCCCCAATCCCCTGTCTGCAGGCAACCCTGCTCCCACCACTGCCACGCCCATGCATTGATGTTGCCAGCCCCCCTTCCCCCAATTCACTGAAAGCCCGGAGTGATTGGGGCTGGCACCAGCAGTGGGTGTGAACAGCAGCCTCTGCCCTGATCATTCCTCAGGAACAGGGGGAAGCAGAGAAGCCCTCAGGGGCAATCAGAGCCGGCAGCTGCTGCTTGCACCTGCTCATGGTGCCAAGTGATTGGGACTGGTGCTGGGTACCAGCAGCAGGTGTGAGCAGTGGTTCCGGCACCAGCTATGGTTGTGAGTGGGGCTAGCACTGACAGCAGGTGCGAGAGCCGGCCAGGATTGTGGCATGCAGGAGCAAAGAATTTTCAGTAACCGTCAGAGGTTCGCCCTGATGACAGTGACCAGTGCTCCACGTTGGTCTGGCACCCTGCTCACTTACTCCACCATCCCACCATGGCCAATGCCTGCCATGTTCCACACATGCCCCCTGGTGTTCAGCCCATGTCATAGAGACCGGTTGTTTGGTTGTTCCAGTTGTTCTGCTGTTTGGTCTATTTGCATATTAACCTTTTATTATATAGGATTTGACTAGTATAATATTATGTACATAATATAAAATAAATAATATGTCATTATTTGACATATATTTATCTATCTAACCCTACTTATTACCCTAACTTTTCCCCTCCACAAGTTATTTCAATGTGACATTTTCACATGCCTTCATTGTTTCACCCTCTTTACTGTATCCTCAATACCTAGAACAATGTAGTGATCATTGCATAAGTACTTGTTGATTAAATGAATGATTGAATCATGACTGATAAGATTCTGTCTAATTTAACAATGTGTAAAATGATCTTATTATCTAAAACAAACAAACAAAAAACATCCCAAAAGCTTTTCAGCATGACATTCAAGGTCTTCCAACAGGCAGGCTCCAAACTTCTGATATAATCATAACTTCTGCCATATATTGGCCTCCTGGCCCATGCAACATCTATCTGATCAGCTCCTGAAGTATATAGCAACTATTCCCAGTATACACCCATATCCTTCCCACTTTAGGTTTTGCTCAAGGTGTAGTGGTGTACCTCTGTGTTTACCTGGTTAAATCGTTCTCTTCTCTATTAGTTCCCTCTGGCTGCTGTAATAAAGTAGTACCACAGATTGGGTGGCTTAAAAAACAGAAATTTGTTGTTTCACCATTCTGGATGAGGAGGTCTGTAAGGAAGAATCTGTTCCATGCCTCTTTCTCCTGGCTTCTGGTGGTTTACTGGTAGCCTTTGGAGATCCTTGGCCTCCACTGCATTGCCATGATCCCACCTTTCATTTTCCCTGTGTGCAAGTCTGTGCCCAAATTCCTCTTTTCATAAGGACATCAGTCATATCAGTTAGGGGCCCTTACTCTTGTATGACCTCCTTTTAACTAATTAGATCTGCAATGACCCTGTATCCAGATAAGGTCACATTCTGAGGTACTGGGGGTTAGGGCTTCAACACATGAATTTTAGGGGACACAATTCAACTTAGAACCCATTCTACAAAGCCTAGAACAAATATTTTTCCTTCCAAATGCTATCAGTGTGAGTCTGTCTCACTTCTATGTTCCCATGGTGATAGCTTTGTGTCTGTAGTCTTCCTTCTACAACACTTACTCCACTAACTTATTATTCAGCACTTGCAGGTACTTAGTTTGTGTCTGGGAACATGAGGTCAATAAAATATACTTTATTGTTTATTGACTTTTAGAGAAAGAGAGAGAGAAGGAGAGAGAGAGAGAGAGAGAGAGAGAGAGAGAGAGAGAGAGAGAGAGAGAGAGAGAGAGAGAAGAGAAAAACATTGATTGGTACCAAGGATTGACCCCAAAACCTGGCATGTGCCTGACCATAAATATCACCAGCCACCTTTTGGTGCATAGATGATACTCAGTCAACTGAGCTAAACTGGCCAGAGCAATGAGACATACTTTCTGCACTTTTGGAGCTCCTAGATTAGTGGGAATGAGATTCTAAACTCTAGAAGTGCAGAACTTCTCAGCTCTTGGTAGATACTATACTCAGTAACTTTCAGTTGAATTCAATAATTACTCTTCAGGTCAGTATTTGCCATAATAGATACATATGAAAAAGCAATAGAATCACAAAGGAGGGGTTTTTTTTCACAACAGAGATGCTTGCTTTTGTCTGGAAAAAGCAATTGGAGTTTGGCTTGACTTAGTGGGGAACAATAGAGATTTTAAGCAGAGTGGCAATAGTTTGGGGGAAGCGTGAAAGAACAAGTCACATTGAGGATATTGCAAGTAGTCAAGAATGCCTGGAGTGCAGGAGTGTGGGGGAAGACGGAAGAGACAATCAGGAGTCATATAATGAGTGTCCTTGGAGTCATAATTAGGAAATAACCTGTGATTGGATATGAAATACTATTCTTGTTCTCTCCAATTGTGTCTAAAGCCCCCAAATTGAGGGCAATTGCTGTTAAGAGGAGCAATAGACACATAATTAGGTCTTATTAAGATGAGTTCAAAGCAGTCTCGCCTCTTTCTCCATCCCTCTTTCCAGCTTATATAAGAATTTAGTATGTTGAAGAAGGAATTGATAGAGGCAGTAAATCTTATGCTTAGAGGAAAAGTACTTTGCATTTCTTCTTCTTTCCCCTCCATCCTCAAACTGAGAGAGGGGAGACTCTGAAAGGAATAGAGAGATAGAGATAGAGATAGAGATAGAGATAGAGATAGAGATAGAGATAGAGATAGGGAGAGAGAGAGAGAGAGAGAGAGAGAGAGAGAGAGAGAGAGAGAGAGAAATAGAGAGAATGAATGAATGAAAGAGACATTCAGGGAAGTTGGGGATGTGTGTAGAAAGATGAGATGAGCATTTGACACCTAAGTTAATGCATTTTCAGCTATAGAGACTCTTAAGCCCTTCCCAGTGGAGAGAATCCTCAAGAAACACACACATGGACCTAGAGGTTGCCTGTATTTCCTGACAAGAGAATCATGAAAGTGAGAATGTAGGTAGAGTTCCTAATGCCAGCTGTAAGGCTGGGAACAAGGGGAGTAGCAGGGGAGGCTGCTCTTCCAGCATCACTGTGGTTGAGTGTACCTCATAGACAATCACTCAAAGAATACTTTCTTCCCAGGGTGAGAAGGTCTCAGGAGTAAGACACAGGGAGTTGAGTTATTTGGGGACAAGATCTGTTGAGCAGGGGAATGGAAAGTAGGGCAGGAGTCAAAACAGGCTCTACAGAGAATATCTTACCCACTGCATGGATTTTAAAGTATGGAGGTCCCTCCAAAAAACCTGCAAACATGCTCCAGAAGAGACCCATCATTTGGATGCTGACATTGGCAGAGAGAACTGATGGTTAAGAAAGAATTACATATGACTCTTCTTTCTTTCTTAGTTCCTATTCACTAATCCAGATCTTAGAGCTAGAAGAAACAATGAGTAGGCAACTGAGAGGAAAACATAAGAACAGACCATGCCCACCTATTGCTGCAGGGCCACTAGCTCTGACTTGGACACAAAACTAAAGTTTTGATTCAGGCTGGGCTGGAGTTATTGCTACATATGAGCTTCACATTGGTCATACCACCTAATTTCAGTTCATTTAATCTGACTGTCAGATAGAACTTACCTTATAGTATTGCAATTTTCAATGGGTGTTTGCACAAGAATTCTTAAAACATGCAATACCTGATTATTTAGTCAAGGGCACTGACCTATTCCCTTAGGTTGTCAAATAAAATGACAACAGCCAAGACAAATGAATGGATCGAAATTATACCTATTTTTGTTAAATTATATATATATATATATATATATATATATATATATATATTAGGGGCCTGGTGCACAAAATTCATGCACTGGGGGTAGTTGGTCCTTCAGCCCAAACTGTCCCCTCTCACATACTGGGAGCTCTCAGGGGATGTCCTACTAAAGGCTCAACCCTGGCCTGTCCAAGGCTAGAAAGCCTTGGCCAGAGGCTTTCTGGCCTTGGGCAGGGGACCTTGACCAGGGGACCCCCAGCAATCGCCCTGAAATCAGGCCAATGGCTAGCTCTGCCCCAGCCCCAGCCTTGGGAAGCAGCCATCTTGGTTGAGTGTTAATTTGCATATCGCTCCTGAATGGCTGGTGGGCATGGCTGGTGGGTATATCAGAGGTATGGTCAATTTGCATATCACTCTTTTATTAGATAATACACACACACACACACACACACACACACACATAATAGAGGCCTGGTACACAAAATTTGTGCAGGGGGGGGCGCGTATCCTTCAGTCCAGCCTGCACCCTCTCCAATCTGGGACCCCTTGAGGGATGTTCGACTGCCCATTTAGGCCTGATCCTACTGGGATAGGGCCTAAATGGGCAGTCAGACATCTCTCTCACAATCCAGAAATGCTGGCTCCCAACCACTTGTCTGCCTGCCTGCCTGCCTGATTGCCCCTAACTGCTTCTGTCTCCTGCCTGATAACTCCCTAATCACTCCCGTGCCAGCCTCATCGAAGCTTAACTGCTACCCTGCCAGCCTGATTGCCCCTATCTGCCCTCCCTTGAAGGCCTGGGTCCCCCCCAACTGCCCTTTCCTGCAGGCCCTGTCTCCCCCAACAGAAAGCTTACTGGGAAAAGAAACTGCCTTTATCTATTTTTTTATTTTTATTTTTATATTTTATCCTTAGGGCCTAGCTTGGATATTTATTTAATCTATAAAAATACTTACTAAATAAAAGAAGAAAAATGCATACACTATTTTCCATGACTACACTGTGAATTTTCAAAAAGTGGGAACTATTGGTATTTTTATTTATGAATTTATCTAGGTTGGTACTCAATAATACTTAAAAATATATAATTTTAAACACTTTTAGTGCTTTCAAAATCCCAAGTATCTAACAATTCCCTTCTGGTATCTGGAGCTTCTGGCTGTTTCATTTGTCTATCCTTTTCTGCTAGCTTCAGTCACGTCATATCTCTTTATGTGTTTGCTGTATCATTGACTCTGTGTGTGACTTTGGTGTTTCTAAAAATAATTTGCATAGAACAATATTATGCTTTTCCAGGAGAACTTTTATTTGCTTTTACAGGTCACAGAAGCATTCAGGGATGGCTTTAATCTAATTTCAGAATGAGATTTTCTGGGGAATATGGATGGATTGAATCCATGCTGCTATCAGAGAGAGGCTATTATGGTTCTGGGCCAACCTTTTATCCTAAGGTACAGTTTTTTGAGGTCCCCATCCAAGATGTAGATGATTTACCACACTCCATCTTTGATCACCTGCCGTCTTAAGATTGGGAAAATTTCTAGTCTTCACCTGTCTTACTGGGATCAGCAAATGTCCCCAGGACAAAACCAGCCAGTGGAGCAGGAATCCTCCTCTTTCCAATCTTGGCCTGACATTCTGAGTCATCTGAGAGCTCTGAGCTTTTTGTGAGCTATCAGAACATAGTGCTTATCCTGTGCCAGCTTTTCTAGTTGTCCTCAGGGATTCTCCTCAGGGCTGGTGCAGATGACCTATCCATCATTTCTGGGTGCTGAAGCCTTGGAAACCACAATTTGGAACAGGCTTAAGGCTTTTGTCTAACTCCTACAGAATGACTGTTGGCTTTGGTGGATTTTTTTTAACATCATTTTAAATGGCAGCAGAGACCATGCTCTATGTAACCAGTCCCTGGTGTTGGACAACAAGGTTTTTGTTTTTTTTAAATATATTTTATTGATTTTTTTTTACAGAGAGGAAGGGAGAGGGACAGAGTTAGAAACATTGATGGGAGAGAAACATCTATCAGCTGCCTCCTGAATACCTCCTACTGGGGATGTGACCTCAACCAAGGTATATGCCCTTGACCGGAATTGAACCTGGGACCCTTGAGTCCGCAGACTGACGCTCTATCTACTGAACCAAACTAGAGAGGGAGGATTTGGTGGATTTTAAATTAGCCATAGCAAGATTCCCAGATTGTGTTGGAGTGCTGGGTAATATTTTGAAAGCTACCAGGAAATGTTAATGAAGTATGGGAGTTTATACCTCTAGAGTTTAGCCAAGTGCCGCCTCAATTTCAGACTGATAAAGAATACATATGAACTTTCCTGAAAGTCCAACTTAGTTCCCAGTTTTTATCTTGGTTACTAGTATAATAAAACTAAAGGCCCCTCGGTCCCATCCTCTCACAATCTGGGACCACTGGATCCTAACCTCTGGCCTGCCTGATTGCCCCTAACCACTCTGCCTCATCTCCTGCTGCTGTGGTTTCATCCAGAAGGACTTCTGGAAGGTCATTCAGATGTCCAGTCTAATTAGTACATTACGCTTTCATTATTATAGATGTGAGTAAGAATTAACATTCTGGTAACGTAAATGGTTTCCACAAAGAATCTACTTGTTGAAACAACAAGATCTGTGAACAGGCAAAAAATGAGAAATAGAACAATGACGCCTGGCAAATCCAATCCCCAAAGCAAGGCTTCTTTCTGTGGTGACATTAAGATTATTTTTTCATTATATCATTAATTATTCATAGAACCTAGAGGTGTGCCAGGTATGGGAATGGATGCTGGGAGTGGGAAGCAAAACCTGACAAAGAAAGCCTGGTTCCTGTCTTCTTTTCATAGTGTACAGTCCCAACACCTGCTTAATGTACTACTTCTCCAAAAGCTTTCCCCGCTAATTCATTTATTCTACTGTCCAAACACACTAGGGTTGTCTCATAAACAAAGGGGAATTCCTAAAAGGAGTCACACACGTTTGTGTTTATCCACAATGCCAGTTTCATTAGGGGAGACCACCTGACTAAGCCAACAGAGTCACATGCAGATTGCCTACAAGGGGGAGCTTGGCAATAAAAGAGAGCACAGTGAAGGTCAGGCATGAAGTCCCAGTCACTGGTGAGGATGGCAGGTGGAAAGGCCAGTGTCCCTCTCAGATCAGGCAGCTGCCGTGGTGGCACACTTCCAGGGCAATAGATGTCCAGCAGGGCTCTGAGTGTGACCTGTGGTGCAGCCAAGCTCTAGCACTGGGTGGTCAGAGCTCTGGCTTTTTTAGCCCAAAGCAGATGATGGTCCCACTTGTACCCGGGTCTAGATGGAGTCCTTATGTAAGTGCCCGGTCTTGTGGTTTTGGGCATTCTGGGCCCCTCCCAAGGGCGTTCAGTTATCCTCATTACGTGTCTGGACAGAGCACTTGGCATAAATGTCATTGCTGACAGTGATCCATATTAGATTGTCAAAGGTGTCCAGAAAGTCTGCTTTACTCTTGCTCTGTGCAGCATGGGTCCCCAAATTGGACATTCATGGCAACAAGGGGTGAGCAAGAAAACTGATATGCAAGGTTACCCTGAACCCCAGCTTTCAGGTCACTGTTGCCCCTTTGTGTTGACTATCTATGACCTGGATGAGAATCCCTTTATCCTACTTAATCTGACTTCTTGCTCTGACCAAAGCGAAGTATCATAGTGAGACTGCCGCTCAGATGAATTACCAGCCATCTGTAATGAGACCACAGACAAGACACAGCACTCTTTCCACCATCTCAATAGATCAGGAGCTCTAATTAAAAGCCAAGCGAGAAATGAAAATTTTCAACTGTACTAATCTTACTAATGCCTAGACATTTCCCAGGCATTCCTAACACTCCTAAAGAAAGTGACTGTTAGGCCAAGCACATTTTCTAAGTATAAGAGAGAATAAGAAAGTCAAATAGACTAGCAAAATGCTGTGCAAATTAATCAAGCTCCTCAAATTAGTTCTTGTGTCTAAAAACCAGGCCTGTGACTAGGCACTCATGTTTCTCTCCTCTCTCTCTCTCTCTCTCTCTCTCTCTCTCTCTCTCTCTCTCTCTCTCTCTTTCTCTCTCTCTCTCTCTCGTAAAATCATTAAGCTAAAAATGACACATTTTGGTGACATTCAAATATATCTGAATAAACTGGCTGAAGAAACTCATTGTGTGCTTGGATGTGGATACTAAAGACAAACACATCAATATTGTGGTTTGACAGAGTTGGAGAATTACAAATGTGAAAGATTTGAGAATTAAAGTGTCAAAATATGAAAGTAAATGCAACTTCATTAACACAAGAATAATTCACATTTCCTGGGGAAGCTAATCTGATATTGGCAGTCTTAATCGTAAAATTGTACTGGTTTTACTATTGGTTTCCTACTGTGTTCTCTGGTTAATTAACTAATTAATTAAAACTGAGCTTTTGTCTTATTAAATTTTAATTAATACAATAATTGGAACTAGTCAAACAAAGCATTTCTTACCAGCAGCCCTTCGGGAGCTGCTTTTGAACAGATCAAAATATTTTATAATGAGGTGTCGATTATTTATATGTGAATGATATTTCTAAAGGGCTTGAGGGCATCTTGAAAAGTTTAAACTCAGTGTGTTTAAACTTCTTTCCCACCTGTAACCTCACTTATGTTTATTATTAATTTCCATACCATAATATAGTCACAGAGACTAACACAAGCATATAAACCAATGCTTTCTCTGATTGTTTTAAAAATTCTGAACTGATGGCAAGTAAATTAGTAGACTTTTAAGGTTTTTTATTTAGTCTTTCAAATAGAAGCTTATCATTGAATAGCATTGTTTCTGTTTACAAGAACTAGTTGGACTAAGTTCAGCTTAAATTTGGTCCTTTTAAGAGAAAACTTCATGAACCTGATTGGCGATGTATTCTTTCTTTTCCTCCTTCCCCCTCACTCTGACTTCATCCTTTCCTTTCTTACTGCTACTTTGACAGAGGGTCCTTGATCTTTATGTTTGTTTATTTGTGGTACACACTAGTCAAGTGTTTGTTGAATGTAATTTTAACCAGCCACATTTTACATTCATGTGGAACTTACATGAACATTTTCTCCTTCAATTCTCACAATTCTACCATATTTAGAAAAATAATTTCCCCCATTTTACAGATGGGAAACTAAGTATCAGAGTCAAATGAACAGTTGCTAAGTAATTGAATTGCTATTATTACAGCACACTTGCCAATATTAACCAATTTTATGTGCCATAAAATCAGAGTAAGATACCTATTAAATTTATGACAAACATATGGCATAATCTGGTTGCTTGCAAATACTCTCTTTCCTTCTGATTCCTTGCTCTTTTTTATGTTTTTATGGACTAAGAGAATACCAGCATCTCTTCATGTTAGATACACTTAGACTCCCACCAAGTCTACTGTCCAAACAGAATCCTCTGAAACCTAAGCTGAAAAATTCAGAATATTTTAAATGGCGTTTTCAGACTCTAATTTTCAGGCTGTATTTATTTTTGACCTTAGGTCAAAGCTACTTTTTTATGGCCTAATCCTTTTTTCCTGAAACTAAACAAAAGGGTCACGCTATATAGATGAAGCTTTGACCTGTGACTTTGGGTAATGTCCCTATGTTGAACCAAACCTTGTCCATTATAATTTTCCACTTGTATGTATGTAAATGCCCACAACTAAGTATTTTTCATTTTTCAGTGAAATATCTAATATCTAAAACCATTTCCTTTAACAAGCACACAATCTCTATACTTCTTCCTTTAACCTTCTGAAAATGTTCAAATTTCCTAACTTGATAGAGATATGAATTCAAAAACAATCCACAGGACAACATGTTCCTCATTAATCTAGGAAAAAAGTAGCTCACTCATGAAAAACAAACCAAACCAAACCAACCAAACAAACAAACAAACAAACATAAAACACTGACAATAACATTCCATGGAAATGTTTCTAAAGCATCAGATAAAGTCACCATTGAGGAGTTGATACAGAAAATGGGGCACAGCCCTACCTGGTTTGGCTAAGTGGATAGAACATTGGCCTGTGGACTGAAGAGTCTCAGGTTCGATTCTGGTCAATGGCATATGCCTGGGTTGTGGGCTCAATCTCCAGTAGGGGACCTGCAGGAGGCAGCCGATCAATGGTTCTTTCTCATCACTGATGTTTCTATCTCTCTCTCCCTCCCCTTTCCTCTCTGAAAACAATAAAAATATATTTTAAAAAGATGTATTTAAAAAATGAGGCACAGAACATCCACTAATTGCATTAACAATTAGTGGATGTAGACAGCTGCATATATTACAAATCACATCAATTACAATTATTATTACTAAACAGGATATGTGGCATGGGAATATCTTGCCTTCTAAAAGTCCTCCTAACCTCCTTTCCATCCTCCATAGTCCTAATATGTAATTGACAGAAGCTAAAGCTGGGTAAAACTTAATCTGCATTTCTTTACACACACACACACACACACACACACACACACTGAGTGGCCAGATTATTATGATCTCTGAATGCATAATAATCTGGCCACTCAGTGTATATCCTATATAAAAAGGCTAATATGCAAATTATCCCCTCCACCAGGAGTTTGATCAGCAGGCAAGTCGGCCAAGTGCCCATGTCCCTTCTCCCTGGCCAGGCTGGCTGAACCCCACCCATGTACAAATTCATGCACCAGCCCTCTAATATATATATACTGAGTGGCCAAATTATTGTGCATTCAGGGATCATAATAATCTGGATACTCAGGGTATATACTAGTATATAGTAGGAGAGAGAGAGAGAGAGAGAGAGAGAGAGAGAGAGAGAGAGAGATCTTTATTGATTTCAGAGAGGAAGGGAGAGGGAAGTGAGAGATAGGAACATCAACCATGAGAGAGAATCATTGATTGGCTGCCACTTTCACACTCCTTACTGAAGATCGAGCCTGCAACCTGTGCATGGGCCCTGACCAGGAATTGAACCATGACCTTCTGGTTCATCGGACAACACTTAACTACGGAGCCATGATGGTCATACTAACCTGAATTTCTAAGGCATTTCCAGATTGTGGATAGAGATGAAGTTATTGTTTATAGTTATAATTTATTATTTATAATAATACATATTTGTTACAAGTAAGTTTAATTTGTTCTTGAACCCACTTGTAGATTCAAGCTCCCCACTAAGTATTTCTAGGAGCCTAAAAATCTATCTTATGTGTTCTCATGAGTGATTATTGCCCCTTGGGCTCTGCTATTGCTCCACTAGGTTCCAAGGACCCCTGTGGGCACCATTATCTTCTAGTAAGCTCTGCCACTGCTCCCCCAGGCATCATTGCCAATATACTTAAGTCTTGGAGCAGATAAACGGGCAGCGGGTGAAATGCCTCTCTCCCTTCAGTGTTATCATATGTCAGAGGGGTCTCCAAGCAGCACGATCTATACACCAAATTGCTTTTTCAGTTTTTCGTGTGAAATTACTTTTTCAGTTTCCATTTTTTCTCTTTTTGGACATGGATCCTGTCTGGAGATGAATTGGAGTGATAGCCACTATTGCTGTACTCAAAATTCTTATTCATTTTCAACAACAAAGGCTTTGTTACAAGTGTGGCATGCCTGCTTCCTTCTTCCCTTTAGATGAACACTTTTTTAGGAAGTTTCTCAGACCCTGCGAAAATAGACTTGAGTCAGAGCCATGCCAAAGTGTTCCAGACATGTCAGAATGTCAGCACAAGGCATAGATTAATGAGATCCTGGCTGTAGAAACAAGAACATGTTTATAAACTAGCAGAACTGAGATATCAGTTGGTACTCTGAAATTTATCTCAAGATATGAAAAATTTAATGGCAAATTTAGAAGAGAGAAACTGAATGCTCAATAACATATGTGTTTGGAGAAGAGCATCTGAGGGAAAACTATGTAATTGAGAGTCAGCTTGAAGTCTCAAAATGGTCCCTTAAAATGAGTAAAGTAATCCTGGAAGTAGAAGTGTGTTTTATCACTTATTGGATGTTAAGTCTTTTATATCTTTAATTTTCTCATCTTTAAAATTCTAGGTTCTAATGAAATATGCAGAAAATTATGTACTTAGGAGCTGCATTTCTTTTTCTTAAATAAGAAACCATGTAATAATTTTTCACTTCCTCCTTTCAATTAGTAAAAACATATACTTTTAATTTTATTTTTAAATGTGAGAATTAAAAAAAATATTTTGTAGAGTAATTTTTGCCTGAACATCCAGGCAGGTTATTTTAGTATTTTACAATTATGTCACTTCTACAATTGACAGAGGCTCCTTTAACAGAAGTCCTCTGTACTTAGTTTTGTTACCAAGTCCAAGTTTATCCCACATACTACACAACAGCCAATACTTCGAGTGACAAGGTAGTGGAGCAAGGAAAGCAATTCTATTTGGAAAGCCAGTAAGCTGAGAAGATGGCAGACTAGTATCCTGAAGAATTATCTCAGGAAAATACAGAATTTGGGCTTCTTTTATGCCAGAGGAAGGGGGAAACAGGAAGGGCAAGAGGAGATTGACAACCAGACCTCTGGATGTCAGTATATTTTGAGGAAGATTATAAAACTTTTTGTTCATAATCTGTTAACTCTAGTTACTATGAGTCCAGTTTCTCATCGTTGCAAATCCTATCTAATAAAAGAGTAATATGCAAATTGACTATACCTTTGCTACACCCACCACAAGCCACACCTACCAGCCATGCCCACCAGCCAATCAGGAATGGGGGGTGGGGCCGAGGCAGGTAGGGCCGGGGGGCAGGGCTGAGGAGGCCGTGACACAGTGGGCAGGCCGAGGTGGTCGGCGCCGAGGCGGCCAGTGTGCACTGGCCAGTGTGAAGGCCCAAGTTGGGGGGTGGGGGAGGGGGCTTGCCTAGTATGGAGGCAGCCATCAGCCCCATTTCAGGGCAGTGGCTGGGTGTCCAAGGCCTAAAGCCTTGGTCAGAGGCTTTAGGCCTTGGGCAGGCTGGGGTGAGTGGTTAGTAGAACATCCCCTGAGGGGTCCCAGTATGTGTGAGGGGACAGGTTGGGCTGAGGGATCACCCACCACCAGTACACAAATTTTGTGCACTGGGCCCCTAATCTTTGATAAATGATTATATTTGTATATACTTTCCCTATTTCTTCCAGGGAGGCACTTTCTCATAAAGGGCTGTTTTTGTAAAACTCAAGCCCCAAGCAGAATTCCTGTAATGATTAGCATGTCTATATGCAGGACCAAGCAAAAGCTATTAATGTGAAGGACATGGGAACAAAGCAGGCTTGAGGAAGATGGAGTCAGAGAGGCCAAGCATCTCACTCTGTTACAGTTTTATTTTTCTTCTGGTGGTTCTTCAGGTTGCTCATGCACCAGACCTGAGTGAAGTGGGAGAAGAATGTATCCCATTGATGCTGGTTGTATCTCACTGAATTTTTTCCCTCTTCTCCAGGGGTCCTGGGGTACTCTGGGATGGGGTCGTGATGGGGGGTAGTGCTAAAACTGAAATATTTGCATATGCTGAGCACTGGAGAAGCAGGGATTAAAATGGAATATACAACTCTTTCTCTGAGTTCACTGAGCTCTTTCCCTACAATCCCAGCTTTACTCCCATTATTGAGTTGCTGGAGGATTTGGCTTTATACACTATAAAGCACTATATGCATATCATTGGAGTAGCCAAAATGTGAGATAGAATATCAGAACTGATTCATTAAGCAGCCATTGACTGCTAGGACTGAGGACCCAAGTCCCAGTGAGGACGAAAGGGTTGCACTAGGAGCGCCATGCCTGGCATGCAGCCTAGAGCTAAAAATTAAAATTCTAGTAACAAAATCAATTCTTTGTTCTTGATAGTTCACCTTAATTAAATTCATGTTGCCATCCCAAGAGGTTTTGAGAGTGTTTCTCAGCTGCCATGTCCTGTTCTCCATTGGCATGATGATGGCTGCCACAGAGGCCAGAGGTAAACAAAGCCAGGACGACTTTCCAGATGGTCACCATTCTGATTTTCTGGGGGAGCTGCTGGGTCCACGCTGTGCTACCACAGGAATGAACTACACATGGGGAACCCACCCATTGTTGCCCTAGGGACTGTGTTCATCATAGGTACAGAGAAGAGTTGCCCTCATTATCTTCACAAATTTTAAAAAAATCGCTTTTTAAGGTGCCTTTGAATTATTAATCTAGCTAGAGTTTTCTGATTTGGGTAAAAGATAATGATCAAATTGTTGATGTAATGATTTAAACCCAAAATTTGCTTCATGGACACTTTAATGTTTTTTCTATATTATGATACTATTTTTTTCTAAGTAATACACAAGTGCTCCTGAAATGATCCAACTGTCTTCAGTGATTTTCTAAAAGGCTATACTTTCAAAGATGTCATTTATTTGCAGAGAAGAAAGCACTATCAATCGTATGCTAGCGTAGCATTGATTGCACTTAGTGGCAGAGTAACCTGAGATGAGATTTGGGACACAAAATTTTAAATGCTCTATATAATTGTACCTAAGTTACTTTGTGCTTGAGCACTGTTTGCTAATTTTATATGTTGTCAAAACTCTTCCAGCATCTCATTCTTATAGCATAATAATCTTAGCCTGCTTGTTACCCGTTATGTATTTCTGCTATTTTTTCTCAACAGATTGTATGGTGTGAGGAAAATCAATAGCTCATTTTTAGCAGCAGTGCGATGAATAAGTCCAGGAAGAGTTTCAGTGAAGTTTTGCCTCTTCCTGAGAGGGAAATGCATGTTTTCTCCTATTTCAAGCTGCATATTTTACAAGCAGCAATTGGCAGTTTTGCTGAACTTCCCAAGGTTAAATCTAGTTGCTCTTTAAGATCTTACTGAATATATGTATGAGTGTATCTGCAACCACCCATTTCTGCCAAGTTCAATTCCATAGAGCTTTCTATCCTTGAACTGTGCTCAATAAATGTTAAGGCTGGCTAAGTAAAAAAGAAAGCTGCTAATCTGCAAAGCTAGGTGGTGGTGATTGAACAAAGAGAAACCACAATACTTTCCACATGTCAAGAGGTGCAAGGTTAGTCTGGTTATGTATTTTTATTTTAAAGACCTGTCAAAGGTAGCATGATTGCAACCTACTTAATTTTGCTGATTGTTAAAGGAAGAAATAATGAGGAATTGATTTAATCAGAGCTGGAAGCCATTTTTGTGCACTTAGGCATAATTAATTCCTATGTATATTCTGATAGGTACATTGTTATTGCTAGTTTTTTAAATCAAGGTAGATCATCCTAATAGAAAATTGCCTTGGAGCACAAACTCGGTATTTTTTTTTCTACTGCTTATAATGGTAGGGTGCGTCTTTATTAAAAATCATGACTCCCACACAGAAATAGTAACAGTAGTCATGATCAGGAATGTCATTAAAATAGAAGTGCTGGGAGTAAGCAGATTTGAGAAGAACCAGACTTTAGTTCTTTATTTCACTGCTTACTCCAACCTTTCCAAGGAGAATGTCCTTCATGTTTCCTTCCTGCCTTTTTTTCACCTAAACTCTTTAGAGCTATACAACTTTAGGCCTATCTCTCTAAATCCCTACCACTAGGAGTAAAGTCATAAAATTCTACTAACACTCATTTACAGAGTGGTTTGCATCTTATTAAAGTTTTTTTTTAATTTCTTAATTCAGTCCTTTAACAATAAGATCCATTTATTTATTTATTTATTTATTTATTTATTTATTTATTGGTTAATTCTCACCTGAAGATATTTTTCAATTGATTTTTAGAGAGAGTGGAAGGGAGGGATGGGGAAGAGAAAGAGAAAGATCAATGTGAGAGACACATATTCTCCTGCCCATGCCCCTACTAAACCAGGATCGAACCTGCAACCCAGATACATGCTCTTGACTGGAAATCAAACCCAGATCCCTTGGTCTGAGAGTTGACACTATCCACTGAGCAAAACTAGTCAGGGACAACGTAAGATCACCCTTTAAATACCAGAGGCAGATGTGATGAAACTGAGGCTCAGGATCATTGAGTGCCATTGTCCAAGGCCATCTGCTAGCCACCAACAAGGTGGGGAAGGAAACCCAGTTGCCATTCATAACTATGTTGCTCTCTGTATTTTTGCATGTGTAGGTCTGCACCACTTACATCTCAACATTCAGGGTACTTGTTATAAATGCTGAGTTCTGAGTTCCATCCCAGAACTACTGAATTGGAATCTCTTACAGTAGTGCTCAATAATCTTATTTTAAATAAATACTACAAGTAATTTCAATGCATACTTAGTTTAAGAAGTCCTATATCATATTACGCTATATTTGACAAGATTGATCTTTCTAAGACATGTGAAGAGTCTATGTTTTCTCAAATACATTTCATCCTCAGAGCAAACCCTGTTATTGCACAGAATATATATACGTTTTCCTGCCTCTATTCTCAGTGCCATTTAAGATGGAGAAACTGAGACAAGGGGGAAAGTGATTTTAAGTCCCAGAGTTAAAAGCTTTTTTGAAATTTAAATATAAAGTACCACTATGAGGAATCATTTCTGTAAGACTGCTTTTTAAAGTGAATCTGTATTAGACATGCTGTGGGAAGGGATATTTGTGTTTTAGTAATTCCCATTTCTGTGGTGCAGTCTGTGCCAATGCAGATATTGCAAATGGAGTGTAGATTTTAAAATTAGGAATAATGAGCAAATCTTGACAGAAAGTGCAATACTGCCTGTTGAGAGCTGGTTTTCCCCTTCAACTGCCAATTGATTGTATCCTTTGTTTAGGCAAAAGTCTAATTAGAGAAATAGAGGTAATAAATTCAAAGCCTGTGTGATGGGCCAAGGGAAATGTACCCTTTGGCAGTGACTGTTAGATTGAGTGATGCTCCTTTAATATGGAAGACATAGTCATTGACAAATTGTCTCCATTGACTTTGGTGTCCCCTTTGAGCACTTTTCTATTTGCGGCACTGAGATTTAAAAAGTCAGTATAGCATTCACCTAGGATGATGTGTCTTATTTTCTGAAGTAAATGTTGGACAGAATGACATGGCAAATTGCCACAGAAAAATGCCATTAAAGGATAAAAGAGCCAAAAGACCATGGAAGTTGTTTTTTGAATTTATTAGTATCTCGTTCTTTTATCACTTCCTCCTCCCCTGTCCCCAAGGTTATGTCCTTTTCTTACAGGGTCAAGTCCTTTTTTCCAATCCGAGGCAACTTTGAAGGGCCCTCCCAGCTCTAGAGCTCCCTGTAGGGCTGGGTGAACATTTTGTTGCAGCATCATTGCCCAGTTCCACTTTTCTCCCCCCTCACAGGTGTAGAACAGGAGTACACTGCCCAATAAACCGCCTGTTGCAAATCTCAAAGCCTCAGAGTCAATTCCCAGGGAACTAGTCCTACAAGTAGGCCTTTTTTAAAAAAAAAATGCATTTTTTATTGATTTCAGAGAGAAAGGGAGAGAGAGAGAGAGAGAGAGAGAGAGAGAGAGAGAGAGAGAGAGAGAGAGATCAAAGAGAGAGAATTATTGTTTGGCTGCCTCTTGCACAACCCACACTGGAGATCAAGCTTGCAACCTGGGCATGTGCCCTGCCCTGCCCTGGAAATGAACCGTGACCTTCTGGTTCATAGGTTGATGCTCAACCACTGAGCCATGCTGGTCAGGCCAACTAGCCTTTTTGAGGACAATGGGTGATTATTTTCCAAAAAGTCTATGAGAGATGCTGAGACATCCAGGGTGAATATACTTAAAGGGAATAGAACTAGTCTGTGGCCATGAATCCTTATCAAACACCCCAGCTTATGTGAAGCAAGAATTGAAGAGTGATATAGACCTCTGGGGAAAATGATAAATTTTCTTCTTCCTTCCCTGTGGGCCACTCCCACCCTCAACCCTAAGTCAAAGAAGAGGGCCCTAGAAGAGTTTTCAATTAAGATTAGAGACATCCACAATGAAATGAACAGAACTGCAGAATTGTGGGTCTTGAGACATGTATGGAGCCCCAGAGAGCTCTTGAGAGAGTGGGACAAGTCACCATTTAAAGTTGAGGGCACATGTTCATATGCTGTTTGCTCTGGAGAAGCCTCAAGATTGGCAGGAAGTTAGAACAGCCTGGATTTTCAGAGAGAAAAGAAAAAGTGAAGAGGGAGCAGTGACAAGTAGGCATATTACTGTGTTCCAAGTGAATGCTGTGCATTGTAGCTGTGCTAGAGATGTGTTGATGTGACTTCAGTAGTAAAAGAGAAAGGGATGTACGTCTAAGGACAGGAGCTGAGGGAGTGTTAAAGGAAGTCAACTGTAGTGTCCACAACCCATGCCAGTCTCTAGGTTCTACAACAAGAGTTATAGGGCTGCACAGGTACATGAAATCTCCTGAGGACTCTTCACCGGCCATCTCTTCTATCTGAGCTCTATACTCCGAGTGTTTATTATACATCGTTCTCTCTCATTCAATCCCCTCTCCCATATCTATTCTTAAGCCACTGTCTTCCAATCCTTCCAAATTTTTCTTAATTTTTTAAGGAGAACAGTTTAGTTATCTCTTTGTCTTACTCCTCATCTATGCCCCAAACTGCCCAATAAATTATTGTTGAGTCTGAGTCCCCTCGCGAGGAAACTGGAAGAAGATATGAGCAGCCCTAGGTATATGGGATATGCTTTACTGCAGATACAGCAGCCATTGCATCCAAAGCAGCCAGCCAAAGCAGTCCCTCTTCTGGTCAGCAACACATTTTATACTAACACAGACGGAAGAGGCTTCTTGCCAAATAGTGGCATCAGTGTTACATAAAGGTGGACCTATGCAGTGGGTACAGTAAAACTGCCGTGCCGTTGCCTTTGCAATTTATTTAGCTAATCCAGTTGTTTTCTAACTTTTTGGACCCAGAGACTGTTAAAATATTCATTAAAATTGCAGATTGTTGCAAATCATTTATTGTGGATTTACTTGATTTCTTCAAAATTACTTAATGATGCTTTCAAGAAAAAATGTTATAAAGAGAAGAAAACTTCTTAAATAAGTAGTAAAGGGATCCAGTGTTATTTGGTACTTGAAGTGACTTGATAAGTATAATTATGTCTTAAATTTTCTGGCAGTAGAGAAAACAGAGAAGATGTGGGAGTTATGAAGCATTGAGTTTTTGCCAAAGAAAACACTTAAATTTGTCAATAAACTATTTTCATAAACTAAGTTCAAGCATGAATTTATTGTATGAGTCGTTAAAAAAAGAGATGCTTTGATTTGCAAAATATATATAAATTCTGTGATAATGGACAGCTCTTAAATGAGCATCTATTAAAGCCTGAGGGTATAATATTGCATCGTAAGGACAGTTGTGTGGAAGAGCAGAAAGCACAGTAGACCTGGAAACAAAGGATCTGAGTTTGAGTTCTGTTTCTGCAATGATGGGTGACTGTTTAAGCTTCCTAATCTCTCTGAACAACAGATTCTTCTTTATCTCTCAAGATTAACACCTGCTCATGGGTCTTTTGTGTGGAAATAAATTAATTAATATATATGACAGTCCACAAATTTGCCTGGCTCAAACTAGAAGACAAGCAAGTGTTTCTTCAATTTTAATCTGTGAAGAAGAGGAAGATATGAAAATATATCCATGGATCAACTATATAATTTTTTTCATATGGCATTTAAATTTATTTTTGTATTTTACATATACAATTTTCCTTCTCTCGTGAATCTTACTCCTATCGTAGAGAGAGAAAATGAGGCTCTTGGATCCTAGCTTGACCTCAGTCCTTAGAGAATGATAATCTCTCAGGAAAAATAAATAAATAAAATGAAGCAACAGTGATTCCCTTGTGCTGATTGCTCTTGTAAGGACATCCAGGGGTGGTCCATAGTGGCTGAGCCCTCTCTGCCCCTGAGACTGGAGGCAATGAGGCTCACAGCTTGAGAGGCAACTGACCAGACTATTTCCCCTGCAATTCCAACAGGGGGCTGAGAGCTGTCCAAATCAGCCCACAGCAGCAGAAATTGCTGCACTTTCACTGGCATACAAGCAAATACTGTGTGGCTCAATGAGTATCAGAAGCTCCTTCTGAGATCCCGTAGTAAATATTACTATGTGGGGGCAACAGTATGTAACAGCTCCTCTGAGGAAAACTGAGTGTCCTTACAAATATTCAGTATTAGCCTCTCAAAGGTCTGATTTTCAACTTAAAATGTTTAGTAAATGAATTAAAGAATTGTCACTGTTGAAACCCCAAATTGGAGTTTGAAATACAAATCAGGAAATATATTTCAAAATGCAGGAGGAAACCCACAAAGTCATAACAAAAAGGAAAAGGCTTGAAGGGCAAATCAAATAGAAATAACTCAGACATAATAAGAATTACAGACTATGATAAAGGAATATGTGGAAGAGAGAGTATCATCTATTAAAAGGAGAAGAAGGAGGAGGAAGAGAACACAGGAAAAATTTTACCCGAGACAAAGAATTACTTGAATCTACACATTAGGAGGGCTTACTGAGATCCAGAAAGGAACCAGGGGAAAAAATCACACATACCTAGTAGGCATGTCTTGGTAAAATTACTGAACTCTAAGAATAAGAGGAAAATTTAACAAGTTTGCAATAACAATGAGGAAGAGCAGGTTTGTATCAGTCTCCATAGTAGTAGTAATAAAAGCTAGATACAGTGGGGGAAAAACCCTACAGACTGAAGAGAAGAGAGAACGCCAATCTAAAAATTCCATATCTGAGCATGGTATTATTGCTCAGATATAGATGAAGACACCCAAATTCAAATAATATGCCATGCTATTACCCTGGTCTGAGAAATCAGATGTAATAAATGAATCAGAATAGAAACTTTAAGAAAGGAGAAGTATAAAAGGAGAGATATTGGATATAAGCCAGTAATTGTGCAATTTGCATAGTTAAACCTAAATCGATATCAACAGAGTGATTGGAAATATGTAAAAGGAATGCTAATGGTAATTTAAAAGAAAGGGAACACAATCTGGATAATTCTGTGTATGATGGAGAGAATGTTCTAATTCATGTTACATGGCAAAAGATATCTTGCAAAGGTGAGTAAGTCATGAACCTTGAGATGGAAAACTTTTTCTAGATCTTGTGGCCTCAATCTAAGCATACAAATTCTTCCCATAGAAACTTTCCCAGGTATGATCAGTAGGAAGTTTCACCACAGAATGGTTAGAAATATGCAGAGTGGCTGGTTGTGAAGGAGTAAAGAGCCACAGCCAAGGAATCCTTTAGAAATGGAAAGGCAAGAAACAGATTCTTCCCTAGAGCCTGCAGAAAGGAACACAGCCCTGCTGGCACCTCGATTTTAGGCCACTGAAATGCATGTCGGATTCCCAAGGAAAAGAACTGTCAGAAAGTTAGTTATGTGTTGTTTTAAGTCACTAAGTTTGTGACAACTTGGTCCAGCAGCCATAGGAATCTAATGCACAGTGCTGTCCACTCAATGCACTTGAAAGGAGGCCACGCTGTTGCTGATGACTCTAGATGGGCCACGCCTGATAGACTCTACTTAAAGATGGGAATGGTCACTTGGGTTAAAAAAAACACACACACCTACTCTATGTATATCTTACTTGTAAGAAATAACCTTAAAACAAAGTGATAAAGATTAAAAATAAAAGGATAGAAAGAAAGTTATACTGGCAATATCAAAATTAGGTAAGGGAGGATTTAAGGCTAAAAGCTCTAAACAGATGCAGTGTGTGGTGGCCCACGGACCACTTTTCAAGTCGGAAGAGTGCAGGATCCTGGAGGGTATTTGAAGGAGTAGCATCATCTGCCAGCTGTGTTTCGGGAGAGGAAAGTCACAGACAGGAGAACAGGCTATTGGAAGACATTCAAGATATTATGGTTATTTGAACCAGAATAGCCATGGAGGAGGTGACAAGAAATAATTGAATTTTTGAAATAAGGCTGAGGGATTTTTGCTGACAAATTAAATTTGCCGTGTGAGAGCAGGAGAGAGGTCAAGGATGACTCCAAAGATGTGTTCCTAGGAAGTCAAATACTAGAGTTTTAGTTCAGGAAAAATGCCCAAGGTTGAGATTTAAATCCTGCACTCATGAGGGTGTGCTGATACCTCTTGCCATGACAGGAGGTGCACTCAACAAGTGAATGTCAAAAGGACACGATGTCCTAGCACTGAGCCTGGCGTAAACTTCAGAGATTAGGTGGAACTAGTGAGGGAAACTGAGTGTCAGTGTCCAGTCAGGTATGATAATCAAGAAAGCAGTGTGCCAGAAGCCAAATCACGACAGTTTTTTCAAGGAAGGAGTGATCTGTGTGTGCCTGTTAGAAATGCAGAATCTCAGGCCTGACCCAGTGACTAAAAAAGTAAAGTTTAATGTAATTTCCAGGTGGTTCCTACTGCACACTAACAAGAAACATTGTCCTGTGAGTTCTGCCTCTCCTGTGCAATCCCCATCCCTTGCCCGACTTCTTGCCCTGCTTCCTCTGGCTCCTGCCCTACAGCCACTACATCCTTGCTCAGTGCTGTTCCCAGAATGCACCAGTCATGCTCTCTCTTCGGGCCTTTGCATTAGATTTTCCTTCTGTCGGAGATGTGCTTCCTGTGGATATCTGCAGGGCTCTTGATTCAGGATTCTGCTCAGTTGTCAGCCTCTCAGACAGGCCTTTGCCGATTACCTTCTCTAACAGAGCAACTCTACCCCTGAACTCCCTGTTATTTACCCAGCTTTGTATTGCACAGCTGATAAATTACACATTTATTTCTTCATGTCTTTCCATGTTAGAATGTAAGATCCATGAAAACAGGGGCTTAATTTTGTCTCCTAAGGGAGTGCCTGGTTTTAGCAAGCCATCAATTAAATATATGCTGAATGAATGAATGAATGAATGCACATATATCTCAGCCATACCTAATTCATTGCCATTCTCTAGACACACTTTATCTGTGCTCCTTCCTCTGTCTTCTTCTGTTGAAATGCCATCCAGACCCAAACTTCCACTCAGTGTCTTTCAGGAGGTTTCTTCTAACTTCTCTAAGTGAAAATACTCTTTTCTCCATTTCCATTTAACTTTCTATCATTCTTACCAAAGCATCTACTGCACCCTGGCTCATGCTTTGTGGATTCAAATTATTAAAAATCTTTCTTTATCGCCGAAACCGGTTTGGTTCAGTGGATAGAGCGTCGGCCTGCGGACTGAAGGGTCCCAGGTTCGATTCCAGTCAAGGGCATGTACCGTGGCTGTGGGCACATCCCCAGCGGGGGTGTGTGCAAGAGGCAGCTGATCGATGTTTCTCTCTCATCGATGTTTCTGACTTTCTATCCCTCTCCCTTCCTCTCTGTGAAAAATCAATAAAATATATATATAAAAAATCTTTCTTTATCAAGTTTATTGGGGTATAATTTATATATAGTACATTCCCAAACTGTAAGCTTACCCCATCCAACCACTAACCACTCAGATATAGGCTATGTTCATTACCACAAAGATTTCTGTCATGTCCTTTGCAGTCATACCTCCTTACCCCACAAATTCCTGCATCAAGCAATGACCAATCTGGTTGTCATCTCTAGAGCTTACTTTGCCAATATTTTGGCTAGAATAAACCATCTAGTATAAACTCTTTTTAAAACTATGTTTTATTGATTTTAGAGAAGCAGGGAGAGGAAGAGAGAGAGAAATCAAACAGGTACAGGGGACCAAGCCCACAACCTGGGCATGCACCCTGAATGGGGAATTGAACCAGTGACCTTCTGGTACACGGGACCAGTTTTCAACCATCTGAGCCAAAGCAGCCAAGGCTAGTACAAATTCTCTTGAGTTTGGTTTATTTCATTCAGCATAATGTTTAAGATTCATTCATATTGTCTTGTGTAATGGTAGTTTCTTCTTTTTATTGCTGAGTAGTATTCCATCATGTTAATACACTATAATTTGTGTATCCATTCGCCTGGTATTAGGCCAGTTGATTGTTCCCACTTTGGACTCTCCTGAATACAGCTTCAATGAACATGTATGTAAATGCCTTTGCAAATATATACTTTTATTAATTTGTGTAAATAACTAAGAATATAAGAGGTGCGTTTCATGATAAGTATTATGTATTTTTATAGAATTTGATAACATTTTTCTGAAAATGGCTGTATAATTTGCACGCAATGTATGAGAGTTTAGGTTTTTTCCTTGATGATTAAAGATGTTGAGACTCTTCATGTGCCTGTTGACATTTTGATACCTTCTTTTATAAATATATTTTCAAGTCTTTGTCTTTTTATTAAGAATCCTTTATACATTTTTATATTCAAATAAAATTATTTTTATGCATTTATTTATTCTGGATACAAGTCATTTTTTAGAAATTATACATGTTTTCTCCCTCTGTTGCTTGCCTTCAAAATTTATTTTAAAAAGCAGAGATGTTTAATTTTTTCCTTAGTACTTATTATGGCCTAAAAAAAATTTCGCTTACTACAATGTCACCATTAAATAGACAAGAATTATCTCTGAATCAAGGCATTCTTTGAAGGTGTTCAGGATTGATGTGTATGTGATTGTTGAGTTCATTATTATTGCAGCTAATCATCACCTCAGTTGCTTAGTTGATGAGTAAGCATATAGGTGGGTAGCTCAGATCATATAGGATACCATGAAAATGAGATTGCATCCATTATAAGGATTCCAGTTAACTCTGATTTTAGCAGCTCCTGTTCTGCAGGCACCAAAGAGGCATCAATTCAGTGTCAGCCACATAGTGCAAGTAACAGAAACCAGACCTGTTTTAAGAAATAAATAGATTTATAAAAAGGGTATTGAGTAGACACACAAGCTTTGAAGGAATCTGCAAAAGCTGTCTTGGAAATGGGCAGGGACCAACAGGGCTGGGAGCCTGGAAGGCAGGAGATTCTGATGTGATGCCTCCTCTGCTGGTGCTAATGGCACTGCCTACGTGATCTGTGCTGAATATCTTCTTCGAGCATCTCCATTGCTGTTCTCTACCAGCTATGTACAAATATTTATTTGTACATAAATATTAATTCATTAATATAGGCTTATTGATTCTATGTTTATGTATCAAGCAGCGTTCTAAATAGGATCTATGCTAATAAAAGGGTAATATGCTAATTAGACTGGGGACCTTCCAGGAGACCTTGCGGACATCCTTCCAGACAAAGCCCTGGTGGCAGGGCTGAGACAGAATGGTTAGGAGCGATCAATCCAGGAGGGGAGATCAGTTAGTGGTGATCAGGCCAGTGGGAGCGGGGGCAGTTGGGGGCAAGCAAGCCAGCAAGGGGGGGGGGCAGTTGACCTATTGAATAACATTTATTCAAGACTGTACAAGTCAGTTTCACAAATATTATTTTATTTTATCCCCACAACAGTCATATAATCCCTAAATTACTATCCTTATTTTTTGAGATAAGATAACTGGAAGTTCAGAGTTGTTATTTTGATTATTTGAGGTTGAGAAACAGGATTCATTCTCAAGTCCTTTTATGGTATATCCTGTGTCTCTTTCATTGTGAAGTTTATGTGATTCTTGAATTTATGATTGTTTAGTTGAAAAGTAAGCATATAGGTGGTTGGCTCACATCATATGGGATTTCTTCCTCTTAATAGAAATATTTGATTACTGAAACCTCAAACAATGGGAAGTCTATTGCATGTTCATCTACCTTCAGATCCCCACCCTTATGTATGACAAATTTGTGGGATTTAATAAAGGGTATTATCCACAAAAGAAGCCTTAATGATTTTACCTATTCAAAATAATAACTGTCTTCTACTGCAGTTCATGGTAGATTATTTCCATTTCTGGGGATAAGAAATGCCGGAAGAGAAGAAATTATTGCATCTTGCACTGATTGATGAAGTGCTTCTTATTTATATCAAGTCAGATAATAAAATTCATAAAACTACATAAAAAATGACCAGCAAGTAGGAAAGTGTTTCCATTGACCTCAAAAGCACTCAGGGAGTCACTGATCTGGGGGTCATAAGAAAGACCATTATTGTTGCTTGTTTTCTTCCATTAAGTATTAATACTTGGCAGTCTATTTGGCAATAAGCTCAAGGTTATGCTGTCAGTGCAAGATCATTAGTTTTACAATTTTTCAAAAAGCATTTGCCTTAGCAAATGTTCATCCCAACCTCAGTGAACATGTTTATGTGCAGATGTAAATCCTGTTGCTGAAGATCTGCTTGCTAATTACACCAGCCGCTGTTCTTTATTTCTCTGTGCATGAATTGAGAGGCAGAAATTCATCAGAAAACTTCTCTTCCTGAACGACATTAGCTGAAGTTTTCAGCCTAAGCTTGGGTGGTTGTGCCTTGGTAAGCAATTTCCTCCTGTTAGCTTTCCAGGGCAAGGTCTCAACAGCTGACTCCTTTAACCCAGTGTCATTAAGGCAACCAGAAAAGTGACAAATGTCTAGTTATTTTTGGCTAAAGTGATGTCAGCTGGATATCAGAAAATGTTTGGGCTTATGGATATCTTGGGGTTTTTTTGGAATGCCCTTTGAAAGAAAAGGGGTGTGATTTTCCAGTAGTGGCGGAGGGTGGGAGGTTTGGCAGAGTCACATGAGACAGAACAACTAGAATATGGTAGGTACTGTGCTCAGGGCTTGATCTGCAATCATGATGCTGTCCCTACTTAAAAAGAACAAATAAACAAGAAAACCTTTGTCTAGAAGAGACAAAGCCATGTAAAGAAATAATTGAAATAGTGTATTATAATTCATATAGGAGAATTACACTTTTCCATTGATGCAAAGAAATGGCTTCTTTTTTAAATATATATTTTTATTGATTTCAGAGGAAGGGGGACATAGAAACAACAATGATGAAAGAGAATTATCTATTTGCTGCCTCCTTCATGCCCCACCACTGGGTATTGAACCTGGAACCTCGGGATGTGCCCTTGACTGGATTTGAACTCAGGACCCTTCAGTCCACAGGACAGCATTCTATCCACTGAGCAAAACTAGCTAGAGCAAAATGAAGCAGGTTGATAAGGTGTATGAGCAGGGTTCTCCTGAGATACAGAACCAATAGGAAGGTAGATTGATAGGTAGACACATAGATATATAGATAAAGGCTCACATCATTAGTGACTGATTAAAGAAATCCCATTCTGCAAGCTGAAGAAATAGGTAAGCTGGTGGTGTAAGCCCTGGTCTGAGTTCAATGATCTGAGAAGCAGGAGTGCCAGTGTTTGAGAGCAGGAGAAGATGGATGATTCGAGTTTAATCAGAGAGCAAATTTCACCCTTCTTCAGCTTTTTTGTTCTATTCTGTTCCCCAATTGGATGATACCCACTGACATTGTTGAGGGTGATCTTCCTTACTCAGCCTATCAATTCAAATGCTAATCTCTTCCAGCAACATGTTCCCAGACACATCAGAAATAACGTTTTAACAGCTATCAGGGCATCGCATAGTCCAGTGAGGTTGAGACAAAATTAACCATCACATAAGGTTTCATATAGCAAGTGAGATTTTTTTTAGTGTCACAGGTAACTTAGAGTTCGACAGATTTGGTTTTAAAATTGACTTTGTATTTCTCATTTTCAATGTTAAATTTGAATAAGGCAGGCACACATATATTATTTCTATTTATTATTTGTTCTTATAGTAACTCTTGAAATATAGTTTGCATTTTTATGATCACAAAAATTCCATATCCTAATGTATAAAAACCCAGGGTCTGTAATGACCAATTGAAGGCTCTACTGAACACCAGAAGTCATTCCTGCAGTCAGTACTGGGTTGCCGTGGCAGGAGAGAGCAGTTGGGGGCAAGATCAGGCCAGCAGGGGAGGGCAGATGGGGGTGAGATCATGCTTACAGGGGTGAACAGTTAGGGGTGATCAAGCAGGCAGAGGCAGTTAGGGGCAATCAGGCAGGCAGGAGGGTGAAGAGGTAGGAGCCAGCGGTCTCAGATTGTAAGAGGGATATCCCCCAAGGGCTTACCTATTGGGGAGGGTGAGGCTGGGCTGAGGGAACCCTCTCTCCATGCACAAATATCATTCAGCAGGCCACTAATAATCTATAATAATAAAAGCATAATATGCAAATCGACCAAGCAGCCAAACAGTGGAACAACCATCTGGACGACCATGCTATGATACCTACTGGCACCAGGCTAGCCAAGGCATGTGTGATGTGATTGGTGGGGTCCCCACCATTGGCCTATGATCACCCTGCGGAGGAAGGCCCAGGTCACTAGCAAATAGGAAGATCAATTGGGGGCTCCATGATTGCCCAAAGAGGGAGGCCCAGGCTACCCAGCAGCAGCACTGTAGCAGGTGGGTGGGGCCTCCCTCTGAGGCCGGTAGCCTGGGACTCCCTCTTTGGGGTGATCTATTAAGGAGCCTCAGCCAGGTGGGAGGGGCCTACCTCTTTGGGGCAATTGATTGTGGAGACCCACAATCAAGCACCCTGCAGAGGGAGGCCTAGGCTACCTGGCCAGTGGCTCTGTGGTGGGTGGACAGGGACTCCCTCTGAGGGAGTGATTGACTGTGGGGCTCCCAGACTGTGAGAGGGTGCAGGTTGGGCTGAGGATCTCCCCTCCAGTGCACAAATTTTGTACATCGGGGCTCTAATATATATAAAACCCTAATATGCAAATAGACAGAATGGTAGAACAAGAAAAAACTGAACAACCAGTTTGCCATGAAGTGTGCTGACTACCAGGGGGCACACATGGAACATGGCAGGCATCAGCCATGGCAAGATGGTGGAGCAGATGAACGGGGACACCAGACCAAGGCAAGGTGCCAGTCGCTTTCATTGGGTGAGCCTTTGGCGGTTACAGAAAATTCTTTGATCCCATGTGAATTGACTGAACAGCTGAGCAGCAGGGCACTTGCAGCTGCTCCCAGCAATGGCCCTATTGCCACTCACACTCACTGCCAGCACTGTCAGTGCTATGAATGGGGACTGGTGCCGGCAGTGGAGGCGAATGCCCAGTGGGACCCCAGCGCGTGGCCTGGCACCCCCACTCACCAGCTACAGTATCCCACCACTGATGCCCAACATGTTCCTCTGCTGTCTGCTGCTAATGCCCACCATGTTCCACACATCCCCTGGTGGTCAGAGAATGTCATAATGACCAGTTGTTTGGTTGTTTGGTTGTTCCACTGTTCAGTCTATTTGCATAATAGGGTTCTATGTAGACTAGAGGTCCAGTGAACTAAATTCGTACAGGGCCGGGGGAAGGGAGAGAGGTGTTATGTCTCTTAGCCCAGCTTGTACCCTCTCCAATCCTAGAGGGATGTCTGCTTGTTTAGGCCTGATCCTACCAGGATTTCCCCTACATGGGCAATTGGGCATCCCTCTCACATTCCAGGACTGCTGGCTCTCAACTGCTAGCCTTCCTGCCTGCCTGATTGCCCCTAACTGCTTCTGCCTGCCAGCCTGATCACCCCCTAATCACTCCCCTGCCAGCCTGATCATTGCCTAACTGTTCTCCTGCTATCCTGGTCACCCCCAATTGCCCTCCTCTGCAGGCCTGGCCCCCCAACTGCCCTCCCCTGCAGGCTTGGTCACCTCCAATTGCCCTCCCTTGCAGGCCTCCTCCCCCCAACTGCCCTCCTTTGCAGGCTTGGTCCCCCCAACTGCCCTCCCCTGCAGGGCTGGTCATTCCCAACTGCCCTCCCTTGCAGGCCTGGTCCCTCTCAACTGTCCTCCCCTGATGGCTTGATCACCCCAAACTGACCTCCCCTACTGGCCATATTGTGGTGGCCATCTTGTATCCACATGAGGGCAGCCATCTTGTGTGTTGCAGTGATGGTCAATTTTCATATTACCTCTTTATTATATAGGATAATTAATAGATCTGGGAAGAATAATTAGGAAGTAGTTGGTTGAATAATTGTCCATCTCCATGCCGTCTGGGGGCAAAGAGATAAATGGAAACAGGACTAAGGCAGACAGAAGGGTTCACTTGGGAGCTCTTTATAGTCTGATCCCAGGGAAAGCTCTAGGATGAAGCACATCTGAAAAGGACATGGCCATTGTAAAGGCCATCCAAGAATCTTTCTACCAACTGCTCTGTTATCTTGAAAGCACAAAGGCACTAAAACAAGACTGTGTAGAATCAGAGAACTTGGGTTCCAGTTCTAGTTTAGATGCATTGAAGATATGTGACTTCACATAAAACCATCTGTCCTACCTGTGCTCCAAGATTGTATTGAAGAACAAGCCAAGTACAGTAGTTGTATTAATCAGGGTTCCCCAGAGAAATAGAACCAATAAAGAGATTTACTGTAATGAATTGTCTCACACTACATGGAAACTAATGAGAGTCTCAAGATCTACAGTTGGCAAACTGGGTACGGGGTAGAACAGATGGTGTAGTTGTAGTCTGAGTCCAAAATCCCGAGAACCAGGAAGAGCTGATATTTCAGTGCAAGTCCAAGGACAGGAAATAAACCAATGTCCCAGCTTATAAGGAGGAGGATTCCCTCTTACTCATGGGAGGCTCAGTGGTTTTGCTCTTTTAAGACCTTCAACTGACTAAATGAGATACACTCACAGGAGAGCAAGCAATCTACTTTTCTCATTTTACCAATTTAAATGTTAATCTCATCCAAAGATACCAAAACGAAAACACCCAGAATAATGTTTGACCAAATATCTGGGCACCTGGTGGTCCACTCAACGTGACACATGAAATTAATTATTACATTCGTTAAGTAAATTAAAGTGGCATGTGACTGTAAGGCATTCATATGAGGAGTTCACATAGCCTTTACCCATCTATTGGAGGCTGTGAAAAAAGGGGTGTTTTATTCCTTTATCCAGTCATTCATTATTCACCCCTGTACTTATCCTAGGGATAAAATAGTGAACAAAATAGTTCCTATCTTCTTGGACATTAGCATCTGCTGAAGAAACACACATTAATCAAGCATTTACAAACATAAAAATTGATGAATTGTACTTAGTACTAGGGAGAAAAGTACCAGGGGACTAGTCTTGGACTGGTGTGGGGGGAGGGTATGTGGGAGGGGTTGCCAGAGAAGGTTTCCATGAAAAAGTGAACCATAAACTGATATTGGATGATGAAAAGAAGCTACAATAGATAAAGAGGGGTTGGAAAAGAGCCTTCACTTATTCAACAAATACTTATTGAATGCCTCTTCATGCTTGTCAGTGTTCTAGGCAGCTGGGCTAAATCTTTCAATAAACCAGGTAAAATCTTTGCTCTCATGGAACTTATAGTCCAGCTAGAGGAGACAGACAGTAAAAAAAACATAGGGGATAAGTAAATGATATGATATACTAGGAGATGACAGATGATTGGAAAGATGTGCAAAGTAGAGCAGGATAAGGAGTATCAAGAGTATAGCAAGTGAGGACACTTTAAATAGGAAACTCAAGTTTGCTCTCACTAAGAAGGTGGCATCTGAGCAAAGACTTGAAGGTGACAAGAGCTAGCCATGTGGGTGCCTGGAGGAAGAGAATTCCAAACAGAAGGATCAGCTTGTGCAAATGTCCTAAGACACATGTGAGGTATGTTTGAGGAAAAACAAGGAGGCCAATGACTGGAGTGGAGTAAACAAGGGGGGATGGAAGAGAGAAGGAGGTAACAGCATAATGTGCAAAGCACAGAGCAAAAGACATTATAGAATCATCTCATTTGGTCCCCATAATAACTCTATAAGCCAGGCACAATTACACTCATTTTGCAATGACAATGAGGTTCAGAATTGTAAAGAGTGATTTAAGTTTTTGTTAACCATGAATTTCATTCATCTCAAAGACTGCAGGAGACTGTAGAATGTAATGGTTAAAAATACCGCCTCTGGGGCCCAACTCTCACAGCTTGAGTCCTTGTTCTATTAATTACAAGCTGCATGATATCGGACTAGTTATTTGAACTTTCTGTGCTTCAGTTTTTGCATCTGTAAAAACAGAATGATTAGAATACTATCTTACAGTGTTTTATGAGAAGTAAATATATTAATTAATGTGAAGTACTTATAGTGTCTGGCACATAGTAATTACTTTAAAAGAGTTAGCTCTTACATTGAATTCCATTCTAAGTAGTGGATTAACAACTTACGTATTTCTCTCTCCTTCCAGCAAATGTGCATTGAGGACCTGTTACCTTCTTGGTGTTGATACAGAAACGAATGAGAGCAAATTACTGTGTTGGTCTTTCACTCTAGAAGGATAGATCTAACCAGGGCAGATACTATCCAAGGTGGGAGATAAAATGATGAATGTCAGCAAGCTATTTAGACTTCACCTTGCTGATAATGTGGGCCTTTAAAGCAGGGGAAGGAAGCAGTGGAATGAGGAATAAGGTTAGACTCATGAATATATTAGTGTGACAGCAATGTGGAGGGTGGTAGAAGATATGGCGAGACAAGGGGAGGGGTTGAATGACAGTTAACAAGGATGTGATGGAAGAAACGCCCTGGAGAGACTGTAAGTATGAGGATTGATTGGATGAGTGACATCAGAGAAAGCAAATAATTTAAGAGAGCTACATTTGTTAGCATAGGTAGCTAGTTAGGTATGAACAAAAAAGAAGAGAACAAAACTGGCTAAGTCTGAAAAAATCTGAAGGCTATACCTTTACAGATACCCCACAGGGTTATGAGGATAACCACATCTGGGACAGCCACATCCTCCATCAAAGGGACATTAGTCCCCAAGCAGGCAGGAAAGACCTGCTTTCTAGTTTTTCCCAGCAACAAGTGTCACCTTTCCCCGGATTACTCTGGGAGGGATAAACAGTAAATGGATATTTCCTTTACTGGGCTCAAGCACCCTAGAACCCAAGATGTCTTGGGGAGGGAGAGAGGAAAGGTCCTCCTGCTAAGCCCAGGCCAATAGAAGGCAGATGAGGAAGCAGAGCTTTGAGGCTCTAGCAGTAGGAGCCAAATGGCAACCACAAAGGGGAGGAGTTTAGCCTGGGAAAATCTGGGAAAAGAATCAGATAGGATAAAGACCAGACCTCCCTCTCCACAGAAAATCCAGGAAAGGAATTGGATAGGGAGGACCCAGCATAGCCCCGGGAAAACCCAGCAAACAGGTTGGACAGTTTGAAAGACATCCTGCTTGTTCCAAGAACTGAGAAACTATATGGATGATTAACAAGGACCGTAGGGAAGTTGCTACAAGAGCCTGCTCACTCTCTGCATCCCTGAGGGCATATTATTTCTTTTCACCCTAGTAAGTCTTGCCACTACACTTGCACTTCTCCCACACGTGTGTCCTTGAAATTCTTTGCTTGTGACTCTGCAAGGGCCCGTACTCTCTGGGGTCACATTCAGAACTTGAGCATCAGGCTGAATTGCAGGGGCAGCTATCAGACAAGACATTGATTCAAACTGTTGTAAAACCAGTTTGTCAGATCAGACGATGTCAGATTATTTGGTGAGTATGCTAACCTCTGATGGAGCAGTGGTAGGTGTGGTCTATGCTTTTTTCCCCTCCCACAACCTTGCTGCCAGATAGTGTGTTACCCTGAAAACAAGTCTGAAGCCAAATTCTGTGCAATGCCCAAACACCATAGCAAGGAGACACAAAAATAGTGCCACATTCTGCACCAGGCACCTGGCCAGCACCTTGTAGAAGAAGTGATTTTGGTGCCTCCTGAGAGAAGGGGCAGCTGACCTTCTAGTCTGGTTAGAGTACAAGGTCCTGTATGGAGTAGGGGGTGCAGAACCCACAACACATTAACTTCAGGTAATTGCTGGATTCATTTTACAGGTTTGTGTGAGGAGGGGGGTGATGGGTAGAGACTGTAGAACATTACTAACTAGTCATCTTTCTTAAATACATTCATTTATTTAATAATTATTTTTTAAGTTCCAATATCCCTTAGGATAATTTCATATATTCTAAGGTCTTAGATTTTGATAAGAATAATTCAAATATTTAGTAACCATCATTGAAGCTTGCTTTCTGACGGTATGTATACTTCAAATACTAATTAAACCAACCTAGGGCAAGATTAGAATTAATTTGTACAGCTATTTAAAACTTAAAAATACTTCAGACTGTTTACAACGAAATATTTTAAAAGTAAATTATCAACAGAATAGGAAGGTCTGTGAAAGTTTTAAACACAGGAAATATAAAATGCTTATGAGGGTCAAGTGGATATGTTTAGTAGGTATTTGCATATTTAAATCTAAATTTCAAGAGTGGTCTTGGACATGTAGACTTAGGCATCATCCATATAAAGGGTATAGATCAAACAGAGCCAAAGGATGTACTTAATGCCCACAGAATGGTGAATTTGTTCGCACAATTGACACTGAGTAGGGTGCTTGATTTCTATCCCTCAAGGGTAATAGTCATACTGATCACACTAATTGCATTTACTAATTTATCAATCCTCACAATAACCCTGTGAGGGAGGTATTAGTATTCCATGTATGTAGATGAGGAAAGCAAGTCACAAATAGATTAATCAAACTTGTTCAGCATTACATAATAACAACAAGAAAGTGATATGGAGCTGGTACTTTTCACCACTAAAACAAAAATTAAAGGCTTGTTAGCAATGGAAACATGGTAGGTGGATAAATTGCAGGGTTTTTCTTTGTTTATTTTTAAATTAGAAAATCAGGTTGTTCTCTAAATCTAAGTGGTTGAAATTCAGTTCCTTTCTGGGAGGTCCACCTCCATTGCAGTTTAATGAAGCTTCTGAAGTAAACAGTGTGGTAATTGAGAAGTAGCATTTTTAAGTGACTGATGAAAGAAGGGGCGGGTGGGCTGTGACAGTCAGCAGAGACCAGGCTCTCAGGAAATGGTGAAGGGAATTAGATTTTATGCTCATCAGCAAGGTCAGACTCCCAGGAGGAACAATATTTGCATAATTCTCACCAGATTGTCCTTACAGACTGCATCTCTGGGAGGACTGTGTGTCCTGTTCTCTTTGCCATTTGAGGTCTTGAACTGAATTTACAAATCTCCTGAGGCCACCAGGTAGAGAGAAACAGCCCGTACCAGCTGCAGCACTGGGTCACAGTCCTGAATTATTCATGTGGCCACTGGCAGCAAATTCAAGTGGTATTTTCCCTGGAGACAGATACAGCAGCAGGGACTATGTAATGCCACTAAGGGTGGGACTGACTTCTCTCAGGCACAAAAGCCTTAATGTTAGACCTTTTCTGGTTCTTTCTGGATGATGTTATCCACCTGCATGGAGGCAGAGCCGTGGAATATGGGATTATACACAGAGAATATCAGAGTTCAGGTATCAGATTCACTCTTCCCAGCTGTGACAGTCATCTCCCCATGCCTTATTTTCTCACCTGTAAAATGAAGATCATGATAACATCTATCTCATAGCTACTGGGAAGATTTAAGTAGTCATCAGATCACATATGTCAAATTGTAGGCCTGTGGGTTGCATGTAGCCCACAGTGAATATTTTTGTAGTCTAGCCAATGTAACAGTATGTAAAAAATGTTTTAATAAACATTTCATAACTTAATTTTTACAATATACTGATATGCATAATCTATACTAATAAAAGACTTGGTACCCCTCCCGCTCTCATGTCATCACAAGATGGTGGCCCCCATGTCATCACAAGATGGCCACCACAAGATGGCTGCCCCCACATTGTCATAAGATGGCCAGCGGGGGGGTAGGGGGGAGTTGTGGGCAAACAGGCCAGCAGGGGAGGACAGTTGGGGGTGACCAGGCTGGCAGGGTAGGGCAGCTGGACACCATTGGGCCGCCAGAGCAGGGCAGTTAGGCCTCAATCAGGCCAGCAGGGGAGCAGTTAGGAGGTGATTAGGCAAACAGGCAGACAAGTGGTTAGGAGCCAATATTCCCAGATTGTGAGACGGATGTCGGACGGCAAGTTTAGGCTGATTCCTATGGCAATCGGACAGAGGTCCCAGATTGGAGAGGGTGCAGGCTGGGCTGTGGTACACTGCTCTAGTGCACAAATTTTGTGCACTAGGACTCTAATTATTAATAACGAACTACAATGTACACTAATCACTGATTACTATAATCGTGTTGCATTCATTTCATTTATGTGCAGCCTCACCATCTCTCCACTAATACTACTAATGAATATTTTAGAAGTTGATTGCCACGTCATTAGTCTTGGATTGACTTGTTTGCTATGTGCAACAGGAAATATCTTGCTTTTGGAGAACAAGAAAAATATGTTCATTTTTATTACACTTATTAATTTGTGCAGTTATTCAGTGTCTGATAAGTTAATGTTGAAGAAAAAATATTAATTTTTATTAAAATGTTCTAGTATCTTATGTTAACCATTACTCATTTATTTCAGCTCTTTGTATTCAGTATGTCTTTATCAAAATAAACCTACATTTCTATGAAAATTGAAGCTGTGGGGTTTTTTTTAGCCCACATAAACTTAAACCTTGTTTTTTTGGCCCATGTTAGCCTTTGAGTTTGATATGCTTGCCCTAGATAGAACATGGTAAGTGTTCAGTAAATGCTATTGTTATTATTACATACATAGTGCAAAATTAAGAATAAGAGATTAAACTGAGCTAAAGTATTTATCAGACACATTCGTGACTCATCTGCCTGTAATACACTATGTTTTAATATATTTTAGAAATCCCATTACTATTTGATAAACAGGACAGTCATATTTCTACTTTGTATTCAGTATGTATTTTTCAATTGAAGCAATTTGAGAAATATAAGACAATTTTTTGGACCATAAGTATTTATAGTCCTATTTTGGTCCATCTTTTTTTTTTCTTTCTGTTGTTAAATAGCCAGAAGGCTTAGGAAATGGAAGTTGTCAGAGCCACTCACTATTCACAAAGAGTCTGGTGTTCATCATGGTGGCTGGCATTAGAGTGAGCTCTAATTTGTGTTGCACCTGAGTGAGCAGAGTGTATTTACTTTTTCTTATCATTTATTATTTTTAGTCTATCTTTTGATGAAATATATTTAAATCTATCCTTTCAGATTTAAAGTATTTTTTTACTTGTAAAGCCCTTTGAGGTCTTGCATACAAGGTGACCTAATATTATCTACACCAATAAAAGAGAAAGATGCAAGTAGACCATACCTTCATGATGCCCACCAGCCAATCAGGAGTGAATATACAAATTAACCCAACATCCACAGGCACTGAGTGGCTGGGGAAGAGATGCTTGCATCATCGCCATGGTGACGATGCAGGCATTCCACACCGCCCCAACCTCTCAGGGCCTCTAGGGAGCATGAGAAGGTGGAAAGGTGACCTCAGGCTGAAGCAAAGGCAGAAAGGTGGCGCTGGATGGAGCAAAGGCAGTGCCAGCAGCCAGGGGAAGGAAGGCCCATTCTTGCATGAATCTTCATGCATCAGGCCTCGAGTCTACATATAAAAGCCTAAGTGACTGTCTGACTGACTGTTCAACTGGTAGTTATGATGTGCACTAACCACCAAGGGGCAGACACTCAATGCACAGGCATAAAAACATGGAACAGACTGATAAATCTTAGAGGGAAGGGGGAGAGGGAGGGCAGGAAGAGATTGTAACCAAAGATCTTATATGCAGACTAGAGGCCTCGTGAACAGATTTGTGCACTGATGGGGTCCCTTGGCCTGGCCTGGCGGATTGGGCTGAAACTGGCAGTCTAACAAACCCTGAGAGGTTCCAGATTGTGAGAGGGCACAGGCCAGACCAAGGGATTCTACCAGTGTATGGCTCTGTGCACCAGGCCTCTAGTGCATTATAATAATGTGAACAATGTATTTTATCAAGTAAATATTTACCTCTTATCTGAAAAAAATCACTAGTGAAAAAAAATTTTGGATTTAAGAGAAACATTATTCTAGTATCATTCAATTGCTGGAAGCTTTAATTTCTATTTATTTAGTTTTTTATTTTAAAAATTTAAGCTTTATTGGGATAAAATTGACATATTACATTGTGTGACTTTAAGGTGTACAATGTAGTAATTTTCTACCAGCAAGGACTCAGGAGTTTATTCTTTGGGCTATAATCCAATATTTTATTTTGTTACTCAAATTATTTTTAACTTTGACATTGGAAGCCTTTTCAATTGGTTCCTGTGTCCATTTGATATACCCTTCAATGTAGGTTCTTGTTTGTTTTTTGATAACTTCCTTATTTTCGGGTACTCTAATGTGCTCCAGTCTTGTTTTGTGTATTTCCTGCTCCAGATCTAAAACCAGACGTTTCTCTAAGGAGCCCTATTTCCTTTTATAGAAGAAGTAGAGTCCTAGTGCATGAAAATTCATGCACTGGAGGGGGTCCCTCAGCCCAGCCTGCCCCCTCTCACAGTCTGGGAGCCCTAAAGGGCAGGAGGCGACCTGGTGATCGGGGGAAGGTGACATCCCTATCACACCTCTGCTGCTGCCATTGCTGGCAGCCCAAGCCTTGGCTGGCCCTGGTTACCTGATGGCAACCTGGTGGCACTGGGAGGCTAGGCAGCCACCATTGGCAGCTTGCCTGTGCCTTGGGTCAGCCCTGGGTGGCTGGGAAGACACAATCCGAGGCTTGCCTGTGCCTCAGGCTGGCCCTGGGCAACTGGGGGAATGAGGGGACTGGGGTACTCCAGAGGCAGGCACCCAAAGTGGCCAGACCCACCTAGGGATGGGCCCAGCCATGCTATATGCCTGCTCCCCTGGTGGGGCTGAGGGGACACCATTTTGTATCTGTGGGCAGTGCCATCTTCCCTTCTTATTGGCTGTGGGTGCTGCCATTTTTGTGAGGGCATGATGGTGAATTAACATATTCCCTCTTTATTAGATAGAAATTCATACATGGGGGAGGTGGGTGTCCCTCAGCCCGGCCTGCACCTTCGTCAATCTGGGACCCTTTGGGGGATGCCCAACTGCCCTTCCCTGATGGCTTGCTCACCCCCAACTGCCCCTGCTAGTGGCCTGCTTTCCCTGACTGCTCTCCTCTGCCAGCCTGATCATCCCCAACTGGCCCCCCACTGCCAGCCTGGTTGCCCCCAACTGTCCCACCCTGCTGGCCTGCTTGCCCTCAACTGGCTCCTCCTGCTGGCCTGCTCACCTCCAACTGTGCCCCAACCCCCACCCATCTGATCACCCCCAACTTCCTTCCCCTCCTGGCCTGATCACCCCTAACCATCTCTGCCTCAGCCCCACCACCCATGGCTTTGTTTGGAAAGACGTCGGGTAGGTCTCCCAGTCTAATTAGCATATTACTCTTTTATTAGTATAGATTATTAGTATAGATGGTTTTAAATCACAATCTAAGGGATAAATGTTTGTTCTCATTGTTCCTTGGGTGTTGTTTATTTTAGACTTTCTCCATTGACAAAGCAAATAAACATATGATGTAACCAACCTGTATATGTACATGTATCTATACATATTTCTGTGCTACATTAGTAACTATATTAAGTTAAACTGAGCTCATCATACTGCTCTCTCCAGCTGTAATCCATTATTAAATGGATCATTCTAGCCCCCTCCCTTGCTCATCTGTAAATCCCCACTCCAATAGTAGGAAACCTGGTTCCTGTTATCCCCTGTTCATTTACTTAATCGCTCAATTTTAGTGCATTTGCAGCAGTATCAGAATTGTTAACCTATGACCCAGAAGATACAGTTTTTATAGGCAATTCTTTTTGTTTGTAGTCTTGCAGACTCCACATGTTGGTCAGCACTTTTGCCCACCAACCACTTTAGCATGCTTGTTTCATGAATTTTTAATAGAATTAGATTCTCTTGTCACGTTCTTTCATAAATGATTTTTTTAAAAAGATATTTGCATACATTAAGGTTCACTCTTTGTGCTGTAAAGTTCCATGGACTTCACTAGTGCCTAGCATCATGTACTCACCATTTCAATATCATACGGAACAGTTCTGTGCCCTAAAAGTCCCCTGTGCTTTGCCTAGTCATCCTACCCCTCAACCTCCCCACCCCCCATACATAGAAGCACATCTGATCCCCTGGGAACAGCTGATCTTTTTACTATCTCTATAGCTTTACCTTTCCCAGAATGTCCAGTACTCAAAATAATTTTAATCATATAGTAATACAGTTTTCCAGACTAGCTTCTTTAACTTATTAATAATATTGCATTTAAGATTATTCCATACCCTTTTTTGTAGTGTGATAGCTCATTTATTTTTATTGCTGAATGATATTCTATTGTATGAATGTACCACAGTTTATCTGTTCACCTATTGAGGATGTATTGGTTTCATCCAGTTGTTGGAATTATGAATAAAGGTGCCATAAACATTCATGTGTAGGTCTTTGTGTGGACCTACGTTTTCAAATCAATTGGATGAATATCTTGGAACATGATTTCTGGAACACATGATAAGACTATGATTAGCTGTGTAAGAAATTGTCAAACTATCTTTAAAGTGTCTGTATCATTATGCATTCCCACTCTAATAAATAAGAGCTCCTATTTCTCTTCATTCTCAGCATTTGGTATGATAAGATTTTATTGGTTTTAACCATTCTAAGAGATATTTAGTGTTATCTTACAGTTGTTTTAATTTGCAATTCCCTAATGATTACTTATGTTGAAATATTTTAATATGCTGCTTTCCATATGTATATCTTCTTTGAGGTTATGTTTAGATGTCTTGTCCATTTTCCAATGGATTGTTTGCTTTTTATTATTGAGTTTCAATAGTTCTTTGTATATTTTGATACCACATTTTTAAAGATTCGTATTTTTTTCCTTTCTGGCTTTTCTTTTTATCCTTTTTACAGTATATTTTGCAGTGCAAATATTTTTAATTTTAATAAAACTTAACAAATTTTTAATAAATCTGTTTTTAGTCTTGTGTCTAAAACCAGACCCAAGGTAACTTAGTTTTTCCTGTTATCTTTCATGAGTTCTACAGTTTTCAATTTTACATGAAAAGTTAGTGTTCCATTTTTTGTTGATTTTTGTGAAAAGTATATGATTTGTGTCTAGACTATTTTTTTGCATATGTATGTCAATTTTTTTCTATCACTATTTGTTAAAAAGACTATCTTTTTCCATCGAATTCCCTTGACTCCTTTGTCAAAAATTATTTGGTTCTGTGAGTCTCAGACTGACCTCTCTTATTCTGTTATATTGACCTATCTGTCTATCTTTTCCCCGATGATATGCTACCCTGATTACTGTAGCTTCTTCCAATGTTGTTCTTCCTCTTTAGTATTGTGTTTATTATTCTGAGTCATTTTCTTTTCCATATAAACTTTAGAATCCATATAGTATCTTCCTGGGATTTTGATTGGAATTGAGCTGAACCTGCAGATCAAGTTGGGAAGAATTGAATCCTAAATCATATTGAATCTTCCAATACCTGAATATAGATTTCTTTTATCAGAGATTTGTAGCTTTCCATGTATAGATCTTTATATATTTTATTAGATTTATAACTATTTTTAGTGTTATTTTCAAAAGTAGTGTGTTTTTATTTCAAGTTGTTTATTACTGTTACATAGGAAAGCATTTGATTTTGACATATGGAGCAACTACCCTTTGGCCCACTAGCTCTCTAAGCTTTCTTTCCCTGTGCCAACAAGTCCTTCTCCATGGACTCACACTAGTATTCTCTGTTCATGCCCTACCATCCGCTCATATACCAAAGATGTGGTTCTGGGAATGTCTGCTTCAGAATTACCTGGGATGTTTGTTTGAAAGTAAATGTCCTATATCCTGAATCAGTATCTTGGGGGCTGGGATGTAGAATCTGTGACTATAACTCCCTCTTACTCCTGTTCCACCACTACCATCACCATGCTCCTTATAACCACTTAAATTTTATTGCCACTACTCTTAGAGTAAACATTTAATAAACCACCAAGTTAAATTGTATGTGAGTGTGTAGTATGTAATTCAAAGATATCAACTAACTATCTATCATCACTGTGCTGTAAAGAACAAAAAGTGAAAAACATGTGGTCCTTGCCTTCCAAACACTCACAATTTAGTAGCGGGGGCAGGGCGGGGGGAGAATAATACAACTAATCAAACTCAGATACATGTAGTGACATAGTAACAGAAACAGGAATGATTACTTCTGATTAAGGGGATCAGGAAAGATTAGTGGGAAGAGTGACATTTACCTTAAGCTTTGAAGAACGAAGAAGGAAAGGTTTGTATTTTATAGAGAGGAACCATCAGGAGCAATAGCAATGACCTTAGCAGTGATTGGCATGTGTGTGTGGCAACTGTGGGAGAACTGAGAGGAGACAATTCATTTGCATTTCACAAAACCCTAGAACACCAAAAGTAAACTGGTGCAAGTCTCTGGCAGTTCTTGAATTTCGAATTAAAGAATTTAATTTTATCCTATTAAGAAAAGGGAGGAAGAGAGTTATTGAAGGTTTCTGAATTGGGTGGTGACATGATTACCCTGGTGAAATATTATGGCAGAAATGTTAGAAAGAAAAAAAAACATAAGATGAAAGATAGTTGTGGGGTTGTGGCAATTATCCATGTGATAGATAATGAAAAGCTAGTCTGGGTGGGGAGCTGTGGATACCTAGAGAGGAGGGTATTAGAAATTAGAAAGGTTTAGATTTGCTGCCAGTTTCAATTTATTAAAAAACAACAACTGAATAATGTCAAAGCTGATGCTGAGGTTTCTAGTTTGCATAAGTAGATGAGTACTAATGATAATCAAATGCAAACAGACTTAAGCCAATTGGACAATGCACCTCTTTTCAGTGTTTGTATACATTAATGTAGTCTCTAAAAGTTTGAGATGATGAAGGCTATACAATAAAGGTAGAACGTTATCATAAAAGCAGGTCTTGAACCTGTGCTGTGCCAACACAGCCAAGGGTTCTATGAGCCTGAGGAGAGGTGGTGAAGGATTAAAGAAAAGACAGACAAGAGAATACAGTTGGGGCTTGGTAGATATTCCATGCCTGGATGAGGATACAGAAACAATCAGCCTTAAAGCCAAAGCTTTATTTTATAAGCGGATCAAAACAAGGGAAGTGGTCAACATGTTTACAATGTTCTTATGAGTTTTACCTTGTTTTGGCAGCACTTGCTGAACCTCCCACAGCCCATCAGCTACTTACAGGGAGAGCTGTAAGGTTAAGCTTAATTAAGCTAAGAGGACTCTGTCCTGCAAGCTGGAATTTGTTTGTGGTCCTGCCACAGAGCAGTATGAGGCTTAACCCTAGAGCTGCTCCCTACAGAACCAAATTCTGCCACGCACTTGGACACTTATTAAACTAAATATTTCCTAAGCAAGCATAAAATGGTACACTCAGTTTGACTTATAATCTTATTGACATCTCATGTCTCTCTTTTCTTAAGTGATTTACCACAACTTGCATGAAATATTCACCTGAGACAGATTGAACAATATTTTAGAAGCAAATTGTGGTAACCTTTGATCTGGTGATTGGACTTATAGGGCTCTCTTAGGTCTTAACTGTCTTCTTTAAGGGTATAAGACACATTATTTGCTAGGTTCTGGATTCTGAGTTCATGTAAAAATGAGAAATATCATTAAACTATCATCATAATCTGAATATCATTAATTTCACCAATGAGAGTTCATTTCTGGCATTCATTTATTAACATCAAATCAGAGATGAACTAGGACGCTGTAGAAAGCACTTTGCCATGTGGCCTTTCTGGTCTAATGTTAAAACTGCTAGCTGATCACCCTAGAAATGAGAGTTTCTATAAGGACAACTTACTACCCTAGAATGTACATTAAATAAACATGCACACATTTGCATCCCTTTACGTTGAAGCACTTTTAAGTAAAGTTTATATCTTATAGCACCAAGTTCCGGAATACAAGAGGAGGAATGGTTTTGAGGAAGAAAGAGTAATTTGGTTATGTAAATCCTGACATTCTACGGAAATATAGAGCTGTGCACAATAGGGGGTTGTTTAAGCATTAAAAATAATTTCTAATTTTGCATAAATCCTTTGCCTTCTTTGGTATCATGTAAAATTATCTGCCAACAGAAGCATGGAGCAAAAGTTAAAAGCAGTTTTTCACCAGCATTTCTTTTTTTAGAATTTGCATTTGAGAAAGTTGATTTTCCAAAGGAGTAAAACAGTAAGATCATATCAGAGCAAAAACTGGCCAAAGAAACAACACATTCCAACATCTGTGAATTTTAAATGTGCTGATTCTCACAGAATAATACTGCAGGGAATAGAAGGCTATAATATGTTTGTAATCAAATTTGATTCAGTAGACTTAGAATTCTTCACCTTAAACTTTAAGAAATGCTGCAAGCAAGACACGAAAAATATTTATTTTGTAGGACCATATCAAAGTACCACAATGACATAGGCAAAAAAAATAAGTAAATAAAGACAGAATGACCTGCACCAGGAGCCTCTCATTGATCTCTCCTTTTCATGTCTTCTGCTGCCTTCCCACCTCACTGTCTGCAAGAAGTCTGGGTACATATCTCAGAATGGCACAATATATGTAGCTATATATCTATAAACTTACATATTAATTTACATTGCCTATACCCCTTATTGGTTCTGCAGCATTGTCCTAGTTCCTGACCCTCTCTTGGACTCAGTTTTTTAATTCATAAAAAAAGATAGTTGTGTCTATCACAGACTCTATGTAGGGATCAAATGGCCAAATGTTTATAAAATGTTTAGCAAAGGCCTGGCACGCAGTAATGTACTTAATACTCATTAATTGATACCATCACAGTGCAATACGGGGGAGTCTGAACTCAAATTATTGTGGCAAGAGAGTTGGCATCTGTATTTTCTTTGCTGGGTAGAGCCTCAGTTTACCTTGTAGCAGGTCTTCGGTGTTTAGGTAAGATTTGAGTAGTCCTTGCTAAGTAATGTTAAGGCTGACTTCCATTAAGGTAGAAGGAATAGGACATTTGGTAGGCTGATGAGGGAAATCCCTAACATACCTTGTAGAAGAGACTAAATATGGGGCCAAGATGTCTCCTGGGGAAGAGAGATATCACTCTGTTGAGGGTCAGTACTGGTATTATCAGAAACTCTATAGTGGCTTCCCATGATTTCAGTGTGTCACTTGGCAGGAAGAAACAATAAGTTATTGGTAGGTTATTGGTAGACTAAAATAAAAAAAAAAAAGAAGCAGCAAGTTTATTGGAATCAGAATGAATGCAATTCTGAGAGCACAGATTGAGGCTGAAACCCTAATTCCAAATAATGCCCCAATTACAGAGTGAAAGCAAGAGATTTATGAGAAAAGGAAGGGAATAATTACATGAACAGAAGAAAGAAATTTCTATGGGTGCTGACAAGCTGGGTTACTCTTTAGCTATACATGTCTGGTTATTGATCCTGTCTTCAGTTCTTATTGTCAGGACGTTTCTTTTTCCTATCAGCCTTATAGTTTGTAAGACAATGTTGGTTCAGCCCAGTTCAAAGGTTATTTTTTCCAAGTTCAAACCTTCCAAAGGTTCAAGGAGCAAGACGTGTAAGCAATTCTGCTGGAATAGCTGCTCTGGCTTTATTTTAAAATGACTCCACTTATGTCAACTTTTCATAGGCCCTAAGGGGCATGCACCATATGCAAATAGAGATTGTAGGCTCAACACCAAGATTAAAGTTGATTTTAGGACAGGACTGATTTCAGGCCATTGTGATATCAAGACCCGAAAACTCTCAAGACCCAGAACTCTATCCACTGAATTATGCTTTCTGTAAAGATGGCCATGCATATAAGGGTAAACTAAGATACCCTCTCATTGGGAATTCATGGGTGGGTCATTCCCCTTAAGGTACATTTTAAGAGCTATAAATTCAAATGAGTGTCATCTCACCAATGTATAACAATCCATGTGATTAAGACAGACCAATTTACAACACAACCACATATGGCAATGAAGGAATTAATAATGATAATGGACTAGGCCTACTTATCCCTTCTCTCAAATGCATGGAGCTGAGTGGCCTCTTGGGTGAATAACAGAAGTGAAAACAACTCAGGAAGGTCTGGATAATTTGGGCAAGCAAGTTTTAAGAGATTAATTATGAAAATAAAAGGGATAAAACCATACATCATGTAAAACTATTGCATCACTTACATTGTCACCATCCATCCATCCAGTACATATTTATTGAAAGTGTTATTTAAAATAGAGAAATTTATAAGGCATGATTTAGCCACAAAGGGAGAAAGAGCCCTTGAACCAAATGTGCTTCATGGGGAATAGTTGAAGGAATATCATTACATTTAATTTTTTCTTTACCACTTTGTCAATGAAACATTATAAACTCAGAAAATCCAATCATCACCTTACCACATGTGCAAAAATGCTTCAGTGTGTGTGTGTGTGTGTGTGTGTGTGTGTGTGTGTGTGTACACAGGCATTTTTGTTTACAGATTGTTAGAAAGACCAAGTGCTTATGCCAGTTTTTGCTGGGTTTAGTACAGAGACTGCTATTTTGGTGTGAAAATTGGTTTTGCAAAACCAAATAAAACAAATGCCCCATGACACACTGTTTGGAAAGGAAAGCCTCGGGAAGCATGCCCTGGTGTCTCCCTCGTCTGCCTTTGGAGACAGTTCAATATCAGGTCTGGCTCCCATGGAAGCACTGCTTGTCTTCTCTCCTGATGACCACACTGGAAGAGGCACTGATGAAATTGCTTGCATAACCCCTAGGAATGCATATCCATCCAAGGCCATAGCAACCCTTAGGATTATAGAACAAATGAATTCCCACCTGTCATGAATTATCAGATATTTCTGCATCTATTCAACTCGGGATATATTATAAATAGTGCAGTAAAAACAGGACTGCATCTGTAGATCTATTTTTGTTCCTTTATTAATCTTCCATATTTTGCTTTTTGGTCTCAATAGGCTGGAATAAACATGTATTTTATGTGAAAAAAAGGACATCTGATCCAATATTCCTTAATTAAGGTAATCTTTTTAAGAGCAACCCGATATCCTTCGGAAGTCTTTTGAGGACCTTGGCAGAATGAGGTAAGGGCTGGCTGCACTTATTTAAAAATTCCTATTTTTAGTAGCATCGCCCTGAAGTATGTTATTCATCTGCCAGGGAGGCAGGTATCCCCATAGCGTCTGGACAGCTCCAAAGCTCACAGAACAATGGTGGAGAGGTCAGGTTGACAGATTGTTTTTGCTATCTTAATGAGCACAATGAACTGATTTTGCTGAAAAGTCCCTCTGAATTATGACAGACAAAACATCTTTCCTAACGTAATATGTCTTCAGAGGGCATCTCTAGTTTCTTCAAATAGAGACTGCCTATCCAGCATGCCTGTTCGAATTTATTCCTAGTTAATTTTTTTGCCTTGATGACTCAACCTCAACAATTCCCTGAAAACACAGACATAGGAGCTTAGAGAGCAAAGGCAGGCTATGACATACATTTATTTTTTCACTTGGAGTGTCCAATGATGGAGACTGACATCAATTGCTGAGTCATTTTGTCTACTTGGTTTAATTCCTCCTTCGTAGTGAATGCTTTCTTATGAGTATTAACATATGATGCAAAGACCTTCACACTTTATGATCGCTCCCTTTATGTTCATTCACACGCTCCCACAACCCTGACTAGTCTGCCAGGCTACTTGCCAGAATCATAAATCCATATGTATTTTAACCTTGGGTTACTTTTCTTTCTACACAATATACATGAACAGGTAAAACAAGCAAGACCTGGCCACTGGGAAGAATTTCTCTTTCCAATGTTTTTCAATAGTTCCTGGAATGAGACATAGTAGAGTTGCTGTCCACTTTCTGCTGGTACCTATATATCAAGACAAGCTATCCATAAACCCAGCTTGTTTTTCCCCCCTGTTATTTATATATTTATGTTTTGGCTTTATGGGTAAAGTCTATCAAATATATTTTATTTTATTTTTTATTTTTTTAATCTTTATTGTTCAGTTTATTAATTACATTGTTCCCCCTTTTTCCCCCCTATAGCTTCCCTCCACCTGGTACCCATCTCATTCTCTGCCCTCACATCCCCCCCACTGTCCTCTCCCATAGTTGCATGATTTTTGTCCAGTCTCTTACCACACTTCCCACACCCCTTTTCTCCCCAAGAATTGTCAGTCCATTCCCTCTCTATGTCCATGATTCTGTTATATTCACCAGTTTATCCAGTTCATCAGATAATTAATTCACTTGATTTTTAGATTCATTTGTTGATAGATGTGTATTTGTTGCTCATAATTTATATTTTTATCTTTTTCTTCTTCCTCTTCTTAAAGAATATCTTTCAGCATTTCATAATATTGGTTTGGTGGTAATGAACTCCTTTAGCTTTTTCTTATCTGTGAAGCACTTTATCTGACCTTCAATTCTGAATGATAGCTTTGCTGGATAGAGTAATCTTGGTTGTAGATTCTTACTATTCATCACTTTGAATATTTCTTTCCATTCCTATCTGGCCTGTATCTTTTCTGTTGAGAAATCTGCTGACAATTGTATGGGTGCTCCCTTATAGGTAACTAACTGTTTTTCTCTTGCTGCTTTTAATATTCTCTCTTTGTCTTTTGCTCTTGGCATTTTAATTATGATGTGTCTTGGGGTGGTCCTTTTAGATTCCTATATTTTGGGGTTCTATGCACTTCTTGGACTTTTAAGTCAATTTCTTTCACCAGATGGGGGAAGTTTTTGGTCACTATTTCTTCAAGTAGGTTTTCATTATCTTGCTCTCTCTCTTTTTCTGGCACCCCTATAATTCAGATGTTGGTATGCTTGAGGTTATCCCAGAGGCCCCTTACACTATCTTCAATTTTTTGGATTCTTTTGGCTTCTTGCTTTTCCAGCTGAGTGGATTTTGCTTCTTTGTATTTCAAATGTTTGATTTGGTTCTTGTGGTCCTCTGGACTGCTTTTAGGTCTTTGTGTAATATTTTTTATTTCAGTCAGTGTATGCTTAATTTCTAGTTGGTCCTTTTTCATATCCTCGTAGGTTTCGTTCATTTCCTCATATGTCTTGTTCATTTCCTTGTAGTTCTCATTAAGTTCATTGGCCTTTTCTAGGAGCCTCATGAAAATCCTTATTACTGTGGTTTTGAACTCTATGTCTAGTTGTCTTTTATCCTCCATTTCTTTCACACCTGATTTCTTTTCATTTTTCTGCATTGTGGCTGCCTTCCTGAGTTGGTCCATTAGCTTTGTGTGGTAGATGTCTTCTAAGGGACAGTGGCTCTGCCTCCCCAGTTACCTGAGGTGGATACTCTTACTGCAATCCTTTATGGGCTGTACCGTATTGTTGAAGTTAAACCCAGATTATTATTGTTAGACTAGCAGGGTTTGATCTCCAGGCCAATTGACTGTGAGGGTAAGCTGTGTTCAGGTTGGATGGGCAGAGTCTCCAGGCTGAGCAGGCAGCGTCAGCTCCACCCTATGTGGCACGTGGGTCTCTTTGCCAGGTGGTAATGGCTGCCTGCACCTCTGAGAGAAAGCCGCTGCCGGTCTCCACCCTCTGCCAGACAACTCTGCCTCTCCCCAAATGAGTCTGCACACCCAAAGTCTCGCCCAGGGTTGTAAAACAAAGCAGTCCAGTGGTCTCCCGAACAAAGGAGCAAGTCACGAGTCCTCTCTATGCGGTTGCACACTTCTGTCCCCAAGTTTACGTGCACTCTCCTTAAGCTCGCCCTCTCCCCAGGCTCGCAGACCACTGCCATGCCCAGGTTTTAGCATGCCTTCCCCAGACCTTGAACCTCGCCTTGAACTGGGCAATCAGTGCAGTGGGATGCCTTTGCTCTCCGTGTTGGAGAAAACTGGCCAGGTTTGCAGCTGCCCACCTTTTTCCACTCGTGCGCACATGGCTCCAAACTTCTGACTCCACGTGTATCTTCAAGGCTGCATATCTTCAAGGCTTCCCTCCTCCGTTCCTCTGAGCCACAGTGTCCTATCTTTACTTTTATTTGTGGAATTTTCACTCAGCCAGCTTTCCAGTGATTCTGGATGATGTTTGTTCTGTTGTTAAGTTGTGGTTTTGGAATTGTTGTGTGGGGCAGCAAGATAACTGTTTACCTATGCTGCCATCTTGGTTCTTCCTCCCCCTGTTAATTTTGGATCTGCTATATGTTCACAGGTATGATTTGAGGGAAATATCCTATCTAGTAAAAAGGGAAAATACTAATTGACCATCATACCCTCACCAAGATGGTGGCACCCACAGGCAATAAGGAGGGAATATGCTAATTGACTGCCATGCCTTCAAAGATGGTGGCACTCAGTCCTCTCAGCCCTGCCGGCTGCTTTGTGCATCTGCCTCTGAAGGCCCCCAATCCTCTCAGCCTCCCAGCCACCCAGGGCTGGCACAAGGTTCAGGCAAGCTTTGGATGGTGGCTGCCCAGTCACCCAGGGCCACCTGAGGCTAAGGTAACCAGAGCCAACTGTGGCTTGTGCTGCCAGCAGTGACAGCAGCAAAGGTGTGATGGGGGTGTCGTCTTCCCTTAATCATCGGGTCACCTCCCACACCTGAGGGCTCCCAAATTGTGAGATGGAGCAGGCTGGGCTGAGGGAACTCCTCCCCACTCCGTGCATGAATTTTCATACTTCGGGCCTCTAGAACTATTACAATAAAAGTGGACCCTATCTTAGTCAGTGCAGGCTACTGTAACAAAAATACCATAGACTGGCTAAGAACAATAAACTTCCTTTTTCACATCTCTGGTGGCTAAAAAGTTCAAAATAAAGTTGCCAACACATTTGGTGTCTGGTGAGGGTAATGTGAAATGCTTCCACATTGGTTCACAGACAACTGTTTTCTTGGATGTCTTCGTGTATTGGAGAGATTGGCTCTTCATCTTTTTGTAAGGACACCTATGCATTTATTCTCCAAACCTCATCCTAAGCTAATCACCTCCCAAAGGCCCTACCTCCAAAAATCATAATAGTGGGAATTAGGCTTCAACATATGAATATCTGGAGGATACAAATATTTAGTCCATAGCAGATACCATGGTCCAGGCGTGGGAAGTCTGGCCTACCTATTTGTCCCGCATGTGTTTGGTACCAGATGCACTGCTTGCTTCTTACAATGACTATTCCTGGGCCTACCAACCTTATGACTGGAATTGACATAATCCAGCCCATAATGAGCCATTGAGCTGCATGGTCATGTGGTGCCCCATTTCTACCAGAACCTAGTACCACATTAGAAGTTGTTTTTCAAAAAGCATGTAATTCTGTTGCAGATGGCATGGCCTTGCTCCAGCAACCTGGGGGCCTGTTTTGTGATTCTCTCAGTGGGGCATGGCACAGATCCACTCAGCCTCTCACCACTGATACCACCAATACTATGGAGTCTGCTCATATTATGTCCCAGGTAGTGGCAGAGTTGCTTGCCTCTCAGCTGAATCTCCTGCAGAGTCCTCTCCTGCTCTAGGCTTATCTCCACTTGAACCTGGAAGCCATTCCCATTGCCTGGTATATTTGGAATGCCATCCACTGAGCATTGAGCTTCTTCTTTGCGTTAGGAGGTGAAAGATAGACTGAATTGGAGGGGATATCTCAGTATATTTTCTGCCACTGGGCCTCTAAAGATATTACTAATGTATCAGGTATTAGGAATTTTCTCAGGGCACAAATCCTAACATTTGGGGCACATTTCACTAACCAAGCTCTCCTGTATACTAACCATCTCTTGCTCATTCTCTCCTATAAACACAATATCAATGATAAAACTAATTAAGGTCAAGTTCTAAAGATGTCCACATGATCCAGATTTCTTTAAACTATGCTTCAACTGAGGGCTGAAGAATTATCCTTGGGTACTTCAACTAAGGTCATGATAATTATCCTTGGGTAACATTATAAATACTAGTAAATATTTTTCTCTGACCTATGTGAATGCAAATGGCTTCTTATACTCTTTTCTGATTGAGATAGAAAAAACATGAAATGTGTTGCTTCAAGTAGGGTGTGTCCCCGGGGAAGGTGGCTCTGCAGCTGAGGCCAATCATAAGGAGTTGACAAATGGAGGTATCCACTGACTATATTCCACACAGGTAAGGAGCTGGGCAGCAAGTTCTCCCTGAGACATCTGAGCAGCACATTCCCAAGCTCACTATAAGTAAGTAAGAGGCTTTTTACTGTTTTTTTTGTTTACAACAAGTTGAAAAATGGAGATTTTTTTTCTTAAAAAAAAGAGTGGACTGATGTGAAACCAAGATGGCGGCATATGTAAACACCTGTACTTGCTGCCTCCCACAATCACATCAAAATTAAAACTAAAATACAGAACAACTCTCATCCAGAACTGTGGGAAAGCTGGTTGAGTGGAAGTTCTACAGGAGAGGTAAACAGTGAAGTGTATTGAGACTGGTAGGAGGTGCGGAGGCATGGAATGGGTTGGTCTGGCACGCATGTGTGCTGCTTTTTTAATTGGGAGGGAGATCACCTCTTTGGAGGCCACCTGGAGGAGCAAGGAGCCCCAGACCCACACCAGACCCCCAGCCCACAAGGGAGTATCCATATAACTGTCAGCTAATTTCTCAACAGAAACTATGCAGGCCAGAAAGGAGTGACAAAGTTGTGAGTAGAAAGAACCGACAACCAAGAATACTTTACCCAGCAAAGCTATAATTTATAATTGAAGGTAGTATAAAGAGCTTCACAGACAAGAAAAAGCTAAAGAAGTTCATCACCACCAAACCAGTATTATATGAAATGCTTAGGGGTATTCTTTAAGAAGAGGAAGAAGAAGAAAAAAGTAAAGATAAACTATAAACGAAGTGACAACAAATACATATCTATCAACAAGAGAGTCTAAAAATCAAATGAATAAAAAATCTGATGAACAGAATAAACTGGTGAATGGAATAGAATCAGGAGCATGGAAATGGAACAGACTGACCATCCTCAGAGGGAAGGGGATGTGAGGATTAGACAAAGATCATATATGCATGTATTCAGTACCTATGGACATAGACAATAGGATGGCAAGAGCCTGGGTGGGGTGGGAAATGGGTGGAGGGAGCTATGGCGGGGGGGGGGCATTTATAATAATCTCAATAATAAAGATAAATATATATATATATATAATAAAAAAATTTTAAAATGGCCCTGACCGATTTGGCTCAGTGAATAAGGTGTCGGTTTGATTCCAATCAATGGCATGTACCATGGTTGCAGCATATCCCCAGCAGGGGGTGTGCAGAAGGCAGCTGATTGATGTTTCTCTCTCATTGATGTTTCTAACTCTCTATCCCTCTCTCTTCCTCTCTGTAAAAAAATTAATAAAATATATTTACATAAGTAAGTGGTGACTAATGTCGGCCAGTTGTGGAGAGGAAATCTAAAGAGAACAAAGTCAAGGCTAAATTGAGTTCATCATCTCATTGTATTGGTGGCATCCATTGTCAGAGTGGTTATTAAAACACTGCTATACAGTTATACCATTTCTTACTTAAAATTATTTAGAAGTTTCCTTTTATCTTCAGCAGGAAGTACAAACTCCTCAACATGGTCAACAAGGCCTAAACATGTTCTGACCCCTGCCCACCTCTCCCATCTGAGAGAGGCGCTAAAGTTACTAGTAAAGAGGAGCCTTGGAAAAAAGTAGAAAGATACACTTTCAGTACATGATAACACAAATTATCACTTAATTACGGTTATGAGAATTAGTGTAGCACTGGCTGGGTAGCTCAGTTGGTTAGAATAGTTTCCCGATGCACCAAGGCCCCGGTATTCCATTCCTGGTCAGGGCACATACAATAATTAACCAATGAGCTGGTCAGTCCCCCAACTTGGGCTGTGCCTGCGTTCCCCTGGGGCCTGCTCCCTGCTTCAAACTGGTTAGATTCCTCTGGAACCATGACAACATCCTGACAACTTGAGCAGTGTCGCTGTCACGCTTCCCCCCATAGTGGATCTCTGGATAAAGAGCATTTTCTGCCTTCTTGAATAGCCGCTCCCTGACCCTTTCAAATAGATTAACCATGCAGGGAAAATAAACCCTTGGTCCTGGCTCCTGTTTTCCTCAATGTCCAGATTTATTACCCTTTTATTTGGGGCTTATCCATGACTTATATTTAAACATTTAGGCTTCCAAAAAAAAAAAAGATCTTCTATGCTCTGTCCTTTAGAATGGACAACAGGGAGTGGGGCTTGGGTAGGGGAGGGGAGTAGGAAAACATCTTATATTCACTGCCTTGGGGTAAGGAGTGACCGATGTTAGAATGCCAAGGAGGCAGAGAGGACATGAGACCTGTCTCTCCTGCTGTTCCCCCCGCCCCAGCCTCATTCTGTGCTGTGTCCCGGCTGGCAAGGCTGCCTGGATGCTCTCTCCCTTAGACCCCAAACTATTGACTCACTTAGGGCTGTGTGCCAGTTTTCTCTTCCAACCCATATAAAACTAATCAGATTAATGGCTGCTGTGGCTGGTTTTCATCAAATGCCATCAAAATAGAACTCTTTCATGAATAATTCTAAACACTGACTCAAAGCAATTGATTAAAAGAACTACATATTTCAAATGGGAGGAATAATGGATGTTTCCAACATGGTAATAGGCTTCTGAGACACAAGTTGGAAGGCTGCAGCTGGAATCGCAGTGCTTTTGAGTTTCAGAGCCTCTGACTTGGTTTTATTTTCTAATTCTGGTTTCCAGAGCACAAAGTGTGAAATCCTGTTAACCTGTTTCCACCTCTTCCAGTCTGTCTAGTCCTGCTGGTGGGTTCCCTAAGTCACTTACACAGCGTCATATGCTCACAGTTGCATAACATGGGTAGGATATTTCCTTTCTTCTAAATGAGCAGCATCTTAGGATGTAACTGTGTCCCCAGTCAATCCCAATCAACTCACCCCAGCAAATCCACAGTAGAAAAAACTGACTAGTCAGGAGAGGATAGAGCACCACTGTCTCGGGAATTAGACCAGTGGACTTCCCGCTGCTGCTCTGATTTGCTGCTCTTTGTTTTTATTGTTTCTCATGCTTCGTCCTGGTTTGACTCCTAGTGCCTATCTTGAGCCTCCCTTAACTGAGGAAGAATATATACACACTTTTCTGCCTCAATTGTGATATCCCACACCCCATTTAATTTATTTTTATTGTTGAATGTATTACAAATGTCCCTACTTTTTTCCCTCATTGATCCTACTTACAGCTCCTCCCCAGGCCTTAACCATATTATTGTCTGTGTCCATGGGTAATGCATATCTATATAATAAAAACCCAGTAGTCATAACGCCATAATGACCAAACACCAGTTACCAGGAGCTGCATTGAGAGAGGCTTATTGTTAAGCCATTGGGAATTTGGAGTTGTGCACACTTGATCCCACGAAGCTGGTGGGACTTGACATTGGGTCCTGCGGTGTGCTGAGTCTGGATCTTGCATGATTTCACATACGGGGCCTCTAGTATGCATATAAGTTTTTTGGTGATATTTCATTATTTTAAATATATATTTTTATTGATTGCAGAGAGGAAGGGAAAGAGAGATAGAAATATCAATGATGAGAGAGAATCATTGATCAGCTGCCTCCTGCATGCCCCACACTAGGGATCGAGCCCACAGCCTGGGCATGTGCCCTGACCAGGAATCGAACCATGACCTCCTGGTTCAAAGGCTGATACTCAATCACTGAGCCATGCCAGCCTGGTACCTTTTAATTAGAATTTTAAAATTTTCTATCCTTACCCTTAACTTTGAATGTGCCATGGGTACCCAGTTTAAACATTGTATTTGGGTAGGATACATTGTGTCTGTGAGAATATGTTTCCAGCTGAGATTATTGCTTGAATTGGGAGATTGTTCTCCCCAAAGCAGTTGGGTAGAGAACTGAAGGCAGAGAAAGAAGAAATTCATCCCCTTTTCCCCACCTCATTGATTGATCTGGAACATCTTAGCTTACCTTCTCATATCCTGGGACTGGGATTTGTGTCTTTGGCTCCCTCGGTTCTCAGGCCTTGGGACTTAGTCTGAATTATACCAATACTTTCCTAGGTCTCCAGCTTGTGGAGACCAGATGTGAGATTTCTTTTCCTTCATTATCCAGTGAAACCTGGCTTGGTATATGTTTTGTAAATGCTCCTTTGACTAGAAATCTTGCAAACTGTTCCTTGTGCTTGGTGGTCACAGAGTTGAATGACATTTTTATTTGCAGTTAGTCAGGCGTTGCAGCAGAGTCTGGTCAATGGAACACAGAAAGTGAGCCATGCCATTTCCACATCTGTTCCCAAAATTCTCTACAGAATCCCCTTTACCTTCTCTCTTTCCTCACTAGCCAAAAACACACAGCACTTGTTGGAATATGTCTGAATTACCACATTGCTGAATGGAAGGCCACACAGTGGATATCCAATTCAATTGCAACCTGAAAAATGAACTTTTATTGTTAACTCATTGGGAATTTGGAGTTGTGCACACTCATTAAAAACCACTTGTCAACAATAAGTGGCCATAAGAAAGTTAAAACATGTGATCATATTCAGACTCTAGAAAGACTGTCTGGTACAGGTGTGGAAAATGGAGAGCAATGGACAAAGTGAGAGTTGGGTAGACACATTGCAGGTATCCCAGCAAGAGATGATGAGATCCTTGCATGGCAGGAAGTGATCATGACAGAGAGACTGAATAAATACAATCTACTCCCACTGGAGACCACTGGGATATGTAAATGATAGAGCTGTCAGAGTTTCTGACATATTTGAAGCTCTAAAGATTGCTCTGGTAATTCAAAGGTAACTTTATAGTAATTTCATCATTATAAAATCTAAATAGTAATTATTAGAGTGGTCTTTCTTGACTTGGACATCCTCTTTTATATTATACATTTTGTTTTAGTAAAGAGTGACAATTTTAATTCTCACTGAGTGTATGTTTATTGGTGAGAGAGAGAGAGAGAGAGAGAGAGAGAGAGAGAGAGAGAGAGAGAGAGAGAGAGATCTGTTACCTCCCATATGTCCTCCAACCAGAGATTTAATTAGATATATGCTCTAACCAGGAATCAAGCCTTCAACCTTTTGGTGTATGGGACTACACTCCAACCAACTGAGTCACGAGGTCAGGGTAGTTAGGTTGAAGTCAACTGGACTGTCTAGGTAAAGTAATGTATTCCATAAGGCACCATGATTGGCCAAGGAGTTGCCTTGAATCCATGAAATACTACACTAAGGAGGCTATCCCTAAAAGGCCTGTCTGGGACCACATCCTGATTCACAAACAGTATCCTCACTGCATCCAAACACTGCCTGGGGCTCCTGAAGTGAGGGCTCAGGTGCATAGGTCGGCTCTTGTTTAAATGCTGAGGACACTAGCACTTTCTCTTCGGAATTTATGAAAGCTGGTGGATTACTGGCATGATGTGAAAGTTCTGACGAGAGAAGCTTGTAAAGAATCATATAAGGAAGGCAATAATTTAAGAACTCCTTGAGGAATAAACCCAGCCCAGCAGTTTGAAGGATTACAGCCACAGATTGTAGACAATTTAGATACTTGCTTTAAACTAGGGGATCTGCACTCCTGTTAAAAGTAGAAAGGGATTACACTGCTACTTGTAGAGTTCAAAATAACTACAGAAAGACAGAAAACTGGGAGCAAACAGCCAAACCATGGCAGCATCAGCCGGGAGCTGAAAGGTGGGCGCTGGAGAGGACTGGAGCCCACACCTCACATCTGCACAGCTTGCTGCGGTGCACAGAATGCTTTCACACACAGTTGATTCTCTTCAAAACTCTGTGAGGTAGTCCCATTTGGGTGGATGAGAAACTAAGGTTCATAGTGTTCAAGGGACAACTCTTCAAGTCCAGTGCGTGTCCTCTTCATAATACAGCTAACTCACCTAGGTAAAGATTTTTTAAGTGGGAGATATCTGTGATATTATCAACAATAAGAAGTATATTAAAAATGTTGAAGGGTATTCTTTAAGAAGAGGAATAATAAAAAAGATAAACATGTGAACAATAAAAATGGCAATAAATATATATCTTTCAACAATTGACTCTAAAAGTCAAAGTTAATGAACAAGGAATCTAATAAATACAATAAATTGATAAATAAAATAAATTGGAAACATGAAACAGATTGATGAATCTCAGAAGGAAGGATTGAAGGAGGTACAGAAAGAGATTAACTAAAGATCATAGATGCCTATATGCATTACCTGTGGACACAGACAATAGGGTGGTTAAAGCCTGGGACAGGGTGGGAACCAGGTGAAGGGGGGCAATAAAGGAAAAGGGGGACACCTATAATACTCTCAACAATAAAGATTTAAAAACAGCCCGAAAATACATTTTGGAAAGCTATTTTAAAATAGAGCCTATCTTTAAATTATGCTTTCTAAAACCAGCCATTTGTTACTATTTCTTTTTCTTGCTTTAATATATGTAACTACCTCTTCCTCCCCTGACATTTGCCTGGGAGTGTATTTAGAACATGCAGAGATCCATCCTTTTCCCTCCCCAAGGGAAGTAAAATCATGAAAGAAACCAATTCCAATGCTGAAAATTGTATTAAGACAAATCTGTGTTGCTGTTCTATAAATGTAGCTTAAATTAGGACACCTGGCAATGAACTGAATGCTTCTGCCGTTTAATTCAAACTTATCTGTTTTACTCATATGATTTACCTTGTAAATTGCATCTAGACAGCTGCTGGAAATTATTTAACTTAGTTAGGTTCCTGAGAGATGTGAATTATTGCATCTCAAGCATCTGAAGATTTTATAACTGCTCCTCATCAAAGATCCTGTTTAAGATGGATTCTCTAGTGTGAGTTTAAATTGGAAAATAAATGGAACTTTGGAGTAGACAAATCTGGGTTCAAATCTCAACTCTGCATTTGCCACTTTTATGTCCTTGGGCAAGTTGATAAACCTCTCTGACCATCAGTTTCATTGTCAGTAAAGTAAAATTAGCCATACTTAACCTTCAATGGTTAATGTGAGGACTAAATGAAATAATTTATTTGTCCATAGAAATTACTCAAAATGCTAATGTTATCAATATGAGGATTGAGCAAAGATCTGGATAGAGTGAGAACATTTTGTTAGGGTGAGGAGCATCTGTAAATTTGTTTTGTTACTGTAGTTCTCAATCATAAATAATGGTAGTCCTCAATCACACAGGCAAATCCTAAAGCCCAGTACTATAATTATTTCGCATTAGGGAATTTAAGACCTTATGAAAAATCACATTAAAGCATAGAGATAAGAAGTAAACCTATGAAATACATTATATATGTTTTTTATTTTTTTGTTTCAAATATATATTTTTATTAATTTCAGAAAGGACGGAAGAGAGAGCAGGAGATAGAAACATCAATGATGAGAGAAAATCATCAATTGGCTGTCTTCTGCAAGCCCCACAGTAGGGATCGAGTCTGCTACCTGGGCATGTTATGTGCCCTGACCAGGAATCCAACTGTGACCTCCTAATTCATACATAGGTCAATGCTCAACCATGGAACCATGTCAGCTAGGCACATTATATGTGCTTTATATTCTCTGAAGTCTAATAACTGATACCTCATACTAAATTAAAATAATATCAGGGGTATATTACACATATTAAATGAGTAATAATACTGTCCCATATTGTTTCTCACTAGAAATTTTCAGAATGTTTATCACAAAATATCTGCAAGATAGTTTTGTTATCACATCATCAGCTCGTATATGCCAATGATATGCTAGCACACACACAGACTGCTTGGTCTTTTTTCCTTCCATGGAGAATGGTCCAGTCTCTCTGAATTCAGTGTTGATTTTTGTCTTTATCTTCTCATGTTGCCCACTCCCCGACACTTCTGTAATTTGTTTCACTGGTTCCAATGTGTCCTCTCCCAGGTCTGGCCATGCTCCCGGGGATAGACAAAGAGTAATTTGAGTGTCAGAATGTGTATACATCCAACCAACCAACTTTTTGTGTAACCCCCTCAGTTATGTTGAACACATCTTTTTGAGTCTCCCATCTAAGGAAAGGAATGTTGGACTCATGTTGAAGTTTCTTTTACAAAAGCATTGCTTTCTTCTCTGATGTTTTAGAGCTGGTCTACACAAAAACTGCCATTTTTCATTTCCAAGACCTCATTTCAGCAAACTTCACTCACACTCCACCATCTGCCTAACCTTTTCTTTTTATTATAAACTAGAGGATGGTGCATGCCATTTGTGCACTTGGTGAGTGTGTGGGGGAGGGGGAGTGGAAATGGGTCACTCAGGCTGGCCTGCATCCTTACCTGGTCTAGGAGCCCTTGGGGGATGTCTGTCTGATGGCTTCTCCATCTCCCCCTGCTCCTGAGGGGTGATTGGGGCTGGCAGCTGCCACTTGCACCCACTGATGGCACCAAGTGATCAGGGCTAGCGCCGGACACCAGCAGTGGGTGGGAGTGGCAGTTCAGGCACCAGCAGTGGTGTGAGTGGGGCTGGCACCAGCAACAGACCTAAGCTCCTGGCAGGACCACGGCATGTAGGAGCAAATAATTTTCAGTAACCACCAAAGGTTCCTCCCCCTTCTTCCCCGCCTGACAATGACTTGTGCCCTGCCTTGGTCTGGTGCCCCTACTCACCTATTCCACCATTCCGCTGTGGCCAATGCCTGCCATGTTCTGCATATGGCCCCTGGTGGTCAGGATACATCATAGTGACCAGTTGTTCAGTAGTTTGGTTGTTTCGCCGGTTGTTCTATTTGCATATTAGGAATTTATATATATATAGATATCCACATCTTTTCCTAATTATCTTCAACATGAGTGGCTTGTGAAGTGGAAATACATCTAAACTTTCTAGTTGTTTAAATTATAAACCAGTTCTAGCCCTAAATGATACTAAGTCAAACATTTATTGCCTCAATTCTCTTATCTGTATTGGTTCTGTTATTGGTTCCATATATTGCTTGTCAAGGCTATATATGAAATATGTTTAAACATGAAAATAGTGACAAATGAGGAAAGTGCCAGTTTATTTGTTTCACAACTAAATTGCTTTCTGCCTGCTTTTAAAAAGTGAGTCTAGCTGAGAGGTTAGAGTTGGTTCTGAAGGGCAAAGCTGGAGGAAATCAGACCAGATAGACCAGTGACCTGCGTAGTGGTCTTAGCTGGAAAAGCTAACAAAAACACAATACCCAGATAGTGAATTCATGACCAACAGTTTTAATTAAAAATAGGGATCAGTTTAGAGTGAGGAGATAGATGATCAGGTGAAGATGATCACAGGTGTATGTGGAGGTGCTGAGGTCTGGGGTGTATGTCAGATAATCCAGCTGGCATCATGAACCATCAGTTGTAGGGACAGCTAAGAGTGATTCATTAGCATTGTCTTTCTCATGTTTCATAGTGGGTTGTGTTGGGGACTCACAGAACAGTCAAATAACATAGCAATTGCGAATGGAGCCCAGTGGTAAGACTCAACAGTGGTATTGATGCCCACCTTCAAATCTGTGTGTCCATTGGATGGATGACTTCTTTCCATCATATGGGCAGCCAGTAGTGCTTTTGGAAACTACTTGTGAAATATGAGCTTTAAAAGTAAAAGATTTCATGCTTGGCTGACTTTAGAGTAAATGGGAATGAGACGATTCTTAACGTTTCTAATAGGATTCACTGTGATCTAAGATGTGCTAAAAGATAAGGGAACATGATAAGTAGCCACCATGGGGGGAAGATGAGGTAACTAACTATAGTTACACAAGTGGTCGTGTGGTGATGAGATTTATGTCTAGGCATATATTATCAGGCTTAATTTCATGATGTTTATTTTATTTTCCATTTAAACTACTAATGAAATACTTTATAATGTAGAATACTAAAATCATGTTAAATTAATGCCATTTCTGCAAGGATAAAATACAGTAGTTACTAAACAGTAGAAATATAGTTGTTTATATTCCTTAACCACCACTGCAATTAAGGCATCATATTTGTTGTGCTTTTTTTAGGATCTGATTAGTGATATTTAATCCTTTTTAAAAAATTCTTCACTTTCTGAGTTTACTGAACATCTTAAAAAAAATTCTCTCAATAGTCCAAAAAGTCATAGTCTACAGAACTCAGAATCTAAGATTATACATGAATGGGTGTAATTTAAAGTTTGGTATATAACTCAGAATCTAAGACTATTCATGAGTGGGTGTGATTTTGGTATATAACTCAGAATCTAAGACTATGCATGAATAGGTATGATTTTAACTTTGATTTTTTTAAAAAAATTATAACTTTTAATTGGCATAAGTGCAAATAGAATGTACAATATCCCAAAAAGATGGGGAGGGGGAGGAAGGAGACTAGTGTATAGATGAAAAGGTCATGATTGGTATATACAATTGGATATGGGAAGCCTTTGAAAGTTCAAATCTTGTTTGACTATTAAAGTGCCGTCCCTGGAAATTATTCCATTTGTTACTAATATTTGTGGAAATTTTAAAGATATATTTTCATATCAGTTGATAGTTTTTCTCATTAATTCCTAGAAACACATAAACACAGTACTCTTAAGTTTTGTGGTTTTGTTTCCCTACCTTACTTTTGCTAATTAATTCCCCCATTGGAATACTTTTTTCTTAATACTCATATAAAGATTTTCAAATAATATATTTACAAGCATCTATCATGTTAAAATTCTATTTTTAGTTTTTACCATATTAACTTTTTGTTAAATTTATTGGGGTAACATTAGTTAAGAAGATTATATAGGTTTCAAGTGTATGATTCTATGATACATCATCTATATATTATATTGTATACTTACCACCTAAAGTCAAATCTTCTTTGGTAACCATATATTTGACCCCCTCTACCCTTTACAACTCGCCCACATTTCCTTTCCCTCGGGTAACCCCCATACTGGTGTCTGTGTTTATGAGTTATTATTTGTTCATCTTTCTTTTTTTAAAAAAAATAAACACTATATACTGATAATAAACACTTTCTAAATCAATTTCTTTCTTCTTCATTCTATAAGAATAATATAAAAAATAGTTCTAGGTGGTATTATTCCTTGTCCTAGAGGCAAAAGTTGAATCCTGTATGTTATGCTAATTTGGTCATGGCCAATGTAACAACATGTCAGGGATAAGTTTGTTTGAACAGTATGGTCAATGGGTTACTACAGTGAACTTGATCTCTGCATTTTTAGTGTCAGAGATATTTATGATCCTAAGTAGTCCCGTGCATGGCTATTAAAAGTAAAGAAAAACCAGCAGGTGCATGGCTTCAATTGCTGTGTAAACAACTGTAGAAACGTTTATAAAAGCTGGTTCTCAACTGACAGATAAATGTAGAGTTGTGTTATGCATGTTAAATTCAGCATGCTGCAAGCTTAAAAGCAGGTAGATCAAAACAAGAGAGATTTTAAAAAATCATAAATACAAAATACAGCTGTGTCAGTATATGACAAATTTTTTTTTTGCCTTAAAAGTGATCTTCCCCAATCTCCTCAAGAAACATGTTACCACAATTTATGGAAAAAAATTAAAGACAAATTGGGAGTGTTCCATTTCTTAACTTGTCTATCATGGAGTTTAGAAAAAAACGGGGAGAGAGGCTGTTGTTAAACTAAGATACAATTGAACCCCTCTATTATAAACAAAAATGACACCACATAATTACTGATATAGAATATTCTTAATTGTTAATATGAAATGTTTAATTCTTAAATTAAAAAAAAACATGCACACAAAACAAGCCACTAAACATATCCTTTCATGCGTGGTCTTTTCTACCTCATAAGATTCCCTGGCATGACTTTTAGAGTAGTTCCCTTGCTCAGGGTTGACATATATTGATTTTCAATTTCCACTGTCCAGAGCCATATTTACAGAAAGATGTACAAATATTGTAGATGGTAGGCTGTGCAACCCTCACATGATTAAAACTTCAGTTCCTTGGCTTTCTAGGGCTTGTGTAAATGCCAATAAATTTGAGAGTTCATCCAACTGTGCCTCTTAACCTTTGTTCCCGAAGGTGAAGGGCAGCATTTTTAATCAAGTAGCAATTTATCTTTAATTAAGAAAACATAATTAAGTATTATCATCTAATTGCTATTACTGGTTGGGGAATGTCACATTTCACAAGTAGTGACCCGTACTGGATTATCATTCTTATGTTATGGAATTCAGACTTTGTGCTTGCATTTGGTGGACAGCCAATAAAAATTCAAAGGTAATTACCAAGCATCTCTGTAGCCCAGCTATCAAAGTCACCAACCCCAATGCTGAATAAGAAACCAAGAGTTATTTAGATATTTTCTGAGCCACAGTTAGGCTACCCCTCTTTTCTGCTCAGACATCAAATATAGATCAAAATAATTTTATATATATATATATATATATATATATATATATATATATATATATCATGTGACATAGATTAGAGAACTCTTCCACACTTAATTTCTGGTACAGTTAAAAACAGTTTAATGTCTCAAGGCACCACTATGGTTGAACATCAGATACACAGGTAATCAGCTAATCTTCTACTACACTGTAAAGTCAATAAATAGCTTGTGCAATTGTTAAAAGCAATCTCTAGAGGGTTGTTGGATATATAGTAGGCACGTGTATCATCATACAAATAGAAAACAATGAGTCCTAGAAAAAGCATGTTGAGCACCGTTGTGGCATTGTTTGTATTTCTCTACCTAACACTAAGCAGACCTTACATTTACAAAAAGAAAGACTAATTATTGAAAGGTACACTCAGGGTTGCTTTTTTTTTTTCTGTATCCAAGTAAGTGAATCTAGTTCGTGGGTGTACTTTTTGAAGTTGTTGCATCAGGGTCAGCTTCTGTCACGCTGGTAGGCTCATTCAAATGCGAGCTCAAGTTTTCAGACGTTAGGTGGGAAGACTTGAAGACAATCTCATTGAGGTCGGACCTGATGCAAACTAAAGAAGGGTCATCCAAAGGGTCTTCCACTGAGGCCTGGGTGTTTTCTCGAGTGATTCCCATGTCTTTGCTATGTTCTGATGGGGATTTTCTTTTCATGCGAGTATAAGTTTTGTCTTGATTCTCCATACCTGGCTCATTTTTCAAAAACCGTCCAAAGAACCAAATGAAGAATCCAAACCACACAAAAGCTATCAAACTTGGAACAAAAGCCATACACTTGACATCAAGGCTAGCCCCTGTGAACCTGCTGTGGAGGAACATGTCTCCTTCAACATATGTCTTATTTGTTTGAGGATTAGTATGATTGGACCTCCATTCCCAGGATAGCTTGGTTCTGTTCAAATCCTTTAAACTTTCTGAGTCTTTAACTGTATATATCTTCTGCCCTGGGCCAATATACTGTCCATATTCATGAGGCTTATAAAATATTTGATTCTTCCACATATTAAGATCCAAAATCAAGACGAGAAAGATAATCCCATAGTTAAACCATTTCCCTGCATTAAAAAAGAAATACTGCATATTAGTCAAAGACCCATAATACTGCAATACAGTTTACTCCAATAAAAAGGAGATAATGGTATAATAATATAAATTGTTAATGTTTTAGAACTGTTAACAATTCACTTTTTGAAAGTGCTATGTGGCCATTAAGTGAAAATTGGCAAAGGGAATTTCCTAAATGGATGGTAGGCATAAGAAAACATAACTGTAGGTCCCTCAGCCAGTAATATGTGGTATTTACATTAACCAGATTAAGTCCCCTTGTTTTATAGGTTCCACAGGTTATATTCAAATTTGGGCTGATATAGGTTATTCTCTAGAACCTTTCACTTAATGTCTAAAAACAAAGTTCTAATAAAATTCTTAGAAAAAGCCAACGTATAATTCAACATCTCAGAGTTTTATAATAATGTCTAGGTGAGAGATAAATCATTTTGCAATGCAAGCACAGCAGCATATCAATTGAATTCACATTGCTGTTTGCAGGTGACCTGTTGATTAAATCATTAGTAGATGTGATTCAGATCAATATTCCTTGAGCATTCACTTCAAGACATTAAAAATAACTACATCAAATTCTCATTGAACAGAATGCATTTATTAGACATATAAATATAACTACCCCTAATAGACTGTTTTAGAAGACATGATTTGGAGAGATCATAAACATGATGTCTTTGTAGTGTTTTAAATTTTTTATATAAATAAGATATTCTTAAAAGTCATATTATCTAATGATGTCTTTATTTCTACAAATGAAAAATGTGAAAAAAATTTCAAGGAATACTACATTCCATTGTGATTTTAATTATAATCACCGTTTATAGCAAGTTTGACAGTATCAACTTTATCACAATAAAATAGCAATACCCACCTCACAGATTTGCTGTAAAAAATTAGGTGACAAATGTAACAGCTTCTAAAAGCTTTAGTTCTCATTATTATTTGTATCATGTCAAATTTTTTATTTTGTATTTGAAGATAATAGTTTTGAATATAATTAAGTTACTAATTCACCCGATTATAGAACTTTTTGGAAAGGAGAGAGGTACGATCTTAGGCAAACTCACTAAAACAAGAATGATAGAAATGTATTTTGCAATATGTACTCTCACATATTATATAGCTATATTAAAAGAAAACTTTCTGAGAAGTTTAGGAAAATATTTTATCATCACCATTACACATTTTCAAGTTCCTATTACATGCAAGGTTGAAGGGTTTTAATCCTGGCTCTATTTAAATTCTCTAAGCCCCAATTTCTTTGCATGCAGAAAATAATAGTACTTATTAAAGCTGTTATCATTTTTCATGAAATTATTAAATGCTGAGTACAGTGTCTAGTGTAATAGGTATTCCATAATTGTTCCTATTATTATCATCAAAGCCTTGCCTAAGCCATGATAATGTCTTCATTTGCATGGGATGGTACAATTTTTCTTTATGAAGAGAGTTTATGTAAACTATATGAAGGGGCATTATAACTCTGTGCCTGTTTTGAAATTATTCAGCTCCATAGGGTTTATAATATTTATAATGGAAGCTCTTGCCTGAATGAATTATTTTGCACACCTAAATTAGAAAGTAGGTTGGAACACTGAAAACATTTCCAGATATGATAAGACATCTACAAGGTCTGGCACTGTGAAGTTCAAGCCACTCATGCCCTTTTGGATCTTCAAACCTGAAACTAGTTCTAAGACTCAACCAGAAACAAATACAGGAAACTAAAGCCAGAAAAATGCAATCAAGTACAAAGGTGAGCATCATTATCAGACATCTACTGTGCTCATAACAGACTCTGCTTAAGATATCTTAGGAAATGCTAAGACGTATATTTCTGCTTCCAGGGGAGGAACCCATCATCTTGTTGGGCAAACAGGATAGAGACATAAATAGATAAATAAAAATAAGAAGCCACATTTGAGAGGTGCCTAATGAATGATCAAACCATAAATGCTGAAGATGTTGAGAAAATGGAATAAAAACTGAGGGCTAATTTCTATAGAAAGGATTTTGAAAGAAGTAGTAGCACATGGGGTCCCTGAAAGAAAAGCAGGATAGAAAGCAGTTTTAGAACTGCTTTTTAATTTCTTTTAGTTTGTTTTTTTTTTCACTATGCTGCCGATAGAACAGCATACAGAAAAAAAATCAGGTCTTGTGGAGGAAAAAAGAGGCTGAGAGGAGAAAGAAGAAAAAGAATGAAAAATACTGCAAGAAAAGCAAGGCAGCAGATGAGTGAGCGATGGATGAAATGAAAACGTTCAGAGATTTTTCATCCAGTGTTCAGGGGGCATGGATGTGCAGCTTCCATGATAGAAAGCAAGTTGAGAGAGGCACTCTGGGTACTTCTTTGCTGTAGAATTCCACTTATTCCCTTGCTGTGAATTCTATGTGTTATAAAGCCAGATTGAATAGTGAGGGGAAGAGGTCCTTGAACTTGGATGACTGATCATCACCTTCTTGATTCACAATGGCCTCTTGGACAGACTTGTTCCCCCTCTAGGTCATTTTGATAAACTTGTGAACAGGGCAAGGCCTCCATAAAGAGGTCCCTGTTTCTATGGTGATGACAGGAGATCAGAAACTGAAGATAAGCAGCAGCACAGAATCAGGGAGAAGAAAAGGAGGCCCATGGAACTTGGAGAAAAGTGCTTTTCTGGTGTAGAAAAGATGCTCAGTAAATGTTTCAAGACAAAGGAAAAACAAAAACAAAAAAATCAGAGAATAAAAATGGAGTTATAGCCCAGCTGTTTTGGCTAAGTACATTGGCCTGGAGACTGAAGGGTCCCAGGTTAGATTCCAGTCAAGGGCACATGCCCAGGTTACAGGCTCAATCCCCAGTAGAGGGCGTGCAGGAGGCAGCCAATCAATGATTCTTTCTCATCATTGATGTTTCTCTCTCTCCCTCTTCCTTCTTCTCTGAAATCAATACAAATATATATATTTTTTAAATCACTCCTGTAAAAAAATGGAGCTATATACACTGATCACACTAAGAAACCTTGAAGATAGAAAAAGCTGTTTTTCCTACTTTAAAATTATTTTTCTGCCATCTCAGATGAATGATGCTGGGTCAGTTTGACCACTAAAGTTTGACACTAAAGAATCACTGTATGTTGTTTCTTATGTGACCTGAAATCTGAATATTTAGATGAGATGGAAGGGAAACACATTAAAAATGCAATGCTTGACATAAGTTAATGGGTACCCTCACCCTGCTCTAACACATCTTTACCCATTTGTGAGAGGGAATACCCTCGTGACAGAAACTAAAGGCTGGAATTCGGCAGATGGACATTTCATTCTAACACTGAACTTGAATAATACAACCTTGAGTAACCTGTTTAACCTCTCCAGACCTCAATATTTTATTTTCAAATTGAGGACACTGAACTACATGCCTTCCAGTTTTATGATTTTTTTCCTCTTTCCCCTTTCTCCTTCTACTCACTAGCTCTGTGATTTCAATTTTTTTTTATTCTGTGAAATAGAGAATAATACCAGTGTAACTGCATCAAAAGATTACTGTGAGGATAAAATGAGAAGTTATTATTTGAAGTTGTCTGAAATATATCGTTTGCCAAAAATGTAGGGTAGTATTATTTTTACAATTTCTTTAATCCAGTTACTATGGGATCTTGGTGACAGAGCAGAGGGAGAAAAGAATATGTAAGGGTTTGTAACAAACATTAAAGGTGACCAGTTTGGATAAAACAGAATGAATTATGGTGTACTGACATTATTGTGTAGATATTAGTAGGCCAGTTACCTAAGAGGACTCAGTGTGTAGGTATATGAAAATATGCTTTGTGAATCAGCATATTTAACATGTTAAAAACCTGTAGCAATTGGTCATTGTTCTTCAGGTTGCAGTAGTATGCCTCCTGAGCAGAGGTTTTTGCATACACACATATGTTGAGGCTACAGGACAGGAGATAGTACCTCCATCCCCACCCCAGCCGAGAGGTCATGTGGCGATGAGAAAGTACAGAGGGCAGAGAGGAGACTGAAGAGAATGCCCACTGAAATATTTCCTTATTTGATGGCTATAGCATTGTCCTTCCCTACACAGTCATAGTCATTCATCCAAAACTTGAAGCTGCTGGAAATTTAGAAGAAATGGCTCCTACTTTTTGTCTGTTTCCAGACTGCTTGGCATAACCTCTGGTCCGTCTATCCATTTGTACAGAGAAAGAACGTCTATCTTTTTTCTAACACCTATCCTTACATTTTCCCACACAGTGTTTGTTACCTTGGTAATGCTTTCTCCTCTTTTAAAAAAACTACTTTTGCCCTATGAGATGTGGCAAACCTGAGCAAAACCTGGTGGGACAACTCAACCTTGCTGTTCTTGTCTCTAAGGTGAGGGAATTGAGCTACATAATCCTTACTAGTGACCTGGTGCATGAAATTTATGCACATTAAAAGGAAATTAATTAGATGAAATATTTTAATATTGCTATTTGCCCTTTATAATAAAAGTGTCAGAGATGAAAGAAAATTAGTAAAATGTATATAAAAATCTAACTCCTGTCAGAGTCTGAGGCATGCCATGGGAACCACAGTCAAGTCCCTGCCCACCCACGTGAGCCTCAAAATCAGAGCCGGCCAGCCCTACCCCTATTTGGCTAGATCCAGACCCAGAGGGCCCCACCCTTGTCAAGCCTTACTGGGTGGAGGGCGTGGCCTCAGGTCACCTGGTCTGCACTGGGGGGAGGAGGGGAGGGGAAGAAACTTCTTTGAGGTCCTCTGGCCTGGGCCAGGGGGCATGGCCTGAGGTCCCCCATCAAGCCCTGCCAGGCAAGGGGCACAGCCTCAGGTACCCTGGTCTGGGGTGGGGTGTGTGGCCTTTGGTCCCCAGGCCTGTCACCAGAGTGGAGGGCATGGCCTCAGGTCCTATGGTCTGGCTATGGGGCAGGGAGCACAGCCTAAGGTCCCCCAGCCCAACCCCAGACCAAGGAGCATGGCCTGAGGTCCCCTGTCAAGTCCTGCCAGGTGGGGGTGCACCCTGAGGTCCTCCGTCAAGCTCTGCTGGGTGGGGGGAACAGCCTGAAGTCCCCTGTCAAGCCCTGCCAGGTGGGGGGCGTGGCCTGAGGTCCTCTATCTAGCCCTACCTGGTAGGAGGGGGGTGCAGCCTCAGGTTCCTGCTGATTGCTCGTTAAGGTTCATTATGGGAACTTGGCCTCCACTGTGGGTGCAGTATTCTTGTGTTACATAATTCCTGCCTCTACTGTGGATACAGCCATCTTGAATGTCATGGCATGGTAGTCAATTTGAATATTCCTGCTTTATTAGATATCTAGGGGCCTGGTGCAAAAGATTCGTGCATTGGGGAGGGATTCCCTCAGCCCAGTCTGTCCCTCTCACATACTGGGAACCCTCAGGGGTTGTCCTACTGATGGCTTAGGCCTGCTCCCTGTTGGAGTCATCTGGCCTCTCTTTTGGGGAGATGACCGGGCTGATCAGGGGAAGGAGCCAGCCCCATCACCTTGCTACTGCAGCCACTGCCAGTTACTGCAGCCACCAAGGTATTTTCATCAACATGGACTCCAGTCCCTTCACCATGAAAAAACTATAACTTTCTTTAGGCATTTTCAAGATGTGCCTTTCATAAGATATAACATTTATTTCTTTAGTTTTCTTTTTATCCTCACCTGAGGATATGTATCCATCGATTTTTTCCCTTTCCCTCCGATTCCAGGCTTCACACTTCCCAAACAGCCTTTGCCCCAGGTTATAGGCTTGGGAAGCAGGCACCCCCGCCCCTCTGATCCCAGGCTCGGCCCTATCCCAAGCCTACAACCTAAGCCCCAGGCTTTAGGCTTGGGAAGCAGGTAACCCCGTCCCTCAAGCGTAAAGCCTCCACGGATGGTGGGTTGGGAGTGACCCGGGTGCTGAGGAGGTTCCCAGGAACCAGGTATGTATGCAAATTAATCACCACCTTTATTAGGTTAATTTGCATACTCACTCTGATTGGCTATGGGTGTAGCAAAAGTATGGTCAATTTATGTTTCTCTATTATTAGGAAAGATGGTTTCTTCTCAGCCCTGAGAGTCTCTTAGAAGAGTCTGTGAAATAAACATTGCCTAAACATTAATGTTTTATGATGGGTCAGGAAATTTCACCATTAGAGCAAAAAGATAGAGTACACCATTTCCAGATGGAGAAAGCTTTCCTCAAAAAGCAAATGCTTGTGTTCTTTGAGAAACACTGCTTAACATAAAAACTAAATTTGAGTCCCTGGAATACCTCACATAGAAAGGATATAAGGCACAAAAAAGAGAAGAATAGCAAGTGCTTCTATTTCATTTCCCAAAGTGTGTTGTGAATGTACAGCCAACAACAAGAGGTTTAGTATTTCAACATTGATCATATGAGGGATATTGCATTCCCTCCTGTTGCCCCAAAGACATAGCATAATGTAAATCAGCAAGGCAGCAGGGTACAAATCCATACATTATTTCCATTAATCTCCCTATTGAAATATCTCACTGTCTCCTTTAATGAGAAATCACTGCATGGTGTTGGTGGGATTACCTCCTTCTTGTATATTGTGCTTTTAATGAATCATACTGATTGTCAAAAATGATATTATAATGATAATTTTATCTTTTTACTTTGTGGGAGTCTATAGAATCCTTGGATAGTACGTTTCATAAGGATTCTCCATTAAATATCACTCTCACTTACCATAGGAAGAGACAACAATTTGGAAGAAACTGTCATTTTTTTCAACTAAGAAAATGCCTATAAAGGACTGATATTCTCATCATATAACAAAACTTTCAGGATTCAAATATGCAATCATAATATTTTAAAAAATATTTTGCCCAGTAGTTTCCAGCTAGCACTGTGCTTGAGCTGTGCTGTGGGCACCTTCCACCAAATGGATACCACACTGGGCCAGACTCTGGCATCCAGACAAGTACATGACACCGTCATGTTCCACAAAGCCATTTAGTATCCACTATGGGATAGCAAGAAACCCTGACCTTGAAGAAGATGTATTTTGGATAATTAAAGAAATAACAGCAGGTAATCTCAGGCTTCTTGGCCATAGTCAATGCCTTCTCATTCCAGACAAGAGCAGTGAAAACAGGGTTCACTGCATTACCATCTTTCTAAGTCCCTGCCTAAGAATTTATGAACATCTAGAACCCAAATTAAGTGCTTGGACTCTGAAAGAGACCATTTAGAAACTTGAAGATATTTACTAAATAATTTTTGAATTAATAAGAGTTACTTGAGTTGGGAAAGTATCTTCTTAAGACTTAAAAGCGAATTAATATAGCTTCTCAAAGTGCCATTCTTTTCATTGTTGCTTTCTAAGTGGGAGACTATTCCTTTAGGACTAAATCCGATATGATGAGTAGAGGCAGAAACTTGTGATGATGAAAGAAGAAGAAAAAACCATCTAGTTGCACTGAAGATTGGACAGAAGATTCTTGAGACTGGGAACTATGTCAGGTGCATTCTTGTATTTCCTAGATCCTAGCTTACGTGTAGTTACAAATTAACTCAGAAAATGTCTGTTAACAGGCAGGTAAGCTCTGAGATAGTGTGTCCAAAAAAAAAATACAATGAGTGAAGTTCTATCTTTCAAATCAAATACATATGTTACAATGATCTCTTGAATTCTGGGATATTGCTAAAATCTAATATAATCTGGAGAATAAAATATTCATGTATCAAAGATGGATTAATTATATATTTCAAGTTCTTCCTCTCAGTGTGAAGAAAATTTCTGAAGAGCATGTGGGCTTTATAACAAAAATCCTCATCTATGCATAAGGACATCTCAATTGGGAGAGGGAGGCAGGGTGGACCAACTCAGGGGCAGCAGGACTCACAGGTTATGAGCGAAGTAACTATGGTCTGAAGAAGATAAGTTTTGGACAAGTAAAATGAATTGCTGCTTTAGGTATCAGTAAACATAGTTAGTTCTTAGAGCTGTATAAATGTGTTGATAATGGAAATTGCTACAGGAAAGGTTTAAAAAAAATTCACAACTGAGAGAAGAGCAAGAGGTCCTTGTGTACTCTGGATAACTTCATGATCTTGGGGGACTGTCATGGTGAACAGGATGCATCCTATTTCCCTATAACAAGTCCCTCGCTAATAATGTCAGACAGCATATTGTGCCCAATGGACCACTGGCCTACCCTCCCTAGCACATCCCATGATCTGATTGACACAGGAGGGCTCTTGCAAAAACAATCTCTGGGAACTCATTTGCCAGAAATCATGCACCTCTGGAAACAAAGCGGAGGGTTTTATTCATTATTTTCCCCATTCTCGCCACCGTGCAGCACCTGTGCCCTCACGCCACGCAGGGAACTGAAATGGAACACAGACGCCACAAAGACTTGTTTACTTTCACATTTTCCATTTTTGCTGAGAGGTTTCCCGCGGGCATCATCGTGCCAACAGTGTGAATTCTCTCCTCGCAGAGGCACAGGCCTTCCCCCCGCCTTCCCCCGGCCCCCGCCTAATTTACTCAGATGATGGCCACCAACGGGACCCTTCCTTTGTCTGGCTTGGATGACAGATGGCAGAGCTTCCACAGGGACTGGCATTAATAGGACCCAGAGGAGCTCCCGAGATTGAATTGAGAGGCCATTCCTCTCTCACCTCCTGAGACTCAATACATCACATTGGAATCCATCTTTGCACTCACCTTATAGGTAAAGGGGAAGAGGGCAGAGGAGAGGATTATACAGTTACATTTAGCTTACTTGGGGTTGGGCTAAAAGCACCAGGGTGACCTAATCACTAACCTTTTACCTCCTTTGTTACTGAAATAAAAAGTCCCAGAAAAAATATTTGAACACAGCCTTAGATAGTGATGATATACATACTGCAGCAAACCATCTGTCAAGGGGGACCCAGAGGAGCTGAACAGATGTAACAACTCGGGCTATTTCTGACACACATAAGGAAAACTAGCTTGGAATCAGGATTAAAAACCACACAAAGCCTAAAGCTTTGAAATGAGAAAGGGAACTTGTCAGGGTCAGATAGCCCTCTCCATCTAGAGCAGTTCCCTGGGAGAGAGATTCTTGCCATTCTCAGTGCGTTCCTTCCTGAGGATTCAGGGCAGTCACATTAGAGAACTCAGAATACTGGATAAAGAGTCAGAGTCATTTCTTTGACTTCCTAATATTTTATTTTGTTTGATAATTAAATTAAAAAAACACCCACCCAAACACCCTGAATGGATACATGGCAAAACTTCAGGTAAAAACAGTGAGAATTTGGGTGCTTAAGACATGGCAGACAGTGTTTTAAGTGCCTCGTACATGTTAATCATTTTAATTCTCATAGCAACCAAGGGGTAAGTACCAGTATGTTCTTCATTTATCAGATGAGAAAACTGACCCTCTGAGCAATTATGGAGCTTGACAAAGGCCATGCAAGTTGTCAATGGTGGAGCTGGAGCCTATGCCCCAACCTCTACGCTCCATTGCCTCAGTGTGTACCCACATCCTTTGCATATCACAGAGCCGCAATGGTTGACACCAGGGTATGGCCATCCTCAACCCTTAGGAAAGCCTAGCAGGCCCTGTCTAGCCTATTCTAGTGCAGAACACACACAGTAGAGAATGCAGCACATGGAACTAAGTGAGGGTTCTTAGGGTCCCTTTTACTTCAGCTTCAGTTTCTTCTGTAGTCCCCATCATGCTCTGCTGTGGGGCCTCCTCTCTTTCCCCTGGCTCTAAACTTCCAGCTCCTGGCAGGCCTCTCCCATCTCCTTTCCCACTGGCCACCCCATTTCTATTGAACTTGCTCTGACCCTTAACTTAGTTTTAGGAGTTTCATGTAAAGAAAAATTAAAGCTGAGATGACAAAACTGACCCATTCACCTTTCTGGAGTGCCAACATGTCTACTTTTAAAAATATATATATTTTATTGATTTTTTTACAGAGAGGAAAGGAGAAGGACAGAGAGTTAGAAACATGGATGAAAGAGAAAACATCGATCAGCTGCCTCCTGTACACTCCCTATTGGGGATGTGCCCACAACCAAGGTACATGCCCTTGACCAGAATTGAACCTGGGACCCTTAAGTCTGTAGGCCGATGCTTTATCCACTGAGCCAAACCGGTTAGGGCCCACATGACTATTTTTGTCACAACAACCTGGTCTCTGACTCCAAAATCATCTGAGGCCCTGAGATTAGACTTGCTGTGGGTGGCTGTCCCGGACTTTAGTGCCACACACACTGCCTGCTTGTGTTCTAGGTTTGCCCAGAACCTGTGCAGCTGGCCTGCCAGCCTGTCAACCTCTCAGGCATTGGGGTGGAGGAGGAGGAGGACTTGAAAGGCTGGATTCTGGGTCCCTGTGTCATGGAAGTCATCCAGTTTCCAGGCCAGACCCCAACCACTTCCACTCATTCCTGCAATGGCAGCACTCTCACAGCTTTTTTTTTTTTTTTGTAAATAAAGCCAGACCATTAAAAAAAAGCTGAGGTGAGAGGAATTCTGACTATAGAAAATGTTTCTCAGCAGCGGTGTTTCTCAGAAACACTGGCACCCTGCATAAGCCCCTGGCACCCTGCATAAACATCCCTGGTGGTGCCTGAGAGAATGGCCGATTCCAGTTCCACCACGTACATCAGGCATCCAATTCTGGGTGCACAATTGACAGATAAACAAACAAGTAAATAAATAAATAAATAAAAAGTGTGTCTCCTGCATGCCTCCTACTGGGGATTGAGCCCACAACCTGGACATGTGCCCTGACTGCAAATTGAACTGCAGGCCTCCTGGTTCATAGGTTGATGCTCAACCACTGAGCCATGCTAGCTGGACTGATTTTTTTTTAATAAACTCTCCAGGTGATTCTCATACACAGTGAAGTTTGATAACTGTTGATGGACATAGAGAGTTTCACGCTTAATCATCCCAGTGATGATACCATATTTGCTTAGTAAGAAACGCGTTGAGGTCTCTCTAAGTAAGGAAGCAGCACTTGGAGAAGCTTATCAAGTCAGGATTTGCAGTGCACTTGGACAGTCATGGGCTACTAACTACTGAGCCTATGAAATATAACACGGAGCACCGTGGTTTGGAGATTTGACTTAGGTTTGCCCAGAAACAATGATTTCACAAAGTCAAATGAAGTCAAAGGCCTTTCACAAGAGATTAGATGACATTCCAGAGTAGCTTCAGCAACCTCTTTAGCAAACTAGCAGAACAAAGACAGTTAACTAACAAAAACAAGAGGGGAGGAGTTAGGACTTTCTTTCCTATCACCATTTCCTAGGAAATATGATCAGGGGTGGATTTGGGGAAAGATATATATCTTCTTGGCACAAATTAAATTTCATTTGTTTTTGGTGAATCCCTTCTCTGCAAAGCCCACATGTACCCAACTGTATTTGTAATTTAAACTGCAGAATCCTCAAAAGTCCCCCAGCCGGGCCAGGCACCCAGACATTTGCATGCTTGGCCTGACTACAGAGACAGTCTGACCTCAGCTGTGCCTTCTCAATAAGACTGAGAAGTTCCCAAAGTTCAGCATCCCCAGAGAGGCTTTGCAAAAGGCCCATTCCCTGGCTTTTGCCCAGACCCACTGGGAGGGACCATTAGGAATGGGGCCCAACAATGGGTATATTTATAAAGTTCCTCAGGTGATATGCTAATCAGCATAAGTTGGCAAACATTGCACAGAAGCCTTAATCACAATATATTCCCACCTCCTGGCAAACTTATTAACATGCAGACTCCACTAAGTTTTTGCAAAATAATGCTTGGAGGGACAAAGGTTTACGCTCAAAGGCATAGGAGTGTCTACCTCAAAGCTAAGGACTCTGAAGCTTCAGGGGACCCCATTCTCAGGTGTACTTTTCATGTTTTTAAACAGAGCATCCCAAATTGTATAAGCTTTGAGGGCCACAAAATGTAAACCTGCCCCTGTCTTTAAATGAGAGTATATCTGACAAAACCATGCAAAACAGTACTGAATTCAATACTTTCAACAGCTTGATTTTTTTTCTAATCAATGGCTTTTCTGATACTGCCCCTCCCCTTTTAAACCTGAGAGTCTACCCTCCAGCAGTCTAGTTTTGACAGGGATCCTGATATTCAGTCCGAGACAGTATCAGTGCCATCACGGCCTGGGACAAGAGCTGATGGCAAGAACAGATGGTACATGCAAAAGCCCACCCAAAGGGATATGATGATGCCATGTGCCTGATGGCTGTTCAGAAGTCCGGGAGGGGAGCATGCTGTCGAGATTAAGTGGGGACTCTGAAACCACACGATGTGACCTGAACTCAAATTGATTGATTTACCTGGTGAATTTAATGGATGAGCCTCATTCATTCTGAATAGGAAAAGCAACCTGCTGCATCTTCCCTATTCATGAGCTCATTCTCCAATTTAGAAAGGTCGCCTTATGCTCCAAGCCAAAAAAAAAAAACCAAAAAAAAACACCCAGCCTTCAAGTTGAGAAGCAAAGGTCTTTCTGCAGTGCTTATGTGTTCACGTTTTCTGTGTTCAGGCTATTTTTACTCAGGAGCACAGACAGCAGTGCAAGCACAGATTTCCTCAGCAGTTTCTATCATAGCCTGTGTGGGATCCTCAGCCATTGAACTTAAGATGTGCACACTCGGGCGGCTTGCATTTGAACAGCTTGGGAACTAATGCCATCCTTCTTTTGGTTACTCAGCTGTCTGCTGCTTCTTAGAAAGAAATAAAAAGGTATAAAACATAACCATAGGAAGCCTTTTTTAGAAGCAAATGACTGAGATGCCACGAAAGAATATTACAGCACATCATATTGGAGGTGTTTCAAATGCAAGGCACATCTGAAAATGAAATCACCTGAGGAGCCACAAGAGAATCACTGGAGACAAACATGAGCTCTGCCACAGAAGGAGGTTTGTACTCAGTCAAATGAGACCTGGGCAAACTCCCTAAAGGCTTATGGTCTAATGGGAGCTCCTGGGTACATTGTTTTGAGCTCAGGCGTAAATGAAGAACAAAGCACAAAGGGTGTTCATGTTGAAAAAATTTACGGAGCTGGAGGTTGTGAAAAGGAAGCCAACCAATGAAAATAAACAAACAAAAAAATAAGGCGGGGTTGTATAAGGTCTATGGCTAATTGTAGACTACCTATGGTATGGAGTTCGCTTCCTCTCCACATTGAAGATATGTCCTCTCCCCTGACAATCCTGTGCTAGACCACTAGGTCCGACCACAGAAGTGGCTGTCCAACCAGGGACTGCAACCCTCGCCCCAACTCGTTATTGCCAATAAAATGTGAATGGAAAAGTGGAGATGACATGTTTCTTTTCCAGGACAAGGTGGTTCAGTAACAGGGAAGACTTCTTAACCATTTTCCCCATTCTCTATTCCCAATTGCCTGTTGGATGTTGAAGTTGCACTTGTTAAAGCCACCAGCAGTGCAAGTCCCAGAGTGATAGCCTGGAACCTCAGTTGATTTGGAACCACCTGGTACTGTTCAGTAAGAACTAAAGATCTATTTATGTATGCCTATATAATGCTGCCCTTTGCTTTTTTATAGCAGCTAGCATTACTCTAAGGGAGACAAATCTTGTTCAAGGTTAGAACATACCTGTTATGTGAATGCGATATTCTTCCTTGAAGATCTTCTGGAAGAAAGGAATCTTGAACTGCATGTGAGGTGTATGCAAGCCAGGGAGATTTACATCAACGTCTCCCATGAAATGTGGGAATTCCCAGTCCTATGAGAGAAAATCAACATAAAAACATATTTGTGATTTGTTTTGTACCTAAGCAGTGAAACATACCAAAATCGACTTTTTGTAAGCACTTATTTGAAAATCATTTCAATGCAGCCAAGCTGTTGGATGTATCAGTTTCATTCGGTAATGATTATTTTATGTACATTAGGTAGCGGTGTGCATTCAAAATCAACATTGAGTCATAAATTATATCCTCAGCTTTTCTCTTTAATGTGGTACTAAGAACCCAATACAGAATGGATTTACATCTATACATGTTTATCTTTTTCTTCTGCAGAACTTATTTTAAATTTTTATAGCAAGCAAGCAATCCATATTTTATAAATATGGGGTAAATTTGTTTTACTACATTTAAAATACATAAACCCTATTATAGCATGTTTTATGTAAGAAGACAAAGTAAAAAAGGATTTGATTCACTTAAGAAAATTCTTCCGTTTACATCAAGACCAAAGACTCCTGTCCTGCTCTCCTGCAATTTAGCATTAGTTTGAACCCAACAATGGATGGCCTGACATGCTACTATAAGAGACAGTGAATTAATTCCCAAACTTCATTAGTTATTTCCTGATTGTGAAAGCAAAACCAAGTGGGATAACCCTCCCTTTCATAAATCAGGGTATTTGTAGGTGTCTCACCTGCTCTTCTTGGTTTCTGGATACAGACATCAAACTAAAGTTCATAACTAGCATGAGAAGAAAGAATGCACAAAACACACGGAGTGGCCAGATGATTATGATCTCTGAATGCATAATAATCTGGCCACTCAGTGTATATCCTATATAATAAAAGGCTAATATGCAAATTGTCCCCTCCACCAGGAGTTCAACCAGCAGGCAGGCCAGGCCAACCGCCCATGTGCACTCCCCCTGGCCAGGCTGGCTGGACCCCACCCATGCACAAAATGCACCAGGCCTCAAATATCCTATCTAATAAAAGAGTAATATGCAAATTGACCATACCTTCACTACACCTAATAAGCCACACTCACAAGCCAAGCCCACCAGCCAATCAGGAGCAATATGCAAATTAACACCCAACCAAGATGGCTGCTGCTCATGGTGGGCTGGGGCGGAGCCAGCCAGCAATTAGTCCCATGGCAGGGTGACTGCTGGGTGCCCAAGGCTGGAAAAAGCCTCACCAAGAGGTTTTTTCCGGCCTTGGGCAGGCCAGAGCTAGGGTGGAGCCAGCCAGAGATCAGCCCAATTACAGGGCCATTGCTGACTGAGGTCCCCTGGCCAGAGGTCCCTTGTCCAAGGACTGGCCTTGGGCAGGCCAGGTCTGGGGTGGAGCTAGCCAGCAATTGCCGGAGGTCCCTGCCCAAGGACAAAAGCCTCAGCCAGAGGCTTTCAGCCTTGAGCAGACTGGGGTTGAGCCATCAGTAGGACATCCCTTGAGGGCTCCCATTATGTGAGAGGGGGCAGGTTGGGCTGAGGGACCATGCACCCCCAGTGCACAAATTTCATGTACTCACATATATATTTTAGGAGCCCCGTACATGAAATTATATATATATATATATATATATATATATATATATATATATATTCAGAGATCATAATAATCTGGCCACTCAGTGTATACAGAAACATTTGTGAATCCATAGGCATTAGTACAGATATTTTCACTTTTAATAATGAAATAATCATTAAATGATCAGTTCTGTATTTAGTGAATAGTTTTAAAGAACTTGAATATTGAAAAAATAAGGCAAAAATACTAATTTAAAATTTCAATCTATTATCTCAATATAAAAAAGTTAGAATTTCTCAAGACTTCTATATGTGCAGCTAATAGAGGTGCGTTAATAATACAGTTCCTGAACATGATGGGGGTTTTCCTGTCCATTCCACTCTCCTCTTTGATGTGAATTCTGATTAAGGGAAAATAGGCCTTGGAGAAAGGAGAACATATGATTGGTGGTAAATAGGAAGCTTTCAATATTTATTAATTCTTGATTTATGGATCACTTCAAGTGGCCAAGAAGAAGTAAGTACACAAGAAGAAAAATAAAATTATGCACCTTCATCCCTTTCTGTTGGTACATATGCAAATATCTTTTCAGTCTCACCTCTCTTTGTTTTTTAGACATTAGCAGCAAATAGGCATGTAATTTGGGAAATTCAGAAAACTCAAAGCATTTGAGCTAAGTGAATTTGAACATTTTGATCTAAAATATTAGTAGAGTCCTAGCCAGTTTGACTCAGTGGATAGAGCATCAGCGTTTGGACTGAAGGGTCCCAGGTTCAATTCTTCAATTCAGGTCAAGAGCACATGAGTGGGTTCTATCCCAAGTAAAGAGTGTGCAGGAGGCAGCCAAGCAATGATTCTCTCTCATCACTGACATTTCTATCTCTCTCTCCCCCTCTTCCTTCCTCTCTGAAATTAATAAAAATATATTAAAAATAAATAAATAAAATATTAATAGAAAATGGACTGGTAATAATACTTGTGAACTATTGAATTTTATTAAAGTGCATCTGATGCTATCTTGTTCTATGTTACTTAACAAGACTCCTGCAAGGGGAATTGAAATTGATTTGGCCTTCTGCCCTCTCCCATGAAAAATTACACTTGATAAACAAAGGTATTGATACCAGAGTATCTTTCACTATCCCTGGATAAAAAACATGAAGCATTACCAGTAGAACAATTTTCCTTTTTATTTCTTGGTTTTAGAAAGATAATATTCTCGGTAGTAATTGGACAAGTGTACTTAGTATACCTTCTTTTTGGAAAGACTTTATCAGGTTGATCTCATTTGGCTTTTCATTCCTTCAAACGAAAGTTTCTATTTGGTATGAAATTGGTTTTAGTTTGAAAGTAATCTCTAGAGATTTCTTATAGACTGGGGTCAAAACTTCATTCACCAAATAATAGTTCCTCAATTATTTCCCACCTGTACTTGGAGATAGAAAGATGAATTAAGGAAATGGAGATTAAAGGGAAGAGAAATTCTTACTTTTTATATGGACTACCAGAGGCCTGGTGAGATTCATGTACTGGTGGGGGGGCATGGCCTGCAGGGATTGGCCCACTGTGGGAGCACTGCTCATCCAGGTCAGCCCAGTGGCTGTGGCCTAGCCCTCTGAGCAACTGCTCCCATTGTGGGAGCACACTGACCACCAGGGGGAAGCTACAGTGTTGAGCATCTGCCCCCTGGTGGTTAGTGAGTGTATAGTGACTGGTTGACCAGTAGTTCTGCTATTTGGTCACTGGGCTTTTATTATATAAGATGGGATTACTTTTTTTTTTTTTTAAGGGCTCAGGGAAGGGAATTTAAGGGAAAATGTGAGAGAAGTAGCTGGTGCCATTTAATTTAAGAAAAAAAATTTTAAAGATTAATAAAAAAGAGATGATACATACATTCTCTTGGATTTGTCCCTTTTACATTATTTTTTATAATTACCACATTTTGTTTTTCAAAACTTGTTTCCTTAGTCTTTGCCTCCACTCCCTCCCTGATACTCTAGTTTTTGTACTTCAATTTTTTTTTTTTCAATTTCTGCTCTGCATATTTCTTCAGACTCATTAATGAATCAGTGTAAACTCTGGCCTAACTTGACAGAGTGGAATGGGGTAATAATAATAATTGCTACCATTTTCAGGATGTCTTGGGTCCATCTTAATGGAGAATACCTGGTAATAACCCAGGTATTTACTTGAAGGAGGGGAGTGGACAGTGTTCCAAATCTTCCTAGGTTTCAGTCTATTCATCTATATTTGGGATTAAATATCTCCATCTCTCTGGCTTCCTGGGCATACGAAATTATGCCTGGACAGCACATAGCACATTGCTGAGACCAAGGGAAGGGACAAGGAAATGGCCCACAAGCACAGTTGATTTCCTAGCATGATTCCAAAGTCAGGTTTATCCTGAGAGTGAAGCAAAGGAACTGAAAGGTCTGTTTTCAGGAGGATTATGCAGAAGGCCTCTTCAAGGTTCAGAAGAGAAAGGATGAAGGCGCTTTTTTCTTCCTGCCCTTACCCACTGCACAGCATTGGCCTCCTGAGATCTCTGACTGAGACTTTGGTCAGGTTAGAGTTCTCCCAGAGGGTGCTGGGAGAGGGCCATAGGGAATGGCGCCTTCCCTCAAAGAGACATGGGAGGTAGCCTTATGGTTTCTCATGAAATATGGGTCACACTGTGGCGACCTCCAGAAATAATGGTGAGAGGTTTTAATGGTTGAGGACAGAGGCACCACTATTGCAGGATATGTGAAATGAAAGGCTGATGAAATTTGTATACTTGGATATATTTTATTGATCACTAGCAGTGCTCTAGCATCATCATAGGCAATATTTATATTTATATCTACACTAATAGAAGAGAAAGACACAAATTGACCATACCTCCCCTATGCCCACCAGCCAATCAGGAGTGAGTATACAAATTAACCTGAAAAGATGTCTGTGGCCCCACCCACCAGCTGCTCCAAGCCTGTGGGAGTCGAAGAAGTTGGGTGCCAGCTCCTGAGACTGGCTGCGGCCAGGGAGACCAAGAAGCCACCTACCCTGTGATCCCAGGCCGTAGTCAGCTGGAGAAGCTGCCTGACCCATGTCTGCCCACCCACATCCTGAGGAAGATGGAGAAACAGAGCCCCAGCACCTGAGTTTGGCTCCAGCCTGGGAGACAAAGAAGCCACCTGCCCTGTGATCCCAGGCTGTAGACTGCAACAGAAGCCTCATGTCCACCTGCCCCACATCCTAGGGGAAATGGAGAAACCGGGCCCCAGCACCTGAGTCTGGCTGTAGCCCTGGAGATGAAGAAGCCACCTGCCCTGTGACCCAGACTGCAGCCAGCTGGAGAACCCAACCGCCCCACATCCTGGGGGAGACAGAGAAACTGAGTGCCAGTGCCTGAGACTGACTGCAGCCCGGGAGATGAAGAAGCCGCCAGCGCTGAGATCCCAGGCCACAGCCAGCCCGAGAAGTATTCCATACTGTATCCTAGGGAAGATGGAGGAGCCACCCACCTGCAGTCCAGGTGCCAGCACCTGCAGCTGGCTACAGCCTGGTAGATGGAGAAACCATTCACCCCACAGTCCTGGGTGCCAGCACTTGCGGCTGAAGCACAGGCAAAGCCACCCGCTCACTATCCCCTGAGGCTACAGCCAGCCTGGGCACCTATAGCTGACCAGAGGGAGGGGAGCCCAGATCCTGGGCGCCTGTGGTTGGCTGGAAGAGGAAATCCTGGGTCCTGGGTGTGGGGCCAAGGCAGAGGTGGTTAGGGGAAATAAAGCCATGAGGGGAGCTGTTAGGGATGATCAAGCTGGCAGGCAGAAGCAATTAGGGGCAATCAGGCAGGCAGGCGAATGGTTAGGAGCCAGAGGTTGTGAATTGTGAGAGGGATATCCGACTGCCAGTTATCCGACAGTCCCAAATTGGAGAGGGTGCAGGCCAGAGAAGTTGGGTGCCAGCTCCTGAGGCTGGTTGCAGCCTCATCCCCAACCCCCATACATGAATTTAGTGCACTGGGCCTTTCGTTTATATTTATGTTTATTAATATCATTCATATTTATATACAAAGTTATCCTGCAAGCTTGCTATGAACCAATTTCACAGATGAAAAAGTTTACCTCAGAGAGGGTAAGTTGTCACAATGTGACATAGCTGCCATATGGCAGGACCTGGCCCAAACAATACATACTTTCTGCTAGGTCATGCTGTCTTTAACTGTGAAAAGTGACTGCAGGTACTATGTTTTATTCAGAACTGAAATTATTTTTACCTGCTATATCTGGTTCTAGTTGAGAATCACTAATGGCCGTCATGCCTGCTTGTCTCTCACCCACAGCCAGTTCCATGAGGATGGGAACTATTTTTCTCCGATCCCATTCCAAAAGGGCCCTCATTTTTATCTGAGCCTACCTTGAACAAGAATAACTGAAATTCTTTCTCCACTAAACAACTGTCCCCGGAATAGTTGATTTATAATCTAACTGATGAGGGAAAGTTGAATAACAGGTGATTGATAGCAAATACTGAGATTCTCTTGGCATTGTGACTGTGGATGTACAGCCAATTTCATACACAAATTACATGAGAGCCTTGGCTTTCTTTCCTTATATGCATAAATTTTAAATATGTACTTTGAACACAAGATGAAAATGTTGACTCTAGAGAATGATGAGGCAAGATGTGTTCGGCTACTAAGACCAGAGTAGATCCAGGCTGATCCTATGATTGCATATTAAAAAGTATTAACTTATTTTGTTCTTCAAGAAATGTTATCAGTATTTAGTAATTCAAACCTTCATTATTACCTTCTGATATTAAACCTGACAATAACTGCAGAGTCTGTCACATTTGCACTTTAGAGTTGTAAAAATTATTTACCACACACGCTATTCCGGCCAGTTCTCATCAGCTCATGGTGATGAACAGACTTCCAACTTTGTATCTCATTTCATCTATGACAATCTATTGCTATTCAGATGGGCATATTTCCCATGTGAAAATAAATGAGCAGTGCCATGGTGTATATCTAATCTCATTTTTTACATGCTATGGCCTACTAGTATAGCAATCAAAGTCACATTTGAACACTGATGACCAAATTATATTTGGATGTGCAATTTGGACTGATTTGTCTAAATGTGATTCTGCCCAAATGTGGCCCTATTATTCATGAACCACATTGGGGTAGAATTTCAGGGCCATGGTAAGTATATAGGCAAGATGGTCTCAGGATATACTGGATTCAGCATTTCCCCAGTTTTCACATTGAGAGGCATGCCTTAAGGCCGAAGAAGCGAGCTTGGTATGCAGAGGAACTCAAGATAGAAACCAACACTGTTTTGAATTCTCCAACTGGCATTCAATTCCCAAAGCAAAGGAAGAGACCTCATTTCTATTTAGAGAGCCGTGGGAGGATAAAAAGTGAAATAACACTCATTACTCTGTCCTGTAATACTAAAGCCAGGGTATCAGAACATAAGTTTTATTTGGAGAGTCAAGGATTGGTCACTAGATTTTTGAGGAAAGGAACAGATAGATTAAATTAGATTTTGCTGAAAAGTACTGATCACCATTCAGAGTAGAATTGATAGTAGATTCTTAAATGTTAGTAAAAAAAAATACCCAACATTTTTCAATATAATATTTTGTATATCTACTATTTAAAGGCATGAGATTATTAAGTTTTAAATGATTTCAAAAGCCTCTTTGCAGATATATTTCTTTGTGATTCTCTATTCCTCCTGAATTTAAATCCTTGAATATCAGAAAATCACACTATCAAAATTTTCCCCAGCTTATAAAGTGTGCTTAGCTTTCCTATGCTTATCAGTGTCCTAGCAACAGGATTTCGGATGACAGTAAGCACTGGTGGCCTGAAGAATTGTACTTCTGCTTTGGGTGATATTTTTGTTTCTTATTAAGAATCTCAAGTGCTCGATTGCTTTTGGCAACACTATGCTTCTTCTAATTGGCAAAGTTGCCATGGGATTCCTTGACTGAGTAAATCCTTGGAAACCTTGACATATAGTAGATGTTGCTTCTATGTTTGTCTATTGTCTGTCTTTCCCACTGGAATGTAAGCTCCTGAGAGCTTACAGGTGTTGTGTTGTTGTTTTCTGTTTTGTTCACTGATGTATTCCCCATACCTGAAATAAAGTTCATCATACAGTGAGACCTCAAATACTTGTTCAATTAATGAATGGAGCGCTCTCAAAGTTAAAGATATAGCCTTTCTGGTTTCATGAAAATGGAAACTCAGGATGGATTTACATAAACAAAGATATCATAATAAATACTTGTTTTTGTAAATAATGTTATACATAAACCTCAGACTATTACGAGAAAAAAAGTTGTTTTCTCCCCTATAAACTAGGTATGCTGGAATCATAGAGTAACCTAATGCACAGAGGAAAGGAGACAGTGGATAATTAGAGAAAGAAAGTGGAGGTCAAATGCAAATATTGTGAGATGAGGCATTTACTGTTGGAGGAATTAGTTAAAATGTGTGTTGGATGATTGAAGAAACCCTTTCAGTGTCCATGTAAATGTAAAGGAGTCCATAAGACGTGTCCAAAGAGGGGAAAAAAAAGAAAAAAGAAATGTAAATCAACATGTGATTTAAAAAAGGTGGGGGAACTGTTTTGCACAGTGGATGCACCAGGAAGGTTGTGTAGGCCAAGGGGAATATCAGAGCTGGCCTGCAGTAAGTGTGGATGATGGACAAAGGTGAAACAACATGAGTGTGTTTCTCAGATGTCCTTTGACTAATGCCCTTTTCTAAGATGTTATACTCTCATTTTCTCTTAATATTCACTATTGGTTTTTTCCCCCTGAAGGGCAAATGAATTCTATAACCTCTTGGAGTTTTCTCCCAGGAGGCATATATGCTATTTAAAAGATTAAAAACCTCTGAGGAAAAAAAAACCTTGGCTTTCTGGTTGAAATAGGCTTTTGTCAACAAGTAGTGGAGATGGCAGATCACATTCATCATGGAAACAAATCCAAGTCAAAGTATAAATTTTCATTTAAAAGTGTTTAAAGAACTTGACTCTTGCATGTGTTTTTGTGTTTTCTAAGATACCAATGAACTCTCACACTGTTGTTGCACAAGCAATCTAATTTATCCTAAAGGTCTATTTTGTTTAATGTATTTTCTTTATCAGTAATTTTTCTTACTTGCAAAGGCCAATATAAATTCTCCTGGCTAATTCTGAAGCCAACGTTCATCAATGAAATATAATAATGCCTATAAAGTAAGTCAATCCCAGAGTAGATTTAAAAAGTAAATGTAGTTTGTTTCTTTTAAGAGATCTTTCCATGAGGCTCTGTCAAGAGAGCAGTGGGTTTTTTAAAACAAGCTTTCTTATATTGAGTCACCTTGAAAGCGTTATTCGCTTAAGCACCAAGTTGGAAGAGTGTCTGATAAATGCACTGGCCCTCCTGTCCAGATGTCCTGCCCTGCCAGACTGATGTGATGAAGGACAAAATAAAAGTCAGTCTTGTAAGTGTTTACAACTAATAGAAATGCATCGTGTGGCATCTAGGAATAATGGGAAATCAATACCCCTCACTAGGGCAATATAGTTCACCAGTACACAAGGAAAGAGTGCTTGACATCTTAGAGACTTTTGTGGGGGTTAGGGGAGAGACGAGGAGACAAACCATTGGCTGTGACAAGCGCCTGATAAATAAAGTCAGAACAAAGTCTAAAGAAATACATTGTTATAATTCAATAATAGTTCCTTTTGTATAAAGTCTTCCATTCGTCACCAAACAACAACATGAACCACTCTACTTTTTATAAAGAATGAATATTGACTATATGATAAATTGGCATATTTTTTACTTACATAAGTATTCCTATTAACTCATCTTTTTCCTGATAATGAAAGAGTAGAATATAGTAGAAAGAAGTTATTAGACAACAACTTTAATGTTATTCCTCCAACACTGGCTGTCATTCAGTAACACATAGCCCTTGGTTTTAGTGTGTTTTATTATATTCTCACATTTGGTGCAAAATGTCACTGCTCCAGTATCAGTTCTGGCTCTATGAATGCTGCTAGTAATAGTCACATTCAATTGTCTGAATGACTAATTTCTTCTATGGGGCTACTCAGGAAAATTAATTGCATGCTGTCAAAAAAGCATATATTGTCCTTGGTAAAATTTTTATTTAATATTGAGGTCATTTTTCTGTGGAAAATAACAGTGGAAATCAGAGGGTAAATGCGATTCAATATAAAATATTCATGTAACAAAAAACTGAAAAGGAATTGCATACATTATAAGAAGAACAGGAGAAGTACATCCTAGAAGCTAGGTGAAGAAAGTAGTTCAGGAAGGAAGGCGTGATCAATGATATTGAATGCAGATGAAGCTCTGAGTAAGAAGTTTGAAAATTAACTAAAATATCAGGGTTGATGATCATGATAAAACCTCTGCACTCTACAGGAAGCTGATATTGGGGACAAAAGCCTGACCGCAGTGTGTTCAAGAGAAAATAGGAGGTGAGAATTAGAGGTAATAAATACAGGACTCTTAAGAACAGTTTTCTGTCAATAGTAGCAGGGCAACAAGTCAGTAACTGGAAAGAGACTATGATTCTGTTAATTTCAGATATGTTTGGTGTGTAAAATACATTTAATTTTGGTAGAATAGGAGACTCTGACACCTGAGGTTCATTTTTTATGTGTTCAGTCGTTTTTGCAATGACTAATGGTAAAAAGGTGCACCAGTATGAATTGATTGGCTATGTATTTTCAGCTGGTGTCTGTTCTGACTGCGCAATGTCCATTCTGATTGGTCAGTATCTCTGTTCTATCAGTAGTTAAATATTCTGACCATCACTCTTTGTGAAGTTTAAATGACTGATTTTCTGAAAACAAAACAAAACAAAAACAACCCTGGGCTAAGTTCATTGTAGAGGGCAGTTGGGGGCAACTGCTTTAGGCTTTGGAAACAATAGGCTGGATCTTGCTGTTCTGTATCCTGTGTTGTTTCCTGCTGTTTTCATCTTTCTTGGTAAAGGTTTCAGATTCTGGAGCAATCTTGGAGTCTCTGCCTCTGACCCCCATTGACCACTCAGTGATAACAAGAACAGAAAGTAAAACCTTTAGAGCAATGGATTTGAACTGCCCAACATCCCATTCCTTTCTTCAGTGAGTTTTAGGTCAAGAGTGCTCATCCTCTGAGCTCTATAGAAAAATGATCAACCCCCAGGTAAGAGAGAAGAGACTAGAAAGACAAGATATACTAGTATAGGGGGCAGGTCAGAGGAATGTAAAAACTAAAATACATTTTGTTGTTTGTGAATTATACCCTCAGTGAATTGAAAAAATTTCTGAAATGATAGTTAGTCCAGAGGTCAATGGCAAAAACAAAAATAAAAAGCTAAAATACATTGTTTTTCTTGTTGGGCACCAATGGAGAGATATTCTATCACAGTCAGTTTCCTTTTGGAAAACAATTTTATACACTGGAGTAAAGAAGCCTGACACACATGCTAGCAGTTCCCTGTCCTTGTACTGACACAATCCATTATGAAAAGCCTAAGGTGGCTACAGTGGGCTTGGTTTACAGATTTCACAATTGCATTAATAGAATGAATGGCAAAACTGTATTTTTGTTTATTTGTTTGTATACTCACTGGAGAATATCTATATATATATATAAAAGCCTAAGTGACCATTGCAACTGAAACAACTGAACTGTCAACCGAACAAGCTGCATGGGGTGACCAGACCTGCAGGGGGGATTAGTAAGGGATGACCAAACAACTGAGCAGCAGGCTACGTGGGCTGACCACTCCAGTAGGGGGGTTAGTGAGAGATGACCAAATGACTAAGCAGTGGGGTGCATGGGGTGACCAGACCAGCCGGGGGATTAGTGAGGGGCAACCAAACAACCAAACAGCAGGATGCATGGGGTGACCAGGCTGGCAGGGGGACAATTGGGGGCAACCAGGCCAGCAGGAGGGGCAGTGAGGGGCGACCAGGCTGGCAGGGGACAATTAGGGATGATCAAGCAATCATGCAGGTGAGCAGGTGGGACCCAGTGGTCCTGGATTGTGAGAGGGATGTCCGACTGCTGGTTTAGGTTCAAACCCCAGGATCGGGCCTAAACTGGCAGTCAGACATCCCCTGAAGGGTTCTGGGTTGGAGAGGGTGCAGGTTGGGCTTAGGGCACACCCCATCCCCATGCACAAAATTCATGCACTGGGCCCCTAGTCCTATCTAATAAAAAAGTAATATGCAAATTAATCATCATTCAACTACAAAGATGGCAGCACCCATAGCACCAGGGCAGGACACTGGTGTCATGGCCCTTGTGATGACACTAGCATCCCACACCCAGGCCACAGAGGAAGGAAGGGCTGCCAACAGAACATTGGGCTGCTAGGGTAAGGGCATGGGTGGCTTGGGGCATGCCCCCAGCCCACCTGACAGAAAGTAGGTGCTGGGCCACGGGTGAGCTCTGAGCAGCCACCACACAGCTTGGGACACACCAAATGGACAGACCAGATGCTCAGCAGAGAGAACGGAGGCCACTGGGCTGGGGGAGTGCTCAGAGTCGCCACAGCATAGCTTGGGACACGCCCTTGGCTCAGCGGACAGAAACCCAGCTGACAGAAAGTGGGCACTGGGCTTGGGGCATGCTCAGAGCTGCTGCTGTGGGGCTTGGAACGTGCTAAGTGGACAGACACTCAGCATACAGAACACCAGGCCTCTGGGCTAGGGGCATGCCCCCAGCGGTCCCTGCAGAATAATTTGGGGCATGCCCCAGCCCAGTGGACAGAAGCCCTGTAGACACAATGCAGAGGAAACACCTTTTCTGAAGGCTCATTGGTTAGGCTCCCTGTAAGCTGCCTCTCACAGTGTTCTTGGTAACTTGAGTAATAAGAATCCAAGAAGGTTTTCTAGGTTTTTTTCACCTGACCTCTGGAGGAAAAAGTAAGGTCTGCTGCTGGAGGGGCTAAGAAATATCATATCCTGCCCTAGCCAGTTTTGCTCAGTGGATAGAGCCTCAGCTTGCCAACTGCAGTGTCCAGATTCAATTCTGATCAAGGGCATGCACCTAGGTTGCAGGCTCCTCTCTGGCCAGGGCCCAGGTCAGGGCTCATGCAGGAGACAACCAATTGAAGTGTCCCTCTCACACTGATGTTTCTTTCTGTCTTTCCTTCTCTCTTCCAAGCTCTCTAAAAATCAATGAAAACATATCCTCAGGTGAGGATAAAAAAGAAAGAAAGAAAAGAAACGTCATATCCTATGAAAGACACATCTTGAAAATGCCTAAAGCAAGTTGTCCTTTTTTTATGATGCAGGGACTGGAGTCCACGTTTATGAAAACACCTTGGTGGCTGTGATAGTGGCAGCATCAGTGGGGTGATGGGGCTGGTGCTTTCTCCTGATCAGCCCAATCACCTCCAGCAGAGGAAAGCCCACTTTGAGTTAGTAGGACATCTCCTGAGGGCTCCCAGTTTGTGAGAGGGGGCAGGCTTGGCTGAGGGACCCCCACCCTCAGTGCATGAATTTCGTGCACTGGCTCTCTAGTACTATATAATAACAGGCTAATATGCAAATCAACTGAACAGCGGAATGACTGGTAGCTATTATGCACACTGACCACCAGGGGCCAGATGCTCAATGCCAGAGCTGCCCCATGGTGGTCAGTGCACTCCCACAGGGGTAGCACCATTCAGTCAGAAGCCAGGCTCAAGACTGGCAACCACAGCTTCAGTGGTGGGAGCCTCTCCCACCTCTGCTGCAGGAAGGCAATAAGGTTCAAGGGGTTCTGTACTATGAGAGCCCCAGACTGTGAGAGGGATGTCTGAGGGCCTAAGCCAGCAGGAAGATATCCCCAAGGAGTCCCGGACTGTGAGAAGGCACAGGTCAGGACCCCCCTGAGTGCATGAATTTCGTGTACTGTGTGTGTGTGTGTGTGTGTGTGTGTGTGTGTGTGTGTGTGTGTACTGTGTGTGTGTGTGTGTGTGTATGTGTGTGTGTGTGCGCACACACACACACACACACACACACACATTGATTTTAGAGAATAAGGGAGAGAATCATTGATCTGCTTCCTACTACATGCCACATTCTGGAAATCAAGCCTGCAACCTGGGCATGAGCTCTGACAGGGAATTGAACTGTGACCTCCTATTTCATAGATCAATGCTCAACCACTGAACTACAGTGGCTGGGCTGGAGGATATTTTTTCAATTGTTTTTCAGAGAGAGTAGAAAGGATGGATGGAGAAGGAGGGAGAGAGAGAGACATCAATTTGAGAGAGAGAGGCACCTTGACTGGTTGTCTCCCACAGTGGGGTGGGGAGTGAATGTACAACCAAAGTACATTCCTTTTACCTGTAACACTTCAGTACACAGGCCAACACTCTAACAACGGAGTAACACTGGCCAGGGCTCAAATCTGTATTTCTTTCAGAAGTTCCCAATAACACTCAAGTTACCCCATAGAATGGCACTGAACTTTTATTCAACTAATGCAACAGTTATTCAATGTCCACTGTATGCCAAGCATCTATTCTCAAAAAATAACAATTGGTATTCATAAATAAATAACCAAGCCTTCATTTTACAGTTATAGATAATGAGGGTCATTGTCTACAGCTCCTCCCATATCACTCAACAGATTGCTGATAGAAAAGGGAGCAGACGAAATTGAATCCATAGTCCCTGACCTATATTTCACTACATCCTTCTTACTGAGAACCCATTTAGAAGAAAAAAAATCCTACTTAGGAAATCAACCAAATGTTCATATTCTATTCAGACTAAGCAAACCAAATCTTTCATGGACTTACTCTGTGTCAAGCATTTGATCCACTGCAGATCACATGCAATTACGCAATGGTAGGCAGGCCATTCCTCATTTTTAAGGGAGTAAACTGAGGTTCAGAGCATAGAGAAATCGCTTGTCCAAAGTTGCACAATTGGTACCAAAAGGATTTGACCCAGGTCAGTCTGCTCCAAATATGTTTTTGTATACTAGTATCATATCAAGCATTTTCATGGCTTTTTTTTGGGGGGGGGGGGAGGTGGGGGTTAGGCTCTAGTGTTACAATTATCTTCTCACCTAAAAACCAACTGCCATGCCAATATGTGCTTCTGTTTGATACTAATGCATACATATAATAAAAAGTTTCCTTTCAGTGGCATGTGCAGCATGTCTTGAAACAAGATGTCTTCAAAATGAATTTGCTGCCCGCAGCACAGGAAGAGGAAATCTAATTCCCATTGCAAAGTAAAGGAATGGGTCGGGCTGTACGCTTATCCTGCTAGTCATTGACAAAGCCTGCAAAATATGCAGGCTGAGATGCACATTTAACTCTAGGTGGTTTATGACCACCTTGGAATTTTTATTGTCAATCCATAGATTTGGCTCTACATTTAGAATGTTTCTAGGAATGAAGATTATCTCCCAATTTCTGTGTACTTTGGCTTTCTCATCTGAGGATATCTTTCATCATAGTTAGGCACTCTGATGGCACACTCCTATATCACTGCATCAGGAAGCAGGTTTGAATTGGGGATGATTTAATGTTTACTGGTAATGGCTCTCAAACTTTGCAACTTCCTAAAAAGACACAACTTTTTTTTTTTTTATCTTGAAAAACGAATTTTTGTATCATTTCCAATTTTTTTTATAAAACTAATTTTTAATATTAGGAAAGTAGTAACATTTTATGTAAATTTCCATAAGAAATGATTACAAATAACAAAATTGGGGTCTGTCCTCTGTTAGGTAGAGGACTTTATTCCAAAACAGTTTCTGTTAAATATCTACTCCCTTCCATGCTTAAGAAAGGTATATAAGTTGTACCAGTGGCATTGGTGTCTTATTCCCCAAAAGCCCTTTCTGCTTCATTAAATTTTTTTCCCATTATCTTCCTCATTTATAAAGACACAACTTTCATGTTTCTTTGGTAATTGTATGAAGGTAAGATTTGTGGCACTAAGATATTGTAACTGTGCATATCATTAAATGATAGAATTTTATATTATGTAGGGGACTCAAAGCAGAAGAGAACACAAGAAAGAGAACTAAAGGATTGTATTATATGCTTGAGTCCCAGTGCACAACATTTGTGCTGGGGGGTGTCCCTCAGCCCAGCCTGCACCCTCTGCAATCTGGGATACCCTCGAGGGATGTCTGACTTCCCATTTAGGCTGATCCTGCCAGGATCCTGGCAGTTGGACATCCCTCTCAAAATCTAGGACCGGTGGCTCCCAACTGCTTCCCTGCCTGCCCTCCTGACTGCCTCTAACTGCTTCTGCCTGCCAGCCTGATCACCCCTTAACCACTCCCCTGCCAGACTGATTGATGCCTAACTGCTCTCCTGCCAGTCTGATTGTCCCTAACTGTCCTCCCTTGCTGACCTGGTCTCCCCTAACTGCCCTCTCCTGCAGGCCTGGTCTCCCAAAATGCTCTCACCTGCAGGCCTGGGTCCCTCCCCCAAACTTTCCTTCCCTGCAGGCCCAGTAGCCCCCAACTGTCTTTTCCTGAAGGCCCAGTAGCCCCCAACTTCCCTCCCCTGCTGGTATGGTCACCGCTAACTGCCCTCCCCTGCATGATTGATCACCTCCAACTGTCCTCGCTTGCAGGCCTGGTTCCTACCAACTGCCCTTCCCTTCTGGCCATCTTGTGGTGGCCATCTTGTGGTGGCCATCTTGTGTCCACATGGGAGAAGCCATCTTGTCTGTTGGAGTGACAGTCAATTTGCATATTACTCTTTTATTAGATAGGATATATGCAATCTAACAAACTACTTCATTTTATCTCAAGTCTTCCTCATTCTGTATGTCACTAAACTAAGTTATTGTGTTATAGAAAGCCTCTCACTTCAAGAATAAATTCTTCTGTCTCATAATTATGTTCAATAAAAAATGACACAATTTCCATAAATATAACATTATTAATAATTTTATTCAAAGCCTTTTGTGATATTTGATTTTAAATAGAATTATTAATGCAACCAACATTAAAAAGTACATCTTTTATGAACTGGAAGCTCCATATAATATATCTGTGTAAAATAACAGATTTTTAATGAAATGTGTCATATTTAGAAATATTACAAATAATACCCATGAGTATGTATATAAAAAAAGAAACTATTTTGGGAGAGTGGCAAAAATTATCAGAAATTTATTTTATGCTCACAGAATTTTTATTCATAAAAATTGGTAAACCTATAGTTCTGAAAATGAACTTTCAATGCACAGAAAAGCAATATGAAGGCAATGATAGAAACTAAAATAAGATTTTGCCTTCAAGCAACGGATTGTTCTTGGTGAGTTATAGGTAAATGTGAAATTATTACATTTGCCAGTTGCCAAAAGCTTTGCTCTATGAATATTATCTGCAATGCATATACTAAATCAATTAATATTTTGTTTTTCATACATAAACTCAGGTGTAGTTTATTCACTACTTCTCACTAGAGGGGAAATTGACAAATAAACATGATTATAAAGCTGTTCAGGAAATTCACTATATTCAGAAATTAATTTCTGGAAAAGGTTCCAAATTGTTTCCAAATATGATTTGCTAATTGTTCCCCATCCCCCACTCCCAGTCAGAGATATTGAGACATTTAATATTGTGTTTCCTTTAAAATAATAAATCCACTCTTAACTGCAGGCCTGGGTGTCCCCCCCCCCACACACACACAGATTAAAAACTTCAACTAATACTGATACATGATTGCCTTAGCCAGAAATGGGAACTTCTTGGAAACAATACATACGGATAATAGTTAGGTGTTTTAATGCAAGCATCTTTAAGGTATCAATGAAAGACTTCTTTAAATGCACTCCTGAGCCTCAATTATAATGTGAAAGGAGAAATATTATCATAATGGGCAATTTATTATTTTTATTTTGCAAGTCAATGGTTTATGATTTAGAGTGCTTTTCCTGAAAATTAGATAGCATGATTAATAGGGTACTCATGCTATGATCCAAAATAAAGAGATACCCTCTATCTAAAGTTACCTAAGGGAAAGAAAATCCATTTCCTTTTTTAATATTATTAAATAAATATTCTGCTTGCCGCACCTCCAGCCAGGCACCTTAACTGATGAACTGTTATGACAACAGCCACCATACAATGAGCTAAATGAAACAGGTTCTGCCTCAGGAATAGTGATTTGCATACATTTTCTTATTTTTATCTCTAGAATAATTCTATGAGTTAGGTTTAAGTTTTCCCATTTTGCAATTGTGGAAATAAGTTCAGAGAAGGTACCCGACTTATCTACTATAACACAGCTAATAAGTGGAAGAGTAGAAGCCAAACCTAGATCTGTCAAGCCCAATGCATACCCAGTGGTAGTCTTTATACTCTACTCCTAAGGTGAGTAAGAACTTAGCTTTTCCTGGTTCTAACTGAACTATTATTGTCTTGGTCTCCTACTCATTGTTCATTTTGTTGCTCTCATTGAACCCTAAAAGAAGTTACTGAATTGTGTAGACATGTTTGCCAACAATTGTCGTTTGTTTCTTCTTACTAATACCACTGTACTTGATTTCAACATTTTATTATTTTCCTCTGAACGCAGAGCTTGTTTCCATCACCTGCATTTCTAAGCTAACACTTGCTTTTCTGTGCTAGCTAACAGTACCTCTCTTTAAAATTTATTTTGTCTTGTGTTTTCCTTTCATGCCATTGCCTTTTATTTGCGAACCAAGAGGTCTGGTGCATGGATTCTTGCACTGGTGGGGTCCCTCAGCTTGGCCTATGGGATCAGGCTGAAATTGACTCTGACATCCTCTGAAGGGCCCCAGATTGCAAGAGAGAGGTTCTCGGGTGACGCACCCCAGAATCAGGCTCCCTCCTCTTTGATTCTGGGTGCATCACCCAAGAACCACAGCTGCCAAGTGACCGCAGCTCATCAGTGCCTGCATTGAGTGTCTAACCCCTGAGTCAGTGAGCGTCATAGCTACTGGCTAATTTGCCGGTTGCTTAAGCTTTTATATAGATAGATAGGTATTAGCATACTCAACAATTGTTTGTATCAGCCCCTCTTCTAACCATTGACTATACAGCAGTGAACCAGATATGCCTTGTTCCAGGGTCTGTCTTTATGGGGTTTACAATCTAAATGTAGCATAGATACATAAACAGAAAAATTTGAGAAAATGCTTAATGCTAAAGAGAAAATGAACCAGATGACTATTTGGCTAAAGCAACTTTAGATAGGTTTAGGAGATACTCTTTATATATCTCTCTTTCCTTAGCATAATGCTACATACATAGTAGGAAGTAAAAACTATTTAACTTTATGAAGATAGGACCTCTCCAGTGAAAGGTACCAGGTGCTGTGATATGTGCTATGGATGCAAAAGAGTCCAAAACAGGCCAAAAAGTCCCTACTGTTAAGTAGAATAAGTCTGGGAGGGGGGGACATTTAAATGGAAGAAGTGGTAATAAGTGCTGCAGAGGAAACAAACCAAGGATTGAGAAAGAAGCCACTCAGGGAGGCAACTTGAAAAAGGTGACACCTGACCTGATAACTAAGGATGGGAATGATCCAGCCAGACAAAGAGCAGAGAATTCTGAGCTAAGTAGTTGCTCATTTTATCTACTTTATGTCAGGTAATCTGCTGGGTCCTAGAAGTGCAATGATATACAAAAGCCCAGGTTCGCCGAGACTGGTTTGGCTCAGTGGATAGAGCGTTGGACTGCGGACTGAAGGGTCCCGGGTTCGGCAAGGGCATGTACCATGGCTGCGGGCACATCCCCAGTAGGGGGCGTGCAAGAGGCAGCTGATCGATGTCTCTCTCTCATTGATGTTTCTGACTTTGTCTCTTCCTTCCGCTCTGTAAAAAATCAATAAAATATATTAAAAAAAAAAAAAAAAGCCCAGGTTCACCCCAACCTCAAGTAAGGAATTTGGACATGAATTAGAAAATTATGGAAGTAGACCTTGGCACTTATGGGTTAACTTGTCTAACCATGCCTATCCATTACTCACAAGCACCAAAATGCAATAATTTTTGGTACATGTAAGTCATCTTGGCTGTTTTCCTCAGTGCCAGCACCAAAATGCTTGTGACAGCTCCAGGATAAACTAGTGCATGGTGCTCATTAACTTCTCACAATTTATGTGTTGACTATACACTAATTGAAGATACTCTTCTTTATCTCTCTCTCTGTCCTTAGCATAATACTACATTCATAGTACGAAGTAAAAGCTGTTTGTTTATTCACCAATATTTACTAAGTGTTTACTATGTGCCAGAAATTATACAAGGCTCTAGGATACCAAAGATATAAATCAAAATTTGTACTTTCATGAAACTTCCTTCCTATATAATCAGTTAATAAATTAAACAGTATTTATATGATAATATGGAAGCCTTATAATAGAAGCAGGAAACAGGCTCTCATTGAACCTACTGGGGAAGAAGTTTCTCATTCAAACTGTGAGAGAATGAGTACATTAATCAATCAATCTCTGTCTTCCATTTTCACAGTGGCCACAAATCTGCTGAGAGTATGTAGCTTCCCATCATGTTATACGAATAGAAAGTAGCCATATAAATTGCTCATTTGGCTATATTTTGTGAAGCTGTTGGTTTTAAAAAGAGATCAAATAAACTTTTCCCAGTGAGTAACTTTGGTTTATCTTACTTTAGATGTTCTAAAAATAATCTTTCACAGATCTACTTTTCTTTGACATAAGTCCTATTCTTCCCCAATATAGACCATGGTCACTATGATATGTAAGAAAATAGAAAATACAACCTAAAGAACTGCCACATTGATATGCTCAATGCATATCACTTGAACACCATTGTTAAAGCAATAAAAAATGAGAATGGTTTACAAAATTTTTGTGAGCTAGTGAAAATGTTTTAGGTGTCTCACATTAACCTGAGCCAATTTACATTTCTTCCAACCATAATACAGATCAAAATGGGCATATGACTTATTATCATTAATAATATTATTGAGAAAAGTGATTAAAACATCAAGATTCCCAAGCCCCTGATTAAGGATATATGCCTTATTTTATTTAACCTGGTACTGACTACATACTCTACTCATCATTTAGATTAATTGCCATTTGAAGTAACATTACCCAGGCAATTTTCTTGGAAGTATTTACATTACACATCAATATTTTGTAATGTATACCTTAACTAAAGCCAATCGTTTTTATCCTTGACTCTTGTGGTAATTACATTGGTAAATGACTATGGCATAAATCAGATAACCATATAACAACTCACCACAGAAAAACAGTTATATGCAAACCATTTTCCCCAATGCCTCTATAAGTAAATGAGAAAACTTTACAATCCTATTTACCATCATGAGATGGAACTTCAGGAATTGGTATAGACATGCACACACACACACACACACACACACACACACACACTCACACTCACACTTCTAATTGTTTTCAGAGAACTTGACCATGCAAATTAAAGTTGAAAGCAGAGAAATTACCTGTTCCTCCTACATTAACTTACCCTTCTATATCTGGTACAAATTTGTGTTTTCTATGAGATACAACCTTCTATTTTTTATCTGGTTTTCCATGGTCAAAGTGATTGAATTGAATAATCAAACCATTTGCTTGTGCAAAGACAAAAAACTGTGTAATTTTTCAATTTTGAAGTAGCTGCTTTGCCAATTTATAAACATAGTTGGTCTTTAAATAAAGTTATTTCCAGTTATTTTCATATTTTTTTTACTTATACAGTATGTTAATTTGAAAGTATTTTTAAGCATTCATGTTTTAACATACTTATAAACCACATTAATCTGATAATTCTTGGTCTGGAAATCTCTGCTAAGGAAATAACTTTAAAAATGAAAAATCCTTATGCATAAAGATAAACTTCAATTTATTGTGATTTTCTATGGTGAAAAAGTAGAAACAATATTATGGTAGAAGAGTGGAACAAATTATGCTATATCATCCCATGGAAAATTACCTAAACTTCTCAGAATTATAATTATGCAAACTATATATTTGTAAGTAAAAGTACATAATACAAAATTTAATATATGCTATAATTCTAAATGGAATATTTCAGATACATAGTAAAAAAAAAACAAACAAACCAAAACAACTAGCAAAAGACATAAAAATAATATACTAAATTTGTTCTGTTATTATAGTAAAATTATAGGTGGTTTTAAAAAAAACTTCGTTTTTCAAATTTCTACAGCGGTCATATATTATTTTAATTTTGTATACAAATATTTATAAACATACTCTCAACACTTTCCAATTTTTCAGAGCAATTCTTTCTCTCTTTTTTTTGGCCTTGTAATTCTCTTTAATTCTTATATAGTGCATTTATTTCCTTAAACTCTAACTTTATATCCTCTTATAAATCATGCTCTTATCCAATCTTGCTTTTATTTACTTTTGGTCAAAACAACTCTCTTTCAGCTCTGGGTTCGAAGGGGATGTACCTGCATTCTCTCAGTGTCCTCACTGTGCTGTGAGATGCAATGGAGTAACATCCATGCAGCACTTTATGCTCCTTAGAGACAGGTGTTATATAAATACAATGCATTATAATTATTTATGTCTTATAGAACCCACAGAGATATTAGAGCTACAATTTAACACAAGCAGACAGGATTGGACTAACTCCAAGTGCCGGCTGGGCAATTTCCCTGGTGCCAAACTAGAAGAAGGGATCCCAGGAGTATGAAAAAGTTGCTTCCTGTGCTCAGAGGTAATTACATTGTACCAAAATGCAATCTTAGTTCCTCTCAATGTTAAAGATAGGATATTTGGGTTTTAATGTACAATCTTCTAAAAGTTACTGCATGTCATTTATGTGTACTAGGTATACCATTCCCCTGTCTCTGCTTATTAGTTCCAAATAAATACATTACCAATTATTTATTGGGACATAAACATACTGAGCCAGCATTAAAAGGCACATATTCTTGCTTACTAGAAATCATCAGATGATGCAAGGTGTTCTGCACTAACGAGGAGGAACACAATTTCCAAATTAAATTAAAGGTCATTTAGTATGGCCATCCCCTACCTTATGCACACATTCTCCATCCAGCTGCTCATACGGGATCACACTCTGAACATATCTAGAAAAGGGACACTTTTACTTCCTAACAAAAGCTCCAACTTAAGAATATTCTACTATTCCTTTAGCCGACCTGTCCTCCTGCACTTATTTCCAAAGCCATACTGTCTTTCCTCTGACTTAGTCATTTCACTGTGCTTCTCTATTCATACATTTTTTAAAAAAATACTTACTCTGTAGCTACTGTGTAGGCACCCTGTGAGTCTCTGGGGATACACAACATTATGACACTTCTATGTCCTAGAGGATATTACAGTCTAGTGTGGACACAGACACCAAGATAGAGAAGTAATCATAAACATGCTAAAGTCTATGCTAAAAGTGCAGTTCCAGGAACAGAGAGGAGGAAGGAAGTAATACTTGTCTGAGAACATTCAAAAAGACTTCCCAGCAAAGGTGATTTTGGCCTCTGCTGAAAATATGACTAAGAAGGCTAAGATTCTGCCAATTGGAGAAAGCGTGGAAGAGTATAAGAGTAGATGTGAATGGCCAGGTGTACGCAGGGAGTACAGAAAAGTTCAGTGGAATACATTAATGGTACAGGGAAACTGAGTAGCCAGTGTATGGGAGCTTTCTTGCAAATACTTATAAACTTGGACTTTATGGTGCATGCAATGGAGCAAATAGGGACTCTGGGGTTGGTGAGTAGCATGATTGGATCTGTCCTTAGGATGATGACCATAATGATAAGCTAGATAGATTACTGACTAGGGTGGGGAGAGACTTGTGTTAAGGAACTATTGTAAAGTCTAGGCAATACATGATGAGGACCTATAGTGCAGTAGTAGCAGGCAGAAGTACGACTTGATAAATGAATAATGGCACTGATGTCAGTGTATTGGACAGGAGAACCAAAGGAGCAAGTAAAATGAATCTATTTTCCTTTTCTAGAGACTAAATGGATGGAGCATCATTAACAACAGCAAAGACAACACATTGGAGGCAGAGCAATTTAGGGGAGAATGTTAAGTAATAAACTAAGTTCTGACTGTGCATTGGATATTTAAGTGGTGATGTCCAGAAGATCACTGGAAATGTGGATCTGCTCCCTGGGGAAGAAGTCAAAGCTGGAAATAAGCTAAAAAATATTCTAAATAAAATAAACATAATAGTTTAGATGAACTCAGTTGAATACCCATGAGGCACTACTGTGATCCCCTTATTCGATTAATGTTGTTATTTCTTCTTCAAATGCTATGGACAACATGAACTAATTCAGAAAACAATAATGAGTGAAATGAATGAAAGCAGCTTAATTCAACTACATTTTGCTCCTTTATAATTTTTCATTTGGGTTTACTGTTGTTTGACAAATGCAATTCTTCTTGTTTATCTGTTTTACATGTAATCTTGTAATTTGTTGTTATTCTTTTTCTTATCCCATTACACTAGCTTATCATCCCCAAGATACCCTTCAGAGGAAAAATAAGGCATTGTAAAATCTCTTAGTTTTAAAATTTTCCCTACTGCACAGTCGGGTAGCTGGGCTGGTTGGAGCATTGTCCCATCCACCAAAAAAGGTTGCAGGTTCCATTCCCTGTCAAGGCATGATGTTTCTTTCTCACACTTGATCTCTCTCTCTCTCTCTCTCTCTCTCTCTCTCTCTTTCTCTCTCTCCCCCCCTCCCTCCTCTTCCCTCTTTCAAATCAATAAAAATATCCTTGCGTAAGAATTTAAAAATATATATCTAAAAAATAAATGCCCTACCATCATATGGACACACTATTTCTTTCTTTTTTCCACACACTATTTCTGAAAAGTCAACCAGTGGGTCTGACAATTGCACATAAACTAGGTTCTCTTTATACCAAACGGCATATCCTTTTCCATGTTTCTTTCTTTCTGCCTCACAAGTATAGACCCCAGAGGGTTATACTCATGAACCTGCTGGGAAAACTCTGGAAAGCCAGTGGGGATTCTAACTAGCTTTTATGGAACTGCCTGCATCCACTGTTAGAAATGCTGGTTTTACCTTATGTTAAGGAATTATTGTAAAGTCTAGGCAAGATATGAGGACTTAGGTGTACTAATTAATAATGCAGATTTTTCAATACATGGAGGTTCACATATGTTGATATCTATGCAATTTGCTCTGTATGCTATTTTGTTGTATTGACAGCAAGCTTCGAAACTTTATATGTCAAATTTTCTAAAATTGTTAATATCATAGATATTTTTACATTTAAAAATATCAAATTTTGTGCCAAAAAGAGAGCATTTGCAGGAAGTTTTAATTCATTACTTTATTTTGAAGAAAAGTGCTGCTGAAAGTTATCGTATACTTTGGGAAACTTATGGTGAACATGCTCTCTCTCAAGATATTTCTGAATGCTGCTTTAAACACTTTCAAAGTGATGATTTCAATGTGAAAGACAAAGAACATCCAGGTCAACCGAAAAAAAGTTTGAAGACCAATAATTACAAGCATTATTGGATGAAGATGCAAGTCAAACTCAAAAACAACTTGCAAAAAGATTAAAATTTGCTCAGTAAACAATTTCTGATGGTTTACAAGCAATGGGAAAGATTTTAAAGAAAGGAAAATGGGTGCCACATCAACTGAAGGAAAGACAAATGGAAAATCATGGTAAAACATAAACATTGACTGCAAGGCCAAATCGTTTTGGAAAGAAACAATGCTCTGCATTTGGTAGGATCAGGAAGGTGTGGTGTATTATGAGCTTCTAAAACCAGGTGAAACCATTAATACTGATCACTACTAACAATAAATAATCAATTTGAACCACTCTTTGAAAGTAAAACAACCACAATTGACCAGAAGACATGGGAAAGTAATTTTGCTTCATGATGATGCACCATCACACACTGTAAAACCAGTTAAAGACACATTAAAAGATCTTGCCTGGGAAGTGTTAACCCACCCGCTATATTAACCAGACCTTTCTCCTTCAGATTATTGTCTGTTCCAATCGATGGCACACTTAATTTCTGAGCAGCACTTTAAAACAAATAAGAAGTGAAAAATTGGGTCTCTGGTTTGCCTTAAAACAAGAAAAGTTCTATTGGGACGCTATCCACAAATTACCTGAAAGATGAGGGAAATGTGTAGCTAGCTATGGAGATGACTTTGAATAAAACACTTTTGATGTTTCTCTTGAAATTACCATGTTTTCTTGGATTATAAAATCCGCATTATTAACTGGTACAGCTAAGTATAGTGCAATAGTAGCAAGGCAGGAGTGAGTGCAGAAGATGTTTCCTGTTCTGCCTCTTCTATGGGTTTTCTAATAGTCTGATCTAGCCTGCTGCAGCAATCATTCTTTCTGTTCTGGGTACTGCCTTCTTTCGGTGCTGTATATAGGCTACTTCTATCCATTTCTCTGTATCAACTTCCTATTCCCATAGGATGGATTATGTCTTAAAATACTTCTCAGTCCATCATGCAAATGGTCTCTTGGAGGCCGATCCCAGTGGCTTCTCCATACAAATGTGATCATATCTGACAAAGTACACACAGATTAGGTGACCATGGGTAATGTGTACATCTCAGGTGAAATACAGTCGTCCCCGCTTATCTTCCAGGGATAATTTCAAGATTCCCAGGGGATACCTGAACTTGCAGATAGTACCAAACCCTAATCTCCTTCGTCAACTCCATGGGAAAATGTGGTAGCAACTTCTTCATGAGCAGATGGCGTCTCAGTCCAAACCTTTTCTGGGGTCTGTGTTACTATCCCTCACTGAGGTCTTGCTCAGTGCTTTCTAGTCATATTGTGATGAATTGGAACACGTTTTTTATTCATGTCTTTCACCCACAACTTTAATGCCTTTCCCATAAGCACCTATCATGCACTGTGGCTGAAACGTTTTCACTTGGAGGTGAGAGAGCAAAATTAGCAGGGATTTCTTTCTCCTTCACAATTTCAAGGATAAATGATGCATTCTTATCATAGAGCTCAGCAACCTCAACATAAATTTCTTTTTTCTTTCTTTATTATGCTGAGAACGTTTACCTTTGTACCTATAGGAAGCAATTTATGGCTTCTCTTCAGCAAATCTGAATTGCCAACATCACTACTCTTATGCTTTGGGGCCATTACTAAGTAAAATAAGTTTCCTTGAACACAAGCACCATGATAACATGCCAGTCAGTCTGAGAACCAGGTGGATATCAGGTGACTAAAGGACTAGGAATGTCTACAGCTCAAAGGTGCTGGACAATGTGATGAGTCACGTGCGAGGCAGGACAGAGAAAAGTGTGAGATTTCATCATGTTGCTCAGAATGGTGCTCATTTCAAAAACTATGTTTACTTCTGGCACCTTCCATTTAATATTTTTAGACCTCGAAACTGAAAACCATGGAAAGTGAAACCTGAAGATAAGGAGGGACTACTCTAACCAGGGAGTCTATATACTGTAATCTCCAAATGGCCAATGGAAAGGAAGCGCCGAATCAAATAGAACCGAAACTCTTTATATCTCAATCTTTCAATTTGAGACACTCAAAACAACTTCATTATTAAGTTCAAACAGAATTTGGATTATTATAAAGGAATATCAATCAGAAGATAGATTTCTAAACAAATATATGGAGCTGAAAAAGCCAATTTGTATAAAGAAAAGTCATTTTTAAAATTACTGTGCATCATTCATTTTTTACAGCATCATGCATGAATTCTTAGTTACCTCATCCTTTGGAAATAATAATAAAAATAGTGTCATCTATCCATTTACATTGGGTCTGCTGATTTTATTATTTTTAATACTAATAAAAAGTTATGTACTAAGAGAATGCAGGTGAAATTAATTCTAATTGCATGCTTTTCCCAAAAATGATGGTTCTGCACCAGAATTTTCAAAAGAATTGAGAAGACATAAAACTTCTTCCTATGACTATTTCTCTTCACAACTTAGTACTACTAAAAAATTGTTTCCCAAATTAAAAGCATTTTACTTTCATTTTAGTGAAATGTTCTTTTTACATGCCTATCTCTGTCTTAAAGAAGAAACAAAAGGGAAATGGTAAAAAGAGTGAATAAAAATGAAAGGAAGATAAATTTTTCAGCAGCCGCCTATCTGACCCCAATGCAGAAGAGGATTTACTGAGAGCAATTGCTGGGAAAGGCAATTTCAGCCTTTTTATGCCACAGCAATATATCTACCAATGTCAGTGCTGTGCAGAGAATAGGAACTTTATCCAAAAAGCAGTTAGTTCAGTTTTCAGCAATCACTTGGGATGAATTCTCAAAAATATTCTGAATTATATTCTAACTGACAAATTCACTTGGATTCTGACAAATGCAATAGTTTGGTTTGCATTTTAAAGTAATTTTTATTAAAAATCTGCAAGCAAAATGTAATTAATATTCCCTTGTGCAACTCAAATCAAATTTCTGTATCAGAACCAGGATTAGTTTCTGGGCCTTCAAGGAATAAAGTATGTCAGAAGAGTGTTTCCTAAAGAAGACTGGGTATTCCCAGCAATGAACTATTTTTAGAAGAGTTAGAAAATATTTTTTGAGGATCCTAAAGAAAATGTCAATGATAGGGCCCATGCTTGGAGAATAACTGGGTCAGTTGAAAACACAACCCATTGATTGGCTACTTCTCTATTCATCCTGCATTTCATTTTCTCACGTTGACATTTGAATCTAAGCTCATTGTGACTTTCATAGATGCCATCTCTGCTTTCCCTGACTGAGTTAGGAGTATTTGCATATGACAAGTTGGCAGATTTTTGTCTTTCTCTTCTGCTAGATTGTAGTATCTAAAAGGCATGGGCTATTTTATTCATTGTTTATGTCCTTAGCACCTAATATAGTAAGAAGTGAATCTATTCTATCTGTATTTTCCTAAATTGGGAAAAAAGACAGACTAAGCCCTCAGGGAGGGAAGGGTGCTACTTCCAAAAGAGTGCTTAGGGACCTAAAATGCAGATTCCAGAATATATCCTCATGTGGAGTGACACAGACCAGCTTCCAGCACTCTGAAGTCTCTCTGACAGGAATGCCAATTGCTATGTTGTGATTATTAGAAGAACAGGACAAGTACTCAGAAAGGAGCAGCTTGCGTTACTTGAACCATGCATTCTAACCAAGCATAATTTCCTCCATTATTAAATCTGCTAAAGCACCCTAACAACTTGATCCAACTTTTTATAGCTGTTAAAATAAGTACCTCATTTATATTGTACTGATTGGGCAGCTTTCTTTTAACATATGGTTGTAATTAAGAAATTCACTTATTGTTTGTTTAAACAATAGAAGATAATTTGTGTAACAGAGGCCATGGAAAATGAGTCAAATCAATCTGCTATTTATTAACTTTCACAGAAAAATATTAAACATGGGTTTGTGAAGGTCTGAAAATATATACTCCATCGTACTCTATGATCTAAGGCTTTGAAAATGATAAGAAAAAAATATCATTGACATCAGTATGTAGTATTTTAAGTGGGGCAAAAGGCAGTTTGTCTAAAGTCCTATATTAGTGGGTCTCTGTTAAAAATATGCTTGATTAATAATAATGTAGTTTTTTTCCCCCAGTACTCACTGAGATTGAAAAAGACTTTCAACAAAAGAATGTTGTTTTACTGTTCTCACTGGCCCAGTACTTTAAACCTGGACACATAGGCTACAAAATAAAGAAATAAAACCAACTCTCTCACAAAATCAACACTATTTAAGGATGTGAAAAGAATGAGCCTTGCAGAGAACAATAAACTCTGGTGAGAGAAGAGCTCCGTTCTAATCGTCCCAAGGTTTTAGCATAAAGTTTCCACTTACATTATGACTTTCTTACTTTGGTCCTTCCTGCCAAAGGTACAAATGCCCCCTTTTCTTAGTTCAAAGACAAAAATCTTAAGTAAAACAAATTGTTTGTCCCTTGTTCTTTTTAATGGAACTAGGTCTACAACCAAATGGATTAAAGACTTAAATGTAACATTTGAAACCATAAAACCCCTGGAAGAAAATTCAGGAAGTAAAATCCTTGACATTTTTCTTAGCAATATTTTTTCTAATATATCTCATCAGGCAACAGAAAGAAAATAAGCAAATGGAACTACATCAAACTAAAAAGTTTTTTTTTCCACAGCAAAATTTAACATCAACATAATGAAAAGACAACCTACTGAGAAGATATTCACCAATGATACATCTGATAAGGGGTTAATATCCAAAATGTATCTAAAAAGCCTCATACAACTCAACACCAAAATATCAAACAATCCAATTAATAATGTACAGGAAACCTGAGTAGATGTTTGTCCAAAGAGGACACATAGATGGCCAATGACATAGGAAAGGATGCTCAATGTCATTAATAATCAGAGAAATGCAAACAGAAGTCCTGGAGAAGGGACTGAAGTGAGATGGAGAGGGTCAATAGAGGTAAAAATAATGGGACATCTGTAATACCTTTAACAATGAAGTTTTTTTTAAACATGAGCTATCACTTCAGTCCTATCAGAATGGCTATCATGAATAAATCAACACACAAGTGTTGGCCATATGTGGAGAAAAGGGAATCCTTGTATATTGTTGATGGGAATGCAGATTTGTGCAGCTACTCTGGGAAGAGTATGGAGTTCCATCAAAAAATTAAAAATAGATCTGCCTTATGACTCAGTAATACCATTTCTGGGGATTTATCTGAAAAAAACCAAAACACTAATCCCAAAGAATACATATACCTCTATGTTCATTGATAATATAATCAAGATACGGAAGCAACCTAAATGCTCATTATTACATGAATGGATAAAAAAGTAGTGGTACATATATACAATGTAATATTACTCAGTCATAAAAAAGATGTAAATCTTATAATTTGAGATAGTATGGATGGACCTATGTTCAGTGAAATAAGTCAGTCGAAGAAAGACAGATACCATATAATTTATCTTGTAAGTGGAATCTAAAGACCAAAATAAATGAACAAACAACGCTGATGGTAACCTTTGCTTTGAAAAAAAACTTTTTAGTTTGATGTAGTTCCAGTTGCTTATATTTTTTCTCTTAGTGAGGGGAGGGACTTGGGGGCTAGGTGAAAAAGGTGAAGGGATTAAGAAGTACATATTGGTAGTTACAAAATAGTCAGAGGGAAGTAAAGTACAACTAAGGAAGTATAGTCAAAATATTGTAATAACTATGTATGATGCTAAGTGGGTACTGGAAATATCAGGAGCACTCTGTAAGTGATTGTCTAACCACTATGCTGTACACCTAAAACTAATACAAAATAATATTGAATGTAAATTGTAATTGAAAAATAAAACTTAAAAATATAGAACTAGATTTAGCATTAACTTTCCAAAGAAAATTGAAGAAAAAAATTAGAGATATAAACACAGAAAAAAAAGTTTTAAAATATGTGCTTCTGAAATGACTAAATAATGCCATCACCTACTGGTCAATAAGAGTTTAGCTGGTCTGTTCTGTGTTATAGTTGGGTTTGATAATGTCTGAAATGTTCTTAAAATTAAAAATGTTTCTGTTTTAAGATAATCTCTATGAAAACAATGTTTATAACCATCTGAAGTGAAACACATCTACTCATTATAGTCCTTCATGTTTTTAACCCAATGCTCCAGTAGAATTCTAACTAGAAGCTGAGTCAAATGCTTTCTATTTCTCCATTGGACACTACTTTTTGTGGCTGATCTCTTTAGTAAAGCATACAAATAATCTACTCAGGCTAGAAATTCATCTCCATTCACCGGTTCCACCCTCACAGAGTCATGTCAGTTGCTCTATAGTGGGACAGATGTAGGAATTTTTTAAAGCTCAGAAAACTTTAATATTCAACCAGAGTTAAAACCATTGCACTAATAGCTGAGTAAAGAAAAGTTTAGAGGAAAAATTATGTTGCTGTAGGGACAGTTATGGTCTGTGACTAATTTTCTGAGATTTTAAAATGCTGTCCTATCACTTTGATCCTATAATTGCTAACTCTTATAAGAAAATTACCTCTATTATTAAGAAAAACACAATGTTCCCTAAGAAGGTAGTGAACATCTTATGTGAAGATTGTCACCATCCTAAATTCTCTTGGGAACAGAGCTGGATTTTAAGAAAATTTAATTAATTTTTTGATGATGTATCTCCAGAGTTCTCCTACACTCATGTATAGAGAATTGGGGGGTTATAATCTGAAAGAGTCCCACATAACAAAACACACTTATGCAAGCCATCAAAACTACCAAGTGATGTTGAAAGATAGGAATCACTCAGAGAAACTAATACCTTTCCCTCTGTGAATACTTAAAACGTAGGTGCTCTTCAACCGAAGAATATTCTTGGGAACACTCCTGATATGTGTCTGAATACTCTGGAGATCAAATTTATTTCTATAGCATTGTAGCCTCAGTGGAAGTTTAAAATGCCCAGCTTTTGAAATCCTTCCACAATCTGTGACCTATGGGAAATTTTTCAAACTTTTAATTTAGAAGACTATATGCCATTGACTCAAAGGTTATGGGATAAGTAGATTTATTTAATTGGAAGATCACACAGTAAAAAAAAAGTCCATTTTAACTAACTTATTGCGTGTGGGGTTAAGACAGATTCATGATAGAGATTTACAAATAAATTATATTGAATTATCTAAACTAATGGGAAATTGATGTCCTCATCAGAACAACAACAATAACAAAAAAGCAATTAATTCACTGATCCAGGAAAATGATGTCTTCTCAAATGGCATCTTTTAGAGGGGCATTATTTTCAATGATATGCTTACTGAGTATAAGCATATGGAAAGGGACAACCGTTATGGCCTTTTAGTGAGCTGAAGATTTTTCATATATTTTGGCATACGGCATATTTTCTATGTATTGGAAAACTTATCAGCTAAAATTCATGTAGATTGCCAATGACAGAGTAGGCACTGGACTTTGAAATCACTCTGCTGATTCAGATTGTGCTCTGAAGGGAACTGGTCAATCTGCTTTTGACACAATGAGGAATAACTCGGCAACACATGCTGAAGAGACACAGTCTGGGAAACAGGGTTCAAGCTTGTCCTGGTGCCTCATTTCACCCAGTGAGTGCAAGAGTCTAAGAGACAAATAGACTTACTAAGTACTTTTCCTATTGAAAAAATAAAGCGTGAGAGTGAGGCTGACTCTGTTGTGTATTTTGTGTGCTGCATGTTGTCTTGTATTTTGAAGATGAGATAATGGACAGTCACTCTGTACTTTAAAGCAGGATGACAGACAATCACATTGACCTGTTTTAGGAATGATGGGCATAGCATCATCATGCAGAAACTGAAAGTTGTGCAGGAAGATTAACTTAGATCCATCTTTTTAGAATACTATAAGTAGTATACACCATTACGAAAGAAACATGCCACTTACAAATTAAATATAACTAAGCATTTGTCCAAAATAATCATTTCAAGAGCATACTAGAAGTGCAATCGGCACAAATAAATAGAAACTTGTTTTCAAGCTAAGACATGGATTGCAATGATTTGTTAACTTATTTAAACATAAACAAATTAAACAAATAAAATGATTTTATTTATATTGACCTGATAGACTGTTAGGGAGAAATAATGTAACACTTTAATAAAAGACACAATATAAAAGATCTTAATTCCTTCATTTGTTAAAAGAAAACACTTTAGATAATATTTAAGGTCCCTTTTAGCTCTAAAATATTCTGTTTCTCAAGGAATAAAATAAATAATTTTAGTAGAGGATAGAAGTTCCACTGTCCCTAATTATCTTATTTGCAGAACCATGAAAAAGAGAATCTGATAATAGCAGGTTTCATATTAGATGATTTCAATTTTAAAATGTAGAATTAATTACATCTGTACGTACAAAATAATACTACTCTGAAAATAAAGAAATAATAGTGATGTTGACTTTGTAAATGAATAGCAATTACCTTTCTACTCACCTTAATCCCTACAGACTTTTGTGCTAGTCTGTTTGAGGTACCTTTAGTTTTTCATTTTCTAAGTGATAATTATAATGTTGTTGATATTAATAATGGATAAAAGTCTTGAAGGATCTATTTTGTGCCTTGCACTTGACATATTTTATCTTACTTAATCTTCACAGTAACATTATAAATGTCTGTTTCATCCATTTTATAAAATGATAAAATGTAATGTAACTCAAAGAAGCAAAGTAAACTATTCAATATGGTCCATCCATGACAATGTCAGGAATTTAGTTCAGAGTAGACTGCAATTAAGATGTTGTTCCTTCCAATGATCACAGGACAAAAGACCTGAGGGGGATGTGCACTGAAGAAATGGGAGCCAGTGAAATGAACCAAAATTCAGAGCTTATACAACTCCCTCAAGATTTGCTCAAGACACCTCAGCTCAGCTAACTCTGCCTAAATGACAGTCTCCCTCACAGAGGGCCTTTGCATGGATTGATCTCCCTCCCCACCATACCATTCCACAAAAGGAACCCTACTTTCTTCCTTCTGCCTCTTCACTCCAACCCCAAGTCCCAGGCCACAGCTTAGAAGTCCAATTCCCCTTTCCAGTTCCAAGCTAATTGAAATCATTGGTTTAACAGTGGATGACTGCTTTAATGCATCCTTCCCTGGTCAGGCCCACCTTATGTAATAAGACATCGAGGTGGGAGGTGTAAGAGACCTTACAATCATAGGCCAACTCCTTTGGAGAACCAGAGACAGGACTTGGCCTTATGCCATCCAGGATCTTCTCCATGCAGCAATGGCATGAATAGAAAAAGAGAAGCAACGTGGTTCTGAACTATGTGAAGGGCCCTTCTGAGCATGGGACCCTGTATGACTGCACAGGCTGTATCCTATGAATCTGGCCCTCAATGCCTGCTCAATCTTTACTTGGTGAGAACTATACTCCTAGTTAGCTTTCTTCTAAAGATGTAAAAACTTTATGATGTCTCTATTATTAAAAACTAGAGACCTGGTGCATGAAATTCGTACATGGGTAGGGTCCCTAGGCCTGGCCAGTGATCAGGGCTGATCAGGGCCTTCCAGCTGCCAGCTGGGGCCTCCCTTCCACAGCTGCCAGCTGCCAGCTGCTGGCTGGAGCCTCCATTCCCCAGCTGCTGGCTGGGGTCTTCCTTCATTCTGTGCCACCCTCTGGTGGTCAGTGTACATCATAGCAAGTGATCAAACTCCTGGTCTCCCAGCCAAACTCCTGGGGACAATTTGCATGTGCCCTCTAGATGCAGCATCCAGCCTCATGGAGGGGCTGACAGACCTAGGCACTCCAGCAGTGGTGGAAGGGTGAGGCTGGATCCGTCCCCTCCAGAAGTTGCTCCAGTCTTGCTGCTCAACTCCTGCAGCCCCCAACCAGGCTGACAGGCCCAGACACTCTAGCAGCACCACCTTTGTTGGGTTAATTTGCATACTTGCTCTAGTTTGGCTGATGGGTGCAGCAGAGTGATGGTCAATTTTCATGTTTCTCTTTTATTAGTGTGGATATGTAAAGCAACAGACATTTGCTTTTCATCACAATGTGTAGTTCTTAGTATTAAAAGGTTACCTATAGTTCTGTAGTTGTGGTTTTTAATGAAAGTCTGCTTTTTCCTACTTACTTATTAACTATTATAAAATCTACTTAAATATTTACTTCTTATCACCTTTGTGCTCAGCATTGAACAAACCAGGCAACCTACCAATCAACTGCTTTTAGCTGTCTGACCCCATGCAGGCATCGGAACTCCCTGCCATGAACTTGGGTTTGGCCCAATTTCATAATCCACTTTAGTGCCAGCCAAACACACTCAAGGGTGATCAGCCAAGGGCCAAGTTCCTCTCATTTAAATATTATTCTAGAATAGACCATGACATGGCAGATGCAAAACCATGGATTTTTTAAAGCTGGTCACTATGATATTCTCTTGTCTATAAATAAAATGCATTTATTTTAAGCTTTTGTTTTGGTTTATTTTAAATTGCAGATAAATAACATAATTTACCATGTCAACTTTTTTAAAGTTTTAGTATAGCTCAGTAGTGGTTAAATACTTTTATATTGTTTTACAAGCATATCATCATCTACCTCCAGAATGTTTTTCATCTGCCAAAACTGTGACTCTGTACCCATTGAATAGTAACTCTTCATTTTCTCCTTCCCTTCAGCCCATTTACTTTTTGTCTTTATAACTTTTATTATTTTTAGGTAACTCATAAAAATAGAATAACGGGGAGAAAGTCCTGTGACTGGCTTATTTGATACTAGCATGTTAAAAACATTTTAAATTGCATTTTTTAGAGAGACAGAAAGGGAGAGGGAGAGAAAAACATCAATGCAATAGAAAAACATCAACTGGCTATCTCCTGCATGCCCACTACTGGGGTCTAGCTGCAACCTGGGGCCCTGACCTGGAATCGAACCAGTAACTTTTCGATGCATGGGATGACATCCAACCAATTGAGCCACACCAGGCAGGGCTGATATTAACTTGTGATATAAATTTTTCAGGTGGTTGTACAGAACTGGAAGAGTCCTTTTAGGAGAAATTAATGCACAGTCACTAAATTTTAGAGAATTTGCTGATTGCTATAGGAAATAAGATCTGAAAGAGAGTTGTGTCTGGGTTGGAAATATTCTCACCAACCTAAGTCTCTTTTCCTGTACTTTCTTCATATTTGTCAAGAAGAATGTCAAAATCCTTTGAAGTTGAATGTCTCAATCTAAATTTGCAAGTTGGCCTATGTCTTAGGTTATTACAAAAGAAGAAAAATGCCTTTTTGTCACATACTAATAAAACAATAATCATTCAAGTAACCAAGCTGCAAACTTTCTCATTGTTAAATATTTAATGAGTATTTTCTTTCATTTTGACTAATCAGCACTTCATTTCTGCTTTACTTAGCCTTGGTTCACTTTGTACTGGGAACATTTTGCCTAGATATGCAAATCATTGCAGGCTGACCTTGATAAATGGTCTATGTTTGTGTAATTTAGATTAGTTCAGTAATTGCTTGGAGCAGAGACCAGAAATATTCCCGGGGACTTTAAGCATTCTCTTTGAGGACGTGGTGGTCTGGTAAGGAGTAAAGGTCAGACCGAAGATGCTTTACCACCTTCATCCCTAGGTCACGCCTGCTCTTGGTGTCTGGAAGCAGTTGCCCTGAATCTATTAGCTGGAAGCTTCACTCCCTAGATTTTCCTGACAGTTGAGATGCAGTAAAGCTGGCTAACCTTTAGAAAAAAATGCAGACAGCAAAGCCAAATTGAAAAGGTAATGACAGTGGTCCAGTGGCCTTTGGATGTGACACACAGCCTGCTTTAAATAGCGGGTGCCCCAGCATAGTTCTTAAGAAACTAGGTGTCTGACTTGGAATTTTATAACCTATTTAAGTTTGTTTTCTTATATAGAACTGTTCCTTTTTTGTTTTTTAAAATATCTGGGGACTCATACTAACAACGAGTTCAAGTAAGGAATATTATAGCCTCGAAGAATCTGTGAGTTTGATCTCTAACCCTTTTATTCCACTAATTCAACCTGACACCAGGCTTAGTTTTGAACAGCTCTCATGATGGGAGAGCTTACCACTTGCCACAGCAGCCTCCTTGGGGAGCCTCACTGCTTAGCAGTCTCTTCCTTCATCAATGCAAAACTGTTTCCTTTGACATTTTCCCTGATGCAGTCATATCCCTGGGGCCTACAACAAATACATTTTAATGTATTTTCCAGACTCTTTTTCTATAAATACTGATGAAGAACTGAAGTTCTATCCCAGTTCTTCCTTCTCCAGCTATGTAACCCATTCAGGTGCTTGTTTTGACATGATTGCAGATTCCCTCCTGCCATAGTTGGGTTTCCCCTGACGTGTTCTAGCTGGTTCACAGACTCAGAGGGTAGTAGCTACATCTGAACCTCATGGCAGAGCATGATCAACACCAATCACATTCGAGATGCTCTACCTTTTTAAATATATTTTTATTGATTTTAGAGAGAAAGGGAGAGAGAAACATCAGTGATGAGAGGGAATCATTGATCTGCGGTCTCTGACACACCCCCTACTAGAGATGAGCCTGCAACCTGGACATGTGCCCTTACCAGGAATTGAACTGTAATCCCTTGGTTCATAGATCAATGCTCCATCACTGAGCCATACTGGCCTGGAAATGCTATACCTCTTTTAAAAAATAAATGTATGCATGTTCAGAAACTCAAACATGTTTACAGGCATCTAGATGCCTATAATCTAGAATCGATTCTTTCCCCACCCCCACAACCTCCTTCCCCTACCTCCCTCTTCTAAAGACAACTAGTAGGTACCCTTTCAGAAAAAAAAATTGTTCTATTTTTTTAAAAAGATTTTTTTGTTGATTTTTGGAGAAAGAGGAGGGGAGAGGGATATATATATATCTATCTCGATGTGAAAGGGAAACATCAATTGGTGGCCTCCTGCATGCCCCCCACTGGGGTATCAAGCCTGCAGCCCAGGCATGTGCCCTGACCCAGAACTGAACCAGCAACCTTTCAGTGCCTAACTGAAGCACACTGACCACAGGGCCCGAAACAAATTCTTTATATGCGTCCCTGAGTTAGATGGTTCAAGATGAGAGGCTGAGCTGTTTCTCTCCAAGCCTCATATTATTTTTAACAGGAAAGAACCTGTATAGCTGGAAACCAACTTAAAAGTGAGCTGTCTCCCCAGATAATACTGAAAACTGAGCTGCGGTGCTGGCTGAGCTTTCCAGAAGAGTAGAAAGCACAGCCAAGTCAGTGTTTATGGAGGTTGTATGAAGCTTTTATATTTGATAGATTTAATTTCATTGCTTTTCCTTAAATTATAAGTGAGGTTGAACTTCCTTTGATAAATTTATTACCCATTTATATTTATCAACTTTCTCCTGATATTCTTTATTCATTTTTTTTTTACCTTCAAACATTTGCTTCATCTAAAAGTGGGTAAAGAATTAGGTTGTGATCCAACTTTTTTCCCCCAAAATACTTAGCTGACTGCCACAATAGTTACTAAATATCCTTCCCTCACTGACATGAAATATCACCTTCATTTTATATTAAATTATTTTTATAAAGTATTTTAGATGTGTGCTAAATCTCTTCTCTAATCCAGTGAATGGTCCATTTCTACTTAGAAACTATTTTAATTGTGGCTTCACAATCTATATATATATTTAGATAGAGATAGGTAATATGCAAATTAGGTTGGGACACCATAACAACCATGACCAGCTCAGGAGAAGAGGCCTGGCATGGGCCCAGAGCCCGAGAGAACAACAGACGGGGCAGCCAGCCAGTGGTCCCATCCCCAGTGCTGGGCTGCTAGGGCCAGAGCAGAGAGGGAAAGACACAGAGAAACATCAGTGTGAGAGGCACACTTCAATTGGTTGCCTCCTGCATGAGCCCTGACCTGGGCGCCGGTCAGGGAGGAGCCTGCAACCTAGGTACATGCCCTTGGTCAGAATCAAACCTGGATTTTATCTACGAAGGGCTAGGGGCAGGATATGACATATCATAGCCCCTCCAGCAGCAGCCCCTCCAGCAGCTGGGGCTAATTCATTTCACTGGCTCCCATTTCTTCAGTGCATGTCCCCCTTAGGTCCTTTGTCCTGTGATCATTGAAAGGAATAGCACCCTGATTGCAATCTATCCTGAACTAAATTCCTGAAATTGTCATGGATGGACCATCTTGAATAGTTTGCTTCTTTGAGTTACATTACATTTTATCAATTTATAAAATGGATAAAACACACATTCATAATATTACTGTGAATATTAAGTAAGATAAAATAGGGTGAGTGTAAAGCACAAAATAGATTCTACAAGACTTGTATCCATTATTAATATCATCATCATTATACATATTTCTTGGTGGCTGCAGTGGCCAGCAGAGGCAGCAGCAACGGGGTGATGGGGGTGGTACCTTCCACTGATCAGCCTGGATGCCTCCCACAGAGGGAGACCAGACTGCTGCTTAGGTCCGAGCCCCAGAGGGAGCGGGCCTAAGCTATCAGTAGGACATCCCCTGAGGGCTCCTGGGCTGTGAGAGGGAGCAGGCTGGGCTAAGGGACCCCCTTCCAGTGCATGAATTTTGTGAACTGAGGCTCTGGTTTATATATATAAATTTATAGAAAACTAGAGGTGCAGTGCATGAGATTTGTGCATTCAAGGGGCCCCTCTGCCCACACCTGTGCCCTCTGGCAGTCCGGGAGCCCTTGGAGGATGTCTGACTGATGGCTTAGGGCTGCTCCTGCCAGGAGTTGGACATCCGTAATGTTGCCATGGAGGCAGGAGAGGCTCCTGGCAGTGCCACTGCGCTCACCAGCAGTGAGCTCAGCTTCTGGATGAGTGGCGCTCCCCCTGTGGGAGCACATGAACCACCAGAGGGCAGTTCCTGTGTTGAGCGTCTGCCCCCTGTTGGTCAGTGTGCATCATAGTGACTGGTCATTCCACCATTAGTCAATTTGCATATTAGGGTTTTATTATATAGGATTACAATACTGGCAATATTGAATCTTCCAATTCCAAGCAAAGTTTTTCTTTACCTTTGTTTTTTCCTATATACTATAGCAGGAGTTTTCAAGAGCTTCTTCACCTGAAGCCTACTTTTTTTTTTAACTTTATGTCAGATGGTATATCTTTTTTGTTGTTGCTCTCATAAATGAGATAACTTCTTTCATTGCATTTTCTAATGGGTTATTGATAATAGAAAAGCTATTCGATTTCTATACATTAATTTTAAAACCAAATATTTTCTGAAACCTATTGTTTCTAATAGTATTTTTGCTGATTCTCTTGGTTTTCAAAGTATATGGCCATATTAGCTATAAACATGTCTATTTTACTTCCTGCCTTATACTTATTTCTTTTTCTTATTTAATTCCATTGGCTGCTATGTCCAGAGCAGTGACATGGGAGGTAACATGGGAGATGTTTCAGGTCACTTCAATCATAGCAATTCCCTTTTCTTTTTAGAATTACTTACTACTTGCTAGAGGAGGGAAAATCAAGACTGCTTCCCAAGACTGCATTGAGTTCAGATTCTACCTGTAATCTGAGAAGGCGTCTCACACCAAGAAAGTGTCGCCATAAAAAATCCAGAGGGCAGAGTAAGACAAACCGGGCTGTGCTTCTGCTCTGTCAATTCTGCAAACCAGAAGCATTGTCATAGAGGTTGTGGATTTTCTGTGTCATACTAGTATAGAGACCTGGTGTCTAACGCCTAGTTATGTAGGTATTAAGAGGCAGTGGGCAGGGCATTTATTGAGCTACCATAGATTTTCACCTGAGAGGGTGTGGGCCTGGAGCTAACAGTTGGGGCAGTGGATGCCAGATTTCCCTGCTTCAAAATCACAGTAATGGTAGAACTCTTGGCAGGTCCAGTCTAGGAGACATATTGGGAAGTAAAGCCTAGAGCTTGCTCCACCAGCTCTTCCAAAAATTTCATAATCAATTCTGTCATGTGGCCTTTCTATTTAACTAGCTAGAATGGTTTCTATTCAGTGCAACCAACTCTCACTGATAAACTATCTTATCTTGTTCATAACATAAAAGAAAATGTATTGAAAATTCTAATGTTTCTGCATTATGTATAATGCTGGCTTTAGAACATGTGCCTGCATGTCCAAATACATTTGCATAATGCTTTTAAGAATACTTTGAAATTATTCCTATGATTTCCTCCATACCCATGGCTGTTTACTACTCTTGTTTCTAATTTTATGTGAGTTTTTTCTTCCTTGGTTCCCTTAGCTTCCTGCTTTGATTGCCAGGTAACAATAGGTATCCATTACTCATCATTATTTTTGAAAATTTTTGAGACATGTTACCTTTAAGCTTATTTTCCACCATCTTTGAGTGAGTGTGTGTGGGTGTTTAAATAATAGAACCCACATTTTATTTTGGGTAAAGTGCATCCTCTTAGATTTGGATTTCACCTAGAGTTTTGTTATCTAATATATTATCTGTACCTTTCCTCTGTGTTTTATCTGCAAATTTGACCAGAATATAATTTCTATAATTTGTTTTTTTTAAGTTAAATAGGACTAAACATAAAAGGCTACTGCAAGCTTTTAAAAATCACTTTATAGGCTAACACTGTCTTTTTAATTTTTTTAGGTACACTCTTCAATCAGTTCTAAAACCACCAAATTATACTCACACATCCCACATTTCTTTACCTTAATTTACATCAAGGCATTGTGTAAAATGTCTCAATTTCATCAATTGCCTAGAAGTTCAAAACTCGTTTTTAAGCATCATTGTTTCAATAAACTTTTAAAAATACTTTCTATATAAATATTTAGAACAAGATCCCATCAACTTTAGTTCTAACAGAAACCTTATAATAGTCCTTAAAATCAGAAATCTATGACTTTAAATATCCAGTCAGCATATCCACCATATGTTAGTGGTTCTTAACCTCCGCTGCTGCTTTCTCTGCTCTGTGGTTCACAGAGAAAAGAAACACTGCTAGACTGCATGTGTCTTCATCAACACTCGATTCATACATTTTTTTACCCAAAGTATTCTGCATTATTTAATTTAATTAAGGCCTAGATATTTGGAATAAATCAATACATATTTTTGTGTAAAGCATATATATTTATATCTGAAGTATACACATTTATAAAGTATATATGTTTGTGTAAAGTGAATGTATATTGTATGTCTACCTATCTAGAGATTGCCATGCTGCCTGAAGTCCATCCGATCTCAATTCCTCTTGGAAAGAAAAGTGCCATATTTTGTGAATTCTGAAACTCTGTCAATTTTTAGATTCACTAACAATTAATTTAATAACCCCTTCTTAGGACACAGAAGGAATAGAACTAATGTAGGAAATGTATTCCCTGACTATGAGACACATTCTGGTGTGAAATGGGATGTGTTGGAATGGATTGCATGTTCTAACACCAACTGCCAAGAACTCTTGCAGGGCAGTTGTCTTCATCTCAATCAGGAGACACAGTATTTAGGTTTCTTTTCTTTATTTTACTTTTTTAATGAAATCCTTATTGTTGAAAGTATTACATATGTCCCAGTTTCTCCCCATTCACCCCTTCTAGCCTGTCCCTGTCCCCCACCCCAGGCTTTCATCACCCAATTTTCTGTGTCCATGGGTTATACATAGATGCATACAAGGTATTTGGTTGATCTCTTCCCACCCACCCACCTTCTCCAGCCTTCCCTCTGAAGAGTTTTCTTTTCTAACATCTGTATGAGTTGGAAGTAGGGAGTCCAATGTTCAGTCCCTAGCAGAGATGAAGGGCTTGATTCCCTGGAAGTGGGATCACCCTTCATCTTCTTGGATTGATTCCTCCCCTCAGAGCCACTCTACTACATTCTTACTCTGCTAGATGCCACCAGGTAATTCTTACAAGTTTCTATAATTGCAAAGAATATTACACATAGCTGAAAGGAACAAAAGTTACAGAAAGCATTGAATTTCAAATAATATTTTCAAAGATGAGTTTTGCTTCTTACATTTTTAACTTAAGAATACTACCCCTGTCAGCAGCTTAAATTTAATTTTTTTTGTTGGGGGGGCAAGAACTGATCTAACAAACAGTGAGTTCTGTTGATGAAGGTTATGCATGTTGTTTAGAATGAATAATTCTATAACAGATGTAGTGTGCAGCAAAAGGAGAAGGAAAAAGAAATTAGAATAAAACATTAATGAAGTATTTTTGCTCTATGTCCACTACCAGGTTTTACATATAGAGCTTCCTTGGGAGAAAAAAGAAAAAAAGATCTTTGATTTTAAAAAGAAAAGCCTTTAAAATGCAACTTTCCCACATTTTTTTCAGGCATTTCTTCCCCCAATGCCTAATGGATTGCTTTAAAACCTAAGACCAGGAATCCAGGAATTATTTGTTTCTGGTTTCCAATAAAGCTTCATTTATCATCACAAACCACTGAAAATCAGTAAAATGTCATAAAAGCTTGCATTCCATTTTCTTACAAACCTAGTGCTGACACTTCTATAGTGAAGGGGTAAAAAATGGAATGGATTAGACATGTGCTAGAATACAAATTAGTAGGTCATGGCAAATAGGAAATAAATGAATGTGTGCCTCTGTGTATAATATCTATGCATAACCATGGTTTTCCTGGCAGGAGGATTTTTTTATTCCTCTTTTTTTGTTTTGTTAATCCTCACCTGAGGATATTTTTCCCATTGTTTTTCCAGACAGTAGAAAGCAGGGAAGGAGAGAGAGAGAAACAATGATGTGAGAGAGACACATCGACAGATTGTCGTGAACAGGGACCTCGACCAAGAGCCTCAACCAAGGGTGGGTAGCAAACCCCAAAAGCCAGGTATGTACCCTTAACTGGAATCCATGCTCTGGCCTATGCTCTAACCACTGAGTAACACTGGCCAGGGTGGATTTTTTTTCTTTATCCTCAATTAATTTTCTTATTCCTTCCCTATTTTCAAAGAATCCCAGATAAAATTTATCCACATTTTATAGACAAAGACTAAGATTTACAGCAGTTAAGAAACTTGCATAAGATAAATTAGTAAATGGGGGGGTGATTTACCCAAGTGTTTGTACCCCAACAAATTCAACTCTAGAATGTGTCCTCTTAAATGCAATACTCCACAGGCTCCCCACAAAGCAGTCAACAATAAATGATCACATGTCATATTTGTGGCCAAAGAGTATGAATCTACTAACAGCACTCAAGACATTAAGGCAAACATATTAATTGCCATCTCCTAAATTTATTCTATTCATGTCTCTCCTACAGGAAAATCAGCCCTTGTAATAAATCCTAATTTTTGTTTTATTTCTTATACTTTAAATCTATAGTTTAAAGTCTATGCATTTTAATAGCAAGAATTGTTCCTGGTTTTTATATATAAACTAAATTAATGCATATGACTGAGTATTATATTACTTGAACATTATAAACTTGGATTTATTGAGCAACATCTGACAAATGACCTTCAAAGCTGATGTGTAGGATTACAACACGCATACATTTTTTTAATTAAAAAAACAACAACAAACCCCTCATCAATAAAAATATCTGGACCTTTTACCATGATTACAGTAATGATATTTTTGACAATATATTTGAAAACTGAAGTATATATTTGTTACTATTGGACAATGTTAGTTTTAACATTAATGGCAGAGAGCTGAAATCCAGAAATTCTTCCTTTTAATCCTGACCCTGCCAGTACTTGGGCAAACATGAACTAGATGATCCCGAACATGCCCCTTAACCGCTCTGAGATCTGCGTCCTCCTCTATAAATACTGCCCTCCTACCTAGTTGAACTACTATGATGACCAAAGAGATATAAGAAATGCATGTGACTTTGGAATTAAGAATGCTAATTAAATAAAAGTACTACTTTAAAATGATTTTGTTCAGAGTCTTGTTTTAGACAATTCATTTGCTAAAAATCTATTCAAATTTCAAGAAAGTTTGTTGTGAGGTATCAATTTCATGTTCAACATCACCAATGGCTCCACATTTCCATATCCCACCAGTTTACACTCCTCTCGATTTTCAAGGCCCTCCACAGTCAAACTTCAGGCTGGCTGTTCAGCAGTACCTCCCACTGCTAAACACCACCGACTCTGCTGCTCTTTTTAAGCCTTGATCAACACTCTGTTCCACATTTCAATCCCAATCTCCCCCACGTGCTGCGTCTGTTCCCTTTTCTGCTTAGTGAATCCTCTTCCATTCTTCAAAACCCCCAAATTTCCTTGACCATCCCTGGAGCCCCTGAAGAACTTATAAAATGCACCTCATTTGATGATGCCCTTCTTATGCTGTCCAGATTTTTGATGCATTTTAATCTTGCTTTCCTCGCTTAATAATAATCTCCTTAAAGGGAAAACTCAGTTTACACACTTTTTCAGAACATTTATTTTTTGCATTTTAATTCCTTTATTGATTAAGGTATTACATATGTGTCCTCATCCCCCCATTACCTTCCCCACACCCCACTCATGTCCTCACCTCCCTGTTGTTTGTGTCCATTGGTTAGGCTTATTATGCATGCATACAAATCCTTTGGCTAATCTCTCCCCCTTACCCCTCCCCTCCCCTACCTTCCCTTTGAGGTAAGGACAGTGTGATCAATCCAATGGAGCACATAATTGTCTTAGGTAATAACCTTGATAGTCACTAAATAGTACCTATTAGGTTTCAGGCACTGTACCCAGAGCTAAGAAAAGGGCCGGGCACTGCTCCCCTCCTCACAGAGAGCAGTGTAGGGAAGAAGCAGTTCTGTGCTCAGACATTCAGAAAAGAGTTTCAGTGTTCTTCCTTAAGAGATACTTAGGGAAGCCCATGGGAGTGACACATAACGAAACCTGAGGTAGTCAAGGCAGGTTTCTCAGAAGAGGTGACCCTTAACCTAAGAATCTCAAAAAGAATAAGAATCAACCATGTGCAGTAGGCACTACCCTCATTTTTCAGCTTTCCAAGATGATTGAGCTAAAAGGGATTTAGGACTCACCTGAGACTCAGAGCTGTATTATGACTTTTTGAGTATCTCAATTACAGTCATGTCCCCCTAACTCTAAGATCAGTAGGCTTTCCATTAAGTCACATGGCTTCACTCAGCCAAGCTAGTGATATGCATAATGCATGCTATATTCCTGAAGTGAGTGAACCCATTACCTTAATTACATTACACCTCAAACACTTGACTTGAAATAGAATGCCCTAAATTTAGTCTCAGAATTTCCATAGCAGATACAATTCTATATCATATGTGCTTGCATTTGACTTGAATAGAATTTGGTGAATAAGACTTAAGAAGACGACTACAAGTTTATGAGGCTTTAAGAAAGTTTGTCATCCAAGGAGCTAGGAGAGAAAGTTATTTAGTAGGTAATACACACGATGTGCCAGTCACGAATAGACTTATCTTATAGTATTCAATAACTCAATTGAGGTAAATACAATAAAGTCCTTTTATAAATTAGAAAACTGAGGTTTCAGAGCGATTAAACCATGTGCCTCAGGACAAAAAAAAAAGACAGATTTGAAGCTCAAAGTGCATGTTCTTTCCCTACATCACCTTAGTCACCTAAATAATTTGTCAGAGAGGCAATCTCCAAGCAAGCTCTCCAAACCATGCCAAGTCCCCTTTTCAATGTTGTCAGGTCCATAAGAGAAACACAGCTTGTACTTGTGTACTTATTTCTATGATTCATTGATTAATATCTGCCTCTGCTCCTACATTCTAGGCTCTAAAAAGGCAATGCCATTGTTATCCACCATAATTTGTGCCTGTGTCCTGGCATATTGTTGATATTTAATAAGTTGTTGTCAAATAAAGGACATTATAGCAATATCTGAAGCAAGGAACTTGGGGGTGGCTTGTCTAAGACACTTCCGGTCAGAAAAACACAGTACCAGAGAGGGAAGAGATGTGACACCTGTCTCAGTGGTTTGGGCAACACAACTACTTATCAGTTTTGAAATAGTAAGAAACACTCACTAGCAGTCTCACATGCTTATCAATTGTAATAAAAATATGTAATGCAATTAACTGTCCAAAAATGTACAAAAACATATTTTTAAATCTCTTGGTATAGTTGCAACAGGATAAGTATAGCTTTTATAAAAATATTTTAAAGTTAAAAATATTGTAAAGTTACAAATATTTTAAATCCTTTAACTGAGTTAAAACTGTATACATTCACAGAGAGACACACATACACACATACACAAAGGCTTGACTAGAAAGAAAACTTCCAAAATTGAATATCAGTATTTCATAGCAATACAATTCTATATTTGTGTTGTGAGTAGTTTTTGTTTAGTTTTTTATAAGCCCCTAGCTGCAAAGTGGTTCTGTCTAAAAAGTGAGTTATACATTAATTATACTTTAATTTTAACTTAGAGTACAACAGGGATCTATAAAACAATTTTATCAGTGGTTGTATTATTGTACAGTATTTTGGAAGATAGCCTTAAACAAGCCTATTTAGTCTTCATTTGGCCCAGATCTTTGCAATCTGGCATAACTCAGGGAGAGACTGACTATATTAATCTAAATGAGCAGATTTTTTTCACCTTCTAATAAGAAGTGAAATGCTCGGCACAAATTTATTCCATTCCTGCAAAGCAAAGACAAGAAGAGGATTCAAGTAAAACATTATGCAATTTGTCTTTTACAGCAACACTTTGCAGCAGTATTATTGCCCCGCCCCATAAAAGCAGGAAACTGAAGCCCAGAGAGGTGATACAATGCTGGTCAGTGATCCCGACAGGATGTCTTCTCTGGATCTCAGTTTACACACACATAGAAGGAAAGTGGCTGCTCCATCCAAATGTGCTTGATCTATGTCATAAATTGATTAATTAGTGCTAAGTCTTTAGCAGAGCTGGTCCTTATAGGCACTCACATAATTACTAAATAAATATCATTTAATTAGCTAAATTTATTTTGGCAGCATAAGTAAAACCCATGTTGATAATAGCAATTTTTCCTCATCGTCCAAGGGTTAGCGAGTGTCAGTGAGTTGTCCGGTGGATCTTGGTGCACTAGAAGAGAGTCAGTCCCTGAGTCTCTACTCCCTAGAATGCGGGGGGGGGGGGGGGGGGAGGATCCAGTGTCCAAGAAAGGGTATCCCACACTCTGAGCAGTAAAACATTGTTAAATTCTATTGGAAGCTTAGAAAGGTAGTCAATATTGTCCATTAAATTTCAATGAACCACAATGCATCTCTAATTCATGAACAATTACCCTGTGATCCAAACTGTCAACATTTAAGCTTAACCTGACAAGATGTTCTTTCTTAATTGTTTAAAAGCTCTTTAACTCTTTGGCATGCAGAACGTGTGTAGATGAAACAAATATGGAACCCCAAGGAGCACTGAGATGGGTTTGAACTTAATGGTTATTAGTGATGGGCTGGTCTCAAAGATGACTTGAGGCTTATGAAGCATCACAGTTATTAAAGGGGAAAAGGCTCTCAGAGGACCTAATGTCTCATTCGACAAATTCCGACTTGGCATCCATGCTGTTTTTGTTTACATACAAGACCTTAGCTTCTGCAGAGATTAAAAAGATGTTGAGATGATCAAAGAGTTTAAATGGCACCATTTATGTGATTCACTAGCTGCTGAGATTTTTTTAAAAGGAATTATTTTTAAAAAGCATTCCAAAGGAAGAAATATTTGAGCTTATTTAAAGGCTTTTATTTGAACTCCCCGCCCCCCCAATCAAATACTCTAGTGGTCATCTCTATACAGAAACTGATCAACTCATCAATGGTGTGATTCTAATTTTTTTTTGGTAAACTGATTACTGAGGAATCATAGCATTTGTGATTAGAGTTCCAGACTAACAAAGTATTATGACTTATAGCTGAATACTGTGAGATTTTAAAAATGTGAAATAGTATAAAACAAGACTATCACCTTATAGTAATGTAACCAAATAGTGAGACTCTTGCTTCTGCCAGCCAGAGGGAGGTGTCCTCCCAGGTGTGAGTGTGTGTATTCGTGTGGTCAGTGTACAGAAGGGGAAGCGGCAACATGTCCTCACCCATGCATGTTGCCCCCTTTAAGATGAGTATTATTTAAAAGAAACAACCAAAAAAATAAGTGTTTGAGAAGACATGGGGAATTGGAGCTCTTGTGTCCTAGTGGTAGGATTGTAAAATAGTGCCATCACTCTGGAAAACAATATGGCAGTTTCTCAAAAAGTTAAAATTAGAATTACCATATCACCAGTAATTTCAGTTATGAGTACAAACACAAAAGACTTGGAAGCCAAAACTCAACCAGATATCGCACATCCAGGTTCACAGCAGTACTGTTCACAACAGGCAAGAAGTGGAAGCAATCCAGTGTCCAATGATAGAGGAACCTTGAAGACATTATGCTAATTAAAGTAAGCCAGTCACAAAAGGTACAATACTATCTAATAAAAAAGAAACATGCAAATTTACCATACCTTCACTATGCTACCAGCCAATAGGAGCAATATGCAAATTAACTCCCAAGCTAGATGGAGGGTGGGTCCCCTCCACTCCTAGCCAGCCATGGTGGCGCTGAGAGTAGCATGGGTCCCCATCACAGCGCCAACTGCAGAAGGGGCTCTGGCCCAGCTCCCCACCTCCTGCAGTGAGGCTCCGGCCATGGCCTGTGCCTTCCTGTGGGTGGTGCGGGTCCCAATCGAAGCCCCAGCCACAGCTGAGGCAGAGGCAGTTAGGGGTGATCAGGCCAGGAGGGGAGGGCAGTTGAGGGTGATCAGGCTGGTGGGGGGGGAGCACTGGGGCCGAGCAGGCCAGCAAAGGGGACCAGTTGGGGCAATCAGGCCAACAGGCAGAGTGGTAGGGGTGATCAAGCAGTCAGGCAGGTGAGCGGTTAGGAGCCAGGGGTCTCAATATGATTGGAGAGGATGCAGGCCGGGCTGAGAGACAACTCCTCCCTCCCCGCTTCGCTGTGTGCATGAATTTCGTGCACCAGGCCACTAGTACCAAATAATCCTTCTTGTATGAGGTACACAGAGTCTTCAAAATCATAGAGACAGAAGAATGTAGAATGATGGTTCCCAGAGACTGGGAGGGAGGAGGGAATAAGAAGTTATTTTTTAAATGAGCACAGAGTTTCAGTTTTCCAAGATAGAAAAGTTCTAGATATGAATGGAAGTGATAACTGTGTTACAAAAAAACTTATTCTGACACTTGTTAAAACTGTAAGAAAGGCTTCATTCAGGATTATTGTAATTGGTGTCAAGACCATTGTAATAGGGGCCAAGATCACCGCAATAGGGGTGATGAGAGATCAGACTCAACTCTAAATACAGTGAAGATAGCTGGGGATTTATAACCAAGGAGAGGAGTGACAGGGTGGGGGCGGTGTCAGAATTGGAAAATTATTACAAGGGCACTTCACAGCTAGGAGGATTCTTACTAAATCAACTGAACTGAATTCTTGTCCAAGGCAGGTTAGGGTGACAGATATCAAGGGAGGGGCAGTCTCTCTAAACCTTGTATGGTGACAGACTGTTACTAGACTTGTGATGATCACTTCATAACATGTTTAAATGTTGAATCACTATATTGTTCTAATGAAATGAATATAATACTGTATGTCAACTATGCTTCAATTTAAAAAAGAGTCACTGAGACCAGATGTTATTGATACAATGGATACTTTCTTTACTAGTATACATTCTACCTTGTAACAACTATTTCTGATTTTCTCTTTACCTCATTCTACTTTTTAAAGTCTCTGAACTCTCTGGTAATGAGCAGATCTTTCTACTACAGGACAACTATAGAATTCTCTAGAAACAAGTGGAAATGGTAGCAAACATTTAAGATAAACATTGGGAAAAATTGGTACAAATCCCAACCAAAGATGTTTTTTAGTTAAAAATTATAACATTAATTATAACAATTGCTTTGCTTGGCTAGAATGTGTTGCTGTATCCAGTCTGTGACAAGTTTTCTAAAAGTATTTGAATTAATGAACCAACTATAAGAGCTAATAGTTCCTTGGCAGAATAACATGTACTATTCCGTAAAGCTTCAAATCCTAAAGAGAACTGAGAGTGTTAACAATGCTGAAATTCTTAGAAACTTTAATCATCCACAGCAAATAAAGTTAATTCAACCCAGTGCACATTTACGGAAACACTTCCTGCCACACAATGGCTAAATGGCAGTGATTCTAAGATAAATATGATGGCTCATGCCTTCAAGGAGTTCATAGACTGGTGGGCTCTGCACGGTTTTGCAACTTACAAAGGAAGTAAGCCTTAACAAATACAACTCTCAAGATGTTCTATAGTGAAAGAATAAAATGGTTATTAATCAACCTTGAGAAAAAGCTCAGGTTTTTGATCCGCTGGAGATAACATCAAACTGCATTTGGATGACAAGTCTACTATTTAGAAATCACTTACCTGGCTCACTGCTTCACAGAGAAAAGCACATTTGTAATCTGTCACAGAAGTTTGGGCCTGGGTCTGGGCCTAGGTGGGTAACTCACTGTGTGTAATGTCAATGAATGCATTTCCCTTTATGGGCATTCCATGACATCCACTAGCCAGCTCTGAGAGTGTGCACATATGGAACTAAAATACTGGGGGCTTCTGACCTTGGCAATTGCCGGTTCTTACTGATTCGGAACTTCAGCTGCATAGCAAGCACACTGGTATTTGAAATGCAATACATGCGAGTCATTTGCTGCAAAAAACAAAACAAAAAAAAACAGCCCCCCCCCCCACACACACACACACAATTCCTACTTTAAATTCAGTATTACAATAAGAAAAAAAATTGACTTCTATATAGTGGAAGAGAAAATTATCTATTAATGATCAAGATGAAATATAAATATGACAGATGCTAAAATACTTAAAACACTCATTATCTCAAGACATTCAGTGATTAACTATGCATATTGCCTTTTGTTATGCAAAACATGCAGATGCTTTATTGAACATTATAAGGATTCCTAAGCAAGCAAAAATGAGCATGTCTTTCAGTTAACGTGCTATATAACACCAATCAAATTTTCATTGGAAGTATAAATATCTTTCACTCAATCATCAAAAACTATGCATTCGGTTCATAATACAATGCTGCTTTCTCTACATAACTCACCTAAATTTAATTTTTTTCCTTTTATTTATCCTCTTACACATAATCTTATGTCTAGATGCATTTTAAATTCACTCAAATTCAATAACTGCTGAAATGTGCATTTATAGTTGTGATGTTCCCAATTTTAAATATTCATTAAATTTTCCCATTAAATTTTTCATTAATTCTTCTTTTCAGAGATGCTGAGGATCTTAGAAGAAAGGATGTATATTTTATTTATCTTTGTAGCCATAATACCTAGCCTATAACTAATAAATATTAACTACATATTAATATATGTAAATGTATATACAGATATCATTGGGCTTTTCAGGGACTTATTCGCTGGATAAGGTCGCATTGGGGACATTCCATAGAAGATCATGAGACAAACTGACTCCCAAAGACTAGGCCCTAGTTAGAGGTTAACATAAGCCTCAGGCCAGAGAAAGGGGGGGTTTAGTAGATCAGATAGCTTGTGAAACTCAGATTTGAAAAGGAGGAAATGGTCTTAGGCGAACCTGCTAGCGGTTTCCAACCTGTGGGTCTCGACCCACAGGTTAAGAACCACTGCTATAGAGCCTAAGACCATCGGAAAACACAGATATTTATATTATGATTCATAACAGTAGCAAAATTACAGTTATGAAGTAGCAACTAAAATAATTTTATGGTTGAGGGTCACCACAACATGAGGAACTGTATTAAAGGATCACGGGTTTAAAAAGGTTGAAAACCACTGTCCTAGAGGCAGCAAAAACCACAAAAGGATTCCAAACTAACAGGATCAGAGATGTTTTATAAAGAAAAAAATAAGTGTAAGATGGATTCTTGGCTCTGAATTTCAACACACTGTTTTTCTTACAGCCTTCTGGTACAATGCAGAATAGCTACAGTCGTTCTTTGACAATAGAGTGTTCCCGCCTCCCCTCTCCCCCACAAAGTATATGCTTCAATCTAAAATCCCCATTTACTCTGCCATTCCTTTGTCTTCTTACTGGGGTCTCAACATCTTGGTTGTTGGCCTTTGGACATGATCGCAGGTTTGTCAATGCCTCTGCTGAAACAGTGCTTACAGGTTAACATAAAAGGCAGAAATCACAAAGGAAACAACTGACAGATTTCAACAAACCTAAATAGAAAACAACTACATGCTGAACAAACCCTTCCATAAGCCAAAATGTGAATCTCTGATTCCCTGCATCAGAATCACACTTGGGCTCTCTAAGATTCAGATTCCAGAATCCTAACTTGACATTTTAGATCAAATTTTCAATGGGCAGTTTTTATGAATTTACATGAAACATTTATGCGCACACACACACACACACACACACACATGTTCATGAATATCCACCCCACTCCATACCACACAGACATAGACACATATTTACTGGTGATTTTGGGGGCATGCTTAAGTTTCAAAACAGCTGTTGTAAACATTTACCAACTCCAAACAAATATTTATAACTATATAGCAGAAAAAGTGGTAATATTTTTAATGTGCAAAGAGCAAGCCAATGAGACAATATTAAGTACCCTGACTTTAAAAAAAAAAAGAGCCCTAGCCGGTTTTGCTCAGTGGATAGAGCATCAGCCTGCGGACTGAAAGGCCCTAGGTTCGATTCTGGTCAAGGGCATGCGCCAGTAGGAAGTGTGCAGGAGGCAGCTGATCAATGTTTCTCTCTCATCAATGTTTCTTACTCTTTATCTGCCTCCCTTCCTCTCTGTAAAAATTCAATAAAATATATTTTTGAAATGAGCAAAGGTATGGCTCAGTTGACTGAGTGTCATCCCATGCACCAAGAGGTCACTGGTTCAATTCCTAGTCAGGGCACATACTGGGTTGCCAGTAAGGAGTGTGCAGGAGGCAGCTGATTGATTGATGTTTCTCTCTCTCTCTCTCTCTCTCTCTCTTCTCTCTTCTCTCTTCTCTCTTCTCTCTTCTCTCTTCTCTCTCTCTCTCTCTCTCTCTCTCTCTCTCTCTCTCTCTCTCTCTCTCCCCCTTCCTCTCTCGGAAATCTATAAAACCATATTTTAAAAAATTGAGCACAGGATATGGATAACCAATCCATAAAAAGAACAAATAAAAATAGCCAATCGCCTTAAGAAACACAATCATCTTCACTACATGTCCACCATCTCTTGTCTTCAAATTTGAAATAAAAAAGCTCTGAAAATAAGATTTCCCAGCTTCATACAGTAGCAAACCTAATCTGACTTCAGCTCATTTGGTGGTAAAACCTGATGAAAAGGGAGGATGTTGATGGTCTCTGCATGTTTTACTTAGTATGGCCACTCATATTTCAGTGCAGAAGGATGAATGTTTTATTTCTGGTTTGCTGTGTGCTACCCCAGACCACTTGAGATGGTTGTAGATGTTTTGTATTATCTTGCTAAAAGTAAAAAAAAAAATTCAACCTTGAAAGAGTTGTTGAACTAGTCATCACAAATATGTGTAATAAAAAAATGTGTGTGTGTGTGTGTGTGTGTGTATAATTAAAAAGGTATATCAATCTGAGAGATACAAATCAAAACAATGAGATACCATCTCACACCAGTCAGAATGGCTATTATTAACAAATCGACAAACAAGTGCTGATTAGGATATGGAGAAAAAGGAACCCTCCGGCACTACTGTTGGAAATGCAGACTGGTGCAGCCACTGTGGAGAACAGTATGAAGTTTCCTCAAAAAACTAAAATTGGAACTCCCATTTGACCCAGTAATCCCATTTTTAGGACTATATCCTAAGAAATCATAAACACCAATCAGAAAGGGTATATGCACCCCTATGTTCATAGAGGCACAATTTACAACAGCCAAGATTTGGAAACAACCAAATGCCCATCAGCAGATGAGTGGATTGAAAACTGTGGTACAACTACACAATGGCATACTATGCTGCTGTAAAAAAGTAAGAACTCTTACCATTTGCAACAGCATGGATGGACCCGGAGAGTCTTATGCTAAGTGAAATAAGCCAGTAGGAGAAATAAAAATATCACATGATCTCACTCATGTGTGAAATATAATTAACAACATAAACTGGTGAACAAAAATAGATCCAGAGACAGAGAAGTATCGAATAGTCCATCAATCTTCAGAGAGAAAGCAAGGGAGGGTTGAGTTGGGAGGTAAAAGACTTGTATGCATGCATGTAAGTATAACCAATGGACACAGACACTAGGGGAGTGGAGGCATATGCTGGGGTGGCCAATGGGGGAAAAGTGAGACATATGTAACACTATATGTATTACTTTAAACAACAAAGAATTAAAAAATGTATATCAAAATAAAATGCCCGTTTTTGTCAATCAAATTAGAAACTAGTCATATAAAGTCAATATTCTTTGTTGGTGATGGGAATGTTCACCTTCCTATTCGTATCATGGAATGATAAATAAAACACTCTCTTGAGAAAAATTTGCCTAAACATATTAGAAGTCATTATAATATGCAACCCTTTTAACTTGACAAACCAACTCTTGGGAATTAATCTCAAGAAAATAATTATTGTATCATGTTCATTGCAGCACCAGAAATAATAATGAAATGAACACAAATGTTTAACAATAGGGAATTTGTTAATACCATCACAAATGAAATTATAATATATTCATTAAAATGATTTTGTGAAAGGATATTTCATGATGTGGAAAATTTTAATAATACATTGTGAAGTGAAAAAGCAAATTACAAAACAATAATAATGTAGATGATGATTCTGTTTTGGAAAACTATCTATGCAATTATGTGCATAAATTAAAGTTTATAAGTAAGGGTAGATTTACCTGGACAATTGTATTATAACAAATTGTATTATTCCTTCTTTGTTCTGTTCTGTGGTAACATTTTTTTGCAAAGAATCTGCAATGCTTTTGAGATTAAAAAAAATCAATACATTTTCAATGTAATTCTCCACATTCCTCATAATTCTGCTGAAATGTTCTGACCAGGATGAAGTAACATGATGTGATTACTTCTTCTATCCTGGACACTTCAATGAATGCAGTCAAAGTTAACTTTATAAAAGAAGAATAAACTATATATTTTTAATTTGGTAAAGTAAGAGCAGGCTTTCATATAAGGCGTAATCATGATAATATTTATAACAACATTAAAACATAAGAGGAAAAGAAATCTAATGAAATTAGAGGCAACCAGAAGCCATATTGCCAACAACTCTCCAAGGACACCCTTTCTTATGCCTCACTTTCTTTTCCTTCCATAACCACAGGAATGGCTTCAGAATATAAAAACTCTGATTTTTTTTTTAAATGGGCAGGGTGAGGGTTTCAATTTCAAAATAGCAGATTGAGATAATATATTTATTTTCCTTTTCTCTCTAAACATCTTGACATTATTGCTAAAACCAGTTTGGCTCAGTGGATAGAACATCGGCCAGCGGACTGAAGGGGTCCAGGTTCGATTCTGGTCAAGGGCATGTACCTTGGCTATGGGCACATCCCCAGTAAGGGGTGTGCAGGAGGCAGCTGATGGATGTTTCTCATCGATGTTTCTGACTTTCTATCCCTCTCCCTTCCTCTCTGTAAAAAATCAATAAAATATATTTTAAAAAATAATTATCAGTGACATTATTGACATAGTATAAAAACGAGGGAAGGAAAGGAGATGTAGAACAAAGGGCAGAACAATAGAGTGCACCATAAATTGCTTCCTCATAGCTGAATACTTCTAGAGCACAGCAGAGACAGAGGCCTTCAATCTATTTACAGCACTAACATAACAGGATGGAAGGGAGCCAGAATAGAAGGATGTACATAAATATACACCCAAACCCAATTCAGCATATGTTGAACAATAATACACGTGCACAAGTTAGGACACACTCAGTGATGTAAAGATAGGTCATGGGAAAAAACCTATTCTCATAGTTTATTATATTAATAGTTTAAAGTAGAAAACAATGAAGTCACACCTAATTATCTCTAGAGATGTTAAAAGTTGCTTTACTTTATAAAACTCACCACAAATTCTGGCTAAAGACTTAGTAAGTACTTTTCTTAATGTGTTATACACCAATAGCAAAAATTATACTTACTGGTCAAATGGGTAAGGAAAAAACCACTAAAACTTCAATAATGAAATAAGATCAAGCTTAAGCTTGTTGTCTATAAAGCAATTTTAATACCCATTTGGTATCTAACAGAAGAAAATAAACTCAATCTAACTAATAATGAAAAAATTAAAGATCAATAAGATATTTTTGACCTTTGGACTACCAAAATTTTTAAAAGTTAAATAATATCCATATCAGCAAGATATGGAGAAACTCAGATGTTTTAGTTTCCTATTGCTTCAGTAACCAATCAGTATAAACTTTTAAAACAATATGAACTTATTATCTTAGTAGAGGCCCAATGCACAAAATTCGTGCAAGGAGGGCGGGGGATGTCCCTTAGCCCAGCCTGAACCCTCTCCAATCTGGGACCCCTCAAGGGATATCTGACTGCCCATTTAGGCCCGATCCTATCAGGCAATCAGACATCCTTCTCACAATCCAGGACTGCTGGCTCCAAACTGCTTACCTGCCTGCCTCCCTGATTGCCCCTAACCGCTTCTGCCTGCCAGTCTTATCACCCACTAACCACTACCCTGCCAGCCTAATTGAGGTCTAACTGTTCCCCTGCTAGCCTGTTTGCCCCCAACTTCCTTCCTCTGCCAGCCTGGTCACCCCCAACTGCCCTCCCTTGCAGGGCCTGAAACCTCCCAACAGCAGTCCCCTGCTGGACATCTTGTGGTGGCCATCTTGTGTCCACCTGGGGGCAGGAGCTTTGACCACATGGGGGAGCCCTCTTGTGTGTTGGAATGATGGTCAATCTGCAAATTACTCTTTTATTAGATAGGATAGAGGCCTGGTGCATGGGTGGGGGCCAGCTGGTTTGCCCTGAAGAGTGTCCCAGATCAGGGTGGGGGTTCCCTTGGGGCAAGGGGTGGCCTGGGTGAGGGGCCTGTGGAGGTTTGCAGGCTGGCCACGCCCCCCAGTGACCCAAGTGGAGGCCCTGGTATCTGGGATTAATCTATGTCTACAATTGAAAATTTGTAGCCTGAGCCTTCTACTCACTCTGGGGTGGCAGCCATTTCTGTTTGAAACATTGTAGCCTAGAGTGGAGGTGTAGGCCGGCAATGGCAGGCTAAAAGTTTGGCTTCTTCTGTTGTCAGGGAAACCCAAGCCTCTGTTCTCTCCAGCTCAGTGGCTGCAACCATTTCTGTATCTTTTATAATTGAAATATTTAACATTGAGTGGAGGCCTAGGCCAGCAACAGCAGGTGGAAAGCTTGGCTTCCTCTGTTGCCGGGGAAACCTAAGCCTTCTTGGTGCTCTCGGTGGTGCCAGCCATATTGATTGGGGTTTATTTGCATAATCTGTTCCTGATTGGCTGGTGGACATGGCTGGTGGGTGTGGCTTGTGGGTGTGGCAGAGGTACGGTCAAATTTGCGTATTACTCTTTTATTAGATAGGATAGTTCTGAAGGTCAAGTTTCCTTGGGAACAAGGAAAAAAAATCAAGGGAACAAAATCAAGGTGTTGGGAGGCTGCCTTCCTTCTGGAAGCTCTAGGAAAGAGTTTGTTACTTTGCCCTTTTCTGATTATAGATGCCACCTGCATTCCATGACTTATTGGCCCTCCTCCTCTATCTTCGAAGCCAGCATTGTTGGGCCAACTTCTTCTTATACTGCCATCTCTCTGGTTCTCTTCTGCCTCCATCTTCCTCTTTTAAGAACCCTTGTAATTAACTTGGGCCCTTCTGGATAATCAGGATAATCTTCACATTTAATTCTAGTGCAACTTTAATTTCCATTTGCCATGTAACTTAACATATTTCCAGTTCTATAGACTAGGAAAGTGGTCGGCAAACTCATTAGCCATCAGAGCCAAATATCAGCAGTACAATGATTGAAATTGCTTTTGAGAGCCAAATTATTAAAACTTAAACTTCTTCTAATACCACTTCTTCAAAATAGACTTGCCCAGGCCATGGTGTTTTGTGCAAGAGCCGCACTCAAGGGGCCAAAGAACTGCATGTGGCTCGCGAGCCACAGTTTGCCAACCACTGGACTAGGGTGTGGGTATCTTGGGGGGGGGGGGGGCATTATTTTTTTTTACTATACCAGGTATTTTATTCACTGTTGGTGATGTATACATTGGAACAACCTTTCTGGCAAATTGCCATTAAAATATCCTTGTAGATAACTGTGCATTATGGAACTGTTATATACCAATTAGATTTGAAATCATAATATCTTTCCCCCAACCCTTGCTTTTTACAGAACTTTAAAACAGATTTCAAAAGAAGTGGTGAAAATATTTACACTAGCCCTGTTTTCTCAAGTTCAGTGGTAACCTACTCAAAAACTAGTAGCCTCATAAGCAAGTTACAGACTATTAGAGATGGGGATAATTTTCTGACATTCAAAAACAAATCAGATTTATTTTTACAAAGAGATGAGAGAGCTAGAAAGACACTTTAGTAGAGGGATGAAGCATTCCATAAGTTTGAACAAAAATAGTGAGGGTGCCTAAACATTCTAGATCTCTGTGAATCAATCATTTAAAAAAGATGTTCCATTATTTATTCAAGTACTGCCTCATTGGGTCAATCTCAGAAAATACACATTGAATTATCTAGACAACCTTAGAGATTAAACAGAAAATGTTTTGGAGCTACTAATCATGCAAATGCAAACAGAACTAACACCTGGACCATGCTCAAGGTGCTAAGTTTGGTGTCTTCTCTGACATAAATCAACTCATTTTTTTCTAATCACATTATGCCCTTGTATAGAACTCACCCTACCGCCATCATAGAGCTAGAGAGCTTTCCAGCTAGAAAATATTATTTTATAAGAATCCTTCTTACAGAGTTCTTTCACTTATATTGTTAAAACCCACACATTTTCTTCCTCTCCTAATCAAAACAAACCATAACTTTTTTATTATAAAGATTATAATAAATATGTCTAAAGGCAGCCCTGCCCTAAAGCTTGCACCCTTGAGTGGTTCTAGATGAAGATACATAACACAAAGTAGTGTTATTATTAATATTAAGTAGTTTGCAGTTGAAAGTAGATGGTTGTTATTTTTATAAATTAATAAAATATTATCTATGAGTGAATTTAAGATTATGAGCTTTTACAATTTTAATTAATTTGGTGTTGTTCTCTCACCTATAAAAACAGAAACATTTACTCCTAATGCAAAAATCAGTCACTGCAGTTCTTTATTATTCCATTCACAAGTAAGCTCCTGGGGGAGGGGCATGTCACCTCATCTCCCCTAGTAGCCATGATGGGCTAAATCAAGGCTTAGTGATATTCTTACCTCTCTTCCCTCTCCCATGGATTAGGAAAAAATACAACAGGGTCTGCCATGCTCAGAATCTCTTTTTGATGAATTTGCTGGCCTGTTTCATAATATACGGAGGGGCAATCATACCAAATTTTACTACTCCCCTAATCTCTTTTGCAGCTACTTTTAAATCATATAGGACACCAGTTTCAACAAAAGAGTTTATGTGAGGAAAAACTGGGTTCAGAGAAATACATGTTACTGTAAAAAAAGTTTGCTTTTGGATAGAAATGGTTGTGCTTTGTAAAATATGAAAAAATTGAATTACATGATAAATTTTTCCGGAATCTATATGAAATCTAATGTATAAATTATCTAATGTCAATATGACCTTAAATAAGACCTATAAAAAAACTTTTCCATTTCTGATCAATACAAATATGATTCTCACATATAAATTTTATTAGCTGCTCATATAAATACCTTGATCCCCAAAATAATGTGTAATAAAGTTGCTTCCAATTGGAATAAAAAATGATTCTTGAGTCCCAGTGACTTTCCATATTCTGGTTTAGGTGCTGGTCTGAGTTTAATCATTATCTGCTGAATATTCTCTGTCTTGGAGCTGAACTATTCCATGTAATTCTCACAACCTTTCAGTGAAATGATTATATATATGTGCACAAACAAATGAAATGCAACAAGGGAATGGCTATAATTGAAATCTATAAAAATTGCCATGGAAACAAAAGAAAAGAAAGACTGAAGCTTATCTGAGAGAGGGAAATGAGGTTACACAGAGAGGTTTAATTTTAAGTTGAGGGTTAAAAGATGGCTAAGGGCAGCAAAGCATCCACATTGAAGAAAGGCTTTCCTGTTGCATGTGCCAAGGCCTACACCATAAAAATGCATTATGACTTAGGGAATCAGCTGTTATTTCATAATCTATGGAGTATAAAATGGAGCTGTGGGAGGGGATGGGCAAGGAGGGTGATATCAGGAAGAAGCCAGCAGCTAGACATGGGCTAGATGATGAAAGGCTTGGTATGGCATGAATAGAATTTCTAATAGAAGAACTTTGAGGATGAGATATTTTTGTTAAAAATATTACTTGGAAGAAATTATTTAAGTTTGAAAAAAAGAGAGAGAGAGAGTATTGACCTCAGTTTTTGTCCCAAGTTGATGGCTGGGAGGATGGAAATGAGAGAGAAAGTGTGAATGAATGAGGGAGTGAAAGGGGAGTGTGTGGATGTATGGTGTGTATATCTGAGTGAGGGACAGCTAGATCTTGCAGGACCTTCAGGCGCTGGCAGACCATGCTCACCTAGCCAGGCAGCCCTGTTACTGCAATAATCTCTCCCGGAGTATCAGCTGTGCCAGAGAGGCCACACCATCTTGAAGAGGAGAGTGGCAGTGACTGGAAGTCCAGCCTCACCTCTATCCAGGTGCCCTCAGACACCACCTAGACCCTCCAGCCACACCAACTAGGGAACTGCTGCCTTGGCTATGAACACACAAACACTCAGACTCTAGCCTCCCTGACCGAGGGCTGTTGTGAATTCCAGAGTGTGCTCCCCTCCTGCCAGCCAGATGCTTTAGCCCCAGGCACAGCGACCACACCAGCAGCCACATAAATAGCCACTGCCCAAGACCACATGGGGAATAAGCAGTCACCGCCTGCAACCACTCCAGGAGAAAGCAGCTACTACCTAGCAACTATGTGGGGAGCAAGCAACCATCACCAGTGACCATGCAACAAGCAGCCATCTCAACCCCCAGGGGAGCAGCTGAACCCTCAGAATGACCACCCAAGGAGCAGCCACTGTCCATGACTGCCTGAGAAGTAGCTGCGAATGTCTGAGGAGCAGCTAGTGACCACAAAAGGAGCTGCCACCAATGACAGAGTGACCCGCCACTGAGCCCTCCACTGTAGCCATAGGCCTTGGGCAATTCAACACCTAGATCCTTCAGTAAGAGCAAAAATGGAGAGACAGAAGAACAACCACTAAAGAAAAGAAAAGGTGGAAACACCAGAAAAAGAACTAAATAAAACAGAGGCATGCAATATGTCAGATAAAGAATTCAGATGAAGCATCATACAGTTCATAAACTGGATGAATGAGAAAATCAACAACCTATGCAAGAATCAGGAGGAAATAAAGAGTGATGTAACTGCAATAAAAAACACTATGGAAGCTTTCAACAGTAAACCAGGAGAAGTGGAGGACCAAATTAGTGAATTAGAAGACAGAGAAGCAAAACACACCCAATCTGAACTGCAATTGGAGAAAAAAAATCAAAAGACAGGCAGAGAGCCTGAGGAAGCTTTGGAACAACATGAAACAAAGCAACATGCTATATGTACCATGCTATATGTTAATAATGTGGATTAAAAAAATTAATGTGGATTTTACAATCAAAGAAAACATGGTAATTTCAAGAGGAACATCAAAAGTTCTTTATTCAAAGTAATGTCCATCGCTAGCTACACATTTCCCCCATATTTCAGGTAATTTGTGGATACCATCCCAATATAACCTTTCTTGTTTTGAGGCAAACCATTAAGAGACCCAATTTCTCATTTCTTTGTATGTTTTGAAGTGCTGTTCAGAAAGTGCATGTGCCATCGATCAGAACAAGTGATAATCTGAAAGAGCAAGGTCTGGTGAATACAGCGGGTGTTAATATTTTCCAGGCAAGATCTTTTAATGTGTCTTTAACTGGTTTTGAAGTGTGTGATGGTGGTCATCATGAAGCAAAATTACTTTGCCATGTCTTCTGGAACATTCTAATCATTTCACAATCAAAGCATGGTTCAAATTGATTATTTGTTTTCATAATGGTTTCACCTTGTTTTAGAAACTCATAATATGCCACACCTTCCTGTCCCACCAAATGCAGAGCATTGTCTTCTTTTTGAAGAGATTTGGCCTTGCAATGTTGATGGTTGACCTGGATCAACCCATGATTTTGTGCATTTGGAATTCTCAAAATAAATCCACTTTTCATCACCACTCACAATTCGATGCAAAAAAAGACTTTCTTTCATGCCACAGGAGCAATGTTTTACTGATGACATTTTGGTTTTCCATTTGTCTTTTTTGTTCAATTGATGTGACACCATTTTCCTTTCTTTGAAATCTTTCCAATTGCTTGCAAATGATCAGAAATTATTTGCTGAGAATCATTTAATCTTTCTGCAAGTTGTTTTGAGTTTGACATGCATCTTCATCCAATAATGCTTATAATTGTTGGTCTTCAAACTTTTTCAGTTGACCAGGACAGTCTTTGTCTTTCACATAGAAATCATCACTTTGAAAGTGTTTGAACCAGCGTTCACAAGTATCTTCAAATGGAGCATGTTCACCATAAGCTTCCCTAAGTATACAATAACTTTTTCTTCAAAATAAAGTAATGAATTAAAACTTCCTGCAAATGCCCTTTTTTTGGCATGAAATTGAGATTTTTAAGTGTAAAAATATCTATGATGTTAACAATTTCAGCAAATTTGACATGTGAAGTTTTGAAGCTTGCTGTCAATACAACAAAATAGCATACATATCAAATCTCATAAGTATCAACATATGTGTAACTCCTTCTATTGAAAAAAATCTGCATTATTAACAACTCAAACACTTTGAGGCTGAATAGCATGCTATTAAACAATGATTAGGTTATCAAATAGATAAAAAAATAAATTGAAAACATCCTGGAAACAAACGACAATGAAAATACAATAGTCCCAAACCTATGGGACACAGTGAAAGCAGACCTGAGAGAGAAGTTCAAAGCATTACAGGCCTACTTAAAAAAATAAAAAATAAAAAATAAAAAATAAAAAATAAAAAATGGTAATAAATTATCTAACTCCAACTTATTAGAAAGAGTACAACAAAAGAACAGAGTGAGCAGAAGGAAGGAGATAATATAGATCAGAGCAGAAATAAATGACACAAAGACCAACTACAACAATAAATCCAAAAGATCAATGAAACCAAGAGGATAAACAAGATTGATGAACCTCTAGCCAGGCTCACCAAGAGCCAAAGAGAGAAGAGCCAAATAAACAAATTTAGAAATTAAAGAGATGAAATAACAACAGACACTACAGAAATAGGAATGATTATAAAAATATTATGAACAACTCTATTCCAACAAATTAAACAACCTAAAGGAAATGGACATATTCCTAGAAAAATGCAACCTTCCAAAACTCAACCAAGAAGAATCAACAAATCTTAACAGGCTGAGGAGGAAATTGAAGCAGTCACCTAAAAACTTCCAGCAAACAAAAGCCTGAGCTAGATGGCTTCACAGGGGAGTTTTACCAAATATTCAAAGAAAAACTAAAACCTATCCTTCTGAGACTATTACAAAAATTTAAGAGGAAGGCACACTACCTAGCTCTTTCTATGAAGCCAGCATTACCGTAATCCTAAAACCAGATAAAGACACTACAAAGAAATATAATTACAGGCCAATATCCCTGATGATTATAGATGCTAAAATCCTCAACAAAATCCTAGCACATCGTATTCAGCGTTATATTAGAAAGATCATACACCATGACAAAGTGGAATTTATTCCAGATGTGCATAACTGGTACAATATTCACAAATCAATAAATGTGATACATCACATAAACAAATTGAGAGACAAAATCACATAATCATATCAATTGATGCAGAAAAGGCATTTGACAAAATCAACACCCTTTCCTGATAAAAACTCTCAGCAAAGTGGGAATAGAGGGATCATGCCTCAACATAATAAAAGCCTTATATGACAAACCTACAGCCAACATCATACTCAATGGGCAAAAACTAAAATCATTTCCCCTAAGAACAGGAACAAGATAGTGATGCCCACTTTCACCACTTTTATGTGACATAGTACTAGAAGTGCTAGCCATAGCAATCAGACAACAAAAAGAAATAAAAGGCATCTAAATTGGAAAAGAAGAAGTAAAATTGCCATTATTCACAGATGACATGATATTGTACTTTGAAAATCCTAAAGAACTCCATAAAAAAACTACTAGACTTAATAAATGAATTCAGCAATGTAGTAGGATACAAAATTAATACCCAACCGGGTTCCAGACTGGGCCCAGCCACTGACTAACTTGGTGACCTCAGGCTTCAGGTGTAAATATCAGGATGTGGTCATACTCTCTTAAGCGTTCCTCCTGCTCTAAGATTCTGATTCTAAGATGTTATTAAAATTGTCTGTCTAAAAATGGTTGTTTTGCATTTTTTTATTTTAGGTATTAGTTTAAATAAATGTTCTGGAGGTTGTACAGGCTTCCAAAAATTTTCATTGCCTCCAACCTATCTTTTTTAACTTGTTTCTAACTTTATAATTATACCTTAAAAATTAACTCATAGAAAAATCTCTTATCTTTGACACTTCATTAAGAGTAATCACAAAGTATTGGCCCATCTGTACCAGAGAGAGGATATCTGAACCGAATGTCTGTCAATACAGTTTGCATTTCACATAACATTCTGACCTGAAGTATAACCATAATCTGAGTTCAAAACCTGCCACAGAGAAGCTGGGGGCCTAATGAAATGACTGAATGCATCAGTCTTTAATATTGTACTTTTAAAAATCTTATATAAGAGTTGAAATGACAAGTGACAACTGCTACACATGATTTCCAGGGCCAACTGTGAAACACACATGCAAAAATGGGGTGAGAGCCAAAGAGGGTACATTCTGCTGGAGTGATGATCAGGAACTAATAGTTCCACAGCATCTAGAAACAACCATGCATCTACTGGAAAAGCAAAATTCAAAGGAGTTATATCTCGTTGCCTCAGGGGGCTTTGAAAAATTATTACTCGTGTGTAATAGTATAGAATTTATATATTCCCAGTTTTTAAATCATGTTCCAGCTTTTGTAAAAAATACCTTGGGGATTAGAGTATTTAAATTGGGATAAAATTTAAATGTTTCTATTTTCCACTTGCTTAACCAAATCTTATCATTCCTTCAAGCTACATTCTTCCCACATTATCCATAAAGACTTGAGTGATTGCTTTTGCTCACAATAATCCTCATAAAACTTAGTGGCTGTTTCAAAATTGTGATCTATAGCATATGCTCACCAGATTATTAGTTTCATTTTCAAGTGTGTTTGCCACTCCAGTACCCATGATTAGCTCCTACTTTTTTTTGCTCGTTAATCCCAATGCATCCAGTTCAACTAGTCCCTTCTGGTGAAATTTTCCTGTTATTATGAGTCACCTGCCAAGACATGTTCTCTGGTAAACCCTGCAGACTGTCCACTTGGCCGGAGTCCTCCATGCTGCAAGGATATGGCTTACCAGGGTAAGTCTGCCTACCGTTTGGAGGTTAGTCATTGGGGCTTCTAGTAAATATACTGAGGTTCTCCTTTATGATTCTCCTTAAACAGAGATTTTTCTCTTTCCATTGGACCAGGAGTGAGGTCAGATACACAAAATCATGACAGTAAATAAAGGTGAGATTCAAAATCTTAGGCCCCTAAACACAGTAGGCATTTATGGTTAATCGAAGCAATACTTAAATTATATACCCTTGGACCTATTACAGAAATTACCATTACTGTGTTTTCAAATAGGAGTGCAAAACTTGAATAAGAAAAATGAAGATGTAAAACAATTATAAAAAAAGTTTAAAATAATTTGAAGAAGGTTATATAAGATATTCACAAAGCTGAAGAATATGTTAAAATGGTGAACAGACATTTAAACAACCCTTTCTTTCTAAGTAGCCTATAAACAAAATCAGTTGAAATCACTCATTCTGAAAATATATGACAATTTGTCTAAACAGCATGGCTGTTTAATTAAAATAGGTTCATGCTTGTTGTTCTGCCCTATGTTATAAAGTGATTGATTTTACTTTCTACAGCTAAGACCTCAGAAGCAACATCGTACTAAAGTCCGGTCAATGGCGTTTTCAAACACAGTTTACAAAGACTCAAAATGTCTTGTTTTTAAACTAGTCAACCTACTTCTGAGAACCATGCACAAAACAGAAAGCAAACACATTTTAGATGTTGCACAGTGAAATGTTTGTATAATGTAATTTTCATAATTATTTTTTAATGCATTAAGAATTACTTTTCAGGGAGAACCAAGATGGCGGCACAGGTAAAACACCTATCTTGCCGTCATAATCAACAATTTTAATACTACAACGTAACGAAAGAACAAACAACTTCCAGAATCACCAGAAAGCTGGCCAAGTGAAAATTCCACAATAAAAGTGAAAATAAGACACTGTGACTCGGAGGAGCGGCTGCAGACAGCATTGAAAGATTCACGCGGAGAGAGGTTTGGAGCGCGCACCAGCGGAGAGGGTGGGCGGCTGAAAACTGGCCAGTCTTCTCGAATGGGGAGACAAAGGCATCCCACTGGACTGATTCTCCAGCTTTGGGGGAAGTCCAGGGAACCCACTATCACACGGGGTGAAAACTGGACAGTGGGAGGGCACGCCGAAACTCGGGCACTGCAGGGGTCTCCCAGCATGTGGAGAAGGCAGCTTTCGCGAACAGCTCGGCTGCGTGACTTGCTTTCTCATTCAGAAAACCGTCAGACTGCTTTGTTTTACGACCCTGGGTGAGACATTGGGCGTGCAGATTCATTTGGGGAGAGTCTGAATTCCCCGGCAGCTGGTGGAGCTCGGCAGCGGCTCTCTCTCAGAGGTGCTGGCAGCCATTGCCCTGGCACAGAGTCCCTGGGGCTACATAGGGCGGAGCTGACGCTGTCTGCTTGGCCCGGAGACTCCGCCCATCCAACCTGAGCACAGCTGAGCTTCACAGACAATTGGCCTGGAGGTCAACCCCTCCAAGTGCTAACAACGATTAACTGAGCTTAACTTCAGCAAGACTGTGCAACCCATATCCACCTCAGGTAACTGGGGAGGCTGAGCCACTGTCCCTAGTAGGAAGTCTACCACACAAAGCTAATTGACCAACTCAGGGAAGCAGCCACCATGCAGAGACATGAAAGAAATCAGATGTGAAAGAAATGGAGGGAAAAAAAAAACGACTGGACATGGAATTCAAAACCACGGTTATAGGGTTTTTCAAGAGGCTCCAACAAAAGGTCGAGGCCTATAAGGAATTAAGCAAGACTGCAAAGGAAACGAATGAGTCCTACAAAGAAATGAATGAGACCCTCAAGAATATGAATGAGACCTGCAAGGAAATGATCAAGACCAACATGGAAATGAAGGAGACTCTCAAGGATATAAAGGAGACTCTCAAGGATATGAAAAAGGACCAACCAGAAATTAAGCACACACTGACTGAAATAAAAAATATTATACAAAGACCTAAAAGTGCTCTGGAGCACCCCAAGAACCAAGTTAAAGATTTGAAATACAAGGAGGTAAAATCCACTCAGCTGAAAAAGCAAGAAACCAAAAAAATCCATAAAATTGAAGATAGTGTAAGGGGCCTCTGGGACAACCTCAAGCATACCAACATCCGAATTATAGGGGTGCCAGAAAAAGAGAGAGGCCAAGACAATGAAAACCTATTTGAAGAAATAGTGACTGAAAACTTCCCACACCTGGTGAAAGAAATTGAATTAGGAGTCCAAGAAGCGCACCGAACCCCAATATATAGGAACCCTAAGAGGACCACACCAAGTCACATCATAATTAAAATGCCAAGAGCAAAAGACAAAGAGAGAATATTAAAAGCAGCAAGAGAGAAACAGTTGGTTACCTATAAGAGAGCACCCATACGATTGTCAGCAGATTTCTCAACAGAAACGATGCAGGCCAGACGGGAGTGGCAAGAAATATTCAAAGTGATGAATAGCAAGAATCTACAACCAAGATTACTCTATCCAGCAAAGCTATCATGCAGAATTGAACGTCACATGAAGTGCTTCGCAGATAAGAAAAAGCTAAAGGAGTTCATCACCACGCAACCAATGTTATGTGAAATGCTGAAAGATATTCTTTAAGAAGAGGAAGAAGAAAAAGATAAAAGTGTAAATTAGGAACAACAAATACACATCTATCAACAAATGCATCTAAAAATCAAGTGAATTAATAAGCTGATGAACAGGATAAACTGGTGAATGTAACAGAATCACGGACATAGAGAGGGAATGGACTGACAACTTTTGGGGAGAACGGGGGTGTGGGAAGTGCAGCAAGAGACTGGACAAAAATCATACAACTATGGGAGAGGACAGTGGAGGGGGTGAGGGCAAAGGGTGGGATGGGTACCAGGTGGAGGGGAACTATAGGGGGGAAAAAAGGGAACAATGTAATAAATATACTGAACAATAAAGATTAAAAAAAAAGAATTACTTTTCAGGAAATATCACTTTTCTCTAAATGCTTTTCAACTAGAGCAAGAGTACTTTTTAACTTAACAGAACAATTTATTCATATTTTATTTAGATATTTAATATCTGTAAAATTAGTGGAAATGACTTAGTCTAATATACTGATGGTTCATTCTCCTGCTGGTGGTAAATAGTTTACATCATGAAAAATCTCATGTTTTTTGGCTTTTCTGAAATAATGTTATGTTCATTTCCTTTATTCTTTCATTCAGCAAATATTTTATGATAAAACTGTAGTGCACTGAACATGAGATAATTGTGGAAATGAAAAAAATTGAAAAACACATTTCCTCTCCCTGTGGAACTCACATGTTATAGGAGGTAGGTGGATACAAAGGTACAAAGCAGATATGTAGATAAACTATGAGAAGGGAACGTTGAAAAAATGTATCAACAATGTGAAAATACACCAAAATATGACCCTTGAATCTTTCTTTTTCTCTTTGAAAGCACTCTTCTACAAGACTTCTCTCACTACCTTGAAATCCATAAAGCTATTACATATACAATGTATTTTTATTTTATAAATCTGTATACATCTATCTAAGATACACACACATACACAAACTTGATGAGAGAAGCCTTCCAGAGAAGAAGTTGACAAAGAGAAGAAAGGTTCAAGAAAATATATATCTATATCTATATCTATATATCTATATCTATATATCTATATCTATATCTATATATGTATATCTATATATCTATATCTATATCCATCTCTCTCTCTCTCTCTCTCTCTCTCTCTCTCTCTCTATATATATATATATATATATATATATATATATATACACACACACACACACACACACACACTAGATGCCTGGTGAAAAAAATTCGTGCATAGGGTGGGGAGGGAAGAGGGTGGTGTCCCTCAACCCAGGCTGCACCTTCTCCAAATTGGGACCCCTTGAAGGATGTCCGACTGTCCCACCAGAATTGGGCCTGAACGGGCAGTCAGACATTCCTCTCACAATCCAGGACTGCTGGCTCCAAACTGCTCATCTGCCTGCCTGATTGCCCCTAACTGCTTTTGCCTGCTAGCTTGATCACCCCCTAACCACTTCCCTGCCAGCCTGATCGACACCTAACTGCTTCCCTGCTGGCCCAATTGTCCCTAACTGTCCTCCCCTGCAGGCCTGGTCACCCCTAACTGCCTCTCCTGCTGGCCTGATCACCCACAACTGCCTTCACCTGCTGCCCATCTTGTGTCCACATAGGGATGGCCATCTTTGACCACATGGAGGCAGCCATCTTTACCTCTTTATTACATGAGATACTAAAGGCCTGATGCATGAAATTCTTACAAGAGAAGGCCTTCCTTCCCCTGGCTACTGGCACCAGCTTCCCTCTGGTACCCAGGACCCAGGCTTGCTTTCCTCCAGCCACCAGCAGGCACCTGGGACCTGGGCTTCCCTCCAGCTCCAGCTTTGTCTAGAAGGACATCCAATCTAATTAGCATATTACCCTTTTATTATTATACTAGAGGCCTGGTACATGAAATTTGTGCATAGGGGAATGTCCCTGAACCCTCTCCAATCAGAGACCCCTCGGGGGAAGTCTGACTGACAGTTTAGGCTTAATCTCACTAAACTGGCAGCCAGACATCCCTTTCACAATCCAGGACTACTGGCTCCTAACTGCTCACCTGCCTGCCTGCCTGATCACCTCCCAACTGCCCCCCTGCTGGCCTGGTTGCCCCCCAACTGCCTCCCTTCCGGCCTGTCTGGTTGCCCGCGAACTGCCCCCCAGCCAGCCTTGTTGCCCTCCATCTGCCCCCTATTGGCCTGGCCTCCCTCCAACTGTCCCCCTGCCAGCCTGATTGCCCCCTAACTGTCCAGAAAGAATTCAGATGTTTGGAAGATATCTAGTCTCCCGGTCTATTTAGAATATTACCCTTTTATTAGTATAGATATATACAGACACAGACACAGACACAGACAAAGACACAGACACAGACACAGACACAGACACAGACACAGACACAGACACAGACACAGACACAGACACAGACACAGACACAGACATAGACAAAGACATAGACAAAGACATAGACAAAGACATAGATATATCTTACAAAGTATGTCCTCTGGGTACTTTGTTCAGCGGATGCTATCTTGATGCTTTCCCTACACCATTACCTAGAGTTCAGTTATATAAAGCATTTATGAGAGACGAAGAATCGTTGAAAATGTCACAACAGATATAACTTCATCAGACTCTGTAGTCAATATCATTGCCTACTCCTGTCCACCTCCACCCATCCACACACACTGGAGGATTTTACTGGCTCTTCAAAGAATCCCCACCTATAGCCATCTTTTTGGCTTCTCATCTCTCCTCCCTCTCTTCCTTCTCTCTTTCTCTCTCTTCCTGTTTAGAAAAAGTACAGAATACTCTTTATGTTAGAAAGAGAAACTTCTTGTCTTCTGAACCCTTGATATCAGTAACTAGATTCTGGGTCAGTGGAAGAGATGAATTTAAAATGTGGCAAAGGTAGACATGTTTAATTTCTACCTGAATAATTCTTCAAAATATATAATTCCTTCTAAAAATGCCTCTGCTTTTCAACTCTTGTCCAGTCTATTAAATTATTAATTCCTCTGTGCAACTACAAACTCCTGAGGACTGTGTCATGGTCTTTGATCTCCTTTCCTCTGTCTTCTGTCTCTAGTACCTGAGGTGATGCCCCCTGGGAATGAATTCCTAAATGTTTTCTGAACTTAATGGGACAAAACTGAGTTCTTACCTTGATGATTATACTAGTCTCAGCTCAAAATTTTTTTCTTGTTCATTGTTCTGCCTTTTCAAATTTTAGCTGCCTGTCCTTCTACTCTCATCTCTCTTTCGAAGCTTCCTCCTATTTCTCTCTGTCTCTCTCTCTCTCTCTCTCTCTCTCTCTCTCTCTCTCCTTTCTTTTCTTTGCTTACTCTATGACACATCATATTTTAACTCATATATCTTAGCTATGTTTGTTCTTCAATCAGCAAAAGAGATGAATGGGCGGGACATAACTACAAATTAAATATTTAATGAACTGAAGCAGTATAATAAAATAAAATGCCATAATTATAAATATTAAACAGAATCTGAGCTAAAACTTTCTTAGAGAAAGTGTTCTTTATAATTTGCTTCTGTGTCCTGTAATAATGGGTGATTAGTAATGAGTCATGTTATATTTACCTAGCATTTGTTTTTGCCTTAGTTCTAGAGACTTGACTAGAACTTCAGAAAAATGTTATACAACAAATAGTTTTCACACTAAATGTAGAAAAGTTCTTTAATACATACTTATAAAAATAATTCTACTTTCACCACAAATATTCTGAATCAGCTCGCTGGTTTTGGTAAAATTAAAAATTTACAGCAATGGTACTATAGTCTAATGGTTACTTTTTATTTTTTCACTAAACATTAAAATATCTTTTGGTAGTGTATGTAGGTTACATTTTTCTACCATTAGAAAAGCCTATGGTTAATTGCTTTTAAACCACTTGAATAACTTGAATGAGGACAAAAATTTAGTAAAAGTGCTTGCTCCGTTTCCACTAATTTTGCTACTTTTCTATTTTTCCTTTGTCTGCAATATGTAAATATGGAATGTATTAGATCACAGTTTAGTTGGTTAGAGTCTTATTAGGATATTAGTATTGTATATGTTTAAATAGCTAGAATATAGACGCCTTCTGGGGATATGTTTCTTTAAACCCACTCTCTTACCACATGTGTTAGTTCCTGGAGCTACAATATGATGCTCCCACACGGGGACAGGGTTTACAGGAGACTCAGTGCTGAAATGAAACTTCTTTATCCTCATCAAGCAGTAATTATTCTGGGCCTATTGCTGCCTGCTTGCTAGGGAGCCTCCCGGGATAGATAGTTATAAGCGACGGCTTCTGCTCTATAGGTCAGGAAATGCTGATTTGCAGTCCAGGTACAAAGTTCCAAGAAGTTAAGAGCAGGAAGTAATCACATGGCTGCAATTAAGAGGAGGTGGAACAGTTTTCAATGGTAGGGTCTAGATGAGCACAGTAGAAGGGAGGAGACTCATCTGGGAAGAAAAATGAGGCTCAGAGACATCCTGGAATACGTGTGCCCTTTGGTTTGGGGTAGAGCTAGAGCACTGGAGACATGGGAGAAAAGACGTGGGCCAGACTGTGGAGGGCACTCACAACAAGGAGTCACTGACTACTTTCTTGGACAATAAGGAGTCTCTGACTATTTTTGGCTAAGAAGTGACACATACAACATGGCATTTCAGATTAGAAGATTATGTGTAGAGTATATGAGACCTGGGACATTTGGAGACAGAAAGTTCCAGAGGGAGATTATTTTGCTATAGACAGGATAGATAGGACTGGAATGGTGGCAGAGGAATGAGAAGGAACGATTAAGATACAAAAGACAGAGCAAAAGATGAATCAATAGTCTTGGATAGCTGACTCAGTGTCAGGGGAAAGGTAGTGGATGGTAGTAGGAAATCACAAATATACGTTTGAACAAATTCAAGACAGGGGTCCTCTTGTCTACTTATGCCTTTGACTCTAAGATGGATTCAAAGAGGTACAAATGGGCCACTTGGCCAAAGCAGATATTTTACTTAAGGAAGTATATTAGGAGTATTAGATGGAAGGATTAAAAAAATGGTCTTTAAACAAGCAATGCATAATACATCATTGCATAAGTACTATAAATTCAGTTTTATAAACATCCAGAGGAAGTTCTATAGTAAGGAGAGGCAGATATGAAACCCAGCAATACTTTCTCACTCAAAACCCAGGGCTTTCTCCACAATGTGGAAGAAAGAATAAATACATTAATTTTTAGGTGAAACAAATAATTTAATTTTATACCTTCAAATAATTTTAAAGCAATGATGTTTTTAAATTATCATCCACTAAAATAGCTGTATACTTTAGGAACCATGTTGAACCTAATATTTGAGCTACATTATATTTAAAAAATAGATTGCTTTTCTCCTTTTTCTCTATTGAAACACTACAGAATATTTCTTAAAATGGTCTCTTTTTAGCCCTAGAAACAGAAAACCAATCTGCTATCCTGTGAAATCTCACATAAATTCAGAACACAAAGGACTATACTTTCCCTTCAGCAATTGAGCCTTTGTTCTAATAACATAATGCCTTGGGAAGAAAAAAAAATTACCTTATAAAAATAACACAAAAATGTCTAGCAAATGGAAGGACATTTAATGAGCAAGATAAAATGCCAAGAAATAGCTAATGTCTCTTTTTGTCCCATTCAGAGGACACTCCTAAGATCCTAAAGCATTAACACTGGAAGGTTACATGAGCAGCCCTGGTTAGCAGGATGCTATTGTACAAACAATCTGTTGCTAAGCAGGGCAGAAATATTGTTTACATAAAAATGGAAGGACCTCTGGTGAATCCTGAAAGAAAGTGATTATTTCCATAACCGAAAGCATTTTTATATCATTCCATTTCAACTGCTATAAACCCTGAGTTGGTTTGGCAATTGCTTATTCCCATTTTGCTGGCTCTATATCATCCTCGTCTCTGCAGCTTTCCATTTACTAAATGACAGGGGGTCTTTTGTGTTTTGTTTTGTTTTGTTTTGTTTTGTTTTGTTTCCCCTGAAGCCTTGGCAGAAAACACCACCATGCTGTACGGTTTCTAGGGGCTCACTTTGCAATGATCATTCAATGAATTTTTGGTGGCCCTCTCATAAAAGCCCAATTGGCTTATCCTGGTAAAATGGCTGAAAATATGATCAGAGGAGGCCCCATTAATAGCGACTGTGAATGATGCCCTCTTCTAGCTTTATGGAGCTTAGTGTTTGTTTGCTCTACTGAGAACAAAGCACAACACAGCTTCAGTGAGAAGAGGGAAACACAAAGACACTTACCTGCATGACAATCAGGAGGTCAAAGACCAAGATGAAAGAAGCCAGGAAAGCTCTGGAAACTTCATCACTAGGCAAAAATCCCCGATTCAACTTGTCCCAACTGATCCAGTCCGTTGTAATGACGAGTACAACCACAGAAGTCAGAGTGAACAGAACCGTCCTGCAAGGAACAAGACACTTGTTAAAAAACATCAGACATAATAAATAACACATAGACAGCGGAGAGTGCATGTTATCTGTGCTATCTATATTAAATGTCTACTCCTTGCCACGTACCTACCTGAGGGCAAATTCACCAAAAGAAAGATGAAAAAATAAGTAAATTAAGTGCTGTCTCTCAAAAGGGATTAGAAAAAGATATGATAGAAACTCCTCAAAGAGTTTCCCTTAAGAACATTAAGATAATGATTACAGAGGAAGAAGTTAACAACAAAAAATATTAGAAATGACCTTGGTTAGTGTAATGTGTGGCAAACAGGACATTGGTGTGTACTTCTCACTGTATGTATTTCCTTTACTGAGGGTAGCAAACATGTCTATGGAAGAGCATAGACAGATGGTAAATGGGTGAGGAAGTCCTTGGATTCTATTAGCTTTTAACAAAGAGAGAGAGAGTTAGACCTCCCATCATTCTCCTAACGGCCTGGTGGGCTCTATAGAGAAACCACCTCTACATGCCAACTTCTCCTCATAGGTCTCATGACATAGATAGTGGGTGGTGTAGTGACCTTTCTAAGTCACATCATGTCTGATTGTTCATTGCTTGTTATAAGATACTAGGGGCTTGAAGTTTTTCTCTTATATGTCTTTGGAGCTCCCATAAAATCTTGCATAATTATATGCAGATAAAAATCAATGAACATTTTTTTAAATTGTAGTAATTATAATTTAAGCTTTTTATTAAAAAACTAGAGGCCTGGTGCACATGTGCAGCAGTGGAGTCCCTTAGCCTGGCCTGCAGGGATTGGACCAAACCATCTCTGTAACATCCCCTGATGGGTACCGGACTGTGAGAGGGCTCAGGCCAGGCTGAGGGACCCCATCAGTGCACAATCTGGCTTAGGGAGCGACTGCAGGAGGCTCCAGAGCATGTCCAGCCTGTCTCACCCAGTCCCTATTGGTCAGATCCCAGCAAGTTAACCTACCTGTCTGAGTGGCTGCTTCTATATGCCAACTGGTGGTCAGTGTGCATCATAGTGACTGGTCAAATGGCTAAATGGCCGGACACTTAGCATATTAGGTTTTTATTATATAGGATACTTAAACTAGTCTTTAATATTGTCATTCAAAGTAAATCTAAAATATGGGTTTAATCTGCCAGAGAACTGTCCACAATGCAGTTCTTTCATAGCTATATTGGTACCTCAATATTGTTTTGAACTATAAAGATGAAAATAAAAAAGTAGTTTTAAGAAGTATAAATCTAAAGAAAAAATAAAAGAAAGAAAATAATGAAAAAAGAAAAGAAAAATATAAATATGGGATTATATCTTAGATGATACTTATCCATTTGGGGAATTAACAAACTGTTTTTGCCCTCTAATTTTTTATAATTGACATTCCAAAAACAATGATGTAAATTATCTTAGATTTCTCTTTTGAATTGAACAAAATACAAATTTCTAAAACAAAATTTTGGATTTTCTCTTCACAACATCTTATTTGGAACAAATTATTAGCATAAATTTTGAATTTTGATATAATAGATATAACAAATACCTTCTTAAGATTCCCCCAGAGGTAGAAAATATATTTTTTATTTTTGAAATAAAATATTTATAAAAATTTATTTATATTATGAAAATTACAAACTCAAAATAATTTGACTCATGATCTCCAAAATGTAAATTATAGAACATCTCTTCTACCATTTAGAATACCTTTGATTATTTCCATTCCAAAAATTCAAATGGATTAAGTAATTGTAAATATTATTTTTACAACTCAGCAGAAAAACATTGCAAATATTATATGGTAAAATATAAGGAAAATGTAATTTTAAACAGATTTTTCTTCAGGTTAAGTCAATTTGTGTTTTGTTTTTTTTTTTAGTTTGTGAAACTTCAAGCAAATTACCACAATTTCTCTTGCCAACAAGAAATATAACAACCTCCATGAAGGAAAGATAAATATTGACTATTCTTCAAAGCTCCTTTGGGTAATAAGGGTATTTCCTCATCATGCTTAGCTTTTCAAATGATGTCCCATAGGATGCTGGGAATAGGTATAGTTCCTTAGGATGCACTGCATGGCTGAGAGGTTGGTAAACAGTTAGGGCTCCAGTTACCTCAAGCTCATCCTTCCTTGGCTTCCCAGACTCCTTCATGAAGCCCTTCCTTCAACTCCCTGATACTCAGCACCAAGGTGTGAAGCCCAGGAGACAGGAGTGATGCAGCACCTTGCTTCGGCAGTGCCCCTTCTCTTACTCAGAGTCTGTGGTCTACCGGTTAGTATTTTTAATATCTTCCCCTGCACTTTCCCTAAGAGATACATGGAAGCTCCTTTTGTGATGATAGTTGATTACATAGAAATCCATACTCTATTACTTCCTTGGTCTAAATATGTAAATTGATGCTGTAAAATTAAATATTCAGAGCAACATTTTTAAATGTCAAAGTCTGTGAGTTTGGAATAAGTATTTGCTGAGCAATCAGAAACTTCATCTGTTATAAGATTTTTAAAAAATTGTTCTTGTTCATGTTGATAATCTAATTGTGAGTGAAATAACTAAAATTAATCATTAATATTTTTTGGTAAGTGGAGTTTCTCAGAATGTCTGTTGTGTAAAAGCTTCCTAAAACCAAATTAGTATCAATTCACTTCTTAGATGTTTGCTTTATTTGATATATTTCATTTACTCCAATATGTAATATTCTAAGAGCTTTTCATAGATGTTTTCCTGACTTTATTAAGTAGTTCTGTTTTGACAGAGTATTGCCATAGAGCTAAGAAAAAGTTACTGGTAATATTTTATTCTTCAAAGGGAAATTAAAGGAGGTATTCCGACATTTAATATTTAATACTACAAAGAGAATAAAAATGGCAATTATTAAATATGCATACATACAGCTCAGAGAAAGAGCCCTAAAAATAAAGACTACGGAGAATAGAAAAAAAGAAAATGAATAGGAGAACCAAAATAGATTTATTGGTCATCAGAGCTCCAAAACTATATTCAGTGCTTTCGCTACATTTGGCTGAAGAAATAAATGTGTTGCATGTGGTTTGATTTCTGAGCCACTGCTTATAATTGTTATATTTTTACCATGCTATGATAATTCAGTCAAAACACCAGTTTAAAAGACCCAGTTAGGATTTACAAAAAGACAAACAACTTTTATGTAAAAAAGGACAGTAATAATAGCAAATTATCATTATAGCAATATGCCATTTACAATGTGAACAACATTGGTATAAGTTCTTTACACAAATTAACTCATACAATCCTTACTACAACCCTGTTAACACCACCCTCGATTTACAATTGCTCAAACTGAATTACAAAAAATTCAAATAACCCAAAAAGGGTTACAGACTTTATAAGTTATGTGAAATATCAGATATAAGTGAACATAAGATGATTCAAACCCAGGCTCACTCATGACAGTCTGTCATAACCATTGTACACATTGCCTGTCATAGGGAACACCTGCTAGGACCCTCCTGTTCCAATGTTTGCAGCTAGGAGTTCATTTATTTTCGTTGGAAAAGTATCATCCAGAATACTTAACATTGAAAACTAAAACTGACAGACACTGACACGAATTGCCAGGGAAGAACTAAAAGGAATATTTCCATAGCAGCAGAAGTGGAAACTGGGGGAGACTGGCCATCCATACAACATCTTTTGGTTTTACTGAAGCAATATGGTTGAAAAGATGTTTCCTCTGGACCATGCTTCTTAGGGAGTCCCAGCTTCTCTCTTTAAGAAGCATCTAATTAAGCAATTATCTGGATTATTTCCCTTCAGGCTTCAGCCAGCACCAGCAGGACATCTTGGCTCATCAATATCACTGTCTGGTTGATGGCCGCCAAATAGAAAGAACTCATAAATAATCATGAGCTTGAGTGGTGAATCTCACTTTCATGATTTCAAAATCCCAATGTGTTTGCTTTTTCTCAATTGTTGCTAATAACTCTTCAGAGTGATAAGAATTAGAATTTGAGACAAGAAGGGCTAACAGAGCTTTTCTGACCCAATGGCTTCTGACCTCTGGGAGGGTCCTGGGCGTCAGAGAGCGGTTGCTAAGCATGTGTGAATGTAAGTTTGCACTAGGAGTTGTTGGTAAAGTAAACAGACAGGTTAGGGGACTTGCTTGTGTCACACAGATAGCCAGTGAGTGAACTTCAGTGAGCACTTAGATCTACAGACTCTGAGGAGGATTTGTCCTGTGGTAAACAACTTTCCTTCTTCAGCTGAAAATCTGCAGATTCTCAAAAATTTAATATCATCGTGATCTCATTTAGAAATATGGGCATTTGATAGCGTCTTCAAATATTTATTTTATATGGTAATCAGAGACAGAGTCATCCATGTAAGCAAATGCAGATAATTCCCTCAAACGTGGTTTATTTCACAGTCTAAGTCATTCTAACCTAACTTCTGGATTTTCAAAAATACTTAAATTTATGCTAAGTAAATAAATTAGTTACTATTGTTTTCCTTCTTCCATTCTTAACTACTTTACGATAGACTTACTGTATTGTCAAACTGCCTGAAAGCAGCCATTAGATCAAGGGAGAAAAGAATTGGCACTAGGTTTTAAGCACTAACTCACAGGGCAAACTATCACACACTTTCATTTTGATTAAACCAGGAAGGTGCAGATTCCCTTACCTAATATATTATGAGCTGGGTCAAACAAAATTGCCAAAATTTGACCACCTTTTACCCTACTAAAAGTAGCAATTATAAGTGATTCAATATAATATGCCTTTATGTGTTATAATGCATTAGCTATTATTCATGCTCTAAGTTATTTATAATATTCTATTCCAGTGATGACTATCATATACCTTTCTGATTATGCTACACAGTTATTGTAATATTTAAAGGGGGGACATCACTTCTATTTCTTTTAAAAATACTTGTGTTAAAATGTTGGAACAATCAGAACAAGTCAGACCATGTGTGATAATTTCTCATAGTAAAATCAAAATCTTCAAATATTAAAAATGGGAGGTTTCAGGTTACTACTATAATGAAAGAATGCATGGATCAAGATAGCAAGTTTAATTTTATAATTAACTTATATATTCTCATATTTCAAGTGCTAAACATAATAAATGGATGTGTTATGGCAATGGCATTTAAAATGACTTAATACCATAATTTCTAACCATGTTTTTTAGAGGGAAAATATAACAGGCATAAGAAGAAGAACATTTTCATTGCAAACATCCAGTTCCCCTTTGGACTCTGAGTATTAGCACGCAGAAGTCACAGATGGCCATGAGAGAATGCCAACCTTTTTCATTTTGCTTGTTTTAATTATAATGTTGCCATTGCAACTCTGCAAGAGAAACACCACTCAAGCCCTCAAGCCTGTTTATTATGAAATAAGAGTCATCAAGCCAGTTTATTGTAAAATATGTGAGTTTATTCAGCAGCATAATGTAGCTGACAAAGTCAAGGTTGTCCCTCGGATGTTAAGAAAATGGCTTAATGTCCTTCCGGTCTCCTACTCTTGAGATGGAAAAGCACTAAGGGAAGACAAAAGTAATTTTTGCTAAGTGACCTAGTGAACGAGCACCGATTCTCCGTATGGCTTTTAAGTAAATGCCACTGCCAGTTCTTGGCCAACCCAAACACATTTGTTAAGATGGGATTCCTGAGAAAGGAGATGCAGTTATTAACTAATCTTGTTTGTGGCTCCACTGGGATGTGGAGTCTGTAAAAGAAATGATTAGACTCGAATGTTGTCCATTAAAGGGTGCATTTATGTGTTATTTATCTTTATGTCTCTCTATTACCCTACGAAGAGAAGTGCCCTGAACACAGCAGGAGCTTGGAAAGCAATGAAGAAACAAGTTGGTAACTCTGATTCCTGAAAGGCCATGAAAGAGGCTGACAAGAAACCTCTGGGTCAGGACATTTGGCCTTGAAGTTTGTAATTTATGTCACAGTGTCCTGACATCCTAATCTATGTAAACACTACCCTTTGGAGTTCTTCCGTGCTCAACCATTGCATCCTTGTGTGGGATCCTGGGTACAACAATTTTTCTAATAGAGGTGGCAAATGAAATAACTATCTATTTTTTAGCTGCTTGAATTCTTCTGTTTGAGTAAAGTTAGTATACCCAGAGGTACTAAAAAATAGCTAAGTGATATAGTACATGGTTTGTTTTGGTCAGGAGAAAGCATTTTTTTTCTTTTTGTTTCACAGTTGTAGGCATGGAGTAAAACATGGTTTAGGATAAATACTATTTAGTAGACTACAAGATAGAGGCTGTGTCATTTATTACTGGTAACTAATGGCTGGCACATCACTGTTACTGAAAAGCAGTTGAATAAATAAATGAATTAATTTAATGTGGACTAGATAATACTCATCCCTTACTCTTGACCAAGCACAGATACTACTGCAATTGATGATACTTTCCTCCAGTGTTTCCAGAGATTCCAAGAGGCCTGGGCAGTGCAACATTAGATCAGATGAGCCTAATGGACATATTAATCCTGTGTGTCTCCGCAAACTCCCCAGGCCAATTTTTCTTCCTGGGGAAAATTGTCTTGTATATACTAAATCATTCACCAATTCAGTAGAATAAAACATACTCTACTCATTGTTACCTTGGGTATAAAATATTAGCACAAATTCAGTATTGAAAGTGGTACTGAAACTAGAGCTGTAGATAAATGCTCATTAACTATAAGTAATTCCAGGAAGCAGTATAACCATTATTTTTTTTAAGGAAAATGGAATCACAGCTATGATACTTCAAACATACTTTTGATTTTTTAAAATGCAAAGTAGAAATTTTAAACTAAATGTCCCAAGCTTCATCATTTTCCTGTTGTTAAATTTGCTTTTAAAAGAAATAAGAAAAACCAGGATCTCCTTAAATAGGAATGAGCAGGACAAAAGTATGTCTTATTTGATTTTAAGAAATAGGATGAATTTGCTTGCTGGGTTAAAAATAAATGTTCAAGTAAAATTCTGTGACTTCGTTGAAGCCAATATGCTTACATAAGCGAAAACAAAGGCCATGAGTATATTTTTATTATCACCTCAAACATCTCTTGAACAGCATACATCAATAGGAGTCTGTCCATTGGGAAGAATACTTTCAGAACTCTCCACAAGCACCCATGAGGAAAAAAATCTTTTCAATGACATTGGGCTCATTATATAATGTCTAGGAAAGTAGATATTATGAACACAAAATACTTTAATGAAAGAAGACCAGGAAGTCGACAAAAAGAACAAAAAATTCCTTAAAGTTGTAAAAAATACTTATGGAAATAATGTCATGTCACAATGAGAAATCAAACATTAGTATTCAGATTCATAGAAAATACGCTTCATTCTTGAATTCTAAGGGAAGATATTTTTTAAAAGCATCTAAAGCTTTATTACTGCAGATATATATTTAGTTTCTGATGGGTACTCATAAAGATATTTTTATTTATTTAAGAAGAATTCAGAACAAACTGTTGAAAAACAATTATCTCACCCAAAAATAAGAGACGAGCATGGTGCACTAGTGATCAGAGGACCTACTGATAACTTTGATTTGATTAAGAATTGCTTATTGTATTTTTAAATATATATTTTTATGTATTCAGAGAGGCAGGGAGATGGAGAGAGATAGAAACAATAATAATGAGAGAGAATCACTGATTGGCTGCCACCTGCACACCCCTCACTGGTGATGGAGCCCATAACCTGGGCATGTGTCCTGACCAGGAATTGAGCTATGACTTCCTGGTTCATAGATAGACACTCAACCACTGAGCCAGCCACTTGGGCCAGGCTGCTTATTGGCATTTTAAAGGCAGATCATCAGCCTTGTCTGGTCAACCTAGTGGAGAATTTTGAAGCTGTATTAAAATGTGTAATTTCCTCAAGAATTTAGAAAGCTCCTTGATAGAAAATGCTGTACAAGTTTGGGAAATAGTATTGCTTTTTAAGAAAGTTACATTTAATACAGGAAAGGGCACAGAGAATTCAAGAAACATTTGTTTGCATCTACTGTGCCAAAGGCACAGAGCTAAATTGAAAAGAGGAATAATCTCTGCCCTTAAGGAAACTTGTTGCTAGTAGAAGAATGGCAGTACATACAAAATAAACACAAGTAAAAACCATAAAGCTATGGATATTTCCAGAAATACCTGATTCATTTGTATCAGGTATGAAGGGTAGCTGGGAAGTTTAATTAAATTAGACCTAAAAGATAGATAGATTTCTACAATGGAAAGGCTTTTGCTTGCAAAAGACAAATTTGAAGTGAAATATGGAAATATTAGTGGATGGGTAATGAAGCATAAGGGAAGAATGGTGAAGTTTCCAAAGTTTCTAGTTTGTGTGAGGAAAAGGATTGTGAAGCCATTAACAGAAGTGAGAAATATGAAATAAAGCAGGGATGAAATATTACAAAGTCTCATTTGGACAGCTGTTGAGTTTAAAGGGCTAGTAGAGGCATATATACAGGAATGAACAGCAGTCAGCTGGAGATAGGAATCTGGGCCAAGGTAAGGCCAGGTCCTGAATTCTGATTAGTTCAAACACACATAATTGTTAGTCGTAGGATGAACACAATTTTTGAGGTAAAAAATAAATATATATTTTAAAATGGATAGGAAAAAGTCAAGGGCAGAATCTTGAAGATCACCTATTTCTATCATGTATCCAGAGAAGGAGAAAGCTAATAGGGCAGAAATACATGAGAGATCCAGAAGAAAACAATATTATAGAAGGGAGAGAAAGATAATTTCAAGAATAAATTCATGCCCCCAAATTCCAAGTGCTACACAGAAGTTTTATTGAATAATTTCAAAAATGAATCATTGTTGAGGATACTTTCTTCTTCAACATAAGACTCCCCTGAAAATTACAAAATTAAATGAAAATATAGTTACAGATGTTTTCTCTGTAAACTCAGATATGGGACTAATTTGTGTTCTGCTCCCAGGATCTTCAGTAAAGAGGAAGAGAAAATTGAGGGAACTGAGTAATTTAATTTAAAAATATTTGGCTGTGATTAGCCAAGTAATTGACAGTTTTATTAGAGTTTATCCAAATATATCAGGTAAAAGTATTTAATGTTTCAATTTTCTGGTATGTTGTATCAATGAAGAATAGCCATTTCAAGTCATTGTGTTTTATAGAATGTATTACTCGGTAACAAATTTTGACTTTGACTTAATCATTTCCTCATTAAGAGAAAGTAGTTAGCATGCATATTTGAGGGACAACAATAAATCAGCACAGAAATATGACACAAATATATCTACTCTTGAATACATTAAAACATAATTAGGGAAATGAGTTATAATGTAATTAGGAAGAGAAGACCATAATGTATCAGAGTGTAATCAGGAATAAAGGGAAGTCTTAAGGGGACACTACAATTACCTGGTGTTCTGAGGGAAGAGACAAAGGATCACCTTAGAGGACAAAAATGAGCCAGAAAATGGGGACATCAGTCCTATACTTACATGGAACTGAATTCTCCAACAAGAGAAATTATTTTAGTAAAGGACTCCATGCTCCAGATGAAAATGCAGCCAGCTGACAGCTTAAGTCTGAGCAGAGTATCCAAGCACATCTTGTCAGACTTTTGACTTACAGGACTTATGTAAGATAATTTATGTAAGATAATAGTTGTTGTTTTTAAGATGGTAACTTGTTATGTAGCAATGGAAAACTAATATGGTTGTAGAAATGTAGGATTCCTGGAATCCTAAAATGATTCCTTATTGGAAACATTTCCAAAGTAGATACAGAAAAGAAATGCTTCCCTAAGATAATTAAAATCAACTACAAACATTTCCTATCTAAACTGGAGAATAAACCCAGGTTTCCTTGGAATATCTATTCACAGTAAATAGCTCACTAAATTGGAAAACCAAAACCAATCTTGATAGAAAATTTGGTCTAGCGATTTGTCTCCCAGAGTATAAATACTTACACAGAGAAGGCTGTTTCTATGTCTTTTCTTAAAATTTAACTGAAAGAATGATGCTTTCAAAGCTCATTCAAGCATACAAAAATGCCACCTAATATCTAAATGCAATTTCTCTTAATTAAATTTAACTTATTATAGCCCTAGAATCCATTTACTAGGATCTACCACATGATAAAAACTCTTCAAATGTTTAAAAAGAAAACTTTGTCAAAGGGAAGAGAGAAACTGGTTTTTAGTCATAGTTCATACTACTTATTTATGTGTACTTTCAGGCTTAATTTCTTGATCTTTGAAATGATGAAAATGATTATGATGATGACAAAGAAGAAGTAGATGATGATGGTGATGATAAGTTAAAGTATGTTAGGTAATTGTAATTAAATTATCACATCCATATACTGCATTCTCAAATCAATCTTATGAGGTAAGTATTACTAGTCACTTCACCTTGCATAAAGAATATTAGACCTAAGTAAGATGTCCAAGAAAACAAAGCTATTATTAAATGTGGAGCTTAGATTTAAACCCAAGTCTCTCTGATTTCAATACCAAGATCTTAGCCATTCTGACTTACCTATTTTTGATGTTGTTGGGATTAAATAAAATAATGTCTGTGAGATAGCAATGAAAATTTTAAATGTTGGTATTATGTTTAAAATATAGAAGTCCAGTCATTCTTTAGATTTCCTTTTCCAAATTATTCAACACATATTCAAAGATAAAGCTACTAAAATTATATCACTATCACTTATGAGTAGTTGGGAAAGTGTTTTTTTTCAAGTAATAAAACTCAGTTGTGTTTTCTTTAATTGTAGATAATGTGTTTAATGTACAAAACCAAACTTTTCATATTCTTTTGGGGGTACCATTAAGTGATAAAAGGGTCATTCACTCCGGAGCTGGGTGGCTGCTGGTGCAGGCACGGAAATATCTGATTTGCCTAATGTGGAATGGGCCATAACTTGATGAAACTGGGTAATTTTCAAAAATTAACATTACACTATGATTAATTTTAAAAACATTTAAAGAACCTGAGGCTATACCAGTCTCTGTTATAAAGAAAGGATATTATAAAAATATACTATTTGGATGAACCTTACTCACTTCCAAGTTGTGAATTTCAGTGTTTATTGGCCTCATTCCTTATAACAATGTAGGCACTTAGCTCTCTAACCCCTTCCATTTCCTTACTTAAGAACAGAGGCCTCTCAGTGAAATTCTGCCTTCCTTTTGAGCTTAGGGATTTTAGAAAGTCAGATACTAGTTTGTTCCCACTTTCCTTATTTTTACTCACTTTTATACTCTTTTCTGATGCAGAGATCTGTTGACCTTGGTGATGTAACATGAATGTAACTGCATATTTGGCAATAAGATGTTGGAACTGCATGAGTCCAATAAGCCCTGTTAGAGCACATTGGATGGGAAACTTCAAAAATATCAGAGCTTCCATGCTTCTTATGCTTGTGATAATATTTCAAAAGCCTCATTATGGGAGATGAAAAGCTATAAGGTTGGTACTGCTTCGTGGAAACTCTTTCTTCCCACATTGTTTTCCTACCAGACCCCAGAAGGGCTATTACTTGGGAGAAGGCATGGGTGGGAGGGAGAAGTGGAGAATGCTGACATTAAGTTAAAGCTTAACCAGAAAACAATACAAAATAGAGAAAAAAAATAAAGTGAAAAATAAATTAGTTTTTCAAATTGCTTCTTCTAGTACTTAAATACATAACTCTTGAAAGAGGTTTCTGAATCTGTCTTTTCCAGTGCCTCTATTCATGCTATGCTTTTCCAAATAAGCCATGACTAACCTGCTATGCGTGCTTGTGCCAAATCCCAAATTCTTAAATCTTTATACTTGCCAGGTAAGCATAAATTTTTAGCTTTTCGAATAATGCAATTTTTAAGGGTGTAATGGACTGTTAGTAAATATCAAATCCCAATTAGCTCAAAGTTAAGAAACCAAATAAAGTTTTTAGGCAATTTCCTGAATGTTCAAAGATATAAATCTTTTACATCAAGATGATAAAGTGGGTATTTTTGTAAATCCCTCCAATCTTGTTTTAATGAAGAACTATAGAAGAAAATAAATCCATTATTTATTTCTTTCGAACACATAAGTACGAAAGATATTTTGATGAATTTTCAGTAAAAGAAGACACTGGATTTGGACATATGCAACACTCATTGAAGGCAGCACACAAAGGCTCAGAGGAGAACCCTTCATTCCACTGACATTTTCAAGAGCCTCAAAGCAAGAAGAGGGCATGGATGAAAAACAAGAAGGCAAGTACAGTTAAAACAAGACTGCTAGACCTCTCTTTCTTCTCTCCTTGATTGTCCATGACTTTGAGCAACTGTTTGAGTATGAAACAGTGAATCTATGTGACATTGGCACTGGTTGCATGTTCTTTCACTTGAACAGATTTAATGCCATCACCTTGACAGCATGGCCAGTCATATTAGTTGATTTTTCAGTGAGTCAAAATTTAAAATATAACATACAATTTAAAAACCATTAGTAGGGCCGAAACCAGTTAGGCTCAATGGATAGAGCGTCAGCCTGCGGACTGGAAGGTCCCAGGTTCAATTCCGGTCAAGGGCATGTATCTTGGCTGCGGGCACAATCCCGGTAGGAAGTGTGCAAGAGGCAGCTGATCTATGTTTCTCTCTCATCGATGTTTCTGACTTTTTATCCCTCTCTGTAAAAAATCAATAAAATATATTTAAAAAAACCATTAGTAGGTTTGCAAATATTGGGCTGAATCAATAGACTAAACGTGGAATGCAGTTACAGAAATTTGGGGAAATCACAAATATGTGAAAATTAAATAACACGGAATAACCAATGAGTCACAAATAAATTGCAAAAAATAAATTAGAAAATATTTAGGGGCACAAAGATGGCGGCATAGGTAAACACCTATTGTTCTGCCCCACGCAACGATTTAAGAACTACAACATAACAGCAGAACAGACATCACCCAGAATCGCCAGAAAGCCGGCTGAGTGAAAACTCCACTAATAAGAGTAAAGGTGGGACACTGAGATTCAGAGGAGTGGCGGGAGTGCAGCCTTGAAGACGGAAACAGGTTAGGAGCCATCCTGGTCACGCCCGCGGGCAGAGGCTGGAGCAGCAACCCCCGCTGGATTTCGCCAACAGGGAGGGCAGAGACGTCCCACTACACAGATTCCCCAGCGCCAGGCAAGGTCCGAGATCCGGAGTACGTGGAGACGTCCCACTGCACAGATTCCCCAGTGCCAGGCGAGTTCCGAGGTCCAGGGGACGCACCCTGGAAGCGGGGCGCAGCAGAGGCTTCTAGTCTGCGAGAAACTGGGAGGCGGGGAAAAGAAGTTTGCACGCAAGGGTCGCACAAACCCTGCGACTTGCCCCCTGGAAACTTGTCTCCTGGTTCCGGAAACCATCTATTTTACAACCCTGGGCTAGACTTTGGGTGTGCAGACACATTTGGGGAGAGGCAGAGTAGTCTGGCAAGGGGAAGAGACTAGCGGCGTTCTCGTGGAGGTGTCTGCAGCCATCCCCACCCAACAGAGACCCGCGCGCGAGAGCCACATAGGACGCAGCTGACACTGAGGCTGCCTGCACAGCTCAGAGACTCCGCCCATCCAACCTGAACACAGTCTCCATTCACAGCCAATTGGCCTGGAGGTCAAACCCTCCTAGGGCTAACAACAACAAGCTGAGTTTAAATTCAAAAATACTGAATACAACCCATAAAGGATTGCAGTAAGAGTACCCACCTCAGGTAACTGGGGAGGCTGAGCCATTGTCCCTTAGAGGACATCTACCACATAAAGCAGCCACCATGCAGAGATATGGAAAGAAATCGGGTGTGAAAGAAATGGAGGAAAAAAGACGACAAGACATAGAGTTCAAAACCACGGTTATAAGGCTTTTCAAGAGGCTCCTAGAAAAGGCCGATCAACTTAATGAGAATTACGAGGAAATAAACAAGACCAACCAGGAAATGAATGAGACTTACAAGGAAATGAATGAGACCCTCAAGGAAATGAATGAGACCCTCAAGGAAATGAACAAGACCTCTGAGGATACGAACCAGACCCCCACGGATATGAAAAAGGACCAACTAGAAACCAAGCATACAAAAACTGAAATAAAAAATATAACACAAAGTCCTAAAAGCAGTCCAGAGGGCCACAAGAACCAAGTCAAAGATTTGAAATACAAAGAAGCAAAATCCACTCGGCTGGAAAAGCAAGAAACAAAAAGAATTCAGATAATTGAAGATAGTGTAAGGGGCCTCTGGGACAACCTCAAGCATGCCAACATCCAAATTATTGGGGTGCCAGAAAAAGAGAGAGAGCAAGTTAATGAAAACCTACTTGAAGAAATAGTGACTGAAAACTTCCCCCACCTGGTGAAAGAAACTGACTTAAAAGCCCAAGAAGTACACAGAACCCCAAAATATAGGAATCTAAAGAGGACCACACCAAGACATATCATAATTAAAATGCCAAGAGCAAAAGATAAAGAGAGAAAAGCAGCAAGAGAAAAACAGTTGGTTACCTACAGGGGAGCATCCATACGATTGTCAGCAGATTTCTCAACAGAAACGATGCAGGCCAGACGCGAGTGGCAAGAAATATTCAAAATAATGAAGAGCAAGAATCTACAACCAAGATTACTCTATCCAGCAAAGCTATCATTCAGAATTAAAGATCAGATAAAGTGCTTTGCAGATAAGAAAAAGCTAAAGGAGTTCATCACCACCACACCAATATTATATGAAATGCTGAAAGATATTCTTTAAGAAGAGGAAGAAGAAAAAGGTAAAAATATAAATTATGAAAAACAAATACACATCTATCAATAAATGAACATAAATATCAAGTGAATTGATAGGCTGATGAACAAGATAAACTGGTGAATATAACAGAAACATGGACATAGAGAGGGAATGGACTGACAATTCTTGGGGAGAAAAGGGTTGTGGGAAGTACAGCAAGAGATTGGACAAAAATCTTGCAACAATGGGAGAGGACATTGGGGAGGGGAGGGGAGGGTGGAGGATGGGATAGGTACAGGGTGGAGGGGAGATACAGGGGGATAAAAAAGGGGAAACAATGTAATTAATAAACTGAACAATAAAGATTAAAAAAAAGAAAATATTTAAAAATTAATGAAACCAAAACACAACAAATCAAAACTTATGGGATACAATTTTCAGAGACAAAGTTAGAGTTGTAATTGCCTATATTAAAAAAATAAAGATTCCAAATAAATAACCTTACACCCTAAAAAATTAGAAAAAGAAGAGCAAGCTAAAACCAAAGCACATAATGAAAATTGTTGAGAAACGCAGTCAACCGCCAGGCAGTCTTTTGACCTCCACAGACTCTCCCTCTCTATATACATACACAGTTACAAAAGAATAGGCTTTGTGCCCAGAACACTTGCTTACAAAGAGATAACACAGAGTCTGTGTTAGACTAATTATCCTGTATAGAAATATATTTTCCTGTCTCAGATTTGATGTGTGTTCCTTTGTTCTGCTTAAGCATGTGTTTCATATGGCACTTGGCCAACTGCACTGCTATACCTATCCCCTGAAATCAGGGGACAGAGTCCATTCTGGGATGCAAGGAGTGCTTGCAGGCCATTTGTTCTGCATTGACTGCTGAGCGAAACCCACTGCCAATAGGAAAATGAATAGGAGACTGATCCTCAATACTAAAGCTGATTTTGCTTTCTTTTCTGTGAGTAAAGCATTGTTCTACCTAATGCTTGACTGCACTGTGTTTTCCTTGGTGACACTGAGTGAAAAGCAACAGATGCCATTTGCTCAACAGAAATAATAAAAATTAGCAAATAAATAAATAAATTGAGAATAAAAGCATAATAGAATAAACAGAGCAAAATATTATTTGTTTTGAAAGTATTTGCAAACTTAACAAATCTTAAGCTAGACCGACCATAAGAAAGATTCAAATGACTAAAATCAGTAGTGAAACACGAGACATCACTACTGATCTTGCAGAAATAATTTTTAAAAAATTACAAGGGAATACTATAAACAACTGTATGCTAACAAATTAGCTAACCCAGGTGAAATGGCCTTTTTCCTTTAAAGATAAAAACTATTGGAGCTAAATCAAGAATACAAGGAAAATCTAAATAGACTTTTAACAAGTAAAGAGATGGAATTAGTAATTACAAAAAACTCTTCACAAAGAAAAGTCCATGTCCAGATGGTATTCAATAGTAAATTCTAGCCAGTACTTAAATAATTAATATCAATTCTTCAAAATTTACTCCAACAAATAGAAGAGAAATTAATACTTCCCAGTTTATTCTATGAGGCCAGCTTAACCTAATACCAAACCAAATAATGATATCACAAGAAAAGAAAATTAAAGAACAATATTTTTTAATGTAGTTGCAAAACACCTAAAAAAATATTGGAAACCAAAATTTAGCAACATATAATAGAAAATCATACACAATGACCAACTAGAATTTATACCAAGATTGCAAAATTAGTTTATGATGTGGAAATCAATATAATGTATCTTGTTAATAGAAAAATGGCCCCCTTGCAAAAATAAATCACATGACCATCTCAATAGACAGAGAAAATAACATTTGGCCAAACAACCCCAAACTCAACATCCTTTCATGATAAAAGTACTCAATCAACCAGAAATAGAAAGAAACTTCTTTAACCTGGTAAAACTTACCTATGGTAAAACAATAACTAGTAGCATACTTATAGGTAAAAACTGTAAACTTTCCTCCTAATATCAGAAGAAATAAGGATGTTTGCTCTCACAACATATTCAACATTATACTAGAGGTTCTAACCAGGCAATTAGGCAGGAAAAGTAAAGAAAATAAATTAAAATGAAAAATGACCTGATACAGGGTAGGACAAAAGTAGGTGTATAGTTATGAGTATGAGAAACACAGAGTTTATTCTTATATTACTATTATTCATTGTCTTAGTTTCCATACAAATAATTACAAACCTACTTTTGCACAACCTGCATAAAGTAATACTGATATATATATATATATGCACACAAAATTATTAAAACTAACAAATAAATTAAGCAAGGTTGCAGGATGAATATACAAAAGCTGATTGCATTTCTATACACTAGTAATGAGCAATCTAAAAACAAAATTGATAAAATTTTCATTTATTTTAGTATCAAAAAGAATAAAATATTTACGAATAAACCTAACAAAATAAGTGCAAAACTTATACTCTGAAAACTATAAAATATTGTTGAAAGAAGTTAAAGAAGACACAAATAAATAGACATTTAATGCTCATGGATTGAAAGGCTTATTATAGTGTCAAGATGGAAATACTACTCAAATTGAAAAAAAAATTGATATACACAGTCAGTGCAATCCCTATCAAAACCCTAGCTGTTTTGTTGGCAGAATTCACAAGCTGGTACTAAATTCAAATGAAAACACAAGGGACATTTGGCATAAGAGCAGACATTTGGGTCAATGGAATAAAATTGAGAGTCCAGAAATCTACCTACCTATTTATGGCCAATTGATTTCTGACAAGGGTGACAATGCCATTCAAATTGTCTTTTCAACTAATGGTGCTATGATAATTGAATAATCACAGGCAAACTAGCACAGTTTAATAAATACCTCACACCACATATAAAGATTACCTCAAAATAAATCAAAGACTTATTTTAAGACCTAAAACTGCCAATAGAAAACATATGCCATGGAGTGAAGCTTGATTAACAGTTTTAAAATCAAGGAGATGATGGAGAAGATGGAGAGTGGACTCTGAGTTTCCAGTAAGGGTGATTTTTTAGGTAAACAACAGAGATGGAAACAATGAACAAACAAGCAGATGAAAAACAAACTATTCAGAAAAAAATAGGTCATTAGAAACAGTTTTCTGAAACAAATAAATGAATAATGAATGTATGAGAATTATTTCAAATATGTAGAAACTGTAATTGATGCCCACAGATAGATACACATTGCAGTCTCTCTCTCTCTCTCTATGTATGTGTGTGTGTATGTGTGAGTGTGTATGTGTAAACTGAAAAATCTGTGGTACCACTCAAATTTTAGAATGTTGAATATAGTTAGCATGACACCTTTTCCTCCTTACTTTTAAGGCAGAGCTTCTCTTTTGCATAAACACATCCAGAAAAAGCTCTGGAGAATCCAGTTTATACCTATATTAATCCTTACAGGTTTTCCTTTCACACAAAGCTCACATGGATTTTCTTTTAATAGCAAAAACATTGACTGTTTACATTCCATTTCATTAAGCAAGGTAATTTTCAGCCTTGAACAAAGGTCATTATCTTGTAATTCCTGCCCAAATCAATAGAAAATTACCATAAGATGAGTTTTACAAGGTGAAAGTTAAAAAAAAAATTAATCCAGAACTTCAATCAGAGGGCATCCTGACATGCTTTTAATTGAGTTTTACTCTAATGCTTTGTTTCTAACTCCATTCAAAATGATGGCACATGTAAAAAAAAAAGTGATGGCACATGTAAAGGTTTTTCAGAGGTCTACTTCTCAATTTACCTCTCAATTGGAAAAATTACAATGGGTTTTATTACCAGTTAAATGTCATAATATCAATGGCAGTATTTATTGAACAACACAATACCTTCCATCAATGTTTCTATTATTAAACTGCTTTCTTAAGCTCTATTTTTAATATGAATTTTCCCTATAACAACTACTCATAAGTACCGACAGCATCAAGGATTTTCAATATAAGCCTATTTGTAAATGCAGTACAAAAAAAGGCTAATTCTCAATATCAAAAAGGCTTTCTTTCTATCATGCCAGAAGTCCAGAATTTTGGTACCAAGAGAAAAATTTTTAGACTGTTTTGCACTTTCCACATTACAATTTCATATTTGGAGGCAGTAGCATAGAAGATTCGTTTTTGAGTTAGGTACTCCATAAATGATCACTGTTTTATTATTATTTTTAATTGATGTTTTCTAAAAATTATAGATGGACCAACATAAAGTAATTTTTATTATAATTAAAATGGACCAAAATACAATAATTTTTTCAATCTTTATAGACTTCCTCTTCAAAAATACATTTAAAAACTCCAAGATAAACTGAGGATTCAATTTATTCCATAATGGAGATACTAGTAGAAGAAGAAATATGTTATATAAAGTCTAATATGCCACTCATAATTTAAAACTAGAATATTTTAAAAGCAGCTTTTAAAAAATTTTTTCTCTCTCTGCTTACTTGTTGATTCTGATTAAAATGCTTAACCCCAAGAGTTATGCCTATCTCTCTTCCCACTCCCAGAATCCACGATTTATATATGGTTTCCACTAAAAAAATGGTGGTGGTGGTGGTGGGGAGTCAGGAGAGATAGAGGGTTGTTTACTAAACTAAGCGAATCGCTATCCATGAAAAGATATTTGTCTTTTTTTTCTTCTAAACTTGCACAGCCCACTGGACAGGCTACCATGACAAATAATGATCACCAAAGTATCCAGCTTTAAAATGATTTCATTCTGAATAGTATTTTTTCCAAATATTAAGTAATAAATACTTACACTTTTTATTTTAGTATTTACTATGGGAGATAATAATAGATAATATGACCAATGGATTAAAAATAAACGATATTAGAAAATGTCTAGAAAATTGAAAGTTTTTTTACTACTAGGAATTACAGCATTTTACATACAATCTCTTTTGATATCACATGGCTTTTTATCTAACATTAAAGGAGTCTTTACAGCTGTGCATGGTGGCCCAGGCAAAATTTGAGAAAAGGGTTAGACCCACTATTAGCCAGGAGACAAGTCAGAAAATCACAAATGAATCTGAAGGCACAATCTCATTGAAATTACCATTGTAAGGGCAGTGATGACTACATATGCTTAAGGGAATGCTCCATTATCTTTTTCTAACCTGTATGTGTGTGTGTGTGTGTGTGTATATATATATATATATATATATATATATATATATCTGTGGACTATTTTGGTGACCAACAGGATCTTCTGGGCAGTAGACCTATGTGCAATGAAAGGACATTATGGCTACCACCAGTGGCAGAAGCCAATCATAGCTTTAATGATAGAGAGTTGTGGACAGGGAATTTGGAGGGCTGGTCAACCTTAAATGCTCTGAAGGGTGGGAGCTAATTACCGGATATTGGTGGTTGAAGCAGCCCCCAACTGTTAGTTCTAAGTAGATTCAATGATTAGCTTTTATTGGTGTTTCCTGCCTAGGGGATATGGATGTATCTTATCATCTTAATCTTAACAAAAGGGATGGTAAAGCCAGAGCGAGCAGTTCTCCCACTAGAGTTGAACTACCCTCTGACCCCCATTTCCAAATTAATGTTTTCCTAAGTCTCTTTATTCATTTGTGCGGCCTTCTCCAGAACCCGAACCTGAACCGAGGACCCTGAATCACGCGGGACATGAAAGGGGTTTCCACACAACAGTCCCTACCTGGGGACCTGGGAGCAACAGGAAAGATGTCCGCAGCCAATTCTGCCTACTTGAGGTAGGCTTCAACACAATGTTCTAATGTGCTTCATTAGTCATTTTCAAAGTAGTTTATTTTAAAGAAACTATTGGTTCTTAACTAAAAATTATTTCATAAGCTGATTAGTTTTATTATTAAATTATTTGAATATTTGTAATACCAAATATGATCCAGAGCATGAATAATTTAATAAGGTTTTAGTTTTAAATGCTTTATTTTCTGTAACTCAAGAAAAAGAGAAACATCCATATAAGAGAGACTCATTGATAGGTTGCCTCTGGCTCAAGCTCCAACCAAGGCTGGAGTTAGAACCTGAAATTGAAATACCTGCCCTGGTCTGGGATTTGGGCCCATGCTCTAAGCACTGAGCAACTGAGTGTTATTTTTAATATATCAAATGTTATTATTAAGTCATTACACAGAAATATTTAAATAAAGTGTCCATTTCAGAAAATGCAATGATTTATTGTTCCTTGAAGTATAGATTTAATTATAGAGTACCTAGATTGGGGAAATCTTGTTTAACTGTTACCCACAATCATTCCAATCACAATCATCACCCCAAAAGATTGGGACACTTTGACTTCACTCCTTGATAGAAGTCAGTAGCTTTATTGATTACTGGATGCTTTGAGATATAAGACAGGCAGTTGCACAGTGAATAAAGAATGTGTTGTAAAAGCTCACACATTAGGTTTGAATCCTGACTCAGCCTCTTAGTCCCTGTAGTATTAGACAAGTTTTGATCTTTCTGAAATGCAGTTTCCTCATCTTAAAACTAGGGTTATAAAAACTACATCATGGTGTGCTATGAAGAGTAGACAAGATCATTATGTAACTCACCCAGCACATTGTAGAAACTCATAGCTTAGGAACTCATATTGCTATATTACAAGACTAGAACATTTAAGATAGGTTTACCATCTCATTGTAAGACATAGCTCTCAGTCGATTAGAACGGCTCAACATCACATGAAATTTAGTAAGGAACAGTGACTTGGAAATGCTATAGGTATACAACAGAGCACAATATTTAAAAAATGAGGTGTATTTATATTTAAGTATTTTATACATATTATATGTATGTATAATATAACATGAGTCACAAATGTGAGCCACATATATAAATTTTAATTTTCTAGTAGCCACACTAAAAAAAAGGTGAAAAAAAGTGATATTAATTTTAATAACATATTAATCTAAATACATCTAAAATATTATCATTATAACATGTAATTAAGATAAATTTATGAATGATATTTACCATTCTCTTTTCTCTAAATCCTTGACATTCAGTATACTTTCTAAGTATACATACAGTTACACTTAGTGCACACCTCAGAACAGATTGGCTATATTCCAGATGATCAGTGGCCGCATGTAGCTAGTTTCTCCCTTGCTGGAAAATGCAGACTGATGAAACATCTGGGCTGAATTTATCAATATTTCTCTCAATATTCCAGAAGCCTAGGGGCACAGGCACTGCTACACATTTTTGGATTCCATTAATTTTACATGTGACTCTCAAGAAAATCTAACTTCTCCATTGAGATGCCTAAAAGAAACACTATTGAATTGTGCAAAGCTTTCCAAGTTAAATATTACAAGTGTTTTGCACTCATCTCTAATGTTTCTTCAAAGGAGTTTTAAAAATATAGATTCTTTCATTTAACAAAGATGATTTTCTCCTGTAAGAGTTTAAATAAAAGAAATGTCAAAACACTCTAATCTTTTTTTCCCCTGGTAATGCTTTAATGTTAAAAATATTTCCCTAGAATACACACCATATGTCATCAGGGAAGAAGAAAAATGTTTTCATAAGTGAATGAAACTTCATAATCAGTTCCATGAGCAGCAAGTCTTTCAAATTATTGAAAAAAATAAAACAGCCAATTATTCACCAAAGCCATGTCTGTTCATGTATTATAGAGAGTAACTGCCTAAGGTACCAAGAACGAATGTCAAATCAAAAATACAAATACATATTTTAAGAAATCTAATGGAATAGATAGGGAGGTTCTTTAATGCTTTGTCAGGGTTGAACTGTCTAGCATAAAATATTATTCTATAGATGTAGTTTGTCCATAAATACATACCTAATGCTTTAGTACCTACTGAGTTCAATCTGAAGCTAAATCAAAATAAGAACACACATAGGAAAAAGGTAATTAAGGTTTCACCATGGAAAAAAATAATTATTCAAACTATTTTAACACATAATGCAATTTATTTATTTTTGCAATTTATTTTTTATCCCCATTTTATTGAGTTTTAATTAACAAAAATTTACTTAAATACTTATGGTATACAACAGGATATTCTCATGTGTGTGTGTGTGTGTGTATGTCTATGCGTGTGTGAAATAATTACCACAAACAAACTAATTAAAAAATCCATCACTTCATACAGTGTGTGTGTGATATGTGGTGAAAACAATTCAGATATACTCTTTTAGCAAATTTTAATTATCCAATATGACATAATACACTATGGACAATATCTTTTCATTAGCTCCCCAGAACTTCCTCATTCTGGGTAACTGAAACTTTGACCCTTTGACCAACATTTCCCCATTTCAAATTAGATTTTTATCTCTCCATAAAAGTAATAAATAAAATGATCTCCAGGATTTCTGAACCTGTTTATTTTACATATGGGATACAAATTATTCTAAAGACGGCTATGGAAACTAACAAGGTTATGACTGAATAGCAGAGGTGAGACATACTATGCCAGCAGTAATTCTGGGCCAAACCCCAAACATCTGTGCACAATATATATTTTGTGGAAAGTAGAAATGTCTTCTCATGGATTCCTCCTCATTGCATATTATATCTCTTTGTTCTCCTGCATGAAGTGTTTAATTTCATCCAGTAGAACCAGGCATCTAGGATTCAGGTGGTATCTAGATGGAATACTTGACTTGGGAAAGGAAAATTGTTATCAATATGCAACTTCTTCTTGCCTTACTATTCTTTACCCAAATCATATGGTCAGTCTCTAAGATGACCTAGTATATGGGCTATTTGAGATTTAATGAAGTAGCATATATGTAAGTATCTGGTATATAATGTATATTTCTTAAATTTCTTTCTTCTTTGTGTGAGGAAAGGTTAGCTAGGATGGATAAAGGTCATTTGCCAGTTACAGACCTGGAAAAGGGAAGAGACTAAGTACAAAACTGGGCTATTTATCTACATAATGTCAAAGTTACAAACCCTTTTGAAAAAGACTTAAAAAATTATCATCACATACTAGGACTGGTAAATCAATAGCCTAAAGGAATAAATGTGCATTTTTAAGATAATGAAAATGTTTTAAGGGCATTGATTTTTTAAAATAGAAACATTTATTTTATTATCCCAAATAATGCTATTTTTCTGAAGCAGAAATCAAGTACAATAAAAGCCCAGGTTATTTTATACTGATTTTTAATTGTATCTGTAAATTATTTTGAGGGATTGGTGACATACTAAATTCTAGTGTATTATATTACTACCGGCCATAACTTTTGGCATAAAATTCAAGAATGCAAGCAATATAAGGCAGTAAAATTCCACATTGTATAAATCTACATCAAAATCCACATGAAATACCCATGTATTATTTATAAGAGTAATTTCATCTTGTGATTCAGATCAAATCATAAATAATGAGATGAGGCCTATAATGAATTTAGCTTTACTGAAACATGTGATTGCATATTTCTTCTCTTTTTCATATTTAAAAGGTTAAAACATGACATTTTAGGTCCACATCTAATATTAACTATTTTAAGTATAATAATGAGATTCCATATAGCCAACTGAAAGAGCCTTAAATACTGTAGGCTGGGTATAGCTACAATTTAAAAAATATATAGAAATATAATTTAAAATTTCAAAAAACATGTTCTATTCTTTAATATATATATACATATGTGTGTGTAATTTGTTTATATATAGTCATTTATATACATGACATTTATATATAACTACATGTACATATTTTTTAAAGTATGTTTTTATTGTTTTAGAAAGAGGAAGGGTGAGGGATAGAGTGATAGAAATATCCATGAGAGAGAAACATCAATAGGATGCCTTCTGCATGCTCCCTATTGAGGATGGACCCCGAAACCCAGGCATGTGTCCAACTGGTAACCTTTTGGTTCATGGGTTGATGCTCAATCACTGAGCAACAACACATACATATATAAAATGTACACATACATTTTATATATGTATGTGTACATATATGTGCATATAAATTGTATGTGTGTATATATATATATACACATGTATATTTACTTTTAAAAAGTTTTTCCAAAATTGCTAAACACAATAAAATGATGCTCCTCACTAGTGTTTGCAGTAATACAAGTTGAGTTACACAGGGTTGATATACACAGGCCGTTGGGGACCGAAGGCATTGTTGGATTCACTGTCAGGTGACTAACAGCTCATGTCACCAACAATCCCTAAGTCTCAGCATTGTCCAGTCATATATCCGCATTCTGAAATGAGAGAGGATTGCTTTTCAAAACTTATTTTCTACATTATTTTTAAATGCTAATAGAAAATTACAGGACAATATATAGTAGAAAATATAATTAATCCTGCAGCAATCTGATGCATGATTTTCCTGCAAGTGTTTTTTACTCTTTGGTTGTATTCAGTTCTAGTATTTTCTCTATAGCTATTATGCATATGTGTGTGTGTGTGTGTGTGTGTGTGTGTGTGTGTGTGTGTGTGCTTGTGTGTATTATAAAATTGTAATCCTGCCATATCCAAGTTTGTATCCTGGTTTTTTCACTTAACTTATTAAATTTGGGATATTTTTATCAGAAAACTTAAACATCCTTCAAAAACACTATCTTAAACAGTTCTGTATTATCCCATGAAAAAATCTATTAAATTTACTTGGTATTGTTATTAGATATTTAGTTGTTTCTAAAACCTAGTCAATATTTAGTACTTCCTTAAGATATGATCCAAAAGAAGAATAATTACTGAATCAAAGGGCATAGTTATTTTATGGGTACTTTCCATATTATAACTTTTTTTTTTCTTGTAAGGTTGATTTAAAGTGCAATCCCCACTAGCAGTGATAAGTGTCTATTTTTATCTAACACAGTAGAAACATTTTTTAAATGTTTTTATTGATTTAGAGAGCGATGAAGAGAGAGGAGGAGATAGAAACATCGATGAGAGAGACACATCGTCAATTAGTGCTTCCTGCACGCCCCCTACTGAGGATGGACCCAGAGACCCAGGCATGTGCCCTGATCTGAATAAAACCAGTAACCTTTTGGTTCATGGGTCACTCAACCACTGGCCAGGCAAGAAATATTTTTTAAAACCAAGGCCAATTTGATAGTGGAATATGGTATCTTATGGCTTTTATTTGAATTTCTATGATTAATAATGAAGTTGTTCATTTTATATTTTAGTAGTCATTTCTATGTATCTTTCTATCAACTTGTTCTATTTTCATAATGTTTTTCTTATTAATTAATTATTTTGTGTTTGTTTTTGTTAATTCTTACTCTCGGGTATTTTTCCATTGATCTTTAGAGACAGTGGAAGAGCGGGGGAGAGACAGAGAGAAAAGAACATCTTTGCGAGATAGACATATCGATTGGTTGCCTCCTGCATGTGACCTGACTAGGGCCAGGGACCCTAATTAGAGACTCAATATAGAGAGGATTGCTATTTTTCTCCTTTTACCTCTTCCTCTTCTTCCTTGCTGTCTCCTAAGTAAATAATTATCAAAAACAATAAACTTTTCCTTCATATTCTATATTGTTCTCATTTTAGAGAACATTTTTTTTTCCTGAATGAAGTGACCTGACATTTTTAATGCCTTTTAATCCTACTCTGTTGTTGCTTTCATAGGCATTTAAGCTGAAACTGGTTTGGCTCAGTGGATAGAGCATCGGCCTGTGGACTGAAAGGTCAAGGGTATGTATCTTGGTTAGGGGCACATCCCTGGTGGGGGATGTGCAAGAGGCAGCTGATCGATATTTCTCTCTCATTGATGTTTCTGACTTTCTATCCCTCTCCCTTCCTCTCTATAAAAAATCAATAAAATATATTTTTTAAAGGCATTGAAGATGAACATTTGGATGAGGATAAAGTTTAACAGGTAGAAGAGGGAGGAAGATCGTCCTCTAGGCAAGGGTGGAGCATGGTCAAGGGCACACAGAGGAGCACAGGGGGAGCTTGTGGACATCTGAGCAGATCCTGTGTAAACTGGTGTAAATATATCAAGAGATAGAAAACAGGAAACGGGGAGGTGCACCAGATGCTATAAAGCCTTGTACATTATGCTAGGAAGCTTGCTTTTTTTCCTGTAAGGAAGGAGGCTGAGGCACAAGGCAGTGAGAGTGGGGTGGGGACTATCTCTGGGTAGGGTATTACCACTCACAGAGGAAAAGTTTCTGCGTGATCTGGCCCAATCAGCACTTTAAGAGGCTGATGCTGGATGTCTCTCTTTGTTACTTACTTGTTTGTGACCTTGGATATTTGCTTGACCTCAGTAGAGGTGCATAACTTTAATACCATTTACTTCAACCTCCTAGGATACAGAGTCACTAACTACAAGAATAATTAGGACTGCCGGTCCTAACTATTCTTTTGTGTCAGCTAATAAGATTATTTGGTATTTCCAATTATGCTTTGGCCAAGGCTATAAGTTAACCTGACACATGGTTTTTAAAATCTACCTTACATATAAGTGAATGAACTGCAATGCATTCCCTCAATGGTCTGGGGCTGTGGTCAAAACACGCTTGGCCCCCAGTTGCTTTCAAATACCATGAAATGCCATGTCCCAGCGGAGCTGAATCTCTCATCTCACAATCACCCTTAGGATTTCCTGAGTATAAGAAAGGCATCCAACCAATGGCTTTGCAGGCTTTAAACGCCAGGGTCCAGAAAGCAGCTTTGAAAGCATGGAGCTTCCACGGCGTATAAATTGGCTATGACAGGGCCATCAGTAACCACCTTTTAAATGCCTCCGTGGGATTTCAGGTTTCCACTTTAGAAGGGTTGTTTTCACTTTATATCCAGTTAAATTATGGTGATGCTTCAGCCTTTCCCTTTAATAATGCTGTAAATCTCTTTCAAAGATGAATGCATGGGCTTTGTAGTGCATCCATCAGAGCTGTCATTCACTCTGGAGTAGCAGCTCTCTCCCCAAGCACCACTGCTCCTTGGGGCTAGACCACACACAATGGGGAGAGTGTTGGAGTAGCTGCCAGAGTAACCGGGTCACCGAGAATCCTCTCAAAATTGTGACCCTCTTTGGATAGTTTGCACATTATATGGGTTCTAGTTGTTTGATAATTCCATTTCCTGCAGACTTCAGCCTAGAATAATAACTGAGCAAATATATGCAATGAGAGATTATTAATTGTGTCCCACATATGTTTGAATACAATCCCCAAGAAAAAAACAAACCAAAGAAAACAACATTTCTCCATGAAATATATTTACATTCTTTATAATTTAGGAAATCTGGAGCACAGAAGAAAATGATGCCTTCTCACTCTATTGCTCCCCCCCAAAAAAACCCACTTATTTATAGTTGATTTACTCAGTAATATTATAATAGTTCCATTATTCATTAATGGCTTAAAGTGCAGCCAGTCACTACCATGCAGACTATGCAGACTTCTCTTTGCCAGAGAGAAAATTAATGATCTGAAGATACAGATTACAGCAATAACATATGTGAATTGTAATTTGAAGGCCTAACTGCCAATACTGTGAGCAGAAATGAGAGTTTTGCTAATGCTGACACTTTTAAATGGGCTGAAGATTGTATGACATTCTCTTAATATTGCCAAATGTATTAAGGAGGTAGTGTGGGGTACCTGAAGGCTAATCCCAAACTCCTCCTCTCCCTCCTTGCTTGCACTTCTTCAGATGATTAAAAATAGCTACTCTTTTCCAAGGGACTGTCAGTCAAAGCCTTGTACAGGATGGAGTATGTGCAGGCCCCAGAAATGCTGCCAGACCATCAAGCACCAGCTCACTGGAAGGTGCTGAATAAATTAAACCAAAAATATAAAGCCCAGGTTGATGTGTTTGAACTTCTCAGCAAACATTCTTCATACATATTTAATTGCTCCATTGAGATTGTCACTATTTGGAGAGGTTCCAGGCATTATTTCCATTCCATTAGTGAGCTTGCAGGGTGTCTACTCCTTAACCCAAAATGATTGATTCTATAAATGCCTTCCCACTTACTGACCTCAACGCTAATTGAGTTTGTGTATAGATTTTTAAAAAGTGTGTTTGCAGAAATTGTTCAAAATATATTGCTGTCACCTGAACGCCTTGTAGCAGAAGAAAATGGCACGTCTAAATGATGATACTAAATGTCTTATCTGAATTTGATTTTTAAGACACAGTATGTAGCAAATTAAGTTACTGCTGATAGTGAAAAAGCTGCTGAAAGATGTTTTTTTTTAATGCAAAAGCACACCATCTTTTAAAAAGAGGATAAGCATTTTGCATATATTAGTATCTTATTCTGCTATTTCCAGCTCTCCTTCATGTGGTAAATGTGTTTATTGCAAAAAAAATACATTTCCTGTATTCTATTACAGAATGTTAAAACCCAGAATATCTTATTATTTAGTTCTACGAAGAGGGAAAGCTAAATGTATCTCAAGATCTTTTACAAACAGACTTAAAATGATGAATGTAATACTTCATTCTAGGTAGTTCATGAGACTTCAAACCTTGAGGTTATTAATATATTGAGAAAGATCTGAAGGACCAAGCAAAAGAAACAAAAAATCTACTCCAAAGAAAAAAATCACCATCGTAAGCCACAAATTACTCCTACTAAGCATTTTTCAAATAGTAAATGCCTATTTTAGAGCAAATGTTGCCCAGGTATGCAAGAAAAGAAGATATTAACAGGGAGACTATGTAGAAACAGCGTCAATGTTTGAACTATTCAGATAGAATTATCAGACATAAACCATTAAACAACTATATTTACAATTTTCAATAAGTGTGTCAAAAATAAACCTGGAGCTTAAAAATTCTATGTGGAAACTAAAAACTTTAGAAATGACACAGCGTATATAAAAAAAGAAATTCTATAAGTAAAAATGACTGGAAATAAGAACAGGATTAACAGAGCATTAAAGAGAGAACTAATTAACTAGAAATAGAACAGAAGAACCCATTAAGAACATAGCATAGAGAGACAAAAAGTAGAGAGGGGAAAACAGAGGTGAGTGTAAGAGATAAAAGACACAGTGAGAAGATTTAACATTCATATAGTTGGCAACCCAGATAGAAAAGTGTAAGAGAATAGGACCATGACAATATGTAAAAAAAATTAAAAATAAAGAATATTTGAAAGTTCTAAACTGAGGAATGAACTCTGTCCACTGATTCAATAATCATGAGAAATCTCAAGTATAACATGTATGTCACTACATATATATTTAAATTCATAACAAAATACAGCATTGTAAAAGAGAAAGAGACCAGAAACAAAGAGGAAACTTCAAAGGAGCTACAGAGAAAGGACAGATTACCTTTAAAGAAACCAGTAAGAGTAACAACCACCTTCTTAACAGAAACAATGGAAACCAGAAATGATGTAGTCAGTGTGTTAAATGCAAAAAGGAATTTCAACCTAGAATTCTACAGTCAGAAAAATGTCCTTCAAGATTAAAGTAAAATTAAGAAATTTTCAAATAGTAACTGGGGGATTTTGTAACTAACACTTAAAGAAATAATAATTACTTCAGGGAGAAGTAATGATGAGAAAAGATACCAGGGGTAAGAAACGAATAAAGAGAAAAGAAAGTAAAATTGGAAAAAGTAAAAATGTTAATATTAGATTTTCATAAAGATAAATTTCTTAAAATTATTACAGTAACACTAATATAATTAAAGCTGGATTTATTACAAAAAATCAATAAAAATATAGAATTTAATACAATTACTAAACCTGACCTAGAAGATATATAGAGAACTATGTAACTCCAAAATATGAAATACACATTTTTAAACACATCAGAAAAATTTTTAGAAGTGATTATAAACAAATGATATAAAGTATGTCTTCATAAATTTCAAAATGTTGACATTACACAAACTATACATGCTGGCCAAAATTCAATTATGCTAGAAATTAATAACAAATCGGTAACTCAAAATTACTGATATGCATCTGAAATAATACTTATGTACATCTATTAGAAAATAAGTATGCTTGTGAGGAGATTAACTACGTTTTAATTTCAAAATAGTAAAAAAAGAAACAGCCAAAAATGTAGAAAGGAAAAAAGAGCAGAAATTAGTGAAATAACACAAAAGGATTAACAAAGTTCTTTGAAAAGATTAATTAATATTGAGGAACTATAAAGAATGATAAAGGAAAAAAAAGGGCATGCTTAACTCACATTGGAAATGAAAAAGTGGTCATGGCTACCAATCCTGCAAACCTTGAAAGGACTAAGTGAAGATTGAGAACAAGTTCATGGTAATATATCTTAAAGTGTTGACAAAACTAGATAAATGTTGATAAAGGTAAAATTTATCAAAACAAACTTAAGCCAAAACTTAAAATGTGATTCCAAGTCATCTTTAATGATGAAAGAAAATGAATCATTTATAAAGAAAATATTCTCACAGAAAAATTTTAGGCCCAAAGCTCTTCATTGATTTTTGCCAAACATTCAAGAAATAATTTTAGTTTTATACTAAAACTACCTGAGAACAGAAAAAAAGTATACACATCCCAACTTATTCTATGATGCCAGCATAACCTGAATATACACTGAGTGGCCAGATTATTATGATCACTGAACACATAATAATCTGGCCACACAGTGTATATCCTATATAATAAAAGGATAATATGCAAATTGTCCCTTCTACAAGGAGTTTGACCAGCAGGCAGGCCGGCCAACCACCCATGTCCCCTCCCACTGGCTAGGCAAGTCAGACCCCACCCTTACACAAATTCATGCACCGGGCTTCTAACATATATGATCAGAGATCATGGTAACCTGGCCACTCAGAGTATAAAGAGGGACAATGTATGAAAAGAAAAATATAGGCTTATGTTATATAAGAACTTCGATGTAGAAACTCCGAAGAAATATTAGCAATTAAATGTAACAATATATGAAAAGTAAAATGCAATGTTACTAAATTGTGCATACCCCACATTATGCAGGTTATTTTAATATTAACAAATTAACCAAGATATAAAAATGTTTATAAAATAACATAAAAATAACAAAAACTTGGAAGCACACCAAATGTTCTTCAAAGTGAGAATGAACAAATAAAATCTGTTATATTCACACAATAGAATTGTGTCCCATAGTCAAAATAAATAATTATATATACCTTCAATAGTATTAATACAATTTATCAATATAACACTATGGGGAAAAGTAAATGCCACTATGATACCTTTTTCATAAAAATAAATTAAAAAGAAAGACAAAATATTTTTAAAGAAAAGTTTTCAGATTATTTTTGCTTAGGTAGACAATGAATAATAAGATGGAAGTAGGCCTTGTACTAAATGTCAATTACTGTGAGTGATATAACTATTGTTTTTCATGAAGTGCTACACATCTTAATATATTATTAAAAACAGTTCACTAAAATAATTAAATGAATATGTAATGTGAGTATGAATGAACTAGAACTAAGATAGTGTCCTGAATCAAGAATTATGATTAATCTAAATCCTAGTACCTAAGATTCAAAAAAACTTTGCAGAAAAGAAAATTAATCAATGTAACTCACTCATTAACTGGAATGTATATGATCATATGATTATCTCCACAGATGCAGAAATTAATTTTAATAAATTCAACATCCATATATAATACAATTCTAAGCAAACTAAGAATCAAAAGAAAACTTATTAAGTTAACAAAGGTACACTACAAATAAAACCACTGCAAATATTACACTTATTAAAGACATTATTGACATCAGGAACAACTAGTCTTTTTACTTCTACTCAGGAATTGTACTGGTGGTTTTTAGACATCACAGTAAGGTCAAAAAAATATAAAATGTATAAGAACTAAGAAAGGTAAAGCAAAACTGTCATTCACAGGAGATACGGTTAATAATAAAGCCCCCCAAATAAATTGCATGTGAATCATTAAAAATTTCTAACAGAATTTAGCAAGCTCACTGAATACAAGAGCAATATATAAAATCTAGTTTACTCTTATCTGCTAACAAAAGTGAAATTATTAAAAAAGATTCTATTTTATAATATTGTCGTAAAATATGAAGTCCCTAGCAATATGTCAAAAACAGATCCATTGGGAAAAATATGTAATTCACTGAATGCATTAAAGAACAACTAAATAAAGGGATATGCATCTGTTTTAGAACTGAAAAATTCAAAATTGTTTAAGTGTGAATTCTTCACAAAATGATTCTTAGTTTCAGTGAAATTACAAGTCAAAATTTCAATTTTGTTGGGAAAACTGACTTGCTGATGTAACTAGAGATACTCACTAAAACATGTAAACTTTACAAACATAATTGTAAGTGAAAGAAGGAAAACACAGAGCATGGTTATATAAGTTATAAAAGAGCAACACTAGCCAAAACCGGTTTGGCTCAGTGGATAGAGCATCAGCCTGCAGACTGAAGGATCCCAGGTTTGACTCTGGTCAAGGGCATGCACCTTGGTTGTGGGCACATCCCCAGTAGGTGGTGTGCAAGAGGCAGCTGATCGATGTTTCTCTCTCATCGATGTTTCTGAATTTCTATCCCTCTCCCTTTCTCTCTGTAAAAAATCAATAAAATATATTTTTTTAAAAAGAGCAACACTAGGCCATACTGTTGAGAAATTCATGTGTAATTGGTAAAACTATAAAGAAAAGCAAGAACTTGATCACCATAAAGTCTGAATAGTGGAAGATAGGAGGGTGTAGTATAAAAGAGGCACTGGAGGGCCTCTGAGATGTTGGTGACGCTCATTTCTTAGTGGATGACATATAGGTGTTCACTATATTTATAATTACTCATCACATGATACCTATGTTTAAGTCTTTCTTTCCTATGTGTTTTACCTCACAATTAAAAAACCGTTTTAGTGCTGCAGGCAGAGGGGATAACAATGTGGAAAGAGTCAAAGGCAAGTAATAATGTTAAGCCTTCCAAGAATTAAAGACATTGATTTTTAATTAAAGATTAGAGCTAAGAGTGTCAAGAGAGTTGCAAGTGGGAAGTGACAAGGATGGCGCTGAAGACCCAAGCAGAAATTTCATAATACCAGCTTTGAAATCCTAGTAACATTTTCTGGAACTTCATAAAGGAGAGCCATCAGAAGACTTTAAACAAGGCAGACATTTTATTCTGCCTCTTCATTGAAGAATGAGTTATATGGGAACAATGATATAGACAGAAAGATAGGTAGGTAGCTGTTGTGATATTTCAGGAGAAAGAAGGTGATAACTTGAACTGAGGAAAATGGGAGAAAGGATAGCAGACAGATTGCATAGTTACAACAAGGAAGAATTTTTAGGAAGATGAATTACTGGTTGTAGAGGTGATGTATAAAATATTAAAGTAAATAGATGATAGTGCCATTTTTAAATACAGGATGTGGAGAGGAGGTGGGGGAGAAAAGAGAAGATGAAGAAAAGGAAAGAGAAGAATTAAGGGGAAAATAATGAGTACTCATTGGAGGTCTCTGGGACATTCAAGATGAGATATCCAGTAAACAGTAGTTTAATCATCCATTTGGTATATGTTTATTGTCTGCAGTTCTAGGCACTGAGATTATAAGGGTGCAACACAGAGACTCAGTAAAAACCAACGTAGAGAAAGAAGATTGGGAGCTATTGTTTTCTCTATAATTCATATTTTTGGAGTGTAAAAATAATTCATGAATAAAAGTAAACATTTCTATAAAATCACAGCAAGTGACTCAGTAAATTGTATTAGACAGCAAGCTGAAAGAATAGATATTATAGTAGGGCAAGGTGGCAAAATACATGTTTGAACCAAGCTAACGTGATCACTATTAAAAAGCAGGGAACAGGTGTCAGCTCCGCCTCTTACTAAAGGTACCATATTGAGCCAGTCATAGCCCACTCTCCAGCTGTGCTTTCTCACTCCAAAGAGTCGATGTGCCCATTAAATGAAATAATATAAAAATACTTTGCTCAGGTCATAGTGGAGGCTTGACACAGAATCTGAATAAAAAATTGGGATAATGGGGTACTTTTAGAATATGTACAGCAAAGAAGGCCTTTAGCACATACATCAGGAATATGACTTCAGAGTGAAGTTGCTCACAAAATTGAACATTGGAAGATTTATTTTTAATCCTAACCCAAGGATATGTTTATTGATTTATTTTAGAGACAAGAAGAAGGATGAGGAAGAGGCGGTGGAGGAGGAAGAGGAGGAGGAGGGGGAGAGGAAGAAGGAGAAGAAGGAGAGACAGAGACACTCACACACACACACACACAGAGAGAGAGAGAGAGAGAGAGAGAGAGAGAGAGAGAGAGAGATCACTTGCCTCCTGTATCCTGTATACATGCTGACCAGGTGACCAGGGATGGAACCCACAAACTAGATACCTGCCAACTGGCAATTGAATCTACAGCCTTTTGTTGTATGAGACCACACTCCAACCAAGTGAGCCACCCTGCCAAGGTAGAAGTTTTTTTCATGTAGAATTAGTTTGGCTTATGCTATTTTTATAAGTAAACATTTCCATTGATTTGTGTATTGAATGTGGTGGTATATTAAAAGTATTGGAATAGAGAGCAACATTTTCCTCAAGAAACCTACACATGTAATCTCCAAGTTTTCTTCCAATGTAGGTAAAGCTAACACTTCTAAGTGTTACAGCTAAATTATATTCCCAAAGAATATCTTGAATAGTAGACATTGAAGCATGCGAAAGACTGACCTATTTCAGAGGGAGAGTGGGTGGGAAGAGATTAACCAAAGAACTTATATGCACATATGTATAACTTAGGGACAAACAACAGTGTAGGAAAGGCCTGAGGATGGGGCAGGAGTGGGGAAGAGGGTGTCAATGGGGGAAGGGGAAGTAATACTTTCAATAGTAAAGAATTTTTTTAAAATAATATCTTAAACAGTGGAATTGGTGGAAAATTTCTGTAATACTTTCAATAGTAAAATTTTTTTTAAAAAGAATGTCTTAAACAAGTGGAATTGGTAGAAACATGAATACATATATTGTCTCTATTTAAAAGCAAGGAGACAAATGTGAGGGAAAGGCTCCCAGAGATCAGGGTGACTCAAGAGATGATTTCCAGAAAAGCAAGAAGTGAAGGGGGAATCTAGGAATGAGTTGCTCCAGAATCCCTGTATAATAGGCATTAACAGTGCTGCGCCCTTCCTTCTGGCATGGGACATCACATGGACTCTAAGAGCACATGGCTTTGTCTGATAACTGTGTACTAAGAGCTGTGGCCATGCCACAGCCATTGGGAGGTCATGTGATGTTGTTGTCAGTGGGGAACTCGCTGAGTCCCCACTTGTTGCTGGTGGAAGTGGGATTCTTACAATGTCACAAGAAAAGAAATTTCCTGAGACTCACATGGGAGGATGAGATATTGTAGAAAGCTTTATTTCAGTGAAATCAAGCCCCTGAGTTTCCAAGGTCTCATTTCCCCCCATCCATCCAAGGAAAAAGTCCCATTTTGCTCTCAGCAGAGCTAGGATTAATGCCCTTGCCCAGAGTTTTCCTTCCATGTCTTCACAGTCTAACCCAGCATTAGGTTAGCTTATTTTGTGTTCCCAGCCATAGTCCATCAGTCCATTGCATGTGGGGTCCAAAGGGCCACATGGCTATAGAAGGTACAGGGGTAGGGACAAAGCCAGAAGAACAAGAGATCCACAATTACTCTAAGAGAGAGGGCTTCTTTGTCTGAGGGATTAGGTATTCCCAAATTTTAAGGGTTTGTAGTAGCCCCATCCCCTCTAGACAATGATTTCTGTTCCAGATTAGATTGGGAGGCACCTCCCCTACTTCACCCTGACTTTACTGCACATGCACCCATCTTCCCTTTTGTTGGACCTCTTCCCTCAGTATTTTGCAAGGAATGGACTGATGGTCCCTCAGGGAGTGTAAAGTCGTAGCTTCCTGGTGAAGCTACCCAGATGGCCATGCTTATAATATCTGGCCTCCCTTTTGCTCTTTTTCTATCTATACTAATAAAAGGGTAATATACAAATTGGTCAGGCCTCCCTCACAGTAATGACTGAACAGCAGGCTGTGTGAGGTGACAAGGCCAGCAGGGTGGTTAGTGAGGGACAATCAAAGGACTGAAGAGCAGGGTATGTGGGGCAACCAGGCCAGCAGGAGAGGCAATGAGGGGTGACCAAATGACCAAACAGCAGGCTTCGGGGGAGGGGAGCAGTGAGGGGCAACCCGGCTGGTGGGGGTGGAAGTTAGAGGTGACCAGGCCAGCAGGGGAGGCAGTTAGGGGCAACCAGGCTGACAGAGAGGGGAAGTTGGGGGCGATCAGTCTGGCAGGGGGTCAGTTGGGGGCAACCAGGTCAGCAGGGGTGGGCAGTTAGGGACAATGAGGCAAGCAGACAGGTAAGCAGTTAAGAACCAGTGGTCCCAGATTGTGAGAGGGATGTCCAACTCCCAGTTTAGGCACAATCTCTGAGATCAGGTCTAAACTGCCAGTCAGATATCTCCTGAGGGGTCCTGGATTGGAGATGGTGCAGACTGGGCTGAGGGCCCCCCACTGCCCCTCCCCTCCAGGCATGAATTTTGTGCACTGGACTTCTATTTATTAATAACTAGCTAGTTACAATGTAACTATGTGATTCTACTCATAAATACAGGTTTAAGGTGTTTGTTTTTATTCATTTGCCTAAGGCTAAATGATCTTGACTAGGCTAGGATACATTAGTTTCTCCAACACAATGCTTAATAGGTAACTCAACATTTAATATTTCATTGTTCACAACAGAAATTTTGAAAGTCACAACTCTTCTCCTCATTCTTTCTCTAATACTAGCTTATTTGACGATGTGTATATTTAATAGACACCTGTCCAAAGAGAAATTGGTTTTTTTCTCATTCATTTATGGAATATAATGAACAATATAAACTAATGAACAAAAACAGATCCAGAGACAGAGAAAAATCTATCAGACCGTCAAACCTCAGAGAGAAGGTAGGGGAGGTGGGGATAAGGTGGGGAGAGATCAACCAAAGGACTTGTATGTATGTATATAAGCCTAACCAATGGACGCAAGGGTGAGGGCATGAGTGGGGGCATGGGGGTTTGGGGAGGATAAGGACACATATGTAATACCTTTATTAAAAAGAAATTTTAAAAAAGAGAGAGAGAAATCTTGATTCTCATCTCCAAATCTGCTCCTCTGCTAACTTTCCATCTCTAAATGGCATCATCATTTTCCCAGGTGCTTAAAGCCACAAATTACATGTCAACTTTGAATCATCTCCATCTGCTACTCCTCACATCTATTTTCCCTCCAAGCATATCCTAAATTCATGTATACCTGTCCATCTGCACTACTACCATTTTGGTCCATGCCAACATCATCTCTTGCCCAGATCACTGTTTTTCATACTGCCTTCCTAAAATCCATCTCCACACAGTAATTAGAGTAATTATTTTTTAAAACCTGGCTATATTTTCACAATGGCTTCCTGCTATATTCCTTACGAAAACCCTCTACTTACTGTCTCTTGGACCCACTTAATCTCAGAAGACCCCTTCCCCTGCACAATGTTTTCACTTCCCTGTCAGCCACATTGTCTTTCCTTTCTATTCTTGGAAAACGCCAAGCATGTTCCCACGCCAGGGCTTTTGCATTAGCCATTTCCTCTGCATGGGATATTCTCATAGACCTTGTGGCTGGTTCCTTCTTGTCATTCAATTCTCTAAGTCAACATCCATAGGAATTTCTCTGACCAACCAATTTAAAAATATATCTTATTGATTTTTTTTTACAGAGTGGAAGGGAGAGGGATAGAAAGCCAGAAACATTAATGAAAGAGAGACATCAATCAGCTGCCTCTTGCACGCCCCCTACTGGGGATGTGCCCTCAGCCAAGGTACATGCCGGAATCGAACTCCGGACCCTTCAGTCCGCAGTCTGACGCTCTATCCACTGAGCCAAACCGGTCTTGGCTCTGACCAACCAATTTAAAGTGGCAATTCCAGGTCACCACTCTATTTTATCTTCTTTATGGCATAAATCATCATGAGCTTTTACTGTTGGCCCTCCAGTTCCATGGGTTCAGCACCCACAGCTTAGACCAACTGCATAGAAATATTTTTATAAATGTTTCATTGTTGCTGACATGTTCTATGTAGTTAGGTCTATGATGGTTGTGTCTCTACTGAATATATATGATATTTTCCTTGTCATTAGTCCCTAAGCAATGCAGTATAACAACCACTTACATAGCATTCACATTGTATTGGGCATTGTAAATAATTTAGAGATGATTTAAAGTATATAGGAGGATATGTGTAGGTTATAGGCAAATGCTTCATCATCCTATATAATAAATAGGTAATATGCAAATTGATCCTCACACCATCACAAGATGGTGGCAGGCATAGCAGAGGCAGGGTTCTAATAACACAAGATGGCTATTCCCACAGCAGAGGCGGAATTCCCATAACAAGTGGTACCAAGTGATCAGCAGGAACCTGAGGCTGTGTGGTGCTAGGCCAAGGTGGAGGACCTGAAGCTGCACCCTCCACCCACCCAGCAGGGCTTGATGGGGGACCTCAAAGCATGCCCTCCACCCGACAGGGCTTGACAGGGACCTGAGGCTGCGCCCTCCTCACCTACCCAGCAAGGCTTGATGGGGAACCTCAAGGTGCACCCCCTGCCCAGCAGGGCTTGATGGGGGACCTCAGGCTGTGCCTCCCACCTGGCAGGGTTTGATGGAAGACCTCAGGCCGTGACCCTCCTCTGGTGCCAGGCTGGGATACTTCAGGCCATGACCCCATCCATTGGGGCTTGATTTGGGACCTCAAGGTGTACCTCCTATCCCTGGCCCAGGCCGGGGGACCTAAGGCCATGCCCTCAGCCCTGATGCTGGGCTGGAGGACCTGAGGCCACACCCCCTTCCCAGCATTTCTAAGGCATATCTCCTGCCATGACCTGGGCCAGGGGACCTGAGGCTGTGCCCCCTGCTCAGCGGAGCTTGAAGGGGGTGGGGCCGACTGGGTTTGGATCTCAGACAATAGCTGTGAGGCACCCGGGTCTGGGTCTCATGTGATTTCAAGGCATGCACAGGTGGGCGGGGACTTGACTCTGGTTCCCGCAGCATGCCCCAGACTCTGACAGGGGGAAAATTTTCATATACATTTTACTGATTTTCTTTCATCTCTAACACTTCTATTATAGAGAAAGGGCAAATAGCAATATTAAAATATTTCCTCTAATTAATCCTCTTTTTATATAAGGGATTTGAGCATCGGTGGATTGTGATACCCACAGGAGTCCTAGAACCATTCCCCGGGTTCTAGAGAATGCAGTAATTAATTACTTAGTTCTAGGAAATACAGTAATTAATTACTTAGTTCTAGGGAATACAGTAATTAATTACTTAGTTCTAGGAAATACAGTAATTAATTACTTAGGTTTGTTTGTTTGTTTTTGTCTGTATAATCCCACTAGAATACAAACTGCAGGTTCTGACAGCAGGTACCTTCTCTACTTTTGCCCAGATATGTTCATTGTCTAAAACAGTGACACCATAGGTAATAAATAACTACTTGTCAAATGAACAAATAACTTCTTCATATCCAAATCCTCAGCAAATTCTGTCAGTTGTCCTCCCAAAACATTTATGGAATCAATCGACATATTTTCATTTCAGTTGCTTCACCAATAGTCTAAGCCCTCAGCCACCAATATCTCTCTCAAGGGTGCCTGCAATGTCCTCTTAATTGGTCTCTTAGGTACCCTCAGCAGCTAGAGCAATCTTTGAAAATGTATCTGTTTATAACCACCCATGGCTTTTCAACTCCATTAAAACAAAGTCTCAACACCTCAGATGATCTAGCCTCTGCCTGCTGCCCATCTTCCCATATCACTCTCTCCCCAGCCTAACTATCCTGTTTTGTCGCTTCCTAACTTACTTGTCAATTGAACTTGCTGGATCTTAGGTTCTGCAGCTGTAAGAATAGTACCTATGGAAGGCATAAGAAGCTCCACACACATTTACTGGCCTCCTGCTGTGTGCCACAAACTCTGCTGGGCCTTGGGAAGGGATATATGAACAGGCTTGAATAGCCTCTGCCTTTGAAAAGATCAGCATATAGGTAAACAAACCAGTAATGGTGCAATGAAAGCTACAACAGAGGAGAAGTGGAATGATGTGAGATCAATTAGTGTTGAGTCTACTGGCAGATCCAGGAAGGCTTCACAGAAGAGCAGAAAATGCTTACAAAGGTCTTATGCAGATTATAAAGTACATTGGAAATAAAAAGTGTGTGAAATGGTATTATTGTTCAAATGTAGAAGTAAGTATGAGGCTTATTTTCAGTTGTCTGTTCCACCTGAACACATGGTTAGATGAAAGGAGCTGTTTGAGTAAACTGAATTTTCTAGCTAACTCGAAAACCCATTTTGTTTTAACTTGCAAATATGTCTAACATCTAATAATCCATTTCTTGCTTTCGTGAGTATAATAGACTAAACATGATTGAATCTTTTCTTTCATGACTGCAATTTAATAAAGTGCCCCAGGGTCATGTTCCTTCAAATCAACTACTGCTGTGACTCTGAAATGCAAATATTGAACATGGAGGAGATTGGGCATAGCATGTAATGAGCCAAAGGCATCCAGCCCTAGACAGTGCAGCTGTAAAAATCCACAGTAGTAGGTTGTTTTGTTTTACTTAACTCAGTGTTGTTTTTTTAAAGCACTAATTGAGGATTATAATGAGCTGGTCTTATTTTTAGTGTATTTCTGTTATACAAGTGCACTAGTTTGCGAGGGCTGCCATTACTAAGGACCATAGAGTGGGTGGCTTAGACCACATAAATTTATTTTCTCTCAATTCTGGAGGCTAGAAGTTAGAGTGCAAGATGTTGGCAAAGTTGATTTCTTCTGAGGCCTCTCTCCTTCGCTCATCTTCTCCCTGTGCCTTCACATGGTTTGCTTCTGTGTGTATTTGTCTGAATTCCCTATTCTAATAAGGACATCAATCATATGAGATTATGACTCACTCTAATGAGCTCATTTTAACTTAATTAGATCCTATCTCCAGAGTCACATTTTGAGGTCCTGGGAGCTAGGATTTCAACACATGAATTTCGGGGGAGACATATCTAGCCATTAGCAAGATGTATATTCTACCTTTATTATATATTATACATCTATTATATACTGTATGATATAATATATGTTGGTCTGTATATAAATAGAAATATAGATGTAGATAGATAAAAAGATAGAGACATATTGAGTTCTTTCTCTCTCTTAATATTTAAAATGAGGTACTCTGCTTACTTCAGGATAGAAGAAATTCTATGATACTGAACCCAGAGAGTCTGCTGGTTGTATATTGTACCGTTTAGAAATCATTCATACTACCTGTATTATTTGAAAGGAATTTCTGATGATGACCTTCACCTCTGGCCCAGTCATTCAATTCTTATCCAGAAAGAGAGATCATTTCTCAATCTGGTGACAACATACATAGAGAAGATGACCACAGTACCTGAACAGATTGTGAAATAGGTGGAATAAGGAAAACTTTTGAGTAAACATTGGTAGTAATTCTTCCTGACTCTAGGTAATTGTAGCATTTTCCCCAAAGGTTAATATGCAAATTGTCCCCTGACAGGAGTTAGACCAGCAGGCAGGCTGGCCAACTGCCCATGTTGCCTCCTCCTGGCCAGGTTGGCTGGACCCCATATATGCACAAATTCATGCACCAGGCCTCTAATATATATATATATATATATATATATATATTCAAATTTCATACCTATATTATATGTAGATACTTTATTGTTTTCTCAATTAAAGCAATTTTAGTATATAAGTATCTTCATTAGCGACTTTACCACAGTATATTTTTTCTATGCAAAATATCATAGCATCAACTGCAGGTCTCTGAGGTTAATGGATTGGACACTGAGCGCCACTGCTTGGTGTAAACCCATTTTAGCTGTAGAAGCCGCCCATTGAGTTTCCCTGGTTTTCTGCACAACAGGAATATTCTTTAACAAAGTTGTGCCCACAGTGGGATACTTACTAGACTGGATTAGGGGAAGGAGGAAGAGTACTAATGCATCTGAGACCCTCTACAAAAGTTAGTGTTTTAAATATATTATCACCCTTATGTTAAAGTGTCAGATGGGTATTAAACTTATTGGAGTGATCACTTCATAAACTATATAAATGTCTAATCAATCTGTTATATACCTGAAAAATGATATTGTTTGTTAACTATAATTTAAAAATTAAAATAAATATTATCACACAGCTTCTATAAAACCCTATGAGGTAGATGCTATCATCCCTAGCCTGTACAGGATGAAACTCAGGTTTATCTACTTAATGTTATAAAAAATAGTTTTAAAGATCCATACCTATGCATATTGCATCTCATCATGCTGCTTATAGACATGTACATGCTGCTCTGAATGTTTAATGAAAGAAATAGAAAAAGAAATATAGCCCCCATGTGAGAAACATAGGCATGAGAATAGACCATTTCTAAATCATGATTGATTTCTGCATATTATATAGGATATACACTGAGTGGCCAGATTATTATGCATTCAGAGATCATAATAATATGGCCACTGTGTGTGTGCGTGCGTGTGTGTGTGTGTGTGTGTGTGTGTGTGTGTGTGTGTGTTTTATGTTAAAAGGAAACAAGTTAGTTCATTTATTCATGGAGATGGGAGAAGGGGGTAGAAGAATACTAAATTGCCTTTGACTGTTTCAACCTTGGCAACATTCTGTTCTTTTAATTCCAGCAACTCTTTGATTGTGCTGTTCTTTCAGTGCAACTGGGGTAATTCAAATGTGTACCAAGTAAATGTTAATGTAGTTTCATGGAAGCTTTTTGGCCTATCATTTCCTCTCTGATACTCACATTTCATGTTAAGTACAAAGTTGCTTCGTAGTATAAGAGAATCTCAGCCAGTTGGATTTTAGAAATATGAGGAGAAATCTAAACATGATGTGTTCTTTCCCAATTGGATAAAACATACAAAGTATGTTTTTCGACATACAGTATTTTTCCTTTCCTACCCAAATTTACCACTCCACACAAAGACATGTGAAACTGCTGTACTAAGAAAAAGCAGCCTGCAAAGATTCTACCTTCCCAAACGTGCAAATGCGAATAAATTGTGCCTGCCACTCTTGGAGCACTGGGCTCTGCATTCCCATCCCTTATAGGCAGAGGAGAGAGTGGAACTGGTGTGTTGAGGGCAGCTGCCTTGCCTTAGGCTTCCAAAAACTGCCTAGGGGAGAGGGGATCAGAGGAGGACTGAAAAAGGCTGAAAGGAGGGGACCTGGGAGAACAAAGCTATGGTAATTTTTTGAAATTCTTCATTTGCCCTAATATGACAGCTGCCAAGCATTGATAGATGTAGTGAATTGCATTGCCTCTGGCATGGCCTGGTTACTAAAAGAGTATTCAGAAGCAAGACCAGCTTCACAGACAAAGGGAGAGTGGGATCACACTGTCATGGTAGGATTTCAGAGACAAGAATGAAGCAAGCTCCCAAGTCCAAATCCTACTTTACATGCTTTATAATACTTCAAATTTTATCAAAGGTAATTTTCTTGTAAATTAAGACTTTGTTAAAAAAATGTATTTGAAACAAGTTTGACTCATTCCCAGCTCCCTTTTGTTCTGGACTTGTCACAGATAAAGGGGCTGAGAGGGTTATTAATGTAAATGTAGATGTGAGGTGACAGAACAAAATACTCAAATTTAAAGTGTTTGTACTAAGTCAGGTTGATAATGATTAAAATCTCTAAAATAAAGACATACAAAAATATATATAGAGAAGATGGTCTTGGCAGGATCACTAATGAAAGTGTCATGAATCAAGGATTACCATCAATTCGATATATTTGTGTGTGCATATGTTCAAGCATATGTATGGGTGGGTTTTGGGGCATATGTGTATGGATAGGGGGTGTGTTGGTACTTAAGTGTGTGCATATGAGTGGGTAGTGTGTGTGTGTAAGAGAATCAGGGCAAGGAAACATGGACTAGGCATGAAATTTAAGGTTGTCTCCTTAATAAAGAATCAGACAGCACAGACCTTATTTCCCTACACCATCAGGCCCACCTTAAGGGGAATGTGGTGACATGAAGAAATGACCAGATAAATATGAAGGCACTCAAGCACAGCAGGACATCTCTGGCCCAAGAAAGGTGGCAGGCCTTCCCTGTAAAAGAAGAATGCCACAGCTTTATGGCATTTGTAGAAGGAGGTGGCTAGGTACAAAAGATGAACCGCCTCCAGATACCTCCTGGAGTGGACATCAGAAGCATGGAATTAAGAAAGGGGATGGTGGAGACTTGGGCTGAAGGTATGGGGAAAGCAAATGGAATTCATAACCAGAATAGGCCTTGAAAGGTCAGACAGGATAAATCGTGGCTGAGCCGTTACTGTTACAGGTAAGGCTAAACCAATGATTCCACAGCAAAGGTCCAGAGGCTTTCTTTTCCTACACCTTCTTAAAACAGCAAGAAAAATGGTGGGGGAAGGGGATCTGAAAAACAAAGCTACCCCAAGTAGACAGACTTAACCAAATAAGACTAAGTCCTCCAAAACTGACAGTTAGACCAAAGCCTCAGTAGGATCATTAACTAGCAAGTTAAAATTCTGTGATGATCCCCTTTACCTCCAAATCTTAGCAGCTAAAAGTAGGCTTATACAGAAGACATGACCAATTAAGGATCACAAGTTCTTGGCACTTCTGTAACATATTTGAGATATCACTACCCTGAGATGGGAATGATATCAGTAAATAAAACGGATAGCAGAAGTCCACAGTTAGAATCTTATTCTAAGGGTAGGACACTGGCCATATGAGCAGTATAGTTGTTATAGCCTTCAGATATAATTAAAAGTAGGCAACAATAACATATCCTTCTATAAACAAATGAAGGTCACTTAATAATTTGGGAGAAGGCCTCTCAAACTGTTAAACAAAAAGTGGGGAGACAGATGGTTTTCTGGTCTCTCTCATCTAATAAGGATACAATATATCAAAATTGAGCCCAAATCCATATAAAATGCTTATAATATGACAGCATTTTAGACACATATGGGGTCTTAATCCATGCTGTCAACATGACTTATCACTGATGTTAAACACATGGCCAGGGTAACACTTTCTGGATTTCTCCACTGTAGAGTAGTTACTTGCGTCCCTTTTCCATACTCTGTTCTTTGAGATCCAGTCACAAAATTCAGCCCATACTCAGAGGGAGTTAAGATTCACTATCTTGAAAGGAGGAGTATCTACATAAATTATTTAGAATTCTTCTGTATGGGGAATTTCTCTAGTAGTCCCCATTTATTTATTTGATAATTTATTTATAATAGTATGGGCTCATAGACATTTACTTGGTACTTTGGATTTTAATAGATCATATTATGTCATTTATTTTGTTGATCCAAATTTGGCCATGGAAGCTATTTCAAGTTTACTCTTGTGTCTCTTTGACATGTCTTCAACATTTCATTTTTTAACACTTACTTTTTGGCATGATAAGATGTTCCAGGATCATCTTATATTTATACATTCTCTGCCCAGACTTGGAATCAGGCATTTTTCCCAGGTACCCTAGTTTCTTTTATTGGAGAATAGCTTTTGAAATCAAGATCTAGACCCTGGGTGTGCTTATTCTACTGGAGTGGCATTATAAGACCTCTCTGCAACACAGAGATAGAAAATATATGTATGTCTTCTAACACACACACACACATCGAAAATTATCTCTGCAACTTTCTTTTACTCTATATTAAGCTAAGCATGACTTCATAATGATGTCCCTGACACTAATTCAGTACCACATTTGTTCATTATAGCCTATTCTAATGCCTCCTTTTTCCTGTAACTTCCCTCTTGTCCAATGAGAAATCTGGCTCCCACTACCAATTATCCACTTATTCATTAACTAATCCCAGTATTCATGTACAGCAAGTTCAGAATTGTCAAATGATGTCCCATGAGAAATAACTTTACCAACTTGAATATAGTTACTTATGTCCAGTTCCCAGTCAAATCACTATTTCCCAAAGTTACTTATAGGTATCATTTTTACCTCCACCTTTCATGTCATTAAGTATCCTCCCAAAGCATATCTCCTAATGGCTAATAGTTTTCAAAAGAATAAGCATGCTAAGATTAACATTTCGTTAAGATGTTCCTTTGAGTTACTTTAATCATTATTCTGAACACTTCATGCCTGTCCAAACATATAAATAAACTTAACAAGAAAATGTCTATTCAGAATCATGGAATTTTAGAAGGCAAAAATTTTGGATATCAGCTAGTCTATTCTTGCAATTAATATCTGAATATTTATTCTCTCTGGCAGATGTTTTCTGGAGGAACACTGAACTCACTATTTTCCAAGGAGTAGGATCCTTAACTGACTATATTTAATATCTTCTCACTTCTAGTGTCCCCTAATAAAATGCCAAGTTTTTGTTGTGATTATAATTTGTAGCATTTAAGACATCAAATGCAATCTTTATTTTCAATCTTGCAAATACATTTTAAAGAAATTAAGTCCTTGAAATTCCTGAAGATAAAACAAACAAGAAAAATAGCAATTGGCTTTTCAGATGAGAACTTAAATGAAGCTTCTGCTAATACATCATGCTTTATTGGCATATTAAACTACTTATTGCACATCTTTTTCTTGCCTAATTCCCGTAATTGAGAGAAAATGATATACAATTACATCAATTTAAACCACACAGAATGTTCTGATTATTACTATTGGTTTACAAGAGCTATTAACTCAACATATCCAGTCATCAGCAAATTCTTTTAGTTTGAATTACATTGATTTAAAGAAGTATGAATAAGGGAGGTAATGTAATACAGTAAAATGAATATTAAACCAAGAACCAATAGTCCTAGTTTTCATTGTCATGGAGATATTAACTAATCCTGTGCCTTTGTGTAGGTCACGAAACTGACTGTTGTTGCATTATCTTAGAGCACAAGGGGATAATCTCAAAGAATTCTTGGAGTTATGTCTTTAGTCAACCCAAATCCATCTGTCAGGAGAAAGAAAGGGATAGAGCTAATATACATGTGAAAAACATGACTAATCATTGTTAACTGTATTAAATGTCTTAAAATATTGGAATAAGTGAATCTGCTCAGTGCAGTATGGTACAGGTTCTGAAATCAGCCTGCCTATACTCAAATCTCAGCTTTACTCCTCATCAGCTATGCAACCTCTCTAAGCCACAAGGTTTGTCTTTAAGATACAAATAATAACGATAAGTATATGGTCAGTGAAGGTGCAGATTAAATAAAAAAAATAATTGTGAAGAGCCCAGGACTGGGCCCAGAAGCATTCAATAAATGCCAGTCATTTTTAATAGAATTATTCAATAGAGACAATTACTTTAAAAATAATATGGTTAAGAATTACATAGAAAATGACTCAATGCTATATGTAGGTTTGGGCTCCTGCATAGTTCATATACAACACTCTGGGTAGAGTAAAAGCTACGTAGAGGGGAGAATTATTCCTGGGTTAATCACCACAGTCTTTCAATAACTCAAACCTATAACTGGAAATGTGACTATAGCATTGTACCAGACTTATTTATAAAGGACTCCATTACAGACAGAAATATGATGGCGCAAACCACAAAGAATCAGCCAGAGCAGCAATTGTTCAGATCCCTAAGATGCGGAGATAGATCTTCACATTCTGTAAACATTTCTTTTTGAGCTTTTTAATGTTCAGTGCTGGTCTACTGAAAAACTTTTAACTCTATTAACTATGAAAAAGAGAAATAAAGAATGTGTTTCATATCATGCTTGGCCCATGTTGTGGTAATGGCAGCAATAATGCAAATGAGACAACTCCAAGAGAAGGGAGAAACCCAGGAGGAGAAGAACCCCCAAGGAGGGAGAAACCCAAAAGAACCCCAGGGGGCTCCTTGTACTGACAAACTCTCTCCACCATAATATCCTCATCCAGAGCATCTTTCTACTAAAAAAGGTTAGCAGGTTCTAGGTTTGTTTACCAAGGAGTGTTCATTCATTTATTCTGGCATCAGCAATAGAACAGATACTAATTACATAGCTATTAGGCCCTGGTAATATTGAGTAAAACAAAGCATGGTATCTTCTCTCAACTCACAGTGGAGGAACATGGTAGGAAACCCACATAAATACACTTCTACAGTATAGTTGGGAATAAAAGACTAAACTGGAAATCTTTTTTTCTCATTGGACATGAGAGAACAAGTTTCCCTGACACAATCCCAGGTGATTGAGCACTGGGCCGACACCATTGCTTGCCTAGTTTCAGAGCCTCATTGTGATCAGTAGATTTTTGGCAGTTCCTGAAAAATAGGACATATTTTCAGGTAAGACCCTGTGTGTACATTAATCTAAAACAGCCCTAGACAAGAGTATTAATACCTCACCCCCCATTTGGACCTGAGAAAACTGACTGCTCCAGTCTTCTGGTGAGAGTACTCTTAATACTTGCTGAACCTCCAACATCTGAAGGGCCTACTTCTCTGTGCCTCTTCTTGACCTCTGGTTTCTTCAAGGGCTTAATTAGGTCCAACTTCCTCCATGATTACCTTCATGACTACCCCAATCACAGTCAGTGCGATATAATTAAATTTTTGGTTGCAAACCATCTCATGTTATCTGCCATTCATTGTAGTTATATGAGTTTTGATTTGCCCAAATCATTTGCATGGTTCTTGAGGACTGGGATCATGAGTCATGTTTTCTCTGGCCTCTACAATTCTAGGAGTTTATGGAATGCTTGCTTAAAATATTGCTGATTCTGAACAACATAAAACACTAGATTGGTTTTAAAGAAGACTGGTAGAGAGCAACATTTATTTTTCAAAATTACGGAGCCAAATTGAAAATGTTACACATAGATTATCTTCCATACCTAAGTGCAACAACAAGCATCAAAGCATTTCAACTTTCAATACAGTTAATGCATCCACCCCTTCTGCTAAAGAGAGTTCATTCACAAAGGGAGCTCCGACCAGCACTAGAAAATGTAGGAACAGGATATTCTGAAAACAAGAGCTGGATTTATAAAAACAGCATTGCTGGGGGGAATTAATTTTGAGTCTGAGTGAGAATAGCAGTTTGAGCCCAGAAAGAAACTGCCCTTCCCTGCACTCAGAAGACTAAGGGAGGTGGCTTAGTTTTGTTCAGTGACTCATGAAATAAGTCAAGATTCACTTCCACTTAGATACAGCAAAAGAGTTGTCCTGTAGAGAACATCAGTGCATTAGTTACCAGCATATTTGGTTTGAAAATCAATCAGTTGTGAGTTTCCAACAGTGTCTAATGTACCACAAAATTGAGTTTGTTTATTGCCCATCTCAGAACCAGATGTGAGCAATAGTGAATCATGAGCACTAAGTCACCAGCTGTACTTCGGTGACACGGAGCCTGTGTTTGTTCCTCCATCAGAATGAAAAAAGCGAATGCACAGTTATGATGGGAGTGATTTAATGAAGAATTACAGCTATGCTGATATAATTGTCACCCAAACAGCAGGCCTTAATTCTAATGGGAAGATTTTGATCAAAGCACATAAAAACAAACAAACTTTTTTTTAAGGAGGACTTTTATGCCAGCAAAAACATTATCATAGCAGCATTTTACTCAAGGACATTTGTATTGTGGTCACTTTGTAAATATTCACAGGATGAAGATAAATACCTCAATGTTACTGAAAGAGCTAGAGAAATAACAAGAATTAAGTATATGGGCTTTTTAACAGGTTGAGTCATAGAAATAGTTGTTGTTTTGTTAATATCAGACTTGCATTTTTAGTTTACTAAAGATGGTGGGAGTGGGGGCATGAATCATAAAAAAGAATGAAAAGATATGCCAACATTTCCCACACTGCCAGAATGGATCAAGTCATGAAACTTGGTTAAATGTTGCTTTCTCTTTTCTAGGACTTATTGTTTCTACTTTAAATTTGTGCATTTATGCAGTTATATGTGAACCCAGGGACCTTTGAAAACATTACTTAAACTTTAAAAACTGAGTAAGTATAATATAGAATTCATGGCTCAGGGGAGTATTCCATTCAACCAACAAAATTTCAAATTGAAGAAGAATAAACTGTTCCACCAATAACTGTTACACAGAAAACCTGTGCAGTATTTTCAACCCCTAATTAATAGGCATTTTCTTTTAAAGATTCATAAATCCAAGGATTGTTTTGGAGCTCAATATTGCTATTCCAGGTTTTAGCAATTAAAGGTCTATAATAGGATGCTACCATTTAAGCAATTTAAGACCAACTTATTCAGTTTATTTTCTTTAAATTTCACTTATCTATATGAAATGCAGAAAAGAACTTAATATAAAAGCTTTCAGCATCAATATGGGGATGATGTTATATACTCCACATTGTTTTAATGGACTTTCTAGTTGTAGATAGAACACAGATTTGTGGGTAGAGAAATTATTACCAAGGTAATTTCTAAAGTACTGAAAATAGTCATTTATAAATATTTTTCAGAAAAAGTAATACATAAGCATTATAAATCTTATCAGTTATTCAGTCAAAATACTTTTAAATAACATTTAATCATTTTCAATAAATCACTCTATCTGAAGACATTTACAGAAATATCATAGAGTATGGTAGATTTGAAAGTCCTCACCAAAGTAATTAATTCAACAGGAATGTATTCAATACCTCCTGTGTGGCAGGCATGTCCTAAGTTCTAGCATGGTAATTAAAATGCTATTCCTGCTCCCAAGTAATGTGATACAGGGAGAATTATGTAGAAACTTCATCACCATTTTGACTGTAATATACTTCTTCAAACATTTAAAGGTATTTTAACTTAAACCTTTATCAACTCTTTATTCTCCATCTTTCTACTAAGAAATGAGAATTACATATCTAGTAAATATTCACTACAGAATTTAACATAAGAGGCTTTAATTCAGTAACTGTGCAACAAATAATTTTAAGGATTGCCTTTAAAAATAAAAAATATATATATACTCTGCAGAAGACACATCAATAAGTAGTCAAACCAGTAAATTTATTTATATTCTTTCTAGGGAATATTCATTTTTAAATACAGATGTCCTTCCAATCTTCTCTTTCATCTTCTGACTATGCTCACTGTTCCAACTACTTGCAGCTCTTATTCATGCTTTGATTGAGTATAAGTCTGGCTTCTATCAGTGACATTCAAGAAAACCATTCATGCCAAAGTCACCACTCATGGTCCTCTTAGAATTAAAACCCACGAACACTTGCATTTTCACCTTATTTGGTATATTTACAGCTTTAGACTGTTGACATTATATGTCTCCTGATATATGCTCATCTCCTGGCATCTATGACCTACTCTTATCATATTTTTCATTCTTTTTATTCTTCTTTCTCTATATTCTTTGTAGATGCCTCTTCTGCCTGTTAAAAGAACTTTACAGGTTTGACCTCAGTAGACCTTTTAATCTCACTCTACACCCACTCACAGTCCTTCACATACCATATGCATGTAGGTAACAACGTCAGTATGACATCTCTAATTAAAATAAAATTTTAATTATATTTCTGTGGCAGACTTCTACTCCCTCACTTTTACTCCCTCAGTTCCATATTTTAAAAAGTGCTTATTAGGTATTTCAATAAGCACATCACCTCAATACAAGTCACCATGCCCTCTGAGACTTCCTCCTCCATCAGCATTTCTTATCACAGAGAATAGTATAGTAGTCTTTTGTTCTATTGCTTAAGCCTAAACACTCAATGATAGCCTTGACTTTTGCCTCACCTCACTCCACATACCCTAACTACTTGCCATGTTTCCCCCCATATGGCTTCTGCTTATCCTGAAAATACACTTTGGCTCTTGCTCCTTTACAAAATTTTCCCTTAGCTCACTTAGAACTACATCACTTAGAACTACTTAGAACTTAGTACCTATGGGTCAAACAAGAAGTAGAAAGAGTAAGTGTAATCAGAAGGTGAGAGAGAAGGTCAAAGTGACATCTATATTTGGAAATGAATATTCCATACCCATTATTGGCATTACCTCTTCCCCTTTTCCCCCTTTCCTTCCTCCATATTTCTCACTGGGCAGAAATATATATATATATATGCTGTTAGATTCCTTATTTTCTCTTTAAAAGTTGAGTTTTCAGAACAACGGAGAGCACCTTGTGCAGAGTTACTACAAGCATAATACCAGTTAAAATAGTAGTAATTAATACACAATAGTAAGTAGTGAAGACAGGATTGACAGCTTTACAGATGGATCAAGGGGCTGTTTTTCTAAACCACTATTAAACCACTATTTCACTTTGTTCTCACAGCTTAAATATTTACTTAAATAAATTAATAAAACAAGGTTTATTTTTAATTCAGCAAAATTAAGTCTAGAAGGGCATCAGATTATGTTAATATATGCCTGAGAGTTAAATATCTAGAATAAATATATATTTTACTTTTTAAATGAAAGTCTCCAAATAATACGACAACACAGTAAACCAGTGGAAGCACATTCTTGGATCTTTGTGCTTAGAAGTAGCCAGACTTACATTGGACCTTGTGAACTCAGTGTAGTGTTTAAAGTTAATGTGAATAATTCAGTGGATATAGCTATCTGTCTTGAATCAAAACCGTTCTGCTTTTTCTTAGCCATAGAGGCAGCTATTAATTAAGGATAGACAACTGCTTAAAGAGATGTGTTGAGATGGAAGGAAGGCTATAGGCAAGAAGACAAAATTCACCCAGAGGAAATATATGAGCTAATTTCTTATTTGGGAAGTGAGGCAAAAAACTCTCATAAATTATTGTCTAGTGTAAAAATTTTGCTCATAATAATGATGGATTTATATAAAGAATATTAAATGATAATTAATATAAAGTAGACTATTATAAAGCAGAAAATATGTAATACTTTTGTAGTTAAAACTGTAGAGACACAGAATCTTCATGTTTGATTAAAAATTAGGATTTATGTATATGTTTTGTCTCATTTAATGTGAAAATATACCTATAGCATCCCTGAAAGATTACCTAGCCTTCGCAGGAATACTCTTACTGATGGAGAGTAAGATCTTCATGTGGGAGACTCACTCAGCATTGAGACTCCCATCATTAGGGCATCCTTTATATATGAATGTGAATCTGCTCCCATGTGACATACTCTCATTGGTCCATCTCTTAGCTCATTGTGCTGCTATAATAAAATACCACAGCCTGGGTTGCTTATAAACAACAGAAATTTATTCCAATTTTGGAAGCTGAGAAGTCCAAGATTAAGGCAAGAGTATAGTTTTATTTTGTGAGGACACTCTTCCTGATTCATAGCCGGTGCCCCTCACTGTGTCCACACAAGGTGGAAAGGGCTGTGGATATCTCTGAAGGGCACTGATCCCATCCATGAGGGCTTCACCCTCATGTGCTAGCACTTCCTAAAGGCCCCAACTCCTAATATCTTATCTAATAAAAGAGTGATATGCAAACTGACTGTACCTCTGATCAAGCCACGCCCACAGTCACAACATCAGGCAATCAGGAGCAAATTATGCAAATAAACCCCAACCAAGATGGCTGCAGCCACTGACAGCAGGTGGGAGGCTTGGGTTTCCCTGGCAATGGAGGAAGCCAAGCTTTCCACCTGCCCTTGCTGGCCTAGGCCTCCACTCAATGCTACAAAGTTTCAATTATAGAAGATACATCCCAACTGAAATGGCAGCAGCCACAGAGCTGGAGAGAGCAGAGGCTAGGGTAGCCCGAGCAACAGAGGAAGCCAAGCTTCTGCAGCCCTAGTGCCTAGGACTCCACTCTAGGCTACAAAGTTTCAATTATTGAAGGTAAATGTCCCAACAGAAATGGCTGCCGCCACAGAGCAAGCAGAAAGTTGGCTCTGCTCCAGGCTACAAAGTTTCAACTGTAGAACATAAATTAATCCCAGAACCCAGGACCTCCGCTTAGGTTTCTAGGGGGTGTGGCTGGTCTGCAAACCACTATAGGCCCCTCACCCATGCCCCATGCCAAGTGGACCCCCCAGGACACAATCCAGGGCAAACCAGCTGGCCCCACCCATGCACCAGGCCTCTATCCTATCTAATAAAAGAGTAATACACAGATTGACCATCACTACAACACACAAGAGGGCTGCCCCCCATGTGGTCAAAGATCCTGCCCCCATGTGAAAACAAGATGGCCACCGCAAATGGCCAGCAGTGGAGGACCATTGGGAGGTTCTGTGCCTGCAAGGGAGGGCAGTTGTGGGCCATCAGGCCAGCAGGAAGGGCAGTTGGGAGGAACCAGGCCTGCAAGGGAGGGCAGTTGGGGGTGATCAAACCTGCAGGGGAGAGCAGTTAGGGGTGACCAGGCCGGTAGAGGAGAGAAGTTGGAGGCAAACTACCTAGCAGGGGAGCCGTTAGGCTTCAATTAAGCTGGCAAGGTAGTGGTTAGGGGTGATCAGGCTGGCAGGCAGAAGCGGTTAGGACAATCAGGGAGGCAGGCAGGTGAGCATTTTGGAGCCAGCTGTCCTGAATTGTGAGATCCAGTAGGATCAGGCCTAAATAGGCAGTCGGACATCCCTTGAAAAGTGCCGGATTGGAGAGGGTGCAGGCTGGGCTGAGGGACATCCCCTACTTCCCGTGCATGAATTTTGTGCACTGGGCCTCTAGTCATTATATAAAGCACTGGGTTTCAACATAGAATTTTGGAGGGAAAACCATTCAGACTATAGCAATCACATTCTGCCTTTAGGGTAAAGCAGACAAAATGGCTCTTTGTCAGTGTTTTAATTTTATTATAGATAGCTTTACAGTGCTGGAAAGGATCATGAGTAACAAAATACACTTCTTTTGCATCAAAAAATATAAATCTCAAATAATCATACAGGTCATAGAGCATGATGTTGGTAGAGCTATTACTAAAACACTTTTGACTGATATTGCCTCTGATTCTTATGTCTTTTTAAATTACATTCTTGCATTTTATCATTATTTTATTATTGTCATTTTACTCTCCCACACCATTAGAGTAAGATAATCACTTATGATTAGCTCTTCACTGATCAAAGTGAAACAAATAAGTTCATTTTATTAGATTTTAATAATAAACATGGTGTCTGGCTAGGTTTAGCATTGACCCATGAACCAGGAGGTCAAGATTTGATTCCTAGTTGGGGCACATTGTTGGAATGTGGGTGCGATCCCATTGGGAGGCATGCAGGAGGCAGCCAATTGAAGATATTTCTTCTTCATTGATGTTTCTATGTCTCTCTCCCCCTCCTTTTCTCTCTCTGAAGTCAATAAAACATATTTTAAATAATCCTATATAATAAAAGCATAATATGCAAATCAACTGAATGGCAGAATGACCAGTCGCTATGATGTGCACTGACCATCAGGATGCAGATGCTCAATGCAGGAGCTGCCCCCTACTGGTCAGTGTGCTCCCACAGGGGGAGCACTGCTCAGCCAGAAGCCTGGCTCATGGCTGATGAGTGCAGCAACAGTGGTGGGAGTCTCTCCTGTGTCAGGTAAGAAGTAAGGGATCCTAGACTATGAGAAGGATGTCTGACTGCCTGTAAGCTGGCAGGCAGACATTCCCTGAGGGATCCCCAATGGCAACGCACAGGAAGGGCTGCGGGACTCTCCCCACTCTCCCAGTGCACAAATCTCATTCACCAGGCCTCTAGTAATAATAATAATAACCATAGTATTCAAAGCAGGAAAAAAATACCAGCAGCTACATTTGTTTCTTAGGTAAGAATTAAAGATGCTCACCCAAATTATCATTAGATAAAATACTTTTTTAAAAAGGCATTAATCATAAAATAAAAGATCCTATCTAATAAAATAGTAATATGCAAATTGACTGTACCTCCAACCAAGCCATGCCCACAGTCACGCCCACCAGTCAATCAGGAGCAAATTATGCAAATAAACCTCAACCAAGATGGCTGCTGCCACTGAGAGCAGGAGGGAGGCTTGGGGTTTCCCAGCAATGGAGGAAGCCAAGCTTTCCACCTGTCATTGCTGGTCTAAGCCTCCACTCAATGCTATAAAGTTTCAATTATAGAAGACACATAATCCCAACAGAAATGGCGGCAGCCACGGAGCTAGAGAGAGAAGAGGTTAGGGTGCCCAGGGCAATGAAGGAAGCCAAACTTCTGCAGCCATAGCCTAGGCCTCCACTCTAGGCTACAAAGTTTCAACAGAAATGGCTGTTGCCATAGAATGAGCAGAAGGCTTGGTTCCACTCCAGGCTACAACATTTCAATTGTAGAACTAAATTAATCCCAGATCCCAGGACCTCCACTTGGGTTGCTAGGGGTGTGGCCAGCCTGCAAACTACCACAGGCTCCTCGCCCAGTCCACCCCACACCCCTAGGGAACCCCCACCCTGATCCAGGACACCCTTCAGAGCAAACCAGCCAGTCCCCACCCATGCACCAGGCCTCTATCTTATCTAATGAAAGAATAATACGCAGATTGACCATCACTCCAACACACAAGAGGGCTATCCCCATGTGGTAAAAGATCCTGCCTCCATGTGAACATAAGATGGCCACCACAAGATGGCCAGCTGGGGAAGGCCGTTAGGAGGTTCCAGACCTGCAAGGGAGGGCAGTTGTAGGCAATCAAGCCTGCAGGAGAGGACTGTTAGGGGTGACCAGGCTGGCAGAGGAGGGAAGTCGGGGGCAAACAGGCTGGCAGGGGAGCAATTAGACATCAATTAGGCTGGCAAGGTAGTGGTTAGGGGATGATCAGGCTGGCAGGCAGAAGCGGTTAGGGGCAATCAGGAAGGCAGTCAGGCAAGCAGTTTGGAGCTAGCAGTCCTAGATTGTGAGAAGGATGTCCGAGTGCCCACTTAGGCCTGATTCTACTGGAATCAGGCCTAAACAGGCAGTCAGGCATCCCTCAAGGGGTCCCAGACTGGAGAGGGTGCAGGCAAGGCTGAGGGACACCGCCCCACACCACCCCCATGCATGAATTTTGTGCACCGGGCCTCTAGTAAAAATATAAAAGATAATCTTCTCTATGCATCAGAATGGAATAGACATAGACAATTGTATACAGTTGCACACAGCAACACACTGTTAGCACAACCTCTCCTAGAGCATCTCATGACATTTTTCCCCAACTACTTCACCACCAAAACACCTGGATTCCCATCTTGCCAGCCTCCATTTTCCTTGCCATTTGCCATCTAGCCCTTTAAATTTTTTTCCAGTTTCCTGTTGTGTCAGCACTTTGCTTCTAGAGATTAATTTCTGTATACATTAAAATGGGCTAGTTTACATTGCAATATCAAACAGTCCCCAAGTCTCAGTAGCTAAACATTTGTAAATGACCATTTCTTGTTCAATTCCATGCCTACTCTGTTGTTAAAGATACTCGGCTTAATCTAGCCATTCAGGAAAAATGCATGACAAGGGCTCTGACCAGACATAAGCTTCTAAAATTGCTAATGGGGGAAAAAAGAGTTCCCTTCAATGTTTCTCAATGACTATTAAAGGCTTCTACTTAGACGTGACACATGCCACTTTCACTCACATTTAAACTGGTCAAAGCAAGTCACATGACCAGAGGGGACAGCAAAGTGTAATTCTGTCGTGGGTTTGGAAGGCAGAAAACTAGAGTGTTTGTAAAGCCCGAATGATTACTACCTCTCCGAACCCCTTCTGCCAATGCATCCCCTAATCACAGAAAAGTGTCATCCCTTATTATTTAAAAGCTAACCCTTTTGGAAAATATCATCCCAAGATGCTTCCCATAAAAATCATATAAATTGTGTCTCTAGACATAAAGATATGAGCTAACCAAATAATCATATTACTTGCTTTGTAAGTACATGTTCTTTTACTACAGATACAATGAGAGAAGGTAGTTTGTGGAAGTCCCGCTGAAAAAATAGAATAGTACATAGCATTCAGCTGGGATTTAGATTCTTAGATCTCTCTTCTTTCTAATCACGCAAAAGCCAGAGAAAAGTGCTTTGGAAGGGAAGGATTGTGACTATTCTTTTTCCCTTTGAGGGTTTTCAAATACAGCCGCAATTTCGTCTCCTCCCAGACATAAGAGCCCGTGTGCCATAGCCTCACCTTTCCACAATTACAGAAAGAAACAAGAACCATTTTCTTCCATGTAGGGACAGCTATCACTAAGAATCAAGGAAGAAAGCCACACACTTGTGAACAAAACAGCTTTTGAGAGGCATTCGTGAGTTAAAGTAGCTACACATAAGCAAAAGGTAGTTTACTTGAACAAAATTCCAAATTGTACTGTTCACACTGCTGCACATAATCACATTCCAACTTATGAGAGCTTCACTTGGTAAAATTTCTTTTTCACCATAAACTTTTCACGCTAATTTCTCTTTTCTTAATTAGGACAAAATGGAAAGAAAACATTTGTTTTTTGGGTGGATGACACACAGTGCACAGTATGTAAACACTAGCTTTGATTTCATTAAAAACCTTGCCGATGTTTTCTGTATTTTATCTTCTAGAGCTAAAAATACATTATCTTTATATTTGCTAAATCCCTTTTTTTCTTGAAAAGTATGAAAAGGAAGATGTCTTTGCTTCCTACATAATTTTATTTATTTATTTATTTATTTAATCTTTATTGTTGAGATTATTACAGATATCCCTCTTTTTTTCTCCCCAGAGCTCCCCACCACCTGGTTCCCACCGCACCGTAGGCCCTTCCACCCTATTGTCTATGTCCATAAGTAATGCACACATGCATATAAGACCTTTGTCTAATCTCCTCCCCCTCTCCCTCATACCTTCTCCCTCTGAGACCTGTCAGTCTGTTCCATTTCCATTCCCCAATTCTATTCCATTCACTACTTTATTCTGTTTATCAGATTTTTTTATTCATTTGAGTTTTAGATTCATTTGTTGATAAATATCTATTTGTTGTCACTTTGTTCTTCATAATTTTTAATCTTTATCTTTTTTTTTCGTCTTCCTCTTCTTAGAAAATACCCTTCAGCATTTCATATAATACTGGTTTGGTGGTGATGAACTCCTTTAGCTTTTTCTTATCTGTGAAGCTCTTTATCTGACCTTTAATTCTAAATGATAGCCTTGCTGGGTACAGTAATCTTGGTTATAGGTTCTTGCTATTCATCACTTTGAATATGTCTTGCCACTCCTATCTGGCCTGCATAGTTTCTGTTGAGAAATCAATCAGCTGATAGTCCTATGAGTACTCACTTGTAGGTAATTAACTGTGTTTTGTTGTTGTTGTTTGTTTTTTGAAGCTGCTTTTAATATTCTCTCTTTGTCTTTTGCTCTTGGCATTTTATTTATGTGCTTTGGTGTGGTGGTCCTCTTTGGATTCTTCTTGTTTAAGGTTCTCTGTGCTTCCTAGACTTATAAGTCTATTACTTTCACCAGGTAAGGATTCTCCCGGCACCCCCATAATTTGGATGTTAATACTCTTAAGTTGTCCCAGAGGCTCCTTACATTATCTTGATATTTTTATATTCTTTTTTCTTTTTGCCCTTCTGGTTGGGTGTTATTTTTTGTTTGTTTGTTTCTTTGTTGTTGTTGTTTTTTGGGATTTTTTGCTTTCTCATATTTTCACATCAGTGATTTGATTCTTGGGGTCCTTTAGTCTGCTGTTGAATCCCTATATATTCTTCTTTATTTCAGTCAATGTATGTTGAATTTCTCACTGGTCTTTTTCTCCTCCTCCTCCTCCTCCTCCTCCTCCTCCTCCTCCTCCTCCCCCCGCTCCTCCTCCTCCTCCTCCTCCTCCTCCTCCTCCTCCTCCTCCTCCTCCTCCTCCTCCTCCTAAGTTTCTAGAAGGTTCTTGAGTAATCTTATAACTGTGGTTTTGAACTCTATATCCAGTAGTTTGCTTTCTTCCATTTCTTTCATTTTGTGACATGTTTCTTTGTCTCAGATTTTTGGCTGCTTCTCTGTTTTGTTTCTATGTATTAGCTATTAAGTCTCCTTGATTTGATAGAGTGGCCTTGTGTAGTAAGTGTCCTATAAGGCCCAGTGGCTCAGCCTCCCCAGTCACATGAGGTGGACACTCTTGGTGCTATGTGCATAGACTTGTTGTAGTTGAGCCTTGGTTGCTGATGGTATCCCTGGGAGGAATTGACCTCCAGGCCAATTGGTTGTGGGGACCAGCTGTGACTACAGTGAGAGAGCTGCTGTGCAGGAGACACCCCCATGGGGCAGGACTTGCTTTGGTGCTCACTGAGTCTGCCCTTTAGTGTGTCACTTATGGATATGAAGAGTAGTAATCTGGCATGGTCTGACACTGACCACTGGGGACACTGCCTCTTGGATCTCCAAGGAGGTACAAAGTCAGCCACTGCCTGGGGCCAACCAATAGGAGCTAGAGAGAGATCTAGTGATTCCTCCTCTTTGTATCAGATTTGGAAGTGTCCAGACAAGGCCCAGCTATGAAGCAAGGCAGGTTGGTGCTGTTGCCAGCTTGGGCCTTTTATTGATAGCTTTGGGGCTCCCTGACCCCAGTGAAGCTTGTTTGACAGATTTTAGGCTGAAAAAGAACAAGCCATTCATATGCAATAGCCACTGTGCACAGGTTGGGTGGAGTTGTAAATTGGGTGTAATTATTGATTGGAGGTTATTATTAGAGATGATTTTTTTCAAGGAATCTCTAAGGCAGAGCAAACAGAATTGGCTTCCCATCAGCCCTGCACTAGGGAGGTCCCAGCATGGGAACAGTGACCACTGTGAGTACCTGCCTCTGGAAGGAAGCCACCCCCGAGTTCCTTCCCTGAAGCCAGACAGTCCAGTTTCTCCTCATATCTGTCTGGGTCCCCAGAGCCTCCCCTGGCACTGGAGCTCAGAGCAAGCGGGAGCGTGTAAATTCAGTTTCAGGTGCAGACCTTTTAAGAGGAGCAGCTAGATCTCTAGCGGCCTGTGAGTCACTCAACCCCAATCTGTACTGTTTTTACAGTCCATAGTTCTTACTGCCCGTAGGGACTTCTTTCCCCAGTTCTGGGTACCTGAGCTGGAGGTCTGGAGTGGGTGTGGAACTCCTTGCTCCCCCAGGCGGCCTCTGCAGAGGTGATTTCCCTCTGATCACAAAAGCAGCACACCCAGGTGCTGGACCACCCTGTTCCATGCCTCCCCACCTCCTACCAGTCTCAATACGCTTTCGTCTTTACTTCTCTAGATGTTTACCACAATTCTGGATTATAGTTGTTTGTATTCTAGTTGTAATTTTGATGTGGTTGTGGGAGGCTGAAAATACAGGCATTTACCTATGCTGCCAACTTAGTTCCTCTCCCTGCTTCCCACATAATTTTCATATTCAACCTTTTGTATCTGATTTTCCTTTTCTTAAAAGAAAGAATACTTTGTCAAGATAATGTAGAAATAAATAAAATTGGAAAAATCAACATTTAAATTCCCCTTGTTATTTTATGCTCTCCATGATTTGAAATACTAACTTGGAAAAATCATCTCTAATAAAAACCTCTGATCAATAATTACACACAAACAACTACTATAAGAATAACTGAGTTTTAATTTATTCCCCATTCAAGAATATTATCTGCCAGTGACCAACTAAATTAGTTTAACAACATATAGACCTAAGTGGTAACATTTAAGGAAAGATGTACTAAGGTGTTCAAGAAAATCTAGTATAACTTATTTTCCTCTGAAACAGCCATCACAATTAAGAGTAGCTGATGACAACAACCATGGAGGCCTTGGGGTAAGTATGCATGCCTCGCCTTCGTGGTAATATAAATGTGACCTTGGTAACTGGCCACATTGAACAATAATCAATGGGCTACCTTTGAAGGTACATTTAAATAATACAAAATGTCTATAAACAAAGTAAGTATAAGTTGTTTTAAAAGAGATAGGTCATAAACAATTTTACTATTAAAATCTATCTCCTTTTAAATTGTGATTCTTAAAACCCCTATAGAGAACTCTGTAGGGTAGAACAATTTTCCAAAACCTCACATTCTTATCTAGAACCATTACCTAAAATTGGATTAAAACAATAAAAACAAAAATAAAAAAATAAAGTAAAAATGGATTAAAAATAATCATTTGAAAATTTGCAACTTTTTGCATCTTTTGTTCTTCTAGAGGCGGTGTGGTGTGATGATTAAAATCTGGGCTCCATGAGGGTCTGGGGGGTAGAGGGAGGAGCAGGCTGGAAGATGTTAATGGGGAGAAAGGAGGACCTTTTTCCTTTATTGTTGAAAGGAGGACTTTCAACAATAAAGATTTTTTAAAAATAAATTAAAATAAAAAAATAAAAACACACTGTAAAAAATATAAATAATAAATAAATAATAAAAATAAATATTGGGGCTACAGAATTAGAGATTCATGCTTATAGTAACAGCACCTACCTTATATGTATCAGAATTAAATGAGCAAATATATAGAATATTAAGTACTTACCACAGTGCCTGTAGCAAAATTTGCCTTCAATAAACATTTGCCACAAATATTATAAAGCATATTATTTAAACAAGATACATGAGAAACTTTTTAGGCATGAAAACATGTGGGGTTAAATGCATCATAAAAATACACCATAGTTGACACATAGACACAGGTATGAATAAATACCTGTAAAACCATATTTATGTTTGCATTATTGAAAAATCTACTTTTATTTACCTGCTAAGAAATAGGTTTAAAATGCTTTCTATGTCTAGCAACATTGAATGATTAGTGCAAAAGCACAAAGATATCTTACAGAGTATAGTTTTCAAGTACTCAGTAACCATGATTTTTCTAGCTTATACATAAACATTCTATGCCTCCAAATTAAATCCAAGAATAAACAGATTTTGCCTTCATTTCAAAAGGCAGGTAGAGAGGCTGGAATTTACCAGGCACAAGGCATCATTAATTACACTCTTCTGCATGTCAGTGTGCATAACTTTTCATAATCAGGTCGAATCCCTGAGCTTGGACAGTGGCACACAGCCAGGAGAAGGTGCCCTCTTGCTCCCTGCACAGTCCTATCTTTTCTGTCTCACCTTGCTCAAATACTCATAAATAACAGGGATGCCACTAAAAAAAGCACAAGGAAGTTCTATTAGACGTAAATTGTTTTTTAAATTGCAATGATTGGGCTGGGGATCTAAAGGAAACTTTGTAAAGAAGAAATGCCAATGAGCCAGATGTGATTTGTAAAGAGGTTCATTTTCTGTATAACTTCTTCAAAGTAAATTATATCATGTCAAATATACCAGAAATTTAGCATTTACTGAAGACATTTTTAATATCATAACTCATTGATAAAAATTACAGCTTTTTTTGCTCAGTAAAATCCTACTTACCTCTGCTAAAATCTATGTATTACTATATTATCAAAACATATCTCTTGTAAATGTGTATATGTAATAATTTGAAAGCAGAAATTCATAGAATAATTATAATGATTGGTTTTAATCATTTTAATGGATTGTAGTACACATTTATAATGTCTCTCCACATAGAATTTTATATGTCTAAAGAAAACTACATCCAATCCAAGTCATTTAGTAAATGAGATAAGGTATAAATCAATAAATTAAACAATCTCTTACCAGAATAAAATGATCCTAACATTTCCTTTCTTCCAGAAGGCTCTCGCAGATTTCCCCCAATCAGGATATGGTTTGTCCTGAAGCATCATATCAGTGACCTGAAGCAATCAAAAAAACTTATTTAGCACTGTCAGAAATTTACATTCAGGGGTAAATATGTAAATAATTTACATTCTATTGAAAATAAAATATGTATGTATTTTAACATTGGAACATATGCAAATATAAAAATTAGAAGACTATACTTTCTTTAGTTAAAAACTTTAATAGTTCATATTCTTTACATAATAAATGAGCACATTTAAGGTCATTCAACATGTTGAATATTGAGATTATTTTTTACACATCAGTTAAGATTACCTTATAAAAGAAGAGATCATTAGATATTAATAATCTCTTTATAGAAACAAAACATATAATAAAGTACCATATTTTTTCTAACTTAGCTAAACAAAAACTATTTCCAGTCAAAATATTATCTTTCCTTCTCTTCCTTTTTTTCTTCAATGATTTGTGAAGTATGGTACTTGGACTCACTTTTAAGGCACATTTATTCTAATTACCTAGTAAGTCTCCACCTCTATGCAATTAGCAATTCTATTTCTTCTTCCAAAAATGTTCTACCTTTTCCACTTGCACAGATTCTGCCTGTCTTCTGAGGCCTATACACAATCATGTTACCATTATGATATCTTCATTTTTCCCTCCAACTACAGTTCTTGGCCCTTTTCATGTTATAAATCACTTTCTACCATCTCTTTTACTTACGTAAGCACATTTTTTCTCTTCACTAGGTTTTAAAATCCTTGAAGTTGAATATTTATCTTTGGATCCTTTCCTAACATCTTTTATATAAAAGACTAAAATATTACTCAAAGAAGAAATGACAAAAATGTACAAGCATATAAAAGCTTGCTTTTAAAAAAATGCATTAACAAAGTAAATTGTTCATTGTCAAATCCCATATTCATAGTCTCAGCAAATGTCAAAAGAATAATATGTTGATGTCATAAAAAGCAGCTTTAAAAAACTGGTGAGAGCTGAACCGGTTTGGCTCAGTGGATAGAGCGTCGGCCTGTGGACTGAAAGATCCCAGGTTCGATTCCAGTCAAGGGCATGTACCTTGGCTGCGGGCACATCCCCAGTTGGAGGTGTGTAAGAGGCAGCTGATCGATGTTTCTCTCCCATCGATATTTCTGACTTTCTATCACTCTCCCTTCCTCTCTGTGAAAAATCAATAAAATATATTTTTTTAAATGGTGAGAATTAAAAATCAATTTCTCCTAAAAAGAAACATGTTTGCATATGTGCACATACACACACACAAATACTTTTTATATTTTCCCAGAAAATGTACCTTCCTTTTGAGAGAACATTACTTAATTATGGTTTTATTTCATAATCTTCAAATCCAAAAGAGCAAGACAGATCAATGTTAAGAATTTTGATAAAGAATGGAATAAACTCAATAGAGTAACAAAGAAGTTTCATTATCCATTAAAATATTTTTTCTTTTGTCCTTAAAGCCTTAACATTCCATTAAATGTAACTTCCAGCAATGGCCTAACCTGGAATGGGTAAGATTTAATCATTTGTGATGAGAGATGGTGATCCAGTGGGGAGTTTCTCTGGATCAGTAGCCTCTCCAATATTACTGGACTCCCTGCAAAAGGTGCATTGATTCTCAAGCAAGCTCATCTTGTGCAACACAACATCCTGGAGATGTTCTTGGAAACCTTCACTGACATGCTCAAGCTGCATGCTCACTTAGGATGCAATCAGAACAGTAGGTAAAGAGCCCAGACTCTAGGGCACATTTGATCTTCATTTTTCTCTATATTCTTTTTCACGTCATTTCTAGGACTAGGACTCCCATGCCTCCCCTGGTTAGTAGGAATCAAAGCAAGTTCACTGATCTTCATTGAGCAACACCGCAGATCTATGCCAGCTCTGTCTGATTTAGGACCCACAGTAATTTTGTGTGATATGATTTCACTGTTGAAAAGATTAAACAACCATAACTGGTTTTAATTTAAACTTTCAATTTCTTAAAACTGTTAATTACTTTGATAAGTGTACATGCAACTAATATTAAGAATTCAAAAAAGAAGAAAAACACTTGTTAACTCATTTTTAAAAGAAAACTTATTTTCTTCATGACTCATTATAATAATAAGACTTTATTTTCTCACCCATGAATTGTATCTTCAATTTTAAAAAATCATGAAATTTATCAAAATAAACAAAGGGAAGATGATAGAATAAAAATTAACCGTGAATCAAGTGAGTTACATTGTTACTAAAAAAGAATAAATTTATATCCCATATATTCTTGAGCATAAAAAGAGTTTTATATCACAACTTCCCTGAGGAAAGAATCACTATTTTTTTCAAATACAGCAATTTTATCCACTGCTCCTTTGTTATCTTCTTGATTAACAATCTTGTGTCGAATTTTATTTTTACAAAACCTCAAATTAAGCAAATAAATACTTAAATAAATATTTCATGTTTTGCCAACTTTTAAAAAGATTTAATTAATCCTGTTCAACAATATTTATAGTGTTCTGGAAAGAGTATGCATAGTAATGGATATTTTCATGGAGCAGCGTGATTATTGGGTAAATTTTATTCAACTTGCAATGTTTTCTCCAGGGCACTTTCTGGGAAATAATTACTATATTTTCTAGAAGAAGGCAATCTGTTGCTATATGACTAATTATTACAGCAGCATGTTTTGCAAAAATGCCATTCAAGGGTAAAGGATTTCTCAATAAAATGGCAAGATGAGAACAAAATACATTTTTTTTCTGATGCCAAACAGCTGGTCCTTTTCACCCCCAGCTTCTAACTATTTATTTTAAGTCATATCATCAGATCAATGTCAGGGTACTTGCTAAATTGGCAAGGAGCAGAGACAGTCATTAAGGGATGCATTCAATAAAGAAAAATCCAATTACCTGCTGCATTAGAGAAATCAAATTCATTTCTGGTGTTGGTCAAGGACAGTCTTTGTGGGAAAATATGCAGGAAAGTGAGGACTAAAAATGATGCGAAAAGGTTGCTGTGCAGCATAAATACAATGCAAAACTTGATATGCTTCTCCCATGGGAAGATTATTAGAATTTAAAATTGCAGGTCTTTTTCCTAAGCTGGAAGAGGTTTGCTTAACTCTTTGATTACTACCATCTTTCCCTTCCTCTTTCTTCTCTCCTGGGTCTTTACACAAAACTCAGAACCTAATGATGGCCCTTCCCTCACTATGCCCTAACACAAGCTGTTTTAGGGTGTGGAAATTGTTTAGTCAGAGCAAACACATATGTATTGAGATTGAAAAGCCGGTAAATGATTATCCCTACAAGAACTAAGAGAAACCTTTGCTCCTCTATGAGCTGAGCTTCCATGATGCTGTGGCAACAACAGCAGCATGAGGACATCCAGGCGAGAGTCTGCTATGGAGCTTCATGGTTTACAGAGCTCATGGATGTACTTCTAATAACTGTCATGGTAACTTTATAAAGGGAGTCATTATTCTCCATCTTTCACCAGCACAGAAAGAGAAGTCAGTGAGGTTAAATAGCTTAACAGGTCACACACAGTGTACTGCTATGTACATCCATCCTGCAGCCAGCCAGCCTGGGTCCTAATACTATTGTTGTCTCTTACTACCTTTTGATTTGAGGCAAAATAGCTCATCTCTCTGTACCTCGGTTTCTTATATATTATTTAGTGGCAGGTGTTATAATAATTCTTCACATGTTATTGTGTATATCTGAAGTTTCTAACCAATCGTTTTGCTTTATGTGACCATTGTGTAAAATACTAGTAACGGATTATGAAAGGACTTGGCAATCATTATCATCTCCTCTATACAGTCAAAGCTATCACACTGACCCATCTAATAAAATAGTAATATGCAAATTAACCATCATTCTGCTACACCCACTAGCCACACCCACTAGCTAATCAGGAGTGCATATGCAAATTAACCCCAATCAAGATGGTTGCGGCCTTGGAGAGAGCAGGAGGGAGGCTTGGGTTTCACTGAAGATGGAGAAAGCCAACCTTTCTGCACATCTTGGCCAGCATAGGCCTCTGCTTAAGGCTACAAAGTTTCAATTAAAATGACAGTAGCCATGGAGCTGGAGAGAGCAGGAGGCTAGGGTTGCTTCTGATGATGGAGGAAGCCAAGCTTTCTGCACACCCTGGCCAGCCCAGACCTCCACTTAAGGCTACAAAGTTTCAATTATAGAATATAAATAAATTCCAACAGAAATGGTTGCCCCCACAGAGGGAGCAGAAGACTTGGTACACTTCAGGCTATGAAGTTTCAATTGTAGAAGATAAATAAATCCCAGAACCAGGGCCTCCACTTGGGTTGCCAGGGGGTGTGGCTGGTCTGCAAACCACCACAGGACCCTCCTTGTGCAGGCCAGGTACCCCACACCCTAAGGGAAGTGCCTCCCTGATCTGGGACACTCTTCAGGGCAAACCAGCTGGTTCCCACCCATGCACCAGGCTTCTATCCTATCTAATAAAAGAGTAATATGCAGATTGACCATCATTCCAACACACAAGATGGCTGCCCCCATGTAGTCAAAGATCCTGCCCCCATGTGGGCACAAGATGGCCACCACAAGATGGCCAGCAGGGGAGAGTAGTTGGGAGGGACCAGGCCTGCAAGGGAGGGCAGTTGGGGGTGATCAAGCTGGCAGGGGAGGGCAATTAGGGGTGATCAGGCTAGCAGAGGAGGAAAGTTGGGGGCAAACAGGCTGGCAGGGGAACAGTTAGACATCAAGCAGGCTGGCAGGGGAGTGGTTAGGGGGTGATCAGGCTGGCAGGCAGAAGTGGTTAGGGACAATCCCGAAAGCAGGCAGGTGAGCAGTTGGAAGCCAGCAGCCCTGGATTCTGAGAGGGATGTCCGACTGTCTGTTTAGGCCTGATCTCAGATCAGGCCTAAATGGGCAGTCAGACATCCCTCGAGGGGTCCCAGATTGGAGAGGGTGCAGGCTGGGCTGAGGGACACCCCCCCCTCCCTGTGCACCAATTTTGTGTACCGGGCCTCTAGTATAGTATAATGTTCAAATATGTTATAGTCAATATTGCTGTTAAAAATCAAATGGAGGGGAGGCCAGCCACAAAATGTTGCAATAATCTCAGAAGGTTTCATACAAGGATTGTGTAACATAACTGTGCATTAATTTGCATTCTGTATTCTCCAATTTTGCCAGTCTAGTCCTAGGTTGATTATAAGCTACTCATATGCAAATATACATATGCAGCACCTATAGTTTAATTTGATATAGTTTTATGTTAATTGTGATATTGATGTAAAATATTAATATTAAGGACATAAGGTCATAATATAATAACAACTATGGATACGTAGTCCACCTCCTGATATAGCTATTATTTAGTAGAATATAATTTAAAGAAACAAGTGCTATTCTATTAATAAACAATAATATAGACATTAAGTATATTAACAAACATATACATATAATTTTGCATGCTATTTTGCAACTTCTTTCCATTTAACAATATATCTTGAACATCATCTTATATCACTACAAATAAAGGTATTTAAGTGGTTTCTTCTTTTTTATCTTCTACTGTATCATTAGGGTACATTGTCCTAAAATATAAAAAAGTTTCTATTTTGTTCTAATTATTACCTTTATAATGAAACCTCATTTAATGTATGTATTTACTATGTTGTTAGATTTTATTCCCCATTATGAGCATTAACACAATCATTTAATTTCTGCTTCTCCCTCTGTTTTCTTTCACCCAGCATCCTATTATACTTACTGTATTATTTTTCCTATTTTTCAACTCTTTGAATATCTAGATCCTTATTTTATTTATCATCTTTAAATGACACCACTTTTCCTTCTTCTAAAAAAGATGAGAAAATCAAAATATTGTATTTTCTTACACCATCTATCATTTCTATGTTGTTGGAGTTTGGGAATATTTTTATATTTGGTCTATAACCAGAAGCCATGCATTCATTCTAACCTGAGGAACACAATTAAATTGACTCAAGTACCTTTCCAGTACATCAGCTAGAGTTTTCCAACTAGTTCCAATGCCTGAACTTAGTTCTGCAAAATATTCCTCAGGAAGCTTTACTAGAACAATGTGGCTGATAACCAAACTCTATTTTCTGTACCCTTGATGAATAATCAGGCTGAGTGTAAAAATTTTGAGCCCCATTTTTCCCCTTAGAACTGAAGACATTGCTTCACTTAACACTACTGAGTGATATCAAGGAAGAATCTGAGAAAACTGGGTTCTGGACTTTTTTTCCCCATATTTACAGGTAAATTACTTTTTATTATTGTTTTGTTTTAAGTTCTGGAGTGCTGCAGTATTTGCTTTTTATTTTGAATCTAATAATTTTGCTAGGTTTATCTATTGTTGTGTGTCACTTTTCTAGTGACAATTTCCACTTTTAGTTTAAATATTCAAGTCTTTATTCTATGAAGACTTTTTTTTAAATTAAATTTATTGGGGTGGCATCAGTTAATAAAATTATAAATTTTTCAAGTGTACAAATCTATGATACATCATCTGTATATAATCTTTTTGGAATCCTTAATTATTTATTTTCTTTTCCGTTACTTCAATTCTATTCTTTAGAGAAATAGTTACGCACATACTGGTTTTCTCTGTCTTCTGTTTCTATATCCCTTTTTAAATTTTCATTTTGCTCACTCAGTTATGTCCTGTACTGTTTTTATGGGTGTCCTGCTCGAGAGCCACCAGGCTCTTCCCAGGAACTTTACTCTGTGAGAAACAAAATTTTTCATGCCCTTTTGGTACAAGTGTGACATCATCATTCTAAGCATCTGAACAAATTTGGGAGGGGGTCCATCCTTCGTCTATGGAGCAGTCACTCAGTAATATACTGAGTGAGCAAAATGAAATCATGACAAGTAGTGAGTTTTTTGATGATTTTTTTCTCATGTCTTATCTGGGATCCTAATTTTTTCTTACACAATCTTAGCACCTTCTGATGCAAACATATTCTCATCACTAAACAGTAATGCCAAAGGTTGCAAACATATTTAAAGATTCCTGTGAGACTGTGTCAGGGAAACTTTAATGTATCCCTGAAACTTTACCTCCATGTATCAGAGGCTGATATGTAAAGACAAAGGTTGATATTATATAAATTTTTCATATAAAATATGGAGAAATTAAAAGATCCCTATTCTAGCACCTCTACTCTGAACGTAGATGGAGACTACAAAATGCAAAAAATCTAAAGTGGCTGAATTAACCCTGCAAATATACCCACCTCCAGAATATAAATTCCATGATAACAGGGATTTTGTACCTCTTATTCTCTCTATGTTTCCATTATCTAGCATTGCATCTGGTATGCTGTGGACTCCCAGGAAACATTTTATAAGTGAATGCATGAAAGGATAAATTTCTGAACAAAAAGGAATCAAGAGCAGCATGAGGAAGGCTAAGATAAGTAGCACACTCCCAGTAGCTCAGTGTTAGTTAGTGGTGAAATCTTCTCAGCAGTTAGTGGTGATGGTGGTGCTAATGGATGTGATGGCATTAGTGGGAGCAGGAGTAATATAGATACAGTAGAGTACTCCTTTTCCTCCCAACCCTGTCTCTTCACTCCCTGGAGAGGTATAAAGATACAGGAGATATACAGTTAAGATTCTAAAAGAGATAGAGATGGTCTTTCTAAATTCCTGGAAAAATAAAAAAATAAACCAAATATAACTTCAAAGAAGAGGGATATTAAGCCTGAGATGCATGCTTACTCATGCGACCCATGTACATAATATATTGGCTTTATTGTAAATTTATTTATCGATGAACTAAATGAGGACAGATATAAATCACACATTTTAAAGATTAAAAATAGTACACTTTCATATGCCTTATTTGTGGTTTTTACACAGTGTATGACAGAGATGGGGGAGTTGGACAGTGTTTAGCATGTATCCTTGTGTGGTGGTCCAGTTCCGTTGGTACATTTGCACCCACTGGAGCAGAGCATTATGTTCTTTTCTTTCCTCTTAGGTCATCTATGTGGAAACAAAGCCTAAGTTGCCATTTCAATACTGTACTTTATAGGGCAATGTGTTTTTTCCCCTTTCACTGCCCTCAAACCCCACCATACACATCACACCACATACAAAGACATGCATATACAATCAGTCTCACACAATAGCACTTCCAGCTGAGACATAGATAGACCCAAGGTCCAACCAAAAAGGAATATGCACACTCTCAGAGGAACATTAGCTGAGTATATAATTAAGTAAATGGAAACCATGGAGAAAGTTTTCTAAATTACCTAGTGATGCCTTGAGTGAATTGCTATAAGAACTATCTGAAAATCACTGGAAAAAATATACTGGCAAACATAAAACTTGGAATGTATTCTACAGCTTTTCAGAAGCGCAACCAGGATTGCATAAAACATGAATATTAATGCACCTGCTTATTATCTCCAATGATAGCCTGCACTGCCTTCGTGATGTATTGCACCCTATTGCCAGATCCCTACTGATTTACAATGAGTCATAGACTGTTTTATTATTAACTAAGGAAATTGGGCATGTCTCGGAATACAGAACATTTAGAAAAATATCCCTGAATCACCTGAATACAGAAATATAGACAATCAAAATGTACTTTCCCAAGCAAAGACTGCAGAGTTTCAAATAGTGTGTTAACAAATGCAAAATAAATACCATGTGCCCCAGTACAATTTGCTTTCCATCACACTGAATTATAATTTAGAATATGTGAAAAAGTGAGAGTTATTACTGATTTTGCTGAGCATGAAGACAGCAAAAATATTTATATCATCTTCTGACATGTTATTCCTGTGACTGGCTAAATTACCAAATGACAGTAGCCCAATATTACATGTTTGAACGTTAATTTTGGGTTTCGAGCTTGAAAGAATTAGTGTTTGATATGCATATCTTCTCTGTTTTGTTAACATAAATAAGTGATTGTTACTGGTAAATTAATTATACAAAATATACTATAATATGATGGCTTTGCAACTGTATATATGAGTGGAGGGTCAATAGGAAGAGGAATAAAGAATATTTTTAGAAATGTGAATGTAAGGGCCATTATCCACCAAGAATCCATTAGAACACAGAAAGAGCAAACATATCTTCAAAGGGAAATCAGTTTCATTTTCAGAATACCAGCATTCCAGTTTTCTGAATGAAATGCCTAGTACATGCTGCCCCTAAAGAGAGGGTCAAAAAAATTTGCTTAGTCTCCAGGCCCAGGGCCGCCGTGTAGCCTGCCATTTTGCTTGCATAATTATAACTTATCAAAATATTCAACCAGCCCTAGCCAGCATGGCTCAGTGGTAGAGCATCACCCCATTCACCAAAGGGTCTTGGGTTGGATTCTCGGTCATGGGCATGTACCTGGGTTCCAGATTGATCCCAGGCCCCAGTCAGGGGAGCATGTGGGTGGCAACTAATCCATGTTTCCCTCCACACACACACCTTCCTCCCTTCCACTGTCTAAAAATCAATGGGAAAAATATCCTTAGGCAAGGATTTAATATTATACACACACACACACACACACACACACACACACACACACACACATTCAATCAACTCTATAAGATGACAAATCCAAAGCTATAGGCTGATGGATTGAAAAGATGTTCCATTGATTTAACATTCCTACTGTTAGTAAATAGTAGGTTCAAGAAGTGGTTGATAATCATCCATTGGATATAACTACCTTTATTTCATTTTCAGAATTTGAGACATTTAAAGTAAGGCAATTAATAAGTAGCATGGTTTCTAAGTGAAAACAATTATTATTTCTATGATGTATTGTTGCCTGAAAACAGTCTCCTATATAATAAAGATATAATATGCAAATTGACTGTCACACCCTCACACAAGATGGTCATCCTCATGTGATCACAAGGTGGCTACCACAAGATGGCTGGCAGAGGTGGGCAGTTGTGGGCAATCGGGCAGTTGCCCCCAACTGCCCCTAACTGCCCTCCCCTGGGTATGTGCCTTAACCAGGAATCGAATTTTCTACCTTTTGATGTATGGGACAATGCTCCAATCAATTAAGCCACACTAGCAGGGCATGATGTCTTAAAATATACAATAAAATCAAAGGTCTTAAAGTCCTCTGTGTATATGTTTCTAGTCTAATAATCCTGTCTACTCCTATAAGAGGTAACCACAATTCTAAATCCTGGATTTATATTTTCCATTTTCATGTTTTTATTTGTGGTTTCACTCCATCTAGATGTAACCATAAGTATAACAAAATATTGCTTCTTTATATATTTTGTATATTAATAGTTTAGTAGCATAATAATTTTTCCTATAGCTGGCTTTTTTCTCAATGTTATTTTTCTGAGGTTCATTTGAATGAAGCATATAGTTATATCTTTTATCTCCATTCTCTCTAGTAATCATTTTTTTCATTTTATATTACTAATTTGAATCATTTTTCTTTTACTCTTGATTAATATTATAAAGATTTGTCAATTTTATTAGGCTTTCAAAAATTTGACTATTTTAATCCTATCATACCTTTATTTATATTAATTTATGCTGATACCTTTATGTCCTTCATTTTACTTTTTAACACATGGAAGATATTCTGACCTCCATTGTTGGTAGGTAGAAATCAACTGTTATATCTTTACAGATAAGTCTGGCACTTTTAAAAAAATTCTTATTACTTTTCTTATAATGCTATGTAGTTTCACTTTCATTTGTTAAGGTATGAATTTTTTTGCCTGTGTTGAGTTTATTGTGATTTTGGAAGATGAAGTTTCATGCTTTCAATAATTAGGAAAAGTTCTTTTTTTCCTTCAAAAATTTCTCTCCTGGCCTCTCTATTTTCTTTTGGAACTTTGATCACATCCACATTAGAACTCCCTTCATATCTCTTACCTTCTTTTACATATTTTCTATTTCTTTGTACACTATGTTGGAAAAAATATATTTCACATGTATTTTATACTTTACTAATTATCTACCTTTGTCTAACATGCTCTTTAACATAACAACTACATTTTTCATTTCAATCATTATATATTTTTATTCCTGAAGGTTCTGGTTCAGTTTTCAAATTACCCTGTCTTTTGTTCCTGAGTTATATTTTCAATTCTCTCTTTATTAGTTTGAATATATTATTTTAAAGTATTATGTTATGTTCTCTAGAAATAATTCTAAAAACTGAAATCTGTGAGCCTAATACTACTACTTGTATTTCTGCTATTACTCCTGATAATTGTTTCCTTGTGTGTTTTGTAATGTCCTTTTCAGCTATGTTTGTTGGTATTTTATTTGTGAAGGTATTTTAAGAATAGACTGTTAATGTGTTCCTCCAGAGAGAATGTATGCTTGGTTCTATGAAGGACCTACAGAAACTTCCAACCAGGGATCACTTTAAAATACATTCTTACTGTGGAGGTTTTTAAACCTATGGGTCGTGAGAATTAGAATCATCTGCCCACTTGAGGAATAGCTTATGGCAGAGGTCAGCAAACTCATCACTCAACAGAGCCAAATATCAACAGTACAATGATTGAAATTTCTTTTGAGAGACAAATTTTTTAAACTTAAATTTCTTCCAACATCACTTCTTCAAAATAGACTCGCCCAGGCCGTGGTATTTTGTGGAACAGCCACACTCAAGGGGCCAAAGAGCCTCCTGTGGCTCGTGAGCCACAGTTTGCCATCCACGGGCTTATGGTTATATAGTCTCAGGAGAGACTTCATTTTTCTCCTCTCTCCAGGACCTCTGACAAGACAACCATGTTTCCAGTGTGCATACCTATTTGGGACAATTTTTTCCAGTCAACCTTCTCACTAAGAGTATAGCTTTTCAGGGTTCCTGGCTTTATGTTAATTGCTCCTCATTTGACAATATATCTTTTCTGGGCCCTCAGTTTTGTCTCCTTTTCCTCAAATATTAGAACAAGATCCCTAAATCACTAATGATTGGTCGATAGCCTCAGGCCCTCTCCTTACTTATCTGGGTTTGCCATCACATTTTGCTTTTGATCTCTAAGGATATCTTTTACTTTCCTACAAAAAGATCATTATTTTCAAAAGATAGCGGTCTTTATTACATTTATTTGATTTTTTTTAAGTTAATATGTATAGGCAAAATGTTTTGTATTTGGAGGTGGTGGTGGTTGTTGCTTTTTCCTCCTATCTGGTTCACCATAATCTCAGGCACAATTCTGTTTTTCCACACCTTTTCTATCATCCTCACTTTAACACTGTATAGAACACGGTGTTTTAACAAAGGATTCAATTTTCATCTTTAATCCTAGGAAGTCATGATTAATGTCTAGAAAGAATTAACACTAGAGAGAATAAATGTATTCAATAATTTTCAAAGGAACAAGTCCAATAAACCCCACAGATTCTCTGTTTTGTTTTAAAGTCTACAAGTATAAAAGCTGGTTGCACTTGAGAGATGCCTCCCTCCCCACACCTCACTTCTACCTTTAATTAGTCTGAAGCAGAGAAAGGCTAATCGAATTTTCACTTCATATCTTTGGGAGCTTAACACATGTTTATTGACAACCAATTAATATGCATTTTCCTCACCATCTAAGTATTACTACCTTCCTGATTTTATAGAATGGGAACGTGCTGCTTTAAGGCTTGCTATGTGGCCTGAGGTCACAGTGTGGTAGGGCCAGGATGCAGACCAAATGCAGGAATGCTCGGCTCCAAAGTCTAAGCACTTGGGCAACATACTATGTGTCTACTTGATTAATATTAATGATGCTCTTCTGCAATGAATAATGTACCATCTACTTTCAGAAGTTTTTTTTTTGTGGAAACATTTCATTCAACTCAATGCATTCAACCAATACTTCACTTGCATTAAATATACAATAATTTTCAAAGCACTCTTAAAAACATCCGTTATTGTATACCCATGGCCACTTGGTGTGGGACAAGTTTGACAATTTTCATTTAACACATGGAGAAGTGGACACAGAGACGTCGTGTGGCTTGCACAGAGCAATTTAGGACTGCAGGCAAACCAGGCTGCTTTATTCTCGCTCCTCTCCCCTCACTTACTTACACTTACATTGAAAAATGACAGTCCCCTTCTGAAAACACTGGGCATCCAATATGCCCTGAAAGACAGGGCAGTCAGAGAAGGAAGCTTGGGACCCAGGTGAGGAGAATGGTGAGTGCTCAAGTGTGGTCCCCTGAAGACTCTGCCGCTAGAGAGGAAATGAGGTTGACATGGGATCACGCTTTTCTCCCAAGCCCGCCTCCCACACACCTCTCCTCTAAGAATGACTATTTGTTATTTTAGGAAAGTGTATAAAAATGAGTGCAACTACTGTATTAATTCTGAAAAAAATAGAATGAAATATTTGTAATCACAATTTAGTAGAAATCTTACCCTTATACACTCATCTTCATACTTAAGATGATAATAAATAAGATGGTCATCTCTTTACTCATTTTTCTTTAATCCTCACCCATGGATATAAATGTTTCATTAATCGTAGAGTGGAAGGGAGCGAGAGAAACATCGACGTGAGAGATAAACTTTGATCAGTTGCCTCCCTGGGGATTGAACCTGCAACTTGGGTGTGTGCCCTGACTGGGAGGGAGTCTAACCTGCAACCTTTTAGTACATGGGACAATGCTCTAATCAATTGAACCACATTAGCCAGGCCATGCTTTAACTCTTATGTTTAATCATGGGATTTAGAAAATGTTTACATCCTATATAATAAAAGGGAAACATGCAAATTTGACCGTACCTTTGCTCCTGATTGACTATGCTACCAGCCAATCAGGAGTAGGGGGTGGGGCCAAGTGGCATGAGCACTGAGCCCTGGGGTGGAGATAAAAGGGCAGTAGCAGTGAGCGCCCAGCCCCCAGACACTGTGAGCAGAAGTGGCGGTGAACGCCCAGCCCCTGGGGCCAGGTGGTCACAGGCAGCCAGGGCTGAGCTGAGCAGGGCCATGGCTGGGTGCCTGAGGCCTAAAGCTTCACTAGAGGGCTGAGGGGGTGACATCATCTGAGGGCTCCCAGTATGTAAGAAGGGGCAGGTTGGGCTGAGGAATCACCCTCTCCCAGTGCACAAATTTCATGCACCGGGCCCCTAGTATTTTATGTCTTTATTAAGTATTTTCTGGTTTTGGCCACCACACACTCCTTTATTTGCAGAGGGAAACAACAACAACAACAACAACAAAAAACTAAGTTGCTAGCTCAACTCAATTTAAATCAATGTTCAACTTATTAAATATCAACCATTAACTGTGGCTCTCCCTGAGCACTGTGATGGTTCAATGACTTGGCTGAGGTTGTTTGTCCTTATATTGGGGACGGTAGGCCCTGCATCCCTCTTAAGATTGATGTGGGGGCCAAAACCGGTTTGGCTCAGTGGATAGAGCATTGGCCTGTGGACTGAAGGGTCCCAGGTTCAATTCTGGTCAAGGGCACATACCTTGGTTGCAGGTACATCCCCAGTGGGGGGTGTGCAGGAGGCAGCTGATCGATATTTCTCATCGATGTTTCTAACTCTCTATCCCTCTTCCTTCCTCTCTGTAAAAAATCAATTTAAAAAAAAAAAGATTGATGTGGGGCCTTGTAATGGTTGCCTTAATCTGTTCACTTGACTAGACTAAGGGATGTCAGGCAGCTGATGAAAAATTATTTGTGAGGGTGTTTTCAGAAGAGAGCAGCACTTGAATTGGTGAACTGAGTAAAGAAGTTTGCCCTGAGATTGCTGGGCATTGTACAATCTGTGGGGGCCATGAACAGAATTAAAAGAAAAAACAAAGGAAGGGCAAATTTGTTCTTTTTGCTTGCATTGGAACATCCATATTCTGCTCTCCTTGGGCACAGGTGTTTCTGATTCCCAGGCCTTCACACTCAGACTGAATTACCACACCAGCTTTCTTGGGTCTCCAGCTTGCAAACAAATGAATGTGGCACTTTTCCACTTCAATAATAGTGCGAGCCAACACCAAGCATAAATCAATTATAAGTATCTGCATATAATTTGCTCTGTTTCTCTGAACTTTGACTAATATAGGCTTGGAGAGATGCTATTTTAAATAATCCAATATGTAAGGTTATTATTGGACATGGTGAGCATATCAGCATCCCTTCCCTCAAGGAGTTTAGTGCCAAGCAGTAGATGGTACTCAAATCAGTTTGATGCAGGGAAAATAGAACAAAATGTCAACTGAAGCCATTATTACAAATCTACCATCTCTTATTCAAAAGTTATTGGGACCAGATACATTTTAGGACTTGAATTCTCCATATTCTAAACGGGCAACATCATGCAATAATATAGTTCATCAGGCACACCTCCATAAAAAAAATATTCATGCTTCTGTAGCATAACACATGGCTCATCACATGTGGGATAAATAAAGAGCACAAAGAGCCTCATGTCAGCTCAGATCTGGTTTTGCCAAAAATTGAATGAGGACAGGACAGGTTTTGCCACTGAATGAGTTGTTATAAAATCTATTCTATTGTTCTTTTCAAAGCTTTTGAGATTTCAAAATTGTTGATCGAGAGTTGTAAATTTGAAGAGCATTTAGCTGAAATAATTACTTAATTATCTGTTCCTTACTCCATATATCACTTCATTTATCTAGTTGTTTTTCTAGACACTTATCAAGAATCTACACAAATGGGTTCTCTTTCTGAAGTGATAAGAAACCAGCAACAGGCATCAGAATCACCTGAATATCATTCCTATCATAAAGCTGCTGAGCCTCACCCCAAGGCATCTGGATTCCATCTGTCTGAAGCAGAACCTGGGACTTGGTATTTTTCCAAAGTTCTACAAATGATTTGCTACACACCCTTCATAGAAAATATTGATTTAAAGCAATAATATTTTTGCTCTATGCCTCTGTTGGTTAATCTTATCTAATAAAAGAGTAATATGCAAATTTGACCATACCTTTACCACACCCACAAGCCACGCCCACAGCCACACCCACCAGCCAATCAGGAGCAGATTATGCAAATAAACACCAACCAAGACAGCTGCTACCGCTACTGAGAGCTGGAGGAAGGCTTAGGTCTCCCCGGCAACAGAGGAAGCCAAGCTTTCCCCCTGCCTAGGCCTCCACTCAATGTTACAAAGTTTCAATTATAAAAGATACAGAAATGGCGGCAGCCACTGAGCTGGAGAGAACAGAGGGTTGGGTTTCCCTAGCAATGAAGGAAGCCAAGTTTTCAGTCTGCTGTTGCTGGCCTAGGCCTCCACTCTAGGCTACAATGTTTCAAATAGAAATGGCTGCTGCCACAGAACGAGCAGAAGGCTTGGCTCCGCCCCAGGCTACAAAGTTACAATTGTAGACATAGATTAATCCCAGATCCCAGGGCCTCCACTTGGGTCGCTGGGTGGGGGTGGGGGGGAGGGGTGTGTGTGGCTGGCCTGCAAACTTCCACAGGCCCCTTGCCAAGGCTGCCCCTCACCCTAAGGGAACCCCCACCCTGATCTGGGACACTCTTCAGGGCAAACCAACTGGCCCCCACCCATGTATCTGGTCTCTATCCTATCTAATAAAAGAGTAATTTGCAGATTAACCATCACTCCAACACACAAGAGGGCTGCCTCCATTTAGTCAAAGATCCTGCCCCCATGTGGACACAAGATGGCCATTGACAAGATGGCCAGCAGGGGAGGGCCATTGGAGGTTGCAGGACCTGCAAGGGAGGGCAGTTGTGGATGATCAGGCCAGCAGGGGAGGGCAGTTGGGAGGAACCAGGCCTGCAAGGGAGGACAGTTGGGGACAATCAAGCCTGCAGGGGAGGGAAGTTAGGGGTGACCAGGCCAGCAGAGGAGGGAAGTTGGGGGCAAACAGGCTGGCAGGGGAGCAGTTAAACATCAATTAGGCTTGCAGGGTAGTGGTTAGGGGGTGTTCAGGCTGGCAGGCAGAAGCATTTAGGGGCAGTCAGGGAGGCAGGCAGGTGAGCAGTTTGGAACCAGCAGTCCTGGATTGTGAGAAGGATGTCTGATTGCCCGTTTAGGCCCGATCCTATTAGGATCGGGCCTAGACAGGCAGTCAGACATTCCTCGAGGGGTCCCAGATTGGAGTGGGTGCAGGCTGGGCTAAGGGACATCCCCCGCCCCCTGTGCATGAATTTCGTGCACTGGGCCTCTAGTAGTATAATAAAACCAACAATAATATCTTCTATTAAATTAACCACTTCCAAATCCAAAGTTTCTTTCAAAATCTTAGCGTTTTGGATGATATATTTTTAAAGTATTAAGATATCATCAAAGTGGGTTGCCCATTTTATTAAAATCTTTTGAGTGGATATTTCACTATTATTTTCCCAAAATGGATATTTCTATAGTTCATACTGTCTGCCGAGCTGACGTGGCCAATCCTTGGTCTACAGTTGGTCCTGTTTGTCATCTCTGCTCACTTAACTGAGCAATTTAATCACCTTTGGGCATAAGGCTCTTGAACCTTCTGTCAAAAAATAATGCTTTCTTGCTATTCATCTAAAAACAGTAAACCCAGAATTTTGTTTAACACATAGATTCTAAGAATTTAGAAGTGATTGTTTAAATTCTGTATTTTTATTTACTAAAAAAAAAATCACTTTTTTTTTCTAAAATAGCTTCTACATGCCCTTATATTGATGCAGACAAGTTCATTTTGTCAGCACTTCTATGTTATTTCCTTAAGTGTTGAAGAATAGCAACACATTACTGCTTTTCTTTGCCCATTTAAGGTCTATGAACCTTTTTTTCCATTCCCGTTCACACAAAGACCTATAAGTGCTGCAGGTTACTAAGATATATTTGTTGTTACAAAGGAGTAGCAAGACAATATTTTATTTTACCTTTCAGGTTTAGGGTGCTGTCATATCCTTTTGTATATTACAAACAGGTTAATAAAATTCATGTTCATGATAACATGAGCCTAAGGTAAATACCTCTATTTCCCAGAATATATTGTACAGAAGCAAATCTAACATTCCTTTAGCATCTCTAGCTTATCAAAGCTATTCCCACAAAGCTTTTTTCCTTCCACAGTAATAACTAATCCTTTCATACTGTTAAGAGAAATGCCATTTTCTGAAATAACACTTGAATGAAGAAAAGATTTCTTGCAAATAGGTATTTTAAATAAACATTAATAATGCAAAATAAATCCTTTCCTAATTATGGATGAGCATGGAAGTCATTCACTCATTTATTCAATAAACATTTATTAAAAATAATCTATGTGTTAAAAGTACTATTCTAGATCCTTGGACTATCTTAGTAAAAACAAGAATTGTGGTATTTATATTGTAGTGGAAGAAAATTTTCAATAATAAACTTACGTTACATTATATGGTATAAGATGATGAGTGACATAGGGGGAAAAATGAGCATGGTAACGATACCATTGTAATTAGTTAGGAAAGGAGCAAAAGAGGCCAGACATCACAAACATGGCCATTTGGGGCAGCTTCACCAGAAAGCTGGAATTGCACATGCCCAGGGAAACATTCCCTGCCGGTCACTGGGGGAAGGGGTCCAACAAAGGAATGTGCAATGAGTCAGGGTGACTCAGGAAAAGTGCTTGTAGGTCAAGCCTGGGGAGCATGGATTGGCTCGAGTAGGCAGGGTTATTGCAAGGCCACAAAATAGTGGGCATACATAATCTCATAGACAAAGGAGCTGTCTCTCTTGACTCATGGCTCTCCTGGTTCTCTGGTTCCTTTGGCTTTGCTCTTGCTTGAGTTTCCTCCATAGTCCCATGGTACCCACAATACAGACCCCACAAACAATGGATAGATGGACTACAACTGGGAACACAAACTAAGCTAGCTTAATGCAGGATTGGATACTCCTCCTATATGGAATGGAAACTCTGTGCAACAGCTTCAACTGTAGCCCTACTGAAGGCACAGCTGGAATTCTTTCTTGGGGGCAAGGGGTGAGGAACAAAGGAAATAGGACCTTTGAAACTCAGGGGTTTGATTCCATTGAAATAAAGCTTTCTACAATATTCACCCTCCTTTGCAAGTCTGAGAAAATTCCTTTTCTCAGAAAATTCCTTTTCTCAGAAGCCCACACCCTTTAGCAACCAGTGGAGATATGAAGTTCTCTCCACCTGTAACAGTAAGACAGACAGAAAGGTAAGAGGGTAAGGGAGAGATAGTGGCAGAGGATGGAAGTACTTGGAGTGGGTAACTTTAAGCAAAATGGAGCACATGTGGGACAAAGCAGCAGGACCAAGGAGGCTTTTCACCAGTTTACCAGCCCCCTATATTCATCCATTGACCTTCAAAGACAAGGGTTAAAGAGTAAGTAATGAGTTAAACCTGATGAGTAGTTACCTTGTCTAGAAACCAATTGCCCTAGAAACCATGATCATCTACCAATATGCTCAGATTCTGTCTTTTACCAAGCTAAGGAGTCCTTGAATTAATTAAGTAATGAAAGCAAAAAGTAAACAGAAAAGCAAAGCCAAAGTCAAATGGAATACGACCTAAATCATTGAAAGGGAAAATAGAACCATGTGTAAAAAAAAAAAAAAAAGCTCAAATCAGGAATAACTGAAATCACATATGGAGATGTAAGTAGCTCACACTGGCCAGGTAATTTAATGTGATCTTTAAGACCTGGCTATATATGCCTTCCTTGCCCCATGATGTGATCCTGACCATTTTACTGTATTTCATATTTCATAATCCCTTTCAAAATTTTTCTGGAAAGGGTTCTATGTGCATCTTCCTCCCCCGAAATACTAGGTTAGACTCTTTTACTTCATCTCTTAAGCCATTCTCAGATCCACCAAAAATAAGGGTTTAATTTTATCAGCGGCATCTTGAAATAGAAAGTTAGTTATATTGATTCTTTCTCAGGCCTGGTGGATAGTCAGATCAATGCTAAGTAAATCATTGTTTAAAGCTCCATATGAGTCAGTTAGGTTCTTAAAGAGGGTCTCTCTGCTCAATACTGTAGTGTACACTGCACCCCGAATATAAAGTGGCCATCCTGATAAACAAATACTGGTGGTAAAATGAGGTTATTTAAGAGCAGCAGGTACTAATCCCCAAATATTAGGACATAGTGCTTTGCCAGAGAAGCTGCTCACTTATTTGTTTAATTCTATTTATGACTCAAGACTGTACACCAAGCACAAATGCAATATACCTGTTCCCTTCATTAGACTATGAGTTCCTTCAGGTTAGAGGTTCCATCATATTTTATTTGAATTTCCCATGTGAATAAAAAAACATTAATGAATGCCAAGCACTGAAAATATATGGCCCTTTCTCTCCAGGCACTACCCTATAAAATAAAAACCTAATATGCTAAGTGTCCGGTTGTCCATTCAACCAAAGCATAATATGCTAATGGTTTGCTAAGGCCACTCAACCACGCACTATGATGTGCACTGACCATCAGTGGCAGACAGTCGACCGGTCGACCAATTGCTAGGAGGTGCACTGACACCAGGGGGCAGATGCTCCAATTGAAAGATTAGCTTGCTGCTGGGGTCCAGCTGATCTGGACTGAGTGAGATGGGCTGGACATGCCCTGGATCCCTCCCACAGTCCCTTCCTGGCTGGCCAACCTCCCGCATCACTCCCTGGCCCTGATCATGCACTGGTGGGGCTCCTCCACCTGGCCTGCACCCTTTCATAATCCAAGACCCCTCAGGGGATGCCAGAGACCTGGTTTTGGCTCGATCCTGCAGGCCAGGCTGAGGGACCCCACCAGTGCACAAATGCATGCACCAGGCCTCTAGCATTTGATAAACGATTAAGTGCACAAATGAATATTGCCTGACGTTAGTTCTAAAGGGTATGAGACACTACACATAGTCAAAATTACTCTTCAAGGATATAACATAAAATAATATACTATTAAAAATAGAAAAATGAAATTTCTGCTTTGACAAATATGTAGATAAAGGAAATAGAAGAAAATATTAAAGATCATAAGGACCTTGATTTATTTCCTATTTACCTCTGTTCCTCTGGATTAGACTGATATGGGGGAAATAAATATGAAAATGTAAAAGTCTGTATATAATTCAAGAGCACATGTGCATTAAATAGTTTTAAGAAAACTGATTGATAGTCTATCTGCGCTAGAAACTAATACATACTAAAAAACGTGACTGCCTTGAGAATTAAATAAGGATGATGTATACATATGAAATTGCTGCTGGTTAAGATTATTTTACATATATTCCTAGATTCTTGCCCTTCTCAAATCACTCCTAATGAGTAAGTTAGGCAAGCTTCAACTGAGTGTAACTCCTTTAGTTCACTGGAGACCCATGACCGAGCTGCAGGCTCATGAACTGAAATTTCCATGTGCTTCCAAAGTGCAGAGCACACACACATGGTGTAATGCTGCTTTGGGAGATTGCAGATGAAAACAGTTTGCTTTCCTAGTGCCATTGTTATATTTTGTTTTGTTTTGTTTTTTACAAATTTACAACTTTTATTTCTTTCCATTTTCTTTCACAAAATCATTATCAAGTGAATGAAGCTAAAGTAGTTCTATTAGGGGCTGTAAAATTAGACCTCTTAGATAGACAATGTGGTTAGTCAAAATTATGTTAAAGTAAGCAGAGTTCCGAATATTACTAGGTTTTTAAACATATGTTCCTTACCAAAAAAAAATAGGCTATTGTGAGAGTAAATCATTTGTATTTGCAGCTACCCCATTCCCTAGAAAAACTGCTTATGTGTGACACAACATATGGTGGGTGGGGGGGAGGTTGGTGGTAAGCAATTCAGACGTGTACACCTCTGAAGTCTTCGCATCTCTCCCTGTGCATTTACCAGCTCAGAGGGAAATTGCAAAGTTAGCTATCAATTAAACAAACATGTTGTCGAGTGCAGGATACCACTCTCTCTAGGGCAACCTTTGTTGGTTTGCCAACTCTAGGCCTCTGGAGGATAAACATGTTCTAATCATTTTCATGGAGGCATAAGATTTGGGGGGAAGGCGAGCCAACAGGGGTTCCTTGATTCAGCTGTCAGGGTAAGTCTGGGAAGGGCCAGGGCTTCCCATGCTATCTGTAAGAGCAGATGTCAAAATCCTAACCACACCTCATTATCACACCTCCCAAAGGCCCCTTTCACATAAGTGGAAGTTTTGGCAGAGATTCCAGGGAAATCATCTGCTGATCCTTCTGCATTCTTCCTGCTGCAATGCCCTTAGGAGCTGCTATTGGGTATGCATGACTTTTGTCTCAGATTTCTGCAGAACATTCTAGTGGCTGCTTTAAAAGTGTGGCTTTTAGGTGGGTCCAAAATGAGAAAGAGATTGAATGCACTGTTTTACCTCCAATATTAACTAGATTCTTTTTTGTTGTACAGCATGTTAAACAGAAGTGTGCATACCCTTAGGAAGACTAAATCCATGGTTTCATAGAGGAGAGACCCTCTCTATTTGATTGAGGGAAAAGAGAGCAAGGAGGTCAGTGGGCCACTTACAGCACATGATGGGACAGACTATAAAACACAATATAATATCATGTGAAATAGGAATGTTACAAACTAGTAATAAGTTACATGCATACAATATAAATTCACAACCATAAACATAAGTTTATGAAAAAAATGCTTTTTTAAAGCACCAGTGTCTTTTCCTAAGTTTTTGTATGGTTAATAATTTACTTTTCTCTTGTGGTTTTATGGACTACTTCTTCCAAGAAGATAAGCAGATGGTGAAATGTCTAGAAAATAATTTATAGGACTAAACTTAAAATTAAAAATCTTAATCACTATACTTTTTCTATAAATTGGCAAAAATAATCATTGCCCAATTATTTTGATTGAATATATGGCTCAGCTCATTGACTGTAGCCTGACAACATTGATCCTTCAGTCAATATTTCAGCAATCATGTTTTGCAAGGCACAATAATAGTCACTGAAGATGTGAAGTTAGAGAAGGTATGACTTATCAAAACTAATTTAAGGCCTTGTAAGAGGAACATAGACAAGTAAATCAATGATTACTAGGTTTGGGTACTTGACACAGGAAATTATGCCTAAATATGATTGATACTCTCTTGGTTTTCTATCATTGGTTATAACAAATTTAGTGGCTTAAAACAACACCCAGTTACTAGCTCACAGTTGTGTGTAATCAGGAAATGAGACATAGTCTGCTATGCTGGTTTTCTAGAATCTGTTTCCATGTTCATTATGATTGTTGGCAGAACTCACTTCCCTGCAGTTGTAAGACTGAGGTGTCCATCTCCTTGTGGGTTGATGTGTGAGGGTCATCCTCAGCTTTTAGAGGCCACATTCCTTCTTTGATCTCCTGCCTCCATCTTCTAACCAAGTATTCGTGAGTCAAGTCTTTCTCATGCTTTGAACCTCTCTGACCTTTCCTTGTGCCTCATCTCCTCTGCTGCCCCTTCCTGACTAACACCTTCTGCCTTTTAATCTTCATTCAAGAGCACATGTGATTACAGTGGGCCATGGAGGTAATCCAAGACAAACTCCTCATTTTAAGGATGATGAGCAACCTTTTTTCTTTCTATAAAGTCCCTTCAAGCAGTACCGCAATTAGTGTTTGAGCACCGAGGGTTGGGAACCTAGAAGGAACGCTTGTAGAATTCCACCTGTTGCACAGGTGTGTTTTAGGCCTCGTGCTTGGAAAGATCTTGCTAAGTGTGTATACCCAGCTAGGCAATGAATGCATGGAACAGGAAGGAATTCTGTTAAATGGACTGTTAGTCATCAGCTCCCTCACTTCCTATGTGCCAATACCAAGGGCAAACATATGAACCCTTCCCTGCATTTCCCTCCCCCTTCTCTCAACAAACTACTCAGTTTCATGTTAATCCTTTGAAACTTTATTCCTTATCTGGCCTGCCTTTGATCCTACTCTTTCACCCATTTTCACTTGTCTGAAACCATTCTGGACCTGGAAAATTTAGCCTTGGTCTCTTAAAGTAAGTTCTCCCAGACCCTTAGTAAAGGCCATGGCGCAGGCTGTTGAGTTAATGTTTACATCCGACAACATAGTGATAATGTTTGGAGCAGCAGGAACTAGGCAAATGCATGTTGAGCGTATGCCTTTAGTACAGCTCAGTGCTTTATCATTAATCATGCCCAGCTTCATGTCACCTAAAAATATAAGTACCCTCAATTTACAACTATGCAAAGTAAATAAGTATGCAAAATTAAAAGAGCAGTAAGCTAAGATTGCACCACCGTGTACTGTGGCACATGAAATAATAATTACATAGACATGCAGCCAATAATTGGGATTGTCTAAATGAACAATGATTTATTTATATACTTACCAAGGAATGCAATGTAGTCATTAATTGGGAAAAATATTAGAAATACACAAAAATGTAAACTGTTAATTCTAACTGAGGAATATTGGCCCTGTTTTGCCTTTTTTTTATAGTAGATATCTGAGTATTCTAAATCCTACATGAATATACACGCTGAGTGGCCAGATTATTAAGACCACCACATCATACTTCGTTGGGCCACCCACCTTTTGCTTTCAATACTCAGCGATTCTTCTTGGCATTGACTCCACGAGATATTGAAAGGTGATGCGAGGAATCTGACACCATGCTTGGTGAATACCACTGTCCAGGTCTGTGAGATTTGATGGTTGGGGAAACAGCTGCCTGATGGCTCTTTTAACTTGGTTCCATAAATGCTAAAATGGATTGAGATCTGGTGATTGTAGAGGCCACCTAAGCAAGGTAATGTCTCCCCCATGTTCTTGAAACCACTCCTGCACCAATATGAGCACCGTAGCATGGCACATTGTCTTGTTGGAAGAAGCCATCTCCATTGGAATACACCATCAACATGATAGGATGAACTTGATCAGCAACAATAGTTAGGTATGTTGTGCTATTCAGACATTGTTCCACATGAATTAAAGGGACCAAATCATGCCAGGAAAACATGCCCAAATCATAACACTGCCCCCACCAACTTAAGGGTTATACTAATGCATGTGGGGTGCATGCTTTCATGCTGTTTTCTCAAAATTCTCACTCTGCCATATCTGTATGATGCAACTGGAAACATGATTATCAGACCACATGACTTTTTCCCAATACTCGACTATCCAATCCTTGTGTTCCTGTGTGAATTGGAGATGTTTTATCTTGGTAACTGCAGACAACAAAGCCTTGGCTTCCATATCCCATTTGATGCAGCATATGGCTAATTTGCCTACAAACATCAGGTGGTCATAATAAACTGGCCACACAGTGTATATACTAGAGTCCCAGTGCATGAAAATTCATGCACTGGAGTGGGGATCCCTCAGCCTGGCCTGCCCCAGCTCACAGTCGAGGAGCCCCGAGGAACAGGAGGCAACCTGGCAATCAAAGAAAGGTGATGCCTTCATCACACCTCTGCTGGCAGTGCAAGCCTCAGCTGGCCCTGTTTACCTGAGCTTCAGGCGGCCCTAGGATGCTGGGCAGCTGTCATGCAAGGCTTGCTTGCACCTCAGGCTGGCTGAGGGCAGGTCTAGTTGCACTGTGCGCCTGCCACCCACCCCTCCTGGCTGGGCTGAAAGGACTGTGGGACTCCAGCAGAGCTGAGGGGAATGGGTGCTGCCATCTTGTGATTATAGGCACCACCATCTTTGGTGGTGGTATGATGATCAATTTGCATATTCCCTCTTTATTAGATAGGATATATCACAGCAATTGATTATTATAAATGATCATAATGGTCATAATGATATTCATGGGAATGTTTTAAAACCCTAAAATAATGGTATATACTAATATAAAAAAGGTAACTAATAGATTCAGTAACGTTTTAAATTAATAATTTGGATTAAATATTTGTTTTTATTTATATATCAAATGAAGTTCTTGTCACTGCCCAACTCATCATACTTTTGTCAACCAGGCTATGAGATACTTTTGACCTCTTGCTGAAATTTAGGGCAACTCTAGACATGTCAGGAGGCATATGCTGAATTACCTATCAGGTTGTTTTCTTGTTTTCTGTAATAATTTCATGATGCCTCAAAACCTTTTGGTACCTAGAAATAACATGATGAAATGTCAGGTAGTTCTTTCATCACAGTTGTTGCAGAATCCTACTTAAGAAGATAATGGAATATGAGCTGCATTCAGTTATGAGCTGCATTTGTAACAGTGGTGGTGGTGATTGTGGCAGAGATGGTAAACTATTCACCAAAACTGTGTGCTCTCCTTTACCACCTAGCCTACGACCACATTTCCTAAGCCCTCCTTGAGGCTAGGTGAGGTCACATGATTAGTTTTGCCAAATGGAATGTGAGTTAAAGTGATTTATTTTACATCTAGGCAATGTTAGTTCTGAAATAGGTGAGCCTTTTCCACCCTCCTTTTAGATTCGTCTTCTTAGATAAAAAAGACATGGCTGTGTCTTTTTAAGGGATGGCTGAGTTCCCAGATCAAAAGAGCCCAGGTCTCTGAATCACATCACAGAAAAAAGCCACCTGTCAACCAGTGTTATATAGCACTAAAATCTTAGAGTTAGTTGTTACTATAGCTCATTTTTTTCCCTAAATGATGAAGATGGCCAGTATTAATTGAGTACTTACTATATGCCAGGCATTATGCTAAGCAGTTTATGTACTCATCTCCTTTACAGTGTTTCTCAGACTTTGAGAGGTAGATGTTATTTCCTTTTAAAAGTAAGAAAACCATAATGTTGAAGGATTAAATAATTTATCAAGGATAATTAAAATATTACATCATTTTTGTGGTAGGCTTGGGAATCATCTCTAGGATCTCCACATTTCAATCCATGCTCTTAACTACAATGTGACAGTTATAGGTTTTAAATTGGTTGAATGACCTTATCCAAAGAGTTTGATTAATGAAAAGATGGCCACCTAGAGGAAATGTTGAGGTTTAATATATCAATCAGTGAATTGCATGATTAAATTCTGTGCCTGAAACCTGCAGGTGACAGGGAACTGGCAAAGATAAATCGATTAGATGAGCGAAAATGATCGAAGCATATATTAAAAGAATACAGAAATGGCCTAGATCTTACAAGTTAAAATTAAACAAGGTTAAATGTAAGTTTCTATCATTCTAGTCCATCAACAAATTAGACAGGTACAGAATAGGAGAGTCATGGTCTCGTTGTGCTTTATGTGACAAAGTGTAGTTGTCAGTGCATTCAACATAGATCAATAAATTGATGTGATTATTTAAACTGAATGTATTCTGTAGCTAAATTAACAGTGTATCTAAAATGTGAGAAGTGACAATATAGCTGTTTTCTGGGTTGGTCAGGCCATTAGCTGGAGTAATGAATTCTGTGGTGAAACCATATTTTAAGAGGAAATATTGATAAAATAGTGCCTGGGATACTGAAAGATTTTGAATCAAGTCAAGTGGGAAATGACTTATGTTGTAAATGTTTTTCCTGGGAAGAAAATACCTTGATGAATTACATTATGCATCTTTAGATAATAGCTTGTCATACGAAATAGTAAGTTTTGATATAGCCACAATAATTAACATAACCATCACAAAATGTAAGTTCAAGAAAAGTAATTTCAGGGCACTGTAAGAAAAAAAATCTTCCAAAAATGTCAGACTTGTCAGCTAGAATGGACTTCTGCATAAGGTAATGATATCTCCATCACTGGAGGCATCCAAGCCAATTCTAAACAATTCATTGGCAAAGTTGTAGAGACCAACCCAGTAATCATTAAAATTAATAAGCTAATCATTACATTCTCTTTTAAAACTGAGAAACTATAATTAAATGAGTGATTTATATCATTATATTTTAATCAGTTCATACTCTAATCAGTCCCCACTGTATACATTCTTATAACTGAAGTGTTAATAACTTTCATGAGGCATGAAAGAAGAAATGTGAGGGGTTTCAGCCTGAATATACCCAGCTCACCACCATTAATTAAATTTGCAACAGTTCAGTTCACTCCACCTGCAGAGGCCCAGCCACGGGCAAATGTAGAACACAAATAAGCAGTAAGTAAATAAGTGTGTCAATTACAGTGCAGATTTGTGATTATGTGTGCAGAAAGAGTAGGTTGCTTTTTTCTGCAAAGAGTTTGTTCATTTTGCATTGAGCCTTAAATGAGCTATAACAGTAAATCTTTTGTGTAAAGAAGAAAAGGAAGATGGATAGTCCATAATATTTTGCCCAGCATATTTTTTTTCACCTAGCAGATTTAGATACTTAACCATTTAGCCCAAAATAGTCATGTATCTTTCTGTTTTAAAGCAACATTTTCCTACTGAAATAGTCTACACTGCATTGTAAATAGAAAACCAGTAAGAAATGGTGCTGGGTTTTTTGGTAGAGGTGTTACTTGTATCTCTTTAATGGTTTGTAGCTTGTTTTTGTTAATGTGAGAAATGCAGCTGGGACAGCAGTTTGTCAACATGAGGAAGATGATGGCCTTAAGTATTTTACTTGTCAAGCATAACTTGCCCTTTTCCTTTCTTAGTTGGCCTTCCATGTTATACAAGTCCTCCATTGCTATTATTTTTTTTATATCCTAACCTTCTCACTTTCTTCCTGTTTTTGTAAAAAAATTCTTTGAGGACAGCATTTGAACTAACTTAAGACCTTTACCTAGCATTCTCTTCAACATGTGCTGGAACTCCACAGTACTGGGGACACTTATAATGCCAAGAATGAGCTCCCATAGTCAGGTGAAGACCACCAGATTTTAATCCGCTTAAAGGATTATTTTAAAAGAGTAAAAAAAAACCTTTTTGTTTTGGTTTAAATAAACTAAAGTTTAAGAGCTGAAAACAAGCTCCCTATACAATGTCCCTTGGATTCTTGGTTGTTACTTAAACTCTCTTCCACCCCCACTATGTAAAGAAGAAAATCAGTCATTCTGCACAAATACATTGAGAGCCTATTAAGTGCTAATCTTTGGACATTATGACAAGGATTAATGTTTTTTCCATTGAGGAGTTCACAGTTCAGTGGGCATCTCTAGGTATGAGATTACTAGTTTAAAAAGACTTCTACAGGAAGGCAATAATGAGATATCATTTATATACCTCAATTTAACAAATATATATAATTCATTTATTCATTCATTTATCCATTCAAATATTCCATAAATATTTGTTGAGCACCTACTATGTGCCAAACACTGTTCCAGATGCTCAGTATAAATTAGAGAACAAAGGGGATAAAAAATTATCTCTGCTTTAACAGAGTTTAAAATCTACTGCAAATAATAATGTTCTATTCTAGTTAGCCCTAAGTGATTGCCAGCAATTTAATATGCCAAATGATGGAAGCATAAATTAGTAATAATGTTTGATAAGAAATTCTGAAATATGTATGAGATTAAACTTCTTTATTAAAAACTTAAACAAACAAAATCTCTCCCTTGAGCTTCCATCTTATCTCTCTTCTTTCACAAATTTTCTTAAATAGATCTTGTACACTTGTTCATTTCCCACTTAACCCAACTATCTCCAAACTGTTTCTATATCATAACTCTATCATACTTCACATGTAAACCTAAGACCACCTATTTCAATCAAACTAATAACCACTTTTCCAGTATTTTGCTTATATGACTTCCCAGCAGCATTGGTCACTATTAGCTACTTTTTCCTTTTAAAATTCTCTTTTCTTTGATTTGTGATACCATTCTTCTGATGGCCTCCGATTTGAGTTATCAGTCTACTTAATCTACCTTTTCCAGCTCTGCCTCCTTTATCTGACCAAAAATGGTGGCATTCCTTGAGCCTCAATCTGAGGCTATTACATTCACCCCACTCCACATTCTAGATTCAGGTAAGCTCACTAACTCCCATAATGTCTGTAATCATCTGTTGGCCACAGGTGTCCTATTATGTATCTTCAGCATTGTATTCTCACCTGTTACAGGCCCTTAGGCTTAGGCTGGTGTATTGCACCTCTTTGATGATATTTCCTTATAGGTATCTTTTAGCCATCTGGAACTCAATATAATAATCTCCATTCCTCACTCTCAATAACTCCTTCTCTTCTAATGCTTCCTGTCTTAGTGAATGACACTAAAGCCTACCCAGTTTCAGAAGCCAGAAACCGAGGGTCATTAGAGACTCCCACTGGAAACTCCTGTCACAAGTTATCACAAAATCTTGTCAATTCAAACATCCAAAATATCTCTCAAATATGTTCTCTGTCTCCATCAAAACCACCTCAGTAAAAGCTCCATCAGCTTTGCCCTGAACTCCTAACTGAGATCTCTGCATCAAGTCTTTATCCTTTCAAAATGTTCTCCATTTTTTAGTCAAAGTAGTGTGCAAATCTGCTTTCAGTAGTCTCTTGTACTCTTAGAAATCAAGGTAGAATATGTTTATTTTAAAAAAACACCTTTAAAACCTGTTCCTTCAACCTGTCCAGTTGTATCTTCCCATCCTGCTCACTCTTACTCACTTCCATCTTTGAGTTATTCAATATATTTTTGTTGAACAAAAAAATGAATGAATGAATGAATGAATGAATTGGGATATTCCAAATTTTGGCCAAGAAAATCTGAGATAAAGAAAAACTACATAAAATTTCATTGTCAATTATATATTAAAGCCCCCCCAAAAAAGGTAAACTACTTAAAACACAATATTCAAGAAATAGTTAAATATATTACAACAGAAATTAGAAAACTTTTCTGTAAATGGTTAGACAGTAAATCTTTTAGGATTTTTGGTCTATAAAATCTCTTTTACAACTTCTCAACTCTGCCATTGTAGCATAAAAGCAGCCATACACAACACATAAACAAACTAGTGTGTGTGTTCCAACAAAATGTTTTTGCAATTTAACCATGGGCCATGTCCTCTGACCACTTCATTAAAGTATATCCTTATAGCCCTGGCCAGTGTTCCTCAGAGTGGTTAGAGCATCAGCCAGTTAAGAGCATGTACCTGGTTCAATCCCTAGTCCTAGTTAGGGGCATGCAGGAGGCAGCCAATAGATGTGTCTATCTCCCATGGATATCTTTTTCTCTCTCTCTTCTCATCCCTCCCTCCCTTCCACTCTTTAAAAAAAATAAAAATAAATGGAAAAAATATCCTCAGGTGAGGATTAACAAAAAATTAAAGTATATCCACATGATGGTATATTTGGAAATTATTAAAAATATTTACAAAATAAATTCAATAATATGTTGGGATCATAATGTCAAAAATGTGGCTCTGTAAATCATAAACAGAGTTACATTAATGTGGTTAACATATTTGCATGAAAAAAGGCCTAAAAATAAATAAGCCAAATGTTAAAAGCAGTTATGCATAGGTCACAGATGTATGCAAAATTGTTTACTCTTTGAGCTTTTCTGGATTTTTTAAAACTTTAAGCATTTCTTTAACCTTCCGAAGTAAGTATGAAACGCATCATTTTAATAATCAGGAAAATATGTATTAACTATATTTAAATATAAAGAAAATTCACCCATAGATAACTAGAAGAAAATCTTCAAATATCTGCCTGATGTGCCCACTGCCCACCACCCGACTTCATCCACCCGACCATCTCTGCCTCACTCACTCTGCTCCATCCACACTGGCCTTCCTTCAGTTCCTTGAGTGCACCAATCTCTTAGCTGTCTCAGGGCTTGGCACACACTGTTCCCTCTCCTGGAACACTCTTCCCTCTACTGTCTCTCTTTCTGGATCCTTCTCATATTTTTGCTGCCAGCAAAATAAATAAATAAATAAATAAATAAATAAATAAATAAATATTAACTGTCCTAAGATACTGCCTCTAACAACGCCTCTAAGTTACCATTTCCTGATATTCTCTGTTATGGTGTCAAACAGAGAACATCAGAGTTAGAGTGAATCTAAAATAGGGTAGTCAGAGATAGCTTCTTGAGAAAGGGACACATTGGCCCACTGAATGAGCAAAATATTTTTATTATGATGTTAAGTGCTATGTCTAAGAAGCTTAACTTGGAAGAACTCTTTCAGGTCTCACACTCTCAATTTCAAGAATTGCTACAAAACTACAGTAATCAAGACAGTGAGCACTGGCATACTGACTAAATAAAGAAGAAACATATAGACCAACACAAATAGAATAGAGAGTCAAAAATAAACCTCACATATATTATCATGATCAAAAGATTTTCCCGAATGATGTTGAGGAAGCTGGTATGTATATGCAAAAGAATGAAGTTGGACCTTATCTTGCACAATGTGCAAAAATTAATTCAAAATGGATCAAAGAACTAACTACATGAAAGTTCAAATGACAAAAACTTCATGACACTGGCAATGATTTCTTGCATAAGACACTTAAAGACAAGCAACAAAACAGATAGTTAAGCTGGATTTCATCAAATTAAAAATGTTTGCACATCAAGGGACACTATCAACAGTGAAAGGCAACCCATGGAATCAGAGAAAATATGTACAAATATGTACAAATATGTACAAATATGTACAAATCACATGTCTGATGTGAGGTTAATATCCAGAATTTATATTTTAAAACTCAAAAAATCAACAATAGAAAACAGTCTGACTAAAAATGATCTAAGACTTAAAATAGATATTTTTCCAAAGATCTATAGATGACCAATAATCACATGAAAAGAAGCTCAACATAATCAATTATGGGAAATGCAAAGAACACGCACAATAAAATATCACTTCACATTCAATAGGATGATTATTTTTTAATGGAAATTACCAATGATTGGCAAGAATGAATAACCTTGTGCATTACTGATATGGGAATAAAGTGGTTCATTCACTATGGAAAACATATGGAAGGTCTTCAATAAAATTAAAAACAGAATTACCATAAGATCTCACAATTTAACTTCCGGGAAAGAAATGAAAGTATGCACTGAAGATACATTTGTACACCAATTTTCATAGCTGTGTTATTCATAATAGTAGCCCCAAAAGTGGAAACAACCCAAATATCTATCAGTGGATGAATGGATAAACAAAAATGTGGCATGTACATATAATGGAATATTATTCACTGTTAAAAAAGTAAGTTCTTGCATATGCTACAACATACATAAACATTATGATAAGTGAAATAAGCCAGTTATAAAAAGATAAATGTTGCATGAGTCTACTATATAAAACACCTGAAGTAGTCAAATTCATAGAAAGACAAAGCAAATGGTGCTTGTCAAGGTCTGAGGAAAGACTGACTGGGAAGTTAGTGTTTGACAGATACAGAGTTTCAGTTCAGAAAAATGAGAGTTATGACTAATGGTGTCGATGGTTCCATGATACTGCAAATAATTAATGTCACTAAACTGAACATTAAAAAGTGATTAAAATTGTAAAATTTATGTTACATATATTTTACCACAATAACAAAATTTAAGCACATTTTTTGGCTCAACAATTCAAAACTGGGTAATCTTGATGAAGAAAATAACATGAAAAGTTTGATGAAACTTCATGTCCAACATGTATGATTATTTAAAACAGCACAACACAAGAAAGACCCTGAATACCTAACGAGAAAGAATGGTTCCCTGAACTAGGTTATGATTGCACAGAGTATGATATAGTCTTTGAGTAAGTGCTCCTGTAATTATGCTACATAATTAGGAATGTAACATTAATATGTAATAATAATAATGTACAAATATCTAAAAATTTTAAAGAATATAAATGATAATCCTGGCTTTCTTATGATGGTCGGAATATGAGTGATGTTTTTCTCTTTTTTTACTTTTCATTGCTTTAATAACATCCATGTACTTGTACAAATAAAATGTTTTCTTGGAGAAAAAATAGTCCCAGCAATAGATTCTCCATGTCAGCCATCAATCCTGCAGGTAAAGGCTTTTTCTACCTGGCCTACCTGAATATAGGAACTTAGGAAATAAAAAGAAAATTTGGAAATTTCAAGAGGAGAGTACATTTTTATTTTAGTTTTGGCTGTACTGGGTACTGAACTACAGTGCACTGGTATTTTGCATACCATGACCCATACTATGTAAGACCAGCCTTAAAACTGTTATGTACACACATAATTTTCTTCATTCTCCTGGGGCTGAAATGGATACACAGACATTGGAAGTGGCAGAGCTGGAATAAGAACCCTGATGATCTAATTCCACAGTTTACTTTTACATTATTAATCTCCATTAATACTGAAGCCAGAGGAGTATGCCTAGGCATCTGAAAGGTTGTATTTGTCTCTGGGGCAGAGGATCTAATATAAGACCAATTCTATGCATCCAACCAGTTGCATTATGGCATACAAGAAATTAATGTCTGGTACAAATAAAGTACATTTTACTGCATATCATTTCAGATACAAATACATTTAAAAATACTCTAGGAGCTACTCTATTGTATGGATCCTAAACTTATGAGAAACTGAAGTATAAGAAAGATGTAAAAATCCTCAAAGAGATGTGGCAGTCTTTAAAAGAAGAGCATTCATTGAACAAAATTTATTAAGCAATTGCAACATGATAGATGATAGAATACTAGTATGGGAGTAAACTGTGTAGGCTTTCAATTTTGACAGATGGATTATATTTTATTTCCATATTTGATAAGAAGCCTTATAAATTCAGGTAAGGAGTTTCAGAGATAAAGTACTTGGAGAATTCCATGCTGACATTGCTCTTCTGATCCATTCAATAAAGAAGAAGATTTTGCAGAATGCTTACATTTGTCTGAATGTAAGCCTGACTTGGGGCTAATAAATATAATTTTTTAACTACAAGGCTGGTAGCAGCATGACCACTTAAGTAGTAAAGTGTTCTTATTGTAGAAAATGTAATGTATGCACTTAGAAACAGACTGGTCTTGTATAACTCACTCCCACAAAGACGATAAATTAGCTTCCAAACTGCAAGCGTTTTCAGCACTTAGGTTGGCTCTCCCCCAAAAACTGTTCTTATTGAGGAGAATCAAGTTGACTTTAGCATTTTGGGTTCAACACAATGTGAAACTTTATTTATTCCACAAAAATTGCTTGTAATAACCCAATATGTTCATTTTTATAGATTTACTGTTTTTTTCATTTTTTTACTTAATTGAAGGTGGTATAACCATGACGTTAAACCATCCAGAACATGGTTAAGCAATTCTCAGAGTACTTACAGAACTACTGTCTTCATACTTTCTGCTTCAATTGTCCACTCTAACCAAGGCCAAGATTGCTGACTTCTGAATTCAGAAATCCTCTTACTATGCTTCAGAGCTTAAGGAATGTTCTCAGTTTATTCCCTCCTTTTCAAAACTCTTGTCCCCCATTTCTATCTTGCTGTCTTTGACCAGGGATTTTGTACAGACCCTAGTATAGTTCTGTAGCTCTGGTTTCAATCCTGGTCTTTCTCAATCTAGGACCATTGGTGATACAGAAGCATTTTGCCCCATCCCACCCTGCCTCCTTCCCCACCCCCATCCCCAGGAACACTTGGAATCATTTCCATGACCTTGAGACCCCCTCTGGTCTGGAAAGGTAGAAAACAAGAGGTTGTTTCAATGAAGGGCTTGATGCTAAATGGAAAAGTACTTGAAAAAAAATCTGCTTGACTTGGCATATTAAGATGAATGACTTCAATAATCCTAAATGCCATTAGAAGATTAGACATGTTTGTTTTAAAACATAAAATGTAATCAGGATGCTACATAGGATGTTACCTTTAAAGCTTCCTTTTCTGAACACTGCCAAATGAGTGGCTATCCAAAAGGCTATTGAAATTAGGACCATTTGATGATGCTCACCATTTCATTGGGAGTCAATGAAATAGTCAATGAAATAGTGTATTCAGTCATTTTGGCTTAAGTATAAAACAAGGCCAGCTTTTCTGTTTTCATATTCTAATTCTATATATTCTCACAAATAAAATTGGTGACTATCCAAAATCTTTACCACAGTGCTTTTAATGGGGTCACACCTTTACCTATTAATACTTCTAAGGCAAAACATGCAAAGATAAGAATGTATTTACTGACTGATTCCATTATCTTTTTATAACTTCAGAGAAAGATCATTTCAGAAATGCAAACGTAGCTAAAGATAGAAATGTAGATTGAGAAATGTAGAACTCATCATTAAAATTCGATTTTAGAGCATTTTTATACTCTCCATGTCCCTAAAGGTATGCCATGGAATCAACTTGAGGACAAAAGATATTCAGAATGTCTGAAAAGCCCTGGTGAGCAATTTAAAAATGACATACTCACTGCTGAGAAACTTTTATCTTATTTTTAAAATGTGGCTAGTCTCTTAAAATGCAAACATCATGGATTTGCTAAATTGTTCTTTCATCCAAAGAAGAATATGTACACTTCATAGCAAGCCATCTCAAAAGTTTTCCAATTGATTTCCTCAAATGGCAAAGCCTTCTTTAAGACTACTCAACAGACATGAAGTGAGCCAGAAGAGAGGCTAGGCTGGCCAGGACTTATCTTTGGTCCATAGGCTAGTGTTGCAGCAAATGCCCATATGCAGTCCTTCAAACCTGCTGACCAGTCAAAATACACAGCATCAGTAAAGATTTTTCTAGGGTACAAAAATCACTTGGAAAAGGCTTTTTAAAAAAATTGGTTTAATAATTAATTTCTATTCAACTTATTTAAACCAAAATTAAAAATTAAACAAACAAAAAACAATTCACTCACTTCTTTTACCCCCTAATCCTGCCTCTGAGGGTTTTCTATGAGCTTGTCTTTTTTAACTCTTCATATAAGAGAGATCACATTTGTCTTTCTCTCTGACTTATTTCACTTAGCATAATGCCCTCAAGTTCCATTCATGATGTCTGTTACAAACAGAAATATTCATTTTTTATGGCTGAATAATATTATACTGTATAACTATAACCACAATTTCTTTACCCGTTCATATACTGAAGAACACTCAGTTTTTTTTCCATATCTTGGCTATTAAAAACAATGCTGCAACAAATAGGTAGTTGCATATATCATTTCAAGTTAACAGTAGGTCCTCAAATATCGTTTTCCATTCAATATCATCTATATATTAGAGGCCCAGTGCACGAAATTCGTGCACAGGGCAGTCCATCAGCCTAGCCTGCATCCTCTACAATCTGGGACGCCTTGAGGGATGTCTGACTGCCCGTTTAGGTCTGCTCCTGGTAGGATCGGGCCTAAATGTGCAGTCGGACATCCTTCTCACAATCCAAGACTGCTAGCTGCTGCAAACTGCTCGCCTGCCTGCCTTCCTGATTGCCCCTAGCCGCTTCTGCTTGTCAGCCTGATCACCCCCTAACCACTCCCCTGCCAGCCTGATTGATGTCTAACTGCTCCCCTGCCAGCCTGTTTGCCCCCAACTTCCCTCCTCTGCCGGCCTGGTCATCCCTAACTGCCCTCCCCTGCAGCCTGATCACTCCCAACTGCCCTCCCTTGCATGCCTGGTCCCTCGCAACTAGCCTGCCCTGCTGGCCTAATTGCCCACAACTGCCCTCCCTTGCAAGTCTGGATCCTCCCAATGGCCCTCCTCTGCAGGCCATCTTCTGGTAGCCATCTTGTGACTACATGGGAGCAGGATCTTTGACCACATGGGGGTAGTCCTCTTGTGTGTTGGAGTGATAGTCAATCTTCATATTACTCTTTTACTAGATAGGATAGAGGCCCGGTGGATGGGTGGGAACCAGCTGGTTTGCCCTGAAGGGTGTCCTGGATCAGGGTGGGTGTTCACTTGGGGGTGTGGGGCGGCCTGGGTGAGTGTCCTATGGTGGTTTTCAGGCTGGCCATGCCCCCAGCGACCCAAGTGGAGGCCCTGGATCTGGGATTAATTTATGTTCTACTCTGAAACTTTGTAGCCTGGGGCGGAGCCAAGCCTTCTGCTCTCTCTGCCATTTCTGTTTGAAACTTTGTAGCCTAGAGTGGAGGCCTAGGCTGGCAAGGGCAGGCAGGAAGCTTTTCTTTCTCCATTGCCAGGGAAACCCAAGCCTCAATCCTCCTCTCAGTGGTGACAGCCATCTTGGTTTGGTTTATTTGCATAATTTGCTCCTGATTGGCTGGTGGGTGTGGCTATGGGCGTGGCTTGATCAGAAGTAAGGTCAATTTGCATATTACTGTTTTATTAGATAAGCCTAAGTGACCAAATGACTGAGTGACTGTATGACTGATCAGCAGGTCACTAGTGCACACTGACCACCAGGGGGCAGATGCTCAATGCAGGAGCTGTCCCCTGGTTGTCAGTGTACTTTCACAGCATGAGTGCTGCTCAGCTGATTGACGGACACCAGATGCAGGGCTCCTGACTGGCTGCGGCACGAGCCTCTTCTGATCAGGACTGACTGGGTGCAAGCTGCAACAGGTGCAGTAGGGCTGGGATGAGTGGGAGCAGCACAGCACCCAGCCTGGGCTCAGGTTTCTCCCTGGCCACCTGCCATTTCCCGCACTACTTTGTGCTGTGCGGGATCAATGCAAATAGTGGGCTGGAGCCTAAAGAGCTGGTGGGTAAGGCCAGGTAGCAGTGGCATAGAGGTCCACGGATCCCCACAGGCCAGGCCGAGCGATCCCACCAGTGCACAAATCTGTGCACCAGGCCTCCAGTCTCATTATATCAGTAACAAGAAAAAAGAAATTGATTCCTGGCTGGGGCCGCTGTCAGCAATAAAAGTAATAACAGCTAGCATTTATAATAGCCTACTGTGACCTCAAGTTCCATGCAAAGTTATTTAAAAGATATAAGTATCAGCTTACTTTACTGATATGGAAACTAAGATCTAGGTCATATAATTACTAAGTAACAGGATTGAAATTTGAATCCAGCTCTATGCAAATTCAACATTATTTCCACTATAAATGAAAAAGTTTAACTTATCTGTATCTTTCTTTGTTTATTAAGATAAGGACATGTGCAACAAATTTCAGATACATTTTCAACAAAATGTAATTATACCCCAAAACGTGCAGTAATTAAGTTGCATTTATGTTAAATATTAACTGGAGAAAAATCTATTATTGGTGGTAAATAAATGAGGTATTATTCATTATCCTTAGTAATCCCATTGCACAATGCTTATGAAACCCCTTGATTAGAGTCTTTGGCTCACAATGCATCTGTGTCTTCAACTGTAAAATGGAAATAGTAATAAATATACCTAATAGCATTGGGTCTAAATAAATCAATAGATTAAAAAATTTTAGAAGAGGCTGTGGCACTTGGGCTTAATAAATTTTATATTGTTGTGATCCCTATCACAACTACAATAATTCCTTTCAAATCACCACTAAGAAGCAGGGCACTGACAGAATAATTTCTTCAACAGTATCAATGAAATCCAACTTGATTCAATAGTTGTATTCCTGAAAAATTATGTACAATTTACATTTTTAATAAAAGAAATAGCCTTCTTTCTTGAAACAAATTTCACTAATGGAGTATTTTGCACTATAACCATTTCCTTTTGCTATTTATTATTTCAAATAAAATGAGGTAAGGAAACGTGGATTTTTATATATTAAGTTAAACTCTAGTACCTAAGAATGTGAGAAACAATTCAAGTTACAGACCAGGAATCCCCAGTGTGAAGAACAGGTCAGAGAACAGCAAACATTAAATATGAACTTCTTGTGTACATTTATTTAGAAACCTAGATTTTTACATATTAACTTTTCTGTATGTTAATTATATATAAATGCATATATTTATGCACGTGTGTAGAAAAATGTACTTAATACACAAGCAAAGTAGTTTAAATGCTCAGTAAAATGGCAGCACAAATTTGGCCATTTAAAAGAGCTAAGATTGCTTACAAATGCATGAGCCGTACTCCAGGGAGTGGCTTGGACAACTACACATTCTCAGGATGTATTTTTATCTTTGGAACACCTTCAGGAAATGTCATATTCTTTTCAGGTTACTGGCAAGGTCCTGCTAATTTACAACCTGCCACTTCCCTCTGTCTTCCTTTGCTCAGGGTGTCTGTGCTCTCATCTGCTCTCTGATTTGAACCTAGGAACCTGTGTGCAGATGCACATTACCCTAAATTGTTTCTGTGCTTTCTCTGTCATTTCCTCATCAGCACTTTGCTTCTCAGCAGGCATTCTGCAGCTAGGCTTCCTTTACTGTTGTTGTTGTTGTTGTTAATCCTCACAGCAGGATATTTTTTTCTGCTTATTTTCGGAGACAGTACTGGGGTGGGGGTTGGGGGAGAGATGTGAGAGAGACACATCCATTGGTTGCCTCCCACACATTCCCCCAAGACTGGCAGTCCAAACTGCAACCCAGGTTCCTGCCCCTGACCTGGAATTGAACTGGAGACGCTCTGAGCACTGAGCCACACAGGCCAGGGCATCAGGTTCTTTTTTTAAGTTACTTTCAGTACCTCATGAGCCATATCAATTACCTTAATTCTGTTCATGATTTCAACAAAGTTACAAAGTAATTAATAATAATTTTGCCGGCATTTTTACATTTAATGGTATGTTTAGGGAGAACAGGAAACAGCCTTATATTGTATGGTATCAAGTGCTAATCCAAACGCATGCAGAAATTATATGCCTCACAGTGTGACACCAAATCTGTGGTTATCTGGCTGCACATTATACTCATGAATTTCAAGCATGAATGGGCAAAAGCCTTCATTAAAAATTATGAACCCACAGTTCAGGAAAGAATGCCAACATCAAAGGCAAGTGAGGCTGGCATTGGTAAGCTTTCCACAGCAGAGCTCTGCAATGGTTTCAGCCTGATTAACCATTCACACCTTTGCATTTGTATTAGAAAATTAAACCATCTGCAGTTTTTGTTTTTTGTTTTTGTTTTTTTAAAAAAGGTTTTTGAAGAGTAACTAATGTGGTTGAACATCGCTGGCAGTTATTCCTGAAAGTAAAGTGAACAGGCTGGCAAATAATGTTTCTCAAAGGAAAGGAAAAGGGAAGAAGGTAGGGATTTTAAGGGGGTAACAGACATTGCCTCAGACAGAAGCAAGTAACATTTTGAAGTTCTGTAGGTAACAGCATTCCACATAGAATGGCTACTATATTTGGAGATTAACAACGATTGCCTCTCACTATCCCCACTGATGAAATGTTACTCCAGGACCTACACAAATCTCTCCAATTCTCTCTTCATTACCATATTCCATTTACTTCCCCTTACTCCTAATCATACCAATTATCATAGAATGTCCCCACTGGTCCCTCCTCTAACCAGTGCTAGCCAGTACACATGCATCACCCAGTCTCTTAGGCTGCTGGCATCTTGTATGATGCAACCTTTGTTTCCTCAGCCACCTTTCTTCTCCACGTGCACACTAGCTACAATCTGTGAGCCAGCTGTACAGCAGCACAATGCCAAAGAGCAGGGAGGAGGTGGACACTGACCGCTATTGACCACATGGTCAATAATCACTTTCCTATTGTGTAGAGTCTCTGGTAATTGACTTTATCACGCCTTGCTAATTTTTTTTAAAGTTCCCAAATGCGATTTAATTTTTGCAATAGCACTTCCAAAGTTTATTATTTCCCCTTCGTACTAGAACACCCTATACTCAACATTTAAAACTCAACAATATATAACTAGTATTTTAAAGATGCCATGGCAACCAAAGATTATATTTGAATCTGAATAAAAGAACTCAACCTCCCTGAAAAATCTTCTCTTAGCTGGAAAGAATACCAGTATAATTGTATGTGGAGTCTTGTCAAGTGCATTCAGGAAATGTCAAACTATTTTCAGCCATGGAGTTTGCTTAATCTCCTAAGACTCCCTCTCGCCTTCATGTTGACAAATGAGCAGGGCTGAAATATCAGGGATCTGAGCTGCTGTCAAGATCCACTTCCCATCAAAAGTTGTTGTTCTTATGCAGCTGTTTTCTCAAAACTTCTGAATTAAAATCTACACCTACATCACCTACAGCTCCCCTGGGCTTGCTTCTGAATTCCTTTGTTGTCGCACTTTAATTGACTCATGCTTTACTTTAATAGACAAGTCAATGAAGTGTTGTGGAATCATATGCAGGAGGAAAATCAGAGAAGTGCCTGGTAATTGTCATTGATTAGGAAGGTGTCTTCTTTACTCATCTGACTCCCAAGTTGACTCTTGCATGGCATGTGTGGCCCTAATGTTCTCACTTTCATATTTGTTTACATATAATCCACTTTAGAAAATAGGAAATTAGTATTTTAACAAAATGTGCAACTTGAACTCTACTAAGATAAGTAGGATTAAAAGTGTATGACAAGAAAATTATTTAATTGAGTGTTTTATACTAGTCTCTAATACTGATAGAGAGAATCTAATAATATTTGGATCTAAAGGCCCATTGGGAAGGGAAATTATGAGTCAAAGTTCTATGGTGGTTAAAAGTTTAAATCTCTACTTTGTGTCAATATAATATTTTAAAATTCAGCATTTTTAATACTACTTTTTTGAAAATAGGAACTTATTTTGATAAATAGGAACCATGATTTATTTATTCAAGATTGTCTTGTCATCTTCCATAAGCATACCTTAGATAAAAGTATTCCTTAAAGGATATAAACTTTTCATTGTGAATTTGCATCACTAAACATAATTTATATAATTTAGATCTTACCTCCTCTAGCAGTGGAAATTCTGGCAAATGACATAACATTAACATCAGGTATATTTATACTTTGAGTGACCTACTTAAAGATGACCTCATTTAAAAAAAAGTCACTTAAATAGTTCTCTATAAAAAATAGTGAATATATAATCTTGGTATTAGTTCATGTTTTGCTGAGCTATGGAAATGACAGTATAGAGAAAATAAAAATATGTATAAATTAGTAAAACGTCTTCATTCAGAAAATGTTAATTGTGAACTATATTTTAAGTTGTCCTTGTTTGTGAAACACTATAAATTTTTTTAAATTAAGGAACACTATTAACAGTCATAATTCCACACGCTTTGTCTTTTATCTCACATCAGTTCACAGCCATATTTTATAAATAATAATTACTCAAAGTAAGCCTCTGGGTAAATGGCAACAATGCTTACAAACATTTAATGAGAGGTAAAGAATCAAATTTAAGCACATGGAGATTTGGGGGAGCAGATCATTTGCTGGTGGGATGATTAATCGAAAGGATGTGTATGTAGATGGTGCTGTATTATAATAGGCTAAATTATGTCATGATTGTTCTCCATATTATGAGCTTGAAAAAGATGGGAAGAGGGATGCTTGTCCTGGTATCTACAGAGGCTAACTTCTTAAATAGTCTGAGCCTAAGACTGGGCATCGTGAGATTGGTCAGCTATTCAGCAAGGTCGGTGTCCTTTTGGGAGTCTGTTGAGTGTATAAGAAGGAGGTCACAAAGTTGCTCTGTAAGAGACCAAATCAAGTTCTAGACCTAGAACTGGAAGCTAAATAAATTCACCCAGTGCTAGCTTCCGTTGCCCCGTGGCAATGGGCTCTTGGGTGCTGTGACTTAGTGAGCAAGCCAACCCTCCTCTCATCCATGTTTGACAACATGCCTGCTTCTCTGTTGTATAGTCTCTGGGCACCAAAACATCCCTACCCTTGATTTCCCTTCAGCTTAATATCAGATGGTTATGACCCCAAAGCATATGTCAAAATACTTCCATGCCAAACTTCCTGGGATCACCTTACAGAAATGGTCCCAAACATGTCTTCATATTAGAATCGCAGGGAAATTCAAAAAATTCTAATACCCAGGCTACAATCCAGACAAATTAAATCATTATGTCTGGAGTAGGGCATGGGTATCAGTTGTCTTTGATTCTTCCCAGGTAATTCCAATGTAAAGACAAATTTGGGAGCCATACTCCCTTATGGAACTCAGGTCAAACAATTGGGGCAAGGAACTGAACAGTAAGCTTGGTTCATTGTTTCTATAGGGCAACTGCCTAGAAGCTTTATAAATTCTGACCTCTTAATGATAATTGTATTCATTTAAGATTTCCACAGTGTATATTCATTAAGTATCCATCTGAATACCACTTATTTATAATAAACCAAAGCTAGTCAGTAAGTCAACAAATACGGCATGAGCTTAGGTCTCTGTACCCATGCTGGCAATGGCTAGCCTGACCACCCTAGCAAGCATTTCATTAGCACTTCAGAAAGTGTTCTTATGAAAATGTTTCTTTGCCCACTTGAGCCTTAAATACTGGAGTGGAAAGAGTGCTAAGTTGTACAAAGTCTCTGTTTTTATCAGCTGAGATTAGGGTGCAGAGAGTTCTTATCTCCCCTGCATGTTAGTGTTCATAACAAAACAGGGAGACTCAACCCTTTAGAGGGGAGATAAGTTTAAGAGGTGAGATAGAGACTTTCCAGAATGGCACCTGCCCGACATTCACACCTCACATGCATCTTTCATGGAGAATTTGTGCTGAAGTTATATATCCTACTTTACATTCCTGGTATTTTTGTACTAAACTGAATTTTGATGCCTCTTTGTAGGGAATATGTTCTCTGGTTCAACACAACTCCCTCCTCCCTTCTCCCCCATTCACACCCTTTTATCTTATACCAGATGTTTACTAGATCACCATGGCCCTCAGGGCATTTGAATTTGCAACTCCAGTATTTATTATTTATGTAAGTTTAACACAAAAAGCCACTGTCACTCATTAAAACCTCATCTCAAATTGATGACTTAGGCTATTGAAAGGAGATTGGGGAGATATAAACAGATGTTATAGGACAATATTGTAAAGGGCTGGCTCGGGGAAAGCTCTTAAGGAAATTCCTTTAATAAGAAAAAATCAACTTTAAATGCAATATTATAATTCCATTTTTACCATCTATAGTATATTCTAATGCTTAATACCTCAGACATTTTTTATTATTCTGTAGGTGGTTAGTATATATTTATTAAGTGATTATTTATTAACTTAATGAGTAAGTGAGGGAGACTCTTAGAAAGGTCTAAGTCTACTAATGGTTTATAACTTTGCAGCATCAAAATTTAGTAAAATATTTTAAAATGATGAATTTTGTCACATAAAACTACTCCCAGGCTGGTGTGGCTCAACTGGTTGAGCATTATCCCTGCAGGGAGAGGTCACATGTTGATTTCTGGTCACGCACATGCCTGGGGCTTGTTGGCTCAATCCCCAGTAGGGGGAGTGCAGGAGGCAGCCATCATTTTTTTTTCTCTCTCCCTCTTCCCTTCCTCTCTGTCTAAAACCAATACAAATGTTAAAAACAAAAAGGAAAAAAAAAATATTTGTGGATATAAATGTAATTTGAATAAAGACAAAAGATAACTGACAGGCTAAAATAGTACTAAAAATAAATTTGTACAGTATCCATTTGATAGAATACACTGAGCTTAATCAGGTCCTTTGAAACCAGAGAACTTATTTTCTCAAAAATATTATGGTCCATAGACAGAGTCAATTGGAGGTGTCAGAAATTTCAGAAAAACACCAATGGTCTTACCTTAGAGATTTATACGCTTAAGAAAGAAAAGTATTGCATGAATATGTACCAAAGTAATTTTCTGCTTGTTTTTCTAAGTGTCCATATAATCAAAATAAAGAATTCTAAAAATTATATTATTTAATACAAATAGACATATTTCTTTTTATATTTTAGGGAAATTTTTTTAGATGGTCCTTGAAAAGGCATTTTATATCTTTAGCAATACAGTATAAACCAATTTGTTGGTCAAAAATGTATTTTAACAACTTATACTCAATTTTAATTATACTTAGTCCCCCATTAACAGTCAAAAGAATCATAAGCCTGTGTAATAAACTATATGGCTATCACATAAATTAATACTAGTTCTATTAAGTTAAGATTTGAGATTATTATGCATTTAGAGAGCATTTGAGAAAGCAAAAATTTGTTCATTTTGCTAATTTTTTATTGAGGCAAAATAAAATGCATTTTAAAAATATACACTTAGATTTGTCAAAAATCTTCTATTGGTTCTGTCAGCTCTAGTTGAAACCAAAAACACCAAAGAGAAATTGGGATAATTATAGCACAAGTCAAAGAGAAAAGTACTTGAAAATTATTAGTTTTCATTTTTCTTCGATAGCTACAGATTCACATTATCTTTTATGGTGCATTTGTAAAGCCTTATGAGAGGTGCTGTTCTTTTCAATTAAAATAAACGTCTTCTCTCCAGGTTTTCTGTTTCCTCTTAAGCACCCGACTCAGTTAGACATTGCTTCTCACATACCCTCTGCTCAGCAATGAGGAACAACTTGAAATTTTTAAATTTGCACATGTGCTGTCCTAACTTTCAGTGAACTCTGCTCTGTAGCACTAAAGAAACTACTGATGTGGACCTAGTCTTCTGCTGCATTTGATACTTTTGGAAATGTCAAAGGTATTAATTTGCTATTATCCTTAACTGGTAAGTTGCATTGTGACTGCATGTATGCTTAAGTGACTCCTTTCCTTGTGCAATATCATGTTCACAAAGCTACGTATGATGTTTCATTAAGCAACTTGGTATACTAGTGAAAGGCACTGGAGCCAGGCCAGGTCTTCACATATTTAGTCTGTCAGGACAAAAGAAAGTTCTTTCTTTCCTAATCATTCCTAATTGGCATTCAGATATACACAGATATATTCAGATATTATTACTAGATATTCATACTAGTGCATGAATTTGTGCATGGGTGGGGTCCAGCCAGCCTGGTCAGGGGGAGGGGACACAAGTGGTTGGCCACCCTGTGTGCTGGTCAAACTCTTGGTCAAGGGGACAATTTGCATATTAACCTTTCATTATATAGGATATACACTGAGTAGCCAGATTATTATGCTTCCAGATTATTATGCATTCAGAGATCATAATAATCTGGCCATTCAGTGTATGTGAACAGAGTAGAACAAATGCTAAGCATGATTTTACATAGTCACTCATTATCAAAATATTCCCTCTGTTCACTCAAATGCTTCAGTGTTGAAACATGGTATAATAGCTGTTATTAACAACAAGAACAAAAATGTAAGTTCTAGGGACTTCATTCCTATAAATTTCTTTTTTATATCTATAGAACATTTAACTAAAAATGGAACATACAATGTGAACATAAACATATTTAGTTATAAAAATCCTTGGGGCAAACAACTACTAAAGAATAGCAACTCATATTAACACAACAGAGCCAAGTTCTATGTCTATATTCCATGTTTTGTTAAAATCTATGATTGAATATTACCAAGAAAGTTATTTAGCTTGGCAGAATAGTAAGTAGTTGAAAGCATTGAAAACTTTGGGTGCTAACTGAAAATTTTCTCTCTCTCTCTCTCTCTCTCTCTCTCTCTCTCTCTCTCTATCTATCTCTCTCTCTCTCTCATACACCCACACACTTTTATTTAGTGCCTCTTTCTGTATGGCCCACAGAAAGAGGCACTAAATAAAAGTTTAAAAAAGGTTTAAGAAGAATAATCCAACTATTTTTATAAACAAACAGAAGCCTATAACTTCAGTTTGAAGCTCTAATCTAAGCTAATATTAACAACCTCATCTATAGTAATATGCTAATTAGACTAGAGACCTTCTGAAACCTTCCAGACATCCTTCCAGCCAAAGTTTGGGGCTTAGTGAGCCTGCAAACCACCCCCAAGTGACCCTCAGCCTCTCGCTCAGAATGGACACACCCCCAGCAGGGACCCTCACCCAGTTTGGGGTGTGGCCAACCTACAAATACCCATCAGTCTCTCCCCCAGGCCAGCCATGGGCCCCAGCAGAAACCCCCCACCCTGAAGGGGATGTTGCCAGGCTGAAAACAACCCTCAGCCCCTCACCTAGGCTCGTCATGCCCCCCAGCAAAGATACCCACCCTGATGGGGGTGTGGCCAGCCTTCAAATGGCCCTCAGCCCCTGGCTCAGGCTGGCCTCATTCCTATCAGAGACCGCCTTCTCCCATCCCAATGGTCGTGTGATCAGCCAGCAAACCACCACAGGCCTTCACCAAGGCTGGTCCTGTCCCCCAAAGAGACCTCACGCTCATCCAAGAACCCCTTCAGGACAGACCAGCCGACCCCTACCCATGCACCAGGCCTCTATCTATACTAATAAAAGGGTAATATGCTAATTAGACTGGAAGACCTTCTGGACATCCTTCCGGACAAAGCCATAGTGGTGGGGCTGAGGCAGAGGTGGTTAGGGGCTATCAGGATGACAGAGGAGAGCATTTGGGGATGAGCAGGCTGGCAGGAGAGCATTTGGGGGAGAGCATTTGGGGGTGAGCAAGAGAGTTGGGGGCAAGCAGGTCAGTGGGGGGGGGCAGTTGGGGAGGAATCAGGCCAGTGGGGGGGATATTTGGGGGTGATCAGGCCAGCAGGCAGAGTGGTTAGGGGTAATTAGGCAGGCAGGCAGGTGACCGGTTAGGAGCCAGTAGTCCAGGATTGCAAGAAAAATGTCTGCCTGCTGGTTTATGCTGGATCCCTCTGGGATCGGGCCTAAACGGGCAGCTAAACATCCCCCAAGGGGTTCCAGATTGGAGAGGTGCAGGCTGGGCTGAGGGACAATGCCCCATGCACAAATTTCAGGCACTGGGTCACTAGCCTATATATATAAAAGCCTAAGTGGCTTATCATTCAACCAGTAGCTATAATGCACATTGACCACCAGGGGGCAGACACTTAATGCATAAGCATGATGATTCTCAGAAGGAAGTGGGGAGAAGGGAAGGTGGGAAGAGATTAACCAAAGACCTTACATGCATACTAGAGGCCCAGTGTGTGCACCGGTGGGGTCCCTCAGCCTGGCCTGTGGGGATCAGGCTGAAACCGGCAGTCTGACATCCCCCAAGGAGTCCCAGATTTTGAGAGGGCACATGGCAGGTGAGGGACCCCACTGGTGCACAGATCTGTGTACCGGGCCTCTACTTTCATTATATTATCGACTTTCAGAGGGAACAAATATCAAATATCAATGTCCCCTAGCTTTTATTTAAACTGCTTCAGGCAAATAATTGACAAATGGTACTTTAAAAAGTATGAACCATTGTTAGAAAAATTGTAAAGAATGAGTGGCTAAAAGGACACCTTCTTTGAGGAAGTATAAACCAAGTAATAGAAAGAAAGTAAATGGAATTTTTAAAAAGCCAAAACTGAGCTGGGAATAGAAAAGAAGAAATGTGAACATCTCCTGCTCCTGATGAGTATGTCTTTCTCTAAGAGATGTTCAGTGTCTTCCACATCTCAGTGTATTCACATCAATCCACTTCCCAAGATGCCTTTCATACTCTTAGAATAATATGGTCCATAAATTTTTAATAATGGATATAAATTACATACAGTATACCTATAACATATTATAGACTGTGATAGACACTGAATTTAAGGGAGTTAAAAACAGAGCCAGAATTTGTGATTCTATTTTTAAATAACTATCTGCTATACTCAAATCTACTTTACTCAGAAGTCTTTTTTTTTAATCTACATCATAGTCTGTTACTACTTTAAAAATTTAAGGGTCCTTAACATTAAAAGACTCTTGATCATCATTTGTGATGCTATTTGAAAATAGGAGGTTGGACTCTCTTATCTGATTAATTTTTTAGTGGAAACTTATTATATTTAAGAAACATGAAACATAATGATAAAATATTTATAGAGACATTAAAATATTTATACATGTGAAAGCAAAATGGGCATATTTGTTTCTAAATTTTCTAATGAATAAAAAGGTAATGTAAGAAATAATTCCCCACCTGGCCAGGAAACATGCCCAGATTGTGGGCTTACCCCTACGAGGCAGGCAATCAATGATTCTCTCTCATCATTGATGCTTCTACCTTTCTCTCCCTCTCCCTTCCTCTCTGAATTCAATAAAAATATATTTTAAAATAATAATAATAATAATTCCTCTATTATGCTCTTTGATTCAATCAAATGAGCAGGTGAACTGGCAATGATTTTCAAGAATTATGGGTGCCATTAAATCTACTGTCCGGGATTTTATCTGTGTGGTACCAGAGCAGTGGAAGACTTTACCTGAAGCCATATGACCACATCTGTGCTTGCCTCCCACTCTTTTCTCCTGAGTCCCTCATCGCCTTACAGGTTTCCTTGGAGAGTATGTCCACATGTGTCTCCAAGCCCCTGACTCATGCTCTTTTTCTAGGGAATCTCACTTAACATAAAATCTTTATAGAAAGATAGTCTATTGCCTAATTAAATTCTTAATCCAGTCTCAGTTTCACAGTATAAAATAATGTACCATTCACGGAGTTAACTAATCATGGAGTAAAGTCATGAACTAGCTCCAAAGAACAGGCTGAGAATGAGAGCAAAAGAGACCACCTCAGAGTACTGCTGGGCATTTGAGGCCAGATCCAGGGTTACACATCTGGTGCCCTTCCATTTGTCACATATACTTGTTTAATGAGTTTGCTAGCTCTGATCCTTCATTCCATGTCTCACAGTTTAAATTCCTTTCTATTATGAAGTTCAGTAAAGCTGCTATTGCAGCTTTATTTTAGATATTAAATCAATTCAATTATGCTTTTTATTCTGTCATTTTAAAATATCAGTGAGAGAGAAATAATTAGGAAGCTGGCATTGATCATAATACAAATTGTCAAGCTCAATTCTAGAGAGAATAACAAACAGCTAGATGTGATCTCAGTTGTATTCCAGGATATTGTTCATTGACAAACAGCATTTGAGAGGAATCCACAAAAGACTGACATGTGTACAATAGAAAAATTTGAACTAAATAAGCTATTATTAACTTGGTGAAATGAAAATAACACAGATAATCACACCCCTCCTTTAGCATGTATGCAATAAGCATGGGACAACATTAGGAAAACTCACTAAATTTTAGGTTAGGATGTGTATATAATTACAAAATTTATTTTTTATTTCCCATGTTTAAGCTAGAAGGAATAATTTCTTCTCAAATGCTGCAGAAATATTTCCTCCCTCTATTCTGTTCTAAATTTGTTAATAAATACTATTCCAGCAGGAGTATAACTTATTCTGAAGTATTTATCGTTCTTAATCCACTCTCCCTCCATCCACTGAAGGTTAACCAATCTCTATGTTGCACAGTAAAGGCTGTCTACCTCAGTGACTACATCTCTATCAAACTTCCTTCTCTCCCCCAAACTCAGAGCAGATTTATGCCACCGACAGCAATAATGACCATTCAAGGAACCATCTGGTGGGATCTGAGGATCAATCTTTGTTTTACCAAAGAATGCCTTTTATACTAACACTAGAAACCCGATGCACGAAGATTAGTGCAAGAATGGGACGTCCTTTCCCTGGCTGTTGGCACTGCCTTTCCACTCCGGCCCCCAGGGATGCCTCTCTCCACTCTGGCCCCACATTCCCATGCTGCCCAGAAGACCTGAGCGGCTGGGGCAATGTGGAAGTGTCCTGCCCTGAGTCGGTTGGCGCTTGTGTATGCAAATTAACCACCCATATTTGTAGAGTTATTTTGCATAATGCAAATTGACTGTGCCTTTGCGACACCCAACAGGAGTGATTGGCTGGTGGGTGTTGCAAAGGCACAGTCAATTTGCATCTTTCTCTTTTATTTTTTTAAAATAGATTTTATTGATCTTTTTTTTACGGCAAGGAAGGGAGAGAAATAGAGAGTTAGAAACATTGATGAGAGAGAAACATTGATCAGCTGCCTCCTTGACACCCCCTTTTGAGTATGTGCCCACAACCAAGGTACATGCCTTTGTTCAAAATTGAACCTGGGGCCCTTGAGTCTGCAGACCGATGCTCTATCCACTGAGCCAAATCAGTTAGATCTCTTTCTCTTTTATTAATGTAGACTAGAGGCTTGGTGCACAAAATTCGTGCACTCAGGAGGTGTTCCTCAGCCCAGCCTGCATCCTCTCTCAGTCTGGAAGCCCTCAGGGGATGTTGACTGCCTAAGCCTTCAGTCAGACATCCTTAGCACTTCCGTGGAGGAGGGAGAGGCTCCTGTCAATGTTGCTGTGCTCACCAGCTATGAGCCTGGCTTCTGGATGAGTGGCACTCCCCTTATGGGAGCACACTGAACACAGGGGCAGCTCCTGCATTGAGCATCTGCACCCTGGTGGTCAGTGCAAGTTATAGTGACAAGTGGTTCTGCCCTCAGTCTGAAACCAGCTATCCAATACCCACCAAGGGGTATGGGATTGTGAGGGGGTGCAGGCCAGGCCATGGGGCCCCAATGGTGCATGATTGGAGCTAGGGAGAGACGCAAGAGGTTGGCCAGCAACAGAGGGACCACAGGAGTGCTCCATGGCATGTCTGGTCCATCTCGCTCAGTCCTGATTGGACAGACCCCAGGAGCAAGCTAGTCTACTGGTTGGAGTGTCTGCCACCTGGTGGTAAGTGCACATGATAGTGACTGGTCAAGCAGTGGACTGCCTGCCACCTGGTGATCAGTGTACATCATAGCAAGCGGTTGAGCAGCCTTAACATATCATTAGCATATTATGCTTTAATTAGTTGAATGGTTGACTACACAACTAGACAACTGTCCTCCCCTACAGGCCTGGTCACCCCCAACTGCCCTTCCCTGCAGTCCTGGTCACCCCCAACTTTCCTCTTCCACCATGCTGGTCACCCCTGTTCTCACCTGCAGGCTTGATTGCCCCCAACTGCCCTCCCTTGCAGACCTGGATCCTCCCAACTGCCCTCCCATGCTGGCCATCTTGTGGCAGCCACCTTGTGTCCAGATGGAGGCAGTCACCTTTCACCACATGGGGGCAGCCATCTTGTGTGTTGGAATGATGGTCAATTTGCATATTATTATTTTATTAGATAGGATAGAGCCATGGTTGGAAAACTGTGGCTCACAAGCCACATGTGGTTCTTTGGCCCCTTGAGTGTGGCTCTTTCACAAAATACCGTGGCCTGGGCAAGTCTATTTTGAAGAAGTGGCATTAGAAAAAGTTTAAGTTTAAAAAATTTGGCCCTCAAAAGAAATTTTAATCATTGTACTGTTGATATTTGGCTCTGTTGACTAATGAGTTTGCTGACCACTGGGATAGAGACCTGGTGCACAGGTTGGGGACCTGCTGGTTTGCCCTGAAGGGTGACCAGGATCAGGATGAGGGTTCCCTTGGGGCATGAGGCAGTCTGCGTGAGGGGCCTGTGGTGGTTTGCAGGCTGGCCACACACCCCAGTGACCCATGTGGAGGCCCTGGTATCTGGGATTTATTTATCTTCTATAACTGAAACTTTGTCACCCTGACTGGAGCCAAGCCTCCTGCACGCTCAGTGGCCACAGCCATTTTTATTAAGATTTATTTATCCTTTATAATTGAAACTATGTAGCCTTAAGCAGAGGCCAAGGCAGACCAGGGTAGGTGGAAAGCTTGGCTTCCTCCATTGCCAGGGGAACCCAAACCTCCTGCTCTCTTGATTACCACAGCCATCTTGCTTGGGTTAATTTACATACTCACTCCTGATTGGCTGGTGGGCGTGGTTGGTGTGTAGCTGAGGTATGGTCAATTTACATATTGCTCTTTTATTAGATAGGATGGTCACATCACCATTTGGGAGATAATTACCTCCATTCAAGGGTGTTTACAATCATGTGTCCTCCTGGTTGTAGAAAAAAGATTAGCAGAAGCCAATGCACAGTTTTTGGTGGGGGTTTAAGGGGAGGGGAATTAATATCTATGTATCCTGAACAACACAACTCTCCTGCCATCACTTTAGCATTGTGCAAATTCATTTTAGAACACTAAGTCACGAAGTATAATGAGGGAAAGAGAAATGGAACTTAATGCTTATGTGTTCTAGTGATCTATTAATTCTTTTAATAATTTCTTGAGCACCTATTGTATGCCTGCTACTGTGTTGGGTGCTAGGAATACAATTGTGAACACTATTGACACTGTAATTTTCCTCAAAGAGTTTTAGTCTGGTAAGCAGGAGTTTTCAGCTTTGCTTCTTAAATAAACAGTGTTTTGAAAAAATTAAATAGTAACATAAATATGAATTATAAAATCTGGCTGAAGAAATAAAAGCTGGTGAAAAATAAAAAGGTAAAACTTACCATTAAAATACTTAGAGAAATAATTTAATATTTATGGATAAAGCAGACACAGTTAAAATAGAAGAGAACAATATTTTTTAACAACTTTATTTTTTTCCTAGCCCAGCTGGCATGGTTAAGTGTCAGCTTATGAATCAGGAAATCACAGTTCAATTTCTGGTCAGGGCACATCCCCAAGTCATGGGCTCAATTCCCCAGTGGGAAGTTGTGCAGGAGACAGCCAATCAATAATTACCTCTCATCATCAATGTTTAGCGCACGCTCTCTCTCTCTCCCTTCCTCTCTGAAATCAATAAAAAATATATATATTTTTTAAAACTTCTTTTTCTTAAACTCATATTCTTGAAAGGGCTTCAATAGAAGGAAATAGTTAAGCAAATTTAAAAGTTTTTTTCTTGTTATAATCCAGCTACAAAGGCTATGTTTTATCCACCTAAAGGTATTTCCACGTGAACGTACTGACTCAGTTTTTCTGGTTCTAGTGGAACTCTGAGTTTCAAGAAGAAAAACAAAGTCTATTAAAATTGCACACAATTTAAAAACAAATTGTGACTTATACAAACATGAAATAAAGGTCGAGTCAACTGGCAAACAACTCAATTGTTGTGTGTGTGTGTATAATTAACTTTCTAGTGGAAACTTTGCTAGTAGTGGTAATATGTATACAAACGTCCACAGAACATCCTGGGGAAAATACGTCAAGGCCAAACAAGTTCATACACACCTAGTTTTATGATGAAAGATGCTCATTAACTACTCTAGTGTTTATCGTGAGAACTGCCTTCTGCAGGTCATGGTTCAACTTCACCTTATTTGTACCTTTCCCTGTATACCCCTTCTCCCAATCTGGAGTGAACTTCAGACCTGGAGTCTGGCATCCCTGTCACTATCATGAGCCATATACCATTAACTGCTACAGGAGAAAAGATTCTAGAACAGGGGATGAAGGGGCTGGGGAAAAGGTATGGGTAAGGATGGATAGATAGGTAGGACGTGATCTTTCCCTGTGTTAATAAATGAGGAGCAGAAATGCTGTCACCATGTCCTCAGACCCCCCTGCCACCTTAGACCTAAGCAGAAGCTATGACCTCTGTCTTTGGAAGGAGGAATGGTAAAACTGGAGCAATGTGCTGTGGGACTGGCTGTGACCTCTGTCTTCAGTGGCACAGAGCCTGGGAGAATTTGTGGCTATGAGGCAATGACATCATATGAGACACCCATTGTTTCTGATTCTTGCTTATCTTTATGACAGTTCATCTCTGCTCCTACCATGGACCAGCTCAAGAATGAATTATACCAGGTATCACTTTATTTCTTTCATATTATTATTTTTTTAACCTATGTAACAAAAATTACATGAGGTGCACCACTGAGCCAGAAAAAGTCAGGATTGCCCAGTGAATGGAATCCAGTGGAGCCTGATGCTCAGTTGGGTCAGGGCCAAAAATATTGGTAAGATTGATTAATAATCCCCTGCCTGTGGATCAATCATATAGTCATGGTGTACCTTTTAAAACCATGGGAAAGTTATAAATCTTCCATAAAATAAAAATCCTTATTTTAGAAATGCATTAAAAAGTACACTTTTATTAGAAATGGAAACAGTCACTTGTTTTTCCATGACAGTCACCTTCATCATTGATATTCATTTCATAATGAAAATTTTGTAGACAAATGAAGGTCAAAGCTACCCTAAACTCCACTTGGGAGGAAAACTATTATTTTTTAAATGTTATCAATGCACACATATGTAGACATATAAATATTTATACAGAAACCTCTTGCCTAGCCAGTGAACAGATCTGGCAGTAGAATGATGTGCTCTGGGAATCCTCCCTGTGTGACTGGACTTGCAAATCAGGAGCATATTGTATTTCTTTTGCCATCCCTCCCACTGTGGCTAATGAAGAAAGGTGAATATATATATATATGGCTAATATGCAAAGTGTCCCCTCAAGAGTTCAACCAGTTCAATTGCTCGCTATGATGTGCACTGACTACCAGAGGGCAGCACTGAACAAAGGAAGGTCCCAACCAGCAGCTGGCAGCCAGGGAAGGGAGGCCGGCCAGCAGTCAGAGGGAAGACCCCAGCCAGCATCCAGAAGGCTTCCATCAGCCCTGATCACCAGCCAGGCCTAGGGAACCTACCCATGCACGAATTTCATGCACCAGAACTCTCTAGTTTCATATAAACATGAGCAGAAAGGAACTTTGGATTCTACCTAGTTTATAGAAAAGATGAGAGTCCCCAGGAAGTAAGGTGACTTAAGATTACTTAGTTAAACCTAAATCCTAGATTTCTTGACTCTTAATCCAGTCCTATTTCTGTGAGATGGGAAGTATAATCAGAGTAATAATCTATGGTATAGGAAGAGGTAAAACATTATCAGGTTGGCTAGTAGAAGTAGAAGACATTACAGTAGTAAATTTAGGACAAACTATGAAGGTTAACCAGACCATAAAGAAAAAGAAAGACCGTAGGCTAAAGTTTGAGAATATTTCTATTTCCCTAAACCACAAGAGTAAGGCAGATAAGTGCACAGTAGAAATACAACCAAGAAGAATCAGCGTCTTTGGATAAAGCTGCACCATGCATTTGATTCCCTAAGCTGCCCTAAGAATTGGACCCCACCTTATGGGTCAAAAGAAATAAATCCCAATAAAAACTAACCAGTAAATAGGGGCAGACTCATATATGATGTAGGAGACACTATCTTGAAGAAAAGTCTGGGGAGGAGTTGGATAAAATTGAGTCACAAACAACAAGGACACCATGGGAAAGAAAATGATTTATGGCTGTTTTTGCCTAAAAATTGCAAAGCAAGCTTCTAGGTTTTATTGGTCTGTTACTTCTCCCCTGAGTTTATGAGAAAGCAATGTACCATACTGTTCTAGTCTATCTGAGCATCAACAACTGGAAGGAAACTCCAGATGCTCTGGAGCCTCATACTCCTGGGTTTCCATGGATCAATGAGCCACTCTTGCCATCACTCCAAGTACTGGGCCCAGCGAGGGTATGAGAGCCCGAAACATGAATAACAACAATAAAGCACTAGGCCTGCATTCCACTTCCGCATGTTTGCTGTGTTTGTTTGTTCATTGTCACCCAAAGGTATTTTTTCCATTGATTTTCAGAGAGAGTGGAAGGGAGGGAGGGGGAAAAGAGAGAAACATCAATGAAAGAGAGACACGTTGATTGGTTGCCTCTCGCAAGTGCTCCCAGGCCCAGGGATGGAGCCTGCAACCTAGGTACATAACCTTGATTGGGAATCGAATCCATGACCCTTTAGTGAAATGGCCGACATTCTAACCATTGAGCAACAAAAGCCAGGGCCCATTTCAGCATTTTAAATTTTATCAGAGGGTCACATATTTAATCTTTACAGGAAACTTGTAACACAGGGAGAAATTATTCATCCCTTTTAAGAAACATGTGCACCAAGGCTCAGAGAATTGTGTATTAGTTATGGAAGGTCAAACCACTGGTAGTAAGGTCTGAGAATCTTCATTTTCAATCCAATTCTCCATTTTAGTGAACAATTTACCAAAATGGAGTCAAAATCCACAATCCACAATTAATGCAGAGATTTTTCAAAAGGCATCACCTCAAATTCCACAGAAATTGTATGTTTAAAGTTCACATAGTTCCTTCTAAATAATTTTTTCCAATGGAAATAGAAACTTTTGACATGCATCAGCCTGGTCTCAATGGCTGGTTTATTATAATTACGATTTCTAGTGAGTGCAAATAAAATAAATCACTTTTCAAATTTAGATTTTAAAGTTAATGGAATGGGATGCATCTGGTAATTTGTTCTGTTAACATTCTATAATTGAACAGAGGTGGGAGGAGGCTCAAAAACAGGCTATACAAACCCTTTTATGATTACTTAATACTCTTGCAGGGTGATCACAATAGCAGCAGTTAAAATATCACTGTTTCTTGTTCCCTGGAAAACCTTCCTCTAGGTAAGAAGCAAAGCTATCAATGGAAATAGTTGTGAAAATCTACCTGGGCTCCTGCAACACATCTGTAGGGGCGCATTCATCCCAACTCTTGTTCATGTTGGGTATCATCGTTCCTTTGGTAGGGCTCATTGTCAAGTAATAGATGAATAAAGCTAATTAGGAGTACTTATAAAAGGTGTTAATAAATGTTAAAGTGTCCCATATTTATGAGAGTTGTGCTGTTTGCACTTCAAGATTCTCTTAGAAACATATAGATCATAGAACCTTTAGTACATACTGTGTTAAATTAACCCAATTGTTAAAAACAGAAGCTACTTTCTTAACAGATGAGCTCAGCATGAGATATAATTTGTGTATTTGTTGCAGGCATATAATAATAAATTCTAATAATACATAAAAGATTAAAATATACAACTTTCATAACTCTTACTATTAAATTAGGTTCAATGAGAAAAACAAATATGAAAAACTATTTTAAACGTTCATAAAGAGCCAAAACCAGTTTAGCTCAATGGGTAGAGCATTGGCTTGCAGACTGAAAGGTCCCAGGTTCAATTCCGGTCAAAGGCATGTACTTTGGTTGTGGGCACATCCCTGGTAGGGCGTGTGCAGGAGGCAGCTGATCGATGTTTCTCTCTCATTGATGTTTCTGACTTTCTATCCCTCTCCCTTCCTCTCTGTAAAAAAATCAACAAAATATATTTTTTTAAAAGTTCTTAAAGAATATTTAATGTGGTGTTTTTTTTTTAGACAGGCCAGACAAAATTCCTTACCTAAAATTTGCACATGGTAAAAACAACAACAAATATAATTTCACAAGTAATACTTTTTTATTAATTTCATGAATGTGTATATGTTTGCATATACATATAGCCCAGGAAATAGCCATCAATATTACAATTGTATTTTTCCTAAGATAAACAGACATTACATATTATCTGGGCTTACCTATATTTTTTGTTCCATTGAAAATAGAGGTAACTATGTTCTCTAAATCATCAAAAGTGATATCTGTCCAACATTTGAACATGTCTTCTATCAGATGTGAAATGGGTGAAGTTAAAATTTCTTACCATCCAAGCTGTGACAAAGTCCCCCATCCAGGTCCCTACAGCAGCTACTTTCATGAAACTTTCATTTCGGATGCCCATATAGTCTGTAATGATATATGCTCTGTGGAAACAAACACACAAGACATTGTCCAGACTCAGAGAGCCATACATTAAAAGCTTCCTGGTTAAGCACCATGCAAAGGGACTTTTCCCCTCTCTGTAAGCTTCCCTGCTTCCTCTCTCCACTTACAAACTGGAGAGGCTAGGAAGGGCTCTGAGGTATGTGGGTCAGTTCCAATTAGGCTTGGAAACCTGTGACTATGCCAATTACTATCTGCATTCCATTTTGAGCTGTAAGACTGACAACAGCTTTTGGAAAATCAAACAGAAATACTCAGCAAAAGCATCATTTCATGCTCACTCAAGCATGAGGAGAGCAGAAACAACTGTCGAATTAGAGTAACTTAAAAGGAAAGAGAAGAGCTCACTTTCCTTCAGCCTGTCAAGGCAGGACTATTGGAGAGGTGCTGGAACGAGGCTTCAGATATAATACCTGAAAAATGTTCAGAATAATGTCAAGAATTGGGGAAAATTTCCACACAATAAAGCAATGTAAAATGTGATTCAATGATATCTACTTTAAATTGTTTCTTAAGTAACACTAGCCAGAGATTTAATTTCATCACTCCTTTTGTTTAGCTCTTACTTGTTTGCTAACACCAATTTTCACTCTTCACAGGTCAAGGAGAGATTCAAAGGTATAACAAGTAATGCTTATTGTTCACTCCACATTTTCATTTCCATTTTCTCCTTTGATACTCAAGAAAATCCTAAGTATTATTTTCCCATTTCTTAAATATATTTTATTGACTTTTTACAGAGAGGAAGGGAGAGGGATAGAAAGTCAGAAACATCGATGACAGAGAAACATCGATCAGCCTACTGGGAATGTGCCAGCAGCCAAGGTACATGCCCTTGACCGGAATCGAACCCGGGACCTTTCAGTCCACAGGCAGACGCTCTATCCACTGAGCCAAGCTGGTTTTGGCTATTTTCCCATTTTTTAATTTCTCAGAAAACTGCAACTCAGAGAGATCAGATAACTTGCCTAATAAATACTACATAACTCATGAATGGTAGTTTGTTCCTCTCAGATTTTTTAAAATTTAAATTGTGTTCCTTTTCTTATATGACTAGAGGCTCAGTGCACAAAATTCATGAATGGAGAGGGTCCCCACAGCCCAGCCTCCAACCCGGGACCCCTAAGGGAATGTCCAAATGCCAGTTTAGGTCCGATTCTGGTGATTGGGCCTAAACTGGCAGCCAGACAGCCCTCTCACAATCCAGGATCACTGGCTCCTAACTGGTCACCTGCCAGCCTGTCTGATCATCCCTAATTGCCCATGCTGCCAGGCTGATCATCCCTAACCACTTTTGCCTGCCAGCCTAATCACCCCTAACTGCCCCTCAGCCTTTCCCCTACCAGCCTGGTCGCCTCCAACTGCACTCTCTGCCTGCCTGATCACCCTTCACTGGCCCCCCCTGGTGGCCTGGTTGTCCCACTAGGCCTTCTGTTTAGTTGTTCATCCCTCACTAACCCCCCTGCCAGCCTTGTTGCCACACGCAGCCTGTTGTTTGGTCATTACTGGGAGAGCATCCTGACTAATTTGCATATTACCCTTTTATTAGTATAGATGATACCTGTACAGTTTAGAGTACTAGTTGAACCTGATTCTTCTTAGATTAACTTTAAAACAACACATAGTAAAGAATGATAGATTGTCATTTGTCTACTAAAAATAATGAAGAAGCATATATTTTGAAGTCATTGAGAGGCAAAGCATCTCCAGGTCAATCACTTATTTTCTGGTGTTATTTCAGATAGTTTTTATAGTCCATAAGATAAACAGTTAATGAAATAGTTTTATTTAATAACAAAAGCAAACTTATGAACTTTAAAAAAAACAACTCTCGATGTGCTTCATTCACCTACCTTGGAGGATTTGCATAAATTTATTAAGGTCTCACCCCAAAATTCTGCATGTCTAAATCTATGGCTTTCCATAGAAGCCAAAAAATGTATTGCTGCCATAAAGCGCATGGTTCCCATGTGCCAGAGATCATTATTAGCACTTTAACTACTGTGTCTCCACATCTCAGCACAATGACATGTACCATTATTCCTGTTTCATCGACACGGAATTAAGGCTTTAGAAAGTTTTTGCAACTTTTTCAAGGTCAAGCAATTAGTAAATGGACAAGTTTTTTTTTAATCTAAATTTGATTAACTTCCAAATCTAGGCACTTAACCACTATACATACCTTCTTTCTACAAGTGCTAGGGAGATACAAAAATAAAAATAAAAACCGCAAAGGTAACTGCTCTCTTTACCAGTATTTTATCAGGCATGACTTATTTCCTTTGAGGATAATTGATAAGAAATCAGAAGAGTATCCAGAAGCTGCACCTCCTCAGAACTACTACCAAGTCTTGGACTCCCACCGAGTTCCCTACTCAAGCAGCCTCTACTTGAAAGCCCCCACGTTAACTTGGACAGTTGGTGTTACTCCCATTGCTATCACTGCTGCTGACAGTCCTTGGGCAGTGAACTCAGTGTACCCTGGAGTATTAGCTCTGGCAACTGTCCAGCTCTTCTGATGACGCCTATTTTGAAGAATATGCTCAATGCCACACCCCTACTTGTCTACTTTGCCAATTAGTTCTAGAATGCAGTAGGCTAGGCTGGAAATGTCAGGGCACATTCGTTGTGGTTAAATAAATGTGTATAAAAGAAGGTATCATTCTTTTATTCAGTATCTAAAAATAAAAATGAGATAAACTTGCAACAGGTCAGTGATCCAGTCCCGCGCCCCCCCAAAAAAACCCTAAAAAAATCTAAATAAAATTACCCTCAAATTCTGCTTAAAGACATATACAAGAGCTGATGAAGCAATGAGTATTTAAAAAACCAAGATACCAGATTGAAAAGAATCGTGAAAAGGTGAGCTGTATTTCCTGAGGGGACATTTTCTGATTCCGGACTTCACCTGGACAGAGGGCAGTCTTAGTAGATTAGAGAGACATGAGAAAGGAGCCAAAATCCTCCTGAGAAAGTAGGGGCCCAGAAAAATGCATGACACACAACTGGTTTTCCCTTTGAGACTTTTGCTAAATTATGAATTTGTTTAAGGGGTAAGCTAAGTCACTCAGCAGAAAGTCCCTGAAGAGCACAGCAGAGGTCTGGAAAGTTCCCCACACTGAAGAGATTGCTATAGTTCAGAACCTGCCAGAACATATGGCCCAAGATAATACACAGAGCCATGAAGGCTGGGAGAAAACTACAGACAGATGGTCCTGATGAAACTGGCCCTTGCCAGTCCACTCAATGCCTGGATTTAGGTGATCAGGTTTTCGTCCTTCTACTTAACAGAGGAAGGAGGGATCCTTTTCTGAAAGAATAAAATATCACTAAGATCCTCTTTATATACTTTTATACAACAGCCAACATTCATTCAAACATTACTAAGATTTCAAGAAATAATACCATACCACTGAAAACCAAGAAAGAAAACAATATCTAGACAACAATAAGCCACAGAAAGACAGGAATTTATTTTGTTATTTTTTTTTCACTGTTGATTCGCTAGCACCTAGAGCTATGTCTACCTATAGAAAGTGATCAACATTTGCTTAAATTATAAATTAACTAAATGACCCCAATTCTTCACATGTATTTCTATATGGTATGGGTAGACCAATGCATAGTAAACCCTAGAAGCAGAAAATCTGATTGAATCATGAAGCACACTTCCATGAAGGAAGACATTAAACATGTTTTTAAACTGTTTTGCATGTTCACTTGATTTCTCCACCTACATCTGTATCTCCATGACAGCTGTCGCATGTACATCTACAATGACGTATTAGCACAAATCAAAGATAGGCTCTTCCCCTGTAGCTATGGGCAGGTGGTGAGTACTGGATGCTAGATAACAACACAGATGAGACAGCACAGGGAATTTGTGAAATAACTAATATATTTAGAAGTGAAGAGTGGTCTATAAAAATTAGTAGTTAATCTTATTTTTGCTGATTTGGAAAAATGTAAAGAATTACAAATATGCAGACCTGTCAAATTTTTTCAATTATCAGTTTACTGATTTGCATATCCATTAACATTTAACTGTATTTCCTGTTTGGGTTGTAAAGGGCAAGGCATGCATATATTTACATCAGCAATTTGAGCCAGTTTGAATATCACATTGGACTCATAAAGTTGTGAGACTTTATACCCAATGATATTAGGCATTGAGTTAAATTTTATTTGTTAGGAGGCACCAATAAAGTTTGAGTTTAGTTTGGAGTTTTTACCTAATTATTTCAATTATTCACATATGTTTTGCAATGTTTTACAATGTTTTGCATTTTAGATGATTATCTCTACTATGCATAATTCTAAAAAAAAAATGCAATTCTAACAGCCTTTCAAGTAAATATCGGTAACTAAACTTTTCTTTAAATATTCTAAATGATTTTTTTTTCAGGCTAAAACTTCAGATTTTATGTCTTCTTGAGATTCCAAGCTTACCTGTCAAATTTATAACAAATCTGTAGAGATTTCTAACTACAGGATCTTGGAAAAGTTCATAATGATCTTAGCCAGTAAACATGAGCTACCAGGATTACTGTATCTCTCCACCATGTGAGGATACAGCAAGCAGGCAGCCAGGAACAAAGCTCTCACCAGAACTCATCCATGCTGGTACCCTGATCTCAGACCCCCAGCCTCCAGAACTGTGAAAATAAATGTCTGCTGTTCAAGTCAGAAAAAAAGAAAGAAAAAAAAAGACTACTGTACCTAAATGGTCATAAACTAAATGGACTCTACTAGGGGCTAAATAGTCAATAAAACTGTAATAGAATCAGTCTTACAGGTGAGTCATGATCACTAGCAAAAAAAAAAAAAAAAAAAAGGTTCAATTCACTTCAGCCTGTTATTTATATGTAAGTGGATGCAATCATTGCCAGGTGATTTATGAGTTGAGTCTCTGAAAGTTTAATATGAGGCTGTAAGCATAGATCACCAAACCAATACTGATTCATGCTTCACTGAGGATCCATCTGTGGCCAGATGGTTCCATCATGTCTCAGCTATCTCCCCCAGCCATGTTTGGGCAACATAAACAATATGAGGGGTGGAGGAGGGCCATTTCACACATAAGTAAATCATGAATAAGGAGTTGACTTACATGATTAAACACAATGAAACAAAACAAAAACTACACATCCTTATGACATTGAGGTGCAATTGGTCACTACAAATCTTCAGGAGTTAAATCTAGATTTATTATATTAACCTTTTCTCTTTTTGTGTTTGCAATGAAAATATTAAGTCTTTAATCTAGTCACTTGGTCAGCTATTATCCAAATAACTACATTTTAGTATTTTGCTCAAAATTCCTAGCTCTTGATTATTGAAAGGCTTTGATAGAGTTCAATATATGTGTATGGACCTTCCAGGAAAGACCTAGGGTATGAAGCTATGGAGCAAAATCCACTGAAATGTCAAAATGCTGCAGACAATTATTAGAAGTATCCTAAAATGATTACAATTGCAATTGGACCTAGCATTGCTTATAGATAAAAATACCATCTCAAATTCCCAACTTTAGCCATTTATCCCTTGTAATGTCTATGAGGAAGACAGGTATAAAAAGACTGCAGATGGAGTTTTCATTGAACAAACCCACCAAACTTCAACTATACTTTTCATTCCTTACCTAGCTTCAGTCCATTCAGTGAATTTCACTTATATTCAACACAGAAACCTTAGTAAAACATCAATTCCTCCGTCTCCTTTAAACTGAACAGGTCTCTCAAATCTATAGTGTTTTTCTTTCATCATCACTACCAATGTTTTAACTCCTTTCATAATCTTCTCTGCTCTGAATTAACACAATAGTTGCCCATTTTCCTGTGACTGTTTCCCCTTATTATAGAATATCTATGGCCACTAGAGTGACTTGTAGAGTTATCATGTGGTAGGACAGGGGAGCAGGAGTCCTGGAACCGGAAAATGCTGAGCTTGCAAACAGCCTCCCCACTCTAACCTAGGACAAATGATCAACTCAGTCACCACCCAGTCCCTCATCCATAGAATGGGGATTTTAAAATACTCCCCCTTCACAAGGATTTCTTAAAGATTAGATTAAATAAATTATTTAAAGCTTCTGACAACTCTTCATAATAAGCATGTTAAAAAATGATTGTCCTGCCAAAACTGATTTGGCTTAGTGGATAGAGCATTGGCCTGCGAACTGAAAGGTCCCAGGTTCAATTCCGGTCAAGGGCATTTACCTTGGTTGCAGGCACATCCCCAGTAAGGGGGTTTGCAGGAGGGAACTGTTCGACGTTTTTCTCTCATCGATGTTTCTAAGTTTCTATCCCTCTCTCTTCCTCTCTATAAAAAATCAATAAAATATATATATTTTTAAAATGGTTGTCCTGACTGGTTTGGCTCACTAGATAGAGCAGCAGCCTGTGGACTAAAAGGTCCCAGGTTTAATTCCGGTCAAGGGCATATATACCTTGATTGCGGGCAATCCCCAGTAGGGGTTGTGCAGGAGGCAGCTGATTGATGTTTCTCTCCCCTCGATGTTTCCAACTTTCTATCCCTCTCCTTTCCTCTCTGTAAAAACAAAAATCAATAAAATAGTAAAATATATTTTTTAAAATAGTGGTCTTTGGCCTCCTGATTCCTACCTTCTAAAATAATTATAGTAGTTCCTATTGTCACAGAATATAAAGACTTTCCACTCTTTCTAAGCCATTTTCTTTTTTAGACAGATCTTCTCTCTCACAATCCCTTTTTTTCAGGCTCTGCTCTTCACCATGAAATCAGTCTCATTCAACATCCTACCATTCTATGGAAGCATCCATCTTATATAAAAACTGCTGTTTGAAATTTTAACCCTGCTATTTTGGCATCTGTAAATGCTTGCTTGCTTAAATAATAAGGAAAATAAGACTACTCCCATTCCAGAGATGCTGTGGACTATGCCCCAGACAGAGTTGTCAGTGATGACACCAGGCCTTGAGATATGGTCTCTTGGCCCCTTCCTAAGATGTAGGCCTTCTTTCCCAGAAGGCCCGGAAGTCTTATTCCAAATTTGGGAGAGAAAAGAGCTAGGAAAAGTATAAATAGAAAAGGTTTCCTCCATGTGGGGGGCCCAGAATTTGAAAGGCACATTTTTCTTTGGCCCTGCCCTTAATAAAATGTAACTCCCTTTCTCTAAGCATGGCTTGGTGTTTTTTCCAGTCTTCTATAACACTATGACGTACCATGGTATCTGTGTCCAGTGCCCTCTTTGTTTGAAATGCCATCCTCTTTCTTCTGGCCTAAGATTAGTAACTCAGTCTATCCACTGAGAAATCTTCTGCCATTACTCTTAAAAGCCATCCCTTCCCTAGTGTCAGTTTGAATATACTCCTATGTTTAATACATTTCCCAGAATATTTAAATGATTTTTCTCACATTGCTACTCTCTCCCAAAAGACTTGGTTAATCAATACAAGAACTAGATAGTAAAGACATTCATTTTATCCAAGTAGAAAAAAATTATTTCATTACCTTGCGAATGGATACTGCCAAACCACATCTGTTATTATTCTTTCAAGTAAAAATTTAGAAGTTTGCAAGGTTACAAAACAATATAGCCTCAAAACTAATTTTAAAGCTATATAATTTTTGTGGTTATTTCCCAATTTTTTTCTTATTCCAATTTTTTTCTCAACCTCCCAAATACTCCAGAAATATACAATCTAACAAAATGCTCAAGGAGTTGTCTTCTACTTTTAATAAACACTATTAAGATACTTCATGTATCTTTACTAAAGTCAGTGGACAAATAATAGAAAGTACAAAATTTGTAAATCCTGATCTTGTTGCCAAGAGAATCCCAATAAATCTCAAAGGATTGCAGAGAGTCACAAATTACCTAAAATTAATTTTATATCTAACTAAATCATATTTTAAAGTTAAATAACTATCAATGTGTTTATGACTATCCTAATAAAAATTATCTGAATTGTAAAAGTGAACTGCAAGTTGTGCCAGAATGGCATTAATTAGTTTATCCTACATAATGATGCTTTCTTCCAAAGTAATTAGAGAGGCATAAAATACTTATGTATTCTGCTAAAATTCTAATGTTACTCAAAGTAGGACAAAAAAAAAGTTTAACTTTAATCAGCATATGTCAGCAAAGATAATTGGTCATGGTTATTTAAAGGTCAAGATTGATAAGAAATAATGGAATGAAAACAATGAGACATAAATACAATTATTAATTTAGTGGAGAGCAGATAGCTAGATAAAGTTTCACAGGAAGTTGTGATAGGTACCCTAGACTTGAGTTTACAAATTATATGAGTAATTTGAGGCAACATATATAGAATTCAAAGACTTTCCAGGTGTTTAATACTATTGGAATGCTAAATATCACACACCCTTCACCCTCAGCAACCCTTGGATTTGAACTCTCTGTGTAGGAGCCAAGCCTATGGCTATCTCCTTAATCTAATAATGTCTAATTATTATCACATGCCCTTCAAATTAAAGGTGATATCACTTCATTGCACCAGATATTTTCTCTGCAACTTTATTAATTATGCAGTTTCATTTGCTCTAACAATGAAGAATTCCAAGCTCTGCTTTTGCAGTATGTGCCTCACAAGTTCCACTCCAGCCTATAAAAAGAACAGAAGGAAATAAAGCCACATTGCCCCCGCCCCTTAGGAGAATTTCAAGCCCACAAGGTTCTTCCCAAATAATTCAATGAGTTTTTAGAGAGTTTTATTTGTGTTGCTAGAACTTTTAGTTATAATAGTGCTATTCTCAGTTGACACTGATGTCAAAGATGGTTCCAAAGTCATCCTTTACTGCTGATATTCATCAAAGCTGTGCTGCAGCTACTCATGTTGTCAGTATGCATGCCAACATCCAAAGGTACTGATAACTGTGTAAAAGGCAAGGGAGACATCATTACAAATTCTGTTACTGTACCCTGTGCCACCTTTACTGATCCTGAGTTCCATCATCCACTGTCCTGGGTGGAAGGCAGAAGTTACACCTCAGAGAAAATTAGTCAGGTCTATACTTCTCAAAAAACTACTATCATTTGAGGGGCCCCCAATGAAGCAGCCAAGATCCCATCAACCACAACCCTCTTCCTTGGTCACACGTCTGACTACTCACACACTTCCCAACAATATTTTATTGGCTACTCTTAAAAATGAACAGACTTCAGATATCATATATTTGAGGAAAATCTCCAACAAAATTTCAAAAAACTCAAAACTAAACAAAAACAGGGAAGTCAGAGGATATAAAATATGCAGAAAGCAGAGAAAAAGTATGAGACTATAATTAAGATATTTCTCAGACATAAAAAGTCGAAATTCTATAATAAGTTGACTATAAAAAATTGTTTTATCTAAAACTAAAGCTCCATAAAAGTTGAAAGTTCAAAAGGTTGAAAAAATATACAAATAATAAAAATATATGGTGTAGCTACTAGTACACTAATTTAAATGAAGGCAAAATGTATTATAAGTTCACACAGAAAATGTGAGACACCAACAAAAGGTAAGTCCACACTTCAAGTAATCAACAGATTCTGTGTCTTTATAAAATAAGTATAATTAAACCAATTTTACCATGGGCTAATTTATATAAACAAGAATTAAGTTATTTTAATTTCTGTATTTTGGGGGCCCATTACATCATCCTGATATATTTGAAATTTTTGTCATTAGTAAGGTTCCCTCTTAGTCAGGTCCTATCTAATATTTTTCTCAACATCATTTTGTTATCATGGACAAAATGCTATGACAAAAAATTGGCAAATTCACACAGAAAATGGGAGATTATCAACCTAAAGTTCTCATTTAACATCCAGTGAAAAGACTTAACATTGATCACTCTCTAGTGAAACCAATTAAAATATGAGCCCAAAAGGCACAAATAATCAATGTCAGAAATGAAAAAGGGGTATCATTATAGATGCTGCAGAGTTTAAACAGATCATCAGAATGCATTTTAAGAAATATAGATGAAACCAACAAATTACAAGAAAAACATTTACCAATTACCAAAATGTACATAGGAATACAAAAACAGTTCTAGTCACAAAACTGAATTTCATAATTAGAAACTGTCCTGCAAGAAAATTCCAAGCACAGCTGTGTACAGAGGCAACAAGAGAAATGTGCAGGAATGTTTATAGCTTCATTATTTATAATAGCTAACATCTAGAGACAGCCAGAATGTCTAGCAACAAAAGGGAGGGCATAGTTATACAATGGAAGGCTATTAAACAATGAAAAAAAAAAACTACTACTATACAAAGTCTGGATGGAGTTTAGAAGCTGTATTATAAAAGAAGCCAAACCAAAAAAAAAAAAAAAGAGAGAGAGAGAGAGAACGAGAACATACTATGTAGTTACAAGAAGATAATGCTTAGAAACAGGCAAAATTAAGCCACAGTTATTAAGAAAGTATTATACGTGGTAAAACTGTCAAAAATTCAAGGGAAGAACATAAAAGTAAAATAGGGCTTACTTTGGAGGGAGAGAGAGATTTTCTATTAGGAAAGACAAGCAGAAGGCTCTGGGATGCTGACAGTATTCTTCTGTTTAACATGAATGGTGGTAATATGGGTCACATGGGTATTCACTTATAAATATCCTATCTAATAAAAGAGTAGTATGCAAATTGACCATACCCACAAGCCACGCCCACCAGCCATGCCCAAAAGTCAAACAGGAGTGGATATGCAAATAAACCAAACCAAGATGGCTGTGGTCACAGAGAGCAGCCGGGAGGCTTAGGTTTTCCCAGCAATGGAGGAAGCCAAGCTTTCCGCCTACCCTTGCCTGCTCAGGACTCTACTAAATGCTACAAAGTTTCAATTATAAAAGGTAAATGAATCTGAACAAAAATGATGGTAGCCACAGAACTGGAGAAAGCAGGAGGCTTGAGTTGCACCCAGAGTTGGAGGAAGCCTTCCTCTGGCCTTCTCTGGCTGGCCCAGGCCTCCACTTAAGGCTACACAGTTTCAATTATAGAAGATAAATAAATCCCAACAGAAATGGCCACAGAGTGAACAGAAGGCTTGGCTCTGCTCCAGGATACAAAGTTTCAATTGTAGAAGATAAATAAATCCCAGATACCAGGGCCTCCATTTGGGTCATCAAGGGGCATGGCTGGTGTGCAAACCACCACAGGCTTCTTGCCCAGGCCACCCCACACCCCAAGGAAACCCCCACCCTGATCCAGGACACCCTTCAGGGCAAACGAGCAGGCCTGTATTCTATCTAATAAAAGAGTAATATGCAGATTGACCATCACTCCACACAAGATGGCTGCCTCCATGCAGTCAAAGATCCTGCTTCCATGTGGACACAAAATAGTCACCACAAGATGGCCAGCAAGGGAGGGAAGTTGGGAGGGACCAGATCTGCAATGGAGGGCAGTTGTGGGTGATCAAGCCTGAAGGGGAGGGCAGTTGGGGGAGACCCAGGCCTGCCGGGGAGGGCATTTAGGGTTGACCAGTCTTCGAAGGGAGGGCAGTTAGAGATAAACAGGCTAGCAGGGGAGCAGTTAGGCATCAATTAGGCTGGAAAGGAAGTGGTTAGGGGGTGATCAAGCTGGCAGGCAGAAGCGGTTAGAAGCAAAGGAAGGCAGGCAGGCGAGCAGTTGAATTGTGAGAGGGATCTCCGACTGGCTGTATAGGCTGATCCCGGTGGGATATCCCTGGAGGGGTCCCAGATTGGAGAGGGTGCAGACAGGGGTGAGGGACACACAGCGCTATGCACAAATTTCATGCACCAGGCCTCTAGTAAAGGAATAATAAAAAATGAAGCTGAAGTTAATGGTGTAGTGAAGGGCATTAAGTACCTAAACTGCAGTTCAGCCACTGTTTTGAAGCCTACGGAGAGTTCACATTTGGAATTCAGGTTGTTTGAGTTTCTTTCACAGAGCACTACATTTTAAACATCTTTCTGCTTTTTAATTAACCATGCTTTTTTGTATCTCTTTGTGGAAAAGTGATGGTACAGCCATATCAAAGCAATGGCTACGGTTTTGACACACACCATGCCTGTAAGGCAGACAGTAAATAAGTGCCATTTGACAGACCCATAAAAATTTATATCTGCTTCATTGACTTCAATGTGTGGAGCAGAAAGTCACCCCGAAGCCCTTGTTCCCTCAGCTCCATGAAGAATCACCTGGGCAATTTCCCAGTAGCTCGCTTGTTTAAGCTAAGAAAGGTGCTGGCAAAGGAGGACAGGAAAGGGTATAACAAGTTCCAGTGAGTCCAGCAAAGCTCTCCAAGACCCTGACATGCAGAGCTGGCCACCCGTGAGGAAACGGGTGGTCTTCCTCAAGAGGGGAAGTATGAAGGCTTGTTAAGGGCTTGACTAAGGCCCAGGGGTAGAGAAGAATGACAAGGATACTCTCAACACACATCATGAGAAAATCGATGGCCAAGATGCTGACTCAGGGACATGGATGGGAGAGCTGTTTCCAGCACCCAATGTGACTGATGGGAGTTCTTTGGAATCCAGCCATTCTGGGATGAGGGGCACTCTGTGGCTATACAGGGTCTGGTCCAGGAAGGACACTCATGCTGAGAGGACAGGAGCGCATGTAACTGTGCAGTTGAATGCTTGCTACAATAACAACACCACATGGCAGCAAGATACACACAAGTAGAAGAGTAATCAGAGAGCAGAGCTTCCTCTCTGGCCAGTATAAGGCATCAAAGTGAAGGTCGATTGGTTGGGTAAAACTTCAAAAGGGAAACTGGGCTCCTTGTTAATGAATGCAGATAGAGCTTCAGGTCATTAATTAGAAAGGTTAGAATAAATTAGCCCAAAGTTGTACTGTATGTGTGAAGCGTTCATGCTATGAATAGCTGATGTCAGAGATTTCTGCAGGATCAGCTTATATCAGCTTTATGTGTTTATTATTCTCTACAAATATTGAAAGTATAGGTTTGGGGCAGGAATTCAAAGTCTGTTTGCCTAGAAATTTCATTTCAGGGACATCAGGTACAAGGAGCATAACCCAGCTCAGAAAGAATAGCCACTGAAGACACCTTCCAGCCATCTGCAACTTAACTAGGAGGAGAGAGCCAGTTATTTACTTATTTGTTGAGCAACAGTGATTGAACACCTCCTGTTGAACAGTTCCTGTGCCTGGAACCAGACTAGGTGCTGGGAATAGAAAGATGAATAAAACATGGCCATTATCATTTAGCAAGTAAAAAGACAATAGCAACATTCAAATACCTCCACAGAGCCCTTTGTGAAAAATGCTATAAGCGAGGGGAGAGGCAGAAATGAGAGCCCCCAGTTCTGGTGTGAAGTGGGGAGCAGGGAGAAGAGCAGGCTTCACATGGGGGAAAGAGGAAGGAAATAGGAAGAAACTGATGTACAGAGGCAAACACGGCTGGAATCCATCTTAGAGGGAAGATTACTGCTGCCAGGGAAGCAGTGGCTGCAGGAGGGAAGGCTTTGCACAGCCTTCGTGAGATTTGCTTTTCAAACACTCAGGGAAATGGGAATAGTATAACGACAAACCCTGTCCCCTAACCCAACATCTACTTGGATGTTATTTACTTCATAGCTTTAAAATGCTTTCCATTTAGGAAACTGTATCAATCAGAATTTTTTAGAGAAATAGAACTGGTAGGAGATGATAAGAGAAAGAGAGAGAGAGCGGGGGGGGGGGGGGGAAGAAGGGAGATGATAGATAGATGATTGATAGATAGATGATAGATAGATAGATAGATAGATAGATGATAGATAGATAGATAGATAGATAGATAGATAGATAGATAGACAGACACATACATACACATAGACATTCACAAGGAGATTTCTTTCAGGGAATTAGCTTATAAAATTGTGACGGTTAACAAGTCTGAAATCTGTAGAGCTTTTTTGCAGGTTGGAATTTCTTGGTCAGGGGCTAATTTTTCAATCTTCAAGAAGAACTTGTTTCTCTGGGAAACCTGTTTTTGTTTTGAACTGATTGGGTGAGGTCACCGACATTATCGAGATTATGCCCCTTCAGTTGAAGTCAGCTGGTTGTAGGTGTGAACCACATCTACAAGAGACCTTCACAGCAACACCTAGATTGGTGTGTGATGAAATAGCTGGGTACCTAACAACAAATCATCACTGAAGCTATACTCCCAATTTACAATTAAAGATGTATTGTTTTCACATCCAAAAAGACAACTCCCATTAACATCTGATATTACATTTTAAAATTTCCACAAATTTAATTTTAAGAATTAACATAATTCCTATAACATTGCCTCTACTTTCTCACAGACACACACACACACACACATATACACACACACACACAAATACCTCATCCAACAGAGATGAAGCTCAATGCTTCTCATTAATAGTCTAGTTGAGAAGTTGAAAGTTGATACCGTCAATATTTTATCATTCAAACTGTGGGATTTCACACTATTTCTGAAATTTTAATTCAATTTCCATAAATTCACACCTGCACCTCAGTCTGTAAGGAGTTTTGTTGTTTCAACAGAAACCTCTATAAGCTCTCGGTCTCCCCGCTCCTTTCTGAATTCCTTACTCACACTAGAATGATTTTTGCTGTCAAGCATCAACTTCCTGCTCTTACGTGAACAGCTGCAGTTAACAGATAACTCACTCACTTTCATGTCTAGCCTAAAAAGCATTCCTTTGAAACCCAAAGGTACTCACTTTTCATTCCTCTTGAATGAATGCAGAGGTCAGGATAAGACTGGTATTTTTATTAAATGATCAATTTTTTTTTCAGCAACAACAGACCATCTCTTAAGCAGAGACTATCCTCTGCATACACCATATCCAGCACACTGTACGAAGCAGTCATCAGCCTGTGAGAAACACTGCAGAATGCTAATAACCTATGAAATCACCGCCAGCCAGATCTGTGAAGATCAAAACTGATTCTGGAGTCCTGCTAGTTCCAGTGCAGCATATAAACACAGGCAGCAGTATCTACCACAGTGCTGATGCTGTTGGCGTTCAGTTCATACTTGTTAAATCTGAAGAGAAAGGGAGAGAGATTTCACCTTTGGGATAAACACAACCTTCTTTCTTAGATGGTAAGGAGGAACTGGAAATTGATATCAACTCAAACTGAGTTTTGTATGTATTTATGCTAATAATAGAAGAGCACATACTTATTACAGATTTTAAGTTCACTCATATCCAAAATTATACTTTCAGGCATCTTCATAAACCCCTTAACTAAAGTGACCCAGTGCTGGTGACCTGCTGGCTTACAGGTCAGGAGAAGGGGGATGGGAACACAATTGGGCCTCCTAACAGTGGCTGCCAAGTTTTTGTCCCAACAATCAGAAATCATGAGAGGGGCCTGAGCAATCAGAATCTGAACTGGGATCCCAAAGCCAAAGACTACCAGGTAACTGAGGGCTATTTAGAGCTGCTCAGCGACTTAATAAAAAAGCAATTCAAGTCCATTTCCATTAGAAATGTGGACACCAGGATTCAAAATCAGACCATGTCCATAGGCAGGGACAAAGGAAGCTGATAGCAACCCTGAGCTAAAAACCAAACCTTCTACTTACAGACATGGTTAATGATTTACCTAGCTCCAGCCGCTTGGAGTGAGGGCATGCTCGGAGTGCTTACAATAGAGAGGATGGGCCTAAGGGATGCCTCCAGATATACATTGGCATCTGAGCCTGGAAGACTTTCCTGCTTTCTATGGCTGAAGTATAAGTGCACAATACAAGGAAAATCAGGAGCGTACCAGCCTTTCCATCACATCGTTCTGATAGAGTGTTTGGTGCTTTAGTCTGTCTGACAGTCCTCAAGCTAATCAGCAACACTCCAAATTAAGAACAGAAGATATCTAACAGATGATGGTAATTTCTATTAATATGAAGTATCTGTTGTCTATTTAAACAGATCATCTTCTTTTCCTGTCCTTGTCTCTTCCTGGTGTGGATTTACCTACTCTGGGTACCCACCTTCAAGGGCACCAGGTAATGGCACACCAGTTGCTCTAGGCCCCATCTCCTAATCTCTGCTCTAAGTTTTCTCTCCCCAAGTCTTTCAGTTCCATTCTGTTGACTTTATACCTGAAATAAATTCTTGTCTGTCTAGACTGCACTCCCTTAAAGATCTATATGGATTTTCATCTCCTCCATCCCCAGGACCACCTTCCCAGAATCCTCAGTTCTCTCTACCACTGCTCAAAGGTGAGCATGCCCTTCTCATTCTTCATTTTTAATCTATGCTCTGCTCATGCTCAATCCTGGTTACACTGTAGATTGCCCTGGGGAACTTCTAAGATACATCACTGTCTGGGCCCGATAGATTCTGACATAATTAAGCTGTTGGGAACACAGGCATCAGTATTGATTTAAGCCTCCTGGTAATACTAACACAGAGAGACTGGGGACCACAGCTAAAACTTCTGCACGCTGTCCCTGTTGGTCAGCAAGGCAATTTGGAGTCAGAGTCACCCCACTAAGTCACAAAGGCACTACAAAGACCCTTGAAAAGCAGGATATTGCATAAAAAGCAGGATATATTCTAATTCTAAGACCCAAATGCCACAATTATGTACATTTGGACAGATCAGGAATGAGCAAGCCAGAGGCTTATGAAAAGGAAACAGGGATGGCCTCCTGCCTTCTAGCAATGGGCCTTTATTTATTCATCAGATTGGGTGTCCACCAGAGTAATAATGAATTCCATGAGAAAAACCATCCCACCATCAAAGCAGCTAAAGTCTGTTCAGGGTGCTCAATTTTAACTATCCAATTCTCTGTTGAAGCTCATGAAAAAATGATGGAAATATCAAAGAACAATCTGCTTCAAAATCACTGATTTAAAAGTGCACAGCACGTGAAGACATAATTGCGTCTTTGGTGATTAACAACCTGAGAATTTGTTCAAATTAGAGACCTTCTGTTTGGAACAAGCTCCAACCATAAGGTGACACGCCTGGCACACACTGCATTCAAAGTGGTATGAAATAAGTTGGCATCACCCCACCTGAACTGCTCTTACTCACATTGGAGTCAGTTTTCCAAATAAATAACTGGAGGGCATACATCATGAGTAAAGAGGAGCAGTTTATATTACTTCAGATTATTTAGGAATTTAGGGGAAATTCATTTGCTAATGTCTGCATTATAATCCCAAATGATGCCCAAGAACAGGAAAATAAAATGCATGAATTATGTTTAAAAATCACAGATGGAGATAAAACTACTTATGACAAAACAAAAAAATATAACAAGATTTTTACAATAGGTATTACAAAAAAAAAGTGTGAAAAAGAAGTGAAGTGTAAGAAAGTGAAAAACTACCAACTTCGGGAAAATAGAAGCTGAGGAAAAATGCTATATATACTAATTTTAATAAAGGCAGATATGGTATCACATTCTTAAATATATTTTTATTAATTTCAGAGAGGAAGGGAGAGGAAGAGAGAGATAGAAACATCAATGATGAGAGAGAATCATTGTTTGGCCACGTCCTGCATACCTCCCATGGGGATCAAGCCCACAAACTGGTCATATGTCCTGACCAGGAATTGAATCATGACCTCCTCGTTCCTACGTTGACACATAACCACTGTGTCACACCAGACAGGTAGGTACTGCATAATATTTAAATAGCTAACCAAGAAAGCAACCCTTTCTATTTCTTTTCACCAATGCCTGCTAAATGTATGGATCAAAATATAACATGGCAGACAATCTTTCTACTCCTCTCCATCTCATACATATAGTAATCTTCAGCCATCCTAAGTCCCCCTTGCTTTTCTGTGTCCGTCAGGTTTTACACAATGCTGTTCCCTATGCCTGGAATGCCTTCCTTTACTTTTTTCAGGAGTCAACCCTTGCCTACCTGAAATAAAGTTCCAAAATTACTTCTTCCTTCTCTTCCTCCCCTACCTTCCAAAGATGACTTGTTTTTTTCTGTTTTCTAAACCATAGTACTTTCCCCTGGTTAATTTAAGTACTTAATAAACTTTTGTTAATTAATTAAATTATTAGCATTCTCTTAGAAAGAAATTGGGGTCATTACTCAATGAGAACAAAACTCAACATAATGTTTTATTATTTTCCATGAACAAAGGTTCCCTGTATTTTGTTGATTGTCTTCTTTTAAGAAGCTTTTAATCCTAGAATGTTTTTAAAATTCAATACTAAAAGTGAAAAGCCTTAAAATTTTGAGGAAAATGTTATCTATCACTCAACACAATTGCTACAATTTCCCCCTCATATATTATCTCTACATGGCCTCTAACTAAAGATATAAATATGTGTATAAGGATAAAATGTGGCAGAAGATTAGAGATATGATAAGTAACAGATAAATCATGACTTATAAAGATAACTTATAAGATAATTTACAAATAAGACAACTCTTAATTTGTATATCCCAATAAATCTATAACACAAAGATAGAGTGAAGAAGTTCGAGAAGATCTCTTCATTTCTATATTTCTTTTTCAGCAACTGAGTGGGTGGAGGCTTTCACCAAATTAGAAAACAGGAAGAGGAGCAGATTTGAAGAGAAGAGATATATTCAGTTCTGAAAAAGTTGAGATTAAGTGCCTATTGAATACCTAAAACATGCCCAGTAAGGAGTTAAGTGTACTAGTCTGTACTGCAATAAAGAGAAATCTGCAAAAAACACTCAGATTAGAGGTGGAGTTTCTTGTGCACAGTTATAAAAGTGGGTAAAATTCCACAAAGAAAATATTAGGGAATTTAGGCCAGAATCACAAGAATGCCAATCTTAAAGTAATTGGAAGAGAGGGGGAGGGGAGGGGGGGAACCTACACTGTTTAAAGAGAGGGCTGCTCTAGAGACAGGAGAAAAAAATTAAGAGTATTATAATGAAATATAACAAGAAAATGGAATAAAATAAATTAAAGAAAGAAAATGATTGACAGTATGAAATTAAGTGGAATGAAAAATTAAGAGGAATGAAAAATTAAGAATTAGAATAAAGATGTTAAACAGTTAGATCATTATTGACCTCAGCAAGATCATTTCAGTGGTTGCGTAGAGGCAAATATTAGAGTCCATGAGTGTGGTCATATGTATAGGAAGAAAGGAAACGAAGACCGTGAGTGTAGGTATTTTAATCCCAGAAGACTGGCTGTAAAAGGAAAGAAAGACTCACCGGTAATTAAGCAACACAGGCTTAAGGAATGAGAGAGATATAATTGTGTTTCTAATAGAGAGAATTAAACCAGAATACCCTTTATCTTATATTATGGTTATGTTTGTACATTACTTGCTTTCTCTATTGAACTCTTAAGTGGCTAGACTACAGAGACACTAACTCATGTATAGTAGTTTCTCAATAAATGTTACTTAATGAATAGGACAATCAATCAGAATAGGGCAATCAATATGAAAACATGATCACTGCACCAAGGCTTGAAAATTATAGAAATAGCCTGATGTCACAGAGTAAAACTGGAGTGGGAATATGCACATCTGGATTTTAGTTCATACAGTAACATAAATAACAAGTTGATTTTAGTTCATGTAATAACATAAATATAACAAATATTATATTTTTATAATATTTGGACACTAGATTCCTGGGCTGTAAAAAAGAAAATCAAAGTTAATCAGCAATGACAGAGGCTTTAACTACCCCCCAGCTGTAATGGATTGGTCATAGCTGCCTAGAACAACAATGTGTTTTAGATAATTAATTCTGAGGTTCTGTCTTAACTGAAGAAAGCAGAGAACTTTCATGGACCAATAACATCTGCCATATTTACAGGAGGAGCAGGGCACACACATGCAGCATATTTTCTAAACCTGAAAACGTTCAAGCATATTAGAGAAAATATATCATTTGTGGTCTTTTCTGAAAAGTCATTCAGTATGCAGTTTAAAAAAGAAAAGTCTATAGTAAGTTAAACTTAAGTCTAGAGAGATATTTTATCTAGGACTTATTTCAGATTCTTAAAAAAAACTAGCATGTCTAGAATATAGAATCTATATGTAGGAAATCTAAGCGTAGGAATGTTTTTATAGAAAATTATAGTGTTTTTTTTATTAACTAAATGCACAGAAGAATAATGTTTAAAAAAAAAACACAGAATAATGTTTCCCACCTTTTTCCCTTACACTTCTACTAAGAAGGGCAGTGACTTTTCAGCATCCGTAATGCTTGATTGACATTCTTTTATTAACCTCAAAAGACTGATGAAGTTTAGCTGTAAATATAATCAGCCTCACTGATTATATGGGGAAAACAAATCACAGAGAGAATGAAGTCCTTTTAGGAGGCTTCTGAGCAAACCAGAGCAAACCAGAATTGGATGTGGGAATGGTTTCTTTAATCAAGCAAACACAAGGCCTGACAAAGGCATTTGCTCAAGAATTCCAGATCTAGGTTCCAATTACTATAGAGAAAGGTTCCATTTTGGTCTGGTCCTAGTATCCCTGAGTTTTACCACTTACCCAATACTGTGCTAAGTTCTACTCTAAACACAGGTGCACCTCTTAATTTTCATTTTCTTGTTGCACAAAATAGTATAATTTTCAAAGTCACTCACTTCCTAGCAATATTTCACTCCTGCTTACCATTATGTATAGACATAAGTAGGATATAGAGAAGTGAAAGTTGCCATTTTACTTTAAAATAGAAACTTAACAAAGTAATATGTTTTCCTTGCGCAAGTGATTAGTGCAACAAGTAAAGAAAGAGATAAAAGTCAACTTTCGCTTTTAAATTCTGTTTGGTTGTTGTATTGATCTTAATACTACATATTTACCAAAAAAGGTTTAGTCTATTTTAAACCATTGAAAAGATTCTATTTATCAATAATAATAAAAGTGTAATATGCTAATTAGACCAGTCATCCTTCCAGACAACCTTCCAGACGAAGCCAGAAGTGGGGCTGCAAGGGAAGCTGGGGTACCAGGTACCAGAGAGAAGCCAGTGTTGGCAGCTGGGGGAAGGAAGGCCTACTATTGCGTGAATTTCATGCATCACACCTCTAATCTTATTATAACATGTCAGAATGAAAAATAAATAATCAAATTTAAAGATGCAAATGAACAAATACTGAAAGGACCCACTTGGCTCCTAGTAGCCAAGTCAGACACTAATGGCTATTTTGCTGTTATTCCACTGGTTCATTTGTAGGACATGAGCAACTTCTGTAAGGCCTGTTTTACAATGATTGCATACTACTTTTCCAAAAGATGAAAAAAAAAGTTTCATGGACATAATTCTGGTCACCTGTCCACAAGAAAACAAGACTCTTTTGATAAAATGGAATTATATTAATTGGACAAATGTTCAAAAACAAATGTTTCTTATATTTTTTGAATTAATATATTTTAATTTTTTTTCTTTTTTAATATTGTTAAGAATCTGAGCTCTGGAACCAGGTAAACTGGGTTCAAATCCTCACCAACCAATTTACCATTCCTGGAAGATAGAGGGAAGTTTATATTACTTTTCTTGCCTACCTATATATATAAAAAGCCAGAGACCAGAACACTGTAACGACTGAAACAACTGGTCACTATGATGCCCACTGTGGCCAATGAACCTGCCTAATCAAGGGCGGAGTGGCAGCCTACCCCCACAGCACCCTCCTGACTGGCCCTGCCCTGATTACCCCTTTACCCCCAAAGGGGGTGGGACCAGCCAGACAACCTCCTGCAGCCCCTCCTCCTGGCCAGCCCTACCCCTGATTGGCCCCCTACCCCATTGGCTCATGGCCCCTCCCCCAATAAGCTCCCAAATCCAATCAGGAACAGGGCCTGCTGGTCAACTGCCCCGTAGCCTCTCCCCTTGGCCAGCCCCACTGCCAATCAGCCCCCACCACCCTGATCAGGGGCAAGGCTGGTGGCTACCACCCACAGCCCCTCCCCCCAGCTGGCACCACCCCTGATCAGTGCTCCCCACCAATCGCAGGGGGGGCCTGTCAGGCCACTGCCACAGCTCATCCCCATGGCTGGTCCTGCACCCAACCAGGCCCCCCCCAACCCCAATCAGGAGCAGAACTTGCCAGCTAATCTCCTGCAGCCCCTCCCCTCAGCCAACTGGGCTCTGATTGAGCTATGATCAGGATGGGCCAGCTGGCCAACATCCCGCCATCTCCTCCTCCCAATAGGCCTGGCCTCGATCTGCCCCAATCAAGGCTGGGCCAGCTGGACCCCACTGAATTCATGCACTGGGCTTCTAGTACCTACTAAATAATAAACACCTGTTGCTATTGTTGTTTTAATATACCATCAGCTTCAGGGTAACCAAGTGATCATTCATCCTGATTGCCATCTGAAGGAAGATTTCTTAGATTATGAATGCAATGTTAATAAAGTAACAAAACAAAAAAGAAAAGGGATTTAATAGTAACAAATACTATATACATTCCTCTGTGTTACATAGAAAAGTCCCCATTTCTATGAAAGGAACTAAGTGCTTTCAAAAATTGAGATAGTAGAGAAACCAAGATGGCGGCATAGGAAAATACCTAAACACATGACAATTTAAAAACTAAAACTAAAAGACAAAAATTGACATCATCCAGAACCACAGGAAAGCTGGCTGAGTAAAAATTCTACAACTAGAAGGAAGGAGAAAAGCACATTGAGACTCAGAGGAGCTGCAAAAGGCTGAGGTAGGGAGACATGTGCGCAGAGAGGACTGGAGGCTGAGTGCATGGCTGGCTTTCTCAAGCAGGGAGGAGGCAAAAGTTCCTGACTGTGCTGCACTGCAGTTCTGGGCAAGATTCTGGGGATCCAGACTCATTCAGGGAGAAACTGGATTTCTGACAGTGGGTGAAATTCTAAGGTGGCTTTCTCTCACAGGTGCTTGCAACAATTACCAAGGGACATTGAGACCCAGGGTCCTCATGGGGTAGGGTTGATGGGAAGCCAAGGCTGTCTGCTCTGCACTGAGGCACTGAGACTCTGCCCCATCCAAGCTGAGCACAGAGGCTTTTGCAATTTTGCAAGTCTTGTCTCATAAGGGTGTCTCCAGCACAGTTCTCCCAGCATAGACACAGCTTATCCTCACAGCCAATTGGCCTGGAGGTCAATTCCTCTCAGTGATACCAACAACAATCAAAACTTAACTACAATAAGGCTGTGCACACATTCCACAAAGGGGTACACCAAAAGTGTCCACCTCAGGTAACTGGGGAGGCTGAGCCACTGGGCACTGTAGGACACCTAGCAAACAAAGCTGCTTTACCAACTCAGAGAAGCAGCAAAAATGTGGAGACAAATGATGGATCACAAATGAAAGAAATGGAGAAAAGCAAACAACTGGATATAGAGTACAAAACCAATGTTATAAAGTTTTTCCTAGAAAAGGCAGATAAATTTAGTGAGACCCTTGAGAATATGAAAAAGAACCAACTAGAAATTAAACATACACTGACTGAAATAAAAAATATACAGAGACCTAACACCAGACTAGAGGACTGCAAGAATCAAGTCAAATATTTGAAATGCAAAGAAGCAAAAAACACTCAATCAAAAAAGCAAAATGAAAAAAAGAATCCAAAAATTTGAAGATAGTGTAAGGAGCCTCTGGGAAAACCTCAAGGGTACCAACATTTGAATTATGGGGGTGCCAGAAGAAGAGAGAGAGCAACATACTGAAAACCTATTTGAACAAATAATTACCAAAAACTTTTCCAACTGGTGAAAAAAATAGACTTACAAGTCCAAGAAGTGCACAGAACCCAAAACAAAAGGAATCCAAAAAGGACCACACCAAGACACATCATAATTAAAATGCCAAGAGCAAAAGACAAAGAGAGAATATTAAAAGCAGCAAAAAAAAAAAAAAAAGCAGTTACCTATAGGGGAGCACCCATACGACTGTCAGCTGATTTCTCAACAGAAACTATGCAGGCCAGATGAGAGTGGCAAGAAATAATCAAAGTGATGAATATCAAGAACCTACAACCAAGATTACTCTATCTAGCAAAGCTATCATTCAGAACTGAAGGGCAGATAAAGAGCTTCACAGATAAGAAGAAGCTAAAGGAGTCCATCAACACCAAACCAGTATTATATAAAATACTGAAAGGTATTTTTTCAGAAGAGGAAGAAGAAAAGATAAAAATTATGAACAACAAATAAATATCTATAAACAAGTGAATATAAAAATCAAGTGAATAGAAAATCTGATGAACAGAATAAACTGGTGAATATAATAGTGTCAGGGGCATAGAAAGGGAGTAGACTGACAATTCTTGGTACCTATGGATGAGAACAGTGCAGGGGAGGTAAGGGCAGAGGGTGGGGTGGGAACTGGGTGAAGGAGAGCTATAGGGAGAAAAAGAGGAACAACTGTAATAATCTGAACAATAAAGATTAAATTTTTAAAATTGAGATAGTAAATATTCAATATACACTATAATTAGATCACATCTTTTATTCCACATGCAAAATAATCAATATCTATTTCTTGCCAATTATTAATTTGGTATCATTTATTAATTTGGATTATGTAACCTATAGAAGAAATTTCGCATGCTTCAAATTCCTAGACATGTAATTGTTATTAAAAATAATAATATATAATTGTTATTCAAAGAAACAGACTGATTGGAAGAGTGAAGGTACAAGAGAAAGAAAATTAGATGGAATTTAATTTTAAAACTCTTGGGCTCTGCCACTTATAGTCATATTTGAGCTCAAACAAGTTAATGACCCTCTGAAAACTGTGTCTACTTTCAGATATTTCAAATGAAATAGTAATACTAATCAGGGAGCCTCTGTGTGAATTAAATGAATTAATAAATAAGGTAATTTGGTAACACTTAGAAAATGGTATAGCTCAATAAATATGTGTGACAGAGAAAAAAACTAAATGCTACTTAGTTGAAAACATTTATATGATATAATTTTGATTGAATTGATGTTATGTGCTCAAAGTAATTTAAAAATAATAATAAAGCAAAAAAGGATGGAGGGCAGGGAGTCAAAGCAATAATTTAAGTGACTATTTTGCTATTACACATCATGTACTAATTAATAATTCTACCTATTGCAACATGATTTATGTTCAATTTCTAATAAGTTTTCCAGGGCAGCTTCTACTTGGCAGTGCCTATTGAAATAACAGTAAGTAGTGCTCATTTATAGACAAGCCACTCCATATCTTGTGAATAGTGACCACTGCCCCCTTCTCTTAACTTGATTTTCTCTCTTGTACCCTTCAGGAGAAGTGCCAGTTCCACTCTTCTCACTAGAATTTATATTGTAAAGTCTCAGTTTGCTGGATAACAGTGAATTTGCAAAAATGGAATCTATAGTTCTCTTCAACTCTGTCAAGAGAACTAGTGAAGAAGAAAAAAAAAAGAAGCAGGAACAAAATGAAATTACCTATCATCTTCTGAAATGCTTAAAGGGAAAATCTGGTAACACCAGCTAAAAAAGTCAAGGATGAGATATTATGCCTGCTCGGGAGAAAAGAAAAATAGTTGTATCGATTTAGCCATCTGACTTTCTCACGCGTCATACAAGCTTCAACATCTGTCACCTACATGCCCTGTGGATTCCAGCAGCAGGTGCTGGGATCCATCAGCACGCCAAGTGATAGGATGCTGGAGTAGGGTGCATCCATGAGAAGCTAGTCTCAGACAAAAGATAAGGTGAAATCTGCACCAAATGTCTGAAAATTTAAAAGAACAGAAAAATACCACAGAGGAGAAATGTTAATTAGAGAAAGACAAAGATAACTACCACCAGCAACAAAAGAAAAGGGAAAGTATTCTTAAATAGAAGGATACTATAGCAAATAACCACTTGATTAGAAGTGGAACCCACAAGGATGGCTCTCAGAGGTGAGCGGGCATTCTGTGGCTTTCCTTGCTCCTCAGAGCAGTGTTACTGGTTAACACCCCTTCCCTGGGACTTCTTTATATATATATATATATAAATTATTGATTTTTTTACAGAGCGGAAGGGAGAGGGATACAAAGTCAGAAACATCTATGAGAGAGAGACATCGATTAGCTGCCTCTTGCACACCCCCTTCTGGGGATGTGCCCGCAGCCAAGGTACATGCCCTTGCCGAACCCGGGACCCTTCAGTCCGCAGTCCGAGGCTCTATCCACTGAGCCAAACTGGTCTCGGCTTCCCTCGGACTTCTAATATCAAGTAGTGAAGGAACTTAACAGTTCTCAGGTAAAACATATCCACAACCTATAGAGAAAATTCTTCTCAAAAGAAAGAGGTGGAGCTGTGCTAAGGAAAGTGTATTATAAGAGAAAGAAGTATTATTAAAGCAAGTGATCAAACTTTTCTGTCCTCATTCATCGCAGAAGTAGAAATTTTACACTAATCAAAAATGCTTGTAATGCCAGCCAAAAGGTAACAGTGAACGTGAGATTAAAAAAAAAAAAAAAGGAGAATAGCAGTGTTTGAACCATTTCCAAAAACCTTCTGCTACACTGGGTGAGAAGGATAGGGTGGAATTATGGAGGGATGGGTGAAAAAAGAGAAGAGAATAAAGAGAAAGAAAAAATAGAAAGAGAAACAGAAATAGAGAGACAAAGGGACATAAAGCCAGAGAGAGACATTCCAAGAAATGGATAAAAGCAAGAAGAGACAGAGAAAGACAGAGAGACTGATTTACTGAGGGAAAATAGGACTGCAAGAAATCACCCAATTCGCTTCTCTGCGTTCCTGCTGCTTCATCCCTAAATTGGCTAGACAGAGGAAAATATATCTTTTTAGATCTGTGGATAAATAAATTCTGAGAGTTTCATGAATAAACTATTCTAGATAGCCAATCCCTTACCTGAGAAATATTTCTCGTGGCAAATATAAATCCTACGTGCTTTGCTGTTTCTTCTCAATATTAATGGAGGACTGTTTGAGCCTATCCTCTAGGGCTAGGCAATCATTTTTCCTCTTTCTGTCTCCCCTCAGGCTTTTTCTTCTCTTGGCAGAATCATTGTTTCTTTACCTGTTTTTCATGGTTCTAATTTTCTAAACTTTTAATTATCTTTATTGGTTTCCTGAGCGTCTTCTGCAAATCCCGCTGAGCCCATAGTAACAAGAACCTCAGTGCCAGAAGGAAATTCAGCAGTTACATAGACCTATTTCCTCCAACCATCACAATCTCCCCTTCATATGGACATTGCACTTTCCTCTATTTTGTCCATTGGGGAAAGGTACAAAGAAATTAAATGCCTTGGATGTGGCTAGACAGAAAGGAGGAGGACAGACCTGTGGGCAGGAACTCCAATTCAAAGGCAGCCAGTCCCTTGTGGATGAAAGGAGCCACATGCTAGCCTGACAAGCTCACAGGAGCCCTGCATGGAAGTCTTGCAAACTCGGAGACTTAAAATAACCACAAAAGATGGTTTGAAAATTAAGTATTTAACTACAAACAAGTTATAGTGGGTAGTCATGTCCTAGGTCAGTATTTTCCCTGATAAAGATCAACTTAGATCTTTACTGAGCCATTTGCCTTTCGGCCTTTAAGATAACATATCTGTGAGAAGTCTGGGTAAAGTGTAACTTCCTTTTTTACCCAGGACCCCTGAGGGCACAACAAATGGCACCCAGACATTCCCTCTTGTTATTGATATCAAGTTGTCAACTGTTAATTACATTAAAGTATCCTGTAAAAAAAAAAAATGCACGTCCATCATTTAACTTTTTACCCTATCCCAGAAGTTTCCCTGCCTTATTTTATCCCACCTCCTTAATCTATCACCAATGAATTTCATGTAACTCACCTACATCCCTTTCCTTTGATTGCAATGTATAAATATATATGTAACCCTCCATTCTCTAGAGCATTATCTCAATTCATTGAGGTTCTGCTTCCCAGCATATGTGGACAGTTTTTGGCTCAAATAAACTCACAGAATTCTTTACAGGTTCAAAGGGGTTTTTTTTTTTTTTGTTTGGTTGGTTGGTTGGTTTTTGTCGTTACCACCCTGTTTGAGAGAGAGAAGAGTGGTTGGATATAAGACAGGAAGAGAAAATGGAAGCCAGACTCTGAGGGGGCCAGTGTGCCATGGGGAGGATTTTTATTCTTCCCATTGGACAATGTGTTTTAAGCAACTGGGTGCAGGATTGGGCTTGTCTGAATGGGAGATTACTCTGGCCGGTCTGTAATAAGATCTAGAACTGATGTGAGAGGCTTATGCCCAACAATATGTGAGAATATTAGCAGTCTCTTAGAAGGGACTACAATCACCCCTTCTTTGATCCAACCAATGGATCAATAACTTATAGCAATTTTAAGGCCTACTATCCGAGGAGGACTTTTGCCCAGGCTATTGCAACAACTGAGGAAGACACAGAAAACACGGGTGCAATTCTGAAAGGATTGCATCCATGAGTGCAACCAGAATATAGCTTGGATTTGGAGCAGTGTCACCAAGGAGTGATATGGCATCCGGAAGAAGACACTTAAGAGGCTCATCCACAACATCAAAAGAATGAAGTGGTTGTGACAATAATGAGGCTGTGGTTGAGATGATGTACACTGTAGCCTGTGTGTGGATAAGGATGGCATTGAGCAGCTCCTGGAGGTGGTCCTTGAGGCACTGACCAATGCAGAAGTGTTGGAAATGGGACAGGAAAACATAGCTGAGGAAGAGGTGAGGGAAAAAGAAACTGCAGAAGACCAAGAACTACTCAGAAAATTTCACAGTGAAAGGTTTAGGAGAATCTTCTACAGATTTCAATAAGCTTCTTTAAGAGTTTGAAGACACGAACTCCAGCACTGAAAGGTTTCCATTAATAGAGAGGATTGTGGTGCATGATCTGCTTATGTGAAAATCTATGATGGGGGAAAAAACAACAACAAAGCAAATCCCTGAGAGCATATTTCTGAAAAGAATGGCAGCTCCTCAAGAAGAGCTTCAGGCAAGTGTTTCACTGGGTTCTCAGAAGAAGACATTATTATCATAGGCCATGACAGCTCTGGGGTTGCTATTTTCCCTTAAGACTTTCTGGTGGGACATGATGTGGAGGTGAGAGACAGTGATACTGGTGACCCTGACCCTATTGAGACCTGGCTATTATGTGTCTGCGTCTTCATTTTTAGCAAAAATTCAAAAGTTAAAAATTTTTAATTTTTAAATGTAAAAAGATATAAGGTTATAAAGAAAATGTTTGTATAGCTATACAATGTATTTGTGTTTTCAGTTAATTGTTATTACAAGAATCTTAAAATTTTAAGAATTTTAAAGTTTATGTGTAAAAATGTTGGTATAAGCTAAAGAAAACTTATTATTAAAGAAAATGTATGAAGTTATACTTTTATAAAAATATAATTAATTGTATCCTTTATAAAATTAGTGTAGGCTATGCTTATAGTGCTTTTCAAGTGTTTATAAAGCAGTGTATGCTAATGTCCTAGGTCTTCACATTCACTCATTCACTGACTTGTCCAGAACAACCTCCAGTCCTACAAGCTCCGATCATGATAAGTGCCCTATACAGGTATACTTTTATCTTTTATACCATATTTTTACTGTCTCTTCTGTGCTTTAGATAGGTTTAAATACACAAACACTCACCATTCTTTTATAGTTGCCTATGGTAACATGCTGTATAGGTTAGCAGCCTCGGTGTGTGGTAGACTATGCCACCTAAGTTTGTGTAAGTGCACTCTATGATGTTAGTATAATGATGAAATTGCCATGGATGTCAGTACCTCAATGAAACCTTTCTCAGAATGAATCCCCATAATTAATTATGCATAGTTGTAATGGTTTAGCCTTAAGACCACACAGCTGAAGGAAAAATATAATGGTATGTAGCTATGAAACAATGTCACATACTTTCAAACAATAAATATTTATTAGTTGTTTATAAATTAGAGAAAGCATCTAATAGAGTCCCCGATATATAGTAGGAATTTTTGAAATTTTAATCCCCCTCCTCCTTTCCTTTTTAGTTAAGTATCCCCTAAACTCATGCACATGCACATGTATACTCATACACTGGTGCATGGACTTCTCTAATCCATTCTATTCATTAATAATGAGTGAATTTTGAGAAAGATTGACATGCATGCCCACAGGATGGATTTTATTTAGTAATAATAACATTCTTGGAGTATCTTTATAACAGGAATGAGAAAAATAAAACATTGGACATGAAATAAATATTTAAATGGATGTTCCTATAGATTGACTTATGATCTCTTATCAACCATCTGAGCTTGCTTCTTGTGCTAAAGATTTCAAAGATAATTTTTAAAATATATTTTATTGATTTTTTTTTTACAGAAAAGAAGGGAAAGGGATAGAGAGTTAGAAACATCGATGAGAGAGAAACATCCATCAGCTGCCTCCTGCACACTCCCTACTGGGTATGTGTCTGCAACCAAGGAACATGCCCTTGACCAGAATCGAACCTGGGACCCTTGAGTTTGCAGGCCAACGCTCTATCCACTGAGCCAAACCAGTTAGGACTCAAAGATAATATTTAATACTTTTCATTAATGCATTCCCTTCATCACTCCTTCTGAGGCTTCCTATAGAATTAGCAAACCAGCCAAAATAAAAATGTAGGAACCATTATTATTAATAAATGCAGGCTCATAGGTAAAGTGTCAAAACATTTTCAAAGGGCCAGATTTTAACCTCCAATGCATTCCACTCACTTTTATCCAATTACAAAATGCATGTCATTCTAACCAAGGTACATGTTTTTAAAGTCTGACGTTGACATGCACCACACAGAGTGCATAACTGCATAACTGGGCAGAGGTCCATGATTTACTATGATTTATATTCTGTCGTTGGACCTAATGCACAATGACTGGGTCAAAATCCTCTTCCCTTTCTCCAGCCCTTTAAATGGAATCAAGCATAGGACAATATTAATTTTTAAGTTAACTTACTCTAATTGAATGGCAATGTTTTATTATACTCATGTATCAACAATGACTACGATACATCATAAATGACACAGCTAAAGTAGATCCTTTATGCTTTGCTATTCATTCTCCTTGATGTTTTATCCACAAGCCCTTTAAATACCACCATTAGTATATGAATATACTCTGTTAGTAAATTAACATTACTAAATCATCCTTATACTAGTGACAGCATTCCTAAATCATGCACAACAGTATGCAAACCAGGTCATACTTCTTCCAACAGAGATTTGTTACATTATAGAAATCCATAGCTAAAGGAATCTTAAGTGATCATTCAGTCTATATGCCTTCTTTCAAGAAGAATCAATTTTATCTTGTGTTCCAACACTTTGTCCCTCATATGGTTCTGTCTCTTGGAAAGATGAAAAATAAATTGTTAGTGATATTTCTCTTTATTATTATGATAACTAATAACACATGTGATTTCCTCTCCTAGCAGTTTTTTCCATTGTACAGTACAGTATCATCAACTGTAAGAATAATGTTACTCAGCAGGTCTTAAACATTTTCGTCTTGCATAACTGAAACCTAATACCACTGAATGGCAACTACCATTTCCAGCCTCTGGTAATCACTATTCTACTTTTTGCTTCTATGTGTTTGACAATGCACTTCATGTAAGCAGGATTATGCCATATCTGCCCTTCTGTGCCTGGGTTATTTCACTTAGCACAATGCCCTCAAGGTCCAACCACCTTGCCAAATATGATAGGATTTCTTTTTTGTAAGACTGTATATTCTATTATATGTATACTATATTTTCTTTATGCATTCATCCCCCATTGGACATTTAAATTTGTTTCACCTCTTGGCTATTGTGAATAATCTCACACTGAGCATGACAGTGCAAATTTCTCTTGGAGATCCTGATTTTATTTCATTAGAATATATAACCAGAAGTGGGTATGCTAGGTCTTATATTTCTTTTTTTTTAATATGAGAAACCTCCATACTGTTTTCCATAGTGGCTGCATGATTCTCTGATCCCACTAACATCATAAAAACGTTTCAATTTCTTCACATCCTCACCAACACTTGTTTCATTTTGTTTTTGATAATGGTCATCCAGACTGGTAATGTCCCTTTGTGGTTTTAAGGAGTAGTAATGGCATAAAGGCAGGTACATGGACAATTGAAACAAAATGAAAAATAAACCCACATACATATGGGCAACTTATCTTCAACCAGGATACCAAGAATACATATCAAGAAAGAATAATCTCTTCAACAAATGGTGTTGGGAAAACTGGATGTCCATATGCAATAAAAGTGAAACCGGACCCTTATCAACTCAAAACTGATTAAAATGTAAATGGAGATGTAAAACTATAGAATTCATGGAAGAAAAGATAGGGGAAAATCTTTGTGACATTGTTCTTGGCAATGACTTCTTGGATATAACACCAAAAACACAGACAAGAGAAGCAAAAATAGACATACAAAACTAAAATGCTTCTGCACAGAAAAGGAAGCAACAGAGTGAAAAGGCAACCTACAGAATGAGAAAAATACTCACAAACTGCATATCTTATAAGGAGTTAATATTTAAAATATACAAGAAACTTATGCAACTTACTATCAAAAAACAGCCTGATTAAAAAATGAGCAATGGCTAATGCTATGATGGCAATCAGTAGTTAGTGTATGACTCCAATGTTGTATGCCTTAAACTTACACAATGTTATATACATAAATTATATTTAAATATACATCGGGTATATATACATATATAATCTACCTATTTAAAAGCTTTATGTGTGTGTGTGTGTGTGTATTTCAATAAACCTGAAAAATGGGCAAAGAACTTGAATAATTGTTTCTCAAAGAAGGCATAGAAATATCCAATAGGAATAAATAAAGAGGCTCTCAACATCACTAACCATCAAGAAAATGTCATTTCTTAAACAATCATATTCAATGAAAACACATGATTCTCAGTGATGTGACTGATTTATAACTTCCCAGAAAAAAAGATGAACCTCCTGTGGTTGGGTTGTAAATAAAAAATGATTTTTAGTGTCTGATTTTCACTGTAAACATAAAAATTGGCAGAAAACAATCCATGATGCTTGGGCTGACACCCTCCATCCCCCTGAGGAGTAGCCTGGCCTTTGACTCTTATTCACATTAATTGTGAGGACTGAATGAGCTAATATATGTAATAATATGTTAAAAAAAACATTAAGTAAGCTTAAAAACACCATATATTATAATAATTACTAGAGGCCTGGTGCATGAAATTTGTGCATGAAGTGGGGGGAGTCCCTCATCCCAGCCTGCACCCTCTCCAATCTGGGACCCCTTCAGGCCCAATCCCAATTGGGTCTAAACGGACAGTCGGTCATGCCTCTCACAATTAGGTTGCTGGCTTCTAATTGCTCACCTGCCTGCCTTCCTGATTGTCCCTAACTGCTTCTGCCTGCCAGCCTTATCACTCCCTAACCACTCCCCTGCCAGCCTAATTGATGTCTAACTGCTCTCCTGCCAGCATGTTTGCCCCCAACTTCCCATCTCTGCTGGCCCGGTAACTCCTAACTACACTGCACTGCAGGCTTGATTGCCCCCAACTGCCCTCCCTTGCAGCCTTGGTCCCTCCCCTGCAGGCCCAGTCACTGCCCAACTTTACTACTTTACCAGCCTGGTCACCCCTAACTGCCCTCCCCTGCAGGCTTGATTGCCCTCAACTGCCCTCCTTTGCAGGCCTGGTCCCTCCCAATTGCCCTCTTCTGCTGGTCATCTTATGGTGGCCATCTTGTGTCCACATAGGGGCAGGATCTTTGACCACATTGGGACACCATCTTGTGTGTTGGAGTGATGGTAAATCTGCCTATTACTCTTTTATTAGACAGGATAAAGGCCTGCTGATTTGCCCTGAAGGGTGTCCCGGATCAGGGTGGGGGTTCCCCTGGGGTGTGGAGCAGCCTGGGCAAGGGCTTGTGGTGGTTTGTAGGCCAGCCACACCCCCCAGCGATCCAAGTGGAGGCCCTGGTATCTGAAATTTATTTATCTTATACAATTGAAACTTTTTAGCCTGGAACAGAGCCAAGCTTTCTGATTGCTCAGTGGAGGAAGCCATTTATGTTGGAATGTATTTACCTTCTATAATTGAAACTTTGTAGCCTGGAGTGGAGGCCTAGGCTGGTCAGGGCTACAGAAGCTTGGCTTCCTCCATTGCCAGGGGCAACCCTAGCCTCTACTCTCTCGAGCTCTGTGGCTGTCGCCATTTCTGTTGGGATTGTCTATCTTCTATAATTAAAACTTGGTAGCATTGAGTAGAGGCCTAGACCAGCAAGGGCAGGCGAAAAGCTTGGCTTCCTTCATTGCCAGGGAAATCCAACCCTCTCTTCTGCTCTCAGTAGCTGCTGCCATCTTGGTTGGAGTTTATTTGCATAAGCACACCTGATTGGCTGATGGGTGTGGCTTGTAGGTATAGCAGAGGTGCGGTCAATTTGCATATTATTCTTTTATTAGATAGTATTTTAAAAATGGGATTGATGGAAGAAGCAATAAGTAGAAATACAATGAGAAAGAAGAATCTTTGGTTTTATTTTGTAGTAAGTTGTGAACAATGTAAGAAATTCTGTTGTGTTATTCTTTCTACAATTTAGTCTACCCCAGCGTCAAGCCACGCCAGTATTCTTGGACATCTAGAACTTTATCAGGCTCATCTTGAACTTTCACAGACTGTCTCCCTCTTTGTAAAATACTTTGCCTTCTGTTCTCCCACCGATCACAGCCTACTAAATCCTAGTCACCCTTCAGATTGCATTGTAATTATCACTGCTTCAAAGGAACGGTTGTGTCCCAAATCCCACTCCAAACTAGGTCAGTTCAATTCTCCTTACAATAGACTTTCAAAGCTCTTTGTACCTCCGCTTTGTAGCACTAAAAAATGTCAAATCACAAAGTTAGTGGTTTGCTCTGAGACGGCAACATCTTGACAAGAGGGTATGAATGAGAACTATATTTTCAAAAATTACAACTTTATCAGCACGTAAAGGATCTAGAATGTAATAATTACCTTAAAATGTACTTAAATCCACACAAGAATGAGTTATTTATATAATAACTGAGCTATTTTATTATAAAGACAAGTAGCTGACATATCAGGCTCTTGACTATATTCAGCATAACCATTCTTTGCTACCAGTGAGTCATGCTAATTCACATTCCAAGACAAGGCACCCGAGTTAAGAAGCTCCTTGTGCTACCTGGAGGAGAGAAGGCTGTCCTTCCCACCTCACCAGTTCTACAAATCTCATGGCTTATAATTAGCCTCCTCAGACCCCATCTATGTCACCAGAAAACGTGCGTGTAGTATCGGAAGAAACGGCTAACATATACAAATAAATAGTTACAATGCAGCATGAATAAAAATGGATGACCCAACTACATTTACCAGAACTTTTTCCAGTCTAACAAAAAAAGGGAAAAAAATAACTGGAAACACAATTTTTATGAGTTTCTGTTTTTATACACCATTTTCTCTTGGGTAACTATAACATCTAGACTGTTGTCCTTTCCTAAGCGGTGAAATTTGAAAAGAATGCAAAGCTGATTGTATTCTGCCCTCTATTGTGCCAACTGAAGCTGCAATGCTAAGAACAGAACTATTTCCCCTTCTGCCCTCAATATCAATCCGTGGACATTGTCAAACTTGACGTTTTATTGTCCCTTCCTTAGCGGAATGCTGTAAATAGAAACATTATTGTTATAAATTGTTCTTTGGAGTTTGACATTGTACAAATTACACTGTGTACTCTATTTTATTAAATGGTAAAACTCAGCAGGCTTTCTGTCAGGAGGCCAACCTATAGTACTCTGTTATTCTAAGAAATGAGGGCACTGTTGGCAGGCTAAGCAAAAGGTCTCATCATAACCATTCTGTCAGCAAATAAATCATGAAATCTTTTCTTAGGATACACATTAAAGCATTTATCCTGATCTTCAATATGTGCCTTAACATAGAGAGCAATGCTCTACATCTCGGCATGGGCTGATGGATGCCTGCATTCAACCAGAAATCGGCACATAAACAAAACATCAGGAATTTAATACATAAGCCAAAGGGCAGCTGAAGGGAAGTAAACTTGAGCCGAGTGGGGGTTTTTTGTTTTGTTTTTTTGTCTTTAAATGGCACAAACATTTGACTGTCTGAATACAGACCATGTTTAAAGTACCAGGAGAAATATATGAAACATTAAAAATTATAAGGTTTTCCCCCATGGAGCTTATAGTTTAGTTGGATAAGAATTGGAGAAAAGATCACATTATAGGGTGACTGGTAACCACAATAGATGCTCTAGAACAGTGGTTCTCAACCTTTCTAATGCCACAACCCTTTAATTCAGTTCCTCATGCTGTGGTGACCCCCAACCATAAAATTATTTTTGTTGCTATTTCATAACGGTAATTTTGCTACTGTTATGATTCGTAATGTAAATATCTGTAATGAATCAAAACACAGAATGACCATCTGTGTGTTTTCCGATGGTCTTAGGCGACCCTGCTAACAACCCACAGGTTGAGAACCGCTGCTGTAGAGCCTAAGGCCATCAGAAAACACAGATACTTACATTATGATTCATAACAGAAGCAAAATTACAGTTATGAAGTAGCAACAAAAATAATTTTATGGTTGGGGGTCACCACAACATGAAGAACTGTATTAAAGGGTTGAGGCATTAGAAAGGTTGAGAACCACTGCTCTAGAACGAGGGATCTTTTTAAAATAATTATTACAAATTAAGTGTTTAAGTGTTGTTCAAAAATGCATATTATGCTACAACAATAGATTTCAGTAGCTATAACAGAGACCTTAGGCCCATCAACCCCTAAAACATGTACTATCTTTATCCAAAAAAGCTTTCCAAGCCCTACTCTAGAAGATTGTAAGAAGAGATTGCCATGTACTGAACTGGTAAATAAGGGTTCTAAGAATGGGTAGAAATCAACAAAGGAAGGAAAGGAGGGAAGAGGAATCTGAGCTGAGGGACCCTCTGAGCAGAAGTACAGAGGTAAGAACTAGTGGTGTGGGGCAATACACAGGAGGCCAGTCTGGCTTAAGGTGATGGGTGCAATTGTTTGGAAAAGTAGAGACCACAGGGAAATGGTGGTTTTTGAGTTGGACACAAGAATGACAAGGTACCTAAATGCCAAGTGAAGAAATATGGACTTTCTCTTCACAGACAAAAGAGCTTTGATGTGATGGTTAACAGTTTTGTTTGTCTTGCTTTGTTTTTAGCAGATAAGTAAAAAAATGAAAGATAATTTTTTAAAACATTACCATTTTTTATTTCAATAAATCAGTCGTTTTATTCTACTTAACTAGATCAGCTTAAGGCACAGCAAAGAAAAGAGTCAACTTTTTATACTACCTCTATAAATTCACCCTTCCTTTTAACTGATTTCAAAGAAAATTTAACATTGATATATATAGTTTCTTTCCCAGCACACACTTATGTCCCTTACACCTGTGACCCATATTTCTTCATGCTTAATACTTGGAGAACCAAAGTCCTGAGCTAGCATCAGAGAGAAATAGTGGTCTTTGACCCTATCCCTTTTGATTTACAGAGTGGACGGTGCTGTCAATTTGATTTGCCCAAAGGTTAAAGCTTAAAGACAGTCTAGGACAGTGCAGTCCTCCAAAGAGATAAATGCACCAGGGCCAGCTCCCAGCCAAACAGCATTTGATATTCCTGCTCCTGACCATTTCAATCTGGTAAACAGGGGCTCCAGGTCAGCGTGAGGAAGGCTTGGCAAGTCAGTCCAGGTACCCAATTACCCTGCATGGGATAGCCCCATCGCAAACCATTGTATCTAGCAGGCTTCTCTAAAGAGTACAGCTACATTCTGATGCAGAATTAGAGGCTCCTGGTAAGTGTAATCCCAGAACTACCCAGTACCCAACTGAGACAGACTCCCAAATCTTCAGGTTACCCTCGAGCCAACTTCAACTTTCAGTTGTCACACAGGACTAGATCAGACAGCATAGCATCGCTTGAAAGTTAAAGGGAGACTCCAGTTCTGATTCAAGTCAGCCTCACACTCTGGGACTAGACTTAACTGACCTAGTTTTAAAGGAGAATTTTTAGGTTGCACAGGTATTGGAGAAAATATGACATAATGGGAAAAAATCACAGTTTCTACAGTTGGAAGATGAGTTGAATTTTACCAGATGAGCTCCCTTGAGCCAATCATTTAATTTCCCTGACATAATAATGTCTTCCTACCTGTAAAAAGCATCATCATAATCTCACAATGTTATTAAGTCAAAATAGAAAACATTCGTGAAATCACATTGCAAACTTCAACTATTTCCTGTTATTACCACTTCATGTTTTATACAGCAGGTCCTAAAGTGTTGTCTGGGAGCCCTAGACAGCAAAACTATTTTTATAAGAAAGCTAAGCTGTTATTTGACTTTTCACTCAAGTGCACAAGGGTGTTTTCTAGAGGCTATTCGATACATGAGCTATCATCACTCTATCAGCTAACAGAATGGTGTGTACATATTTGTATTTTCCAAAATTTTCTAAAGTAAATCTTTAACTTCTCAATAATTGTTTAAAATGTAAAGGACTTCTGATATCAAGCCATTTAAGAAATACTGATTTATAATTTAAGTTTAGAGCGACTTACATGTACATTAGAAACAAATAAAGCTCACATCCTTTGCTCATTTGGTAAATATAAGTGTAGATTAAAGAGGCAGGGAGGAATATCTTTTGTCAATGTTATATATTTGTGAGCTCATGTGTTGCAAAATAATAAGAATAGAAAAGAAAAACATTGAAAATTTTATCAACTAAAGTGCATATTGAGTATGTTTTACATTTGCCATGTTGCTCTAAAGAACACACAAAAAAGTCCAGCACACTTTCTGCTTAAAAACTTTGAAACAATTTGTGCAAAAAGGAATATTTTATAGAACAATATAATATACACTGATTAAAATTCTGACTAAATACTTTTTGTAAAATTTGTAATATAACCAGACATAATTTGGAACTACATGTTCTGATTGTGTGGCACAGAAAAGAATATATAAAAAGAATTAGAATAGAAATATTTCTGTGTCAGCAACCTATTATATTACTTATAAAATCATAATAATATAAATAGTAAATATTAATTTAATTAACACGAAATACAAGTTATTCTCCTTGGGAACAAGACCCAGGAGCTGACCCTGGCTGTTGTAACAGGAAGCCAGGGTTATTGTTTGGTCACATGTGCCATATTCAGGCATTATAGTGCCAACAGTGAAAACTATATTTAAAAAGTAGGCTTCACTATTTTTTTTTATATTGTGGGAATTCACCAAAATTGAAGATACAACGCGTCCTCTGAATCTCTGACCTATCCAGAAAGATTTTTGTTCGGATTTGAGCCAGAAGGAGAGAAGGTCAAGCAGGTCTAGATCCAAACAGACTCTGAATAGAAAGCAGCTGGGCGTACAAATCTAGTTCTGGTCTGGATAACAGGACCAAAGTAGGATGTGAGCAGGAGTCAATGGTTGGAAGCAACAGCCAGGACTCGCTGAGCTAAAGCATTTAAACATTCATTGGCCAAATGAACCAAAAGCCAAGGCAAAGGCTAGTTCCATTTTCCATTGACGTTAGCTTTCAACTTCATTCTTCTTGGTTAAAACTGATAGTTTAGAGTAATTGCTCTTAGATGACTTATAGCAGGAAGCCTTGGTAAAGGAGAAAAAATTCATACGACTTAACATTCCATACTACAGAATAACTTGAGACATAGTCTTACCATCCATAGAGAAGACTAAAATAAAGGTTCCTTTAGCAAAATTGGGCCTGACAAAGATTGGATCAGGAAAAAGACAAGCAAGAATTAGAACATGCAAAACATATATACTACTATTAATTATAAGTTATATTGTAAATAAAATTTAAAAAATTTAAAAAAAGAATTAGAACATGCCATTGTGGCTTTTGGGAAAATTTAATCTCTCTCTTTTTCTCTCTTTTTTCCCCATAAATTGTAACTTCAGAAGAAGTTAATATTTTTAAAGAAGCTCTACCTCATTTCTTCTCTTTCTCTTCTTCTGACAAAGAAGGGAACAAAAGGGACAGTGTGTTTACTATTTTATAATTACTATTTCAGGAATAATTAGGCATGGGGATAAGAAAGGTCATTTCTGCCAAAACTGGTTTGGCTTAGTGGATAGAGGTCCCGGATTCGATTCCGGTCAAGGGCATGTACCTTGGCTGCAGGCACATCCCCAGTATGGGTTGTGCAAGATTGATCAATGTTTCAGCTGATCAATGTTTCTCTCTCATCGATGTTTCTGACTTTCTATCCCTCTCCCTTCCTTTCTGTAAAAAATCAATAAAATATATTTTAAAAAGAAAGATCATTTCCCTTTCCCAGGAAAAAGAGAAATAATATAATTTTAAAGTAGTTCAGGTTCAATAAGCTAATTACAAGAGCTAGAATTTACTATTAGTAAATATCTTTTATGAATGAGAAACCACCATTTTGCTCTTCCCTAATACATGTTTCTCAATTTATTTTTTGTTGTTGTTGAAATGGATTCTTGAACCTGTAAGAGGTAGCTGACGGTGACCTTGGATGTGTACTCAGATCAAGGTCCCCAGGGATAACTTGGTGAGAGTGAACCAGACAGAGGCCCCAGCACCACTAGCCACCTTGAAATAATAATGGCTTTATAATTATTATTTGTATTTAAAAGTTCAAATGAATATCCTATGTAATAAAAGTCATGCAAATCGACCAAACAACAGAATGACAAGTCGCTCTGACCTGCACTGAGCATCAGGGGACAGATCCTCAATGCAGAAGCTTCCCCCTAGTGGTCAGTGCACACCCACAGGGAGAGTGCTGCTCAGCCAGAAGCAGGGCTCATTGCTAGCAAGTGCAGCAGTGGTGGCAGGAGTCTCTCCCACCTCTGTAGCAGCACTAAGGGTATCTGATTGCGGGTGGGGAGCAGGCCTAAGCCTCCATCAATCAGACAAATCTCTGAGGGCTTCTGGGCTATGAGAAGGTATGGGCTGAGGGACCTCCTTCCCAGTGCACAAATTTGTGCACAGGACCTCTTGTATGTTATATTTTTACTGGCCAACTACATTTATTAACTCTGTAGTCATAATAAAAATATGCTCTGGACCACTTACCAAATCAACCAAAACAAAATTTTTGAGCATTTATCATATAAAAACACTTTCACCCGTAGTACTACATAGATAAATGAGACAAAGTCCCCATCAAATTATTTTCATCAGATTATGAAAAATAAGATCAGTATAAAACACTATGAAAATAAGATCAGTATAAAACACCCTTATCTATCCTGTATAATAAAAGAGAAACATGCAAATTTGACCGTACTTTCACTCCTGATTGGCTATGCTACCAGCCAATCAGGAGCGGGGGCAGGGCCAAATAGTATGAGCACTGGGCCCCAGGGATGAAGATGAAGAGGCGGTGGCGGCAAGCGCCCAGCCCCTGGGTGCTGTGAGGGGAAGTGGTGGCAGCAGCAGCAGTGGTAGTGGCCGCCACAGGGAGTGCCTGGCCCCTAGGTGCTGTGAGTGGAAGTTCCATCACTCACTATGACATGTGCTGACCACCAGGGGGCAGCACAGAACTAAGAAGGCCCCAGCTGGCAGCCAGGGAAGGAAGGCCCCAGCTAGCAGCGAAAGGGCCCTGATCAGCCCTGATTGCTACCCAGGCCTGGGCACCCTACCTGAGCATGAATTTCGTGTACTGGGCCTCAAGTGTTAATAAAAGGTTAATAATGCAGCCTTATAAGTTAATAGCAAAACAAGGAATAGTCCGAATTTGTAGATTTATTTTTTTAACTTTATTTTTTTCTCTTTTTTAAATTTTTTTATTTTTTATTTTTTGCAGTATAACTTAGATTTAATAGAAGTACATATGCTTTCATTTTTTTATTTTTTTTCCTTTTTTTTCTCTCCCCCCCCCATCAAATTTGTAGATTTATAACAATAAAAAACCAAAATGGTTTTCTTCATTGGCAACATTTTAATGAGCACATCGTCTGCCAGACCCTGATATCATTTAACCCTCAAAGCATCTTAGCTGGATGTAATTTTCAGGAATCCTGCCACTAGGAAGTGGTGCAGGGAAGCAAAGATCTCAGAAAAGTTCTCCCATAACACTTCCTTACTCCTCAGAAACTGCTTAAACTTTCAACCCTATGGGGAGTGCTGTGTAACTGAGGAGAGCAGCATGCAGAAAGCTTTCTTATAGGAAGCACCAGTGCAAGGAAGTACTCCTCAGGGAATCCAGCACAGCCATTGTTATGCCACTGTAAACACAGCAAGTCAGAGAGTAATGAGACTTAGCATGGGGGCCTGCTATCAGGGAGGAGCACTGCAAGGCCAGCCCATGGGAATTCAAGCCCTCTCCTCATGGAGAGAGGTGATATGAATGACATTCCCAGTGAGTGACCTTTTCAGACATAGAGGAAGGCAAGAGAGAGAGACACCTCACCTGCAAAGCTAAGCTTCACATAACACTCTCCCTCTCACAGGTTGAATGGCACTTCAGGCCACACCTGGATTTTCAAATTGTGTTTTAAATAATTACAGTCATTAACATAATCATGTTAAAGTATCTCCTTTGTACTGATATTATGCTAACACTGACAATGGCATAATGATATACTACAGTAAAGGGCTTTTAAAAAATAAAACCACAGATATGGTAGCAATGGCTTAAGTTGTTATCATGCTGAACTTTTTAATTCCATAAATATAGGAAAACTCCTCAAAGTGCAAAATCCAATATAAATGAAAATCAACATAAACAAAAGTGTCTGAGCCAAGTTCAATACTTAGCTTATCCCAATAATATGTGTATTAGAAGCAAAAGGGTCTACGATGAAAGGCCACTCTTATTTCTAGGTTTAAAAAACATAAGCCTATTGGTGTGTACCACATATATCTGTCACCTATTTTTAAATACAAAGTTTAGCCAGAGATGGACATTCTCTTCTTGGAGACCATTTTAAATTTAAAAATATTAACACTGCTTTTCAGAATCCACATAGTGTTTTGAAATCCTGTTGGATTCCAAAATATTTGGCTTATGATTTATGTTGTATTTAAGGGTGATTTACTTAGAGGGGAAAAGACATAAGTTTTCAAAATAAATCAACAATAAAACAACAAACACTAGGGAAGCAATATTAGACAAAAGACATGAAAAGACAAAAGGCATTTCACAAAAGAAGAAACTGGCAATAGTAACAAAAATATATAAAAGATGTTCACCCTGTTTTGTGATATGAAAATTAAGACCACAATGAAATCATTTTACACTGAATAGATTGGCACAAATTAATAAGTTTGATATTACCAAATGCTATGGAGTATGTGGGTACGGTGAGGTAGTGCTAGTGACAAGTTAGCGCAAGCATTTTTTAAAAGAATTTGTTATTAGATGGTAAAGTTGAACATTTGGATAAACTATAGTCTCGCAATTCTGCTCTTCATTTACATGCCCTAGAAGCAGTGGTCGGCAAACTCACTAGTCAACAGAGCCAAATATCAACCGTATAACAATTGAAATTTCTTTTGAGAGCCAAATTTTTTAAACTTAAACTTCTTCTAACACCACTTCTTCAAAAGAGACTCACCCAGGCCATGGTATTTTGTGGAAGAGCCGCACTCAAGGGCCGCATGTGGCTCACGAGCCGCATGTGGCTCACGAGCCGCATGTGGCTCACGAGCCGCAGTTTGCCAACCACTGCCAAAAGAACTTTTGCAAATGTATATCATAAGATGTTTACACTAATATTAATAGCAGTGCAGTATATAATAGACAGGGTAAACTGAATTGCCCAAATGTCCAATAGTAGGATAATGATAAATAATGTGTGGTATCTTCACGGAATGGGCTCTAACTTCAGGGAAAATGAATGAAGTACAGCCAGATACAATATCAGAGGTAAAAAAAAAAAAAAAAATACAAAAGTTAAAAAATAAGCAAAATTACACATTTTTTGGTTTTATGATATATAAAATTAAAATAAAGACATGGGAATAATAAAAACAAAATGCAAACAATCCCTAGTTCTGAAGGGATCTTGATGATACTATCAATAATGTTCTGATTCTTCATTTAGGGTTAGAGTTCATTATACTGTTGTGCCATTTAACATGCCTGTGTGTAGCACGCATTGTTTTATATTCATAATTGGTATATTTAAATGTATTTAAAGATGTGTATATAAAATCATGTTATATTATTATTTCTTAGTTGTAATTACTTATTTTCTTCTTTACTTCTTAGAAAGTACTTTTACATAATTCATTTTCCCCAACTATATTTCATTGATCAATCATTCAAATTGCTATTAAGAACATAATAAAGTAATTTAAAGTGGTCAGGAGTTCCAGTTAAGTTTCACATATTCTTAGTGGGAAAATGTTGAATTTTGACTAAAATATTTTTAATGTGTTGTTAAATCCTTTTTTGATTCTAACTCAGATTTTCTACACTATTATACAGTTAATAGGAACATGCGGTCATCATATTATAAATAACATGGGTATAATTTTAATTCTACATCAAACAGTATAAGTAAATAGTAATATGGTATTAATGTTATTCAAAGAGGTCTACTGTATTTATTTTACATATGAGCAAACAGTTACCCTTCTTTTTGTTAAAATGATCTTACATCTCACATATACAGCTTAAAATTTCATACAAAATTAAATATGTTAATATTACTTACCTAAGAAAGTTTTTCTGGTATACCTGTCTGTTCTAAAATTTTCTTACATGGATAGTTATACAAGTGATTTCCACTCACAGTAATGCTGCCTCTGGCTCTAACGTTTAAATGTTGCATATGTGACATAGTAAATCATGCTGACATGCTATCATTAACGAAACTGTGAGACACCATGTTTCCAATTTACAGGGATTCCAATAAAGAATGTGCTTGATGAGATTTAGAGATTTATTTGTTTACTAACTCAGTCAGAAGTTTTACATTTTAGACTTAATTTCAACCTCAAAAGAAATACCAAGAGATTGCTTCACTTTCACAATAATTATAATCACTTATCATGAAAGCCTCAGACTTAGAATCAAAAGGAGAGTCAACTAGGAGAAAGCCATTCTGTGGGAGAAATCTCAAATTTATATTCCAAGGCCATTAAATTATTGATTCTATACAGATCAATTTCTTTATGTATAAATGGATATCTATAGATCACAGAAGCTTGTGTCTCTGGGTGTGAATCATCATACAGATTTGCATATATTTTTATTACTACATGACTCAAAGGAACTATAAAAAAATGAATTGGGAACAGTAAAAGCTAGAACACCATGCATCTAATTAGGACTGCATTTAGCCAAGTTAAATCAGATGCAAATATAGCTTGTGGTTGCACAAATGTATTACTTTCAAGCTTATAGCAATTAATTACTTCAGGGACATAAAAATATTACTAAACCAAACAAGTCTCTAAAACCACAGTTTAAACTAAATCAGAAGAACAAAAATACCCAACTAAAATGGATTATTCCTTTCAGGACTGATATTTTTCAGTTTCTGATATTTATTAGGCATCTCTTATATGCCATGTAAAGGCCAATGCAAAATAATACTATGAGCCAATCCAACCTGTTAAAGATTATGTGATCTTAATTTTAGTCCATAAATAATTATAACATAAAGTCCAGTTTAACTCTAAAATGACTTACATTATCATTACGTAATCATAGATCAAAATCAGAAATGATATAATTTAGAATAGGATTTGGAAAACTTTTTCTCTAAAGAGCTTCTGTTGCAACAACTCTACTTGCCATTTGCAGCACAAAGCAGCTCCACTTAACAGACAATAAGTAACAGGTGATACACAAAAAAATAAGCATGGCTACGTTCCAGCAACCCTTCATTTATGGACACTGAACTTTAAATTTCGTACAAACTTCATGCATCATGTAATGTTATTCTTTTGATTTTTTTCAACCATTTAAAAATATGAATATCATTCTATCTATCCACATTTTCTCCTGTAATTCTGTAAATGTCTTCTTTGTTTATTCAATAGTGATAAGTTCTGGTGTTATAATGAAGAGCATTTTATCTTCTAGTTGGTTACTATGGAGAATAACTAGTTCTTGAAGGGTGGGTAGGACTAGGAAAGGTAGAGATGGGAGAAGAGCATTCCAGATAGAGGGACAACCCGTAGTGCAAACCCATGGCTTGCAAAGGTTGGGAGACATCCTGGGAATTGAAAAGGGTCTCACTTGTCTGGAGCCAAAGATATCTGAAGAGAGCTGCTGGAGAATAAAGTTAAAGCAAGTGGGAGAAGGGCATACGTGGCATGGGAGCATGCCAATTAAAAGCAAGGATTCTGGAGTCCAACCGCCCATATCCTGACTTGGCTACTTATTGGCTGAGGGACCTCACATCTATCTCCCTATTTCCATTTCCTCGCTGAAAAATGGAAATTGTGATAGTGCCAACCACATTAGATTTCAGTGAAGATAAATGAGTCAAGATATGTAGTGCCTGGTGTGGAATGAGCATTCAATACAAGTTAACTTTTTAAAATGTAAAAATTACTCTTAGCTCATGAACCAAATCAAATCTAACAGGATTTGGCCCAGGAGCCATAGTGTATCAACCCTGCCTTAGAACATAAAGTTATTTTCTTTTAGAAAAGTCTCTTTCTAAAAAGTATCATTTTAAAAAGTTAAATGTATTAGGGTGACATTTGTTAATGATATCAAATAGGTTTCAGGTGTGAATTTCTGTTACAAGATCTAGATATTGTACTGTGTGCCTGCCACACAAAGTCAAATCATCTATGCATCACATAAAAAAAAAAACTTTGTGTTTCTCATATCATTTTTAAGCTTCTAAAATGGTTCTCTGAGTAGAATTACCTAACCTCAATATAGTTCTTAGAGAAAAACTCCTTTATTGCATTTAATTTAAATTCACTTTAAAAAGTACCTCCCTAAGGGTAAATATTTTTTACATTTCCCCTCAGTTTCATAAAATTTTATGTGGAGATCATTCGATCTGCCTTATCCAAAATATCTTGGTCTACCTTTAAACACTGAGTTTAAACAAGTGGGAGTAAATATAGTGTGCACTGAGTCCCACCTGCCTTTCCTGTGGGTCACCCAACCATGCATATGCTCATGAGCTGCCAGCTGCGAATGACCCACCACGGAGAGCCAGCTGTGGGCCAGAGGCAGTGTCACAATGGAACACCCAAGCTGAGAAGAGTGGCTGTGTCTAGAATGCTAAAGAACCTGCTTCCTGGGGAACATGGAATCATTCTCAGACAGCTTATCCAATTTAAACTACTGCATATGGTGTTGTTAATTACTACAAATAAATTCGATATTCTTAAATATCTCTAGCATAGTTAAAATTTCTCTGTCCTGCAAAGTCGTGATCCTGAGAAGCATCAGTCGAAGGGAGGGAAAGTGCCAGTAATATCAAAATGTCTTTGAAACAAATGGTGCTCCATTTTTGAAAATTCAACATTTTGGATAATTGCAATGTTTCCTTTTTCTGAGTTTTTATCATCAACATAGAAGTTATGGTTATTTCATTCCTGCAATTTTCTGTTCTGAATTCTGTCTCTTTAATGTTGAATTTATTTTGAGCTACTTTGCTTGTGTGGAACATCATGGGAACGTTAGCTATTTTTCTCCCTCAAGTATCTCTTTGGATTTGTGTAATATTAAGTACAATAACATATTTTCAAATCAGAGAATTTCTAAAGCTATGTCTGAGAAGAAAAGACTTTCTATGAATAAGGAAATATAAGGAGCCTGGAACTGGCAGCAAATGAAATAAAAATTATGCTGTTGGAATCATGAAGCAGTAACATTTTGCATCTTTTCCAAGGTCAAAATTGACCATGAAATTATCTTAATGCTTCTAAGTTCTTAGGGAATAACCCTTCATCTCACAAAAAGTTTACAATATAATTTAGCAATTTAGCAGATGGCATTGCAAATAAGAACAAAATCTTACAGGAGTCATTCCCTTCAGATCAACATAAAGGTGCAATGAATTAACCAGACTCAGGGCTGGAGTGTGAGGTTATATCTGTTTGTTGTTGCTTCTACACAATAAATTTAGCTCAGGCCATTACAAAGTAAACCAAGACATAAAGTTCTGTGGGGTAAAAGTTCTTACACAGGCTATAAACTAAAATGGCTCAAACAGTAAATGAAAACAAAGCTCTCCGTATTCTGCAAAACCGAGCAGAGTTCTTGACCTGCTTGCAGCAAGTTGTACCTGTGGAAATGCATCCAGTAAAGAAACACTGGTTGGTAGGGCATTATAAATGGGACTCATTTGAACAACTGTTCTAATGAACACTTTCTCCTATCTTCAGTGGGTTAAGAATATTAGAGTTTTGTTCCTGCTGAGAATGCCTATGTGTTAACTCCCCAGGAACTTGTTGTAATGTCTCCTGGTGTGGATAAGACAGTACTGCATTCTGTAGTTGCCAGCTGGTAGGAGCAAAAACACCTGGGCAAAGTACTTGTGAAATGGCATATTTCTTCTCCCTGGCAGGCACGGCAGACTGAGGAATCTGCTTCCTACTTTGGCCTTAAAAAAAGGGGGTATTGCACAAAATGTGAAAGCAGTAGTTCAGTCCCGTCTTTACCTCCACCTTCCCAGATACGGGTGGTGGATTTTGTTTTTGTCACTTTTATCTATTCCATTGGGCTGAACATTTCACAACTTGCTACAATGAATCCACCATCAAATCCATATCTATCTCTGCTCCCAAAAGGAACAACTACCTTTATCCATGCATAATCAGAAATTAACATATTTTTGTGGAGACTGATGACTGAAATATATAACAGCATTGGCTAATTGGGAATACGTGCTGATTTGCTATCCACATTTAAATCTACAGGATAAAGGTAGAATCATAAACAGAATACCTCAGTTGCAAACTAAACAGCCTTCAACTTCATGAGCCGAGAGGTGTGAGGAATAAATAAAAAACTTTCTAACACCACAGCAATAATTCATTATTATTTTTTATACAGAAGGTATAATTAGCAACATTTTAAAGGATTATGTTTATCTTGCCTTTGGTGTTCAAGTTGTGACTCACTTAAATGTGATGTTGCCTTATCTATAATTAAAATTCAATTCTTTCCATCACTAATTATTATTTTTTATACTTTTTAAATGTATTGTTTTTATTGAATTTATTGGGGTGACATTGGTTAATAAAATTGTATACATTTCTGGTATACAATTCTATAACACATCATCTACATATTGCATTGCATGTTCACTACCCCAAGTTAAGTCTTCTTCCATCACCATTTATCTTTCCTATACTCACTTCTACCTCTTCCCTCCCCGTCTCCCTTCTGGTAATCACTATTGTGTTGTCTGTGACTATGAGTTAGATTTTTTTTTCTTAATCCCTTCAAGCACCCCTACAACCCCTCCACTGTCAGTTTTCAGTTTGTTCTCTATCTATACTATGAATCTATTTCTATTTTGTTGGTTGGTTTATTTTGTTCATTAGATTCCACATATGAATAAAATCATATGGTACTTGTCCTTCTCTGACTGGATTATTTCACTTAGCATAATAGTCTCCAGATCCATCCATGCTGTTACAAAGGGTAAGATTTCTTTCCTGAGTAGTATTCCATTATGCAAATGTACCACAGCTTTATTATCCACTCATTCACTGATGAACACTTGGGCTGCTTCCAAACCTTGGCTATCCTATATTATAAAAGGGTAATATACAAATTGACCCTAAGAGTGGAATGACCAGAAAAACTGCTCGACCAGTTACTGTGAGGTGCACTGACCACCTCAGTCCCTTTCTCTGGTCGGCAGGCTCTGAATGCCCAATGGCAAGTGGGGAACCAGAGGTGGGTGGTGGCAGTGGGCAGGACTGGAAGCAGGCAGCCAGGGAAAATTGCCCTGACCACAAGCCAGGCCTAGAGATAGTACCTGTGCATGAATTTCATGCACCAGGCTTCTAGTTGCAAATAATGCTGCAATGAACATAGGGGTGCATATATTCTTTTGAATTCCTGTTTTGATTTTTTTATATATATTTCCAGAAGTAGACTCATTGGGTCATAAGGCAGATCCATTTTTACTTTTTTAAGATAGCTCCATACTGTTTTCCACAATGAGTGCACCGACCTGCATTCCAGCCAATAGTGCACAAGGGTTACCATTTCACCACAGGCTCACCAACATTTGTTTGGTGATTTATTGATGGAAGCCATTCTGACAGGTGTGAGGAAATATTGCATTGTGATTTTAATTTGCATTGCTCTGCTGATTAGTGATGTTAAGTATCTTTTCATATATCTATGTCCTCTTTGGAGAAGTGTCTACTCAGGTCCTTTGTCCACTTTTTATTCCCATCAGGAATTCATAAGAGTAAAAGATGCTCATATGTTAAGGTCACTAATATATCACAGACCACACTAACTCAGAATACAAGCCTGGTCTTAATTTTATCAACAACGCATCTCTCTCTAATGTTGTTTCCTCACCAGCTTTTCAAGTACCTCCAGCCCCTTACAAAATCTATTGAAATTATTTCTCAGAGAACGAGGAAATTTCTCACATCTGTTTTTAGCACAGTGCCTGAAGAACCACCTGACATCTTCCATTTATCTCCACTTCCTCCCCCAAAGTCAATTCATTTTCATGGGGGTAGTTGTGTTGGGTGTATCTCTTAAAACCTAAGAGAGAACTTTATCACTGGGCAAATGCCAGTCTATCAAGCTTTGGCATCGAGGCCAATACCAGCATTGTGGTATCCCAGCCCAGCTTTGCCAATGTAAAAAGAAGCCCTGTCCATAACCTTCATACCATACTACCATACAAGGTGATACCATACCAGGCTGCTTATACTGTCTCCTAGACATTCTCATTTAAAAGAGCACTTTGAATTTCCACCTCTCACAGCATGGTACAATGTGAGAGCTCAACACCATGTGATAGCCAAGTTCAACCTTCCTTTTAATGATGTACAGATTTTGGATTAAGCTCAAGTTATGACTCTGCCTTCCTGCTTGACTATCCTTTCCTAGGAGGATCCAATGTACCCTAAGATGAAGGAAATATTACTATAACTGTTTCACAATTGAACAAACTATTTCCTTGTTAAAAGAAGAGAAGAAAAAAAAACATTACAGCCCAGCCAGTATTACTCCACGGTTGAGCGCCAACCCAAGAATCAGGAAGTTACAGTTTGATTCTTGCTCAGGGGACGTGCCTGGATTTCAGGTTCTATACCCAGCAGTGGGTGTGCAGGAGGCAGTGAGCCATGATTCTGTCTCATCACTGATGTTTCTATCTCTCTCTCCCTCTCCCTCTTTCTGTCTGCAATCAATAAAAAATACTTTTTAAAAAATATTAAAAATTTCAAAACAGGAACAGTAGAGCATTAAACCAAGAGCAGGGTCTTCTGAGAACCAGGCCATGTGGAAGTGCACGGGTCATATGTCCATGAAGCCAACCCTTCCCAGAGAAGTGAAGGAGCTTGCTCAAGGCCACACAGCTGCTGCCTGCCTGAGTCAGGGTTGGAAGACAGAGGTCTGAGGGCAGCCAGCACTACCAGCTCCTCTGTTCATCAGCCAATACTTGTATCATCCTTCAGATATTGAGCCAAAACCTAACTGGAGAAGATATCAAGTTCAAGATGGGAATCACAAGGAACCCTGCTCTAGTCTCTTACACAAATACAAGGTTATTACTGAACCAGCTTAAGAAATTGGCACGTATTGCCATGAAAATAGCACAGGCAAGGCTAAATTGAAAACACTCAACTTCTTAAGGGAACAAAATGGATCTTTGGAGACAAGACACAAGTTAGGAAAAATAATGTGTTAGTGTACAATGGTTCATAGCCCTTTCCAAATTTTATTTTTAAATTACCCCAAAGTAAAAGATGTTCCCATGTTCTGAGGGATTCCAGGAAGAGAGACTCCAACCTTCAAAGAAAAATCCAATTTACCTCTTCTCTCAAGTTACCTTGCTATTCCTGAGACACTATGAATTTTTCTAAAAATAACAATTTTTACTGAAACACCATTTTTAAACATCTTTCTGCTTTAGACCAGAGCTGTCAATGTATATTCTGATAATGTACCGAGTGAGACAGTTTTGAAATTAAAGCCTCATGTACAGCTATTACATAATAGCAAATTTAACCTTGGGGAATTTACACATTATATCTATGAATGAGAGGTAATGCCTCACAAATAAGCATTCGATAAATACTAACTTTAATTTCTTCCTTTTATTTTAAACAATTTTCTTCATAGTGTTTTCATGACTGAGCCTTATTTTTTATAGCAGCTATTAATCTATTTCTGATATTAATTAACAAACAACTAAAAATAGTTCTTTAATAAATAAAAATTGTAATCAGGCTGCCCATAAAACCTGTTTATCCAGTACAACTCAGGTTGATAGTCATCGTCTTGGCTCAATTATTAATCAAGAATCTCTTTCTCAAGTGTCCCATTTTTTTTATCTTTATTGTTCAGTTTATTAATTACATTGTTTCCCCTTTTTATCCCCCTATAGCTTCCCTCCACCCTGTACCTATCCCACCCTCCACTCTCACCTCCCCCTCCCCACTGTCCTCTCCCATTGTTGCTAGATTTTTGTCCAGTCTCTTGCTGCACTTCCCACAACCGTTTTCTCCCCAAGAATTGTCAGTCCATTCCCTCTCTATGTCCATGTCTCTGTTATATTCACCAGTCTATCCTGTTCAACAGCCTATCAATTCACTTGATTTTTATGTTCATTTGTTGATAGATGTGTATTTGTTGTTGCTAGTTTGCACTTTTACCTTTTTCTTCTTCCTCTTCTTAAAGAATATCTTTCAGCATTTCATATAATGTTGGTTTGGTGGTGATGAACTCCTTTAGCTTTTTCTTATCTGTGAAGCACTTCATCTGACCTTCAATTCTGAATGATAGCTTTGCTGGATAGAGTAATCTTGGTTGTAGATTCTTGCTGTTCATCACTTTGAATATTTCTTGCCACTCCCATCTGGCCTGCATCGTTTCTGTTGAGAAATCCGCTGACAGTCGTATGGGTGCTCCCTTATAGGTAACCAACTGTTTCTCTCTTGCTGCTTTTAATATTCTCTCTTTGTCTTTTGCTCTTGGCATTTTAATTATGATGTGCCTCGGTGTGGTCCTCTTAGGGTTCCTATATATTGGGGTTCGGTGCACTTCTTGCACTCCTAAGTCAATTTCTTTCACCAGGTGTGGGAAGTTTTCAGTCACTATTTCTTCAAATAGGTTTTCATTGTGTTGGCCTCTCGCTTTTTCTGGCACCCCTATAATTCGGATGTTGGTATGCTTGAGGTTGTCCCAGAGGCCCCTTACACTATCTTCAATTTTTTGGATTCTTTTGATTTCTTGCTTTTTCAGATAAGTGGATTTTACCTCTTTGTGTTTCAAATCTTTAACTTAGTTCTTGGGGTGCTCCAGGGCACTTTCAGGTCTTTGTATAATATTTTTTGTTTCAGTCAGTGTATGCTTAATTTCTGGTTGGTCCTTTTTCATATCCTTGAGAGTCTGCTTTATATCCTTGAGGGTTTCTTTCATTTCCTTGTAGGGCTCATTCATTTCCACGTTGGTCATAATAATTTCTTTGCAGCTCTCGTTTATATCCTGGAGGGTGTTGTTCATTTTCTTGTAGGACTCACTCATTTCCTTTGTGGTCTTGCTTATTTCCTTATAGGCCTCAATCTTTTGTTGGAACCTCTTAAAAAACCCTATAACCGTGGTTCTGAATTCCATGTCCAGTCGTTTTTTTTCCTCCATTTCTTTCACATCTGATTTCTTTCCATGTTGCTGCATGGTGGCTGCTTCCCTGAGTTGGTCAATTAGCTTTGTGTGGTAGACGTGCTACAAGGGACAATGGCTCAGCCTCCCCGGTAACCTGAGATGGATATGAGCTGCACAGTCTTGCTGAAGTTAAGCTCAGTTAATCGTTGCTAGCACTTGGAGGGTTGACCTCCAGGCCAATTGTCTGTGAAGCTCAGCTGTGCTCAGGTTGGGTGGGCGGAGTCTCCGGGCCAAGCAGACAGCGTTAGCTCCGCCCTATGCGGCCCCAGAGACTCTGTGCTGGGGGCAATGGCCGCCAGCACCTCTGAGAGAGAGCCGCTACGGAGCTCCACCGGCTGCTGGTTGCCGGGGAATTCAGACTTTCCCAAAATGAGTCTGCATGCGCAATGTCTCACCCAGGATCGTAAAACAAAGCAGTCTGACGGTTTTCCGAATGAGAGGCAAGTCGCGGTGCGCTCTCTGCGCAGTCACGCAGCCGAGCTGTTCGCGCAAGCTGCCTTCTCCACAAGCCGGGAGACCCGGCAGCACCCGAGCTTCGGTGTGCCCTCCCACTGTCCAGTTTTCACCCTGTGTGATAGTGGGTTCTCTGGACTTCGCCCAGAGCTGGAGAATCAGTCAGTGGGACGCCTTTGTCTCCCTGTTCGAGAAAACTGGCCGGTTTTCAGCCGCCCGCCCTCTCCGCGGCGTGCGCTCCAAACCTCTCTCCGGGCGAATCTTTAAACGCTGTCCGCCGCCGCTCCTCCGGGTCACAGTGTCTTATCTTCACTTTTATTTGTGGAATTTTCACTCGGCGAGCTTTCTGGTGATTCTGGAAGTTGTTTGTTCTTTCGTTAAGTTGTAGTATTAAAATTGCTGATTATGATGGCAAGATAGGTGTTTTGCCTTTGCCGCCATCTTAGTTCCCCCAAGTGTCCCATTTTGAATGATAGCTTTTATGATCACTCTGGATATAATACAACTGGTATAACTTCAAAAGTTACCAATCCTCCCATTCTAGATAAGTTTTTTTTACCAATAATAATAATAATAATTATTATTATTATTATTTTATTTGTGGCTTTGCAAAATCAATCAGAATAAATGGAAATCACATTCATTCATCAGCACATGTTGAATCTGCACTTACTTCCTGTACCCTTCTATTAGGCATGTGAGGAAAACAGAAATTTTAAAAGCAAAAAACAAATCACTATCAATGGTTTTCTTGTTGTTTGGTATCTTTTTGTTGTTGTTGTTGTTTATTTGTTTGTTTGTTTTTACCTTTTCAAAATGGTTCATGCACTAGAACCATGTTCCTAGATGAAAATAATAACCCATTTTTAATTTTCCCTTATAAAGATAATTGTTCTTTTACTTCTGCCACTTACATTTTTTATATTTCTTATCTGGGTAGCTCAAAAATGAGTATGCACACTAAAGATTCATTTGCAAATATATGCTTGACTGTACCATGTCTTCAGGAATGGCTGTTCTGAGAGGCTCCTCCCAACCCTTCTCCTTGCTCTGACCTCCCTCAGCACTTCTTGTTGCTCTGACTGATTTGGTACTCATCACACTGCCTTTCACTTCACCTTGAAATAAGAATGGATCTGTGTCCCCCGCTGCACCATCATATCCTTGAGGGCAATTGAAAAACCTCAATAATAATGTTAACAGAAATTCATTAAATATTAAATGTGTGCCAGGTGCTTTACATAGTTTTGTTATTTAATCTTTGGAAATATCCTTTAAAGTATATGTTACAGATTTAAAAGAAAAATAAATAAGAAGAGATTCGGAGAGAAGTAACTTGCCTGAGTTAACCCTGCTAACAGGAAGCAGAAGCAAGTGTGACCCAAGGTTCTTTTAAGTCCATGCTCTTAGCACTCTGTGATTCCTTCCATGACCCCAAAGTAGATAAAGTTGTCTGGGCTATGAAAATATACAGTTCTCCAGGAACTGAAGTATTTAGAATTCACTGACCAATAGGCATTGTGACTATTCAAAAATGTCTTATTTAATAATATATTTAAGTAAGCTTATAATATAGAACAGGTAAGCATATTTTAAAGGTTTTTCAGTAGGAACACAGAGACAGCACATTTTTCTAAATCAATTCTTTAATCATAAATTATTTACTGGTTTAGCAGCTGGCATATATCTAACAGACAGGCAATAAACACTCAATAGATATTTGTTGAATGAAGGAGCAAACTTAAATTCCAAATGATAGCCTTGGATTTTTGTTTCGTTCTGTTCTTTTTATTGCCAGACTGAGGTCCCTATTTAAAATAAAACTTGTGCTCCGCCTAAGCCCAGCCTCAGGTCTGAATGACGTCCAGGGGACCTGAACACTTGGACTTCCTGTGGACTTCGTGGACTTGGCCAGAGAGGCAAGAACTTATCACAAAAGTTGTTCAGAACCACAAAAGACCTCAAATGAAAGAATACCAAAGCTGGAGGTATTATACTTCCTGACTTCAAGCTATACTATAAAGCTGTAATTATCAAAACACAATGATACCGGCATGAAAACAGAATCCAGAGCCCAGCAAGGAACCCAAGCATATCCAGTCAACTATTATTTGACAAGACGATACAGTGAGGAAAGGACGCTGGGATAATTGGATATATACAGGTAAAAGAGTAAATTGGACCATTTCTTACACAACTCACAAAAATTAACTTGAAATGGGTTACAGACTTCAAAGACATGAAACTCCTAGAAGAAAACATAGGAATAAAGCTCCTTGACATAAATCTCAGTAGTAGACTTTTTGGATATGACACCTGAAGTATATAAGAAAAGATAAACAAGTGGGACTACATGGAATTATAAAGCTTCTGCATAGCAAAAGAACCCATCAATAAAGTGAGACAACCTATAAATGGGAAAAATATTTGGAAACCATATATCTGATAACCCAATTTTTAAAAGTTGCCAAAGGACCTGAATACGCATTTCTTCAAAGAAGATACACAAAAGGTCAACAGGTACATGAAAAGATATTCAACATCACTAGTCATTAGGGAAATGCAAATTAAAACCACAATAGATACCACCTTACTCCTGTTAGAATGCCCATCATCCAAAAGACAAAAGATAGCAAAACTAGTGTAGATGTGAAGAAAAGGAAACTCTTGTGCACTGTTAGTGGGGTGAAAATTGGTGCAACCACTACGGAAACCAGTAATAAAGGATCTGCAAAAAATTAAATATAAAATATGATGCAGTAATCCCACTTCTGGAAATATATCCAAAGAAATGAAAACACCAACTGGAAAAGATGTCTTCACCCTCACATTCAAAACAGCATCATTTACAACTAGAAGCTCGGTGCACAAAATTCGTGCATGGTGGGCGGGGGATATCCCTTAACCCAGGCTGCACTCTCTCCAATATGAGACCCCTCAGGGATCTGACCTAAACAGGCAGTCGGACATCCTTATCACAATCCAGGACTGCTGGCTCCAAACTGCTCACCTGCCTGCCTCCCTGATTGCCCCTAACCGCTTCTGCCTGCCAGCCTGATCACCCCCTAACCACTACCTTGTCAGCCTAATTGATGTCTAATTGCTCCCCTGCCAGCCTGTTTGCCCTCAACTTACCTCCTCTGCAAGCCTGATCACCCCTAACTACCCTCCCTTGCAGGCTTGATCACCCTCAACTGCCCCCCCTTGCAGGTCTGGTCCCTCCCAACTGCCCTCCCCTGCTGACCTGATGGCCCACAACTGCCCTCCCTTGCAGGCCTGGAACCTCCCACTGTCCTCCCCTGCTGGCCATCTTCTGGTGGCCATCTTGTGTCCACATGGAGGCAGGATCTTTGACCACATGGGGGCAGCCCTCTTGTGTGTTGCAGTGATGGTCAATCTGCAAATTACTTTTATTAGGTAGGATAGAGGTCTGGTGCATGGTGGGGACCAGCTGGTTTGCCCTGAAGAGTGTCCCAGATCAGGGTGGGGGTTCCCTTGGGGTGAGGGGCAGCCTTGGCGAGGGGCCTGTGGAGGTTTGCAGGCTGGCCATGCCCCCCAGTGACCCAAGTGGAGGCCCTGGGATCTGGGATTAATCTATGTCTACAATTGAAACTTAGTAGCCTGTAGTGGAGCCAAGCCTTCTGCTTGCTCCCAGGTGGCAGCCATTTCTGTTTGAAACTTTGTAGGCTAGGCCAGCAACAGCAGGCTGAAAGCTTGGCTTCCTCCATGGCCAGGGAAACCCAAGCCTCTGTTCTCTCCAGCTCAGTGGCTGCCGCCATTTCTGTATCTTTTATAATTGAAACTTTGTAACATTGAGTGGAGGCCTAGGCAGGCAATGGCAGGCGGAAAGCTTGGCTTCCTCTGTTGCCAGGAAAACCCAAGCCTTATTCCTGCTCTCAGTGGCGGCAGCCATCTTGGTTGGGGTTTATTTGCGTAATCTGCTCCTGATTGGCTGGTGAGCATGGCTGTGGGCATGGCTTGTGGATGTGGCAAAGGTGCAGTCAAATTTGCATATTACTCTTTTATTAGATAGGGTAGCCAAGTTAAGGGAACAACCTAAGTGTCCATTGATGAATAAATGGATAATGAAGTTCTGGTAAATTACAACCATAAAATAGAGTAAACTCTATTATTTGCAACAATAGGATGGAACTTGAAGGCATTATGCTAGGTGAAATAAACCAGACATGGAAAGACAAATAATGTATGATATCTCTTATATATGAAATCTACAAACAAAAACAAAACTCAGAGATAAAGTGATCAGACCAGACTTGTGGTTAGCAGAGGTGAAGGGTAGAAGGAGAAAGAATTGGAAAAAGGTAGTCAGATGGCCAAAAGGTACAAATTTCCAATTATAACATAAAAATGCAGTAGGGATGTAATGTGTAACTATAGATAACACTGATATGTTACATATAGGAAATTTGCAAAGAGAGTAATCCTAAGAGTTTTGATAAAAATAAAACAAAACAAAAAACTCAGAAGCCAGGAACTGAATTCTTGTCAGAAAGAAGCAAAAGACAAAAGACCCTAAGGATTCAGAAAGAAAGAAAGCAGTGGGGATGTAAAGTCTATAGTGACAAGAGCAATATTTTTGGCATCCTCTGAGAATCTTTTCTGGCTATGTGAGGGAAATAAAAAATTATCAAATCAAGTAAGAGGGTAAAGTAAATAAAGCATGCTGTATCGTTCCCTTCCTGCATTTTATTTTTTATTTCTGTGTTCTGACCTAGAGAAGGAGCTGCTCTGCTGCTGTATTTTCTCTAAGTTCTCAATGCCAAATGGGAACAAATGGGGAAAGTCTCCACTGAAGAAACCCTGTTTATCTTCACTCAGGAACTGTGCATCGGCCTGTTTTCTACCAACACCTGGATCCAAATCTGGAACCTCCTGAGTGCCTCATGCAGTTCTGACCATTGAATTTCACTTCTGAGCAATATTTCTTGAAATGTCGTTTGCAGAAAAACCTGCCTCAAAGTTGTCTGGACACTTACTAAAACGTGGGTTCCCAGACTCTGCCTCACCCCTACTTAACCAGAACCTCTGGGTTGGAGCCCAGATATTTACTTACATTCTGTGTATTTAAGAATCATCCTTAGCTGATTCTTAAATACACAGAAATGTGAGGATCAACCACATTAACCTTGACCCAGGCCATAGCAAACCCCATTAATAGGATACCTTTTGTATTACTTCATTCAGAAGTCAGTCCCTGAAACCCCCTAGAACTTACCACCTTTCCTAATTTTTCCTTAGAGTTTTTCTAGAGTGTTCAGGACACTATAAAAATATGGATAAGTATTTGGATAAGTAGAACATGCTTGGATCCAAATCCCAAGTTCTGATTGTTTATTGATTGTAACTAGGAGTAACTTAATTATCTTTAAATTTCAGTTTTTTAATCTATAAAATAGAAATAATAATAAAAATGGTAACGCCCCACACACTTAAATAAGTTAAAATACCATCCACCATAATTCTTTACATTTTCATTCTATGCCTTCACTTAGTGCCTCACTGTATGCTTTCATAGCCAAGCCAAAGCCTGGGTCATTAATTATTTTTGTCTCAAGGTCCCTTGGATAAAAGAACATCAGTCTTATGCAAAGGAAGGGTGAGCGCACACCTGGACAGAAGATGGATCTGAGTTGCAACACGAGCCTCTGTGAGCTGCATCCACCCATCTGGCCTGAGCTCAGCGCTTCTGCTTCTCGCGGCTACCTGGAAACCCAGCTTTAAGCGTGTCTTGTATAGAAAACCACAGATGTCATCCAAAGACAATGGACAACTGTTCTCTTTTAAAATAATTATGCAATCACAAAATTAATAACCATATACTTTTTTTTTTTTGCAGAGAGAGCTCTTCTTGTGCATTTTAAATGATCCTGCAAGAAATAATTTATTCATGAATTTTCAGGAACTCTCACAGTGTCAGAGCCTACAAGGACGACTCTGTCCTTTCCCTCCCTAGAATAATGCTTTTTCTTACTTCTTGGCTTTCTTAGTTGCCTGGAGGAGCTCCAATTTTGGGTAACCAGAAAAGAGCCAGAAGTAATTGCAATCTCCAAGCTCTCGGAGAGAGAGCAAGAGCCTTCCAGTAGCCTCCTGTTTACTGGAGGGGGCTGGAAGCAAATGGCAGAGCATCTGCTGGGGAGAGAATCCAGGCTTTTCATATGATTCTAAAGTGAGGTGCCCGAATAAGGAATGAGTCAGTGACATCTGTTCTAGTCTCTGCCTTGTCATTCAAGTACCTGTGAGGTGTCACTTCCACCTCTGGGCCTTGACTTTCTTATCTCTAAAGTGGAGCTTACTATTCCTTTCTTGCTTCCCGCCCCTCCTCCCCCACACCAGAGGACCATCATAGGATTCATATGGGGGGAAAATGTACATAAAAGAGCCTAGTAAACTGATAAAACAACACAGATAAAACAGGTCGTGACTGTCAGATACTACAGGATGACTGCTCCAGCACCCATCCCCAAGTCATCTTCCCTCCTCTTCCTCTCTTACATGTACAAATAGCCTGCTACACAGAGGTCAAGTTTTGCAAGTAGAGATGACTAGTGCTGCCTTTCCTTCCTTCTTTCTGCCTTGAAGGTGTGCTGTCTGGAGCTGAAGCAGCTATTCTGAACCCATGAAGCAAAGATCGCAAAGAGGAAAGCTGAGATATGGAGGATGGTAGAAAAGAAAAAGAGCCTGGGTCTGTGATGGCATCATGGAAATGCTGAACCGATTCCAGAAACCTCTTGCATCAAAAACAAAAATAAGAAATATAACACCCTGTTGCTTTACACTACCATTAATCAGATATTCTATTACTTGCAACTAAATGCGTTCCTAACTGTAACAAGGATAGAAGCCTCTTTAAAGCCTCCATCAGATCACATCACTCCTTTGCTTCAAAACACCTCAGTGACTCTCTACATCAGTCAGGGTATAGGCAGTCTTCCCATGCCTCCAGAAGCTCTTCGGGGTCTGCCCCTTGTGAACTCCTTGATCTCATCTCCTGCCATCTTCCCCTAACTTGACTCCTTGGTCTTGAATGCATACACTAGGCATACTTCTGCCTCGAGCCTTTTACCTTTCAGTAAGGCCTTCCTTTTACCTATTACCAGACTACAAACACCACAGCCCAGCACTGCCTTACTTCCCTATAGCTTTCAAAATGATACAGATCACTAATATTTTCTTAAGTTCCACTGTAAACAAAACCAAACAAAAAATACTGATTTAAGCCTGGCCAGAGTTGCTCAGTGGTTGAATATCAACCTATAAACTGGTTTAATTCCTAGTCAGGGCACATGCCTGGGTTGCAGGCTCCATCCCCAATAGGGGGCATGCAGGAGGCAGCCAATTCTCTCTCTCTCTCTCTCTCTCTCTCTCTCTCTCTCTCTCTCTCTCTCTCTCTCGTCTTCCTCTTTGAAATAAACAAAAATGCATTTTTAAAAAATAAAACTGACTTAATATTTGAGGGTTTATACTTTTCTGAACTGTAAAAAGATCAACAACTTTTTAAAAAGTATTATTTATGCCATTACAACTTCCAAAAAGGATTTGAGGTACTTTATAAAGCAAGCCACATGCAGAGTAAACCATTATATAAATAAATAAACTGAAAGTCATAAAGAGTCAGCAGGAAACTCAACAATGCCACAGTCCCAGAAACTTCTTAGTACACTTCCATATCTAAAGCTAATGATCGTCTCATTTAGTTTATCCCGCTACCCCTTGCCACACTTCTTACCTGATCTTTCTCAAAGACAATAATTGGATCATACAACATATTTACTATTTCCATCATTTGCATATGGTAATGTTCTCTTGTAACATTATTAACGTGAATGTCACCACTTTGGTGAGTTTCCGCTGTACTTGTTGGTCTGCATACAAGTGAGACTTCTTCATTTGACTTTTGGGGCTTACCACATGACCTTCCCCCTTCCTTACCTATCAGGCAAATTTCGGTTCAGCGCTTTCTATAAAGCCTCTAATCTGACTGCTTTATATTAATTTTTACCAAATCAAGTTTGTAAGTTGGTAGGGGTTTATTTTTTCCAAATGAAAAATATATATAATCTCATAATTACTTATACATTTATCTATGAATAACCCAATTTTTCAAGAAACATTGGCAGAACTCCAGAAGCTGTTTTTGGCACTGAGGATAGTGCTGATTATAACCAAAACCTCTTCATGGAGCGTATAGTTTATAATGTTTCTTACATACTAATTTTATCTTTTCAGATCATATTGTTCAAAGTAAGCTAAAAGAATTATTGTCATAAACTTCTTACTGCTCAAAACCAAAGAAAGGAGCAGTAGTTTATCACAGTACATTGCAATCACAGAAAACTCTGATTCTAAAAAAGTAGATTGGACAAGAATTAATCACCTGAGTCATTCTACTAAGGAAACTGCAAAATATTTTATGGAAGTTTTCACCAGCTCAATGACACTTCTTCTTCAAAAGCCACTTGACAAAATGTCCTGTAATTTAAATAACTTTAGCATCAGGCCCAGGCCAGGTAGCTCAATCGGTTAGAACGTTGTCCCAGACACCAAGGTTCGATATCTATTCAGAGTACATACAAGAATCAACTAATGAATGCATAAATAAGTTGAGTGACAAACTGATGGTTCTCTTTCTCCCTCTCTCTCTCTCTCTCTCTCTCTCTCTCTCTCTCTCTCTCTCTCTCTCTCTCTCTCTCTCTCTCTCTCTCTCTCTCTCTCTCTCTCTCATCTATACTAATAAAGGGGTAATATGCTAATTAGACTGGGAGACCTTCTGTACATCCTTCTGGACAAAGCCATAGTGGTGGGGCCAAGGCAGAGATGGTTAGGGGCAATCAGGCCAGAAGGAGAAGGCAGTTGGGGGTGATCAGGAAGGCAGGCAGGTGAGCAGTTAGGGGCCAGCAGTCCTGGATTGCAAAAGGGATGTCTGAATGCCAGTTCTGGATCGGGCATAAACTGGCAGTCAGACATCCCCTAAGGGGTCCCAGAATGGAGAGGGTGTGGGCTGGGCTGAAGCTCCCTCCCTCCCCCCATGCACAAATATCATACACCAAGACACTAGTCTATATATATAAAAGCCTAAGTAACCATTCAACCATTTGCTATGATGGGCACTAACCAATAGGGGGCAGAAACTCAATGCACAGGCATGGAAACATGAAACAGACTGATGAATCTCAGAGGGAAGGGGGAGGGGGAGAGCTGGAAGAGATTATCCAAAGACCTTATATGCATACTAAAGGCCCAGTGCATGGATTCGTGCACAGGTGGGGTCCTTCAACCTGGCCAGCAGGGATCAGACTGAATCTGTGCACTGGGCCTATGACATCCCCCGAGGGGTCCCAGATTGTGAGAGGTCACAGGCCAGGTGAAGGGACCCAACCAGTGCATGAATCTGTGCACTGGGCCTCTAGTCAATAATAAATGAATAAATAATGTCAGCACCAGTTAGTGGCAGAATCATTGGTTTGTTTTGACCTAAATTTCAAGCCCTGATATTTATTGAAATATTAAATTACCATGAGCTCCCAAACCCTTTTTCAATTAAAAACATATATATTACGCAAATAGCTGAAGTTTAAATTAACTAAAAATAAATATCAATATTTAAGCAGATACTCTTCAGGCTCTTTGAAAACAAAATAGAAGTCACATCAACTGATTCATTATTCAGATGGCTTTCAAAGAGAAACCTTCTCATCCATGGCCTGCTTAATTTTGACTTGACTCCAGAAATTTGCCATCATCTGTCTTTTGAGAGAATCATCTCATGCTCTGTGGTTTTCTTCTTTGACCCAGCAGGACATAGTCCAGAATTCCTTCTCAGTAATCCCTTCCAGGGGACCCCCAAGAGACCCATAAAGTCACCTTGGCATACTGACATGTTTAGAATCTCCCTAAAACGAGAAGAAATAATTTCAAATTTCCCTCCTTCCATCTGATTAATGTTATATTTTAAAGGAGCAAGCCTATTAATTTACGGTCTCTTTGTTGGTTGCCCTAGCAACTCTCTTGAACCACCCCTGTCCCTCAGAGTCATGCATCCTTTAGACCATCCAAAAATTGCATATAACGTTAATTGGCTTATACCTTCTAAGGGTGAAATGGTTAAGAACAATGTACAGAGCAAAGAACAAACCCAGGATTGGCAAATCTGTGTCCTATTTGAAACTTTTTCAGCTGGCAAGTGTATTGGAGTTTCCTTTGAGCAAAAGGCTGTATTTTGAAAAGCAAACTGGCATTGCTAATAAAATTTTCAAGGTTATGCAGAGAATGCCAACTGTCAGGGATTTAATAGCTTTGTAGCATACTTTCATATTCCTATTTCTTCTTGCTTCAAAACGGAAATAACTCTATATCGAAGGAATACTAATATGCATCCCAAATGTTTTACAAAGAAGATGATAAAAAATTCTTGGAGACAGGATTTTCAGTCTCAGTGTCTCTTTATGAGTTCTCTGAACAGCCACTTTCTGCAGGAGGACGGATGGCACTGTTTCCAGTTTCAGCTAAATGTCCCGACTGTTCAAGTGAGAAAGCATCACGTGGCTCCTGCAGCAGGTGCACTACATCATTTTATCCATGAGCCGAAAAGTTCATGCTCTTTAAAGACAAGTGGTTTAAATGACACTTTTATGATTAGATCTTCAGGTCTTGTTAGAAACTGGACCTAGAACCCTGCCTTTTCCACCAGCATGGCTACAGGTAGACTTCAGGACAGCCTTTCCATCTCAGTAACCACTTTCAGTTTCTTGTCTTGGTATTTATCAAATAAGATACCCTAGAGGGAAAATTGCATTAGTATAGCTCATCTTTTCTTGCCAAGCCATGGATCGTAAGTCTCTAACTAACTGTGACTTATCCGTCCCAGGACTGGGACTCTCATATTCCAATCAGCTGTCGTCTAGGGCCGAATAGAACTATTTGGTTAAAACCCAGGCTCTCAAGTCTATTCTGAGATAGGGGCAATGAACAGAGGGTAGAAAAATGCCATGAAACTTATCTAACATAGCCCATCAGGAGCAAAACTCTGAACTACTTAATGGGAGACTAATCACATTTACATAATTCCACCAAAGGTAGAGCCTGCAAGGCATGCACATGTAAAAAAATAAAATAAGGATATAATCAAAATGGAGATGATCTCGATACTATATACATACTTTAATTAGAAGATGCCCCAGGCCATATTAATTTAGTTAGTGAAACTTTCTTTTTTAAGAAAGCTGGTTTATACCTAATCACTTCTTCGAAAATTGGCAACAACCTCCTGACATCATTTCAGGCATAGCCTCCAGTCCTTCTTGCTTAAATATTTCCCTAGACTTCGTTCACTTCTACTCCAAATGGCAACACTCCTAAACAAATTTCTAAACCAATGCAATGACATTCAAAGCTCTCTTTCTCTGCTGCTTGGAAATTATTTTATTCGTTCGTTCAATCACATGGACAAAAACATTTGTCTTCCTGAAAGTCTTTTTTTGCATCGAATTGTGACTAGAGATGAAAAGTGGATTTATTTTGAGAATCCTAAATGCACAAAATCATGGGTTGATCCAGGTCAACCATCAACATCGACTGCAAGGCTAAATTGTTCCAGAAAGAAGGCAATGCTCTATGTTTGGTGGTATCTTTGAGGTGTGGTGTATTATGAGCTTCTAAAACCAAGCAAAACCATTAATACTGATCGCTACTGACAACAAATAATCAATTTGAACCACACTTTGATCCTGAAATGACCAGAGTGTTCCAGAAGACACGGCAAAGTAATTTTGCTTCTTGATGACGCACCATCACACACTTCAACACCAGTTAAAGACACGTTAAAAGATCTTGCCTGGGAAGTATTAACCCACCTGCTGTATTCTCCAGAACTTGTTCCTTCAGGTTACCACATGTTCCTATTAATGGCACAGGCACTTTCTGAGAAACAATTCAAAACGTACGAAGAATTTGAAAATTGGGTCTCTGAATGGTTTGCCTCAAAACAAGAAAAGTTCTATTGGTATGGTATCCACAAATTACCTGAAAGATGGGAGAAATGTGTAGCTAGCGATGGACATTACTTTGAATAAAGCACTTTTGATGTTTGTCTTGGGAAAAAAAGACCACATAAACATTTGCCTTCCTCAAGCCCTCTGTCAGCTCTGTGTCCTCACCCCAGAAAATGGTCCTGTTGCCACCAGCAGAATAGGGTGGCATTCACCTTGACATAACGTTTCAGCTTGAGTATCTCTCCCCAAATTCTCACAGGCACAATCACCATTTCACTTTAAAATATTGCTCTCTTTCCCAAGTTTCTCCCTCTCCTCTGCTTCTGAGGAAAAAATGAACAACACTTCTTGTTCATAACACCCTGTCTTCTGAGTCCATCTAATCTCATTTCTGTCCCTTCAATATCTTGCTCTCTACTGTTTACTACCTCAACCGCTATAATCATAAAGCAATATCAAACAGCTAGGACAAATGAAATGACCTTGAAATGCCCTCTTCCTTATGGGGTGACAGTTTCAGTACCTCACTGACAATAATGTAAAGCTTGCAAGGAAAAAAAAGAACTAATCATACCAAGTATATCTTGGATTTTGTAGGATAACAGGAGTTGTCATATCACACAAGGCAGAGATTTTCTCTCTGAAATATCTCCATTAAACACATCTCCTCTGCAGTCTCTCTCCTTGACCCTCAGCCACTGTATCTTGCCTTGCAACCCTCCCACTGGAAAGTGCTAGACCAGCCCTTCCTCTTTCTCCCTCATGTGTTTTGCATAGTTTTTGTTTGTTTGTTTGTTTGTTTGTTTGTTTTGTCCACTGTAAAACATAGCCCTTCCTTTTAATCATTTTCTCATAAAAGTTCTCCCACAACCCCCTCTGACTCTAGACACTAAGGACATGGCCCAGTTTCTCCAGCGAATATATGAATATGTGCCCCCTGTCTCTAATTTCTAACCAAGAACTTCCTCTTCTTTCCCTGCAATGGATTTGTCTAATTCTATTATTTTGTATATCTTCTCAAAACCATTTTAAACCTTCCTCTTTGAACTCTTGCCTTGGGGATGTAATCATAAAAGCAGAGCTTAGTCAGATAATCCTTGGTTCAAATCCAATTCTGCCACTTAAAAATTGCACAGTCTAATTTAAGAGCCAACATCTCCCTTTTCTGGTCTGGAATTTGGTGATAGCACTGTATTAGGTTGTTAGAAAAACTGAGTGAAAAGTAGGAGATGAATTAGAGTCAACCCTCTCCCACCAAACATGACAATTTTCTCTGCTAGTCTCTCCTATGTCCTCAGTGACCATTTTTTCCCCTGTTTTGCCTTTTACCGGTTTTGCCTCCTCCTATCTGCTAAATGTGAGCATATGCCAAAGTCAGTTAAGAGTTAAGACCTCTTACTTCTCTCTTCCCCCTCTTCTCCCTCTTTTCTCTCTCTCTATCTCTCTGCCTCTCTCTCTCTCTGAAAACTCATCAACACTATAACTTTGATATATTTAGCTATAACCTTTCTTCCATGCTCTGGGCTTCCTCTTCTCTTAAAATCTCCATATGTCTAAAAATAAATCATCTTATTTCTGAAACCTGCCCCTCTCTAGACATACTTTTCTCTACAAACATTGCCATTATTCTAGCAAGGAAAATTACGAACTAACTTCCCCGATGCCTAGAAGGTCAAGTCCACAGTCCTTTGAGCATATCATGTTGAAGCCCTCTGCAACCAGCCTTCAGCCTTAGCTGTTCCTCCACTGAACCTCAGAAACACCAGCAAACACTGCTGCTCACCTTTGCTCTCCCAGGCCCTCTTGCCTAGAGCACTCTCCATATGCCCCCTAAGTTTACCTTACATCCCACGTTCCTTCTAAGACTAGATCAACTCCCACCTCTCCCTGAATCCTTCCTCAGTTGCTCCAAACTTTCCCTGTCAATATTTGCAGTGGTTATTATTGATATGCACTTACTGGTATTGTTTGGTAAAGGAAAAGAGGGGCAATGCTAGAGAGAAGGAAACTTTAAATACCCATGAAGCTGTCATAATCCTAGCCACTGGGCTAGAAACTTTCACAACATTCCTGAGAAGTAGATACTACTGTGTAATGGTTGCATGGCTAGGAGCCTTCATATTTGTCACATTTGGAAATCATTTGCTGATACTCACTTTCTCATGTGTTGTTTCTAATTCTCAAAGTACTTGGGATAGTCTATGCCTAAAAATGTCTCATACCAGAATTATACAGCTACATGTAAACTATTTCACTCTGTTCTTCACCATTTAGCCAAGCAAGAGGTTGGGTCTGTAACTTTAGTCCATAAAGCTGTCATTCGATCCTCATGGACGATTTACAGTGACATGCCCATAGGCATGTCAAGAAGAAATACATATAAATGTCATAGTCAAATATTTGTTGTCAATTTATTCTGCTTTTTCTGTTGCTGCAATTTTAATGAGCACACTGCAGGCTCTCATGTGGGACCCGCTACCCATTAGAGAATGTCGCTGTATACACAACGTAGGCGCTTGCCTGTCACAGAGTGACTTGCTGACAAAATGAAAAGTATGCCTTATTTCTTCAATGTGACAAGAGGCAATGGTGGAAACTTTTGTAAACGACTCACAAAATGGGTGCCATAACCCACTTACACTTTTTTAAAACTCAAGGCCCAAAAAGAGAAAGTGAGGTTGTCCCATGTTTTTTAATCACTGCAATGTATTTCCTAGGTTGTCACGTATTCTCTAACCACTGTGATATACTTCCTAGGCCATCATGTGTTCTCTAACCACTGCAATACATTTGCTAGGTTTTCACATGTTCTTTAATCACTGCAATACATTTCCTAGGTTAACACATGTTCTCTAACCACTGCAATACATTTGCTAGGTTTTCATGTGTTCTTTAATCACTGTAATACATTTCCTGGGTTGTCACATGTTCTTTAACCACTGCAATACATTTCCTAGCACCAATACTGATAGAGTTTTCTTAAAAGCTGAGTTTCTCACCTTATAACAATGGTACTCTGGATTTAAAAAAGAAAAAAGCAATCTCTAGTTCTCTCACAATTATTTATTTATACATTTTCTCTTTTTCTTAGTAATCTACACTAATAAAAGAGTAAGATGAAAATTGACCATACCTTTGTGACACCCACCAACCAATCATGAGTAAGTATGCAAATTAACTCAACAAAGATGCCAGGTTAATTTGCATACACAGTTGCCCAGCAGCCAAGGGCAGGACACTTGCATTGTTGCCGTGGCAACAACGCAAGCATTTTGCACCACCTCAGTGACTCCAGGCCTCTGGGCAGCTTGGGAAGGCAGAAAGGCAGCTCCAGGCAGAGCGAAGGCAGAAAGGCAGCTCTAGGCCAGAGCAAAGGCTATGCCAGCAGCCAGGGTGAGGAAGGCCCATTCTGTATGAATCTTCATGCATCGGGCATATCGTTTTTTATAAAGCAACAAGAGGGTAGTTGCCAATAAGTCATTTGCTTATAGATTTACTCATTATTCACATTTACTTCTAAATTGTAGTTTCTTTAAATAAGCTAAAATATATTCTTTCCCTCTTTGGTTCAGACAATTGATTTCTCTGATCTGCAAAGTTTACAGAGGAGAAATGTACAAAACACTCCATCAACACAGTGAACAAAAACACGGAAGAGCAGACTTAACTGCAGAATCCACATCTCTACAGAGCTCAAAGTATGCTTGCTTCATACCCACAACTCCATTAACTGCAGTAATTATATGTACATTAAAGAAACCTCTTTCCTCCCAAAGAAGGAAAACTTTCAGAATGAATGTACCTATACGGGTATTTTTTTTTAAACCACCATGGCAATTTTTATTCTTTCAGTATATGAATCTGTTAACAGTTTGAAACAATGTTAAGGAAGAACTAAGCTTAAAATAACCTGTAGTGTTCGGTTCATTTTAAAATGAACTGCAAAAAAAATACAAAACCCTGAGGAAATGATTGCATTGGTATTCAGAGCATAGAAAAGCGGTTCCAGGTAATATCACATACCAAGGCCTTCCTGGGTAACACCTGGTGACACAGCTCTCTGTTGTGATTACAAAGCATCACATTCAGCTGGAAAATACAGGCTTCAAGTTTTGTCCTACTGATATGCCTATCTCTTGTTTTATGAGTGAGCTTTCATTTGTGACTAGAGGCTGCTGAGATTATTAGAGAATATATTATTTTGAGTAAGTTAAATTGCCAGGTATCTAATGTCAATAACAAGTATGCTGATTGATCCAGAAAATAGCATCTTTATTTCCTACATCTCTATGTGGTTGGTTTTCTCCAAATTTAATACTGAATAATCCTATCTAATAAAAGAGAAACATGCAAATTATGGCATTTTGGCTATGCTACCAGCCAATCAGGAGCAGGGGGCAGGGCGGCGAGGCAAGCAGGAGGGCAGCAGGGCGTGCGCCCTCGCTGGAGGTCAACTGCCCAGGACTGAGTGGCAGCCGGGCAGAGCAGGGCAATTGCGCATGCTGGGGGTCAACCGCCCAGGGCCCCATCCTCGGAGCAGAGCAATCAAGTGCACTGGGGGTCCCCTGCCCTAGCCCCGAGCCTTGGATCCTTGTCCAGAGGCTTGGGGCCTTGGCCGGGGGCAGAGCAGGGCAATCAAGTGCACTAGGGGTCCCCTGCCCTAGACCTGAGCCTCGGATCCTTGGCCAGAGGCTTGGGGCCTTGGCCAGGGTGGAGCAGGGCAATCACAGCTAACTGGGGGTCCCCTCCCCCAGGGCCAGAGGCTTTAGGTCTTGGCAGCGGTTGGAGCCGGAGATCAGAGGAGATAGATGTGAACTGTAGAGGGAACACCTTTTCTGACCGCTCATTGGCTAAGCTCCCTGTATGCCACTGGTAATATTCTTAGTAACTTGGGTATAAGAATCCAAAAAAGTAATCTATGGTTCTTCTATCACACTCCTGGAGAAAAAAACAAAGGTCTGCTGCTGGAGGGCTAAGAAATATCATATCCTTTCCCTAGGCAGTTTGGCTCAGGGGATAATGCCTAGGTTTGCCAACTGCAGGGTCCAGGTTATATTCTGATCAAGGGCATGTACATGAGTTGCAGGCTCCTCCCTGGCTAGGGCCCAGGTCAGGGCTCATGCCCGAGGTAACCAATCAAAGTGTTCCTCTCACTTTGATGTTTCTCTCTGTCTTTCCTTTTCTCTCCCACACTCTCTAAAAATCAATGAAAACATATCTTCAGATGAGGATAAAAAAAGAAATGTCATATCCTAAGAAAAACATATTTTGAAAATGCCTAAAGAAAGTTGTCATTTTTTCATGGTGAAGGGACTGGAGTCTGGGTTGATGAAAACACCTTGGTGGCTGCAGTAACTGGCAGTGGCTGCAGCAGTGGGGTGTTGGGGCTGGTGCCTTTCCCTGATCAGCCCAGTCACCTCCCACAAAGGGAGGCCAGACTATGGCTTAGGCCCCCTCCCCATGGGGAACGTGCCTAAGCCATCAGTAGGACATTCCCTGAGGGCTCCCTGTATGTGAAAGGGGGCAGGCTGGGCTGAGGGGACCCCTCCTCCCAGTGCACAAATTTCTTGCACTGGGCCCCTAGTAATAAATAATGAAACACAGCTGCTCCCAAATGGCTTCTCATCAACATAACTGACATAAAAGAAATGTTTCGGCAATGATTTACTTTTGCATAGAATAACCTCAGATAAATAAAATTGGAAAATTGGTGAAATCCTGACACTATGCATTGAAGCCTGCATTGGCATTAATCAGACCAGTCAGCATTGTTTAAACACAGACACCATTTAATGCAAAAGGAATCAACTTTCTGTGAACTTTGTTGGCCAACTGTATCTTGATGTATATTTTGTATTCCTATTTCTAAATAAGTAAATCAAGGAACAAAGATATAGATGGCTTTCCCCACATCACCTAGCTCACCAGGGGCAGAATCAGGGCCAAAACCCAGATCTGGAGACTCTCTGAACAGTGTTGTTTTTGCCGTCGACAATTTAACTTGCAATTGGTATCTTGTTTTTAGATCAGCTTTCTAATCTCTCAGCTGACCATATGCTTTCTATCTTTTTATCCAAAACACTTAATCATAGCAGTGACTTTTTATGACAATTTTCTCTCAGGACCCCTGTGACATTATCGGCCACTGTGTGCTGAGCGGGGGGAACCTTTTACTTTCAATCAGAGATATGTCCTATAGACTTGCAGTTTTGATATCTCCTGATATCTCTTCATAACACTTATTCCTAATTTGTCATTATCTCATGTACTTGCATAGCACTTGCCTTCCCCTAGAAGTTTATTAAGAGCAGGACATATATCTGCATTATTTAAGCATGACTCTCCAGAATTAGCAGGATTGTTACTGGCATACATAGGTGACCAAGAAATTTTTGTTGAATAAATGATAAATTCAGAAGACACTCTTTACAACGTGAACAATTAGCTGCACAGCTTACTTTTATCATGCAAGTTAGAGTGCACAAAACATAGTCAGAATCCTAGATTAAACTCTCCAAAGTAAAATATAACTTTTTAAGCTACATAAATCAAAGACAGTCATAATTTAAAGTAACTTCCTTTAAAAAAAAAAAACCCTGTCAAAAAGAGGGTTGAGGTCTGAGGCTTTCTTCCAGGGAGTCAGGGGTAGCTCACAGACAGCAGATGGGCTTTGGTCAGAGTTTAGCTCCCATTTCTCCCCCTGCAGAGAGTGCCTGCTCATGGCTGCTCTGCTAGCAGCTTGTGCGACCTTAAAGGGAACTACAGTCTTACTTCACAGATGACTTGCATGTGGCTGCTGTTTCTCAGTCCTTGAAATGGTGTTGTAGGATACATTTTATAACCCCAGTTCTGAAATTCACACCCACATACAAAATATATGGTGTCCCCCAAAATGCATATACACACCTTGAAGAACTGTAAAGGCAGTGTTTATTAAAACACACTTCCTTTTCAAAACTGAGCTGTCAGCTTTTGGAGTGGGTATACATTTATGGGGGACACCCTGAATGTGGCTTCCTCCTCCTCTCTGATTCCTGGATCAAGAAATTTAGAAAGGCAGTATGTATTGAGTTTAGATTCTAAAGCCATACTACCTGAGTTTAATTCAAGGATCCACCACTTACAATAGTAAAAACAAGCAAGGTATGAAACCTCTCTCTGTGCCTCAGTTTGTTCATCTGTAAAAATGGGATCATAATATAGCCTGTCCTACAGTTATTACACCACATATATATGTTACATACATACCATGTTTCCCCAAAAGTAAGACATCCCCCAAAAATAAGACCTACTTCCAGTTTTGCCTCTCACTGTAATATAAGACATTCCCCCCCCAAAATAAGACCTCCCAGATAATATTTTTATTCTTGAAACTGAAAAAGCCTGGGCCACACAAGCAGTTATAAGGAAGTGCGTCGATTTAATGCTGCTGCTTGTTATGCGAGGAAGCCAAGGTCTGCTAGTCTGGGATACAGCCAGCACTCACCACGCTAAAGACATGAAGAAATTTCTTCTTGAAAGAAAAATAGATCAAATAATAATTCCCGCAGGAATGATGGGCTATCTCCAGACTCTTGGTATTGCAATAAACAAGCCATTCAAGGACAATTTGTACATGGAAATTAATGACTACGTTGAAAATAGAATGGAGAGAAATCAGTGTGGAAACTTTGTGAAACCTAAACTCTAAGAGGTTGTGACTTGGGTGAAGAATTCATGGGAGAAAATCACTGACAGTTGCATTGCAAATGCACTATGAGCAGGCTACCTTGACAAGAAGTACTCATTTAAGGACAGTGCTATTGCTAAACATGAGAGATTTGGTCCACTGATTCTGAAAGAAATGGAGTCACAAGAAATTCACCAGGAAATTCTGGGTTTAGATTGTTGGATGATGTTCCAGAAGATGATGACATGACTGTCATTGAATAAATCTTACTTTGTGTTCATACCAGTAATATCAGTATCAGTAAATGTACCATTGATTGTTTTACACGGAAATAATGGTAGTAACAAGAAATTCTTGATACTGTAGGATTCACAGTTTGTCTGGTTATGCTGGTTTGTGATGACATCTACTACCGTACTTTATACAGGTAATAAATTTTCTTTTTTTTTTTGTTCAACAATAAATGTGTAGCGTATTATTCTTCATGGAAAAATAAGACATCCCCTGAAAATAAGACCTAGTGCATCTTTGGAAGCAAAAATTAATATAAGACACTGTCTTATTTTCGGGGAAACGGGATATATATAGCGTTAAAAATACACGCACGCACGCACGCAGGCATGCACACATGCACATCACTTGGCCAGTGACTGGCATACAATGTTACTTGTTTTTGTTATTAACAGGCCAAATGGAAAATCCATTGTTTATTTTTTCTCCTGTGTCACTCACTTCTCCACAGATGTTCTTTAAGTATAATTGATGTTTAAATACAGATGAGAAAGTCAAGGTCACCTCCCTGACATCTGCTAAAGTTGCCACGTGCTTTCTCATAACTGTATTCTAACACCCACAACTGCTATTAACATGGCAAAATTCCTTCCAATTCTCTGTTCAAGCAAGTATAAGACTCTAAAACAATCTCTAGAGAAGAGATTAAAATATGAACTATAATGCTAGTTCAAAGTTTGTTTGGAACACTTTCTCAACATGACATAAACAAGTGATTTGAGAAAAGAGGTTTGAAAAGGGTGGTAATTTCCCCCTTCACTGATCCTAAGACTGGGACATTACAAAAAGCAATTGTTGATTTATTTTTAAAATGCTTACAAATGTATATATGCATATAATCCCACATCATATACTATTTATCTTGAAATCATGACTGCTGTGAATTTAGATATAAGGATCATATTACAACTTTGCTTTAAAAACTTGAAAGCTGTAAAGTTAAAAGTATAATAAATGTATATAATTTTTGCTATAAAAAAACAAAAAAATTGCTCTAACCTTTTAATAATTAAATTGCATACTATATTTACTATATTAAAGAAATTGAAATAATATAACATGTTAAATGAAAGAGCAGGAAGAAGAGGTACAGTCAAACAAAACTTTTGTTAAGATATGCAACTGAGACTCAAACATTTTTTGTTCTTATACATTTATTTCCAGTATGCAGATCCAAGATATTTTTGAAGAAAAGAAACAGGGGAGAGCAATTGATATAGAGGCAGGGAGGCATTGAATAGACTGTCAAGCTACAGGGGGAAGGCTGGGGAGGGTGGGGGGCAGGTGCTATGGGAGATCAACCGAAGAACTTGTATGCATGCATATGAGCATAACCAATGGAGGCAAGATACTGGGGTGGGGGGCAGGTGGGGACATGTGCTGAGGGGGAAGAGAGGCTGGAGAGAGGATAATGAGGAGAAAAAAGGGAAAACATATGTACTACTATTAAATCTAAGTTATACTGCAAAAACATAATAATAATTAATAAAAAAACAATAAAGATTATTTAAAAAGAATTCTTAACAGCATTACTGAGGCTGGATAACAATCCCCAAAAGCTAAATGTTTGTACTTCACTAATTCGTGTATTAATTTTCATGAAAAACATCCTAAATATCTAAATATATACAAGTCAAACAACAGGAACGCCGGAATGACCTGTTGCTTTGACGCACTGCAGCCGCAACCCACAACACCCCCTAGATCGAGGGTGGGGCCAGCCGGCCAATCACCTGCAGCCCCTCCGTTCAGTCTGCCCTGTCCCCAATTGTGCCCCCACCCCAATCAAAGGCGGGCCAGCTGGACCCGACCCATGCACAAATTTGTGCACTGGACCTCTAGTAAATAATAAATGGAAATATACAAAAATTTTATTTAATACAAAGTTTTGCCTAATCTAAATTTCCTGTCTCTACTTAGCTTTAAGAGAATAAGTTTCCTGCTAACCTCACAGGATTTTTCAAAATAGAAATAGAAATTGCATTACTCATTTACACCTTCCTCATTCAAAGTTGTTTTCTAGGTTATCAGTTTGAATTTGAATCATCCAATTGTGTACTTATTATAAATAGAGTAATTAACTTGTAGCTCTCCACTAAAGATCAGAGTAGATTTAGCAGCGTATAGCCATAGATAGTCTGTATGCTATGCTGATATTTGGAGCATGCACTTTATTTTTTGGAGAATAAGGCAAGTCTTCATCAACAATCCTATTCTTATCTTTGAGAAAAATATCAACCATCTTACAATCTAACTCATAAACGTAAATGCTAAAGAAAAATTGTGCTCAAGTGATAAGGTACTTCTGATACTTAAAATATATTTGGCATGAATTCCAAAATTTTGAAGTTTTATTTATATATATTTGAAGTATGTCATATATTTTTAAGATAACCTTTCCATGCAGCTTTCACATCAACACTTTGACACAGATCAGTTAAAATTCAAACATGATGTTCATATATTCAGGGAGTTTTTGCAATAAAATCAATTTCCAGATTATGGAAAAGAGCAGCCTTTCAAAAAGTCTCAACTTGATCCCAAGGTGTTTTTCAAATTCAAAGCATTTCAATTCCCTGAAACACCTTTGAAAATTGACAAATCACTAGATAAATTATTCCTTTCCAATTCTGGATTAAGATTTATAGGCATGTAGATTCTTTCTACATACAAACCTTTCAAAATAGGAAAATATCTTTCTCAATATCTGTCATCGCTCTCAAGGATTGAGTACCCAAGGGATCTCCATTCAAATTAGTTCACCAGAGGCAAGACCTTCATGGTGTTTATAGCTGACATTAAAAATATGTCACTAGCTATTAGGGATACAATTTTTCAACAAGGCCTTTGATCTGCTTCATTTCCTTGCCCTGATAATTATCATACTTGGATCATTCCAAGAACATTTAAAGTGATCCTGCCCATACTTCCTAGGTGTACCAGTTAAAAATGTGGAATTTTTTCAATAGGTATAGTTACTCATGTTAATATATATGTGATTTGGTATGTATGCTATTTTGTTGTATTGACAGCAAGCTTCAAAACTTCATATGTCAAATTTGCTGAAGGTGTTAACATCATAGATATTTTTATGCTTACAAAGGTCGAATTTCATGTCAACAAAAGAGCATTTGCAGGAAGTTTTAATTTATTACTTTATTTTGAAGAAAAAGTTAGCATATACTTCAGGAAGCTTATGGTGAACATGCTCCATCTCAAAATACTTGTAAACACTGGTTTTGTTATGCTCAGATTTCAAGATCCCCAGAAACCACCAGGGAGCCGATACCGATGCAAGAGCAAAAGAACCTTTATTCAAGCCTGGGCGTGGTTCTCCCGGCCCCACCGTCGCCACAGCAGAAAGCAAGAGAGAGCCAGCCCCAAGAAAACAAAGATTATATAGGCCTAGTCATCTGGGTGGGCTTAGGTGAATGATGTAAGTTACAGAGATTGGTCACTTTGGTCAGGGTTTTATTCCAGGGTTTTATGGCACAATGATCAGGAAGTGATCAACACATTCTAAGGTTTGTGCCATGCCCCACCACTTCCTTATTGGTCAAGACTGACACATAGGGAGTGTTCTGTGGTATAGCCTAATTTGGACCTTAGCTGCATTCTTGGAGCTTCATTAGTCTGCTCAGCTGGTAGCTGGGGAAGTCAGGACATTTCTGGCATTCCTGCAGTTCAGTAGGGAGGTCAGGTTGAGGACCTAGCTCTACAAGGTGGAAGATAGTCAGTCCCGCTTTGTCCTTTCCGTTTAAATGCTTTAAAAATGATGATTTCTATGGGGAAGACAAAGAACATCCAGATCAACCGAAAAAGTTTGAAGACCAACAATTACAAGCATTACTGGATGATGATGCATGTCAAACTCAAAAACAACTTACAGAAAGATTAAACGTTGCTCAGCAAACCATTTCTGATCATTTACAAGCAATGGGAAAGATTTTAAAAGAAGAAAAATGGGTGTCACATCAACTGAAGGAAAGAAAAATGGAAAACCAAAAAGTCATCAGTAAAATGTTGCTTCAAAGGCACAAAAGAAAGTCTTTTTTTGCATCTAATGTGACTGGCAATGAAAAGTAGATTTATTTTGAGAATCCCAAATGTACAAAATCATGGGTTGATCCAGGTCAACCATCAACATCAACTGCAAGGCCAAATTGCTCCAGAAAGAAGACAATGCTCTGAGTTTGGTAGAATTAGGAAGCTGTGGTGTATTATGAGCTTCTAAAACCAGGTGAAATCATTAATACTGGTCGCTACTGACAACAAATAATCAATTTGAATCACACTTTGATCCTGAAATGACCAGAATGTTCCAGAAGACACAGCAAAGTAATTTTGCTTTATGATAATGCACCATTGCATACTTCAACACCAGTTAAAGACACATTAAAAATCTTGCCTGGGAAGTATTAACCCACCTGATATATTCACCAGAACTTGCTCCTTCAGATTATCACTTGTTCCGATTGATGACACAAGCACTTTCTGAGTAGCACTTCCAAACATATGAAGAAGTGGAAAATTGGGTCTCTGAATGGTTTGCCTCAAAACAAGAAAAGTTCTATTGGGACGGTATCCACAATTACCTGAAAGATGGGGAAATGTGTAGCTAGCAATGAACATTACTTTGAATAAAGCACTTTTTGATCTTTCTCTTGAAATTATCATGGTTTTTTAAATTACAAATTCCACCATTATTACCTGGTACACCTAGTAAAGTTCCTACTTGTCCTTTAGAAATGAGTATTTATGTCAACAGTTCTGCTGCACTTTCACTGGGTTACAGGAGGTTAAATGGGATTCTTCCTGTCTTAATTTTTAGCTGCAATCCTTAACCAAAAACTTACCAACTACTCCCAAGGTCCAAGGAGTTAATTGGTATAATAAAAAAATGTATATTTGGTTTCTTTCCCAAGTTTCAAGCAGAGATTCAAAAAGTCCTTGGAATTTCCTAAGTGTCAGGAGTATCTCATTTTTCATGCAAGCCCCTTAGAACCATATCAGAGTTTATACTAGTCACATGTCTTATCAGGGATATGAGGGGTAGAACATAGCTTCAGGATGAAGAGGCTGGTTGCCCCCCAAATCAACATGATTAGAGAGTTAGAACTTGTAGCTCAACCCCCCCAAACTCAAGGGAAGGGAAGGGAACTAGAGACTGAGTTCAATCACACATGGCTAATGAGTTGATCTAATTAATCATGCCAATGTAATAAGACCTAGATAATAACTCTCAACAGTGAATTTTGATCATCCTCCTGGTTGGTGAACATCCTGATGTGAATAGCTCTGCACCCAGGACCCTTCCAGACCTGCAGCCCCACATATAACTCTATCTTGCTGTTCATTTGTAACCTTTATAATAAAATAGTCATTGGAAGTATACTAGTAGTGCTTCTCTATGTTCTGTATCATTCTAATACATTTTTTAACCTGAAAAGGTATTGTGGAAACCCCTGAATTTGTAGCCAAGTTGGAGAGAAGTGCAGGCAGCATAGGGACCCAGAACTTGTGGCTCTCATGGGAAATGAGAGCAGTCATGTGGACTGGAACCCTGTAATTTGTGGAGTGTTCACTCACACAGATGCTTAGTTACAGAACTGACCTAATTTGCAGGACACCCAGTCAGTGTCAGAGACCTTTCAGGGCAGATGGTTAGAACCTTTTTTGCAGCCCTGACCTAGTCATCCACCTCTGGGATCAGACAGACAGAGGAGAGGCTTTTGGGGTCAAGGAGGGACATCCTTGAACCTTAAGCCCAGGGAAAATGCTATCAGAGATTCATGTGTATGTCCTAGAACTAAGATGATACACTAGGCTGTGTTTGGTCTATTCCTGGGAAATCCAAAGAAGAGACACCTAATTTGACAGCCTTACCAAGGGTGGACCCTGCACATGGGACTGGCCACAATCACAGAATGTGCTGAGTCAAAGGTGTGGTTTCTCTGGGACAGATGTGGGTGACACAGGAGAAGGCTAGCAGAAGTTGTCTTCAATTCTGGACAAGAGAGAGCTTGGGTCAGGGTGGAGATATCAGCAGTGTCTGGGGACTGAGGGTAGAACCATAAATGATAAGAAGAAATTTACTTAACCACATCAAGGGAAATGCAGGGGAGGGATTCTGAGCAACACTGCAGAAAGGTCTCCAAGGAACCCACAAACCCCCACAACTGCCTGGAGAGTCCTAGCAGGGCTGACCATGACGGTTACCATCAATGATGACTTTTCCTCCCCCTGACCTCTTCGTTTGCCATGGGAGTCAGAAGCAGCCTAGAAAACTTTGAAAAGAAGTTGGAGGCAATCCCATGGCCTAGTTCCCAAAGCCATCCTGAAGCAGCCTAAGTCGGCATGAAAGGGGCTCTAACTAAGTGCATTAGGAAGTTTGATTTTGACCTTGAACTGGACTGAAGCTGCTTCAGGGAGAATGAGAAGTAACCAAATAAAAAAAAATTTTTTTTTGGTCTAACCAAAAAAGTCATTAGGCCCCATATAACTGTTGCTAAAACTACCTAGAATATTTTGAAGAAACTAATTATTCAATGAGATTATCTTCTGGGACTTTACCAACATTGCTAATATTTACTGAGTCTTATTATGTGATACACACATGCAAACTATAAGATAACTATGAACTGCAGGCACTCTTATTACCACCTTCGCATTTGTATTTGATACAGAAACTGAAACTTAGATAAATGACATAACTTACCAACACTGTCCATCTACTTAGAGATAAAGCTGGTATCTGACCCCAGATAGATCTCTTTGATAGCAGACAGCTAGTGCTCTTATTTAATGTATTGTGTTGACTTGCCAATTGAATTTAGATTTTTAAGAACCTATGACCAAATGTATAATGATGAACTATATAGCATTCCTTTTATAGCTGCTATAATATACTCAGGTAGCAAATACACATCTATCAACAAATGAATATAAAAATCAAGTGAATTAATAATCTGATGAACAGGATAAACTGGTGAATATAACAGAATCATGGACATAGAGAGAGAATGGACTGACAATTCTTGGGGAGAAAAGGGGTGTGGGAAGTGCAGCAAGAGACTGGACAAAAATCTTGCAACAATGGGAGAGGACAGTGGGGAAGGGGAGGTGAGGGTGGAGGGTGGGATGGGTGCAGGGTGGAGGGGAGCTATAGGGGGATAAAAAAGGGTGAACAATGTAATTAATAAACTGAACAATAAAAAAATAAAAAAACATATTTTTTTAAAAATATATGATTTCCATTGTCAAACAACTTGATCATGGCAAATCTAAATAGATGTCTCTAAATGACTACCTGGTTTACCTCTTGACAGGAGAGGAAATATTTAGTGAAGAAATACATATGTACACTTTTCCTCTTATAACATTAGTTCTGCCAGAGCCTAGTTTTACAATACTTTTTAATTATATACCTCTAGGCTTCAAATATATTTTATTACTCATTTATTCTTGAGAAATAAAAGGAAGTCGGACTTTCTTGCATATATGCATAGCGTAGTATTTGTTACAGTTGTTCATTAATACAGATGTGGATATTATCTGCTATCATCATCATTATCATCATTATTAGTAGTATCCTCCCTCCAGCATCAAATGCTCATGGCTACAGTGAGCTGGGTGGAGGGTTTGTAACACCTCTGACATTTCACAAGATTGATCATATTTTGAGACTGCAAGTTCCCCTCAGGACAGCAAGGGCATCCATATGTATGTCCATGTACATTCCTTCACCATTTCTGAGCTCTTACCCTGAACTTTACACGCAGTCTGCGACATACTAGGGAACCCTTCAGAATGAATGACTCCCTGGTATAAAAAGCATAAAAGGGATTATTATTGTTGTCTTCAATTATCTCAAATCCCAAGAATCATAACAAATGAAGCCTCAGGAATAATGAAATAATAAATTTTCATTTAGAAGAATTTGCAATCTAAATATCCTTAATATATGCCATCACTCTCAGTCCTAAACTTTCTAGAACATGGGTGATATTGCCCTGAAATGTCCTCAGGGCTGTCAGTAAGATTAAATCTTCATTCTTTACTGATGAAAATTCTAACTCAAGGGAATATAAGACATTCATTATGAAACAAAAGGTGACAGATGAAAATGGTTTAAGAAATCACTCTTTAAAACTGTTAGAAATAGATCTCTAAATGGTTCTCCTACCAGATTGAAAGTTCCTTGCAATTGTGTACCTAACAAGCACAACATCTTAACTATGCTTGTTTCATTAATATTTTATTTTAAAATTATTTTAATAGGAGAGACAGAAACACATTTAGAGAGACATAGGCAGCGACAAAGACAAGGAGCAGAGAGAGCAGTTCCATGAACTTCTCAACAATGCAGTGCCTGGAAGGTTTTATTCCTGAGGTCTGACCTACGGGAAGCTCTATCATTGGAAAAATCCCACCCAGAAAACCCTGTGGTCTGGATTCCCCACTACTCAGTACCTTTGTTCTTCTGCTGGGTTCCTAGCTCTCCAGTGATCCTCAGTCTTCCCTCCAACTGCACACCTCGAGGGCCTACATTCAGCATCAGAACTGTGAACTACTGATTGTTTTGCCGTACCTGCCCCTATATCCCCCTGGTTGATCAGGTATTGTCTATAGTTAGCTTTTCTACAAAATTTTTCAAATAAAATAAAAAAGTTATTACTCACTGAGCATTGATCGTTATGCGCTCCTGGAAAGTTGTTATTTGCAATGTGGCAAAATCTAAAGATAAGTCCTTTGTCCTTTCTTTCTAGTTGAAAAACCATTAATCCAGCCTTTCATTGTAAGGGCACAATGGATCAAATGTTTGATTTTTTAATGATTTGGATATATTTTAAATATACTTTGTTTTATTTTTCTTTATGTTTTCCCATGCCTTAATATTTTATTATATGTCATCTAATTTTTTAACACAATGTTTTGATGAATCCTTTAAAATATCAAAAATATTGGGTATTTATACAGCTTTCCTACTATGATCTCCTCATAACAATTTATTAAACTATAATCTTTTCTTTTTATTTAGTTCTTCAAAGTATACTCTGAATATGTATTGTGGATGAAATAAGATTTTATAGACAATTCGTAATGTTAGAGTAATGGTTTTGTAAAGTAATGAAAATTGTCACATCTTCTACATAAATACACATAAACTGGTCTCCTAGTACTTGTACATAACTCATCACATTCAGGGAAATAAACACATGGGTAAGGACTAACCCAAGAGTTCTTTCACTACCATGAAAACCAAAGTGAAATTACCCATTGTTTAATATATATTTCTAATATCAGCCATGCAAACACCAGGAATGTGCTAAGAGCTGTAGAGGATGCAATGACAAACATCATTACAGCATTAAATGCCACTCCTATGAATTACTAATTTGTTATAATACTATCTGTTTCTAAAAGGTTTCTTTTTTTCTGAGAGAAATACCCTGAACAGTGTGTTCTTATATTTCCTATGCTCTGACTGTTAGCATGTTCATAGCCATTGGCGGCTAGTGAGATAAAAACTCATCACACTGTCTTGGCCAATTGATATTACTCCGCCAGGCTACAAATTTTCTCAGCTAGAGTTGAACCTGTCCTGAAATATGTGTTCTTTCTTTAGCTATGACCTCTATTTTTGGCCTGTATTTTATGCAAGGAAAACAGTTTTGATCCATAATAGCTGGAAAAAAGGTTGCAAGTTGTATCATATGCCAAAATTTACCTGATTCAGCAAAGCTCTCATAGAAATGTATAAGACTATGCATAACCTTTTATGTATTCAATAAAAAATAAATATTAATGAAACATTCATCTCAAAAAGTTATAAAACTAACAGTAAAATAAATGCAAAGAAAGTGGAAAAGAGAAATAGAACATAGAGGTTGAAATTAAAGAAATAGAAAACAAAGAAAAATTAGAGAGGATAACAAAAAAAAGTTGAATTGGATTGGCCTATCCTTGGAAAGATCAATCAAGGATTATAGAGGAAAAACAAAAGTAATAATATTAGGATGGAAAGGGACATCATTCATTACAAAAATCTATACATTTTAAAATTTCAAGAGAGCATTAGAATGTTTATGATAATGAAGTTGAAACGTAAATAACACTAATATACTTATAGAATAACAAAACTTACAAAAGGAAAAAAATATAAATAGCCATATAGCAACTAGGGAAATTAACCTGTAATTTTAAAAATTTATCCAACAAAAGTTCAAGCCTAGATAGCTTCCTTGGGAAATACCAGTCATTGAAATAAAAAAAAGAATAATAAAGCCAACTTTATACACACTCTTCCAGAGAATAGATAAAGAGAGAACTTCTCTTACTTATTTTGGTCAGCAAACCTTGTTACTGAATTCTGACAAGAAACTGATGCAAATGAAAAATTAGAAGTCACTTTCACCTGTGGACATAAATGCAAAGATCCTCAACAAAATATCAGCCAACCATGCTTACTAATATATATGATAAATTACATACCTTGATCAACTTGGGATTTTTCCCTAAAGGCATTGCACTTGGGTTTTTTAGTCTACAATCAAGTAAGGGATTAGTACAGACAAAGCCTATGAGCTATGAGAAGTAGTAACCTCCCAAATGAAGCAAAAATCATAACAAAGTAATACCCTCTACAAATTAAGGAACTAAAAAATAAAATACACCCTGTATAAGGAAATGAGAGAAAATATTCCTATTTGTCTTGAATACAGATAAAGGTAAGGGATTTGGGGACTGGTTTCCCAATATTTGTGTGGTTAAAAGCAACAACAATAACAAGCCAAGATATCACTATCAAGTAATCCCAGGTTGCTAGAGGCTACAGTTATGAATGAATCAAACTCATATTTTCTCAGCAGTAAAGCACATGCAAAACTCAAAGAAATCCTAGATAAACTGGCATGGATTATAAGGTCAATTACATGTATTATAACAACATGGGGAAGTAAGAAACTAGAAAACATAAATAGCAGAAAACAACAAAATCAGGCAAAGATTATTGATGTTGTAGTCAGCATATAATCAATATAAAATAATTGTTTAATAATATTTGAAGAAAAATTTTAAACATGTTAATAAATTATTTAAAATAAGTCAATAAACCCTAGCAAGTTTTTTAAAAAAGAATTTTAGGAACTGATAACATTAATTTCTGGGGTTTTTTTTGGGGGGGGTGGGGGGTTGGAAGCAAAGGCAATAAGGAAATTATGCATGGTTGAAAGAAGAACTGGTGAAATGGACTATAAATATGAAAACATTACTCAGAGGTAGGTTGTAAAGAAGCTTAATTATGGTCATAAAATATTGCTTACATGATACAGATTTCATGAAATTTTCTGAGATTTTTTTTATAGCTAACCTATTAAAGAGCCAATTTTTATAAATGTTTAATGTGACTCAAGAATACTACATATTCTTAAATTATTAAATGAAATGCTCTGATTTCTTCTATAATTTTACATACATTTATTTTTTATGTACCTATTTTTCCATTTCTCTTTTTACTTCTGTTAACCATTGCTCTCTCTAGTTTGCCTTTTTGTTATTAAATGTGTCACAAAATATTCCTGGCAAGTTGAACAGTTTCTGTATAGTATTTGATCATCTCTATAGATATAAAGTAATTATATCAATTTAACATTCACTCATGAAAAAAAGAACTTCTTATCTAACTATGAGTAAAAGAAAACTTTTGCTAAACCAAGAACATACAAAAAGTAACAAAATCTTAAAGCACTCATTGAAAATAAGAAGCAAGACAAGAAAGATTTCTATTACCACTAAAATTTAATATTGTATGAGAGATGCATGCAATAACACAACAATATGACCCTATATAATAAAAGGCTAATATGCAAATTGTCCCCTGGGGAGTTGAACTGACCAGGAGTTCAACCACTTGCTATGAAGTGTACTGACCACCACGGTGGCCCCAGTCAGCAACTGATCAATGGCAGTCCTAGAGATCCTACCCATGCATGAATTTTGTGTACCGGCCTCTAGTATAACATACAAAAAGATTGGAACTGAAGAAACACTGTCATTTATAGGTAAAATTATCTACAAAGAAACCTATAAAGTGCACATATTATTGAAATTATGAAGGGATTTTATCTAGTTTATCAGATATAAGGACATCACATAAAACTTAATTACATTCTTACACACCAGCAATAAATAGTTAAAAATTATAATTTTAAAAATCAATAAAAGAGAGGAGAACCAAGATGGGGGCATAGGTAAAACACCTATCTTGCCGTGATACTCAGCAATTTTAATACTACAACTTAACGAAAGAAAAAACACCTTCCAGAATCACCAGAAAGCTGGCCAAGTGAAAATTCCACAAATAAAAGTGAAAATAAGACACTGTGACTCGGAGGAGCGGCAGACAGAGTTGAAAGATTCGCGTGGAGAGAGCTTTGGAGCGGCGCCAGTGGAGAGGGTGGGGGGCTGAAAACCAGCCAGTTTTCTCGAATGGGGAGACAAAGACGTCCCACTGGACTGATTCTCCAACTCTGGGCAAAGCCCAGGGAACTAACCCACTATCATACAGGGTGAAAACTGGACAGTGGGAGGGCACGCCAAAGCTCTGGTGCTACCGGGTCTCCTGGCTTGTGGAGAAGGCAGCTTGCGCGAACAGCTCAGCTGCGTGACTGAGCAGAGAGCGCTCTGCGATTTGCCCTCCCATTCGGAAAACCTTCAGACTGCTTTGTTTTATGACCCTGAGTGAAACATTGGGTGTGCAGACTCATTTGGGGAGAGTCTGAATTCCCCGGCAGCTGGTGGAGCTTGGCAGCAGCTCTCTCTCAGAGGTGCTGGTAGCCATTGCCCCCTGAACAGAGTCCCTGGGGCTGCATAGGGCGGAGCTAATGCTGTCTGCTTGGCCCGGAGACTCCGCCCATTCAACCTGAGCACAGCTGAACTTCACAGACAATTGGCCTGGAGGTAAATCCCTCCAATGCTAACAACGATTAACCTGAGCTTACCTTCAGCAAGACTGTGCAACCTCAGGTAACTGGGGAGGCTGAGGCACTGTCCCTAGTAGGAAGTCTACCACACAAAGCTAATTGACCAACTCAGGGAAGCAGCCACCATGCAGAGACATGGAAAGAAATCAGATGTGAAAGAAATGGAGGAAAACAAACAACTGGACATGGAATTCAAAACCACGGTTATAGGGCTTTTCAAGAGGCTCCAACAAAAGGTCGAGGCCTATAAGGAAATAAGCAAGACTACAAAGGAAATGAATGAGTCCTACAAGGAAATGAAGGAGACCCTCAAGGATATAAAGGAGACTCTCAAGGATATGAAAAAGGACCAACTAGAAATTAAGCATACACTGACTGAAATAAAAAATAGTATACAAAGACCTAAAAGTGCTCTGGAGCACCCCAAGAACCAAGTTCAAGATTTGAAATAGAAAGAGGGAAAATCCACTCAGCTGAAAAAGCAAGAATCCAAAAGAATCCAAAAAATTGAAGATAGTGTAAGGGGCTTCTGGGACAACCTCAAGCATACCAACATCTGAATTATAGGGGTGCCAGAAAAAGAGAGAGAGCAAGACAATGAAAACCTATTTGAAGAAATAGTGACCAAAACTTCCCACACCTGGTGAAAGAAATTGACTTAGGAGTCCAAGAAGTGCACCAAACCCCAATATATAGGAACCCTAAGAGGACCACACCAAGGCACATCATAATTAAAATGCCAAGAGCAAAAGACAAAGAGAATATTAAAAGCAGCAAGAGAAAAACAGATGGTTACCTATAAGGGAGCACCCACATGATTGTCAGCGGATTTCTCAACAGAAACGATGCAGGCCAGACGGGAGTGGCAAGAAATATTCAAAGTGATGAACAGCAAGAATCTACAACCAAGATTACTCTATCCAGCAAAGCTATCATGCAGAATTGAAGGTCAGATAAAGTGCTTTGTAGATAAGAAAAAGCTAAAGGAGTTCATCTCCACCAAACCAATATTATATGAAATGCTGAAAGATATTCTTTAAGAAGAGGAAGAAGAAAAAGATAAAAGTGTAAATTAGGAACAACAAATACACATCTATCAACAAATGAATCTAAAAATCAAGTGAATTAATAAGCTGATGAACAGGATAAACTGGTGAATGTAACAGAATCACGGACATAGAGAGGGAATGGACTGACAACTCTTGGGGAGAAAGGGGGTGTGGGAAGTGCAGCAAGAGACTGGACAAAAATCATGCAACCATGGGAGAGGACAGTGGAGGGGGGTGAGGGTGGAGGGTGGGATGGGTACCTGGTGGAGGGAAACTATAGGGTGAAAAAAAAAGGGAACAATGTAATTAATGAACTGAACAGTAAAGATTTTTTTTTAAAAAAAAAAAGACCGTAAAAAAAAAAAAGAATTGTGCAAGCAATTTGTAAATACAAATATAATTAAATTATATAAACTTACAATTAAATATCTAATTATGTTATTACAACTTACAGTGATTTATATTATTAAGTCTATTTGCACACATTATTCTATTTTGTGGGAATACTTTACAATGGTGTGCTACTCCACATTTCTTCTTTGTATTCACATTAGTAATTTGAAATTGGCCATAGCAAGAGAATTTACACAAGGAAATTAACAAACTCTCCAAATCATTCACCTTTTCTCCTTCCCCAGAGAGCCTACTGTGAAACATTTATCAGCATATCACTAAATCAATAAATAGATCTATGAAAATATGTAAAATATCTATATGGAGATTATAAAAATTAATTTTTGAGTTCCTAGTATGTGTGAGACAATATTCCAGCAAATAATCAAAGAAATACAAAATTGCTCTCACATAATATATCAAGGAGAACATGTAGAATGGTGCTAAGATCTGTCTGTGTAAAATAAAGTTGTCCAGGGGAGGATAGGGGTTATAATTTTAAGTAGCTGGATAGGAAAGACCTCATTGAGGAGAAACTTGACTAAAAAACACAATAAAGAGAGCAAAATACTATATAATAAAGAGGTAATATGCAAATTGACTATTACACCCTCACAAGGTGGCTGCCTATGACCAGGCTGGCAGAGGTTTAATGAGGGACGACCAAATGACTGAACAGCAGGCTGCATGGGATGAGCAGGCCAGCAGGGGGGTGAGTGAGGGACAACCAAATGACTGAACAAGCAGGCTGTGTGGGGCAACCAGGCTGGTGGGGGAAGAGGGAGTGTGAGGGGAGACCAGGCTGGCAGGGGCGGGGGCAGTTGGGGGTGACCAGACTGGCGGGGGGGGGGGCAGTTGGGGGCGATTAAGTTGGAGGGATAGGCAGTAAGGGGTGACCAGCCATGGGGGAGGGGGGAGAAATCAAGCTAGCAGAGGGGGGCAGTTGTGGGCAACGAGGCCAGCAGCGAGGACAGTAAGGGGTGACCAGGCTGGCAGGGGTGGTACTAAGGAGCAACTAGGCTCCTTAGTACCCCCTTGGAGGGGACAGTTGGGGCCGACATGCAGAGGCAGTAAGGGGCAATCAGGCCAGCAACAAGAAACAGTTAGGGGTGACCAGGCAGGCATGCAGATGAGCAATTAGGAGCGAACAGGCCTAAACCGGCAGTCAGACATCCTGCAAGGGGTCCCAGATTGGAGAGGATGCAGGCCGGGCTGAAGGGAACCCCTCGTGCATGAATTTCATGCACCGGGCCTCTAGTAAATAAAAAATATAAGAGTGTAACACATCAAGTGTTATAACTTCAAAATTTGAAAGTCATAACTTTACCACAAATTTGCAGTGTCAATCAAAATCCCAAAAGTTTTTGATAGAACTTGACATTTTAATTCTAAAATTTGTCAAAATAAGCAAAGATCCAATAATAGTCAAGATTCCTGAAGAAGGGTAAAACTGAGAGCTCCAACCTTATTAATATTTATTATAAATTTATAGTAATTAACATAGCGTGGCATCAGCACGGAGATAAAACAGAGAATTTAGAAATAAACCCTCACAAATTTGTAAAATTGATCTATTCCAGAGATAGCATTAGAGATCAGCAGGGGAGGGCAGTGGGGACCTAGCTAGCACAACTAGTGCCTAGAAAAAGTTATCTCTATTTTTTAAAAAAAAGAAAACAAAAAAGTTTGACTATATTTCACACCACACATGAAAATTAATTTCAAATAAAATGTGAAAAAGCCAAGCATTCTAACATTTAAAAGGAAATAGGAGAATAGCTTCATGATCTCAGTTTACAGAGTTTCTTAAACAAAAAACAAACACATGATTTGTGGAGAAAAGTGGATGTTAAATTCAACTACATTAAAATTAGAAACTTGTGTTCATCATAAGAACCACCAATGAAATGACAAATAAGCCACAATACAATTATATGAAAATTGGGATTTGCTTAAGGGGTGGGAATGGATTGTGGGCAGATATATGGATGAAATCTGAGTAACCATGTAGGGAAGAAATTGATACTGTTATAACTAGGGAAGGGGTCCCCGGGGTTCAGAATGCTATTCTTTTTACTTTAGTACATGTTTGAAATGTTTCATAATAAAAATCTAAAAGGCCACAAATTTGGAGAAATTATTAATGACCTATATACCTAGAGAAAAAAAAACTTTAACATTCAGAGCATTTGAAGAACTCATAAAAATTTAATAAGGAAAAAGAAAAATAATATAATGGGAAAAAGAGGAGGTAACATATTATGTGAATATGTCTTCCACATAAGTGTATGAAAAGATATTCAGTCTCATCTATAATCAAGGAAATTAAAACCACAATGAGATATCATTTTATACCTCCTAAATGGGCAAAAATTTAAAAGTTTGATGAGAATATGAATAAATAAGAACTGATTCCAGCTGATAGGAGTGTAAATTGGCATAGCCAATTTGGAAAATCATTTAGCATTATCTAACAAAGTGGGTAACCTACAATTTGAAACCTAGTAATATTTGCTATCTGTTTATATGTACACAAAGAGACATGTACAAGAATATTCTTAACAACAATATTCAAAATAACAAAAACAATTGCAAACAATCAAGATTTCCACAATAGAAATGATAGAACTTCTTCTCTGTTGGCCCAATTGTCCCCCACTGCTCCCCTGCTGGCCCAGTCACCCCCAACTGCCCTCCCCTTTTGGCCTGATTGCCCACAACTACCCTTCCCTGCTGGCCATCTTGTGGCAGCCATCTTTGACCACATGGGGGCAGCCATCCTGTGTGAGGGTATGGGGGTCAATTTGCATATTACCTCTTTATTATATAGGAGTAGTGGCCTGGTGCACTAAATTCGTGCACACGGGGGGGGGGGGCGGGATTGTCTCTCGCCAGCCCTGCATCCTCTCTAATCTGTGGGATCAGGCCTAAACTGGCAGTCAGACAACTGCCTCGCAATCCAGGACTGCTGGCTCCTAACCACTCACCTGCCTGACTGTTTGATCAGCCCTAACCACTCTGCCTGTTGGCCTGATTGCCCCAACTGGTCCCCTCTGCTGGCCTGCTCGGCTCCAACAGCCACCTCCACCAGTCTGATCACCCTCAACTGCCCTCCCCTCCTGGCCTCATCACCCCTAACTGTCTCTGCCTCAGTTGCAGCTGGGGCTGCAATTGGGACCCTCACTGCTGGTAGCATAGCATGTTTCTTTTTTATTAGATAGGATATTCCTTCTTACATTTGATATGTTTCATTTAAAAGTAATGTACATAAAAATTTTGATGGGAGAGTTTTTTCACTGCAAAGTGACATGATAATTTCTAAGAACTGTAAAAATTCCTATTGCCTAGAAACTCCTACCATATAACCATATTATTAGCACCCCAAACCTGTGTAGACAGCACAGAGGGAAACTTTGGAGAGCAGTCTGGTAACACTCAAGTGAGAGAGAATGAGACATATCCTTCCATACTGAAGTAAAACACCTGCCCTACCTTCATTCAGTGAAACATATCAAGAAAACTCACACACTCTCAACAGTCCCCCTCCGCAATTACCCTCCTTTTATTCTAATATTATTCTGGTTGTTTTCATCTGTATCCAGTGACATCCACCCAGAGGGAACACATGATCCAATTCGCCCTGGTGAAACCTAACAATAATTTGTTATCAAGCATAGCCTGTTTAGCTAATTGCAAGGCCTCAACACTGTAGTACTGTCAGTAGGTAAAAGTCACCTAAAATCCAAGCCAGATTGAGAACACTAATAAATAGTATGGACTTAAAAGAAAGAGTACATTTCAGTTTCCATGCTAGATTAAAGGTAACAGTAACAAATAGGAAGAGTCAGTACTCAGTGCTAACCATAGATTAATGCAGTAGTGTCCTAGCTGGTCTTCCTGCTACAGGTTTTCTAAATAAGTTCATTCTATATATTTCTGGTTAAAATATAATAATGTGTCTTAATTATTACTTATTATTATTTCCTTCACTGGACCATAGTTTCTTTTTTTCCCAAGTAAAATCACAATTTTATTTTTTTCATAAATATATATATATATATATGGTTTAAAGTATTTCATATATTGGTACATATATCTCCTTTATTTCCCCCATTGACCTTCCCCCAGCCTCCCCTACCCCCTGTCACATGCCCTTATCCCACCACCCTCAATATCTTGTGTCCATTGGTGAGCTTATATGCACAAGTTTCTTGAGTACTGGAACAATATTTCATTCATCTTGAAATTTCCGGAATTGAGCATATAGTTAGAACTCAATTAATATTAAACAAATACAATAATAATCACAGAATGCATGAGTATTTATAAACCCAACTCCTTTTGTTTTTACAGGTGAAAAAACAGATCATGGAAACTTCTTAAAATATCTAGAGTTGTGGGGGCTTTTTGGTATCTTTACTTTTTAAAAGTACATATATAGTATTAACTTCCTTCAGAGCACAGGTATTTAAAAATGTAAAATCATTTCCTTTGATTTTTTGAATTTTAATTTCATTTGAGAGTGATTCATTAAGTGAATTACTCTATTATTTTTAATGGTTTTCAACCACTAATGTGTGATATAAGCCTGCTCATTTAGCAATATTCTTGAGTCCAAGATGACAGTAGAAACATAGCTACTAAAAATTGCAAATTTTGCATCTGTAGAATTCTAACATGATTTTAGGAGCAATCACCATAACTTAATCACATTAAAAATCACACATATATTTTTATTGATTTGGCCTAATTTTACAACTATTATTTATATTATTCTATATAATAAAAGGCTAAAATGCAAATCAATCGAACAGCAGAATGACCAGTTGCTATGACACAAACTGACCACCAGGGGGCAGACGCTCAAGCAGGATCTGCTCCCTGGTGGTAAGTGAGCTCCCATAGCGGGAGGGCTACTCAGCCAGAAGTCAGGCTCATGACTGGTGAGTGCAGCAGCAGTGCTAAGGATAACCCACCTCCACAGCAGCACTAAGGATGCCTGCGGGGAGCAGGCCTAAGCCATCAGTCGGACATCCCCAGACTGTGAGAGGGCACAGGCCAGGCTGAGGGACCCCACTCCAAGTTCACAAATTTTTTGCATCAGGCCTCTAGCTTACATATAATACCAATACTATCACAGGCAAAACCAAATGCTGCTTTACCTGTGAGGTCATTAAAACCAAGGGCAGAACCACTTATGTTCTATTTTCATGTCTACATTTTCCTCATCTTTCTTTTGTTTAGGGACTTAGAAATGTGCACAGTGCTCTCAGAAATTAACAGCATAAGAGAATGAATATGTATGATCTTTGCAGTGACAAGGTAGACAAGAATCAATGAAACAGAGTCAGTGCCTCTCTACCTCCATTGAACTGAAGAAAATATCAAACTCTGTTAATGCTTTTTAAGTCTGTCCTGAGAAAAATCACCCAAATCCTTAAGCAGAAGGCAATATCAGTAACATACACTTGGCAGAGTACCATCTAATCCATTATCCATCACCAATCAAGGAGACTTACATTAAAAGCACTTTAATTGGATTCTATTCAGTGGTCCCTGAAGGAGAAAGAAGAAACCCAGAAACTGCTTCTCTTTTTGCTGAAGGAATTAAGAGAATGACCCTAAAATCTAGAGACCATCCGAGGGAAATGTCTGAATTTCAGTCCTGCCATGTGTGTGATGACAGCTGACCACTCCATAATCTTAGACCTGTCATTTAATTTGTTAGTGAGGATGATAACTTTACAACTATCACATATTATGGTTCTATCAAGGATATAAATCTGAGGTAATCAAAGGATCAATTTTTAAAACTGGCATAGTCTTATGAAATAACACTAAACTTAAACATTGACTCATTCATTCATTTATTCATTCACACCAGGCTTATGCCTAGATATTGGAATAATGAAAATATTGTAATATCTTTTAAAAACAATAAGGCTTATACCTTGTGAAACCCTTTATTGACATAAATAACAAGTATATACTTAAAATATATATATATATATATATATATATATATATATATATATATATATATATATATCCTAACAGCGTGTAACATCAAACTCTAGATAGACAGAACAGAAGAGCTCTAGAGGCCTGGATTCACATAAATTATCTCTGTATTTGAACAGTCTCATTAATAACACTTGTAAGATAGGAAGTCCTAGAACATAGCCCCCCTCTAACATTCATTCAGTTACTGTTAAGAAATTTAATTAAAGTGATATAAACCAGACAGAGAAAGACAAATGTCACATGGTATCACTTATATATAGAATCTTTAAAAAGTCAAACTCAGGAACAGAAGGTAGAAAAGTGGCTGGCAGGGATGGGGTGTGGAGCAAATAGGGTGAGGCTGGTAAAAAGGGTTCAAAACTTTCAACTATAAGATGAATAAAGATCTGAGGACCTAGTATAAAATATAGCTGATAACACTGTACCACATAATTGAAATTTGCTAAGAGAGTAGGACTTAAATGTTCTCAAAAAAAGAAGAAATCTGATTATAATATAAGAATTTGACATTATGTGTCTTCCTGATGATGCAGGCAGAGGAAACACCTCTCAGGTATTATTCCTGACAAAATGCAGTGTCTGAATCTAGTCACAAGGAAACACCAGATAAACCCAAATACTCTACAATATTACTGACCAATCCTCTTTAAAAATATCAAGGTTATAAAAGGCTAAAGAATGGCTTGATATGAAAGGGCACTAAAGAGGGATATGTTAAATGCAATGTGTGATACCAGACTGCATCTTGGACTGGTAAAACAACTGCTATGATAGACATTAATGAAACTGTTGTCAACATTTAGATGTGAACTGTAGATTAACCAATTAACATCATATCAATGTCAAATGTCCTGATCTTTATAATTGTCCTGTAGGACAAAAAATATTTCCTTAAAGGAGACACTTTTAGAAAATACAACTGAACTGGAGTATGTAAGCATACATACAAAATAATAATATGTGCATGCAAAGAGAAAATTACAGTACAAATATGGCAAAAGTGTTAATAGTGAGTCTAAACACATGGAAGCTTTAGTACTATTTTTGCATCTTCCTTTTAAATTTAAATCATCCTATATAATAAAAGCCTAATATGCTAAGTGTCCGACCATTCAATCGTTCAACCAATTGTTATGACACACACTGACTTTATGCTCCAACCGGTAGGTTAGCTTGCTGCTAGGGTCAAGCCCATTGGATCTGGGAAAGATGGGCCAGACATGCCCTGGAGTCCTCCCATTGTCCCTCTCTGGCCCGGATTGTGCACCAATGGGATCCCTCGCCCTGGCATAAGCCCTATCGCAATCCAGGACTACTTGAGGGATGTCCACAGGCCAGGCCAAGGGACCACACTGGGTGCACAAATCTGTGCACTGGGCCAGTTTCAGCCCAGTCCCCGTAGGGCAAGCTGTGGCATCCTACAGTTGTAGAAATCCATGCATCAGGCCTCTAGTTTCAAATAAAAGGCTAAGGAAATAACTGAGTGTATTTGCCAGTTCAAGAACCTGGAAATACAAGTATGTTCCAGGCAGATATGATGCCTTCCTTCATGAGTGTAGAGGAGAAACAGAAAAAAAAAAAGCAAGTAAAATAGATAGTAAATAATTACAAATTGTGGTAAGTGCTTTGAAAAAAAAAACAGTACTTAAATCTTACCTAATAACAGACAAACATGTAAATTGACCATACCTCTATGATGCCCACAGCCAATCAGTGAGAATGCAAATTAAGCCAACAAAGATGGCAGTTAATTTGCATATGTACCTGTGTCCTGGGAACATGCTAAGCACCCAGGTCACTCCCAGCCAGCCATTGGAGGGATGCAGAGCCCCTGCCCAAGCCTAAAGCCTCAGGCCAAGGCTTTAGGCTTGGGCAGGGGCCCAGCCGGTGATTGGAGGGAAGGGGGGAAAAAAATCAATGGAAACATGTCCTCAGGTGAGGATAAAAAAAAAGAAAGAAAGAAAGAAATGTCATATCCTATGAAACACACATCTTGAAAATGCCTAAAGAAAGTTGCAATTTTTTTCATGGTGAAGGGACCGGAGTCAATGTTGATGAAAATACCTTGGCAGCTGTGGTAACTGGCAGTGTGGCTGCAGCAGTGGAGTAATGGGGCTGGTGCCTTTCCCTGATCAGCCTGGTTGCCTCCCATTGGGAGCAGGCCTAAGCTGTCAGTAGGACATCCCCTGAGGGCTCCCAGTATGTGAGAGGGGGCAGGCTGGGCTGAGGGGACCCCTTTCCCTGCCCCCCCCCAGTGCACGAATTTCATGCACAGGGCCACTAGTAAGAAATAACAGCTTTCAGTGGGAACCACTAATGTGAAGGTCAGAAAATGGCTCTCTAAGAAGGTGACATTATCATTGACATGTATAAACATAAGAAAAGCAACAATGGCATATGGCACAGCATGTGATAAGGTCATGAGCTGAATCCTCAGGTTTTCAATCGTAGGCTAAATATATAAAGAAAGACAAGAGAAAAATGACAATAGGGTACCAAAGCAAGAAGAGGATAAAATCAGAAGAGCCCATGGTATTATTTTGAACATATGGACATGCTTCAAATAAAATAATGCCACTGTAGACATCTACTAGTACAAGACATCTATAGGCAGGGGAAAGACAATATTTCTCATCTGAGTGAAAGAGAATAATCACAGACCAAGAAGTGACATGCCATAGAATAACAGAACCACCTGATATAGCTTCAAATCAGCCAGTCTGTTTTACCTTGCAGAAGGTGAAAAAGACTATTGGTTCCACACTGATCTGTGTTGACAACTCAAAAGTAACCACTCTCAGAGTCATCTCTGAAAGAGAAGAACAAGTAACCTAAGTTATCTATGGTACCATAAATGGTATATGAATTCCATAAACTCTTTGTCAAAAATTATAACTGTGTAATGAATCTAAGTTTGGAGTTCTACCACATATGTAATTGACAGAAGATTTGAAATACCATCTGTTATTATATTTAAACTTCAGAAGTCTTCTCTAGAAATGTTTTTCTCAAGAAAAAAAAGATTCTTTAATACAAGTTTAATAAAATAAAAAATGAAATGTTCCACTAAGTTTCTAGCAATAATTTTTCCCCCTGAAATACAACATCTGAATTCACAAATTGTCCCAGTATTTCATTACTATGTGTTCCCACATTCATGAAAAGTCCTTTCAACACCAACTGATGGAGCAATGAGATGAGGAATTTCTCTCTGCATTCTTGCTTTCTACCTTTAAATGGGATGGATCGATTTTAACATTTACTAATTTCTCCATATCTTTCCTTTAACCATATAGTTAAATTTCTACTTGTGTCAAAGTTCAAACTCTGCCTCTTTCCATATTAGTAGAAGGAGAAGGACTAGTATGAATAGTTATGAAAAGTTAAGCGATACTAGACTTTAATTCCTTCTTAAATGAAAATTAGTATTGCATGAATTCACACAGTTACATAACCCTTCCTTACAGTGGTCAGTCAGTATCTTTTGGACTATATCTGTTCAAGGTGCTTTCTACCTCATTGCTTGACGATGACAATGATGACAATGATGATGATGATGATGATGATTTAAAAAGTTGAGCCTTTAATGTATGTGAATATGTCACAGGAACTGATCATTACAATAACCATGTGAACATTTCATTTACATTCTAAATCAGAGAAAGCTAAAGTCTAGCAAAGTCAAGTAAGTTATTTGTCTAAGGTCATTCACTTATTTAGTTACTGTGTAGTTAAGTGAGCCCTAATGAGTGTCAGAGAAACCTAGTTACCTTTGGGTGTAACTAGAAATCTAGTCCCTAATACAAGCTATCTAATCTTTCCATATGTAGGAATGGATAAATAAACATGAATATATTTATATATATTCATATTCATATTCAAAAGTAACATTTTTATACCTACACTGACTAATGGTTAAAGTGATGTTTCCTATTGTTGATAAAAATCTAATAGAAAATGTTTAGATAAATTTGCCTCTTAATCATCATAATCCCTTGTTTTACTTTCATTTTTAAATTTACTTGTTTTTCTTCTTTCCTTTTTTTCCTCTTTCTTTTAATTTATTCTTTTGTATCCTGTTATCTTCTCCGAGTTACAGCATAGCTATCTGAGTTATATAAAGAAACATTAAATAATCTCCTTGCTCATCTTATAAAAATGTATTCTCATCATACATGTAGGCAATCCATGCTCTCTGGACCATTCACCATGGAATTATACATTGTAAGTTTAAGGAGCACTTTCTTTCCCATCTGCCCATCCAGCAATGATGATTTTATCCTACATGCTGTTTGGGTCACCTTGTGTGTATTCAACTTCATTTTCCATCAAAGACATTTCTGTTGCTCAGCACTCAGTCTAAGCTTCTTCATCTTAGCTGCATTGTCTTTTCTGTAACCCTTTTAATGCAGCACACCAAACCAATGGCATGTACCTCCTTATGTCTGCACGTGACAATGTTATGCTCTGGCTCACAAAGAGCAAGTGTCAACAGTTCATTGCGTATTCTGATCCCATTTACCATGCTAGTCTTCTGGAAAGGGTTTCCTGTGCTCGTGTGAACAGCTTTAGGAAGACTAAGTCACCTTATTGTTCTTGTTAAAGCACAGTCTGCTTTTTTGTTGTTGTTAAGAAGACTGGATTTGTCAGCCCGACATGAGTAAAAGCACTCAGCTTCATGCTGGACCCACTGAATGTAGTCTGGTAATGAATCTGCTTCTTCTATTCATAGTTTTTTACTCGATGTCAGAACTCCTTGGTGTAATTTGCTGTCTGGAATTAATTTAAAACTAGAAAGACTCCCTTTTTGTATCCATCTTTGTACTTGAGTAATATTTTTATGGTTTGAGTATAATATATGTGGAGAGTATAGGTGTGTGTGAATCTTGAATAAGGAATAGATGAGTATTATTTTGAGCATTTGAGAGCATTTTTATTCTTGAGCATTCTTCCCTTACAACCTTCCACACTATTCACATTTCATGTGAATTTTCCCATAAATGCAGAATTATTGCCCAAAGTCCCAACTGAGTATCACCTACTCCAAAACATCTTGCTTCTGTCTTATGTTCACATTTCTCATGATATCGCTAGTTGACTCATATGATACCTGTACTCCACTGCGTTTTACCACTGAAGCACATATACAATACACGTATCTATGTCTGTGCACTTGAAACAACTGAAGAATTCTTTTGATTCTGAGCAACCCTATGAAGGAAATAGTATCATTACCCTCATCTAATAATGATAAAGAAAACGAGACTCAAATTTGGCAGTTACAAAGTACAGCATAGGAAATACAGTCAATAATCGATAATAATAAAAGCACAATATGCTAATTAGACCAGACAGCTGAACGGCCTTCTGGACATCCTCCCAGATGAAGCCAGGCCTGCAAGGGCCAAGGCAAGCCACCATGGCTGCGAGGGCCGAGCCCCTTGCACGAATTTCATGTGCCGGGCCTCTAGTACTATAAATAACTATGTATTGTGCCAGGTGGGTACTAGTCTTATCAGAGGATCACTTTGAAAGTTATATAAATGTCTAACCAATATGCTGTATACCTGAAACTAACAGAATATTCTATGTCAACTGTAATTGAAAAATAAAAAATAAAATAAAAATGAATTTAAATGAGGTTCAGAGAGGTTTGCCTAGATCACCTAGCAGGTAAAGCCAGGATTTGAAGATGAAGCCCACCCTCTTAATCGCACTGTGCTTTAGAGTTTACAACATATTTAATCCCCTATTTGTGGTGAGGTCAATAAAAAGAATTATAAGTAGTATTATCATCATTTTATAGCTCTGAAATTGAACCTCAGAGAGGCTACGTGACTTGTCCACGGTCACACGGGAATGAATAGTCAAGAGTCAGACTTAAGGCCTCTGACTTTAACTCCTTTGCTGTGTCTCTATATCACGCTGCCTTTAATACTCACATAAAAGAGCAACCAAAACACTGTTTCACACCATGCAGAAACAATGATCAACCCATCATTTATTAACATTCATTATCTTCTTGCCCAACCAGAAACAAACCTATTTGACTTATTATTCTTTATATGCTCATCTATACTAATAAAAGGGTAATATGGTAATTAGACTGGGAGAGTGGACGTCCTTCCGGACAAAGCTATGGTGGCAGGGCCAAGGTAGAGATGGTTAGGGGTGAGCAGGCAAGCAGGGGCATTAGTACAACCAAACGAGTGATCAGCAGACTGTGTGGGATGACCAGGCTGGCAGGAGGACAGTTGGGGGTCAGCCAGCCCAGTAGGAGAACAGTTGGGGGGCAAGCAGTCCAACAGGGGAGGGCAGTTAGGGGCAATCAGGCAGGCAGGCAGGTGAGTAGTAAGGAGTTAGCCATCCCAGATTGTGAGGGGGATGTCTGACTGCTGGTTTAGGCTTGATCCCGGGGCCTAAACTAGGCCTAAACCAGCAGTTGGACATCCCCCAAGGGGTCCCAGACTGAAGAAGGTGCAGGCTGGGCTGAGGGGACCTCCTGATGCACAAATTTAGTGCACTGGGGTTCTTCAAGTAGATATATATCAGACATGTGTGGAAATCTTGAGAATTTGGTGGTTAATCGAGGAAGAGGCTGTAACACACAACAAGGTTTATTAGGTGACGTTTAGAATTGTATAGGAAGGGAAGTTCCAGAGAAGGTGGCCACCACTCAAGAGATAAGATAAGGAATCTCCTGGGACAGAAAGGGACATTAGAAGGGGCTATGTGTCTAGGTGATGTCACTCAGCATCAAGGTGAGGGTGAGGATCAGAGAGCTCCAAAAGGCAGGAGGATATGGGTCTTTCACAGCTGGAATCTGTCTTCTTTATGGTTAGTAGAAGTTGGGTGTAGTTTAACGAGGTATATAACATATGAAACCTCCAAATGGCTAAAAATGTGCTAATTTATGTTACATTTAAAGCAATAGAATGTGAACATTTAGATTTGGTGCCAGCGAACTATCCTAGCCAGTGATGAAAAAGTGAACCACAAAGAGGTCATGTTATACAATACACAATACTAAAAAAATAAAAATAAAAATAAATCTAAAGACAGTTTGTCAGCTGATTTGTGCAAAGAAAAGGATAACAGTTAAATGCATGAGTTTTCCTCCTGTTTATATTTTTAACAAACCAGCTGATAAGTTCTGCCTGGATTTCAGTAGAAGAGAAAGAAATGCTTGGGTTTTACAAGTATTATAGTTTCTATTACCAAGCTCAACTAGCGTTCAGAATCAAGACATGTGTTAATTGTTTAACAAACTGATGTGTAAACTGAAGAACAATTTTGGATTTTGTGATTTTTAAGTAGTGCAGCCTCCATTCTGTTTTCAGCATTCTCCCAAAGGAGTGGAGATTGTAGGCTGAGTTCTAGCTGCTAGCTAATTTTGGCAAACTGTCAAATAAAATACCCTGACTACTGAGAACTCAGAAATGTTTACAAAATAGCTGGAGTTTAAGTGAAAACTCCCTAGTCCCAGGTTTAAAATCAGCATTCATAGCCTGGGGGTATCCCCAGAGTTTTAAGCATACTTGCTTAAATATTCACATAAAACTTCCGGGTTGAGAGGTATAAATGGTAATGTTAGGCTGATTCCTTCACTGTATAGATGGGAGTAAGTGTTATCTCAGCATCACAAAACTGGATGGCAACCAGTGATAGATAGAAGTCCAGAGTCTCAAGTTCAAAATGTGTTCTTGATTTCTATGCCATGCCACACGTTATAAATCCTTAACTGTTACTCTTTAACCCTGAGAAGAATACATAGCAAGTGGATGGTATGAAGGATAACACCCACATGTACTTTTAGAATGTTGATTCTTATCAGGTTGGGCTCCATGTAATACAGAAGACAAAAAATAACTCTGTGGGTGAACAGTATTCACAGATCATGACACCTGAATGCTGCTGTAGAGAACCCTACTATTTTCATTGAAAGAGTTCAGCTGTTTATTTTTCTTATCAAAGGACTCATAAACCTGACCACTGGATTGACCAAAAGACCTAGAATTCTTCAATCTTCACAAAAGAAAAAAAATTCTAATTTATTTTAATATGTATAGTTCATAATTGGAAATTTTTAAGGAAATGCCATTACTGATCAAAATATTCCCTATGCTACAGAGTGGTAGTGGGGGGAAGAATTTCTATTTGCTGAGTATTATCACCAACCAGATTCTATCACAATGTGTCAACAATCAAAACCTTCACTCTTTTTATCAAAGCTGGGGATTATCATACAGGGAATGAAAAATGAGCAGTTTGGGGAATTCTTTATCCATACTCACAGAGGCTTTATTAAAATACTTCCAAGCCTTTACAGAATTATAATTCTATCTTTCAATAATTAGGAATGTAAAGGGAAGACTCCCCGTGCATTTATGCAGAATAAAATGCATCACCTGGCTAGTTGATAATCTGTACATATCCACTCTGATTGATCAACCTGCCATTTTAATGAAAATTAACCAGAAATTATATTCATGAAATAAAACATGATATTTAAACTTGAAATAATTACTACATTAAACTTAAACTTCTTTGTCTAAATACTTTAATCCAGAAGAAGAAGGAAGAGGAAAATGACAAAGAGGAGGAGAATAAAGGTGCAGTAAAGAGAACCCCATACCAGGAAGCAAAAGACCTGAGTCCAGACCCTAAGTCCAGTGCTAACTAACTGTCCAAATTTGAATGAACCAATATCTCCTTGTAGCCTTAGTTTCTACCATTGCCTCTCTCTCAGGGTGAGCCTGCTTAGAAAACATTAGGGATCTTTGGACCTGTATCCAGTCATTCAAGAAAGTATGACTGCATGACTGAGCAGTGATTTGCCTGAGAGGATCTTCGCATCAGGTTTCTGCACGTTTCACATTCTGGGGAAATGAGGACTTTGGACACACAGGTGAGCTTGCCCCAAATGTGCTTCTTCCTAAAACCCCACTTCCAAACAACAGTCTGTCATACAAAGAAACAAACAAACAACAACAACAACAAAAACACCATTAAACAAGCAAATAAACTCCACAGGAAGCTTGGATACATAAGTCAACTCCTTCCCTGACCTGTGCCCAGAGCTGGTAACCACTGACTTAGATGAAGTCTACTTATGGTTAAGTGCAGCTATCAGAGTGAAGAATTAATTATCAAGAGGACTTTCTGGGTAAAATAATTGATGACATCCTAGAAGTTATTAAGACACATTATAAGGAATAAGAAATTAATAATAATAGCAAAAAATCTCCACTTATGTAACAACTAATACACAAAAGTACAACTAAAAGTACAAAGAGTTAATTTCATAATCTAAGAAACGTAACATTTTTACTAAAATAACTGCTTCTAAATTATTGTGGCCATTTCTAATTAAAATTCTTTTTTGTTTTGTTGTTAAAACTCATCTAAGGATATTTTTTCATTGATTTTTAAAGAGAGTGGAAGGGAGGGAGAGAGACAAAGAGAAAAACATTGATGTGAGAGCAAAACATCAATTGATTGCCCCCTGCACACAACCTGGCCAGGGCCGGGGATCAAGCTTGCAACCAAGACACATGCATGCCCTGACCAGAATTCTTCAGTCCGTGGGTGGACACTATCCATTGAGCCAAACTGGCTAGGGTCTAAAATTCTTCCAAGTATGTTTCATCTAATATATTCTATTCACCCAAAGCTTTAGAAAAGTGTTGAAAGTTTGAATTTTTATTGCAGGCTTATAGTTCCTGAAAATACAATAGGTCTAAGAGACTATTTTTACCTTTTCTTAAAGCATACGTACCATTTTCAAATGATGTGAGAGAAAACCCAAAGCTTAGAAAAGAAGAAAATATAATGAATCTCTTGAATGAAAGATTCCTTTCTTTATTCAGTCAGCCAAGATTTTTTTTTTTTTTTTGCCTTTTGTAACTATTTCAGAAGCCTAGTTGTCACTAGGGTTAGTGCAACTTCACACATTTTGATATTTCTTTTGTAAATTCAAGGAAAAGAATGAAAAAGGTTGGTTCTGGACTCAGCTGCATCACACAGCATGAAATGCACCCCAGTGGAGGGGCCTCCTCACCACGAGCAGCCGGCACACACCAAACTCGGAGTGATTAATGCGCGATCCACCAACCAGATACTCTAATTAAATAAGAGTGGTTAATTACTAATTAGTATGTGACTTATGTAGACAGAAACACTCAGGTGAGGAAAAAGAACATTGGGGAAAAAAATCAAAGCTCTGTCATTTCAATGATCTATTTTAAAAGGATGCATCCAAGAGATTTTTTTGGCCATCATTTGCCTAACCAAAACACACACTGGAGAACTTATCTGATCTTCCTAAAACTCTAGTCCTCACTCCATTTGAGTAATAATTTTACTTTTGTTGCATGAAAGGCTACAACCTCTCAAATGACATACTATGTTGACATGTGTATAGAAAGTGGTGTCACTCCTATTATCCACTTAAATCTCAGCATGACGGAAATGTACTCGTTACTAATCGGTTGGGCACATTTAAATGTCACCTCTTACAAGTTTATTTTCTGTGTATTCAGAAAACTCTAGTTTCAATCAAAAATGCCTTCTCTTTAGCCAATTCAATGACAAACATTCAGAATGTGCAACCTACTCTCCATGTGATTTGCTGTTCTTGGAAGCTACCAGTGGGATCCGAGATATGGTGCTTTTGGAAATTATATAAGATTTGCTTCCACAACTGTGAGACTTCGGAGTTGTTGTTTTTGGCATCTATAGAAAAAAATACCATCTGTCTCCTCATTACCCTTAAAAAAAAAAAAAGGAAAATCTTGATATGGCAGATGAATATCAACCTTACTTTCAATTATTTATCATCTTAAAAAAAAAACCACACACACAAAGAAGGTTTCATGAATAATGCTTTCCTTTTGTGAAAATACTATGCCTACAGTCTTGAATGGGCAGATCAGATCAATGCCCGCCTTTACTAAACATTATTATTTCATAACCTCACCAAACATATCAACTAAATAGCTTTACTGTCTCCTTGGTGATAGTGATACATTTGCTGCCTTAAAAAAAGAACCCATGAACAGAAGATACGCTCTGAAATTAGCCTGAAAGGAGGACCTATTGCATAATGTATCAAATTGTGGCCCGAATAACATCCTCATCAGAATCCCACTTACGTAAAAGGCACTTTCCTGGGCCTCACTCCACACTTCCGGGAGTCTGCATTTTGGACAAGCCCTCCCAGAAGACACTGATACAACCTAAACTATGAGGGTGGTTTGTGGTGTTCTTCATCCAGAGAGAAAGACCATGGTTGGCATTCCTCCGATTCACAGACCTTCAGACATTTTGCTCACCATTCACCTCCACCTTCATCTGCCTCTAAATCTGAGGAGAAAGAAAACTGATTTTTCAATTCAAGCTAAAATAGGAAGGAAGGTGGTGAGAAATTAGCTGTCTGTCATGTTTTGTTTCCTATCTAGTTGAAAATACTCACTGATTGAAATGTAGACTAAGGTAATAGAAGCCCTAGAGAGAAAAAATTTTTTTGGATATTCCAAAAATAGTCATTACGTTTGAGGGAAGAAACTTAAAGAGGGGAGGAAAAGGGGGAACCATTTCTAGAACAGGGGACTGAGGGGGGAAAGGGAGTTGTGCTGCAGCCATGGGAAGAGTCCTGTTCCCTCTGGGAAGTGAGCTGATGCAGTTTCCAGTACTGGATTTGGGGGAGACCAATGCTCTAAGAAATCACCCTTGATAGTTTGGGGCTAGGAGGAAATGGCTTCACCCAGTGGCTGGGGCTGGCTAGACATCTGGCTGCCTTTTAAGACAAAGAAGAAAGAAATGCTGCTGACAACACTAAGTGGGGAGGCAGAAGTGCCTGGAGGTGGTGGTCTTAGAAAGCAAAGCAGCCCAAGGGGCTCTAGGGAGAGGAAGATCCCAGTCAAACCTACCCACCAACAACAGAAGGGAGTGGGGAGGAAAGGGCTAATGTTATCAACCTAGTCATTGGGGTGACCCTCAGATCAACAACAGTTCATTGCTGAGTATTTTTGTTTTATTGTTGCTTTAGAAGGAGTGGGATTGCAATTTGTACTATGTATTTCCAAACTAGTATGCATCTATATTTAAACCTATTGCACCCGCTCCCCCCCCCCAAAAAAAAACCTCTACATTCAGATTTTTTTCAAACTTCATTCTATATAAATAAGTTGTAATTCTATTGGAGCTTTTTCTGTTGCTGTTTTTGTTCTTGTTTATTTTTATACTAGAGGCCGAGTGCACAAATTCATGCACAGGTGGGGTCTGGCCAACGGGGAAGGGAATGCTGGAGGTTGGCTGGCTAGCCCCACCCCTGATCAAGGGGACAATTTGCATATTAGGCTTTTATTATATAGGATAGAATATCCTATATAGTTGTAATATACATTTAACAGATTGGGGGGGTGAGGTTAAGTGAGGAACATACCACTATTTTATTGATTATGGTGTTACATATGTGTCCTTATTCCCCCATTACCCCTCCCTCATGCCCTCACCCCCTGTTGTCTGTGTCCATTGGTTAGGCCCATATGCATGCATACAAGTCCTTTGGTTGATCTCTTCCCCTTACCCCCACCCTCCCCTACCTTCCCTCTGAGGTTTGACAGTCGATGCTTCTCTGTCTCTGGAACTGTTTTTGTTCATCAGTTTATGTTGTTCATTATATTCCATTAATGAGTGAGTTCATGTGACATTTATATTTCTCTGCCTGGCTTATTTCACTTAGCATAATGCTCTCCACTTCCATCCATGCTGTTGCAAATGGTAAGAACTCCTTTTTACCATAGCACAGTATTCCATTGTGAAGATGTACCACAGTTTTTTAATCCACTCATCTGCTGATGGACACTTAGGCTGTTTCCAAATCTTAGCTACTGTAAATTGTGCTGCTATGAATATAAGGGTGCATATGTCCTTTCTAATTGGTGTTTCTAGTTTCTTGGGATATATTCCTAGATGTGGGATCACTGGGTCAAATGGGAGTTCCATTTTTAGTTTTCTGAGAAAACTCCATACTGTTCTCCACAGTGGCTGCACCAGTCTGCATTCCCACCAGCAGTGCACAAGGGTTCCTTTTTCTCCACATCCTTGCCAGCACTTGTCGTTTGTTGATTTGTTGATGATTGCCATTCTTATAGATGTGAGATGGTATCTCATTGTTGTTTTGATTTGCATCTCTCAGATAATTAGTGACTTTGAGCATGTTTTCATATGCCTCTTGGCCTTCCTTCTGTCTTCTTTGGAAAAGTATCTATTTAGGTCCATTGCCCATTTTTTGATTGGGTTGTTTATCTTACTTTTGTTAAGTTGTATGAGTTCCCTGTAGATGTTGGAGATTAAGCCCTTATCTGTGATAACACTGGCAAATATGTTTTCCCATGCAGTGGGCTTCCATTGCCCTAGGAGAAGTATCAGTGAAGAAGTTTCCTTGGCATATGTCAGAGATTTTGCTGCCTATAGATTCCTTTAGTATTTTTATGGTTTCCCATCTTATTTTTCAGTCCTTTATCCATTTTGAGTTTATTTTTGTGTATGGTATAAGTTGGTGGTCTAGGTTCATTTTTTTTTTTTTTTTGCATGTATCTATCCAATTTTCCCAACACCATTTATTGAAAAGACTGTCTTGACTCCATTCTCTGTTCATGCCTCTTTTGTCAAATATTAATTAAGCAGAGTCATACCACTATTTTATTATTTCTAGGAGAAAATGCATTCCAAATTCCAAAGAAGTCATTTTTTAAAAATTGGACCTGTAGATATATGTTATCTGACTCTTCCTATGCAACTAAATTTGGTCAAGATAGAACTACATGGATATCTTTGGTACAAATGTTTAGCCACAGTGCCCTCTAGTGGTACTGTCATTTCAATATAGATTTTTTAAAATCCAAAGAAAAAGCTTTTCCATGTTATGAGATGAATGTATGTATTTAAAAATCTCAGAACCACAGAATCCAATAATTTCATACTTGGGAAATACTAGGAAATATTAGTTGAGTTTATTACATAAACAGAATCACTGTTTACTTGATCATGATACAGAAGAAATATTTGATGAATCAATCAAGGCCTTCCTTGGTTTTGTTCTTTTTTTTAACTAAAGACATCACTATGGATACAACAATGAGTGATTTAAGATGGCTTTTTCTCTGATTTAAATGTTTTAATTATTTTTGTGAAGTCCAGCTTGCCCTCTTTTAGATGGTGCATTGTTTCTGGACAGATCTTATGGGTGGTAACAGGAACAATAACAGCCAGAGGAAATAAAACATTTTCCATGGCAACTTCAGCGTCTGTGTCTGAAATCTCAAATCCCTGATTTATACACTATTATTGCAGTCAGCCAATTTGTTTTTCTGAACTGAGTTTCTAAGGTTTTTCAGATGTCCCTCAACAAATAAAACCTCCAAAGAGAAGTTAATAATAGGAATTACAGCAGCCTTTGTGCTGTGCTCAGGCTAGATGCAAGGTAATTTACCTTCAACTTAATTAAATTACATTATTTTCACATGGTAAGCACAGTATTTCACAGAACATGGGAAAAAAACACAATACAACAAATAGAGTTTTCAAAGAAAGATCAGAGTTAAGGAGAATAAAGAATATGAAGAAAGGAAGAAAGGGGGCAACATTAAAAGCACAACATTAAAGCAAAAAATGGCAGTAACCAAGAAATGGAAATGCAAATGTCCATTTTCCTGCTACATCTAAGTGACGAAGCATGAAGTTTAGAAAGGTACACAACCGTGGAACGGGGTAGTGTAACATAGCTTTTGATCATCCACAGAGTTACTTGTACCCACCAGATAACAAAGGGTTAGGAAGTTGGCTAAAATATAGTGCAGTGGCTTACAAAGCACCAACCCAGAAACAGCAGCATCAGCATCACCTAGAAACCTGCTGGACTTTCTCAGGCCCATCCCCAGGCCTTCTGGATCAGAGTATCTGGGTCTTCACTGGTCCCGGTGGTGCTGATGCAGACTAAAGTTTCAGATCCACTCCAACTCACACACTGCCCTTCTTGGAGGCAGAGTTCAGAAAACCTAGGTATAAATCCCATGATGATTCTAAGCAGCCTGATCTTAGGTATCTTTTTTTTTTCATCTTTGAAAAGAAGACCATAATACTCACCTGCTACAGGTAGCAGCAAGCTCCTCAATACCACTGGAATTTAAGCCCATTCATTCACTCATTCATTCGTGTTTTAAACCAATATTTATTGAGCCCCTACTATGTGCTTAGAAATTGTTCTAGTTGCTTGGGATCGATCAATGAATAAAACAACAGAAAAATGCCTGCTTTCCTGGTGCTTATGATTCAAATGGAATAAAACACCCCTTATACAATAAACATCAGAGGGAAGAGGATTGAGAGAGAATGGGGTCCTAATATATGGTGATAAGAGAAGATTTGACTTTGGGTAATGGGCACAGGGTGTAATATACAGATCTTATAACATAGAAACCCTCACCTGTAACCTATATGATCATGTTGACCCCAATAATATTTAATTTTAAGAAAACAGTAACCATATTGTATTAGTTTTCTAGGGCTTCTGTAATAAAGTAACACAAGTTGGGTGGCTTAAACAACAGAAATTTACTGTCCTGCAGTTGTGGAGGTTAGGAGTCAGAAATCAAGATGTCAACAGGATTGGTTCCTTCTGGTGACCATAAGGAAAAAACCTGTTCGAAGCTCTCTCCTTGTCATGTAGCTGGCCATCTTCCCTCTCCCTATCTGTTCATGTCATCTTTTCTCCATGTGTGTTTGTCTCTGTGTCTGTTTCCCCTTTTTATAAGGATATCAGTCATATTGCATTCTGTTCACGCTAATGACCTCATTTAATTTGATTATCTCTGAAAAGACCTAATCTCCAAGTAAAGTCACATTCAGAAATCCTAATCATACTGGGAATTAGGAATGCAACACTGGGGTTGTGGGGAGGGGAAGGAAGGAGGGGACACGATTCAATCCATAACACAGATTATATAAATAAATGATATAATATGTTAGCTGATAAATAATGCTAAGGAAAAAATAAGTAAGATCATTGGGTTTCAGAGTGTTAGAGTTGTGTTGGGATATAATTTAAATAGCAACTTAAAGGAGGCCAGAGTAGGCCTCAGTGGGCAGGGGGCAGCTGAGCAAAGACTTGAAAGAGTCTTGGAAGAGATATTATAAAAGAGACTCAAGCACCAGTAGGTGACCTTCTTTGTCCACTTTGAGCTGAAAGTTGGTCATTATCCTTTATCTGACCCAGCACTGGGTTGGGTGCTGTGCCAAGTGAATCCTTGTGAGGAATGAGTGTTGATGATCAAAGACCATGCTCCCAGTTATTCTTTCTGAGGCTCTTGTTTTAAAACTTTTTGGAAATATATGCTAAAATCATCTTTGCCAATTTTCATAAAAATCAGAGAAACAAGGATCACTACTAAATTCAGCATATATTTCCTCAGGACATTGAAATATCAATAACATATTCTGTGAAACAAAATCAGAAATGTTGGAGCATGTGTGACCATTTTGTGAGTTATTCATTCGCTTCTTGGGAATGCAGTTTATAATCACCAGTAGATTATCCACCTTTCCCAAAAATTAATTTCCTATGAAGTTTCTCTTCTTAAACATTCGGGACTTCCTAAAGGACACTGCTAACCACCTAGAGACATTGGTATGAGAAATTCACATTTTATATTTAAGTTTCCTGGAATCAGGCTTTAGAAACTGAGCCTTATCTTCTCCTAAAAAAATATGTTTCTAAGCTTATTTTTATTATTTTTATTTTCTACATAAACTGATCTGTCCTTTAGATGAGGTACCTGGTCATGCATTTCTCTTGAGGAGATAGATGTAAGGAACAATGGTAGAAATACCGCTGGCTATCAGAGGACCCAAGTTCAGCCTCAGCAATTACCTTATCCTGAGCTCTTAAGGTTAGTTGCCTCAACTACAAATAAGAAAGGTCATCTGAGTAGCTCTCAACTCTCTGCTGGCATCCACACAGCAGCAGTTAAGTGCTACAGAGGCCATGATGAGCCATAATGTCACTGCCATTTTCCAACATCACCACTATAGGAAGAGCCTTCCAGATGTGGTTTCTGGCCCATCTAATCTCTGAGCCAATACAATTACTACCACCACCATTTCCACCCTTACCACCAGTCACTGCTCTTACTATAACTCCGAAAGTCACTATTGTTTGAGTGACTGCTCATTATATGACAGGTGCTGTGCCGCACATAGTGATTACAATGCGTATATATAGTCAAGTGTGCAAGAGATTATTGTATTTTCTCTGTAATAAAAATTTCCACCTGTAGTATCTGGCCTGGAATTAGAAATTTCATGTTAGTCATGATGAACTCAGTTCCTTAGTATTCCAGGTCTATGGTCTCATGTCTGTCTTTCTCATCTTCCCATCCTCTCACCCTTCCCATCTCCACCCCATGATCTCCTCAGTCCTCAGGCCTGCCAAGAGAACATGTCCAAACAAATCTCAATGGCAAGGTGGAAACTGGTTCTGTTATTCTCTATATCACAGAGTTCCCACTGGAAATCTGTAAAGATGACGTGGCCTATCTGCTTAAAATCATTTCTGCTCTATTGCTTCTATGCTGTAGGGCTAGAGAGGCTCTGACCATTAACTTGCCACCTCCCAGGCTTCACACAATGAGCAATACACAGGACTTCCCTTTTCCAAGGTCCCCAGGTGTATCTGAGGTGAACAATGTTCTCTTTTCTTTGTAGTCCTCTGCAAAGCTTTTTGGGTTTACAACCCTTTCTGGGGGCCTCTCATCAACAGATGTCTTTCTCTCTTATTTTAGTTTTCTGGGTCAACGTGGCTAAGCTATACTTCCTAGTTATTCAAATAGTAACCTAGGTAATACTGTAAGGATGTTTTGTAGATTTGGCTAACAGCTACCATAAGTTGACTTTAAGTAAAGGAGACTGGTCTCAACAATGTGTGTGAGTCTGGCCAAATGTATCAAACGTCTTAAAAGCAAACTTGAGGTTTCCTTGAGAAAGATCACATTCAAATTCATAACAGCAGCACCAGCTCCTTTCCAAGAGTTTCCAGCCCATCCACCTACTCTATAGATTTCAAGCTTGCCAACTCTCACAATCATATGATCCAATCCTTGACTGGTGATACATATAATATAATCTATATTTATATTTGCTATTTTTCCATCCCCTCTGGTTCTGCTTCTGTGGAAAACTCTGGATGATATATTTCCCCTCAATTCTCCTCCTTTCTCCAAAGAATTTTTATCTTAATATTTTGAAATAGTATCCCATTACATATAAATTATCGGTTGATTCAGTCCTAATTACTGCTATATAAAATAGATATTGCTGTCCTCATTTTGCAGATAAGAGAATCTAGGACTAGAGCAGAGAAATAATTTGCTAAAGGTCATTCAGCAAGCAAGTGGTTGAGTAGATATTGGCTAATCTCCAAAGCACTGATTTTGCCCGTTAGCTAATACACTCTGGAATTAGTCTTTCTAATGGATGGTGCTTAGCATATGTGATGGTTAATTTTATGTGTCAACTTGACCAGATCACAGGGTGCCTAGATTAAACATCATCTCTGGATATTTCTGTAAGTTTGTTTCCAGCATTTGAATTGGTAAACTAAGTAAAGCAGATGGCCCTCCCCAGTGTGGATAGACATCATCAAATGCCTTAGAAGCCTGAATAGAACAAAAAGGTGAAAGAAAGTCAAATTTGCTCATTTAGCCTGACTACTCAGCTGGGACATCAGTGTTCCCCTACCCTTGGACTGAGACTTGTGCCATCAGCTCTCCTGGTTCTCAGGCCATTGGACTAGGACTGGAATTTATATCACCAGCATTCCTGGATCTCTAGCTTAAACATAGTAGATCAGTAAAACTTCTCAGCCTCATAATCACATGAGCCAGTCCCTTACAATAAATCTCATTTTATCTATATAGCTATATAGATATATTTTCTAATATATAATATACTTTCCCATGTATTCTATATTTTTATATTTCATTTGTATATTTTTCATAGGTAGATGATAGACAGATAGAGATCCAATTGGTATTGTTTCTTGGGAGAAACCTAACTAATACAACATACCTATATCCTGATGCATCTGCAGGAACACCAAGGAACCCACAGATACTCTTATGCAACTTTCTTATTCAACCTTGGTGTGATCAGTTTCTATAACCAGACTCCAACTTTGTTTTCTAATTCATTTCAATTCTTTGGCTGAATATAGAGTTTTGAATTGACTCTCCCCCGGCCCCCTCTACTCTTGGCTATAGCCCTGACAACCTTTCTAGCACTTATCTTTCCTTCTGGCAGTATCTGGATGACCTTGTCTCTGTAATTCCCAAATAGTAAATAAGTCCTATGCTTGGAAGCATAGCTGCCATCCTACCTGCAAAATGATCTGTGTGTTGCACTAGTTGAGATGGATTTTGGCTGTGGATCTTATCTTACCTACTCCATTATATAATCCTTTAAACACTTGCCTGAATACTGAACCCTGTGGCCCAGCAGCCAAGAGCAATCTCTTGGCTTCTTGCAGTTGCCCTGTCTTGCCCCATGCATTTGAGGGAACCATGCCTATCCCAGAATCTGCTGTGAGCAGCAACATTAAAGTGGGTGTGGCCATGGATTTTGGTGCAGACGGATATGAATTCAAAACAGGACTCTACCAATGATTATATATTTAACCTTGGAAAACATATTTCTTTAAAGCTTATTTCTTTCATATTTAAATTTGGAAAAAAACAATAACAACAATGGCATCAATAAGAAAAGTAGTATTAGAAGTACCTACAAAACCTTAGAATAAAAATTCAATGAGATAATAAACATCAGCCTTCTAACTCATCCTAGACCCATGTCAGTCACTAAGTATTAATGTCAGTGATGATGACAAAGATAATAATCTCACAGATTCCATGTAGACATTCTTTTTTTTTTAATTGAGGGGAATGGGAGGAATTAGGAATGCAAAAGAAGAAACAAGAAACCAGGCATCTTTAACAAAAGAGCTGATAACTGGTTCTGACTAAATGAAAAATAGTCTAGACTTTATAAACAAGGTATATTTTAAGAGTAGGAAGTGGGGATCTTCAAGTAGAAATACAGAAATTCAAAGGTAGAAAGATAATATTTTCACTTGGTTTCATATTCAGTTCTCTCTTCCTATACTAGAGAGAAGGGGTAGAAAGTTAAATTAAAATGCATCATTTCTTCCATTCTTGCAATAATTTTTGTTGGAAAAAATATATAGAAAGAGAAGTCCTAGGAAATCTCTGCTCAAGGAATATGAATCTTAATGGTTAGATTCACAGGCTTTGCAGGCAAACAAAATCTGGGTTCTGTCATGCTTCCTACATTTTCCAGCTTGCTTTCTTTCTCTGCGCCTCAGTTTTCTCATCTTTAACCTCCTAAAATTAATGTATTCACCAGAAAATTTAGAAAACAACAGAAACCCAAATCAAACTAGCTTCAACATAATAAGAATTTACTGGCTCAAGTCATCCAAAGAAAGGTTGAGCAAATGAGTCATGGGAGTTGGAGATGAATCCAAATTTTAAAAACAACTGAAACTACAGACACACAGCATAATTTTTTCTGTCGCTGCATTTAATGTCTTCTCATTAAGACCAACAAATATAGCCAGTGAAACCTCCAGGGCTTCAGCTACCGGGGATGGTCTCAAGTTTAAAATTTTTCTGGTGAAACACACCAATTAGCTAAGTTTGGCGAAGTGCCCACCTCTATTCCAATCAAATATAACCAGTAGGATATGGTTAAATAAGAACATGGTTGCTCCTAGAGTAACCATGTAGGCAGTGGAGGACAGGGGACAGAGAAAGGATGATGCTTGGCAAAAAAGTAAATCCCATAGATATTTATTAAATTTGTATTTTAAACCACTTAATGTTCAGAAAAAAATAATGTTTCAATGAAAATGGATAAATTAAATTTAACTGAAAATAGATATAAAACTATAGAGTATAATCTCAACTTTAGAAAGTGTAATATATACTAAAATCATTGTAAGACAGTACATTAAAATATTAATAGTATTTGTTGTGGCTAACAGAACCATGAGTAATTTTTATTTTCTTAAAAGTGCTTTACTGGCCTGGCCAGTATGGCTCAGTTGGTTGAGCATCATCCTGTACATAAAGATCACTGGTTTTATTTTTGATCAGGGCATGTGCTGGGGTTTTGGGCTCAATTCTTTATTGATACTTTTATCTCTTTCCTTCTGCTCATCCTCTCTCTAAAAATCAATAAAAAGCATATTTTTTAAATGTTTTACTGTACTACATTTTTTTCTAAATTAGGATTGTATTACTTTTATAATCAGGGGAAAACAATGAAAGATTTCGGTTATTGTAGTTTTAATATCATCTATATTTGTTTCAGATTAAATCTTGTAATATCTAGGACTCAAGTTTATACCTAGCTCAGTATATAATCCTAGTAACAACCCTAGGAACTGAGACAAAAGTTGTATATGCTATCCTATAGGAGTTGTGCAGGTTTTTAGAGAACATAGTGCTTATTTTGAAATAGAGCTACCAGAAAAAGAGTTTTCAGAGAAAACCTGTTAAAATGGCTCAGTGGTCGAGCGTTGACCTATGAACTAAGAGGTCACGGCTGGATTCCCAGTCAGGGCACATGCCTGGGTTGCAGGTTGGATCCCCAGTAGGGGGCATGCAGGAGTAGCCAATCAATGATTCTCATCATTGGTGTTTCTATCTCTCTCTCCCTCTCCCTTCCTCTTTAAATATATATATATTTAAATCATACAGGTTAATTTTATTATCTGGCTCTTTATCCTCTTAGCAATTGTTTCAGTGATGTTTGAGATGTTAACAGTCTATTTTCTGTGACTTCTGATCATTCAGTATTCTGCAGGCATACAAAGTCCAGATCACTAACTAGTACTAGTGAATGAGAGAACAACTAACTATGGGTGATGCTTTCATATTTGAAGGTTATTCTAGCTCTTCAAAGAGTTTGGGTATTTGTAATTTATCTGGTAACGGTAATGTCAGTTCCTGTGTGAATACTAAGGCATCTCAAAAAGCCTTTAGATGATATCAGGTTGTATAAAATTTAATCCAGTTGGGGAAGAGAGAGACCTAATAGGCTTCAAAGTCAAAAAGGACCAATTTTATAAGCTGTGTGCCATTCATTCAGCAATTCCTTAATTTCTGAAGCTTCGATCTTCTCCCCTACAAGAGAGTTGTATGTATGCGTCTAACATACAAGAGGATTGCTGTAAGGGTTCAGTTAGATAACATGTGATATACTCACAATGGTTTGCCACACTATAGAAACCATTCAAAAGTCCATTTTCTCCTTTGACCGCATCCCAACTCCTCTCCTTCTCCTATTCCCATCCCAGTGAAACCCATTTCCTATCAATCATAAAGGGTGAGATAAATATATGCAAAATGTGATTCCCCTTAAACATATATATTCACTATAAAAACATAATAATTAGAAGACTTTCAATTAATTGAAAAGAAAAGCTAGCTTTAAATTTCAATATGAGATGCAAAAGAAAGAAAAATATGAAATGTCTGGACACTGTAGCTATTGCTAATGTCCACAATCCAGGACTGTACCAGTATTTTGCTGTTGTTTATTTTGTTTTTCCAACCTCTGGTCCTCCAAAATAACAAAGCTTAAGAATTATACGAAAGTTAGTCTACGGGAAAAAATTTTGCACATCATTAAATGCTAAGTTTAAACTGAACTAGTAAACTTTTTTGTTGTAATTGCTACAATGAGGAATAGAAATATAAGAAGATAAATATTATATTTGTAAAGTCTTTTTGAATGATGATATTCCACTGTAACTAGATATTTTGAGGGGGGTTATTATTAATAAGCACACCATCATTGTTCAGAGTTGTAGCTCATTACCTGACTCTGATTGGAGAAAGCACAAAAATATTCCTGGTTCCTGACCTTTGTTAAATCTGGAGACCTGTGGCAATATAATGGTCTCTCTCCTCAGAGAAAAAAAAAATGTATTCATGAAATTTTGCAATTTTTTCATTTCAAAGATGTAACTCCATTTAAAAGACATTCATAGGCCTCCCGTAGACTCTGGCTGGTCCCTGACTTAGCAGGATTATGATTATCTAAATATTCTCCATTAATATCTTCATTGACATGAAAACATTACTACAATAAAATACCATTGGCATGTTAAAACTAGTGTTTTAAGAGAAAAAAATTATCAACTATTGATATTTTTAAAGAACTTCATATATATGAGTCCATGTCTGTTCCCTCTGACACATATATAGTGATTAATTTATTTTTCCTTCCCTTTATATCTTATCCTCACACCTCTCACCCTTCCATCTTCTCAAGGGCTTTCTGCTCAAGATCTTGAACCCCAACATAAGGGTCTAGTGCACATACCAGGAATATACAGTATGTGTTCCTAATCTTGGCTTTAGGTAAACAGCTTACATAGGCTTACTCTGTCCCTCAAAAGAGTTAAGGATTTAATTGAGCTGAGGCATATAGTACAGTAATATGCTTAATACCTATTTTATAGATATCTAATATCTTATAGCTAACAAGTGACTGAGTTGGAATTTCATCCTGACACAAAGGCTGCAATTTAACTGATGCCCTAAGTTTTATTTGAGTGCCTTTACTCAAGCAAGATCAATAAAAAGACTAACTCAAGTACTAACACACTATAATCCTTTCTCTGCCGATAACTATAGTCAGAAATGAGCCCTCCTTTCTGTAACTTTTATAATTTCTTTGTCTGAAAAAATGATTTAATAGTAATTCCACTCTGTTGTCTATTGTTATTTATTCAACAAACTATTACTGCCATGTGCCAGGAACTGAAGTCAAGAAAAAGAGCAGTGAAACAGGATACAGTCCCTGATCTCCAGGCTCTTGAGTTTAGAGATGGAGAGGGACATAAAAGCCATTGTAATCAAACATGGAAAATAGGTAAAAATAAAAGTCTGAGAGCACCTAAGGGTTCAAAAATGACTTCTTGGAGGAAGTGTATAAACTGAGCCTTGAAGATGAATAGGACAAAGTCTGAGAAAGGAAGGAAAACAGGGTCAGATGATGGGAAGTGTACCACTGTCCAGGCATGGATTGCTGGCGCATTGCCCACAGTTCACAGTTTGGAATGTAAGTCGGAGGATTGGTATAGTGCCAATAAGCCTGAAGACGCAGTCAGGGGCTGATCACCAAATGTGTCAGTCCAATAAACTAGTTCACTGAAGTTCAGGAAAAGCAATGAATTTTAAGATGGTGATTAACATGCTCAGACTTGCACCTTATTAAGTTCTCTTTTCTTCAATGTGGGAAAGTGGATTGAAAGAACTGAGACTTGAAACAGGGGAGCCAGTTTAGAGGCTCCAGCAGTAATCCAAATGAGAAATGACGATGGACAGATCTTCAACTATGGGATAGAGAGCAAAATAAGAAGACAGAATGATGTGACACACTTTCTCTGCCTCCCTTTTTCTCTCCCTCCCTCATCCTATATAATAAAAGAGTAATATGCAAATTTGACCATACCTTTGCTACACCCGCAAGCCACACCCACAGCCACGCTCACCAGCCAATCAGGAGTTTATGCAAATAAACCCCAATCAAGATGGCTGCCGCTACTGAGAGCAGGAGGAAAGCTTGGGTTTCCTCGGCAACAGAGGAAGCCAAGCTTTCTACCTGCCTTTGCCCACCTAGGCCTCCACTCAATGCTACAAAGTTTCAATTATAAAAGATACAGAAATGGCAGCAGCCACTGAGCTGGAGAGAACAGAGGCTTGGGTTTCCCTGGCAATGGAGGAAGCCAAGCTTTCCACCTGCCGTTGCCGGCCTAGGCCTCCACTCAATGCTACAAAGTTTCAAACAGAAATGGCTGCCACCACTGAATGAGCAGAAGGCTTGGCTCCACTCCAGGCTACAAAGTTTCAATTGTAGACATGAATTTATCCCAGATCCCAGGGCCTCCACTTGGGTCACTGGGGGATGTGGCTGGCCTGCAAACCTCCACAGGACCCGCGCCCAGGTTGGCCTTGCCCTAAGGGAACCCCCACCCTGATCTGGGACACTCTTCAGGGCAAACCAGCTGGCCCCCACCCATGCACCAGGCCTCTATCCTATCTAATAAAAGAGTAATTTGCAGATTGATTCAAAGATTCTGCCCCCATGTGGACACAAGATGGTTAGCAGGGGAGGGCCATTGGGAGGTTTCAGGCCCTGCAAGGGAGGGCAGTGGTGGGCAATCAAGCCAGCAGGGGAGGGCAGTTGGGAGTGACCAGGCCAGCAGAGGAGGGAAGTTGGGGGCAAACAGGCTGGCAGGGGAGCAGTTAGACATCCATTAGACTGGCAGAGTATTGGTTAGTGAGTGATCAGGCTGGCAGACAGAAGCAGTTAGGGACAATCATGGAGGCAGGCAGGTGAAAAGTTTGGAGTCAGTAGTCCTGGATTGTGAGAAGTATATCCCATTGCCAGTTTAGGCCCGATTAGGATTGGGCCTAAATGGGTAGTCAGACATCCCTCAAGGGGTCCCAGATTGGAGAGGGTGCAGGCTGGGCTAAGGGACATCACCCCCCCCTCCATGCACGAATTTTATGTACCAGGCCTCTAGTGTTAGATAATAATTGAAACTGACATTTAATGGGCACTTACTATGTAACAGGCACTCTCCTGAATGCTTTATATCCAGCTCATTTGACACTCAAACAAGTCAATTGCTCATTATACAGATAAAAAGCAGGTTCAGAAATTAACTTGGCCAAACTTCTTGAGGTCAATTACATTATTTATCTTTTTGTTCATGATATATATGAAATGAAGTTTATAGATAAACACTATGTATAGCTATATATGCTGGTACATTGGTTATTACAATTATTCACCAGCAAAACAGTTTCTTAGAAAAAGATAAACTTTGCTGCCCAAACCAGATTGGCTCAGTGGCTAGAGCATCAGTCTGCGGACTGAAAGGTCCCAGGCTCAATTCCAGTCAAGGGCATGTACCTTGGCTGTGAGCACATCCCCAGTAGGGGGTGTGCAAGAGACAGCTGATTGATGTTTCTCTCTCATCGATGTTTCTTACTTTCTATCCCTCTCCCTTCCTCTCTGTAAAAAAAAAATGATAATAAAATATATTTTTAAAAAATATATATACATATATACATTATATATGCATCCTATCTAATAAAAGAGTAATATGCAAATTGACAATACCTCTGATCAAGCCACTCCCACAGCCATGCCCACCAGCTAATCAGGAGCAAATTATACAAATTAACCCCAACCAAGATGGCTGTCACCACTGAGAGCAGGAGGGAGGCTTGGGTTTCCCTGGCAACAGAGGAAGCCAAGCTTTCCGCCTGCCATTGCTGGCCTAGGTCTCCACTCAATGCTATGAAGTTTCAATTATAAAAGATACATAATCCCAACAGAAATGGTGGCAACCACGGAGCTGGAAAGAGCAGAGGCTAGGGTTGCCTGGGCGATGGAGGAAGCCAAACTTCTGCAGCCCTAGCTTAGGCCTCCACTCTAGGCTACAAAGTTTCAAACAGAAATGGCAAAGCGAGCAGAAGGCTTGGCTCTGCCCTTGGCTACAGAGTTTCAATTGTAGAACATAAATTAATTCCAGATCCCAGGGCCTCTGCTTGGGTCACTGAGAAGTGTGGCCGGCCTACAAACCACCACAGGCCCCTCGCCCAGGCTGCCCCATACCCCAAGGGAACCACCACCCTGATCCAGGACACCCTTCAGGGCAAACCAGCTGGTCCCCACCTGTGCACCAGGCCTCTATCCTATCTAATAAAAGAGTAATAAGCAGATTGACCATCACTCCAATACATGAGGGCTGCCCCCATGCGGTCAAAGATCCTGTCCCCATGTGGACACAAGATGGCCACCACAAGATGGCCAGCAGGGGAGGACAGTGGGAGGTTCCAGGCTTGCAAAGGAGGGCAGTTGTGGGCCATCAGGTCAGCAGGGGAGGGCAGTTGGGAGGAACCAGGCCTGCAAGGGAGGGCAGTTAGGTGTGACCAGGCCAGCAGAGGAGGGAAGAGGGGGGCAAACAGCCTGTTTGCAGGAGAGTGGTTAGGAGGTGATCAGGCTGGCAGGCAGAAGCGGTTAGGGGCAATCAGGGAGGCAGGCAGCAGTCCTGAATTCTGAGAAGGATGTCCGAATGCCCATTTAGGCCCGATCCTACAGGCAGTCAGACATCCCTCGAGGGGTCCCAGACTTGAGAGGGTGCAGCCTGGGCTGAGGGAAACCCCTTCACCCCCACCCCCCTGTGCATGAATTTCGTGCACCGGGCCTCTAGAGAGAGAGAGAGAGTGTGTGTGTGTGTGTGTGTGTGTGTGTGTGTGTGTGTGTATGTAACTTTGCTTCTCCCAAAGTGCTCAAGCAGAGATGGCATCAGGACTCATCAAGCGTATGTTGCAACAAAAGCCGATATTTTGTTGAAGATGGCCCCCAAAAATCCCAAGCCCCTACTAACACTAACATTTCCTTGACTTTATGATTCAGTGAATGTGAAGGATGCAGTTAATTAATAGGAAAGTCCCACCTTGCAAGGTTCCCCATGAGAAAGCAAGCCACCGCTAACCTCACTCGCTCTTCCACTCAGCATATTCTGCCTGGCTACTGTCTGACACCCTCTTTCAGTGCTCATATGACAGCACAAAAGGAAATGCCTACTTATGTGCAGGAAAGGCATTTCAATCACACGTTTCCCCGGAAACCTAATCAAAGTGTGATAGAGAGAGAGAGAGATTTTATTAAATTCCTCTTAGGTCCATTTTAATTTCCTAAAGCACTGGGTATACAAGAATATGCTCATTTCATGGAAAACATAGCACTTTAGAGTGGAATATATTCTGGAAAAAAAAGGTTAAAAATGTTTCAAGTGAAGGGACTATTCCTTTATTGCTTTTAACTTGCTATTAACTTGTTCTCAACCTGCTCTGGGACTTTAAGCAAGTCCCTTAAGTCTCTCTCAGCTTCATTTGTACCTCATTTGTAAAATAAGGAATAATACTTAACAACTACCTCACAGGGACAGACTGAAAAAATACTGAGCTAATAATACAGATAGGCTCAAGACGTTTTGAGATCTTTGGATCAAAGATCCAGCACATTCAATCCTAATTAATTTTAATGATTTAAAGATGCACACAAATCCTATTAATGTATACACTTCAGAGGAATTCACTGCCATATTAACTACACAAAAACTTGTGCGAGTGAGGTATAAAAACATTTAAATACAAGATCACTTTCTAAATGTTTTCTCCTTTTCAGACTAAAAGCCAAGAATGCTAAATTTCATCTTCTAAACATCTAGAGAATAGTAAAAGAGCTCATGGTAGCACTTTAGGAGGACATGTGGAGTTACCAGGAAGTCATTTTGGGGTAATAAAATGATTTAAAATTTATTTTCTGAAACTGCAAGAAAAAAGACCTAAGACTCACTTGACCCTCGCTGCCTGGATCTGTGTGCATTCTCATGTGGGTGTGGATCAGGCAGACACTGGCCTGCTGCTGAGAACACTGGAGCTCCAGACTCGGGGCTGAGGGTCCACTTCTCTAACGCCCTCCATTCCAAGGAACGCCTTTAACAAGTTTTTCTCCTAAATCAATTTTCTCATGATTAATGTTTCCTAAGGCGCATCAGCTTCCACATTAGGAAGTGTGGGCCTTGATTTATGTACTAGTTTGAATCTTACTATAGGGCATGTTTCCCATTTTGGAAATAGAGCCTAAAATGCTTCCTGGGAAGAAGCGCAAGACACAGTCATTGTGCAGAAATAGCGTAGAACTGAAAACCTCTTTCTTTAGGAGTGAGGAAATGCCACTGATCCCAAAGACAAGAGAGATTTTAAGATCTAAGCTTCTAAATGAAGGGTAATTGTTCCACATTAAGCATAAAATCTTAGGCAGAAAGTAAAATAATAACAATAGTCATTATTACTTAATAATATCATTAATATTAACATTATAACATATTGAAATAATAATCCTCAAATTTAATAATGACGACTATTATTATTTGGGGAATAAAGGAACATGTTCTATGGAGCTGGCATTCCCTAAAAAGAGCTGTGATATTCTAGAAGGCTTAAGCAGCTAAGAATTCCCTAACAGAGAGAATTGTCAAAAAATAAATAAATTTTTTTTATTTCAAAGAGATCATCCATCTGATCGGAATCATATAAGTAACAGCAGAAACTTCCAATACCCAAATGTTAAGTTACTTTCACAAATACCAACCAGGCTTTGAAACAGGAGAAGAAGCTAGCTGTGGGTAGAATAAAACTGTAGGAAAGAGAATAACAAGCAGTCACTCCTGATCAACTAGACATGCCTTTTAAGGTGATATCTACTTCCATCCTCAACTTAGAAACTAATAAGAAAATAAAAAGTTGCTTAAAATTAAAAATCAGTGGTTTCTCATTTACATGTTACATTTAGCAAACACTTAAATACATACTTGTAATAGTTTTGAAAAATACCAGTCATCATTCAGAGCAATCACTAACTAACCTCCTAAACTATCCCCCATGCAATTTTCATTTTAATCACTATGTAATATTTGGTGCAATTCTTTCTAGAATTTTCTAATGTACCATAATCCATTAAGTCTAAATGCTTACATTCCAATCTGCATCAATTTAACAACAGCTTTCCTGGGGCAGGGGGAGTGAAACTCAAACATATTAATGTAATAATAATGTCTGACACTGCCAAATTTCCTAGTCATTAAAACTAAGAAAATGTGTCCTATCTATGTATTTTAATAAACTAAAGCATAAAACTTACATTCTTCTGTCAACTGTAGGAAGTACTTCTAAATCAAGGGTTACATAACATGAACACACATGCCTACATTCCACTCTTGCAAATGCTGCCAGGCATCTAATATATATTTTAATCTATAGATGAGTCTTATGGGCCCTTTCTGTAAAGACCTATTGCCATACCATATCTCATCTTATTCTCTTATAAGAAGAAATTTAATTGAAATCTTTCTGTTCAATGTTTCATGCTTTCATGTTTTCCAAAGCACTAATGTCCTTTCTAAGGTTTGGCCTGAGATACTAAAGGGATTTCAACCAAAAAGGAGTAGTTATTTTAGATGGTGCAAAATTAGAATATAGTAATACTATCCTGACAAGTTAAAATTAATAGTTTTCTATGATTAATTTCAGGTATTAAATGGAGTTAAAAATAAGATTCTACCCCATCTTCCAACATCCATGTGTTTTCCTGCCAAATATAGAAATGAATATTAATATTTAACTTCCTGGAGGAGGCCAAGAAAGACATAAGTTGCAGATATGACAGAGCTCAGAAATGGACATCATGAATCATCAGAACAGAATGCAGGCTGACAAATGTGCTCCTTTTTTTAAAGTGATGAATATGAACACAGACCTGAACTTTAAGAAATGAGTATAGCCAGTATCATATGAAAAACTGCCAAAGCACTAGTACCTAAATAAGACAAATTAAAATGATATTCAAATTCTGCCCGTTGGGTTATTATTTTTCAAACTGGCCTAGGGAACATGTGATTTCCAACAAACAATATAACCAGAAAACGGGGGTGACAGCAGCAAGATTGGCAGGTGGGAAGCCCTGAATCCTTCGCATCCCATAAACATATTCAGCAATAATTAATAGAAAAGTTCCCTTTGTGAGAAATCCACACACTAATTGAAAGGCTCCTGAACCTCATAGAATGTGAAACCAGATGCAATGGGGCCAGTAGGAAATTTGGAATACTCTCCTTCAGAACCCCTATTTCTGGTGTAGTGCCATGTGATTAGGAAAATATGCCCTGGCCCCCAGCTTCACCTAGGGAAGGAAATGTATTTGTTCATGCACCTAGATCCCCAAGTTTTTTAAGGGGCTTCCTTAGAAAAATGGCTTCTGTCTTGATAGTCTTTGAGCTCTGACTTGTCCAGCACAAATTAGCTTCCCTGAGAAAAACAGAGATGGTGACTTGGGCTGATAGATGACATAGATTCATTCTATCCTCATTCAACACAGAGGGAATGGACAAAAAAAAATATCCCAGCTGCCTGCTGGGAGGGAAAGAGTTGATCTGCGTGACCAAGGACCCAACTTCTCTGGGACTAGCCAACCAACTGGCATCCATCAGATCAGTCCTGAGGTTCTGATAAGGTGTGGTACAGTCTAGCAGCTTGGAATAAGTTGATGGGTAGGGCCAACACACCATAAATTATTCCCATCCCCCGCCTTGCTCAAATAGAATAGTGGGTGAAAAATCCGTGCATCCAGTGCACCAGTCTCCCCAAGGATGTCTAAAGAATCAGCATCCGTCTTACCAGTGCTGAAGTCATGACAGATCCAGCACAGGCTAGCTGCCTAGGAGAGAACAGTATGATAACTGGCATGAAGACAGACACATAGGCCAATGATACACAGACACATCCCAGAAATAGATCTTCTATATACAGTCAAGTAATCTTTGACAAGAGTGATAAGAATACACAATGGAGAAAGGATAGTCAATTGAACAAATGGTGTTGGGAAAACTAGATAACCACATGCTGAAGAATGAAATTAGACCCTTACCTTAGACCAAATATAAAACAATAAACTCTCTCCTTGACCTGCTAGTGATCATCTTCTTGCTGTATGTTCACATGGGTGTGTGTTTGTGTGTGACTATCTTAATCTCAATCTCCTCTTCTTATAAAGACATTAGTCATTCTGGATTAGGAGCCACTCATCTGAAATCATCTTACCTTACCTCATTAAAAGTCCTGCCTCCACATACAGTCATATTCTGAAGTACTGGAAATTGGAATTTGGAGGGAAGGTAAACAATTAACCCCATCACAGTATGAAAGAGGGAAAATGGCTAATTTGAAACAATAAAATAAAACTTATGTAAATACAAATATAGTCTGAAATTTAGAGTCCAATTCATAGGTTAAACAGCAAAAATTCATTTTATAGTTTAAAGAGAGAATTAATGAACTGGAAAACATCTGTGAGTAATGAATAATATGGCACAAAGGGATAGAAAGATGTAGACTAAGAAGCAATGATTAAGAAGAAAAGAAAATAAGATGAGAAGACCCAATGAATGTCTTACTGAAATTTCAGAAAGGATATTATAGAAAGAAGTGAAAGGCAATCTCTAAAAATCCATGGTTGAGAATTTTTCAGAATTCACAAAACATATTAATTCTAAAATTTGGGAATCCCTCAAAATTCTAAGCAAGAAAGACAAAAAGAAATTCACTTTTAGATATATTGTACTAAAATGATGAACTTCAAATTCAAAGAGATCTTAAAAGCAGTAATGGAGGGGAGCAATGGCATTACCTAAAATGCAAAAAAAAAAAAAATTATAAAGACTTCATCAGGAACCAAGATGGCAGTATGGGTAAACACCTATCTTGCTGCCCCACACAACAATTTCAAAACTAAAACTTAATGACTGAAGAAACAGCATCCAGAATCACCGGAAAGCTGGATGAATGGAAAATTCCACAAATAAAAGTAAAAATAAGACATTGTGACTCAGAGAGGTGGTGGAGGGCAAAATTGAGGATAAGCACAGAGTCAGAGATTTGGAGCTGTGCTCGAGCGGATAGGACAGGCAGCTGGACATCTGCTTGGTTTTCTCGAATAGGGAGGGAGACAAAGGAGTCCAATTGCACTGATCCCCCAGTTGTGGGCGAGGTCCGGGGAACCCACACTCATACGGGATGAAACTGGACAGTAAGGAGGAAGCACGCTGAAACTCATGTGCTGCAGAGGTCTGCAAGCTTGTGGAGAGGGCGCGTAAACTTGGAAACTGCAGAAGCAAGCGAGCATGCAGAGAGGACTCGTGACTTGCTCTCTCATTCAGGAGAAAAAAAATGAAAGAAGGGAAACCACCAGACTGCATTGTTTTATAACCCTGGGTGAGACTTTAGGTGTGCAGACTCATTTGGGGAGAGGCTGAAATGTCTGGCAGCGGGTAGAGCTTGGCGGCAGCTTTCTCTCAGAGGTGCATGCAACCATTACCACCAGGCACAGAGACCCAGATGCTGCATAGGGCGGAGCTGACAAGAAATCAAGGAGAAATAAAGGCTGCCTGCTCAGCCTGGAGACTCCACCCATCCAACTTGAGCACAGCTGATCCTCATAGCCAATTGGCCTGGATGTCAAACCCTCCTAGTGCTAACAACAATAATCTAGGCTTAACTTCAACAAGACTGTGCAACCCATAAAGGGCTGCACCAAGAGTATCCACCTCAGGTAACTGGGGAGGCTGAGCCACTGTCCCTTAGAGGACATCTACCACACAAAGCTAATCAACCAACTCAGGGAAGCAGCCAAAATGCAGAGACATGGAAAGAAATCACATATGAAAGAAATGGAGGGGGGAAAAAACGACTGGGCATAGAGTTCAAAACCATGGTTATAAAGTTTTTCAATAAGCTCCTAGAAAAGGCTGATAAACTTAATGAGACCTTCTAGGATATGAATAAGACCCTCAAGGATATGAAAAAGGACCAACTAGAAATTAAGCATACACTGACTGAAATAAAAAAATATTATACAAAGACCTAAAAGCAATCTAGAGGACTGCAAGAATCAAGTCAAAGATTTGAAATACAAAGAAGCAAAATCCACTCAGCCAGAAAAGCAAGAAGCAAAAAGAATCCAAAAAATTGAAGATAGTGTAAGGAGTCTCTGGGACAACCTCAAGCATACCAACATCTGAATTATAGGGATGCCAGAAAGAGAGAAAGAGCAAGATAATGAAAATCTATTTGAAGAAATAGTGACCAAAAACGTCCCCCACCTGGTGAAAGAAATTGACTTAAAAGTCCAAGAAGTGCACAGAACCCCAAACTATAGGAATCCAAAAAGGACCACACCAAGACACATCATAATTAAAACGCCAAGAGCAAAAGACAAAGAGAAAATATTAAAAGCAACAAGGGAAAAGCAGTTAGTTACCTATAAGGGAGCACCCATATGATTGTCAGCAGATTTCTCAACAGAACTATACATACCAGATGAGAGTGGCAAGAAATATTCAAAGTGATGAATAGCAAGAATCTACAACCAAGATTACTCAACCCAGCAAAGCTATCATTCAGAACTGAAGGTCAGATAAAGTGCTTCGCAGATTAAAAAAAAAAAATAAGCTAAAGGAGTTCATCACCACCAAACCTATATTATATGAAATGCTGAAAGGTATTTTTTAAGAAGAGGAAGAGGAAAAAGATAAAAATAAAAATTATGAACAACAAATACACATCTATCAACAAGTGAATATAAAAATCAAGTGAATTAAAAATCTGATGAACAGGATAAACTGGTGACTTAATAGAATCATGGGCATAGAGAGGGAATGGACTGCCAATCCTTGGGGAGAATAGGGGTGTAGGAGGTGCAGCAAGAGACTGGACAAAAATCATGCAACTATGGGAGAGGACAGTAGAGGGGAGGTAAGGGCAGAGGGTCAGATGCATACCAGGTGGAGGCAAGCTATAGGGGGGAAAATAAGGGAACAATGTAATTAATAAACTGAACAATAAAGATGAAAATATAAAAAAAGATTTCATCAATAATAGATGCAATAGGACAAGAGAATAATATGTTCGAAGTGCTGAAGGAAAATAATAGCCATTGTTAATTCTATATCCAGCTACACAACATTCAAAAAATAGAAAAAGAAAAGAAAGGGGATGGGGGAACTTAAATGTGTCTATACGAAAATTTTACCCATAATTACTTCTAAGTACATTAATTATAGATGTTTTATTTCTTGTTTATAGTTTTATGTATTCTCAAAAATGTATAATGAACTAATGTTACTTATAACATCAAACATTTTAACATTAACACTAAGCAAAAAAAAAAAATTTAAGCAATAAAACCATATAAAAATAAAACAGGAATAACATCATCATCATTCTCTCCACTGTAAACAAATGTTGTTTTTCTAGGTGTAGTGCATCTCTAAACTCATTAAAATAAATATTCATTCAAAGACTCATACTTTTCCAATAAAATTAGCAATCCCCAAATTAACATGTAAGAAGTGGGACAGTGACTCTGGATTCAGGTGTAATGGAACTATAACATTTTGTTAATATTACTGAACTAACATATTATGGAACCTTTGATCTGAGATTACAGCTCAGGCTCACCCATTGATGGTTTGTTCTCTGAGCACCAGCCTTGTATGCAGCTTTCAGAGGTGTGGCCCAGTGAGCCAAGGTAGGGAAACTGGTGGGATTCCATACTCAGTTCCTCTTCGTTTGTTTCTAAAATCATCTTTTTTTTTAATAACCTTCATTTTTAGTTACAATTGTCTATTTACTATTATCTTGATTATTTTTATCAATGTATCGGTACTAATTATGAGCTAATTATTGTTGCTAAATCTTTCCTTCCAAAACAATACTCCATACACTAAACAATATTTGGAAATAAAGTCAGTAAGAAATAATCACACCACAATTACATTTCACGAGCACTTTTAAAATGAAAAAGTATCACACTTATTATCTAAAAAGTATGCTCTTCATTATAATTTTTAACTGGGGGTAATTATTAAACTATAACATGTCATTTTATCTTTCAGTGTATCTCTGGAATATACCATATTTTAAAAAATTATATCACCTTTTTAAACATGTGAATATTACTTTCATATAAATATAAAGCTTTGACCTTGTGATTTTCAGTGTTTTATTGCAATTTTACCAGCCTTTGGGCTCTGGCAGAAGCCTGCTGTTTTCCTCACAATAAAATGACTTTAAAATAATGTTCCAGCACACACTTTACTTGTGAGCACAGAAGATGAAGGCTTTAAAAAATCTCTAATCAATCCATAAAGCACTCTTGAGAATTTCAAGCTACTGTTTGAATTCTTCACATGCAGAGATTTGTAGAAATGTGTGGACATTTTCCTCCTATTGTTTTCTATCAAATGATTCCCAGCTTATTAATTTGCAATCTTATTTATGTTGGGGGGGGGTATGTAAAAATAATCCCAAAAGGGGAAGCTTCAAATTAAGCCATCAAGCAGGGATTTACTTCAGCCCAAAGAAACTTCCATTGGAAATGATTGTTTTGTTGATGTTTCCTTAAAAGTCTCTTTGCCTGAATTTAATGTAATGGTTTCATTTTGCAAATAAAAGACATTTCAGTGTGTGGGCTGATTGTAAAAGCACCATTCCATTTCACATGAGTGAAGAAAAATGAGATTAACAGAGACATGGTAACAGATTGTGACAGAATGCTTCTTCTTTACCTCTTTCAGACACAAAAATCTGAGTAACAAATGCTTCAGTCCAAATCCACAGCATTGTATCTAGACTATTCTGGTGCCTCTTTGTCCTTTATTGGTTTCTAAAAGGGCCTATCAATAAGGAAAATTTATGTTCTAATCTCTTCCATCCAGAATATCAAATCTTTCCTAAGGTCATGATTTTCTTTTAAGTCACAAAGAAACGTTAGTAGATGCTGATAAAAGGAGATTAACTGCAGTGGAAAAGGTCAGGTGCTCATCACCTGATTAAAACACTATGTCAACATAATACAGTAGTCAAGGTACAGCTTTCAGATAAATCAGGAATGGGGAAATAGTGATATATTTTTAATACCCCTGGTTATGAGCATTCTGGTTTCACATGCTCATGGGAGGCCGTCAGGGGTAACCGAGTGGCTTGCTTTCATGAAAACTATTCATTGCAAGAATTTTATCATGCACTGTGAACCAACACAAAAATGGTTCATGAAATAGCACCTATCCATAATATGTACCATTACTGATATTTTCTAAGCTATTCCCTTTTGTTATGCCTTTGACACCATTAAACTGGAATATGACTTGATAACTGTGACCTTGGAAAAGTTATTTACCATCTCCACATCGCAGCGTTTTCACTCCAAGTCCACAAAATTAAATGAGATAAGATCAGTGATGTTCTTGGCCCCATGAGTACTCAATATATGTTAATTCCCACTTGTCAACAATACATTTTTTATAATATTTACAGTCTATGCTCATATTATTAGTTTGTTGACCAAAACTAAATGCATCAAAAAAATAAAATAAATGTACAGAGATGACAGATGATTATAGTAATAACTCATAATTTATCATACTTCTTTGGACCCACACCTCTTTGTAAAATAAATGTACAAACAGAGATGATAGATGACTATAGTAATAACTCACAATTTATCACACCTCTTTGGACCTGCATGGTCCTCTTCCTCACCAAATGTGACTTGCTTTGGTCAATGGGATACAAGCAAATGTGGTGCAAGCAGAGGCTTCAAAACTGCTTTGTGCTGCTGGGAACTCTGTCCTGTGACTTATGGGATGCTGCCACCATGTGAACAAGTCTGCTGGGACCTGTAGTCCAGCCAACAGCAGGAACTGACAGACCCAACCTGTGAGTAAGGTCACCCTAAAGCTAGACTAAGGCTGCTTGAAACAAGCAAAAAAATACCTAGCCCAGCCCAGCCTGAATTTCTGACCCACTGCTACAGGAGCAAATAAAATCGTTCTTTGTTTGCTTGTTTTCGGCTAATCCTTACCTGAGAATATTTTTATAGAGAGTGGAAGGGAGGGTGTATAGACAGAGAAACATCAATATGAGACACACATTGATTAGTTGCCTGCCAAAAGCACTCTGATGTCATGAATCGAACCCAGGACCCTTCAGTCCAAAGGCCAACACTCTATCCACTGAGCCAAAATCAATTAGGAAAAAAACAGCTCTTTTTAAAACCACTAAATTTGAGAATGGTTTATTATGCAGCTCTTCCAACTGCACAGTTATTTTCAACTTTGTAATACGAATTTTAAAAATGAGATTTACTAATTTGCTTGAGAAGTCACAGATTAAGGATATCCTTAACCAGGGAAAATGGAGCACTAGGACTTTTTCCAGAAATTCATGTGGCTTAACCCCTTGATGACTGAGCTCCTAAACTAAGTATATAATACATAAATACTCTCTATTTTCTGATTGGTGATCACATAGGAAAAGTAAAAGAAGGAATATTTTACTTCCAGGTTACTTCCAGAAGAGATTGTTACTAAGTGATTCAGTGTGATTTTTCCTGAAAAAGAGAGACAGACAAATAGATTTTTTTAATGGGAGACCTTTTCCCATTATTATCAAAGAGAAAAACATTCATTTGCCAGCTCAAAAACTTGTCAAGTATATGTAGGGATATAAATGAAATAATTATGGTAAAGTAGAAAAATAATAAGTTCACTACCAATTTAAAATGCGATTTTAGCACTTGTCTTCTCCAAAACTTTAATTTATAGAAGCCTAATAAAAATAGGCAATTTTTTAAATATGAAATTTGAGCAATAAAACACACATATAATATACAAGCAAAAAAAAGTATCCTATCTAATAAAAGAATAATATGCAAATTGACTGTCACTCCAACACACAAGATGGCTGCCCCCAGTGGTCAAAGATGGCTACTGCCATGTGGACACAAGATGGCCACCACAAGATGGCCAATAGGGGAGGGCAGTTGGGAGAGACCAGGCCTGCAAGGGAAGGCAGTTGTGAGGGATCAGGCCAGCAAGGGAGGGCAGTTGAAGGCAATCAAGCCTGCAGGGGAGGGCAGTCAAGGGTGACCAGGCTGGCAGAGGAGGGCAATTGGGGGCGACCAGGCCTGCAGAGAAGGGCAGTTGGGGAGGACCTAGACCTGCAGAGGAGGGCAGTTAGGGGTGACCATGCCTGCAGAGGAGCACAGTTAGGGGTGACCAGGCCAGCATGGGAGGGCAGTTAGAGACAATCAGGCTGGCAAGGGAGTGCTTAGGGGGTAATCAGGCTGGCAGGCAGGAGCAGTTAGGAGCAACCAGGAAGGCAGGGAGGCAAGTAGTTGGGAGCCAGCAGTCCTGAATTGTGATAGGGGTTCCCGATTGGAGGGTGAGCAGGCTGGGCTGAGGGACAGCCCCTCCCCACCTGCACAAATTTTGTGCAATGGGCCTCTAGTCTAAAAATAAATAACTACAGTACTACAAAATTTAATTATAACTTGATCTAAAGTAATGTTTTTAATTAGAAGGATAATGGCTAGGAAACAAAATTATTTGGGTTTCTTAGTTGGATCCATCTTTTCTGAACCTAGGAAATAAGAGGCAACCTGATATGTCAGTGTGTAGACTGTCGACCCAGTAGACATCTCCCTTGTGTGGAGATGGAGATGTTAGAATCTGATGTGATTGAATATTCAATTGTTCAATCACATATCCAGAGTCACCCTTATCCTAGACCCCTCTTACAATTTGACTTCCGCTATTATATTTTTGAGGGAAACTAATTAAGCCAACCCAAATATCCAGTTTTCCTGACATTTGTAGTCTTGCCCTAAAGTAATAAATTCACATTCCTACTTATAAAAAGAAAATTTTATTTACCTGTACAATAAAAAATTAATATATCTTAAAAATGTAATAGAATCCAGAGAACCAAGATGGCAGCATAGGTAAAACACCTATCTTGCCGTCATACACAGGAATTTTAAAACTACAACTTAACGAAAGAACAAACACACTCCAGAATCACCAGAAAGCTGGCCGAGTGAAAATTCCACAAATAAAAGTGAAGATAAAACACTGTGACTCGGAGGAGCAGCTGAGGACAGCGTTGAAGATACGCACGAAGAAAGGTTTGGAGGAGCGCGCCAGCGGATAGGGCGGGTGGCTGAAAACTGGCCAGTTTTCTCGAACGGGGGAGACAAAGATGTCCCACTGGACTGATTCTCCAGCTCTGGGCAAAGTCCAGGGAACCCACTATCATATGGGGTAAAAATTGGACAGTGGGAGAGCACACCGAAACTCGGGTGCTGCAGGAGTCTGCCAGCTTGTGGAGAGGGCGAGCTTGCACATGAAATTGGGAACGGTGCAGCTGCGTGACCGTGTAGAGAGTGCTCACAACTTGCTCTCTCATTCGGGAAACCATCAGACTGCTTTGTTTTATGACCCTGGGTGAGACATTGGGTGTGCAGACTCATTTGGGGAGAGTCTAAATTCCCCAGCAGCCGGTGGAGCTTGGCAGTGGCTCCCTCTCAGAGGTGCTGGCAGCCATTACACCCAGCACAGAGTCCCTGGGGCCACATAGGGTGGAGCTAACGCTGTCTGCTTGGCCCAAAGACTCCGTCCATCCAACCTGAGCACAGCTGAACTTCACAGACAATTGGCCTGGAGGTCAACCCCTCCAAGTGCTAACAACGATTAACCTGAGCTTAACTTCAGCAAGACTGTGTAACCCATATCCACCTCAGGTAACTGGGGAGGCTGAGCCACTGTCCCTTGTAGGACATCTACCACACAAAGCTAATTGACCAACTCAGGTAAGCAGCCACCATGCAGAGACATGGAAAGAAATCAGATGTGAAAGAAATAGAGGGAAAAAAACGACTGGACATGGAATTCAAAACCATTGTTTTAGGGCTTCTCAAGAGGCTCCTACAAAAGGTCGAGACCTATAAGGAAATAAGCAAGACCTACAAGGAAATGAACGAGACCCTCAAGGATATGAACGAGACCTGCAAGAAAATGATCAAGACCAACGTGGAAATGATCAAGACCAACGTGGAAATGAATGAGTCCTACAAGGAAATGAAGGAGACCCTCAAGGATATGAAAAAGGACCAACCAGAAATTAAGCATACACTGACTGAAATAAAAAATATTATACAAAGACCTAAAAATGCTCTGGAGCACCCCAAGAACCAAGTTAAAGAGGTAAAATCCACTCAGCTGAAAAAGCAAGAAACCAAAGAATCCAAAAAATTAAAGATAGTGTAAGGGGCCTCTGGGACAACCTCAAGCATACCAATACCCGAATTATAGGGGTGCCAAAAAAAGAGAGAGAGCAAGACAATGGAAACCTATTTGAAGAAATAGTGACTGAAAACTTCCCACACCTGGTGAAAGAAATCGACTTAGAGTCCAAGAAGCGCACCGAACCCCAATATATAGGAACCCTAGGAGGACCACACCAAGGCACATCACAATTAAAATGCCAAGAGCAAAAGACAAAGAGAATATTAAAAGCAGCAAGAGAAAAACAGTTAGTTACCTATAAGGGAGCAACCATACGATTGTCATCAGATTTCTCAACAGAAACGATGCAGGCCAGACAGAAGTGGCAATAAATACTCAAAGTGATGAATAGCAACAATCTACAACGAAGATTACTCTATCCAGCAAAGCTATCATGCAGAATTGAAGGTCAGATAAAGTGCTTCGCAGATAAGAAAAAGCTAAAGGAGTTCATCACCACCAAACCAATATTATATGAAATGCTGAAAGATATACTTTAAGAAGAGGAAGAAGAAAAAGATAAAAGTGTAAATTATGAACAACAAATACACATCTATCAACAAATTAATCTAAAAATCGAGTGAATTAATAAGCTGATGAACAGGATAAACTGGTGAATGTAACAGAATCACGGACATAGAGAGGGAATGGACTGACAATTCTTGGGGAGAAAGGGGTTATGGGAAGTGCAGCAAGAGATTCGACAAAAATCATGCAACTATGGGAGAGGACAGTGGAGTGGGGTGAGAAGGAGTGTGGGATGGGTACCAGGTGGAGGGGAGCTATAGGGGGAAAAATGGAACAATGTAATTAATAAACTGAACAATAAAGATTAAAAAATTAATAAAATAAATTTTTAAAAATGTAATAGAATCCATTTTCTTTCTGACTTAATTTTATAAGGCAATATTTTGCTCCATTGCAAATATATATTTATTTTTTTATAATATTAAAGAACTTTGGACTTGGAGAGACATTTGAAGTCATCAACATTAACTAATCATCCAAAGTAGAAATCTTTTGTGCAACCTGTCTTTCTAATGGTGATTTATCTAGTAGTGGCTTGAGCACTTTTACTGACAGAGAACTAACATTGCTACACCAAAAAAAACAACAACAGTCACTTGAATGTCAGATGGCTTACGTATTTAAAGAGCTCTTGCTTATAGTAAGTTCAAACTGATTCCCTATAGCTGTGATCCATTCATCTTTCCCTTTCTGTCCTCTGGCACTACCCAGATTAAGCCTACTCCCAATTATACATGACAGCCCTTCAGGTATTTAAAGGCACTGATATCATTCCCGAGGCTAAAATCTGGATTTGACAGTTCCTTCAATAAAAATGTCAGAAAACCCTTTATTAGTATGGTTTAGCCTCTAAATGCAAGGAAATGACCGATGAAGCTTCTAGCATGTGGACCCAGATCTGATCAAATGTGCTGGATACGGTCTGATATTGCAGAGTCCTACTCACCTCTTTATTCATCTTGCTACCTATATGGCATTAGCTCTTTTAAAAGTCATGCCACACTAGGGATTCCCATTCAGCCTCTAGTCAGCTAAAGGACTAAGAGCTTTATTAAACAAACATCTATTAAGAGGACAGCTCATATTTTTCTTGCAGACTTTTTAATCTGAGTGCAAGGTTGAAAGTTGCCTCTAATTTTCCTCTTGCTACCGTCATCCATCACCCTCGTCTATGGAGATTTCTCTTAATGCTAATTGCTTTAACTCCCTTCCTCAGTTTTTTGTTTTTTTTTACCATCATCCAACTATTGATAGGCTGCTAGGCCAGGGCCGATCCAAAGCCTAGTGGCCCACCCTTAGAGGCTGCTGAGGGTCATCTGACTGCTGGTCCTTTTAACATGTGCTTCTCCGTGTCATGCTAAACTCATAAGGCTTTTTGCATGCTTTTTCATTATAAAATGGTGAATTACTACCACAAAGGCATTGGATTTCTGGCAAAAATCATTCTTGTTTGATAGAGAATGAAATGTACTCTGAGAATCTGCTAACATTAAGTGTATGAAGATTGGTTTTAAAGAGAAAAAATGCATTTTTCACACATGGTATTACTTACTCACCAAACTAATCCCATAACTTAGTTATTACCATTTTTACTTTATAGCTGGAAAAATTTAATCTAGCTAAAACTGCAGGTTCCCTGGAATCAGAAGTCTGCATTTGAACTCTAACTCAACCCAATATGATATCAGCTAGATGCCCCCTGGCAAATTACATAACCTATTAGTAGTCCCTCCTCCTAAGATTGTCATGCGCATTAAATAAAATGATACATGCAAATCATGTAACATAGTACCAGGAAAATAGTAAGGTCGTGATAAGTATTATGTATAGTTACTAGGGCCTAAGACAAGAGTGCTTAAAACATGGCAAAGGCAGGATCTGAAGTAAAGTTTGACTCCAAAGCAACTACAAATATGCATAGTCAAGAACACAGAGAACTAATTTTATCTTTCTCCAAGCAATTACAATTTGTCTTTCTGACCATATTGTTTGATTCGATTTTTAAAAAATAGCATTTTGAGACTAATAAAAGAAAAAATGCACCTGAAGACACAGCCCAATTAGGGATTTTTATAGTGACAAGTTAAAGACAAAAAACAGGCTAAGAATGAGGCCACAGGAAAGATGAGTTACAAGGCAGACAAGCCGTAGCGAAGGCAGAGCACTGGTGAGGCAGGAACAAATTCATTTGCTGTCACCCGAGAGGCTAAATTATTCATTAGCATTACATACTATTTACAAGCACATCAATATTATTAAGAATATAAATCTCAAAAGAAGACATATACATGGTCAACTGATATATTTTTTTAAGTTCGCCATCACTAATCATCAGGAAAATGCTAATCAAAATCACAATGAGATATCACCTCAAACTTGTTAGAACTGCTGCCATCAAAAAGACAAGCAGTAACAAATATTGGCAAGGATATGGAGAAAAGGAAATTTTTATGCACTGTTGGTGGGATTGTAAATTGATACAGCCATAATGGAAAACAGTATGGAGGTTCCTCAATGATTTAAAAATAGAACTACTATATGACCCCACAATCTCATGTCTGAGTATAGACCCAAAGGAAAGAATATGATTATCTAAGTGTCCATGAAAAGAAGAATGGATAAAGGAAATGTGAGACACACACACACACACACACACACACACACACACACACACACAAAATGCAATACAATAGCAGTAAGCTTTACAATAGAAAAAACTATCATATGTGACAATATTAATTAACTTTGATGGCATTATATAAGTAGAATAAGCTAGGCACAGAGAGACAAATATTACATGATCTCACTTTTATTTGGAATCTAGAAAGTTGAACTCATAGAATCAGAGAATAGCGTATTGGTTGCCAGGAGCTTGGAGGTGGTGGAAATGCAGAGATGTTGGTAAGAGAGTATCCAGTTTCAGTTATACAAGATCAATAAAGTCTAGAGATCAGATGTATAGCATGGTGACTATAGTTACTAATACAGCATTATGTACTTGAAATTTGCTAAGAGATTAGATCTTAACTGTTCTGACCACATAAAACTAAGGTAACTATGGGAAATTATGGATTTGTTCATTAGTTTGATTGTGATAATAATTTCAAAATGTTTACATATTATCAAATCACATTGTACACCTTACTATATACATTTTTTGTCAATTCTAACTCAACAAAGTTGGGAAAGGGAAAGTCTTTAAGCTAGAAGACAAATATCAATGTGTGTATTTTTTTAGTAAAAATATATATTTCCATATTGTAGCAAAGGTGAGGAGGTTATACTAAATACATGTAACTGGAATAAAAGGCAACAAAAATGTACATCTGGAACAAGACAGGTAAGACAGAGGGATAAAGCATAAATTTTGCTTATCTTAGTTATTTGATTAAGAAGACAAAGGGAATAACAGAAATTCTAAACAGCATTCTTCCACTTTCAGGTATCAGATAGTCTAATGTATATTTAATCAACCACAATCTTTTAAACTATATTAAAGATTCAAGAAGTCAGAAAGAAAGCAAATCTGTCACAAAACATACTTTCCAAAGAATAACTCCCAGCTATAAATTCTTTCATTTTAATATATTTTTATTTATTTCAGAGAGAAAGGGAGAGGGAGAGAGAGATAGAAACATCAATGAGAGACAATCATTGATCCGCTGCCTCAGGCATGCCTCCCACAGGGGATGGAGCCTGCAATCCAGGCATGTGGCCTGACATGACCTCCTGCTTCGTAGGTCAATGCTCAACCACTGAGCCACACCAGCCAGGCATATCCTTTTATTTCAAACAAACAATAACATCAATAGTCTACTATAAAAGTAAATGTTTCCTGGATTTAATTCTCAATGTTGAAACTTACTTAAAGTCTCTTACATTGAGTCAACCATTGACTTACAAGCAGAGCTTCTCTCAACACTGAGATTGACGAGAAAAGACAGGGAAATGTCACAGTGCTATGTCTGGTAAAATACCAGGGAGAATGACATGGACAGATATTCCCAGAGCAGGAAACTTTTCTTTCCAATGATGGCTTAAAGTCAAATAATTGAAGGGTATAGAAAAACTTACTTTATTCAATTTAATCAACTCCTGCTTTTCTTTCCTGACAAGTAGAAAGGTTCTGTGGGAAAGACTGAGTCATATACAATTCTGGTATAATCTGTTGGAATTCTTGTTTAATATACCTAAACTGACAAAAAAAATGTGAAATGTTCTTTTTTAACTGCTCAGGTATCTTAATACTCAAGCAAACTTTACTACTTTTAAAATAAAAAAGTAACTAAAATGTGGCATATACAAATAGGTAATGATCTTGATTTAGGAATAGTCAATGAAGTTCGGCTGCAACATCCTTTAAATAGTGACCATCTAAAGAGGTAGCTCAGGCCGAAACCGGTTTGGCTCAGTGGATAAAGTGTCAGCCTGCAGACTGGAAGGTCCCAAGTTCGATTCTGGTCAAGGGCATGTACCTTGCTGCGGGCACAATCCCAGTAGGGATTGTGCAAAAAGCAGCTGATGGATGTTTCTCTCTCATCGATGTTTCTGACTTTCTGTCCCTCTCCCTCCCTCTCTGTAAAAAATCAATAAAATATAATTTAAAAAATTAAAAAAAATAAAGAGGTAGCTCAGTAAGAATTATACCGTCTTGGAAACTGATCCCAACCAAGAAGCCAATGTTGCCTGACAGCTCTGCTTCAGCCATAAGAGTATGAGAGTACTAAAGTGCATGCCATTGCCAAGGGCAGCCAATCTTGATTTAGGTTCTTCTGCCAGACAGATCCCAAAGTAGGAACCACTTTTTTTATTGATTTCAGAGATAAAGGGAGAGGGAGATAGAGATAGAAACATCAATGATGATTCAATCCCGTTTCAGCACCAAAAGAAAAAAGAAAGAAAAGAAAAAGAAACATCAATGATGAAAGAAAATCATTGAATGGTTGCCTCCCACATGCCCCCGCTGTTGGGAATCGAGCCCAGAACCCAGGCAAGTGCCCTTGACTGGCATCAAACCCGGGACCCTTCAGTCCGCAGGCTGACACTTTATCCACTGAGCCAAACCAGTCAGGGCAGAAGCCACTTTTTAACATGTCCTTTTAGCACATCTCCTGAACAAAACAATGAACAACAATAACACCATCACTTTCCTATCCAGCATCTCGAATACATGTTCTTCAAAACAACTCTAAAAGGTATTTTTTAATCTATAACTATAAAAACTGAGGCTCAGAGACATAAAAACTTGCTTAAAATTTGACCTCTGATAAACAGAGACAAGACTCAAACCTCCGCCATCTCACTAAAAAATTTACACTCGCCCAATTATAGTCATTATCCCCTAAGCCAGCAAAAGCTATCCATGGCCCTACTCCAAAGTCTTACTTGCTTTGTTCCTCTATGTATGCTTTCCCTTTTTTAAGAAGAGCAAGAAATATATGGAGAAAAATGTAGCACATTTTTGACGTTTTTACTTATAACAAAAATTATATTTCTCCATGAAGATAAAATACAAGAGAACACAGGATGATCATCACAAGTCTAGAAGGACTACAGGAAAATGTCTCTAGAGCACATGCCCTATTCATGCTCATGGTGTTCAAAATGGCCAGGGATGGTCATTCTTTTCCATTGCTGAGTGAGAAGGACCAGCTGTGGCTATGGGATCCATTCAGGGTTTGAACTTCTACGATGTCCACCTTAACAACATCCCTGATTGGGTGAGTTAAAGTAACACATGAACCAAAATAGAAAACTTATTCCACCCAGCCACATCTGCAATTGGCACCTTTACACTATGTCAAGGTATTGGTGTGAAATTTTTAAAAAATGCTCAATGTTGTAAAAAAGCGTGCACCCATCATTTAACTCAAAGTAGCACTTTGGGTTGTAAAGCAGCTTCATGTTTTCATACTATCTGCAAATTCATCCTAGAGAAATGCTGACAAAATATGAGCAAGCTAAAAAGTTTTCAAAGGCTGCCTGAAGGTAAAAAACAAATAAATAATACATCAGAAGTAAACACAGTAGTTTCATAGACACACCATTGCTAGAAACATCATTCAAAATATATATCTAATAATGTGTGGTCAGCAATGTTATTTTTTATGGGTAATGTGGTACCATGTTATTACACCACTGCAGCAGCTATAAAATGTTCCTTTAGGTGCTTTCATGTCATTCATTCTCTGGTAGAAGTTTAGGTGATTGAGAATTAAATCTTTCAGTTCACTACAGTATCATTTAAAATGTCTCCTTTAGGCAAGAACATTCAATGGGGTAAAGAGAGTCAATTCAATAAATGGTTTTTGGGAAAATTGGACAGACAAGTGCAAAAAATGAAACCAGACAACATTCATACACACCATGTAAACAATAAACTGAAAATGGATTGAAGACTTAAATGTAAGAGTCAAAACCATAAAACTCTGAGAAGAAAACAAAGGCAGTAAAATCTCAAACATCTCTCTTAGCAACATTGTTTCTTGTATATCTCCTTGGTCAAGGGAAACAAAAGTAAAACAAATGGGACAACATCAAACTAAAATGTTTTTTGCACAGAAAAGGAAACAATCAACAAAATGAAAAGACAACCTACTGAATGAGAGAACATATTTGCCAGTTATACACCTGATAATGGGTTAATATCTAAAATGTATAAAGAATGCTCTATTCATATAACTAAAGGAAGTTCCCTTGGGATGGAACTTCATCTTTAGGCAAAAGTAACGAAAGAGCAGAATAGTAAGGTAGGTTGCGACTACATTATTGCAAGCCTTCTAAGCCATGGAAGAATCTGTACTTTATTATAAAGACAATGAAAATCCATTAAAGAATTGTAAGCCAGGATACCTATGTTTTCAGAGGAATCACCACAGTGTGGAGAATGAATGGAGAGGGGTAACTGTTTCAGTCACCCAAGGAAGACATAATAAGGGCAACGCAGGCAGGATAGATCTAAGTAAAAAGATTTGTAAGATATTTAACAGGTAGAAACAATGAGCTTTTATGATTTAGCACATGAATGAGATAAGGGAGGGGAAGAAGAAATGAACAATGCCTAAGTGTCTGGCCTTAGGGAATGGTTTGGGAAATGGAGGCTGAAATAAGCTCGATTTGGGTATTATTGAGATATTCAAATATATATTTACAGTAGTTAGTATTATATGCAACTCAGAAAAAAATGGGACTTAATATTTTAGAATTACCAGTAGAAATGTGAACAAGGCAGAAAGTGGGTCTCATACAAAGAGGGGGAGAGAGTAAGAAAATCAGATTAGAACCCTGAGAGATGAGATCCTAAAGAAAGCTAAAAAGCAGTACTTTGAGAGGAGAGAACAAAGAAAATAGTGTACAAAAATACAGCCCAAGGAAATAGAGCATTTCAAGAAGGTGGGAGTGATGGTAAGTGCCAAGTGCAGGAGCGAGAGATGAAGTTAAATAAGGCTGAGAAATACTATTGGATGGCTTGACAAGGAGGTCTGACAGGTGGGTTTTGGACACACTGGGGTGACGACAAGACTTGCAGCAAAGACCAACACTGATACAGGTGCTGAATAAAGCCTCTTAGCAAGAGAGAGAAATTAGCAAATTGCTGCTGACAGAACAGAAGAACTTCAAAGTAAATGCCAGAAGCCTCAAGGTTTTTATCTAAGGGCAGGTGTGGGGTTTTAAATTAATTTTTAAAAGGATAAGTCTGCATTGACATCTATCACCAGGAGTATTCTGCTTATTACAGGAAGCTGCTTCATTCTGCAAAGTGGAAGACTATTCCGGTGGCTCTGTTGCGCTTCCTTTGATTAGGGATACTGTGGCATTACCAGGTGAAAGGGCTTTATCGTATTTTTTTATATTTCAGCTGGGAACATAATTCTTACTTCCTGAAGTAAAATTCAAACTCATTTCCTACTAAAAGGATCTACACATAAATCAGTTGTCACACAGAGCTCATGAGGAAGTATCGAATGATTTCCATAAAAATTATTTGCCCATGTGCACGCTGCAGTGAAAACTGCCAACTCTGGAAATAGTTTTAAATACAGGTCCTTTTCCAGGCCTCCCTGAAAGAGCAATGCACCATTATTCCTAAATTACAGTGGTGTGTGGCACCTATAGTCCGGTGTCTCTGACCATGGGTACTGCACTAAAGAAAGAAACAGAAGATTCTGCAGTCTTAGGTATGCCTACAATCAAAACAGTACGAGAAGTCATCTGAACTTAATCTTCCTTTAGCTTCCTAAGCTAAATATTTACCTTTTCAGTAACACATAAAAAATAGATTTTAGATTTTTTTTTAATCACAGAATGATGTAACTGAAAGAATATTAAGATGTTCCTGCCAACTACTTCTTCCTTGGTCACAACAGAACTGTAAACTCTCCCTAAAAGTCAACCATCCACCTGCGAAACAAATCTGACACACACCTGTGCCGTGACGCACCGTGTTGTTGAAAAAGCCCAATACACAAGGTGTTCTCCTGGGAAACTGACAGGTGTCACTCAGCTGTCATACCTACAATTAGGTTCGTCACTAAGGCCTGGAATAAAGATCAGACTGACAGACGAGAAGAGAAACGGCTCACTAGAATTCATTGTTCTACTTACTGTAAGGAAATTGTTAGGAATGCCATTGAGGATTCCCTTCTCTACATGCTGGGTCCTCTTCATGAACACTCACAGGGAAATTTTCTCTCTGGTTTTCATCAGAAGGATCATAGAGCTCCTCCCAAATATCTACTGTCGAACACAATCCATGGCCCCTATGCCTGAGGGTATCTGTCAGATATTTGTGAATATTCTCTGGGACCCCTTTAACCCACCTCAACATGGAAGACAACATCCAGAGAAACACAGAGCAGAGAATAAAACCAGTGCCAAGAATGGAGGCGAGTAGAGGGAAAACTGCTGCCCACCACAGACAGAGATTTTGTGGCACTGAGAGTGTATGAGTGTATGTGAGTATGTGTGTGTATAAGTATATATTATTTTTCTTTCTAAACATTTCATAATACAGAACCCACTATTTTAAACAGTGTATTAGTTATCTCTTGCTGATGAACAAATTGTCATAAAATGTAGCTGCTTAAAAACAGCAAACAGGTATTATTTCATAGTTACTGCAATTCAGGAATCCTAGGGCAGTATCCCGGGTCCTCTGGCTCAAGTGTCAATCACCAGGTGGGCTGAGGCTGCAGTCTTCTCAAGGTTTGATTTGGGGAGGCTCTGTTTGCAAGCTCCCTCACATGGCCTCAGGTCCTTGCTGGCTACTGTTTAGGGGCAGGTCCCTGCCATATGGGCTTCTCCATAATATTACTCCCAATGCCGCAGTTTGCATCCAGAGTAAGGCTCAGAGAGAGTTAAAGAGAGACAGAGGAGAGAGGCAACAACATTGAAGCCTAAGTTTGGAATTCACATCCCATCACTTTTATCATATGCTATTCCTTAGACGCCAGCCACTAAGGGGAGGGGAGCCCAAGAGCATGCATACCAGGAGGCAGGGCCACTGGAAGCATCTCAGGACTGCACAGTTACAGTCCTTTGCTCACATTACAGAGGCTCCTAGTGGGACCTGAGGTGAGAAAACTGGGTTTGATAGGGGTATTTTAAAAGCAAAATAAAACAGATTTTAATTTTCTAAACTATAGCCATGGGCACAGAAAAATGAATCAAATTAGTCAGTCAGTCCTTAATCTTGACCATTCTTTGGTCAATCACTAAGGTCCTTTCCGAGACCGCTCTATGAATATGCATCTCTATGGCTTTATTTCTTGCTTAGGAAGTAATTCTAACTACATTCTAACCTGGTACAGGTTATTCCAATGAGATCTGGAATCTTAAAATAATCTCAAGGGCCTTATCAAAATAAGATTTGGCTATAAATTAGTTACAAATGTCCAGGAATATTCAGTGTGCACCAAATCCATTTTTTTCTGGAATATTCCCAGATGATCATCTTTCCCTGCTATCTCTCTCCTACTGACGGACATCACGATGTATGCCTTTCTCCTGTGTTGCTATTAACACTCCCTTTCATTGTCTGGTTTGAATAATAAATTATAAAATCATCTTATTTCTAGTAATGCTAGGTGCTCTTTTTCTACTTTTCATCTTTTTTGTTTTTAATTGGGAGTTGTTTAGGAGGCTATAAAGAGTGAAATGGAGGGAGCACTCCTTATCCTCTTCTTTTTCTAGTGAGAAAGGTTCAGAGAAGAAAAAATAGAATGGAAAAAGTGAAATGCACATTACTGACTCTCCCAGTCTTAATCATCCAAGCAGCGGTGCACATTTGACATACATTTAATAAAACCAGAAAAAGCCCAGGCTATTGAACAGTTTGAAAAGATATATTTGGACAAGTAAGACTTAAGGACAACATGAAGGACAAAGTAAACCAATTTCACAAAAAATCAAGGACAAGCCTGCTTTGATTCCTGGGCACCTGTGGGAACAGGCGGAGCACACACAGCAGAGGGCTTCAGTCCAAGCCAGTTCACACAGATCACTGTTTCTCAACCAGGGCTTTTTCTGGGCTCTGACAGAAGAGATCCAATAGATGGGCAACCACACGATTTCCTATATACTCTGGCTTTAACCGAAGTCAGGGAAGAAGTGTTGCTATGTGCAGTGTTGTGCCCAGAAGCCAGGCTCAATTTAATTTTCCTTTTCTTTCTAAATTCCAAATTCTTTCTTTATCATGACCTCATCCTTTGCCTTTAGCAAACTCCTCCCTTAACTTTCCCAGAGGTAGGGGTTTATATGAAGACATATTTCTATACCTCCAATTACAACTTCACTCACACTATAATATTATGAGCATGGGAAGGGAACCTTGTTACCAGGGAAACCAGGAGCCATGCACAAGTTCAGCCTCTGTTGGATCCACTATTCTAATTGGTCAAAATCTAGCTGTGTGTGTGACTCATCTCAGTTTTGTAGATATAAGGTAAAATGCTTCATAATTCCTATGACTTATTATATATTTTATTCATATCTTCATAAGGTCCCACTGACCTGTACCTTTTCTCCTTAATTCATTAACTTAACTCATCTATTTCCACTAATGGAGGATAATATTCAACGTGTTTAGAACAGACATGGCATGAGAAGTACCAACCGAAATAGATGTATTCAACCAAATCAGAATGTATACCAGCTGTAGATAAGGACTGAACCAGGGCATCGTAGCCACCATTTGGTGCAGTGTCTAACTTTGATACCTCCCCCATTTCCTAGCAAATACACAATTGAATACACCATACACAATTAAATAAAAATTGAATTTTGATGTGAAATTCATCCATGCCTCTTATGTCAAATCATCATTACATTTTTTAAATTATCTTTATTGTTTAGTTTATTAATTACATTGTTCCCTTTTTGCCCCCCTATAGCTCCCCTCCACCTGGTACCCATCCCACACTCCGCCCTCACCCCACTCCACTGTCCTCTCCCATAGTTGCATGATTTTTGTCGAATCTCTTGCTGCACTTCCCATAACCCCTTTCTCCCCAAGAATTGTCAGTCCATTCCCTCTCTATGTCCGTGATTCTGTTACATTCACCAGTTTATCCTGTTCATCAGCTTATTAATTCACTCGATTTTTAGATTAATTTGTTGATAGATGTGTATTTGTTGTTCATAATTTACACTTTTATCTTTTTCTTCTTCCTCTTCTTAAAGAATATCTTTTAGCATTTCATATAATATTGGTTTGGTGGTGATGAACTCCTTTAGCTTTTTCTTATCTGCGAAGCACTTTATCTGACCTTCAATCCTGAATGATAGCTTTGCTGGATAGAGTAATCTTGGTTGTAGATTGTTGCTATTCATCACTTTGAATTATTTCTTGCCACTCCCATCTGGTCTGCATCGTTTCTGTTGAGAAATCCGCTGACAATCATTAGCTCCCTTATAGGTAACTAACTGTTTTTCTCTTGCTGCTTTTAATATTCTCTCTTTGTCTTTTGCTCTTGGCATTTTAATTATGATGTGCCTTGGTGTGATCCTCTTAGGGTTCCTATATATTGGGGTTCGGTGCACTTTTTGGACTCCTAAGTCTATTTCTTTCACCAGGTATGGGAAGTTTTGGTCACTATTTCTTCAAATAGGTTTTCATTGTCTTGGTCTCTCTCTTTTTCTGGCACCCCTATAATTCAGATGTTGGTATGCTTGAGGTTGTCCCAGAGGCCCCTTACACTATCTTCAATTTTTTGGATGCTTTTGGTTTCTTGCTTTTTCAGCTGAGTGGATTTTACCTCTTTGTATTTCAAATATTTAACTTGGTTCTTGGGGTGCGCTAGAGTACTTTTAGGTCTTTGAATAATATTTTTTATTTCAGTCAGTGTATGCTTAAATTCTGGTTGGTCCTTTTTCATATCCTTGAGAGTCTCCTTCATATCCTTGAGGGTCTCCTTCATTTCCTTGTAGGACTCATTCATTTCCACGTTGGTCTTGATCATTTCCTTGCAGGTCTCATTCATATCCTTGAGGGTCTCATTCATTTCCTTGCCGGTTTTACTTATTTCCTTATAGGTCTCGACCTTTTCTAGGAGCCTCTTGATAAGCCCTATAACCGTGGTTTTGAATTCCATGTCCAGTCGTTTTTTTCCCTCCATTTCTTTCACATCTGATTTCTTTCCATGTCTCTGTATGGTGGCTGCTTCCCTGAGTTGGTCAATTAGCTTTGTGTGGTAGATGTCCTACAAGGGACAGTGGCTCAACCTCCCCAGTTACCTGAGGTGGATATGGGTTGTACAGTCTTGCTGAAGTTAAGCTCAGTTTAATCATTGTTAGCACTTGGAGGGATTGACCTCCAGGCCAACTGTCTGTGAAGTTCAGCTGTGCTCAGGTTGGATGGGCGGAGTCTCCGGGCCAAGCAGACAGCGTTAGCTCCGCTCTATGCGGCCCCAGGGACTCTGTGCTGGGGGCAATGGCTGCCAGCACCTCTGAGAGGGAGCTGCTGCCCAGCTCCACTGGCTGCCGGGGAATTCAGACTCTCCCCAAATGAGTCTGCACACCCAACATCTCACCCAGGGTCATAAAACAAAGCAGTCTGACGGTTTCCCGAATGAGAGAGCAAGTCGCTAGTGCTCTCTACCCGGTCAGGGTCACGCAGCTGCACTGTTCCCAAGGTCACGCGAAATCCGCACAAGCTCGCCTTCTCCACAAGCCAGCAGACCCCTGCAGCACCCGAGCTTCAGCATGCCCTCCCACTGTCCAGTTTTCACCCCGTATGATAGTGGGTTCCCTGGACTTTGCCCAGAGCTGGAGAATCAGTCCAGTGGGACATCTTTGTCTCCCCCGTTCGAGAAAACTGGCCGGTTTTCAGCCTCCTGCCCTATCCGCTGGCGCACTCCTCCAAACCTCTCTCCCTGCATATCTTCAATACTGTCCTCAGCCGCTCCTCCGAGTCACAGTGTCTTATCTTCACTTTTATTTGTGGAATTTTCACTCGGCCAGCTTTCTGGTGATTCTGGAATGTGTTTGTTCTTTCGTTAAGTTGTAGTTTTAAAATTGCTGTGTATGACGGCAAGATAGGTGTTTTACCTATGCCGCCATCTTGGTTCTCTCTATCCATCATTACATTTTTTAAATAATTTTTTACATCCCCTTCACAGGAAAAAAGACACTGTGTGGAGAAGGATGTTAAGGGCCTTGTATATAGGAAAGTCTCTGAGACTTAAGTTATCAGAAAGAACATCTTCACTTCCTACTGTGGTTGGAGTGGTCCTAATGGTGGTCAGCCTGGTGGTTCCTGAACTGTTCTGTGCTCCCCCTGCTGGGTGCATGGCATGACTGCACTCCCCGGCCCCTTTGTGCTTGAGTGGAGCCAAATAATTAGTTCCAATAAATGATTTGTGCAAAGTGAAGTCTGTCGCTCCCAGGTAGAATGCTGAATTACTGCTGTGAGACCACCGAATGCCAACTACTAACCTCCCACACTATAGCTGCTAATTTCAGATGCCCCAGGGAGAGGGCCTCGAATTAGAGCCCTCCAGCTGACTCAAAGGGAAAATATAGTGTAAGCAAAAAATAAACTTGGTGGTTTTAAGCCACTGAAATTTTTAACATCCTATAACCTGTCCTGACTGATATATTATAGTTCTAAGATCTTATTATTGGAAGCTCCTGCTTTTTGGCTTTACTTCTGAGATACCCACTTCAGTGGTTTTAAATATGAAGTCTATAGACTCCCTCATCTTGTACACAAAATTCAGGAGGCTAAGGAAGAAGGTCTACAGTGTTGATTAAATCCTCCAAAACTTCTGATTTTAGCACTATTTTATTGCTGATTCTTAAATAATCTATGAATTTAGTCTAGAGCCATATCAGGTTACATCTTGCTGTTAACTTTTACTTAAATCCCCTCCTTGTCTTTGTGACCTGTTATCACTCATTATCTGGCTATGACAAATGTGTCCCTCACCTGCTTCCTGAGCCAGCTCTCAAAACATATTTGATCTCAATGAGATCGGTCTTTAAACTACAACTGGTCACTGACGTACAAAGTAGATGTCAGAAAATGTTTTGTAATCACGAGGCAGAGCTCAGTGAGAGCAACACTGTTGATAGTCCTACTCTGAGACCTTGTTCCTAAGAAAGATAAGGAAAACTGCCTGTCAGGAATTTCAATTAGGAACTCCTCAAAAGCCTGAAGGGTCTATGTAATCAATAAATTATCTAGAAGCAGTTCACCAAATGGGTGCACAAACCGAGCTTCTTTACTAGTTTAGGTCATTGAATTTTCATAAACGAACCTTAAACTGATTCACCTTTAGATGACATAGTGAAGTAATCATCAACATCATCCTCTTCAGACCCTTAACTTCTTTAAGAGGCTGAATAAAATGCTTTAGCTGAGCTCTCCCCTTTCTGCTGAGCCCTGTATTAATTAACTTGGCATAATCCCAATGGAAATACTATATCTGTTGCTCATTTAAGACCATGAAATCTGCTTGCTTGTCCGTTTTATGTATATCTGCGTATTCAATTAAGATGCCTCTGTAAGGTTCAGAACATGTATCACTGTTGCAAATTCTTATCTCTGTGTAGTTACACATAACTTTATTATCAGTGGTTTATTTTGGATGCTTAGATTTAATTTGCACATTAAATTCTCTAATAAGAGTATACTGAATAATTTATGGTATTATATATGAGATACATTAAAAATAACACAATATGCACATATAGATATGACCTAGACAATCTGGAAGCAAAAAATCTATTGTTATTTGCTAAAAGAAAATAAGCATTTTATATGTGGCATATATATTATTTACTATTACTGCACAGAACACTGAACATTTTATGGTTTGAAAAGTACCTGGGAATCATCCTTCGAATATTCTAAAATATGAATTTTAGGGCAAGAGAATTAAATTACATAGACTATAAAATATAAGTAAAAATCTAATACTCTCTTTCAAACATTCTTTGTAAAGTATATAAATTAGTATTAGTATTTTCTAATTAGATATGGGTTGCTTAAATCAAGATCGGTCTTTAAGTGTCCCATTTCTAAGTAATTTTAACATTTCAAATAAAATTATGCTTTTCCATGCTTTTTTACACTTATCAAGTATGTTTGCATATTTGCTTCCGCTTCCCTAGAGGGGAATAAAGTAGAATGTCAGAGTCCCCTGGTGGTAGCCTAAGGGAACTGCACAGACTGAAGTTAACCAGTTCCATTGTGGGCCTTCTCCTGACCTGGTGTAAAACAGTAAAAGAGTTGGTAGCCATTCCTTCCTGAGAAGCCAGAGCAGTGTATCCCGATGATGTTACCTTATCACAGGACTATTTGAATGCTGAAGTCTTTTATTAATAGAACTCTACTGTTTTTCATCAGTCCCTCAAGAATAACTATGGGGTTACTAGCTTACAAATGGGATAAACTATCACAGAAATGTCACTTTCTCAGCAATCTTAAGTTTAGTTTATTTCTTTACTTTAGAAGCATGCATTTCCTCCAGATTAAGATGATGGTGATGATGATAGTAATACCAATAACAACCCCATAATCACAACCCATACCTTAAAAATGAGAAAACTCTAGCTTTTCTGAGGTATTTTTCCTAGTGAGTAGCTAAAATGGGGCTAAAATCCAGGTACTCTGTTTCCTGGGTCAGAATTTTCCCCCTGTAAAAGCTGGTGAACTATTTAATGACAGAGTTGAAATAAGCAACTATGAACAGAACACTTCTTAAGTGTGTCAAATCAATGTGAGTCTGTACAGATAATGCACTCCCACAGAATAATAAAGGTGCAACATTGATTGTGTTTTTCATTAATGTTTTAAAACTTATTCAATTCAGACAATGCTAACAGTAAACTTGTGATAATTTAGATACGCTGTGCTATTCTACCTCTGTATTATCACAACCAAGTAATGTGAAAGCATTAGTATTAAAAGCAGCAAACTGTGCCCTGTTGCTCTAATGCCTCTGGGTAAATAAGTCCATCTCTCTTTCTCTCCCTGCCTCTTTGCTTCCCAGTCTCCCTCCCTCTCTCTGTTTCTCTCTCCCTGCCTTTCTCTCTCACCAAACCTCCCTCCAGTGCCTCCTGGGGCAGCCCTCTTGACCAGACTCAGCCATTCTCAGTAACCAGCTCTTCATCTCACCAGCCCATTCTCAGTAGCCAGCTCTGCCCCTTCCCCCCAGCCTTAGTAATTAATTGTGCTATTATTGTGAATTAATTGTACAAGCAAGACAGTATTTAGCCTAATTAAGAGTGAAGCCAACAAATTATTTAGAGCACCACTCCAGCAGAATTTGCATTCAGCCTTGTATCAGCAGCCAATCAAGCTTTCCAGCCATTGACTCAGTACTTTCAGTATTCATGAATATTTATAGCTAAGCTTTCTCCCCATCCCAGCTCCTAAACCCTGCCCAGGGCCTCTATCCTTTACCCATCCCTACTAGTATATATCCATCATTTTGAAAATAATACCATACTCTTACTTTCATTTACTACTATCTAAATTAATATCTTTGTAGGTCAACAATTTTATCAGTATTGCTCAAACCAAAATTGTATACCTTAACATTATTAAAGACTATTTCAATTTTTTCTTGCTATTTCCCAAAATAAACTTAGCACCTTTGAAAACAAAGAATCAAATACACAAACTTTCCTTTCTTAGACCAAAGCTATCAACATACAGAGTGATAGCAGGTCAACCAACTATGCACTTGAAAAGCAATAGCAAGTGACAATCGCAGTTCTTAACAGTAAAAATATATTTCAGGGCTTCTACTTCTAGATCAGTGGTGACTGGGCAGAGCAAAACAGTTTGAAAAAGGACTCTGAAAACTTTCACAAAAGTTTCAAAAATAGCAAACTTAGTAAAGAGAACAGTACTGCCTGGAGTAAAACTTCACCCTGAATTTTTCCATTTAAGAGTAATTCAGCTTTGGGAAAAAAATAATCTGCTAAAATCTATACCTCAGGCAACAGAAACTGAAGCTATAAATCAGAGAGTCTTTTTTAATACCATGTGTGGACACAGTGATGGACTGAAGTATGGGGCATTCTTTTAACAATGAGGTTAAGAGTATCAGAGCTAAGGCCTAAATAAGCTGGGCACAATAGATTTTAAAAAGCACTAAATCTTAAATAATTCCCTCCAACACACAGACAAGTCTATGCAGTTCCTTTTGCTGTCCCCTCTGTACATATACAGCACTCATTTTAGATTTTAGGTAAGTGTCCATTTCAAATATTTCCTCCTGTCATCTCCCTTAGACGTTTAATGAGCATTCCATGTTAGCTCTTACTAAAACATATCAAGATGATAGCAGAAGAGAGACAGTCTAATCCATATTCATTATACTCATCACCTAATGCTTACCTTCATTTTTTTTTAGGTCCTGATTATAAAGACTAATACATTTTTCAAAATGGCCTTAAAGATGTTGTCTCATTTCTCAAATTCAGTCCCCAAAATTCTTGACACATACCTATTTACTAATTAATATTTGTAAAACTTCTCTGGAAAAGGCTTTGTATCAGGAAAAATAAAACTCTTTCCTTTTGTCATTAACACTAGAAAACATCAGCTTTCTCATACACTACCCTAAAATACTACATAGTCTTTGGAAATTCCAATTCATAGAGGAATTCTTATAAATAAGTCAAGTGTCTAATTTCCTTGGTGATATCCTTGTAACACTGAACTAAGTCTATAACATATTGCCGTGTGCACAATCATGGTTATATACACTATTATTTAAAATTGTTTTAGCACATAAAAAGGGGTCATACACATCACAAAATTGTAAGTGCTTATATAGAGCTCACTACATGGATTTCTTCAAAGAAGCCCACTAACAATTAGGAACGCAACCATTTCAACACCAAGCTTCAAAAATCCGGAAGATTCTTTTCTTTGAGGAGAAAGCCCGCCTAGGACAATACAGTGAGGCTGTCGGTGCTTGAAAACATGCCCTTTGCTGCCATCAAGTGGTTCTTTGCAGAATTTTTTATGAACATCAACTATGGTATACACAGGCTTCCTTCCGTACACATAAGACATGTGTTATCCTGGGGGAACTGGGATATTTGAAAACACCAGGAAAGCCTTTCTTGAATTAGGCCTTTATACTGTAGGCGCTATAAAAATTCCGTAACTAAGAAGTTTTTCAGAAAAACATCAAAAAGGGTTTAAAGTGGCAGTTCCTAGAAAAACCTCAACCTGTACTTCACACACCTCTGTTTATGTCTACCAAATAGAAATATTTTAAATAGACTGGCTTTAGGATAGCTAGCTGAACAGAGATGAAATTTTTTAAAAGCTAGGAGAGGGATTTATTTAGAATCATTTTTAATAGAGTCCCGTGGCTGTGGGGAAAGAAATGGTTTCATATTTGTTTCTTTCCTATTATCATCTCACTTTCTTTGGGCTCAGCCCTGTATGTAAATGACTCAGCAGACTGTTGAACTGTGATGATTAGAAACCGCCCCCCCCCCTTTTTTTTGCCCCTTTTTCTTTGAGTGTCTTCTTATCTCTCTCCCAAGAGATAATTAAACATCAGTTGAATCAACAGATAAAGGACAATTGCTATTTTTAAAACAACATAAACTAAAATGCTCTGGCATTCTGAGAAGGCAGTAATATTTATTTCAGAGAACTGGTGCTTTTGATTGGAAAATGCATTAAGATGTCGGCTATGAAAGAAAAAAGTTCAGATAAACTGCCATGGACAGAAGTTGAGAAAAAAGGGAACTAAATTGCTCTAAATTATAAACCAGAGGAGTTCTGGAAACTATCAGGGAAGGGGCTTCAGAGAGAAGTAGGAACCTGAAACTGGGAGAAAAGAATGGCCAGGGATGCGTTGTTTTTTTTGTGTTGTTGTTGTTGTTGTTGTTGTTTTCTGGGCAGATGCATCTAAAATTAAAAAGAAAATGTGTATCAAAATAAAAAAGCCACATGTGCGTTATGAATTCCATGGAAGATTATTGTTGTCACCCAACATCCAGGGTAAGTCAGAGAAGCTCTCTAGATGCTGCCTGTGCTAGTGGTTATGAGTTTTCTAATTCAGGGCCACCTAATGCAAGGGCTTCTGTTTCAATTTTTCACTTAATACGAGAACAAATCCTTACTTCTGGTCCTGACATAGGAATTAAACTCAAGTTCCTAAGTCACTGTCTCAAGTGTCACTTCACAGGCTCACTGCCCTGGTTTTCAGGTCCTTCTTCATTTCTGGCTTCGGATTTTTTCCTTCTTAATGGGTAAGTCCCGCCGGGGAGTTAAAAAGAGTCTATGGGCTGCATCCTATTTCCAGCATTTCTAAAGATTTTTGTATCAAGACAGGCTTCAGGTTACGTAGTAGACCACCTTGTAAAAAGGAAGTTGTTTATCAAGAGTCCAAGTAAAACCCTGCCCAGGACCAAAGCCTTCTGCAGCAGAACCCTCGCCTATAGCTCAGACATTTCCAGAAAGATGAATTTAGTTTGGTTTTGGTGACTGGAAGACAAAAGAGGTTGTGATAGCAGCATTTTGGCGGTGTGAGGTGTAGAGAGATGAAAAGAATCGAGGGTAAGATGAGACTTCCCTCAGTGGTAGGAAATACAAATGGCATGAACCTTTGTCCCTTCTGGCCCAGCCAGACAACTGGCCTCTTTCCCCTCTATCCGACTGCCTCTCTGTTGGCTTGCATAGGAGGCTAAAGGCCTAAGAGTTAGTGCACACTCCAGGAAATTCACTGTACTGAGACAGCCAGGAGCAGGCAACTTGACTCTTATCAAGTTAGCTCCGGCTAACACTCTTGAGGTTCCAGTCAGATAAACCTAGGAATTGTGTTCTTTGTAACAAGGAATCAAAGGGCTCTGCCTTAGTCTAAATTTACACCCAATCCTAAAATGGGGGTAGGAGTGGGAGAGAAGGCCAATCATTCTAGGAAAATTCCTTTATCCCTCTCGGAAACTCTACACCCATACTTCATAGGCCTGAAGGTCTAGCCATCATAGAAAATCCTTGAAATCCTTTTCAGAATAGTTCTAGACCTTTATGCCTAGAGAGATCCACAAACCTGAGTACACTGGAATATCAGTGGACATCAGATTCATTGTCAAGAGTCCTGAGCTCTCCTCTACCATCAACAACCCTCTTGTATGAAACCAGTCGACTGTGATATCTGTGCCTACTGTCCTTTCCACTCTGTCTGGTTCCATCGTTCTCTACAAAGGATAAGGCAAGGACTCGTGGTATCTCCTGGAAAATCCCCAAAGCACAGTTGTATCCATTTGCTCTCGAACTGATTTTTACTTCAAGTTTACATTCCTACCTTAAAGTGTTCGCTGGCATGGGTCACAAAAGTTGGTAACACATCTCTTATAAATAGAGGTGAAATTCTTTTTATCTATAGAACTAAATGATTTATCCCTTGCTTTGGATTTTTTTAAAAGTGGCACCATTAAGATGTCTTTTCAGTAAATGGTCTTGTTCCAACAAAGATGATGCCTATTAATGAAGAGTACAAGAGATACATAAGAATATGGAATGCTGTAATTAGTCTGGGAATCAAAGAAAAATCACTTGATTTTAGGTAAGATCGATACACATAAATTCTAGACTAAGTCTTGTCTTATTTCCTGCACATACCTCCTATTTCTTTCAAATTCAGATTGAGGAAAATGTAAAGAAAGGCTAATGGGCATATAGTGAGCAACAGGATTGACCATGGATCAAATCTGCTAGCAGAAGAGCCTGCTATATAACTAGAATTCACAGCTTAATAGCTCAAGTTCTCGATTATTGCTTAAAATACAGATTGAGTTATAATGAATCCTTAGACAAGTGACGAACCCTCTCTGGCCCTCAGTTTCTGGCTCTGGAAAATGGAGATAATAAAAATACTTAGTGCACAGGGTCATCATGAGGTTTAAGACAGACAATTCGTGCCTGGTACCGAGTGCTCAATGACTGCTGGCTCACATTAAGATGAGTTTTATTATTAGCTATTAAGGGCTTTATAACATGCCAGAGATTATCTATTGTTGCATTTAATTCATTACTTTTAAATCTGCTTTTTTCCCTCAGAACAAGCACTTCTGCTTAGTTTATTAGCTCCATATCTTTTTAAAATAGAATTGGATGAAAAGTCAACTTCTGAGCACAGGATATATTTTATATACTATTTATTGTATTACTTCCAGCAGCAGCCTTAAAAAATGTAAGTTAGACCTGGGTCCATTCTCCCTCTGGCTCCAGTGGTAAGCATGCACTATAGCTCCAGACATTTGGCTGTGCTCGGTGATTCTAAGAGCACCATTATCACAGGCATAGCTCTGTGGCTGAAGTTTATTCTGAGTAGCTGGGTGTTAGAGTTCATAACTCCACCGTTTAAAAACATACCCAGTAGAAATGACATCTTTTAAAGCCCAAGAAATAATTATAAACAAAGCATTTTAATGTTTAAGGCTTGAACATTTGATCTAAAATCACATTCTTGAATGCACCATTTGTTAGTATAGATGAAAGTATAAAACCTGTGAAATACCTGTTTTCCCTTTAATATTCATCTCCTTTAATGGTGGGGGAAAGAAATACAATTTTAATTGAGCTATCCCTCTCAGCATTGAACAGCAGTGGCGAAGACATACATATAACATCAAAGTAATTGCACCATAGCACTGGCCGACAAGCTTGCCTCGCCTCCATCTGGAAGGAAAGGCTATAACCCAACTTTCCAATCTACGGGAGTATAAATCAACACATTCCTTATGAACTCCTTCAGTGCACCGCAGGTATCTAAAGCTGCTTATTCTTGTCACTAATCTAGTTCTTAACGATACAGACTAAGCAATTCTCCTTATTTTCTGCCCTTCAAACTAACCAAGAGCATACTAAGAACTGGAGAAAGATAAAAGTAATCTACAATCTACTTGGCAGCACTTCTTCATGCCATGGTGATTTGATTAGTGATTAGATAAGTATAGATCACAACCCTGGATTTAATACAGGGTGGCCACTTCTAAAACGATCCATTTATAACAAAGGTCTTTCTGTTGGAACTGTCAAGAGACGTTTTTGATGGTATTTTTTGTGTGTGTGTGTGTTTCTTTAATGCCACCAGCATCAAACACTTTTACTTAGCTAGGCATTGGAGAGCAATGGAATTGCAAATCTGGAGACCTTCACCTCAACCCAGCCTTACTAATCTAGTGAGTATAAACAAATCAATAAGATTTCCTGATTCTCAGACTCTGTCACTGTAATGAAATTAGTAGCTACCCTCAAACTACCCTCACAGAGAACCTAAAGAATAAGAAACTCCAGGTATATATTGTGAAAAGCTTCTGGGAGAAAATACTTGAAATGTCTTAAGAAAATGCATATAATATTCCTCCTTAGGGTAAAATATTTGCAAAGGACATTGAGCCTACAAAAAAACGAAGAAATTCTCTTCGAATTCTTATGAGCTTCAAACATAACACTCACCACAGTAGAAAGCGGAAATGTAACCTACCCCATGTTCCCATCCATGAGAAGAATCATGTTGTATATGTGAGAAAATATGAAGAGAAAGAGAATCGTGCTGAAGAACATGGTCATCCATGACCCATGATCCTCTCGAAACATTTTTAACCGGAGCAACTGACCTGAAATATAAATACGATTAGTCAGTATATATCATAACTCAAAATTCTTTCGTATTTGCTTTATTTTAGCAAATAGTTATTATCTCACTACATTCTGAAGTCTTTGCTGTAAGACTTTGTTTTAGCAAATAGTTATTATCTCACTACATTCTGAAGTCTTTGCTGTAAGACTGACTTATTGGTGAAATCACTATAGAATGTCCCTTTTGCTGCTCAGAGATGAAGTCCAAAACAACCCCTATATCATCCTGGAGTAAATGATACTAACATGAGAATCTAGCATAGAGACTATTCATTATGCTGCATGAAAACAAGATGGATTATAGCACCTACCTGCTATAGTCAATTTCACAAATATATTTTTGGTTTATTCAGCTGGAACTACTTAAGACAAATGGTAAAGACATTACATAAATTCCATACAATTCCCTTTTGGTTCCAGAGCCCCACTCCTGACACCGGCCAGACAATAAAACCAAGGCAGACTTCCCTTATGTAAGGATACTATTACTGAAGGTGCATGGAAACTTCAAATAAAAGCAAAGTCTCTATCATAAGAGAGAGATGACTCAGCCTTACTCTTAGTTAAAATATCCATACCTGTGTACAGGTATCTACACAAGTGTGTGTGTTTTGGGGGAAGAAGAGGGAGGACAAGTGCAGGTGTTACAGAGTTTGGTGTGGCTCCCAGCAAAACATAGTTTCCACACTGAGACCTAAAATTCCAGTTACAAAGATAAATGCTAAACTTATAATGTTAAAATGTAAATATTTCAAGGAGAAAATGTATTAAAAGAACACTAACGTAAAAATTACTGACGTCAGAACTAGTTCAGAAAAGTGTTTGACATCAATGGTAGAGAACAGAAATGAGAGTATTAGTCCCTTAAAGGTGGGGAAGATGAAAAACCATGGGAGTAAAAAACAAAAATACAGGTGAACCTGGCTTCTCCTAAGATAAAGCTTGTCTATTATACTTATGTCCACTCAGCTGAGAAAGTGTATCTAAAGAATGATACAGGAGATTATATATGTATAGAAACTATAATTAAAATAGGGTAGGCTTAAAATTTTATAATAGAATTTCTCATTAGAGAAAATATTCTCATTTTATTCATGATAAGTCAAAGTTATGAACACACACACACAGACCACACAAATTCTCCATCTGGAAATTGCCTCTCTAAGGATAAACAGTGGCTCTCTTGTAGGTTACTGAGCATAGAAAGACCTTTTAAGATTTAACTGCTAGATTTTCCCTTGAACCTCACCTTTATTAAAACGGCACTTTAGATTTCATTTGGAAACCAGGCTAACAGAAACATTACCCTAGCTAAAACTTTAAATAGAGCAAAAAAAGAGATTTGGTTACATCGCCTGGTTTCTTGGCTTGCACCAGAAAAGCAAAGGGCAAATCTGAAAGTCGGGGGCAATGTGGATGGTAACTAAAAGAACACAGAAAACTTTCTACTAAGCAAAGGAAACCAGCCCTGCAAATTACAGCATGAGTGGATTACTTGAATTAATTGAAGAAGTATGGAAAGCCCAGGGAAGTCTCTATACAACACAGGGACAGGAGTATCATAAATAGATATGAAGCACAGAATGCTTGAGAACACAAAAACAATGCATGTCATAAATATGGAAGCACAAACTGTAAGGAATATTATTCATTCATTGAACAAATATTAATGTGCTTTATCACAGGCTAGCCATGGTTCTTCTAGGGCAAGCAGAGCAAGGAGATGTTTGAAGTCAATCATCATTTGGGTAGTTGCTGAAAACTTGACCTTATTTTGGACCCATGGATTCTCTGTGTTCAAAGTTCCCTTTGCTGGGAGTTCTTTCAGCTTCAAACCAAGACCTATTTGAAGAACTATGAAGACCAGCAATTAGAGTTCCTTGAAAATTTAAATGTGAATCTCCCTATTAACATATGCATATGTCAAAAAATTCACTAATAATGTACTTTAAAGTGAGATAGTAATGCTGTTGATTTAAGAGTGCTTTGCAAATAAAACACAGTGAATTAACTATGCACTGGCTGAAGTGAGACAGTTAATAAAAAGAGAAATGTGACAGTACCATTTTTGCTGTCCTTGCTAAGCTCACTGGCACTGCTTTCCATCATTAGAGTCATTAGCACACAAAAGCAGGTTAACTTGGTTTGAAATTCACTTGAAGCACACAATGAAAGTGCTGCAGTATTTCAGGGCAGAACTGGTATGGCCCAAATATGGAGTCAAATCAGATCAACCAAGAACTTCAAAATTAATCTGAGGATATCACATGAAAATGTGTTGTCTCTGCCCTATAGTGACACTGTACATTTGGTTTGCTCAGGACAGCAGTGGCTCATAACTGTTGTTCTAGCATAGTTATTAATACGACCCCCTTCCTTTCTTAAGTGTATGGGTTTAGACAATAAATCATATGCCACCTTTCCTATAGGTCACAGAATTCAGAATTTTATAACACTTTCCTTTAGAAAGAGTTTGAGGAAATACCTGAGTGAAAATAGTTCTTATAGGTCAGCAGAAGTCAAAGAAATCACTAAGAGGTACATTTCTGGTACGGTCATATGTAACTTTTCTTTTAATCACAGTAATATTTGTAAACTTGAGGGTATATTTATGTTATTATTAAAAATCTATCTTGAACTGTATGAACTGTCACCTTCAAAACGGTCAAGGTCATAGAATATAAATCTTAAAACAATCATAAGCATTAAGGTGAAACACACACCTATATATGTGTTGGAGGTGAGGACTGGAGGGCAGAGACTAACAGCTATAAATACTGGTTCAAGTCTACCAAAATGGACTACAACTTGGACTCCCTCCTGGAAATATAGTAAGATTAGGACCACTAAGTTTTCATAAAATTTTAACAAGATTAAAAATATAAAAGCATATTGCCGAGACCAGTTTGGCTTAGTGGATAGAGCGTTGGACTGCGGACTGAAGGGTTCTGGGTTCGATTCTGGCAAGGGCATGTACCTTGGCTGCGGGCACATCCCCAGTAGGGGGCGTGCAAGAGGCAGCTGATCGATGTCTCTCTCTCATCGATGTTTCTGACTTTCTATCCCTCTCCCTTCTGCTCTGTAAAAAAATCAATAAAATATATTTTTTAAAGAATATTTTTTAAAATATATATATAAAAGCATATTAAAATATTGAATGAGCTCACATATATTATGGAAGACAGAGGTAGGCAGGCAAGCGCAAGAAAATTAAAGAGAAACTACCTCATTCTCTTGGCTTTTTGTTGCTATGTTCTCAGCAGCAAAAGAATGGAAAGGAGCATTTCCCAGATTTTTATCCTGAGTTCTGAGTCCCTTTTCTTGAGTAGAGATTCTCACAAGGAGGCCTTGAGAAAATACATAAACTAAACAACCTCAGAGAAGAAGGAATGGAAGTGATTGTGCTCCCAGGTAAGAGGTGGGGGTAGTCCTGCTCCTGGGAAATTGTGGAAGCAGGATTGGATAGGTGAGGGCTTCTAGCTTCATGAAGGATACAAAGATTTAGGCCTCCAAGGTGGCAAATTCCCTGTGTGTTAGTGAAGGCCAATGTATCAAAGGTCATGGACTTGGAAGTCAGGTAAGGAGACTGAACTAGTTCCAAGGGAATAAGGCCAGTAGAGCAGCCACCCACCTTCATTAGGAACACAACAACCTGGTAAGATCCCAGCCACTGCGGGAGAAGGTCACTGAGAGGATTTGACTAACAATTGACCCACGAAATGGACCTACGCAATCAGAGGCTCCTTCCTCCCTTCCCTGTGGTGGGATGTACATTCTGCTCACCATTCCCACAGTGCGAGCCATTTGCAAGAATATAGCGTTGGGAGAGTAAGGTGTTGGTGAGGCCTTCTGTAGGGTATACAGGACTGAACGTCTATATAATCTTTAAGATTCTGGCAGGCAGGGTAGAGATCTAGTCATCCCACAGTCACTGAAGACAAACCTTGTTTGTAAGTCCCCTTGCTTATTAAAATTGCCACCTAGCAATCTAGTGTAAGAGGCAGTTTCAGATTTCACCTGGAAAGCTCCCAAGGTTGTGAATCAACATCTGAAATAGCACCATAGTGCCCAAGAGGCGGCAGAAGACCATCACCCAAGTGTGGAATCCTTTTCACATCCTGCATGTCCAGGGTTCCCATGTCAGGGTTCAAAGTCTGGAAAAAGCCGCACACAAATGAAAAGAGACTAGAAAAGCATTAATTTTGGGGAATCATGGGGGCCAGGCAGGAGCCCATCTCTAGTGGAGGGACTGCCACCAGCTCTGGCTTTCCTATCCCCTTTTATTAGGGCCAAGTGATACATCCATCAACCAGCAAGAAGTAACATAAGACAAAAGGTGTGGAAGCTTTTACAATTACCAATGTGTCACCTAAACATTATGTGAATAGTTCATTCTTAACATAAGGCTAAAGGAGGGGGAACTAAAGTCTCACCTAAACAATGGGTAAACAGATCCATTAAGCTTTGACCCAGTTTCCTGTTTGTTCTATTTACATCTCTATTGGTGAGGCAATGTCTGGCTTCCCACACCCAAGAACTAATAGAAGAAGAGGTTATAGGTAAAAACAGAATGAAGGATTTATCTCCAAGACATGGGACTTCTTTAAACTGTAGATATTTTTTAAAAGATCTGAAAAGTTACGAGTACTATACCCTCTGCTCACCTTGGTAAGCAGGAACACAGAGCAAGATTTATTTAATTTAGAGGGGGAAAAAAAGTGTGATGTTATACATAGACTATAACCAGGAATTAAAAAGGATAAATGAACAAAACACTTCCTTCATTAGGACTCCAAACAGAAATTAACACTACTATCCATTTAGTTTTCTGCTCCAAAATCTTCTATTATGGTAAACTTACACATATATTCCTTGGCCTTTGTAATACCGAATACTCCTAGTTGTTTTTTTTTTTTTTCTATTTTCCCAATCAGTCTTAGTCACTTTTTAATGTAACTCTTCTTCCATTCATCTCATAATTGATCTTTGTCATGGTCTGTCCTTAGCTTCTGTATTCATATCACTACATGGTCTCATCCACTCTCAAGGAGTTAACATCCAGTATCTCCAGCATAGACTTTTCTTTCTGAGCCTGGACTGGAAGACTCGCCAGCCCACTGTCCTCCTGAATATCCTGCTGCCAATTCAAACTCCATTTACAAAACCAAATTCAAAATCTCCATTCCTTTTCCCAACACGCAATATACCTCCTCTCCAGTCTGACCATTTCCATCCCTAAATCCATTTCTACTTTTGATTTTACCATCCTATCATTTTCAAAATAACTCAGAGTAAGATTCACTCTTGAATTTTTCCTCCTGCATACTTTCCATTTCAATAAACAGTTCTAGTATTGTATAACCTGACATCCATATTCTCTCATAATCCTAGTTCCCATAGTCTCTTAATGGGACTGTTGTTGCAACAACCTAACCGGTTTTCCTCACTCTAGCCTTTTCCACCTCAAATCCATCCTCCACTTTTCCATTTAAGGAGAAACTAGTCATTGAATAAAAAGACAAGAGTTCTAGCTAAAATACAAGTATGGGCAGACCATCCCTTCTCTTGAAACCTTTCATTGATGCATATTCCCCTATAGTGTAAAATTCAAGTTCCTTGATGTGATACAGAAAAGCATCGCTCGACTTGACCCAGGCTTACCTTTGCCATCTCAACACTTCCTAACTTTCACTCTAGTTCCATCAATAGTAAACAAGTGCAGTTTTCTACATTGCTGCTGAACAATCTGCCTGGAATACTCTTCTTTCCCCATCACTTGAATAGCTCCTGCATTTCCTATGGGCCTTAAAATGCCGGTCAGAGATGACCCCCTCTATGGAGGCATCTTCATTATCAAGTATTTCATCTACTGGTATAATAATCAGAAATAACATATAGGATGGAATCTCTCAGGAGGTAGTAAATTCTCTTCAGGACAGACAAAGAGGAATGGCCACTAGCCATGTAGAATTTAAAGGGTTGGATTACATGACTGTATGTTCCAGTCCATCTACTGAATTAAAGGATTTGTTTTGTCAGTGAAGATTACCTCAAAGTCTGTTAACTCAAAAGACTTTTAAAAAATATATTTTATTGATTTTTTACAGAGAGGAAGAGAGAGGGATAGAGAGTTAGAAACCACAATGAGAGAGAAACATCGATCAGCTGCCTCCTGCTCATCCCATACTGAGGATGTGTCCGCAACCATGCCCTTGACCGGAATGGAACCTGGGACCCTTCAGTCCACAGGTCAATGCTCTATCCACTGAGCCAAACCAGTTAGGGCTAACTCAAAAGACTTTTAGTTTAAAAGCAAAGAAATTTTCCTCACCTATTAACAGAAAAAGAAAAAGGGTTCCTTCTTATGTTTTCTCTATTGTATGACTAATAAAATTAACCCAAAATAACACACTGATAACATTATTTAAAGTTCTACTTAATATCAATATTTTACATATTAAAATATTTAACAATGCATGTAAGTCCCGTTTCTTATATCTAGAATAATAAAAGATAATGAAATTGGACCAGAGCACTAAAAAATTAATTGTACTTTATTTCTAATCAAACTAAAATAAGTATATATAGTATTCATGACTGATTTCTATACATTTATAATGGCAACAGAATAAAAATAACTAAAGAGAATTATTCCATTGATTGGACATCAGCAAAGAAAATTATGTAGCAAAACATATCAGAATATCATCAAAGAGAAAAGATGTTCTAGTTAGACAAACATAGCTTCACATAAGATCATAAAACTGTTATACCCTCAGGGCACACTTCATTATTATCAGATCAAATCTTGTTATTTTAGTGTGCAAATAGAATTTAAAGATTGAGCAGATGGTTATCATTTCTTATTAGAAGTAGGAGCTTACATCAAAAATGTTTGTGATTCACTGAGTTTGACAGAATCCAAATATCAAGAATTGAAATATAATCCCATTTGATACTAAAAATATGTATTATGCTATATGCAATTCAAAAGAGGTTCTAGAAAGAAAAGAAAATAAGACAACAGTTAGAAACTCAACAAGAATCATAATATTTTCTTTCAGATCCAGAGTTTAAGATCAATTTCAAAAGTGTATGTATTAAAATAAACTTTTAGTAACATGTTTATATAAATTATTCTCCACAGGAAAACAGTGATAAACCTTCCATTTTATTGAGAAAGTCAAAATATTATATTTTTACTATAATATAGGTTTTACATTAGACTAATGAAAATTGGTATCGACATAAATTGCTTATTATTGTTCAGGAAGAAAATACATAATTCTGAAAGGAAATTATTACCTGTTACTTTTCCATTTAAGGAAAAACTAACCATTGAATAAAAATAATACTAAATGAACCTTACATCTTACTTTGAAGCCCTATGTATGATTTAGCAGCATAATTTATGCATGCATATGTTATAATGCCCTATAATGTTGATGAAATCAAATTGTTCTTTATTTTCTAAATATGTACTAAGTGAAATCATATCAAATAGCACTTCTAAGTCAAAACCCATCAAAAAAGAAAGGTAAATAAAACACTTTCAGAAATGTTATAGGTTGTTATTATCACAATTTTGTATTTTGAAATGGGCATTAGAACAGAAAGTATAGGTCCTTGTTGTTAAAAATTAATACCATCACATTATTAAATTTTTACATCATCAGTATAGTTAAACCAGTTTTCAAAAACAGTGCTACTTACAATTTCAAAGTAGGTTTTCATTTCATGCCAGGCATTATATTGACTTGACAAAAAGGGAAAGGTTAAATTGTCCAGACTAATCCCATGCAGGCTGACTCATGGTGTCAAGCAATCCTGATCAATCACAAGGTTTGGACACTCGTTCCCTGATCATAGGTGAGGTGGAGGGGACAGGAGGTTTTGGTCCTGCCACAACCATTAATACTGAGGAGACAAAACCAGGCCAAAGGCCAAAAACTCTGCCATGTCACCCACATTTCCGATATTCCTATTATCTGTATCATGCATTCAAGTCTCTCGTTGAGTTCTTCTCTCTAGAACTTGGTTTTCAATAATGGCTTTCTACAAGTCCTCTAACTCTTTCAGATTGTTTCTGGTACTTGCAAGCTTGCTAATTTCTCTACCCATTTAATTTATAGACTTACTAAATAATAATTTAAAAAAAAACAAAAACACTGCAACTCAGTTGCCAAGGAGCTGAGAGCTCCAGATAAGAGCTAGAACCAATTTGCCATCCATTTGAGAAAACCATCTTGGAAGAGAACTTGCAGTTACGTCTACACATGGATGTAGCGTTGGCCAATGTACTGACAGTAACCTCTTGAGAGATCCCAAGGTGAACTACCCAAGCTGCCCCCAAATTCTTCACCCAGAGTAACTGTGGGCGATCACAAATGTGGATTATTGTTTCAAGCCTCTGAATTTGGTGATAATTTGTTACACAGCAAAGATACCTCCAGGCTCTATAGTTATTCTGAAAGCTAGTAGGAGGCACTGGAGAAGTCTAAAGCATAGAAATGACAAAATATAACATATATGATTTCATCAGGAAAGGTCTGAGACCACAAAGTAGAAATGAAAGTGTAATATTCATAGTGCCAATGGTCTCTTTACCTTAATAAAATGCTGGACATGATGATGACAGGCCAAAAGAGCCTTTGTAAAGATGTTTTGTAGTATGAAAGCCTGGAAATAACTGAATAATTTCAAAGGGCAACTTTGTAGAGTAAATGTCACTAATGATATTTGCCTAATATGTCATATTTTTGTCATATTTTCTATCTTTTTAGTCAGAGTTTTGAATCTTACATGAACAATAAAATAATAGATGTAGGAGTGATTTTAGAAGATTAGTGTCTATGAAAACCCAATGAATAACAATGCATTGTAATTTATATATTAGTATTCTTTTGTCTTTCAAGCCTGTGGGCAATATTGCTTCCAAGTTTTAATTTACTGAGATTTATAATTTATCTCAAGTACAAAAAGAATACACAAGCCAAACAAATAAGGAGCCATACCATGCTCTGGACAGCCAACAAATTGCATTTAGAAACGAGTTGAGATATATAAACCATTAGAATTCACAGTACCATTTTTGCTCGAAATCCTACTCCTACTGAGTACAATATTTTATTTAGTTCTCATTTAAAAGACACTCATATAGTGTTGTGATCTTCTAAGCTGTACAATAGATGTTTTGTTAAAGAGTGACTTATGTAACCACTATCCTAAACTTAATGGTTATGATTTAATATTTATAAAGCACAAACTGCTTTCCCACTCTGATGCTTTCTCACCCATAATAACCCTGTCCCTCTGTGACAACTATTATTGAGTATTACTGATGTTTACTTTTCTGTATATGAGGCATAAAAATATCTGTGGTTAGAAAATATTTCTCAATATTTTCAATTCAAAGAACTGTCTGTCCTCAATACAGGACCAAACAAAATGAAACTGAATAAACTGAATAGTTTATAGTACACTAACTTGAAATTATGACAGAAAAATTACTTAATTATTTAATTACTAAACTTCTATTTAATCAACTATGCAAAACAGTAACTTCAGAGAGATTAGTAGAAAATTCTTTCTGAATATAATCTCATTTGAATTATCCTCTTGTAGAGTCTTGGAAGTAATTATTTGTCAGTGCCTCCGGGATTAATAACTTATGATGTGTTGGTGATAAAGAATACTTACATTGTAACAGGTTAGATGCTTCTGTGGTTTATTATTAACATACTAGAGAACTGGTGCACAAAATTTGTGCACAGTGGGGAGTGTCCCTCAGCCCAGCCTGCACCCGCTCCAATCTGGGACCCCTTGAGGGATGTTCCACTGGCCTAAACGGGCAGTCAGACATCCCTCTCACAAACCAGGACTGCTGGCTCCCAACTGCTCGCCTGTCTACCTTCCTGATTGCCCCTAACCACTTCTGCCTGCCAGCCTGATCAACTGAGATTGAGATTGAAGAAAGCTTTTTCAGAAGCATGGTGAGGATGTGAAAGTGCTTTTGAGTGTTAGTTGAGACATACAGCTGTGGAACTCAGTAGAATGCAGGATAATTCCCAGTGCTTATGAGGCAGGCATGGAGCCAAGAGCAATGAGACCCATTTGAGGTATTGTACCCAGCAAGCATCAAATTAGATGTAAAGAAAAGAAGGGAGGGAGGGAGGGGAAAGGAAAGAAAAGGAACTTCAAAGAAAAGCATTAGAGCATTTAATCTTGAAAAATAAAATTAGAAGTAGCTTCTAAGTAATTAACTACTCAGTTATACAGAGCTGTCCAAATAATCAGCATGGTGAAATAACCTTTTGTTTAGGCACTGATTTATTCTCAGGTGAAGCTGGCATTGAATAACTTTGCTGTTAACCTTTGTAAGAATTTGGTGATATGTTTCAAAAGACAAGTCAAAAAAGTATTCAGAATCCCTGTAAGAAATGTTCTAAAACTGGAACGAAAAATATGATTGCTGATGACACAAAAATAAGCATCAGCTTTAATCACACTATACCAAATGGAGCCTACACAGATAAAAAGGGCACTGTCACTAATTATAAAGAAAATAAATGTTCCAGAGAGGACAGAATGATGTCCCTTGTAGCAGGCATAAGCACAGCACTCTGCCAGAAGTCCTGCGGTGGCGTGTAGGCAATATTTTTGTCAAATAATGTGAGTGTGTTTGACAGTTATGTTCTATCACAGCCTGTGCCCTTGATGGTAAGAGTGTTCTGCTGGAGCATAAATAGAAACTGAACACTAAGATATTAATCTAACAAACTGGTGAAGATGACTCAATGCCACAGACCAGACAATTGAATAGAGATCAGAGCAGAATCCAACAATCAGCACAGAAATCTAAATCAACCTCAAAGAGCCTGTGTCTAACACACAAACTAAGTCTATCAAACCAGATGCTAAGGCAAGGGCACCACTGAGATGTCTATGAGTTTATAAATCCTCATAAAATTTTTGGCTTTTTGCCTGATAAGAAAACTAAAATTATAAAGAAAGTAATTGCTTGAAAACTTAAGTAAGAATTATGAATCTTCCTGGTTTTAAATTAAACTAACCCTGCCAGCATGGCTCAGTGGTTGAGCATTGACCTATGAACCTACAGGTAATGGTTTGATTCCCAGTCAGGCACATGCCCAGATTGCACGCTCAACTCCCAGTGTGGGGTACAGGAGGCAGCCTATCAATGATTCTCTCTTATCATTAATATCTCTCTCTCTCTCCCTCTCCCTTTCTCCCTGAAATCAATAAAAATATACTATTTAAAAATAAAATAAAAACATGTTTATGAGGGTTCAGGAGACAGATAATCAAGTAGGTTAGTGACTGCCCATAGCAGTGACCCAGAGCTAGCTGTGTACTCTCTCCTGCCTCTTGTTCTTCTTATGGAAAATAAGGATAATAATAACCACGACGTAGGACTGTTGTTAGGATAACATTGTAATTTATGTAAGTCACTTACTTAACTGCCTAACACATGGCATGCACTCAAGGTGAGTTATTCTTTTTTTATCCCTTTATCAATAAATTAGATTTGAGCCCTACATACAATCCATCAGAAACAACTGGGGATTTTAGCTAAATGGTGTCAGATAATCTGAATATGCTCTAGGAGGTTGTGACCCAAACACAAATCTAATTTATAGGAAAGAAGGATAGAGTACTGAGAGGAGCAGCAGATGGAATATGTACACTGAGATTGTAATATAGAGAAGAAGCCTGGACCTACTTCAAGCAACAATAAATCAAAAAGAGCCAGAAATATTGTCCGGTATATACACTTGGCTCAGGGTTTTCCCCTTTAACCCTTGGGAAAGATGAGTCATGTGATGGGGTAGAAAAACTACAAACAATGACTTCAGGTTTTTTAATCCCAAAGCTGAAGAGAAAGCACCATGAGTATCTAGCAGTTGCATATTTCAGCAGCAGCAGTAATGCAACACTTGTCTTCTGACAAAGAAGAAAATTTATGGGCCAAGATGTTCACATTGGAGGGATATAAATAGTAAAATAAAGGCAGCTAGGAACATCTTAAATGTTCAACCAAATACCATGGTGCATTAAGGTGAAAGAGTCATGCAGCCATTAAGATGTAGTTACAAATGATACTTAATGACCTGAAAGGTGTGGACTTATAAAAATGTGGAATACACAGCATAAGCTCATGTATTATGAGTATATATTCTTTAAAAAAAAAGTCAAAATACTTGCAGTGGTGGTCTCTAGATGGTGAGATTTCAAGAGAATTTTCTTCTTTGAACCTTGCTACATTCTCTAAATTCTACACGATGTTCTTGTTTCAGCTTAATAACTTAAGCAATATTTTTAAGAAAACAAAGAGATTAGCATGGTTGGCATTAAGTCCCTAAAAATATTTGGCCATGAAGAGCAAACAGGAAATCCCCTCTTCTCTCCATTCCAGTTCCCCTGTACTGTTCCCCTCCATGCTTTCCCTCTTCTGATAGCCAGAGACCAGCAGTATCAAATATAGCTGGGAAGAGGAAGATGAGTTAGTAACTATGAATTCATCCTCCCCCACTCTTTTCTACCCAGTCTTCACCCTTTTGCTGCCTCTATTTACCTATAAAAATGGCCACAGCAATTCTCTTTCTAGATCAAATAGGAGAGTAATGCTGGTGGGGAAAGGGTGGGGAGTGGAGTGATAAAAGTCTTCAGTAGCAACAGTGAAATGTGTTCATATCCTCCCATTAGAAAAATCCTTTCCCATGCTCACCTTACTCTCTGTATGAGGGCTGTGTGCTCAATAAACACTGCTGGATGTTTCCTCTCTTTTGTTTCTTTTCTTCCCTTACTTTTCTTTTCCCTTCCTCCTTTCTTTCATAACAGATGCAAACCTTTGTTCTCTTAGGCCTTACTTGAGAGGTCCTCTAACTCAGGCACTTCTAGGGCTGATAGGCAGCTATTATCTGGGACTAAGGGACTAAGGGACTAAGGTACAAAAATACCTGTGTGACAAAGCAGGCATGTTTAGCTATGCAGGGCTAGTCTCTGAAAGGGATGGAGACCCATTTGCATTAAGGAGCACAAAGATTTGAAATTAGAAAGATTTATCAGGTAGACGAGACAAGGTCAAGTGGCAAAGGAAGGTAATGAAGCTTTAGAAATAAAATTATCTTGAGACAAGGTAATGAACTAAGCTCATTACCAAGGTCCATTGGAGAGGGCAGATTTTGGTCTGTCCTCCATTTCCAGCCCCTGAGCACATTACTTGGATGTAGGGGACAATGGCTGGCCCTCAGACTATTAACTGTGGGGGAGTCTAAGTGTGGAGCACCTTTTGTAGATGTCACTGAGGGGTAGGTCAAAAGTCCCTCAGAAGACTATGGGTAGAACCTGTTTCTGGAAATCAGAATAGGGACTTTTGCATGCCTGGGAGGAACCATAATTCAATACTAACAGGGTGTGAAAGTGGAGAAGAAGTAGCAGTTATACTTCAAACATCCGTGTTCTTCGCTGGGAAGTAGAAATCAACCAACCATCTTTTTAAGAGTACAAGTTGCTGGGGTTCTTGGGCAGATTAAGAGGAGAAGGGAATTCCAGGAAGGAGATACTAAATTTTCTGATATGTAGATCTATATATAATAAGCTTCAATTAAATTTGCTGGATGCTGAATTTATACCACTATTGTAGAGTGATTCCTGTTTAATTGTAAACATAGCCAAATATGATCAAATCCCTGCTTTTAAAGCTGCCAGCTTCCTCTTCTTTTGATCCCCAACTTTTCATATACCCAAATGGTATGTTGGACAACTCCTCAATCTAGAACTGAATTGATTTCATGAATGAGAGAACGAATAACACAAAGGAGCCACTGTTGTTGTTTTTCCTAAAGCCAATTCCAGCATGTCAGCAAGGGCTGAATCATCTGGGATGGCTAACGGCATTTCCCCAAACCTGAAAAGAAAGCATTAATTTGATTGTTTGCTACCAGGCAGCTCAGGGCATCTTACTCTGCATGTTATTGCCTTCTGTGAGCCAAACAGCTGAACAGCCAAAGGCAATTCCTCAATCTGACAATGGATTCTATACCTAACCCTACCCTTTGATGTGTATAACTCCACCTCACCTTAGGACAATTTGTATTCATAAAAAGCAAGTGGTCCTGAGACCAGGGGAACTTGGTTTCTTTAACCAGGCTCCTCTGCCCGCTTCCCCCAAAATGCCTTCCAAAATTATGTTTCATCTCTGGACTTTATTAATTTACGCACAGCCCCTTCTTTAGGTTTCCTGAACCCTTCTAAATGCTGGATCAAGACCACCAGCATTATTGTGTTACTGCCCAATTTCATCAATCTCAGCATTATTCTTACATAACCAGATTTATCAGTTAGAGACTGTGAAAGTAACCCATTGTTCCCCATATCTTTCTCCCCTACTTTCTCTATCATGCATTCAATCAGATGCTAACAGTTCCAAAGGACTGTGGACTGTGTCTTTTTTGTTCTTCACTGAACACCTAGCACAATGCTTGGCACACAGTAGAAGCTCCACATTAATTAGTAAAATGAATTTGTTCATTTCAACCACCATATCAGATGTGGTGCCAAGATAAAGAAAAATAAAATGGGATCACAATCTAGAGGAAGAATTAGGAGTATTTATTAGCACTAAGATTCTTAGAACACCTGCAGATATGAGAAGGGAATAAGTACAGATGGGGAAGAGGAGGAACAAAACCAAAGCAGAATCAGAGCAAGCTTAAGAACTCAGTTTTGTTCTCCATAAATAATGTTGTTGCCCAGCTGATGTGGCTCCAAATAGAACTAGGAGGTCATGGTTCGATTCCCTGTCATGGTACATGCCCAGGTTGTGGGTTCAATCCCCAGTGTGGGGCATACAGGAGGCAACCAATCAGTGATCCTCTCTCAAAATCTCTCTCTCTCTCTCTCTCTCTCTCTCTCTCTCTCTCTCTCTCTCTCCTCTCCCCCCCCCTCTCTCTCTTTCTCTCTGAAATCAATAAGAAAACATTTTTTTTTTAAATAATGTTGATAGCACCAAGCTTTCCACACCTATCCTCTCTCTAACCCTCCCCATACCCTCACTTCCCACTTATCAATTATACATTGGGATATAGGATTAGGGCTTGCATTTAATTTATTGAATTTAGCCAAAGCCTTCTCTAGAGACAGTGTTTCACTTAATCAATATTTATTAAACATAAGGAACTTTCCTGTGATGAAGGGTGAATCAGTTCTGGACACTGACCTCAAGGATTTAGAGTTTAGTATGTATGTCTTTAACATCAGCTTTCCCAACCAGACTCCAAGCACCCAGAGACAGTTCACAAATGAGTTTTAAGAGGCCTATAAACCTCTTAAAGTAAAAGCAATATATTATATGTTGGTATGTGCATTTGACAGGGTCATATATCTGTCAGATAACAAATTTTCAAAAGGATTGGTGACCCCAGTGAGGTTAAGAACCGTTAACTTTGGGCTTATAAAAAGTATTCCAGTTTTCAAAATATTTCCAGTTATTCAAAACATTTTGTGAACTTTTACCTTGAACTGTTTCAAAGCCCAAGACAACTTTTGTGAAAAATTCCAATGATAACAGGTTTTCCTTGGAGAAGAGAGCTCTGATTTTTAACATCATTAAAACCATCTATATATATAAAAGGCTAATATGCTATGTGTCCCTCCCTCTGCTAATTGCTATGATGCACCCTGACAAACCACCAGGGGGCAGACACTCAATGCAGGAGCTGCCAAGCTGCAGTGACTTGGCTGCAGTGATTCTCAGGTGACGTACCCCAAAACCAGAGAGAAGGGAGCCCAATTCCTCCCAGGGCCACACAATTCCACCTTCAGCTGTGGGTTATGTTGTTGCTGGGGCACTGTCAGCCCTGAATCTGTTTTACTGCACACGTGCATTCTACACCCTGTATGACAGCAACTTTGCAGAGTGCCTTCTCACACTCTGGGACCTCTGGAGGATGTTGGAGAACTGGTTTTAGCCCAATCCCTGCAGGCCAGGCCAAGGGACCCCACCTGCTGGACAGACCCTGTTCACTCCACAGACGCCCTTCCAGCCATGGTGCCACCCAGGTTCGGCCACCAGGGAGGACCGAGGGAGGTTGGCTCCAGGGCATTTCCAGCCCATCTCACCCAGTCCTGCCCCACCAGCCACCTTCTAATTAATTTCCTTTCAATGTGCACAAACCCATGCACTGGGTCACTAGTGGTAAGATATTATGATAGGTAGATGCTTCAATGGTGAGCTTTTGTAGGATTTTTTGGTTGAAATTAATGAAAATGTAAGTAATGAGACTAATTTTATTGGAAAACATAAAATAGATTAAAGACTATGTTATAATTGAAAAACACATGGAAAAGAACCAATAAAAATATCAGTGTCTTAAGGATAATATTAACCAAGAGAGGAAAAAGATGACATTTCAACATTTTACTGAACAAATATTTGAGTGCCTGCCATGTATTGGGCACTCTTTTAAGTGCTGAGACTACAGATAAAAATCCCTGCATTCATGGGGCTTCCATTCTACCATCATTGTTTAATAATTCAATTCATCTAATATGTATTGCTCAACTTTGAGTATGTATTAAAATTTAAAAAGTGAAATAGAAATTAAAAGTATGCTGCAAAGAAAATTATTTTGAGTAGAAAACTATTAATGACAACATACAATGTAATGTTTAGCACGCTGGTAAATATATTGGTGAGAGTAAACAGAATCATTGGAACCAAAACAGAAATAAAGAAGTAAATAGTTAAGGATGTTATATGTTTGATGATTCTAAGAAGATAAATGATTTTACCTATACTCAGTCTACTAACCTAAACAAAAGCAATGGAAAGATTTTTGGGGGATTTGAGAGCATAAAATCATAAGTTAACCTAGAGGCAATGAAAAATAAGATTGTCAACAGGCTGAGCTGAATTTACTCTCTTCTCTTTAAAGTATAGGCTATGCCAAAAGCAAGGCCAAGGAGATCATGGAAAAAGTTCTTGATCCAGGCCTAAGTAACTTTCTTAAATAACTTTCATCCTTCTCTAATTTAAACACTTGAAGTTATTCCTAATACACTTATGCTACAAATCAAAGGGCCTAGAAATACCTTTTTCTGGCATTATAATTTACACACACACACACACACACACACACACACACGCACACACACACACACACACACACACACACAAATAATAGAATGAAAAATTACATGTAGTTTAAAAAAGCATATGTGGCCTGGCTGGCATGGCTCAGTGGTTGAGCGTCCACCTATGAACCAGAAGTCACAGTTCGATTCCTGGTCAGGGCACATGCTGGGGTTACAGGCTTGATCCCGAGTGTGGGGCCTGCAGGCAGCTAATCAATGATTCTCTCTCATCATTGATGTTTCTATTTGCTTCTCTCTTCCTCTCTGAAATCAATAAAAATATATTTTAAAAATAATAATAAATAAAAGTCTATGTGAATTGAACAACAGTTAATAATAATGTAACAGGAGTAACATTCTGGAAAAAAGTCTTGATTCATGGGGTTTACCAAGAGGAAAAGGAAAATTATCTTGTTCCCCATTCCCCTTCAGGAATCTTCCCATCATGTGCCTGAAAAGAGAATGAACAAGGAATCTTCAAGTGTTCTAGCTTGAGTCCTAAGAAACTCATCTGAAGCCTTTCAACTAAAGCCATGTTCTTAAAGATTTCTCTGCAAAACAGGGGACCAGAAATTTGAGAAGGAAGAAACACACACACACACACATTAAAAAGCAGACCTTTTGATATGCAAATGTTGAAGCCCATGCCATTTTGAAACAGTATATCATTATGTTTTCTCCTTCCATGGGGAGAAGATCAGACATGGAAGCCAAGGCCTTTACCTGGGGGTGATAAATGGCCAACTGATACAAAAGAGCTGGCTGGGACAGAGAAGGAAAGACCTCACTATGAAAGGGCATAGAGAGGACTTGAGAAATGGTGGTATCAGAATCAATGTTAACATCTGTGCTATAGGCTGTTCAATACCCTCTTGTAATTTTCAGGCCTAAAGTACAGTTTAACATGTGCAGATTGAACTGAAATGGAAACATTTTCTGGGACTGGGTAAAAATTTTTCTCTTCATCATGGACACTCAGTGGCAACTCAAAGATCAAGTCTATGTCAACAGAGCCCTCTGGTTCAAACAATCTGTTCTGCCATTTGGACTTAGAAATAGAACCAACCCCTTGTCTGTCTAGTTGTGAATTGTTCTGCATTAATTTCAATGCTTGTTTCACTCACATATGAAAGGAACAGTTTCCCAATCTTAATAACTGACTGCTTACAATATAAAATGGTTGTGAGTAAATTCAGGGTATACTAAGAAATTGCCATTTGAAAGATGAAGATAGAATTTAAAACTCTCATGTCATAAAGGATTTTAAAAGTTAAATGTTGAGGAAGTAAAATTTATTTTTGTGAACCCTTTAAAGAACCTAGTTTTATCTTATGATTTTGAAAAGATTTTCAAAAATCATTCTTTTTCATCTTTGAAGATGCCAAGTAGCTCAGGCCAATTGATCTTAGAAAAATCAAAATTCTTCTTTTCCCTAAATTATAATAGCTGGCAAAGTGGCTGCACACTCATTCACTTAGATAGAACACACTTTGTGAACGCATTATCACCAAGTATGATAGTGACGAAAGTTGAAGAATTGGGCTTTGTTTTCATTATGTAGAAAAAGAAAGTTAAGATATCAGAGTGATGGTATTTGAGTACATAAAGAAGTCATTGAGGCAGAATTAAACACTTGCTCACCCACTCTTGGTGGTAGGAAAATTAGAACGGACAGGATTCCTGTGCCAAGAGGTCAGATAACCAGATAACCATGTTAGGCATATAAATGGCCCAGGCGGAGCTGAGCTGCCAGATAAGGAGTGCTGCTTGGGTTGCATAATCTCCAAGAAAAAGAGCTCACTGGCAGAAACTTATTTAAAAATGCTGCTATATCAGACATTTTAAAATTTTCTCTAATGCCAGAGCTTCCCAAAAGCCCACATTTCAGACTATAAGTGTTCCCTTATCGTTGACCTCTTCATCTTGTCTTTTAAAAGTCACTAGCCAACTTCAGTGGATTCTATCTTTCAACTATTATAAACAATTTTAAATGAAGTTGAAATGTTTCTACTGCACCATTATTCTCATTTGTTAAAAGTGCGATAACTCATTACAATTGCTACTCAGCTAATTTGTATTTTCCTCCATTCTGTATCCAGTAACTCCCTCTTGTACTCAATTGACCTCATGTCCTCAACACTCGATTTCTTTAAAAAGTTCTTATTACAGCACCAGCCAAAGCAGTAATTAGTAATGCTAGTGACCTTTTCCCATCCAACACTAGAGAAAACAGATTTTTTTCTTTTCATAATTTCATAGTATCCACTTTCCTTGACTTACAACAAAAAAAATACAATACTTACTCTGAAAAATACCTGCCAAGTGGCACCAAGAGAGGTCTCATAAATATTTTATTCTTGTTCTAAATGTAACTGGACTCTACAAAATCAAGTAAATTTCAGGAGACTTTAAAACTGGCAAGAATTAAGTTACTAATGTCACAGTTTAAATGATCCATCAATACCAGTTTTCCAGAAATAAAGGACTACAAAACTTTAGCCTGCAATTGAGTGGAAATAATGTATTGGTAGCATTTGCTTTTCTATTTAAAGGTACTGTTATGCATTTGTCCTTGCAAAGGGACTGTTTGGTTTTAATCATCTGTCCAATTTTTCAAGGTAATGTTGAAATTTTCTTTCCCAAAGTACAAGCTACTATTGTTTTTTATTAATGCCAGTTGAGTAATTAATGGCTTATTCTCTGATTTACCAATTTAATGGAAGTGTTAAATAGCACTAAATCTAGGACTAACTTATCAGAGTTACCATATACACCTCCAACTTCTAAAACATTGACAATCACCTTTGGATGATCCTACTGTGGTCTGTCTGGCTCCAAATCCCTCCTACCCCCATGCCTTCTCTATCCACAGTGGAAGCCACTTAATCTCTCCTGAATGCTCAACCTTATCTCAGGCTGTGGACCAATAGCATTTGCATGAGAAGGGAACTTTAGCTCAATATAGATCACTAGATATCAAATCAACCTTGCTGTTAATCCAACTCTGATAACTGATCCCTTGGCAAGATTTAACAACGAGGTTTCTACCTTGTTCCTGAAACCAAGTCCCATTGATCCTCTAGGTATGGGACCTGGGTCCCTTGCTCACTTCCCTCAGTGCCTATTTCTCTGTCCTGATTAAAACATAACATCTGCTCTCTGTATGCCATGAAGTACCTTCCTGGATGTGTTTTCCCACTCAATGTCTGTAGTGATGTCCTAGTCCCCCACCCCATCCCATCTCATCCCCAATCTCCTATATTAAAGGGCATGTCTAATTCCAGCTCAGATCTCCTAAACCTCCTGTTTCAGTGGAGTAATAAACATTGTCAGTCTGACTCTATCCCAAGTTATAAATTCACCAATGGAATACATAATTGATCAAAAAGGATTTTTGATAGGTTTATAAACTTATGTAGATTGGGTAATATTAAGTCTTTTCAAGGTCATGAAATGTTAACATTACCATTTCTCTCTATAATATGACATCATTATCACCACAGTATATCTGATAGGAAGCCATAAAGTCTTTAAAAATTATTATATTGTCATATACTTAATGAAATGGAAAAATCTAGAAACAAAAATTATATTCTGGTTAGTCAAGAGTGGTGGAACAGCAGGTGATTTTAATTTTCTTTTTCATGGCTTTTTCTACATATCTCTCTTTATCTCTTCCATTTGGTTGTATAGTTTCCAAATGCTCTACACTAAGCATGCATTGCTTTTTAAAATAACCTGGACAAAAAGAGAAAGAATTAGCAAGAATGTAAAATAGTTTAAAATCCTGAGAGTATCTTCAAGTATAATAAAGGATTTAATGGATTTCTCTTTTTAATGCCTTAAAACATTAATAGGGATGATTTACCAAAAGAGTTGTGCTCAATGCTCCAATGTCTTAATCTACCTCTGTGTGGTAGCTACCCTATTATCAGAACATACTCCCAGAAGATCTCTAAGACATTAAGGAAAAAGCAAGCAAATAAGAACACCAAAACCAATGTATCTAAGTATCCTATTCAAATGCAGTAGGCTGAAGCAAATTTCAGTTGTCACTTTGAGAATAGACAACTGTAGGTGGACTCCAAATTTCAAAATGAAAACTCACCTTTAATTCTTAGCCAGTAGGTTCAATAGGAACTGTAGGGTTGGGCCTAAACTGGCAGTTGGACATCCCTCTTGCAATCCAGAACTGTTGGCTCCTAACCACTCACCTACCTACCTGCCTGATCGCTCCTAACCACTCTGCTTACTGGCCTACTCGCCCCCAACTATCCCCCACACTGGCCTTCTCACCCAACTACCCCCCTCCCACTGACCTAATCACCCCCAACTTCCCTCCCCTCCTGGCCTGATTGCCCCTAACCGCCTCTGCCTTGGCACCACCACCATGGCTTTGTCTGGAAGGATGTCCAGAAGGTATCCTGGTCTAATTAGCATATTACCTTTTTATTAGTATAGATGCATGTCAGAATTAAATGTGTATATTTGAATACTATGACAAACCTCTTCAGAGATAAGAAAATTAGTTTCTACAGGGGCACAGATCTATGTAGTGGCAAATCCATCTCTGACTACCTCTGAATCTCATTTTATTTCTAATATGCCACTTAGGACTAATGATTCTTCTAATTCAAGATAAAACAATTAAAGAAAATACATAACCTGGCCAAATAGCTCAGTTGATTAGATTATCATCTGGATATGCCAAAATTAAGGGTTCAATTTCCAGTCAGGGCAGTTATAAGAAGAAACAGAAGAAACCAACAAATGCATAAATAAGTGAAACAACAAAGCAATGTATGTTATTCTCTCTCTCTCTCTCTCTCTCTCTCTCTCTCTCTCTCTCTCTCTCTTCCTCTTCCTCTTCCTTAAATCAATAAAAAATAAAACTTTCAAAGAGAATGCATGTATAGTACCTTGCACTGTGAGGAAAATTAGTAAGTTTTGTACATTCTCACTTCAGAAATAATTCAAAAGTTGGAAAAATATACCTAAAATGAATTTCCAAGGTCTTTGGTTAACTGACTTGGCTTTTTAAGAAAACAAAGTACAATTTCCCATATGATTTCAATATGCCAAAATCACAATGCGGCAAATTCCTATTTTTTCCGAATGATCCAGAAATGTGGCTGCTTCGTATTGCTACTTCAAAATGCATAAATGGACTACCAATGTTTTACATTGCACCCAACAAAAGGTAACAATATATACTAAAAATAAGTGTATCTTTGAGCAGTCTGGACTCCTTCACAAATTATGAACATAAATTGCTACAATAGTCTAGACAGAGGACCCATCAAGAAAGATATTCAGTAAATTGTACTCTATACAATCCAACTTTTACTTCGTGCCTTACAAAGCTCATTGCTTATTAGTATGCCTTCAACTGGGGCAAAGGGAAATATTTTAGGTTTCCTAATCAAACATATTCGGGACGCGACGTCAAGCAATTGAGTCTAAACAAAACAGCATAATCATCAGCTGTTCTCATGTGGTTGAATTAAAATTTATATTGATTTCTCAATAGTCTGAAAGATTTTTATGAGAGGGCAGGAGCTTTATTCTCAAGATCTTTTTTATCTTATCATAATGCCTACTGCCTGCCTATAGATGCCCATTGACAGCTGCTTCATAGCAAATGGAAGATGAGGGTTGTCTTCTTTGGCTGGAGTAAGAATTTGGAAGTTCTCAAATCAAACAGATTAGTTACTTTTCCAACTACTTCTAAGGCCACTTTTGTCTTAAAGCCAATCCTACTTTCTGTAGATCTCTCAGACACTCTGGTTCTATTGCAAATGCTAACAAAATCAGTTCAGGAGTTGAATTTCAAGAAAAGTGTTATGTAAGAGAAGCACTCTGTTAGAGTACAACTAACTACTGTGCTGGACACTGTGAAGTTATTCAACACCAACATCACATGGTGCTCTCACCCATAGAAAACCTTTTAGGGGACATTCTATTAGGTCAAGAAGATCAATTCACTCCTGGGACTCTGGAGTCAGTATTTTCTGCATCCTAGATATCTAAAATGGAACACAGATGAGATTAAAACAATCTCTCATTCCACAGCCAAACTGGGCTGGGTCTAGAAATGAGGTTTAAGTAAGGTCTACTATTACTAATCATTACCTAGGTAAGGTCTATTATTAGTCATTATTAATCACAAGATAGCCTAAAAGTCTAGCTTGATACTTAAAATACCCAGAAGGGAATAAAAACATTACCAAGAGAGGAATAAGACCATTGACAGAAAATAAAATTTCATAAAGACTCAAACTCATTAAATCAAAATGAGAAAGTACTTCAGAGATGATCCAGTAACTATATGAACTCATCTGGAGGGAATAATAAAGAATCTTGTTTTGACTTGTGAAGTGTCAGACGTTGATAAGCAAACAGTAGAATTTAGGGGAGAAATCAAAACTATGAAGGTGTGTGTGTATGTGTGTGAGTATGTGCATGTAAGAGAGAGATAGAAATATATTTAATGGTCAGATTCATAGAGATGACAGGTAATATCATCAGAATAGATAAGAACAAGAAGACATAAAATACGTACAAAGGAAATAAAGGCCAGCACCCATATTTAGAAGGATAAAAAGAAAGGCAAGCACAAAAGTAGCTGTCAGGTAAGAGAGGAATTGGAATCATCAATATCTTAAAAACCAAGCAAAACAAACATTTTGAGAATGTAGTAAGAGATTGAAGAAGATGTGGACTGAAAATGATTGAATCTGGCAATGTTTTGGTGAAAGCATTTGGGGTTATAAAGGAATACTTTAGTGAAGGAGGATTTTTTAAAATAATCTGAGAGGCAATCTCATAAAGAAAGAAACTGGGAAGCAACTAGGGCCAAAGCCACATTCTCAGTCTCCAATTTTCCTTTTGAGCAGGTTATCTCCTTGTATACAGACTGATATAGTTGCTTAACTCAAAATATTAAATTATAGGGTGAACATCTACCAGAAACTGAAATATCTTGGTCCAATAACTCATTAGAAGAAAAGAATTAATGGCAGCTAGTAGACTTCCCAGGATGAAAGGAATTAATGGCAGCCCTCCTGGAGATGGCCTACGGTGAATTCATGCAGCTAATGAGTTCACCAGCCTTGGGTCATATCACTTTCCCAGCCCAATGAACTGCAGCAAGGCAAAATCACCTGATATAATCAGAGTTGCTAAGGTATTCATTCAGCAGAGGCCATTGACTAAAGCAGAATTCAAAAAGATGTTTAAGAGGGTTTGTTTTCAGGCAACCTAGAAGTAGCTGTTATAATTTAACTAGAGGCCCAGTGCATGAAATTCATGCATGGGGGGTGGGGGTCCCCTCAGCCTAGCCTGGACCCTCTCCAACCCAGAACTACTGGCTCCTAACTGCTCATCTGTCTGCCTGCCTGATCACCCCAAACTGCCCCCCCCTCGCTGGCCTGGTCACCCCCAACTGCCCCTCCCATCCCCCACTGGCCTGGTCATCTCTAACTGCCCTCCCACCAGTCTGGTCACCCCTTACTGGTCTCCCACCAGCCTGGTCACCTCCAACTGCCCCTCCCCTGCCAGTCTGGTCACCCCCAACTGCCCCTCCCCTGCCAGTCTGGTTGCCCCCAACTGCCCCCCACCATTCTGGTCACCCCTAACTGCCCCCCCAGCCTGGTCACCCCTTACTGCTCCCCCTGCCAGCCTGGTCTCCCCCAACAGCCCTCCCCTCACCAGCCTGGTCACCAACTACCCCAACAGCAGGCCTGGTCACCCAGACAGCCTGTTCAGTTGTCCATTTGGTTGCAATGGTATATGCTTTTATATAGATTAGTGTTTCAAAGCATACGGGTGCCTATACGATACTAGGTACTATAAATTGAACCCAAAGTTTACTTCTTCCTGAATGTCATTACAATAGGAGACTCAAAGAAGTTGAATACAACCATACAATTACAAACTATAAACAATATGATCACTGCCATATAAAAGTTTTAAGATGACAAGAGGAAATAAAAAATGGAAGAGGTAATGTTTTTTGCTGACCTCTGAAAAACAAATAGGATTTCAACAAGAGCTGGGAAAAGGAAGAGGGATAGGGATAAGGCCCTATTTAGGAGATACTGTTTCTACCACTAGGCTGAGAGCCGCTTAAAAGAAAGGAATATTTCCCACTCACCTTTACATCTTTAATGCCTAGTATAGTATCTCACATGGTAGCATCACAATTAATATTAATATTTTCATATTAATAAGTAAAAATAAATAATGTGAAAAGAAAGGGAAACATCAGCAAAATTATAGGAACATTTTGGGCCTGTTCATAAAACAAGAATATCCAGTACTTGAATATAGTGAGAGGTATAAATGGGAGGGTTAGTTTATGGCCATATTATGAAGGGCCTTGAATGTAAACTCAAGCATTAATTCTAAACATAATGTTGGAAATATCACTGTCTTGGACATAAAGAAACTAACCTATAGGCTCATATCTACCATAAATTCCCTTGACTATTTCTCATCTGTAGTATGAGGCTGGCAAATTCTCCTCACACCTTGGACAGTTGTGAGGTTCAGATTTTATAATGTATGTTGAAGATGGTGCTAGCAATCTTTGTATTCCCCCACAGCACACCTCAGAGAACTTTGCCAAGTAAATATTTAATGACTTCATCTGTAAAATGTAAAACTCTTCAAATGTAAAAATATTTAATACCTATAATTAACCAACACATTAAATTTAGTACATATTCAATAATTATTTCTTGAACTGGGTTGTATTTTTTCTCACTTTGGCACATATTTTCTAAGAATATTGCCAAGAAAATTCTTGACACTGTGATACATGCTATTTATTTCCCATTCTAGATCAAGAAATTGGCATGAAAATCTGTGATGTACAGATTAGACACTAAGAATACAAGGATGAAGCAGCCACCATTCCCTCCCACAAAGAATTTACAGTATAATAAGGGATATGAGACATCTAGACAAATACAAATAATACCAATGAACACTGAAAACAGAAATCTAAAGAGTGTGAAGGCTGTCTCCAAGAAGGCTGCCATTAATTCCTTTCCTCCTGGCAAGTCCATATCATTCTCTTGGCAAGAAGCCTCCCCCCACTCTCTATGAGTGAAGTGTCCTAATCTCATCTCTCCACTGCTCTTATTCTAGTCCAAGCTCCCGGGTGTCCTGACTTCTAGAACAGACCTGGATCTGTCTCATGCCTTCCGTTCTTGCCCTCTTACCCAGTTTTTGACACACCACTTAATAAGATGATGTTAAAAACATAAATTGGATGTCAATCCTTGTTCAAAGCACTTCGAGAAATTTATATTATACTTAGAATAAAAGTCAAAGTCCTTACTATGGTATACAAAAAGAGCCCACCTAATCCAGTTTCTAACTATTTCTCCAAATTCCCCTTTCCACACTCCACTCTATATATACTCATCTGCTTGCTGTTTCTGGAACACTGAGCTCGCTTCATCTCGGGATTTCCACTTGCTCTTCCTTCTACCTGGATGCACTTTTAAGTCTCTACTAACATCTCACCTCTTCAAACAGCCCTTCCCTTCTGACCCATCTAAACAGTGCCCACCCCTTCCTGGTACTCTTTATCTCATTAAATTACCTCTTGACACCTTAGTACATGCTATTTATTTCCCATTCTAGATCAAAAGCAGCACAAAAAAGAGAGTTGTCTTTTTTGTTCACCACTGTATCTCCAGTACCTACCTTAAGGCCCAATGCATAGTGGATGTTCAAAAAAATATGTCAACAATGAATAACTGTCAGACTACACTTTAGGAGGAATGTGTAGAAAAGAGCATAGCAGGCCTGAACTGCTGCCCTTAGAAAGGCCTGAAGAATTAGCCCTTGGATGGTATGTGGGAATTTGAATTTTGAAAGGGTGCCCATCATTCTATCCTATCTAATAAAGAGGGAATATGGTAATTGATATATCATTGCAAAGATGGCAGCACCCACAGTCAGTAAGGAGGGAATATGCTAATTGACTGCCCCACCCTCAAATATGGCACCCACAGCCAATAAGGAGGGAATCAAAGATGGCAGCACCCAGTCCCCTCAGCCCCGCTGGGGTGCCTGCTCCAGAGTCCCCCAGTCCACTCAGCCCCCCAGCTGCCCAGAGCCAGCCCAAGGTGCAGGCAAGCCTTAGATGGTGATTTCCCAGCTGCCCAGGGGAAGGTGATGCCCCATTACTACAGAAGCAGAGGTGTGATGGGGCATCACCTTCCCTTGATCGCCAGGTCGCCTCCTGCCCCTGAGGGCTCCCGCACTGTGAGAAGGGGCAGGCCAGGCTGAGGGACTCCCCTCCAGGGCATAAATTTTCATGCACCGGGCCTCTAGTAACTAATAAAGCTGTCTTACTATACCTAAACTGCATAAATAATAGGCTTATGGTGAACTACTGCTTTCCTTTTGGGAATATGGAATTTAGATATATGCCAGGCAGAGGATGCTCATGTGATCATCCTCTAATAAAAACTCTGGGTACTGAGTCTCAAAAGAACTTCTCTGATTGGCAGCAATTTACACATGTTGTCGTAACTCCTTGCAGGAGGAAGTGAGTGTGTCCTGTGTGCTTTTGCTAGGAAAGGACTCTGGAAGCTTGTTCCTGGTTTCACCAGGATTTTGTCTGGTGCACTTTTTTCTTTTGTTGATTTTGCTTTGTATCCTTTCAGCATAACAAATAACTTCCTTTGAGTACTAATATATGCTGTGGCCTGGGAGTCCTCCTAAGGAATCATCAAAATTGGGGTTGGTCTTGGGTACCTCCCAACATGGATTATTTTGCCAGCATCTTTTTTTAAATATGTTTTTAATGTTTTTATGGATTTCAGAGAGAGGAAGGGGGAGAGAGAGAGAGATAGAAACATCAATGATAAGAAAGAATCACTGATTGCCTGCCTCCTGCATACACCCGCCCCCCAACCTGGAGACTGAGCCTGCAACCCTGGCATGTGCCCTAACTGGGAATCAAAAACTATGGCCTCCTGGCTCATAGGTTAATGCTCAACCATTGAGCTAACCAATGAGATTGCCAGAATCTTCTGAAGTAAGTGAATTTGGAGACTGAAGTAATTATTACCAAAGGGCCACACAAAATTATCAACTTAAAAATTAGTCTGCTATATTTGGTCAAACATTTAATTAACTCACCCCTTATGCCTTGACATGGCCAGACCAAATGATTCTGCAGGCTTTATGGAAATAAAATTTTAAAATACATTTAGAATATATATAACATAATACCTCATTAAACTCAACTGAATCAATGCTTCTGTAATAGTACTAACAAGAAAATAACCCATATATGAATTCTTTTTCTTTAACCTAAAACATGATTTAAAAAAAAAAGACATTTCTTTTATCTTAAATCCTTCTAAAATGGCAGTACTACAAATGATCTTCATTTGAACTATTAGAGAGAAGGTACTTTTACTTCAATAGTGGTCTTAGACTCTAGACCAAAGGGTGAAAATAATCAACTTAGTGTAAAGTTACGAAAGGAATTGTTAGCATTTGAAAGAAAAACATCAAATATTATGCTTCAAACTGCTTATTTTGAAACTGCTTCAAAAACAGAATACTAAAAGTAAGTCTGTATTCCTACATTAAGTGTTACTTTTCTCCTTTTTCTGAATGGCCTATCATAGAGGTATCATGGATGGTGGGCTACATCTCCCAGATACCTCCTTCAAGATTGAAGAACTTATTTCCAAGATGCTGGGAAGGTTGTCAGCTGACAGCCCTCAGTTCTCAGTCCCCTCCAAGAATAGCCCTTCTCTGAAGAGAATTGCCTCTCCCAAGGTCATGCTCACTTCCAAAAGCACCCAACATCCAATGGTTGCTAGGGAGGTAAAAGTTTCATCCATTGTTGTAAGAATGAAATGTAATGGGAATCTATGTATTGCTTTTCTTCAAAATTTCAGCAAAGTAGTTATTATAAAAGTGAGTTATTAAAAACAAAAAAAAATGCAAAAGCGTAAATCCTGTGTTTAAACAAAAATATTCCAATTCCATTGTTAATTATTTACATGATCTTGGGCAACTTAAGCTCTTTGATCCTCTGTTTCTTCATCATTAAAGAAAAGATAACAGTATCTATCTTGTTAATTGTTATACTAAGGTTATATACACAAAGTACATAGTAAGTGTTCAACAAATATCACTTCCCTTCTCTCCATTCATTGTTGGTGGGCATGAGTTTAGAGTTGCTTTCTCATAACAGCCATTCATTTGCACTGATGATGCAAATGCCTGGTAATGAATACCATCCTACCCTATATACTAAAGAGGTAATATGCAAATTAACCATCGCACCATCACAGCAGAGGCGGGAATCCCATAATGAGAGATCAGTAGGCACCTGATGTCACGTGGAGCCGGGCCAGGGTGGGGGACCTGAGGCTGCACTCCCAGTCCAGCAGGGCTTGATGGGGACCTCAGACCATGCCCTAAAAAGTGGGGCTTGATGGGGGACCTCAGGCCATGGCCCTGCCCGGCATGCACTAGGGGACCTAAGGCTGTGCCTCCCTCCCAGAAGGGCTTGACAGGGGACATGAGGCTGCGCCCCCTCCCCTCCTGATGGGGCTTCATGAGGGACCTGAGGCTGCGCCCCCTGCCCAGCAGGTCTTGATGGGGGTGGGGTGGGCCAGGTCTGGGTCTCACACAATTTTGAGGCACAGGTGGGCAAGGACTTGACTCTGGGTCCCACAGCACTCCCCAGACTCTGGCAGGAGGGAGATTTTCATATACATTTGACTAATTTTCTTTCATCTCTGACACTTCTATTACAGAGAAAGGGCAAATAGCAATATTAAAATATTTTCTCTAATTAATTCCCTTTTAATGTGCATAAATTTCATGCACCAGGCCACTGGTGCAATTACAAAAGAGCTGTATGGTTCATGAATGACATATCTAACCAAGAAAATATAACAATGTATTATTCATACAATATAGAATCTAATACATAATAATAGCTTAGCAATTCCCAAGCTTTTACTGCATGCCAGGTACAATGTGGAAAGTTTTATATTTTATTTAATCCTCAGAACAACACTAGGAGGTAGGTGTAATGCCTCTTTTGCAGATATGAAACTGGTGACACTCAGAGAAAGTAAGTAAATTATTCAAGGTTGCACATCTATTAAGTGGCAGAACCAATATTTGACTTAGTTTTTCTGTAACTAGGCTTTTGTATTATATCATAAGATGTCTTTTACTTTATTCCTCTTCTCTTCCACAGATTTGCATCAGTATTGGCTACCTCTGGCATACCAAGTATACAAAGATACATAGAGTCTGCAAGGTATAGCAGACAGAATAAATCTGTAACCCCTGATGTGGCCTTCACCTCCAGTAGTATAATCCACTCTTTTTTTTTCAAGCAAATAATGCATTTTTAATTTATATTTAAAATGTCCATATTAACACTGGTCATTTTTTATGGGCATTTTTAATTTATTATTCATTTTTAATTAAATTTACTGGGGTGACATTGGTCAGTAAAATAATATAGGTTTCAAGTATACAATGCTATAATACATCATGTGTATATTGCATTGTGTGCTTTTAAATTTTTCGGGTAGATACCCACAAGAGGGGATGCTGGGTCATATGGTAACTATAGTCTTAATTTTTTGAGAAGCCTCCATCCTGTTTCCATAGTGGCTATACCAGTTTACATTTCCACCAGCAGTGAAGAGGGTTGCTTTTTCTCCACAACCTCTTATTGTTGTTTGTCTTGTTCATGATAGCCATTCTAAAAGACTGAGGTAGAATCTCATTGTAGTTTTTATTTGCATTTCCCTAATAGCTAGTGAAGTTGGGCATCTTTTCATATATCCACATGTTTTCCTGGGAGATGTGTCTGTCTAGACTTTCATTCCACATCCCCTTTGTTTCCATACCCAGCCCATGGAATCTCTCTTCTCATGACAGTTGGCCTTGCATTGATTGGTCCTTTCCCGAGTATTGAAGCTAACACAACACTCAATCTGATCCCAAATAAGTGTACTTCTGCCCCTTCCTGCCCTCCAGGCTTTGCAGTAAGAAGCAGCACCTTAAAGCTGCTGGCATCAGAGTATTTGTCTCTTCTACAGGAGGGACCCCGGTTCTGAGACCCCCGTCTCTGCTCTGGCTGAAAAGCATGGTCACGAAGCAAACCAAACACTAAGCAAATTCTGGTTGCATATTTGTAAGGACATTTGGTTTGGGCTTCTTGTAAATGTCCCTGTATATGCCACCAAAGTTTGCCTTCCAACAGCTTAATTTTTTCATGATGCTATTCCCACAATCTACAATAACTGGTTTTAATCAGTTTTGTGCACATTGCAGGAAATAGCAAGAGGAAGTGTACATTATTTATGCTTAGCCTACATTATTCATTTCTCCTCTCGACTGTTTACAAAATACCAAATAACATTTTCTCCTAGGTTGGCAAACTCATTAGTCAACAGAGCCAAATATCAACAGTACAACAATTGAGATTTCTTTTTCGAGCCAAATTTTTTAAACTTAAACTTCTTCTAATGCCACTTCTTCAAAACAGACTTCTCCAAAATAGACTCGCTGTGGTATTTTGTGGAAGAGCCACACTCGGGGCCCAAGAGCCGCATGTGGCTCGTGAGCCACAGTTTGCTGACCACTGTCCTAGGAAATCTTCCTCTTGAGTACTGAATTCTAGCCATGTCCCAAAGAGTAGTCCTAATTCCTGCTTTGGAGACTGACAGCAGGTTTCAACCTCTCACTGAAAACAGGTGAAGCCTTTAACTCTCCATCAAGAACAAAAGAAAGGTAAGGAGGGAAGCTTCATCCTATTCTCTTTGAAGAACTCACATGCTGACAGCGAGCCTACAAGGGCATGAGGTACCTTGATCTCAAACTATGTCCTTACAGAGCCCGCCTTGACTAGGACCAACACACACAAAGCTGAATTGTTCCTACCAAAAGAGGCCATGTGGCCACTCTGCTCTCAAGTGACTGTGATTGCTAGTAATCCATGAGGTGTATTTTGGCCCACTGCCTAGCTTCCATAAATGGGATGGGATAGGAAACAGAAAAGAGCGGGAGTGGAGCAAGATATATGGGAGATGGTTGAGACAGCTGTTTGGAAGATTCCACTCTGAATGACTACTACCCTACAAAAAAATGGTTGTCTATCAGAGAGGACATTGGATCAAGATCTCATAGAAGCAGATGGCTTTCTTGGAGGCTGTGAAGCAAGCATAAATTTCTGAAAATGCTAGAAGGAACTGAGAAGTAGTTATCCCTAAAACTAATACTATAAATTTAAAAATTGACTTTTGGGAATGTGTATTTAAATGTATTTTCATCCTACTAATAATTTATTTATCTAATGAATAATTAACAGTAGTACTTCATAATATTAAGTAGTGATCTAAAAATCCATTACTCTATAGAAACTCATGAAAGCCTTTTTATTAATAAGTAATAGACAGTCATAATATTTTTATGAGCTTAAACAATTATTTCAGCTCTTTGCTATAAATTTTGACCTCTTTTGCTAATAGAGTAGACCATTCTTAAGATTCCTTCCTTAGGATAGATTTGATTGACTCCTTCTTTGTTTTGTTTTGATCTTGTCCTATTATTTGTGTCAGGTTTTCATAATCAGAATAATTTTTATATTATTGTTGGATCCTAAACAAGGTTAGATATATAAAAGCAGGCCCAATGTCAGTAATGGGCTGCCAGGGTCTCCACCTGAAAAGGAAATCCAATTGATCCATTTCCTTATAGTTACTCTTATAACTACTTTCTCTTTTTCCTTTTATATTTATTCAAATAATTTTTTTGTTTTATTCAATTTATTGGCATGACATTGGTCCACAAATTCTACAATAACCGTTTTACATAAACCTGAAAAGGCAATAAACGCTATGGAGAACTTCATTTAGCCAATTGGCTGGACATTGGCTCATCTCTTAACTGTTTTGCTAGACCATTGACTGTAATTCAAATCATAAAACATCTGTTCTGCTCTCAGTATAAAAGTCTCAGTGATGTGGCAGGTATTTTGGGCAGGCTTTGAATATGAAATGTGTTAATGAGATATGACTCGAATAATTCATCTTTATATGTACATATAAAAAATAAAGAAGAAACATAGAAACAAAGAAATTCATGAACCAGGCCTTTTCAATATTGTTTCTATTTTTAAAATGCATGTCTATGAAATAACCCTGGCAGCCCATTACTGACATTGGGCCTGCTTTTATATATATAACCTTGTTTAGGATCCAACAATAATATAAAAATTATTCTGATTATGAAAACCAGTTCTTGAGAAAATTTAATATTACTGTTTATACATTTTCTTCCCTATTTACCTATACTTGTATAGATTTAATAATGTAAACACCCTCAGGCTTTTCACACAAAAAAAGGACAAAAATATATGTCTGCTTTTTTTTTTTTTCACAATGAAATACAAAAACCTCATTTGGGAATTTGGGGAGGACAAAAATAGTCCAAAAATATGAACAAAAGTTTTATCATTTTAAAAAGCACTCCAAATCAGAATGTTACTACATTGTCTCAGCTCAGCATTGTATAACTAAGAAAAATAAGTCCCAGAATTGAGATGAGCTCCAGGCATAAAAAAAAAAGATGACACAAAGAAATAATCATCTTTATCATTAATCTGAGCTTTCCCCACACATGTAAATAAATTATTTGCCTGTTCCAGGATCTTGAAATCTGTGGCAGAAATCTGAACTGCTATGTTCAGTATGTTCCACAAGACGGTGCCCTCTCTCCAGAAAGATCCTCCTTTACTACTGCATGCACACAGCTGATCCAAAGTGAATTTCAAATTGACTTTTTATAACTGAAACCTCTAAGAGATGAGCAAACTCTTTAAGTAATTCTAGTGAAATTTTAGATGTGAGACCATGAAAATTAATGCTTCCATAAAATGCAAACGCCTTTAAATTGCTCTCCAAATCAAGGGTAAGGTAACTTGATAAAGAGATATAGTATGTCTATATCAAGACTATTTAGAGCAGTACTGTGCAACAGAAATACAATGAGAATCTCACATCAATTTTAAATGTTTGAGTAATCCTATTTAAAAGTTAATGGAAAAGTGAAATTAATTGTAATAATATATTTTACTTAACCAATGTATCAAAATATTTCACAAGATGTTAATAAGAGCCTAGAGCATGTTGTCTCCTATGGACACCTCCTTAGGCTAGGCCCCCCTTAACCCCCTGTGACACCATAATATCCTTACATGATATTATTCCACAATGTCATTATAATTTTTTATATTTGACAGCAGCATATTGTACAATTATCAAAAAAAAAACTTACAGACTAATTCTTTGAATGTTTGGCAGCAATTTTTAAAAAGGACAGGAAAGGAATTAATCCCTTTCAGAAGGAATTGAGGCACTGGGAAGGCACTTGAGCATTCTATTCTGGCCCCTCTTGCCCTTTTTGTCAAGAGGGACCCTCTTCTCACAATCCAAGTGCACACAGCTGTTGCCTGAGCTATCAGTTCAAGCTGAGGTTGAAGCCTCTGGGTGGCTGGCACCATGGATCTGTCTCTCGACCAATGGTGTGAGCTGGGCACTCCCTGGAGAAAAAACCTGAGTCCCCCAAGATATGTGATCAATAACAGGACCCAACCAGCAGGTGAGGAGATCCCAAGTCAGATGCTGGGCGTGAAGGCCACGGGGGCATACACTACCAAAGGAGACAGAACTGAACCTTACATCACCCTGCTTTGCCCCAGAGGATGGCTGGTTAGCCAGAGACAGGTAAAAATTCCTCAGGCAAGGAACAACCTA